>OZ005649.1:367938233-369360733 GCA_963930645.1 Salticus scenicus | reverse complement strand
TTTTATATTGTTTGGATATTTTGATAATAATATGTACTTTTGTATGTTTTGAACAATTTGCATTGTCATCGAGTTTTGAGCTATATTTAAAGTTTCAAGTATCTGGCTCATCGGGAAATCAGTTAAAAATCGATTACGAAATTCTTATCGAATAGGCAAATTAACAGACAGATAAGAAAGGGAGTTCAGAAAAAAACCTGGGAAATTACTTAAATAAATCCTTCTCCTAAAACTCGAAAACTGAAATAAGCCGTCACTTGATAGATTCACTTCCTACTTAAGTGATGGAAAAATTGAGAGTTACAACTGTATAATTATGTCATTAAATACCTTTAAAGGATATCGAAATACAGTGTGTTTGATACTGAATTGGACAAAAATAACAGCGTAGTTTAAATTCTGTACTTGATTTATTTAGTCGAAACAAATTAATTCTGAAACTACAATTATACAAATTTTATCTGGAAACAGCTAAAAATCTTCCAGTTACGAAATTGTCGGTAGAGGGACAAATGCCACCAATTGCATAGAAATGAAGGGATTGGTCGAGCTGAATCAAAAGAAATCCCATTGCTTTGTTGATCGCAGGGATCATCCGATATAGTCCCTCGTGATTTTTTCCCCTATGGAGCTATATTAAAGACAAAGTGTTCGTGCCTCCATTTCCCCAGGGCTTACATCAACTGATGGAGTGGATTAGAGTCCTGAACCCGACAGGTGAATTTTACATCAACCCGAAACCCGACAAAATTTTTTTCATCAATCCAAAATCGACCTGAACCCGCAATAGAGAATTTTTACGACCCGCACTTGACCCGAACCCGCTTCCTTTATACCCGACCCCGACCCGAAACCCGACTTCTTTTACCCAAACCCGAAAACTAAATAAAGATTACTAACTCATCTAAACATCATGCACAACATTTTAAATTATAAAATAAAGTAAATTTTCATTGTCACACAGCTGGTAAATTATTTAAAAAAGAATTTAAAATGTAATTACTAACTGTACTAAATTAAAAATTTAAAAATCTGAAAATTGGATCAATAATAATTTTTAACCATTTATGTGAGTTGTAAGCTTCAAGAGTTAAAAAAAAAAAAATTAGTAATTTGTGGTTTAATACTTATATTCTGAAAAAAAAAAGTATTATTCTTTATATATGTTTATTTTACTTTTTTTTTACATTCTTCTATATGTAATATAGAGAAAGTATTGGATTCGCGAAAATTTTAGACCTCCGTTTTTTGACGGATCTACACGTTTTGGGGTGTCCTGAACACGAATTGATAGTTTTTAAAAAATGTCTGTCTGTCTGTCTGTGGTTTAGTGTTTTCACCGTATCTCACGGACCAATGAATGAAATTCAACCAAACTTGGTATATAGTTGGACTCTGGCGGGGCATTGTGCTGATTAGATTTGGGGATCAATAGCCCATCAGGTGGCGCTGTGATCGCATTTGATGTAAATTTTTAACATGGCAGTATAGGACAAATTTTCGTATTTTTCACCGTATCTCACGAACCAATGAATGAAATTCAACCAAACTTGGTATATAGTTGGAGCCTGACGGGGCATGGTGCTGATTAGATTTGGGGATCAATCGTCGAGCAGGTGGCGCTGTGATCGCAAAATTTCGTATTTTTCACCGTATCTCATGAACCGATGAATGAAATTGAACCAAACTTGGTGTATAGTTGGACCCTGACATGGAAAGGGTCTGATTAGATTTTGGGATCAATAGCTCAACAGGTGGCGCTGTGATCGCATTTTATGCAAATTTTTAACATGGCAGCATAGGACAAAATTCCGTATAAATGGGCATAATGAGAGTTATTTTAAACTTGTGATTGTAAAATTAATATGAATTATTGATAATAGTAGTAGTTAATTAGGAAAAAAAATGTGTGCATGTGGGGATATCGGTTCCCCCCCCCTGGGGGGGGAAGTACCCCCCCCCCCGGGGATGTAAATTTTCAAGATGGGTACCTTTCGAAAGGTCTCGTTGATAATAGTAATAGTTAACTGGGAAAAAATTTTTGTACGTGTGGGGGCATCGGTTCCCCCCCCCAACCGGGGGGAAGTACCCCCCCGGGGGGGCAAAGTTTCA
This sequence comes from Salticus scenicus, assembly GCA_963930645.1. Classification (NCBI taxonomy): domain Eukaryota; kingdom Metazoa; phylum Arthropoda; class Arachnida; order Araneae; family Salticidae; genus Salticus; species Salticus scenicus. The sequence continues at coordinate 369,358,621 of OZ005649.1, read as the reverse complement.
AGATGGGTATCTTTCGAAAGGTCTCGTCAATACCTTTAAAACGAATGGTTAAACCATAAATCTGTGATAATTTAAAACAAACTTATCGATTTTTTTTTACTTTTAACGAAAAAAAACTTAATTTTAAACTTACTTTTAAACGAAATTTTACCAAACTTGGTATTTAGTTGGTCCCCGACATAAACTGGTGCTGATTATATTTGGGGATCAATAGCTCAACAGGTGGCGCTGTGATAGCATTTTATCTAAATTTTTAACATAGCAGTATAGGACAAAAATTCGTATAAATGTGCATAATAAGAGTTATTTTAAACTTGTGATTGTAAAATTAATATGAATTATTGATGATAGTAGTATGTAACTAGGAAAAAAATTTTGTGCATGGGGGGGCATCGCTTCCCCCCCTAGGGGGGAAATACCCCCCCCCCCTCCACAGGGGGGGGGGTAAATTTTGAAGATGGGTATCATTCGAAAGATCTCGTCAATACCTTTAAAACTAATGGTTGAACTATAAATCTGTGATAATTTAAAACAAAGTTATCGAATTTTTTTTACTTTTAACAAAAAAAAAAAAAAAAAAAAAAAAAAAAAAAAAAACGTAATTTTTTTTTTTTTTTTAATATTGTTACTGATTGAATATGTATAGGAAAATATAGAAGAAAGTCTTATGGTGGCCACAACATACTAGTTTTAATTTATTGCCGAAACGTCAGTGGAGGCCCTCTGTTGAGACTAAAAAAGATTTTGAGTTACATCTGTTTGTGTGTTTGTTGCGCGATTGCGGTCGCAAAAATCGCACAATTGACTTGAAATTTGGTACACATGTTCATGAACCCCACAAAATCAGCTGTATAGTTTTGGGTGTGCATACCATTTGCAGTTCGTTTACAGGGACACGCCAAAGTTTTTCTTATCATTACGGCCTATGGGAAGAATTTGTATGTACCGCGATAGCCGCAAAAATCACACTATTCACTTGCAATTTGGTACTCATGTTCATGAGCTCAAGAAAAACAGCTGTATAGTGTTAGGTGTGTATTCTATTTGTCGTTCGTGTACAGGGACACGCCAAAATGTTTCTTATCATTATGGCCTGTGGGAAAAATTTGTATGTACCGTAATAGCGGCCGCAAAAATCCTTCCATTGAATTGCAAATTGGCACACACGTTCAAGCTTTGCATAGAAATAGCTGTATAATTTTTTATGGCTATATTGTTTATAAACTGCGTACAGGGACACGCCAAAATTCTGAACATTACGGCGTATGGGGTGAATTTTATTTAAACGCATTTTAGCATCATTAATTTTCAATCAACAAAGTGAGTAAGATGCTTAAACTTATGTTGATTGAAGAAAATATGTGCTCTTAGGCTTTTCAATTAATGCACAGGACCTTACAAAAGTGTTCTGGCAATGTCACGTAATCATCCAAACTATGTTAAATTTGAAATTATTATTAATGTAAAACGCAGAATAAGCAGAATAGTTTTCACTGGTGTATACGGTGTTTTTGGTTCGTTTACAGGGACACAGAAAATAATTTCGTGACATTAAAGCCCATAGACAAATTTTTAAACATGCAATAAACATGCTTAAAAGCATGTTTATTGTTAAAAAAGATACGTATAGACCAAAATATATATGTATGGGACCATACAAAAGAATTCCGATGACGTACTGTAATCATCAAATGATGTCAAATTAGTCTGAAAAATTTATAAGTTATACTTAATTAGGAACTCTTATGGAAAGTTTTGAAGGAGATAGATATTGATATTTCCTTGCTAAACACAATAAAGGAAATTTATGACCAAAACGAATGTCACATTAAGATAGGGAAAACTATAAATATTTAGTCTTTCTCCAATCCTTTTTAAGATTTATCTTGAGGTGGCCCTGAGACAATGGTCTCAAATGTGTATTAATGTGGGACTTCAGTTAATGCCAAGTACATTGTTATATAATTTGTTTTTTGTGGATGATCAGGTGATCATAGTCCAAAACGATGAGGAGGCAATTTTTGCCCTGCGAAAATTGAATGAAGAGTATCAGAAATGGGGACTAACTATAAATGAATCAAAAAACGAATATTTGAGTACCAATCCGTTGAGTAAAATTGACTTTATGGAGTTTAGATGGGAAACTACTGATCATTTTAAATATTTAGGATCAATCTTACAAACAGATGGTTCCTTGGATAGAGAAATTGACAGGAGAATTGTCGAAGATAGAAAGGTTATCAGCATGCTGAACTCAGTTCTCTGGAGCAATAATATAATTGCAAAAACGAAAAGAACCATCTACAATACAATATTTCAGAAGATTGTTCTCTATGGTTCTGAGACCTGGACTTTGAAGAAGAGACAGAGAGATTGATTATTTGTTACGGAAATGGACTTCTTGCGAAGATCTGCTCGAAAGTCGAAATTAGAAAGAATTTGTAATGAGGTAATCAGAGAAATGATGAGTATGGAGAAGAATATTGTCCAGAAAATTGAGGAAAAACAGCTTATTTGGTTTGACATGTTATGCGCATAGGACAGCAAAGACTCCCAAAGTTCATTTTTGAATAGAAGCCTGCGGGTAGGCGAAGAAGAGGCAGGCTCAGGAAAACGTGGCTGGCTAGTGTGGTTGAGGCAACGTCAAATCGTGGCCTATATATAGATGACAGCCAGAGAGATCTTTAGCAAAGAGGTGTCGTTGGTTAGCTTTGTGTGTGGGTTGCAGATAACCGCTTTAAGTGAAAAAAATCTGATTGATTGATTGATATACTTAATTAGGTGTATTCTTGTTATTGCCGTATATAATAATTGTGGCTACTTTTCCGCGATACATAAAATAATTTCGTACTATTACGGTCTATAGTCGGTATTTCTTAAAAGTGTATTTTAACATGGTTACATCCCTATTAAATATAATGGGATTTTACTGGAATTGTAAAAGCATGTTTTTCGATGGAAAAGTGTGAGCATAGAATTAGTAATTACTTTACAGGGTTACACAAAATAATTCCGATATGCTATGTAATCTTTTTGCATGAAATTCGGTACAATATTTATAAATTTCAGGGAAATAATACAAGACTGTCAATTACTAAGAATACACACACACACACACACACACATATATATATAAGCAAAATAACCAAGGATAGAAAATTAATTCCAAAACACATGAGGGACTACTTCAGGGGAGCTCCTCGACGAAGGGAAGAAAATATGAGAAGTTTCTGACGAAACATTGACTATTTAGCCAAAAAATACGTCTCTATCCCCCAACTTCTCACAGATGAAAGGAAGACCATATAGCAAAGGAATTTAATTAATACAATGCATGAATTAATAAATGAAGCATATAAGCAAATACATCAGAATAAAATAAAAGAATATAAATAATACAAGAATATAAATATTAATAAAAATAAATACATACTAGACAAACTCGAATAGTCAAAGGAAAATTGAAATCCCCCTCCCCCCCTCTCCCGTCTATCTTAAACATAGAGCCCGCTTTCAGCTGGTATGGCCACTTAACAGCGCTTAAATGTTGCCAGAAATGGATAAAAGAAATCTTAAGTAAGATTGTAATCAAGAAGACTGAAATGTTTATTGAGTAGAAAAACAGGATAGCGGTAGCGGTTGACAGTTAATATGTTTTTGAGATTTTCTAGAGCCACATTCAGGTCTAAATGGTTATTGAAAATAATTTTAACTCTGTTAATTTGGGTAAACATAATATTTTTTAAAACTCTATGACTTATACAGGAGAACCAATTCGATAAATTACAAACTTTAAAGTTAAAATCTTGTCTTTTATCATATTGTCTCATATCAGATTTTAACTTTAAAGTTTGTAATTTAAGAACGGGTGGAGAAACGCATCTGTTTATGTAGCAAGTCAATCGAATCAATATATACATTATATAATAAAGAAAAATTATAAAAGAGACCTATGAATAATGTGTAATGCAAATAGGACGTTGAGGCTTCTGATCTGCAGATCCAGTAGTTAAATCACAACAAATATTTTCTCTGTATTTCCTGTATATAAAAGTGTAGATGGAAGAAAATTCAAAATTTTGTTAATATAAAAACGAGGATTAAATTCATTGAAAATAAAGGTATCTTAACGTAAATTGAGAAATAATTTAAATTCCCAGAACATAAAAGCGAGGTTATATTGTATTTCTGTTATATATTTATTAATTTTAATCAATAAAGATTTATAGTACTTTCTAATTTTCATACAATTTCTACAAAAGATTCGTATTAGATTTGTTGAAGAAAGAAAAACGTATACGGATATATATTTTTTTTCATGCTTATACTTCAGATACGAATACGGATCTTTTTTTTTCAGGCGGACATCTGCGGATACGGATACGAATACAGAGCTCCAAAACATGTCTAAAATCAGTTATAGAGCTTTAATTATGTCTACAAATTTATGCTAACAATTGTAAAAATTTTTTTGAAATATGTTCTCAAGTCGACCCTACTCGTAGAAAACTAACCCGAACCCGACCCACAAGAAAAGTCAGTCCGACCCGAACCCGACACACAAGTAAAAAAATACATTCAACCCGACCCGAACCCGATCCGCAAGTAAAAAAATACATTCAATCCAAACCGAACCCGACCTGCAAGAAAAAAATAATTGCCAACCCGACCCGAACCCGACACAGGACTCTACAGTGGATCATTGAAGTGCTCGAATCATTAATAAAGGATATTCTATCATGAGTGTGGCAGGGAGTGGAATATTGCATAGATATTTGCCGTATCACCGGAAGGGCACACACACAGACCACTTACAGAAACTTGGGTAACTGTAGTTTCACTGTAAGTTTGATTTATTAAAATAAAGCAATTACATCATTCACAGGTATGCTCCCCCCACACTTAATCAACATGAAACACCCTATACTAGACAGCTCTTTCATGTCTGAACATTAATAACTAAGCTAAATCGATATCCACTTTCCAATAAGTAGTAATTTGTTTCGATAACTGCGCTAATGTTGCCTTCACAATCAATGATGTATACATCGGTAATCGGTGTAAGCTCTATTTAGCGATATAGATACTAAATCGATATTAACAAGAATCAGTTTAAGTTTAAATCGGTTTAGCGATATAGATGTTCAATCGATATCTTTCGAGAAATCAATACATCGTCCAGTTATATTCAAGACAGATAATTGTTTGCTTTAATTAAAGAAAATCTAATGTAGCATTGCTGAGTGAAGACCGAGTGACAACAGATCATTTTCGAAAACGTCTTTGATACATTTCATAAGATATACTTCCACTGGTGACTACTCTGATATATTTTATATTTCAGTCTCAAGATCAGTTTGATTTAACTACTTTAATATTAATTACATAGCACATAGTAATTACCTAAAAATAAATTTTTTTGTAACATATACTTTTGTACAAATTTCCTTCAGAGTGAATTTTTCCAATCCTTTGCTAAAATAATTTTATGTTTAGCGTCAGCTTTAACAGTAATTAAGTAGCAAAACCCGTGAACTGAAATTTTTTTTGCGAGGGGGGAGCTGGGGTGGGGGTGAGGAAGGGCGTGAATAGAAATATATTTATTTACGCTCCGACAGCATCCAAATTTAATTTTTTATTAAATAAAAAAAAGAAACATGCATCAGTTTCTACTACAGGGAAAGTGTCCACTACTAACGCATTTTAAGCTGTGTGGGAATTTTTTTTTAAATATAAAATTGCTTCAATTAGTAACTTTCATAGTTCAATCATGTAAAAAAAAATCTAGTGTGTAATAATCACACGACTTCCATTACCCACTATTACACGTATTTGCACTTTTTGGATCTAATGCGGTCAGAAATTATAAAATTGACCTAACAAATTAAACACCAGCAATTTTCCTGTAAGAGAAAACTGACACATTTGTAAAGCCATATAAAATAGAGTTTACATGTAGCAAGTTAAATAAATAATAATAAAAAAAAAATGGTTGAGTCTTTTTTTATAACATCCATTTCCGAGATCTAAAACGGATCTACCTAATCAGGATGATTATTAATTTTCCTGTAATACCCACGTAATACATGCAAAAGGGGTTTATATAGCAATTTTCAGAAAAATCGTTAGAGCAGTGTTTGAGATACCGACATTCACTTACACTTGGCAAACTCAATTGTTGACCAGAAAGCAGCAATTACATTCGAAAGGATATCTAATAGGGGGTTAATATGGCATGTTTGAAAGAAATCCTTATAGCTGTTTTTAAAGGAACGCCCTTGTGAGACCTCAATTTTGCCTAATTATACAGGACACTTATTAATTTTTCTGAACTAACCAAGTAATACATACGAAAAGACATCTAATAGGGTGTTTATATAGAAACTTTGAAGAAAATTATTAAAGCCATTTTTGAGAAACGGACTTACGGTCACGCTTACCGTTTTCTATGTCCCACTTTCGGTTTCTTAATTTTCACCAAAAGTTGAAAAAAATCATCTGTACACTATACCTGTCTTAATTCTGAAGTTTCGTCGTTCTGAATTTATTAGTTTCGGCGATATGATAGTCAAAAGATCCCCCCCCCCCATACACACACAATGACCAATTGTCGAAAACCACTTTTTTGGTCTTAGAAGAAAGACCCTTAAAACATGTAACTGGGGTGTAAACTCGATATCGAAATTTTGGTGTCATGGTCCAAGCTCACGTATCTAAAGTTCACACTAGAGGAATCGTGGCTGAAGCTCACATACACCAGTATCAGGTGTTCCAAGCGCACAAATATATTCACCTCTTTCCCCGACGCATCAACTTGACAGGTGGGAAGAGACTAATCCCTTTTTCCGAAGGGAAGAGGGACGGGGGGGGATCGAGAAAGATGATTTTTTAGAAGCACAATTCAGTTGATGAGTTATTTTTTGAACTAGGCAAGAACTAGGAATAAAATGATTAAATAAAATTATTTTCTGCTTATTTACATAAGTTTAACAAAAATACTTTCGTGGGTGGATAAAAAAAGAATATATATATATATATATATATCAGGAATATTGCCCGAAATGTTCGTTCATGTATTTATTTAACGCAGTTTTATTTAATAAGTCAATCTTAAGTACTATATATGTTTTATATAGAATTCACATAATTTGTGGAATGTCTTTGTTATCAAAGTTAATTGTTGTAAGTATTTTTTAACTAGAAATCGGAACTCACCAATACGAAGGTACAGTCTGAAAAAAAAAAAAAAAAAAAACCGATTAATGTCAATTTGGGCACTATCTTGAACGCAAGAGCGTTCAGTTTTTTCCATTATTTCCTATTTCAAGTTTGTTTTAATGGTTCCTTTGCATTTCTACGGTTTCGCCTTGCAACATCACCAAGCTATTTTGGTGTCATTTCTTCTAAACAAATGATTTCTGAAACCCTCTGTAACAAGACAATATTTAACATTCCTATTTTCATAGTTTCAACGTTTTTCATATTGTACAGTACGTGCAACATACAGGAACACAAGTGCAAGAATGACACCACGCACTTACGAAAAGGGGAAGATGAACAGGTGATAAAAAGGGACCGAATCTCACTGGCTATTGTGACTCCTACTGTGAATTTGAGATACGAGTTACGTGCGCTCCGGCTACGGTCTAATCTTTCGATCTAATCTAATTCCACCTGATACGTCGGAGGAAAGGGGTGAATATATTTGTGAGCTTGGGACACGAGATACTAATCTATGTGAGCTTCCGTCACGATTCCCCTACTGTGAGCTTGAAGCATGGTGCGCTTCGGCCACGGCGCCGAAATTTTGGACAGAATACAATACTGCCATTACTTACGGTAGTCGGGTAATGGAAGTAAAAAGTTAGTTGAAGTGTTGTACACCAGTTTTTGTCACAGTCTTTAAAATTAAGAATAGTGCCCCCAGAGCAGCTGGAAAATGTTCTTAAAGTCTTCTTTACTGGTACAATTATCCTACCATTTTTTGTAGTTGATGTATTTCGTATTAACTTGTTTTTAATGGACTTAAATGGAAGGCTGAAATACAATATTTGAAATCCGCAGTCTTTTGCATCTTACAACAAAAAAAGCTCCATTTTCCCATAAACTATCGTCTAATACCAAATTTTTTTCAATGAGTTTTACACTTTTTAGAATATTTGTTTGCTAGTATTCGACTGTTTGTGAAACATCCTCGGTTAATTACGGTAAACCTCGGATATCGCGTAGTTTTAAATGAATCTACTTTTAACGCCATTCATTTAAGATTAAAAATTGAAGATCTGCTTCATTTACGCAACTAAAATGCAGTGCAATTCATACGTTAAATGTAGCACTTTAGTCACTCACCAACTTTCACAAGATTAATAACTATGTAAATAAGTCTGCTCTTAAACGAAATTCAGAAACGATAATAAACAGAATTCCCCAGGGTTTAAATTAGTTTTGCATCAAAAGAATAAATTAAATATTCAAAAAGACAGAATTAATTTTATCTTCTGTTTCATACGTAAGGGATCAAAATATTGACTAATTATATCCGAAGCATTTATTAAATCGTGAAGTTCATGATTTATTCAGCACTTTGAGCGAAGAAAACGACTTTCTTCTAGAATCGAAATAGTAAAAATTAGAAGCTCTTCAAGAAGTAAACAAAGCAATGATTATAAAGGAAATAATTATTCATGTCAACAGGGAAGTCATAAAACTATTACTTTCTGTTATATTAATAGAAGAAAGTTTAAGATTCTTAAAAAATTTTGACTTCCGGTTTTCAATAAATTTAAATATTTTGAGATAACTTGAACATGATTTGACTATTTTTCTGTTTGTGTGTGACAAATATTCTGTGAAAGTTTTGGAAAAAAAACTAACACACAAAGTTTAATACATATTTTCATTTATTAAAAACCCGGATAAACTACTACGTCAGAAACTCAAAAGAAAAATATTTGAGATGCATACAGCTGTTTCGGTAACCTTACGCGTACCGTCTTCAGTGCAAAAAGAAGGCACTGAAGTCTTGCACTGAAGACAACCAATATACTATAAAAGAATGTTGGGTTAATTTAGTAATTTTAGTGACGTTGCATATCGATCAACTGATGGCGTTGCTATTGCACACGTTATGCAATTCTCTTTATGGCTATATCTCAACATTTACTGGTTTAGATTGCTTTTACCTGTATATGTGAAATCTCTATTGTCAGAAGCTATGTTGCTAAAATTTTTGTGAGGGCTAGCCAGTGGGTGGCGCTGTTATATGGAATGATATAGAAGAAAATTTTGTGATGGCTACAATATACTCTTTTAGGGATGAATTCAGGTAATATTAATGTAATTGTACCTGAGCAGTTTTTTATTTTTTGACCTTTCTACATTTATTTTCGATGGTCAGCATCCTTTATAAATTCATTATTAAAATTTACAATTTATTAATATTTGCACTGTGAATTTAAGAATTTCAAAATATTTATAAAATCATAAGTTGGGCCCTTATGACCATAGCACACAGATGAATTCATATAGAAACCTTTTCTATTAAAAACAATGATTTGTTAAACTGAGTAATTCTGTTTCAATATTAAAACATGAGTTTTGCATGATCTTCTGATATAATATAGTACTTGCGTACAGATAATGTATAAACAAGTATGCGAAATTTTAATTAACCTGAACACATTTGCATCACTGGCTAGCATTTACACAGGAAAAAACCAGGTAATATCGGACACCAAGACTTCTTCTATCTTATTAAAATTTTTTTACAGCTCTGTTGGATCAGATTAGATTCTGTACGAAACTTCATTGCTTTACAAATAAACCACTTAAGGACCCGCTTCACTCACCGCCGCCGGAAGCCGAAACTAATGTTATTCTATGGGAAATTTTTCTTTACAAATAACTTATTAACTAATACATATTTTTACTTTCTTCTATCTTCAATAGAAGAAAGTATTGGATTCGTAAAAATTTTCGATTTCGGGTTTTTGATGGATTTACACGTTTTGAGAGCTGTAGAACACGAGTTTACCATTTTTACAAAATGTCTGTCTGTCTGTGTGTGTGTGTGTGACAAAATTTTGTGGCAACTGTATCTCTGGAACTACTGCACAGAATTTCATACAAATTGGTATGTAGTTGCACCTTGACATAAATTAGTGCCTATCAACTTTTGGTAAAAATCGTCTTACAGGTTGCGTTGCCATCCCGCTTTTTCTAAATTTTTAACAGGGTGATATAGGGCAATATTTTTCAAGATGGGTATCTTTCGAAAGGTCTCGTCAGTACCTTTAAAACGAATGGTTGAACTATAAATCTGTGATAATTTAAAACAAAGATATCGATTTTTTTTACTTTTTACGAAAAAAAAACTTAGAAAAAAAACATTTTTTTTTCTCTCCCCTTAATTTTATCAAACTCCCACGGTTTCCGTGTTATGACAAACTTAAAATAATTTTTGCTTTTCCCCCTAATTTTGTCAAAGTCCCACGGTTTCCGTGTTTTGACAAAGTTTAACAAATTTTCTCATTTTACCCAAAATTTTGTCAAAGTCCCACTTTTTTTTTTTTTTTTTTTTTTTTTTTTTTTTAATTATTGTTACTGAGTGAATTTGTATAGGAAAATATAGAAGAAAGTCTCGTGGTGGCCACAACATACTAGTTTAATTCTGTTTTCCTATTCAGAAAATTCTCAGCTGTTAAACTGACAGACCTTTTTTAAAAAAATATTTTTTAAATTTTTTATATTTTATTTTGAAACTGCAAAATACGAAATTTCAATATGCGAAATTTTTTCATTTTGCAATTTCAAAATAAAATAGTAAAAATTAAAAAATACATTTAAAAAAAAAATCTGTCAATTTAACAGTTGGGAATTTTCTGAATGTGAAAACAGAATCTAAAAATATGTATTAGTTAATAAGTTATTTGTAAAGAAAATTTGGCTCGGGTTTCCGGCGACGGTAAGTGAAGAGGGCCGTTAAAACATGGTTTTTTTAAGGAAAAAGGTAATTTTTTAAAAAGCATTTTTCAAACTCATTCAGGGTTCCTTCTCGTCACTTTTTTGAGCACCGGAATTTTTTAAATAGTATTTATAGTAAAATATTTTTTCACTATTAATTAAGGTCAATCGTAAGAAAATATACTTAAAAAAAAAAAAAAAAAAAAAAAGAAATGCTCTTTGAAATTTTCAGTGCCCAAAAAAAGTGATGAGTGGGAATCCTATTCATTACATTTTAATCAATTTTATTTTTAACACTTTCCAACAAGGTTGAAAAGTGTTAATGACTTCGGTTTGTCTATGTCTGTCCGTGCTCTAACGCCTGTAATTATTCATAGAATTTCTTCAAACTCATATACGTTATTCAAATCCTCTATCGGATATTCCCCATTCAAAATGGAGTAAATTCCATCACTAGTTTGTATACAGGGACACCCGAAAGTATTCCAAAGCATTGCGTTCTATGAGTGGTATTTCTATAAACCAAATCTTAATACCTTTACTTTGAACAAATCTTAATAAGATTGAAATTTGTTATTCATACGCACAAAAGAATGCTTTCCATAAGATTTAGTATGATTAACATTAGATTTACAAATGCCACACAAAAATATTCAGTTACATTAATGGGTATTATTGGAAATTTACTGGATTTACATTTTCGTTTATAGTTATCATTTTTAACACTTTCTAAATGTTTTTAACACTTTCCAACGAGGTTGAAAAGTGTTAATCACTTCGGTTTGTCTGCCTGTCTGTCTATTCGCGCTCTAACTCCCGTAAATATTCATCGAATTTCTTGAAATATATGATATTCAAGTTCACTATCGGATGTTCCCTATTGAAAATGGAGTAAATACCTCTACTGTCTTGTGTAGAGGGACACCCAAAAGTATTACAAAGCATTGTATTCTATGAGAAGTATTTTTATGAACTGTATTTTAATTCATTTATTTTACACAAAATGAAACCAAAATATCTTATTCAAGTTCACTATCGGAAGCTTACTGTAGAAAATGGAATAAATACCACCACTGGTTTGTGTCCAGGGACACTCGAAAGTATTCCAAAGAGAGTATTCCTCTGTAAACCAAATTTTAATAACTTTATTTTGAACAAATCTTAATAAGGTTGAAATATGTTATTCATATGCACAGAAGAATGCTTTCTACAGAATGTAGTATGATTAGCATTAGATTTAAAGGGTCACACAAAAATATTCAGTTATATTGAGGGTTTTTATTGGAAATTTGCTGGAATTGCATTTTCGTTTACATTAAGCGATTTAAAGCCTTTTTTTTTTTTAAACATTTTTTAAGCGTGAATATGATTTCTATTTGTGTATCTATCTGTTCGACTGTCCATCTGTCTACTGTCCGTCTGTACGCCCCCAGCGTCCATAAATATTTTCGGAAATTTAAAAATGTATATATGCCACTCAAATTCACTATGGAATGTTCCCTATTTTAAATGGCATTAATAGGTCCTGTGCAACTGGTTTTTGTACAGGGACGCCCAAAAAAATGCCAGTGAGTTGCATTTTAGTGCAGACATTTTTATAAATTGCCTTTAAAGAACTTTCTATTGTAAAAATCATAAAGAAATTGACATTTATTGTCAATATGCTAAAATAATGTTTTGTACAGAATATGATTTTGTGAACCTCCATATTTACAGGGCTACACTAAAATATTCAGATACAGTAAGGACTGCAATCAGAATAAAAAAAGGTTACGTTTTCCTTTGTGTTGTATTTTTAACGCTTTCTAACAATGCTTAAGAATGATTAGGAATTCCAGTTAGTCTATCTGTATGACTTTAAGAGCTACTGTCTGCTCGTTGTGCGATTACGTAGGCAAAGAGTATTGAAAGTCATATGATACAACAATTACGTACATTTGGAAAGTGTTACTAATCAATTCGTACTGCATGATTCTTCGTTCTTGTTGAAAAGTTGTATCGAATAAGGCAAAAAAAAAAAAAAAAAAAAAAAAGAAAGAAAGAAAGAAAGAGAAAGTGCAAGGAAATAATTGTTTTTTGTTTTTATTATTATACAGATTTATTTTTAATGAAGTTATAAAACTACAAATTACATAACCTAAAACAAAGCCAAATTTAACATATTTTTGTATATGAAGGTCATATCGACTACTTAATTATATGCGAAACTGCATCACATCAGATCATTTTATATCGGTTTTGTACATAAATCTATTTTAATTAGTACGTAAATTTAAATTTATAGAATTTTTCCAAGTCAGAAATTCTAATTTACTATTTTGAAGTCTAGCGTCGCCTTAAATTGATTAAATTAACAGATTGACAATAAATCCACCCACCAAATAACTATCAGCAAATTCTTCTTGGGAAAAAAAAAGAAAAGCAAAGAGTTTTATGAACATCTTCCTGCAAATATCCTTTAAATTATATTTTATGAAAGTGGCTCCTGAGATTTTTGATAGTCATTTTTTTTGTCAGAGTGACTCTATTATTCGGATCTTCTTTATCCCTGAATCTCACGTGAGTGATTCTCCTTTTCTCTGATCAGAAGCTGTCTCGACATTTTAAGTCTCGGCATAAATTTTTATGAGGATGTAAAGCCTCCGCTGTTTCAGCTCATTTCCCGTTCGGTGTCTCTTAATTGCAACTTGGAAGCAGACGCTGTAACAAGAAATTTCCGTGAATAGTAGTTGCGGAATTCAAATTAGGTTGTTAGATATATTACTAAAAGTCTATTGAACTTGGCATTGCATAAAAGGAGATCAAAAGAACTTGACGATTTTCATGTTTACAGAAAAATGTAGAGCAGTCGAGTTTCTAAATATATACTCTTAAAAAAACATAAATGTTTTTTGAAAAAAAAAAAAAAAAAATCTGGAGTGACTCCACTCGACTTTCCGAACATTGAGTAACTAACAGTTTTGTAGATAAAATAAAGAAAAAGGAGTTGCTAAACAAACAAAAAAGAGAAAACCATAACAGAGTGTTTGAGTATTTTTCTCCATATATCACACGAGGTTTTATTTAACGCTACTGAACTTTGAGCCCTTAGATCATAAGGATAAAGAATTTTTCAATGTGTCCCTGTAAAAATCTATAAACGCTAGATTCACCAAAATGCCTATGGTTAGTGCAACAGTGATTTATAATGTTCATACAAATTTTCAGCTCAATTGAATAAGGCGTTTAGATGCTATCGCTGGTCTCATAGGCCATAAAGATAAAGAATTTTTCTTTGTGTCCCTGTAAAAAAACTGTAAGTGCTAGATTCACCAAAATCTATACAGTTAGTTCAAATGTGACCTATAACATGTGTACAAATTCTTTGCTGAGATTACTAAGGCGTTTAGACGCTATCACACTTTTAAAAATTTGGCAAAGAATTTTTCTTTGTGTCCCTGTAAAAAAACTATAAGTGCTAGATTCTCCAAAATCTATACAGATTGAGTATCTGTGACCTATAATAAGTGTATAAAGTTTTTGCTCAATTGAATAAGGCGTTTAGATGCTATCGCACTTTTAAGATTTTGGTCCCTTGGCCATAATGATAAAGAATTTTTCTTTGTGTCCCTGTAAAAAAACTATAAGTGCTAGATTCACCAAAATCTATAGAGTTCGTACTATGGTGACTTACAATATACGTACCAACTTTCAGCTTATTCGAACAAAGCGTTGAGACGCTAGCGTGTTCACTCACAGACATACACACATACATACACACATACATACACACATACATACACACACACATACATACACACACACATACATACATCATCGTAAAAATAATGAAAACGGACTCGTTGGACCTCGAAACGTATAGAAACATCAAAATCTCGAATTCGGATTTTTGACATGATTACAATACTTTCCTCACTATAGTGTTCGGAAAGTAAAAAAGTGTGCTATTTGCATTTTATTTAAGGTATGGGTATGAGAAAAAAATAATTTTCTTTCATGAGAACTTTTCCTGTACATGTTAAATGCACTAAAGAGTACTTCCATAGATTACACTAAATGAAAAAGAATGCATTCGCTTAATTTTGGGTAGCCATGTACAATAACTATGAATAATATACACACAAAATTGCGTAGTAAAATTTTGCCTTTTCTGAAAAGGACATAATACAGCTTAAAATGCGTTTCCACCAATTTTCAACTAGATCCAATATATTCGAATTCTTTTCGGTAGCCCTGTAAACGAATAGCGAATAATTTTCATATCATATTGTACCTTAAACATACTTTTACGCATGTAAAAAATACATGCACAGTTCACTTTTCTTAGTACAGCCTATAAATATTAAATTGTATCACATGAAATTTTGTCCATAGATGTAATATATTTCATTTCTCTTAGATGTCCATGTACATGAATTATTTGCTCAGTCATCTTTTTGCGACGAAGATTTAGAAAACTAAGTCTGCAATTCTTGCTACTAATTGTTCTTAAGATACGTTGATAAAGGACACGCACAGACATATAGATACATATATTAACAGCTAAAAACTTGTTTATCGAATTCAGGGCACCCCAAAACGTCTAAATGTAACAAAAACTCAATTTCGAAAATTTAACCCAAAAACAATACTTTCTCTAGCGTATATGTATGAAAAACTAAAAAAGAAATTTGTTAAATAATTTAAAATTAGATAGATAAGAATCGAATAAGAAAGTAAAATAAATTGTCATCATTATTGCGAAGTTGAATTTTTACTAAATTTCTAAAAATAAAATTATCTGGTGTGGTACTCATACGTCCTTCTCTTCTCCTGCATTTCAATACTTTAAAGACAGATAAGGGCAATACATTAATAAATAAATACATTAATACATTAATACACAATAATGCACAATACATTAATAAATACATTAAAGGGCAATATAACAAGTAGGATATATAAACTTAAGTTAAAAAGCAATACAAACTAGGTTTAGAAACAGTTTTATTAAACAAAAAGTTATTTGTGAATAGGGCTGCTGCCCGTGTGAACTGTGCGTTTGAATATAGTACCTACATTTATTTAGAATTCAAGGTTCTTAACAAATTTGAAAGTTTATTTCTAATTATTCAGACAACGTTCTAGGTTACGCTTATTACAAGCATACACAGAGATAAACCATTAAAAAATTAATTGTAAATCATTAAACCATTAAATTTGATATTCAAGGAACTTGAAACGCGTAATTATGAAATAAATAAATAAATAGTAATAATAGTAATACAAAGATAACAAAAAAGAATGATTTTATTTAATTAGGGATAACTCTGTATATCTTCAATAAATTATATACAGACCGCAATCGGTACTTTAATGCAGCTCTATATTAATAACAGTGGCGGCTCGTGAACCGAAAATAGGTGAAGAGCTCAAAAATAATATTTAAGTACTTTTAATGCATAATTTTTCTTAAGCATGGTCTTAACTAAAATTAACTAAAAATACTTATTTAAATGAAAATTTATATTCTATAAATGAATACAGAGTAAAATACAGTGTGCCGCCTTCACCTATTTTCGGTGCACGAGCCGCCACTGATTAATAACACCCAGTACAAATTGAAATGCACTTCCAGTAATTTCGGAACGTAGTTCCTTTATATTCTAGATCTTTTGGGTAGCCCTACAAACGAATGGCGAATGATTTTTCATACTAATGCTTTCATGCATATAAAAATATATTTTTATTTCAGATTGTTTAGTGCAGAACCTATTAAAATTTTTGCACATAGACATAATGTATTTGAGTTCTCTTGGATATTCCTGTAGACGAACCATTAGTTTGATCTCAACGAAAAGTTTAGTGTAGCATCCCTATATTGTACTGATTTGGAATACCGAGTGGGGATTTCCTGCCGCTATTTGTTCTTGATATGTAGTGATAACAATTACACATGCAGAACAATCGCTAAAAACCTGCTTTTCAGATTCAGGACATCTCAAAAGGTGTGAATATAACAAAAACTGAATTTAGAGAATTTGGACCAAAAAGTAATACCTTCTCTATCATATGTATGGGTAAGAGAGCGTAAAAAGTTGTTTTAGTGGTCATCATTTTGTAAATTTTTCACGAATTTTAAACTAGTATGCTGTGGCCATCACAAAACTTTCTTTTACATTTTCCCATACGAAATTCTCATACGTGCAAATTATTTATTAAAATCAGATATTTTGTATGTTGAGTGGACATGATTTTCACTCCAAAAAATTATAAGTCTTAATATCGAGAGATAGTGAATTTTGTATTCCATAGACAACATTGTAAAAATACTTTTTAAAGAATTTTCTTCTATATATAAATGAAAAGAATAGATAACATTGTTTGAAATTATCATGGATACATGTTTCAACCATTCATTTAAAGGGATAGACGAGTTTGTTTGAAAAATATTCATATCGAAAATTTACATCCCCAGGTCACCAGGGGTCGTCTTTCGTACATTTACAAAAACTTTATTCTAGTTAACTGTGACGGGCATAAGGGCTATGTAAATAAAGCAAAGAGTTTGTCGGCGGACCACATCCGGGCTGACCATTTCTATTTTTGTTTGGTATAGATTTAACTACTTTGGTTATGAAAGTAGGCCATTTTTTTTAGAAAAAACTGATGAATTTTTTTATACTTTTATACTTTTACACACATATTATACTTTTTTAAAAGAGCTCAAAAACTGTTCATTTTTTGTGCGGACACTACATACAACAAGTTATTAGATTTAAAGGTACTACGGTGCAAAGTTTTAAAACGCGATATCATTCAATTGCTTTTGATGAAGGTCGGCCATTTTTTTTAAGTAAAAACTGATGATTTTTTTTTCCAAAAGATACTGCATAAATGTTATACTTTTTAAAAAGAGCTCTAAAAACTGTTTATTTTTTGTGAGGATACATGAGGATATTATATTTAAAGATATAATGTTGCAAAGTTTCAAAATGCGATATCTTTCGACTGCTTTTATCTTAAAATAAGAGTCTAATATTAAAGAATAATGAATAGCTTTTTAAAAATTATCAGTTTTGAAGTTCTAAGAGCTACAATTTTTAAATTATAGCGTGCTTATTTTCCATACATAATCCATTAGATTTCTAAACAATTGTTGATTCATTCTTGAGAATAATTCACATAAGACCATAGAGTATTGTTGCAAAACGAGTGCAAAACGGAAGAAATATTTTATTTAATCTATAATAATAAAATCAGACTTTTGTCTGTAAACTTGTCAGAGTCAAAAGATTTTGCGATATCTTCACTTGCGATATCACACACCATGAATTCGAAAATGACTTCAGAAGATTTTGCCTGTGTGTTTATGCGTGTGTTACGGTGTCCGTATGTCTGGTAACGCTATTTTTGTACAGGCATCACTTGAGAACGGCTGGACGGAATTCAACGGCGATTGGTAAAAACTTAAATCTTTACCCAACTTAAAATTACATCTATTAATTTTCAGAAATTCCCCCACATTCCCCCCCTGGGAAGGAAAGACAAAAACACGTTTGTCTGGGTATCACTTGAGAACGGCTGGACAGAATTCAACGAAGCTTAGCAGGAATTTAGGTCTTTACCAAACTTAAAATTATATCTATCAACTTTTCAGAAATTTCCCCACGTTCCCCCCTGGGGGGCAAAAGACAAAAACACGTTTGTGCGGGTATCACTTGAGAGCAGGACGGAATTCAACGGCGCTTCGCAGGAATTTAGATCTTTACCCAACTTAATATTATATTTATCAACTTTTCCGAAATTACACTCCTTTACCCCCTGGGGGGGAAGACAAAAACACGTTTGTAAGCATAACTCGGTTCCTAATTACTTCACAGTAAAGAAATTGTACATGGGAAGACTAGACATAAGTACAAATAATACATTATCTGGAATTTAGGAATTTTCGATTTTTAAGGGAAGGGAGGGGGAAAATAAATTTTTGGCGGGAAATATCGAAAATTCCTGATTTTTGAGTAGAACTCTACCAAAAATGGAACAAATATATTTAAAAAAGGCTATGCGACTTCCATAGGTTATTTCCAAAAACACATTTTGGCTTTTTTGTGGTTTGCGATTTTTTTTTGTGGAGGGATTACGAGGGGGCAAACTCGAGACGCTCCTTTTAGAGCAAAATTTGTCCCGAGACATCTATGGGAGCTGCGCAAAGTTTGGTGCTTGGATTGTTTATATGTATCCGACGCCTAAAAAAACGGGATTTATCTAAATAGCTTTCCACCTGTAGGGCAGGAAGCAAAAAAACGTTTGTAACCATAACTTGACCCCAAATTACTTCACGGTAAAGAAATTGCAAATGGTGAGATTGGACTTGGTGTAAATAAAATATTATGTACGATTTTGGAATTCTTGATTCTTAAAGGAGAGAGGGGAAAAACCGTTTTTCGGGGTGAAATTTCAGAAATTCCGGATTGTTTAGTAGAGCTCTACTAAAGATGTTATACAATGGTATTGAAAACAGCCATGTGTCTTCTTTAGGATATTTCCAAAAACACATTTTCGTTTTTTTTTTTTTGTTTTTTTTTGGGGATTTTCGATTTTTTATTTTTGGGGACGGCGGGCGTTTACAAAGTAGCAAATTCAAGACCCCCCCCCCCCCCCGCCCTCTTTTAGCGCTAAATTTGTCTTGGGAAATCTATGGGTTCTGCTGTCATGAAATTTGGTGCGTAAATTGTTTATATATATCCGACACTTATTGTAACGGGATTTTACGAATCTCCCCCCCCCCATCCCCTTGAGGTCGAGGGGGCTATAAACACATGTAAAAATACGTTTTCCCGTTTGAATTTGCCTTAAATAATTATCTTAGAAGGGCGAACTTTGGTGTATGGATGTTGATTAGGTGTACGCATTATGTACATTGTCGAGATTTCACAAAACTTCGAACTTAGCCATTGGGGAAGGGGAAGTAAGAATCGAGTAAGTTGATGCCGATGGCAGTGGGAACACGGACTCCTCATGTTACGAGCGAGAAAAAATCTCTACCGAACGCAGTGGGAACTTTAATTCAGGTTAACCTATATTAATAAAATCAGACTTTTGTCTGTAAATTTGTCGGAATCAAAAAAATTTTGCGATATCTTCACGTTTCACACCCCATGAAAGCCGAAAATGACTTCAGAAAATTTTGCGCTTGGTAGGAATTTAGGTCTTCACCCAACTTAAAATTATATCTATCAATTTTTCATAAATTTTTCCCCCGTTCCCCCCTGCGAGGTAAAAGACTAAAACACGTTTGTCCGGGCATCACTCGAGAACGGCTGGATGGAATTCAACGGCGCTTGGCAGAAACTTAGGTATTCACCCAACTTAAAATTATATCTATAGATATTCTCAAAATTATAATTAGTGTTTAAATTGTGGGTAAAAAACGCCTGCGCATGCGCCATAAATATTTTTTCACTAATACGCTTTGAATGGAAAAATAAATTTTTAAGTTAAAGACTTTTTTATTCGCGTGATTCGCACTACAAATTATGAAAAGTTTGAAATGAAGTGTTGCTATCTAAATTTCATACTTTAGTTAATTTTAAAAAATCTAATTGTCGTATCGAAAAACTGTTTACATCCCAGGATTCAGAAAAATCACTCCTTTCATTTGATACTGAATTTTTAACGATAGTCTGACATTTCTAATTTATTTTTCCCTCTTTCCGTTTTTCCATTGCCACTTAAATTTCATACTTTAGTTATTTTTTAAAAATCTAGTTGTCGCATCGAAAAACTGTTTGCACTTCTGGAATCAGAAAAATCGCCCCTTTCATTTGGTATCAAATTTATAAATATAGGTCTGATATTTCTAATTTATTTTATCCTTTTTCCGTTTTCAACCCAGATTCGGTAGAAGGTTTTATATTTATACATACGTATTTATATATATCTTTATTTTCCAGAAATAAAATGAAATATTTTTAATTTCACGTGAATAATAATAAAAAATTAGAGAGAAAAATACCTATAAAAGTTGGTGATTTTTTTTTTCTTTTTTTTTTTAAATCAGCAATTTGTATGTGGATAAATATTTTCATAGAGATATTTGGCGTTAGTTTAATATTTTTATTTAATTAAGCAGTACTTTTCTTTCCTTCAGTAAAAAAACAAAATTTTTTGTTGTTATTATGTACCTTATGAGGTTCTTTTATGTTCTCCCCTTAATTGTAAATGATTATAATTTTATTAAGATTTTTTATTTTTACTTTGTAAATATCAGAAAAGAATTTTTATTTTCTTTTACTTATCTATTTATTTTGTGTATGGAAAAGCTTTAGTATCGGATCCCTTTGGCAAAATTTGAAATTTGGCACCGAAGTAGCTCGGACGTTTCTCGCCAAGATCTTTAATTGCACAATTGAGATAGCCAATTCAGTTCATCGCAAAAATGGCTTAAAATATTTAAAGTCTCCAAAGGGGTCCCATACTAAAGCTGTGCTTTTTGTATTTATTTATTTATAATATTTTCTATTAAAGACTTCTTGGTCCCGAAATTTGGCGCGTAAATTGTTTTTATGCATCCGGCACTTATTGTAACTGGATTTCACGAAATACGAAATTCTGTTTGAATTCGCTTTGAATTATCTTAGAATGGCGAATTTTGGTGTATGGATATTGATTAAGTGTACGCATTATGTAAATAAGTGGGATTTTGCAAAACTTCGAACTCACCCGCTGAGGAAGGGGAAGTAAGAAGTGGGTAAATTGCTGCCGCAGGCAGTGGGGACCCAGACTCCTCACGTTGCGAACGAGAAAACCTCTACCAATCACAGCGAGAACTTAGGTTATTAATAAAGATAAGGGATTTTGACAACTCATTTAAGTTTAATGTCCAGCGAAGCGGGCAGAGCCTGCACTGTAAATGAAAACGTCTTAAATTCAGTTAATAAAGTGTCTTAAACGGATGGTCATTTTTTAAGCGAAAAAAATATGTCTTACTTTTTAAGACAACTTTCTGCATCTGAAATTAAGACACTGCAAATGTCTTAAAACACCGCCATCTTTTTTAGGTTTAAAAACGCCGCCATGTTAGGCTTAAAAAATCTGCCATTTTTAAAGCCTTTTTAATAAATAAATAAATAAAGGTGGCGTATGATTCTGCTTTTCTGTTTAAAATATATTTTAGAGTTATCTAGAGCACTAATAAAATATAATAATTATTAATTAAAAAAAAAAAAAAAACACCGCTACCAGTCCCTGGAGTTGAACTCACTATCTTCGGTACCACTGAAGAGCGTACTTGCCAATCACGCCACGACGTCACACCGAAAGGTTGGATAATATACACTTTAATATTCGCGAAATAAATTATAATGTTAGAATATAATCAGTATTTTTTTCTTCAAACTATCGAAATTAAATCTAAAGCTCAATATATATTAATTCTATAAAATTTTATGTGTAGAAGTTTAGAATTTCTTAAAATATAAACGAATAATATATCAAAACCTCAGACTGTGATGTTTTGAAAACGATTTCTTTTTATAAACTGCTATTTGAAAGAAAAGAAATAAATGTATGATTATGAAAAAACCAGAAAAGTTTTGTTTTACTTCCAGGTACAGGTAAAAATGTTAAAAAAAAAAAAAAAAAAAAAAAAAAAAGAGTTTTAAATCGAAAAAGATTAAAAAAAAAAAAAGCAGCTATTTACAAATTGTGTAAGATTAGATTGAAATTCACTTTCTTAGTTACAAGTTATTCTTAAGCAATAAGTTATTCTTCGCTACAAGTTCATCTTACTGTTTTCTCATTCAATTACATGAACGAGCTTTAAATAAAAAGTAAAATTTTTTATTTACATATTTATTTATTTTGTAACCAAATTATTTTTGCTCCGAAAAATGTTTTTTATTAAGTATTTCAAGCATAATTCCACGCAAATAAGATAACGACATTTACCATTTATGCATATTTGTTATGTTAAATATAAAACTTTTCTAATAAGCCTATTTAAATTTCACAAATAAACGTTTTAAATAACGCGGTTTTTGTTATTTATTTTATTATTTTAAGGTTCATAAAAAAAAAAAAAAAGTAGATAGCATAGTTAATTAAATAAAAGTAATTAAAATAAGTATTTTTATCTATTATTTATTGAAATTTGATATATTTAAATTATTTTATTTAAGGTAATTGAAAAAATCTCAAACTAGAAGTAAAATCAGAGTGATTAGCCTTTCTCACTTGACGTGATTTTCGGAAAAATCTCACAAATAAAAATACTTATTAAAAAATTTTATTTATTTATTAAAAAAAAAAAGAGAGAGAGACGGAGAGATTTAATTTTTTGATATTTGCATTATAATTTCAGTAATAATAATAAAAAAAAATGCCGCTGCTAAGTTAAAAAATTCTTAAAAGTAATCATCATTGTTTTAAAATAGTATCTTGATATGAAAAAAAAAAGGTGTAAGAAGAAGTTGATTTTGATTTTCATTGATAGATGGCGCCACTACTAATAATTAACGATGAAATGTGAAATGATTAATTTTAAATGTCTTACTTTAAGACACTTTTGCCCCACCAGTTTATTAAGACACAAAAGTGTCTTAAATTAAGATATCTATTATGTCTGCACTTCATATTAAGACATTTACGTGTCTGAAATGTATTTTCAGACATTTTTTTTGTCTTACTTTAAGACACCTTTATTTGCAGTGTGCTAGTTAATAATATGGTATTTTGACAACTCATTTAAGTATTGTGTCCAGCGAAGCGGGCAAAGCTTGCTAGTTTGTAATATCTTATTTAGACTTTTTGACCTTAAAAGGAATTTTTAATTATGTTACAAAACCCAAAATGTGATATAAAAAATAATGATTCAATTCTTTTGAAAATTCATTTAAATTTAGTGACCAGCGAAGCGGGCGTAGCCTGCTAGTATATATATATATATATATTGAAAACCCTTTCAAACATTGAATAGATGAAAGCAAGAAACATTGAATAAGATGAAACAGAAAAAATACATAAAATACAATAAAATATTACGAATATCAAGCAACCTTAAATTGAAACATGCAAATATATAGATATAGATAGATATTGATATATGTATACATATTCTTTGTTACGAACTTGTACATTTAAGTTTTAAGATTTATTATTAAAGGAAACCAGTATCACATAATCATAGGAAATCGATTTTTATTTGAATTTACTAATGATGTAATAGATTGGCGGAAAAGCTGTTTACGTGAGTGGAATTCATTTGAATGTATAATAATTCCATTATAATGAAATGCATAGTTAGTAAAATGCATAATATATAAACATTTTATCGATTTGGACACATAAAGGATCCATTGTGAAAAGAATCAATTCTCTCTACAAAGTCTAAAATAAATATATTATGTAGAATTTATTTCTTTAGCTTTATAAATTATTGCATAAAGTGTGAATTCAGAATGAATTATCCTAATCATCGAAGGTATACACTGTGACGTACGTAGGAGGTTTGTTTATTTTTTGCAGAATATCTTCAGATTTATATCATTGTTTTTGAAAAAAATTCTCTTAACTCAGAGCAGGCTTTACTGCAGATTTTGACGAGAGTAAAAATAACAGATTATCAAATAAGAGGAAATAAATTTTATTCTGCCAACTATCTTACTCATACATGTACAAATGTATATGCACGCACACACCTTTATACACGTACGCAGGCATATAATATAGTGATTAAATACACAACGTTCTCCTCGTTAAGTAATATAGAGAGTGATTACAATTAAAGTTTAAGTTTCAAAACGCTGTAAAAAAAGAACCACTGATCAGAATGACGTCAAATTGAACGGAATATTATTGAAGAAGGAGAAAATCGTATGGCATTAAAAAATAAATAAATAAATAAATAAATAAATAAAAATAGTTCCAAATTTTAGCAACTGATGGCGCTGTAAGCATCAGAATTTAAATGGATTCGACTACAAAGGACAAATGAATGTAAAAAAACGCATAAAAAGCATCAATCAAATCGGTTTTTAAATTTCGTGAGACTGGTGAAAACCATGTTCAGTATACTGTCCACCGTTTTCTGCAACAAGTTGAAATTGAGAAACAGCATATTCCACATCTGATCGAAGTGTTTCCGGGGTCACGTTCAAAATGTGTTGCGCAATGCGTGCCTTCAATTCAGCTAAGTTTGCAATCAGAGCACTAAACACAGCATCTTTCAGAAAGCCCTACAGCCAGAAGTCACATGGATTAAAATCAGGTGATCGGGACGGCCAGGCTGTCGGGAAATGACGGCTGATAATTCTAGCATTTCCGAAATGCTGTTTCAGCAGCTACTTCACTGGATTTATAGTGTGCGGAGGAGTGCCATCTTGCATGAAACTGATCTCATCCACACATCCCGATGTTGAAGAGCTGGAATGACGTGGTTGCGCAAAAGACATTCATAGCGCTTACCAGTGATGGTACAGGTAACAGGATCGAAAGAACCCGTCTCCTCGAAAAAATATGGCCGTATGATATGATGCCGTAAACCCGCATAAGACAGTGACCTTTGCTGAATGAAGTGGTACTGATCGATTTGAGAGGGGATCTTCTGTTGCCCACATTCGGCAATTCTGTGTATTGACATATCCTTTCAGATGGAAATCTTTTCGTCTGTCCGTAAAAATTTCCACGGCCGTTCATTGCCCATTTCCATTCGAGCAAGAAGTTCTATAGCAAAAGGCTCTCTTGCTAGCAGGTCAGAAGGAAGCAACTCCTGCACAGGGCTAATTTTGTATGGATAGCAATGCAGGATGTTTAGTAGAATTTTGTGCACTATGCAGACAGGCCTGCCCACTGTTAAGGCAATTCCTCGGGCACTGCACGGTTGCACACCACCGCTCGACTCCTCTTGCACTGCCATGGCCACTTCTTCAATTAAGTCGAATCAATTATTTTCCTCCCTCTACCAGATTGCAGATCAAAATAACCTGTCTTTTCGAATTTCTGAATCATTTTCTCCAGACCCACGCCAGTCATCGGACCAACGCCTTTTTTCATACACTCGAATGTACGGAACATAATACATAGCTACTGGTGCATACTTCTACATAGCTACTCGCGCACAGTCATTGTGTTTGTAAAAAAGACAAGCAGAGCGTGGTCTTTCATTGAGACAGTCATGGCGAACTTCTTAGACTTCGAAACGAGAAAAAGCCGTGTACCTAGCTTTTTTAAGACAAATGCAATGAGTCGTGCGCATGACAGGTGTTTTCATTTACATATTCTGACGCTTACAACGCCATTTGTTGTGTCCAACTCATGACTTTCTTCTAAATTTTCCTATACAAATTCACTCAATAAAAATAATTTATTAAAATTATTATTTAAAAAAATTATCTTCCATGATAATGCAGACGAATTCCATATAAGAGAAGTAGTATAACACTAAATATCCAAAAAAAGTCAATTTTATTCTCAATATTACATACAAAAAAAAAAATTCTTTTGGTTAAAAATGAAAAAAAAATCAATAATTTCAGTTTAAATTATCGCATATCGATGGTTCAACCATTCATTTTAAAGGTATTGGCACTCTTTTGAAAGATACCCATCATGAAAATTTACTCCATGGGGGGGGGGGGGAGGCGAGGCTCCTACATACACAATTTTTTTCCCCAGTTGACTATCTCTATTACAAATAATTCTTTTAAATTTCGTAATGATTATTAAAAAATAATTGTCTTTATGCACATTTATACAAAATTTTGCCCTATACCACCATGTTAAAAAATTAGAAAAAGCGGGATGGCAATGCAAGCTGTGGGACAATTTTTACCAAAAGTTGATAGACAAAGTCACTAATTTATATCATTGTGTAACTGCATACCAATTTGTATGAAATTATGTGCAGTAGTTCCTGAGGTATAGTTGCCGAAAAATTTTGTCACACACACACACACAGACAGACAGACATTTTCTAAAAAGTGGTCAAATCATGTTCTACAGCTCTCAAAACGTGTAAATCCATCAAAAATCCGAGGTCGAAAATTTTACGAATCCAATACTTTCTTCTATTGAATATAGAAGAAAGTAATATACAAAATCTCTGAGAGAGTAAAAGTGAGATATCGAGATTTTTTATTTTTTATTTATTTTTTATTTTTTTATTTTTATGTCTGCATTCATACCACAGCTATGATAGGAAATTATTTTAAAATGTGATAGGAACTCTCTCTCTCTCTCTCTCTCTTAAGAACATGTTTTTTCATTTATCTTACAGTGGGTGATTGAACTATTAGTTTTTTCTTAATTTCTTTCTTTTGATATTTTTCTATACGAAAAATTGAACGAAATTGCCTTTAACTTAATACATGCAAGGAACATTCAAAATTTCACTCTTTTCAGTAATATTTAAGACACGAGAAAAATTATAGGAACCAACCATAAATTGAAGAAAAACATACCATAAAATACCGTTCAAGTGCCCCAAAAATTTAAAAGAAAATTGGGATATATTTGGGGGAAGGGGAGGATAAACGGTAAATATTCGGGAAAAAAAAAATGCAGAAATTAACAAATATTTTTCTGACAAGTATTTTATTATGGGCTTTTAATTATAACACAATTTTATTTACTTATTAAAATTTATGGGTTCACACAGCGTTTTCATAAATTGTTTTTTTCCGCAACGTGGCTGAAATAGTTGGATCTCCAATTAAATACATGGTATGTGGAACACCCCTTATGAAAATGTAGCTCTGGAAAAGACTTAAAATCCAGGTCATTCTTTTGACGATAATTTGCTTAATTTTTAACGTATCCAAATGAATTTTTGACATTAGTTGCCCTACATATCTAGTTTTTGACATAGGTAAAAAAGAATGTGCTAGCTTTCGCACATTTCAGAATAATGTTTCTCTAATGCTTTTTCAATTTTTCTACACGTTTGGTAAAATTTTCTTAAAATCCATTCTTGTTTTAAATAAAAATCTTGCTAAAAATTAATGATTTTAGGAAAGAAAAAGATATATTTCTGGAAGTCACTTTTTCGGTATATTTGGTTTATCTTCTGGATTTTATATTAGTATGTGTTTGCATATACATTGAAAAAATGTTAATTGAAACAACAATTTTTTTTTTTTACAAGAACCCGAATTATTTTGTTGTTTAACAGATAAATTTTGTTGATTCAACCAACATTTTTTTTTTAAATGAACAATTTTTTTTTATTTTTTATTTTTTATTGAACTCTTTGTGTGCCGCATTATGAAATGGACAAATAATATATTTGAAACATATTCTTTTAATTACTTAAGGGCATTTTTTTTTAAAGATGCGTGAAATAAAAATTATGTATATCTCCTCATCATAGTAATTGATAAGGTTTTTGTGAGGTGGTACTTTAGTGTACCACTAGTACATAGCGGCCGATAAAGATATTTGCATCTTGAAAAAAATTAAATATATTTACTTTTTATGTCTTTTATATTTTTTCTGAGATTGATGGGAGATTCTTGAATTAATATAGCAATTAATTCAAGAATCACGATCTCACGTCTTCTTTTCGTCTTT
Organism: Salticus scenicus; assembly: GCA_963930645.1. Lineage (NCBI taxonomy): Eukaryota > Metazoa > Arthropoda > Arachnida > Araneae > Salticidae > Salticus > Salticus scenicus. The sequence goes on along the minus strand of OZ005649.1, from coordinate 369,330,112 downwards.
TCTCTTTTCGTCTTCAATTTCGTCACGTCTCTTCACAATCATCACGATCTTCACGACACACGTGAAAATCGTGAAAAATGCCAAACTCTATGAAATCCTTTCTGGAACAAAAAAGGCTGCATGTAGCGTCTAGTGCCTTATAGTGAGATTAAAGTGAGGTATATACTCTCTATAAATATCCTTATAAATGTTTTTGACATATCTTCCATAAATTCGATTTTATACAGTTTTTAAACTAATGGTACTTTAAAATGCTGTTGGCAAACAAAAGGTTAAAAATGTTTTTTTTTCTTGTTTCATGCCCATCGCTCGCTCATTGACTGTTTACAGAGATATTTATGTGGTAGTTTATCGAAAGATCCATTGGCTGTTATTTTTCTTTCAATCATACGTTTTTCGGTTAATCGAAGCAAGTTCGTTTGGTTAGCTGAAAAAAATCATTGTTAAAATGACAAAATTAATCAACAATTTTTTACTTTCCGAACACTATAGTGAGGAAAGTTTTGTAATCATGTCAAAAATCCGAATTTGAGATTTGGATGTTTCTATACGTTTCGAGGTCCCCTGAGTCCGTTTTCACTATTTTTACGCTGATGTATGTATGTATGTGTGTGTGTATGTCTGTGAGTGAACACGCTAGCGTCTAAAGGCTTTGTTCGAACAAGCTGAATGTTGGTACGTATATTGTAAGTCACCATAGTACGAACCCTATAGATTTTGGTGAATCTAGCACTTAAAGTTTTTTTTTTACAGGGACACCAGGAAAAATTCTTTATCATTATGGTCAAATTTTTAAAAGTGCGATAGCGTCTAAACGCTTTATTAATCTGAGCAAAAAATTTGTACGCATGTTATAGGTCACAGTTGCACGAACTGTATAGATTTTGGGGAATTTAGCACTTACAGTTTTTTTTACAGGGGCACAAAGAAAAATTCTTTATCATTATGGCCTATGGGAGTAAATTTTTAAAAGTGTGATAGCATCTAAACGCCTTATACAATTGAGCTGAAATTTTATATAAATATTATAAATCACTGTTGCACTATTTATAAGCATTTTGGTGAATCTAGCATTTATAGGTTTTTACAGGGACTGGGACACAACGAAAGATTCTTTATCGTTATGATCTATGGGCTCAAAGTTCAGTAGCGTTAAATAAAACATCGTGTAATATATGGAGAAAAATATTCAAACACTCTATTATGGTTTTCTCTCTTTTGTTTGTTTAACAACTCCTCTTTCTTTACTTTATCTACAAAACATTTAATTACTCAACGTTCGGAAAGTCGAGTGGAGTCACTCTAGATTTTTTTTTTTTTTTTTTTTTTTTTTTTTAGAAATATTGTTTTTTACCGTACACACACGTATTTCGATCCAGAAATTACCATATAAAATATGAGTGAATGCTTAATTATTCGTCAAAGCTTTTAATACTTCAAGATAAAAATAGGTTCTTCGACCTTGAGAGACAGTTATGCATTGTCCATTCAGCATGTCTTTCTGTTGTATAAATAAATAGGAATTTCCTCAAAGGAATCATTTTGCTCCTCTATGGCCGTCGACCGTCACTGGCCGACAAAATCGATAGAAGGAGAAAGTAAGGTCTTTTACTCAACGCATTTGAATACTGTATTCTCAGAATCGTCATTTTTATTTATATTTGGAAATTTTTCTTTTCAAAGCACGTTTTCAGGATATTTTTAAAGGTCAGCTTTTACTGAGATATTACTTAATATTGGAATGGGAATATAGTAATAATGAATAAATAAAAAAACTCTTGAAACACACATATATTTAGGTTAGATAATTATTATTATTATTAATTATTTTTTAAAATTTTTATACATTTTTGTAGTCCTTTTTAAATTTCTTTCTCTTGATCTTATAGTACAAAGATATATACTATAATGATTAAAGAGACGTTGAAAAAAAAAATTACTTTTAGTTTATAAAACTTCTGTATTTAGTAAGCGCGAGTTTTTATTATCATTACTATATTTATTTTATTGTCTTTTTTATAATTATTTTAATATTCTTTTACTGTCTTTATTTTAATGTAATTATAATTCATGTTAAAAAATTAACAACGTCTTTTTACTGGTAATTATTTCTTTGGCATATTTTTGTTATGGTTCATTTTTTTCAACAAAACTTAGCTGAATATTTTTTTAATTGTGTTATTTTTATATTTAATTTATTCATTCATTCATTATTTTGGCATTTAAATTTAGCTTTTCTATTATACTAATTAAATGGTTTGAGCATTTAAAAGTTATAGAGATGCGTACATTTTTAATGGAGAACTAAGTTGTTTATAATAGAACCAATATTAATGATGCAAAAGTAAATAGTTTATTAGTATCATTTGTCATAAGTACTTCGTGAATATTAAAGTTAAAATAAAGTGCCCTTATAATTTTGGCATATGTTGGTTATAATTAATCTTATTGATTAGTTTTTGATCTGAGTAATTTTATTTATTTAATTTCTCATTTGTACTTGCAAAGTGCGGTCTATAGTACATATTTTCTCTAGTGTTAAAAAAAAAAAATTGATATTGGTGTAATATCTTTTAAATACTGATCTTAAACATTAAATAAAAATTTAAGTAAAAAAAAATACATTTTTTAACGTTAGAAGCTTTTTATTGTGGAGCCCTAAAAAGCATAATATAAATTTTATTGTGGCAAAAAAATAGTATAAAGAAATGAAAGTTTCAACACTAAGAAAATTTTACAGAAAAATATCGATATTTCAGTTTTCTAAGAGATGAAAATTTTTAAATATTCAAAATATTTTAAAAAGCATTCGAGACCAATATTCTTAGCTATTAGATTTTTGTATAATTATTCGTTAAGCCATAAATTTCAAAGGTCTCAACAACTAAAGACTCAAAGACACCTAAAGTGTTTTTTTTTTATCAATTGACATATTTTCTTTTAATTATCTGCAAAAAGAAAAAAAAAAAAAAAAAAAGCACATCGGCCTTTGAGGATCGAAACCACGACCATCGCATTATCAGCATGACGCTCTAACTAAAAGTCAAAGAACAATCAAGAAAAGTCATAAAGCATGCTGGAAAAAAAATGTTCTTGAATGATTTTAAAAATATTTTGAATATTTAAAAATTTTCATCTCTTGCAAAAAAAAAAAAAAAAAAAAAAAAAAGTATATATATATATATTAAATTTTCTTATTGTTGAAACTTTTATTTTTTTATATCATGTCTCTGCAAGAATAAAATTTTATTTTATGCTTTTTAGGGCTCCACAATAAAAAGCATTCCTTTTTTTTCTTTCTTTCTTTCTTTCTTTCTTTTTTCTTTTTTTCTTTTTTTTTTTTTTTTTTTTAATAATCTTAAATTTTTATTTTATGCTTTTTAGTTACTATTAAAAAAAAAAAAAAAAAGCTTCTTATAAAAACTAATCAACATTTCTTAGGATACTGTGTAGACCATGAAAGGTTTTCTTTTTAACAAATGGCGTCTTTTCTATTAATTATCTGCAAAACTGTAACACGTCGGTCTTGGAGGTGTCGAACCCACCACCATTGCACAACAGGGCACTCTAACCAATAGAGCCAAAGAGCGAGATAAAGGCTTGCTTGCATATACTTTAAAGTGGAGATGCCTTGTTTTTTAGCGTGACACGAAAACACGATGACAAATTCCAATTTCAGTAAAAAGGCTTCTGAAAATATTTCATTTCATTTATTTATTTATTTATTTGTTTACTTAAATTTTTATTTTGTGCTTTTTACTAGCTAAAGAAAAGCTCTTGAAAAATTTTTAGGATACTGTATAGACAATGGATTATTATTATTATTATTATTTATTTATCAATCGACACATTTTCTATTAACTATCTGGAAAATTTAACACATCAGTCATTTGAGGATCGAACTCACGAGCATCGCGTTGCCAACATGACGAACTGAGCTCTAACCAACTGACCCAACTAGCAACGAAAGGAACTGCTTACATATTTACTTTAAAGTGGAGGCTCCTTGTTTTTTAGCGTGACACGAAGATGCGATGGCAAAATCCAATTTCAATAAAAAGCTTCTAAAAATACAAAAAAAAAAAAAAAAAAAATGCGTAAATATGATGCAGAATTTTGTGATAAAAAAAGAAAAAAAAATTGAGAGATTATATTCCGAGAATTAGAAAACTTATATTTTTACACTCATTTTTTTAAAGAGAAGTTTTGAAAGGTTACTAATATTTGTTGCACGCACATTTACAAAATGTTTGAAGGCTAAAATATGTCTCAAGTCCTAATAAGATGATGTACAAAGTTTCAGGATTATATTCATTAAAAAAAAAAAAAAAAAAAAAAAGGAGATATATTTACACTAAGTTGTTGATGAATTTGTCTCAAATAAATATCAATGTGTTTATTTTCATTATTATTCCTTTTCACTTGTAATTTGTCAAAAGCAATCTGTTCATACTGTAAAAAATGACTTGAAGCCATGTTATATCTTTTGGACTTTTTATGGCAAAATGCAGAAATTTTCTACATTACGTTACTGGTTAGTGTAAGGTACTGGTTAGTGGGGTACTTTCAATCATTGTATTTCGGTGGAAATTTAAATTTTGTATTTCATGATATTAAATTCCATGAAATTTTGATTAATTTTGTAAAATGCGGTGAATTGTTTTATACTTTGCAAGTTATAAAATTTATCTAATATCAATAATTAAAGAATGAAAATTGTGGCACACACTGTATATAATATTAGGCTTAAAGTATTGAATAAACTTGCATTTTGTAACTAGCTTGCTACCTCATGTTCTGTGATAAATTATTATTATTATTTTTAATGCAGCATTAAATATTTAATCATTTTATATCTAAAAGTCATGCTTAATCTTTTCCATTTTTGTTTTCTCTAAATTCAATGCATTAGACAAAGTTCGCCGACCTTGGGAAAAAAGAATCCCTAAGTTTATAACTTCTTTTGTTGCGATTGAAATATAAATCCTTATACATGAAAACAAAAATCTAACTTTGTTCTTGCCGATGGCAGTTCAAGCTAAGAAATGGATGGAGAAATAAATAAGCGATACTATTTGTGAATGGAATGTTGCAATCGCACTCTATCACGTTGCATTATGCGCATTTTATCAGTTTACTTTGGATTTATATCTACCTATATTTTTAAGTTGCAATATTTAATACGTGGAGTTTGAAAAGTTACACAATCTTCCCTTAAATTCTGATGCTGACTATTATATTAAATAATTGTCTGTCCCAGACAGAAAATCTTGTAAGACATGTCGATTATATGATTCTGTTGAGTTCAATTTTAGTCGCAATTTTAGCAATGTAAACGTATTAAATCAATTTATTTGGCCCCAGAAAGTATGCATTTTCCCTACAAAATATATTTACTAAAACAGATAGTGAGAGCAATACTAAATATTAACGATTTTCACTATCCTGATGCGAGCGAAAATATTAAAGAATGTCTATCTTTAGTGATCAGGTTATTTAAAAACCCTAAATTGCTGACTGTAACAAACTCCTTTACGGTAACATCTGTGGCATCCTGAATATTAATATCTCTTGCTTACAATAATTATTCTAACCTACATAAACAACATCAGGCTGTTCGTTGTCCATAAAAATCCTGATTATGGTGAGTGCCAACTTTAAGGTGGCTGATGCGCCTTCTCTCATTGGGAGACACTACCAGTTTGTTCTCTTCCCATGAAAATTTTGACTGGGCGAACTCACACTTGATGGCATCGTAAACCCGATGTATTGCACTAAACATTGGATTCACTTGCCACCTAACTTACAACCTAAAATTAAAAATATTGTTAAAAAAATTAAATTTATTATCGCTAATGTCTACATAGCGTTAAAAAAAAAAAAAAAAAAAAAAAGAAAAAAAAGAAAAAGAAAAAGGAAACAAATTCATTTTTTTTTTTCAAATATGACTACAAATTCAAACTAGTATGATGTGGCCACCATAAGACTTTCTTCTGTATAATTTTGCACAAAATTCATGCAATAAAATTATTTATTAAATTATTAAATGCTTGAATCAGACTATGTCTTTAGATTGAAGCATATTTATATTAAAATAGCGTATGGTTCCATATTAAGAGATATATAGAACTAGGTGAAAATATGTTTAGTTACTCTAATTTTTATTGATGTTATACATATTAAAATACTAAGGTGAATCATAGTCGAAGAAATTCTGATCAAGATCTGTCTAAATTACAGTAGGTGAGTGGGCCACATGACCTATTCCTACACAGTAAAAAAATAACTATTACCAGCTGCAATAAACTCTTTGTAATTGGAGAAAATAATTTTTTTCTCCAATCACAGAGAGTTTCTTGCAGCTGGTAATAGTTATCTTTTTACAGTGTATATGAAATTCCTTCCGTGGTGATTTTTCTAAAGGGTTCTAAGAGGAAGCAATTTCTAATTAATGGTGGAAAGGTTTTTTATTTTTATTTTTTTATTTTTTTTTACTATACTTGATGTAAGATTTTTTTTTTTTTTTGGTCATTTTTGCTTTTTTAATTTGGGTAATAATATAATATAAGTTTTATACATTATATATACTATATATGTTTATAATAAATGTATTTATAATATATATAATATAAAATCTTAGGTAAATAGTATTTTTTATCAATTGTACTTCAAATGATACCAATTTCATAAACATTTTTTATTCTGTAATATAAATACAATTTCTTTTGGTAAGTAAAAGTAGACTGAAATATTATGACATAATCTATATATATAAAAGAGTACTTCCACTCACTCACTCACTGACTCATCAACGCACAGCAAAATCTACTGGAGCCACTGATTCGAAACTTGGTCAGATTATAGAACATATAGTGTAAGCACCCCCTAAGAAGCGATTTTGCGAAATTCGCCCTCCAAGGGGGTGTAGGGGGCAAAATGTGATTTCACAAAAACCTTCATATCTCAAAGAAAAAAAACAGATATCCGTAAATTTTTTTTCTGTAAAATATAGCTAATTTAACTATCTAAAAACGGATTTCTAGAACTTTAAAAGTTCGGTCCCCAAGAGGGGAAAGGTGGCAAAACGTGATTTCACATGCGCAAAATGTGGTTTCACATACTCCTATATATCTCAAACAGAAAAACAAATCTATGTGAAATTTTTGCTCTAATATATAGCTAATACAAATACCTAAAAACTAATTTCAGGAATTTTCGAAATTCAGCCCCCAAGAGGGGAGGAGAGGGGGCAAAACGTGATTTGAAATAATCCTTTATATTGTAAACAGAAAAAAAAAAAAAAAAAATATATGTGTAATATATTTTTGCTCTAAAATATAGCTCACATAAATACATAAAAAATAATAATTTCTTTAATTTTTGAAATTCGTCCATGGTGGGGCGGGAAAGGGGGGGGCTATGGGCTAAAAAAATAGAAATATAATTAGACCGTTCAAAATTGGCACAGATTGGTTTTAGAGATCTGCAAGTCCAATGAGGATATTTTTGAAAGTGTAAAGTTATTAGGAGGGTCAGAAAGGTGGGGGGGGGGGCGGAGGGGCAAAAAAATAAAAATAGAGTTAGACCGTTCAAAACTAGTACATAAATGTTTTTGATACCTACAAATCGATTGCGGATATTTTCGAATTTGTAAAATTATTAGGAAGGGCGGGAGGAGGGTACGGAGGGGCAAAAATAAATATAGAGTTAGGTCGTTTAAAATTGGTACGTAGAGGTTTTTGATACTTACAAATCGATTGCGGCTATTTTCGAATTTGTATAGTTATTAAATTGGTACATGGAGGTTTTTGATACGTACAAATCGATTGCGTATATTTTCGAATTTGTAAAATTATTAGGATAGACGGGAAGGGAAGGTGAAAGGGCAAAAATATATAAATAAGAGTTAGAGCGCTGAAAATTAGTGTTGTTAGGTTTTGAGGCCCGATAAATGGATTGCGGATATTTTCGAAAGTACAGAATTATTACGAAGGGAGGGAAGGGATCGGGCGCAGGGGTAAAAATAAAGAAAGTCAGATAAAATGTTGGAAATTAGTATTATTAGGTTTAAAAGCCCGAGAGAACGACTGAGAGCATTTTTTAAAGTCTAAAATAATTAGGAGGGGCGGGAACGGTAGGTGAAGGAGCATGCGAGCGTTGCGCGCCTGTATGCGCTGCCGCAGGCAGTGGTGGCCCGAACCGATTATTCCACTGATGGGAGAATTTTTTTTTTTTAAAATATTTTTCCCTTACGATAATATAGTGATTCATTAAGAGTGTTGAACATGAATGCGCGCGCGCAGCGCACAATTGCCTGCGATGCCAATGGCAGTGGGGACGCGTTGCGACATTTTTTCCAATCACATTTTTTTTTTTTTTTTTTTTTTTTTTTCGCATGATAAAAATTGATGTAATTTTGAGAATTCATTAACTATAGTGATTCATTTAAAAATAGTGACCAGCGAAGCGGGCGTAGCCTGCTAGTTTATATATAAATCTCAAATAACCAAATTATTCTGTATTAAAATTTCTTTTTCAAATGTTACTCTTAAAAAGTTACAGTTAATGGTCGTAAAAGAAAACACCGATAATAATTTTATTTAGCTACTGAAATATTGAATAAAATAATCTTTCGTAATGCGTTTATGGCATTCCATTATTTGAAACTCAAAATCCTATATTATTTTATAATTTATTTTTTTCTCCTTTGAACTCATGTTACACGAACTGAACAATTTCCGATGAGCAGAAACAATCATATCAGTTTTCTGAATTAATCTTCTCCGACGTTCTTCTTATAACGTTTCAGTCACGTATTATTATTTTTTTTTAAATTTCGAGTTAGAAAGCGATGGGTTAACGAACGAATGATTGATTTCTTCTGCAAAATTTAAGAGTGTAATGGACCACACTTATACACCATTGATCGATTTTCACGAAGAAAGTGGAGTTGCTTTTAAAAAATCGTTTTCGTTAGACAAGCACCATTTATCAATGACAATGTGACTTTTTTTTTCTTTTTTCTTTTTTGGGTTTTTGGTTCTGATTACCTTTTTTACAGATTTTTTCCCTTTTTAGTATCAAAAATGTATTTTTCTGCTAAAAAAAAGTGCAGTAATGTATTTTTTGAGCTTGAAATAGTTTTTTATTTTTGCGAAAGCTTTATATGATGTAAAAAATAGCATTATGTGAATAATAAACCAAATATTGTCTGAACATGACTTCTGAAACTTATTTTCTGAGTTTAAATTTTAGACGGAAAATAAACTGGAAAGAAATATTATGCTTTGCGTTTAGATTTGAGCTTCTTTCTCTAAGAAGAAGAAACATAAAAAAAAGCATTCAGACTAAAATGATGATAAACCACCTTTCTTTAATGTTTTTTTTTTTTTTTTTAATTATTATTTACATTACTTTTATTATGTACATTAACTTAATTTAATTTTATTATTTCTCCTACATCTCGCCTTTCCCTATATATCTGTACTGATAAGTATTTAAGTCCAAAAATGTCGATTTTGAGTTAAGTACATAGTCAGACTCAGAAAAAAATTCTCTATCGATTGGTATAAAGGATTTAAATTAATGCCATTTAGTCTTTGAGAAAATCCATTGGTAAAAAACGATTCAAGTCAGAAATTTAACATTAATCTTTGGTATAAAATATTTAATTCAATTTTTTCCCTTTATTAATGAAGGTTGACAATCACTGAATGGTATAAAGCGTATAAATCAACATAATCCCTTTTTCCAAATCGATTCTTCTGATTAGATTTTAATTAGTTTAACTTTATTTTTCGTCTCCTGAAAAATCAAGAATATGGACTTAAATCCTTTATACTTATCAGTACAGATATATATATATAACATTTTTTTTTTTTTTTTTTTTTTGTTTAAACAATGATTTAATTCAATCCGTACCAGAATTCTTAAAGAAAAAATTTTCTGTGTCGGCAATTCTTTTGTGTTTAACTTTATATAACGGTTTTTTAACACTTTCCCCCTTTTAGCAATTAAAAGCAGAACATCTATCTATTGGTAAGACCGATGGTAGAGGGGCTTTCAGAAAGAACTCCCCAAATTTGAAATGACATAACTAGGAAACGGTGAAAGACAGAAAGGTGAAACAAGCGATAAATTAAACAGACAGATCGGGAATTTTCTATATGAATAAATCACGAAATGTTTTCTGGTCCTGACCTTTTTACTTCCATTACCCGACTACCGTTAGTAATGGAAGTATTGTATTCGGTCCAAAAATTCGATATCGAGATTTCACCTAATTTACATGTTTTATGATCTCCTGAGTCCAAAAATGTGGTTTTTTGGCAATTGGTCAGTGTGTATGTGTGTGCATGTATGTTTGTGGGGAATTTTCTGGCTTTTATATCTCGTAGACTAATAAAGATTGATCTACGAAACTTTAGAATTGAAACAAGTCTGGTGAGCAGATAATTTTTTTTTTTTTAATTTTGGTAAAAATTGGAAAACCGGAAGTGGGACATCTCGAACCGGAAGTGGGGTCCATATCTCAAAAACGGTTCGAACGATTTTCTTCAAATTTGCTATATAAACACTCTATTACATGTCTTTTCGAAAGATGTAGTTGGTTAGTTCAGGAAAATTGACAGGCTTCCTGTCTAAATAGCTCAATTTCAGGTCCTGCAAGTGCGTTCCTTGCAAAACGGCTGTATGAATTTTTTCCAAACTTGCCATATTAACCCTCTTTTGATTATCTTTTTGAATGTAATTGTTGATTTCTGGTCAACAGTTAAATATGCCAAGCTTTGGTAAAAGTCGGTATCTCAAAAACGGCTTTAACGATTTTCTTGAAAATTAAACCCGTTTTAGATATCCATTTCTCGTGCTTTACTTGGTTGTCACAAGAAAATTAATAGTTATCCTGATCAGAGAGATCAGTTTTAGATCTCAGAAACTGTTGCTTCAAAAATAAATTAAATCTGTACCAATTTTCTTTTCATTTCTTTTTCTTAAAACAGAGTTTACACAGCGATTTTTTTTTTAAAATGTTTTTACACGTGTATTAACTTCCTCTTACCGAAAAAGTTTTAGGTGTCGATTTCATTAGGTCAATTCTATGTCTTCTGATAACATTATCTCCGAAAAGTGCATATAATACGTGTAATAGTGGGTAATGGAAGTCGTATGGTTGTTACACACAAGATTTTTTAATGTTAAATTTTTGCTGAAAGCTTCGCCTTGTCATCCTCGGACCGACGTAATCGATGGTATAACCAGTAAAATAAAAACTCGTTGTTCCATGGAATACAACATAATGTTCTTCAGCATCCTATAACTAATTCCATACAACTTCCTTTTACGTATCAGCAGTCAAACAGATTGACGAATGAACTTTCTGTACTTTTGAGTTCTACTTAAAGCTTCTTGTGCCTGTGGCGCCAACTATTAGCCAATTTTAGAACTATTTCTGCAAACAGGTGTATAACAATTCCAGTTTGTCCATCCAACATGCTACTTGTCTCACCGTTCTGTTTCTCACTGCTTCCCAGTTATATCATTTCAAAGTTGAGGAGTCCTTTCTGAAACAACTTATACACACAGATTAACTGTACTTCTATTGCATTCTTGAGTCTATTGCCCTCAATCACGACATTTTGCTCATTTAAAAAACATTCTTGAAAATATCGTTAAAATACCATTAAGACTTTTATAATTTATCAACAATTCCATGTTAGACCTGAAATAAATAAGCACTCAAGTTATCTTAGGCTAAATCAGTTAATTACAGTTTAACTTCGATTATAATACTTATTCATTTTAATGCATGTTTATACAGCTTTTATTTAATACAAGACTTTAAAAACACCCATTATATACTCATAATTACAGGGTGTTTAATATAGAATAGGAAAAAATATATATATACTTATGAATGCTGTAACTACTTTATTTTCATAAGTGAAATTTACAGTGAAACTAAAGTTATCCAAGTTTTTACAGATGTTCTATATGTGCCCCTCCGGTGACATGGCAAATGTACGTATATGCGGTATTCCAGTTCTTGCTATACTCGTGATTAACTTCTGATCTTTTGTTAATGACTAGAACACTTTAGTTATCCGCTGCATCAGTTGCTTTAAGTCTTAGGGAAAAGGAAGCACGAACATTTTGTCTTTAACATAGACCCATAAGCAAAAAAATCACAAGGTGTTATATCAGAGAATATTGTTTGCCAAGAAAGCAATGGGGAATATCGTTTGATCCAGCACAGCCAAGGTAGCGTCATTTAGATTAACAGTAGCTCTGGTGGCGATTTCGTAACCAGAAGGTATTTCGCTATTGCCAGGTAAAACATGCATAATTGTAGATTTTGAATTAATTTGTTTTGACTAAATAAATAAGTACAGAAATTGTTCGATGCTATTCTTTTTGTCCCATTCAATAAAAAACATCCTGTATTAACCCTTTGAGTACTGAATTATTTGAAGATTTTTGTGCCAAATGGGACGGATTTAATTTATCTTGTCACTATATGGATTAACACTTTCGCGACCGCATGATTTTGAATTTTTGACAGTAAGGTCCACCTGTGGGCGTTATTCTCCTATGTTACAATATTTCAGAACAAAATTTCTGTATTCACTTTTATATTACAAATGGATATACATTATAACTTTATTCTTTCTAATCAAAGTATTTGCATCCATAGTATATTTAATTGTAAAATTGTGAATATTGATTTTATATATTTAAGAAAAAAAAAAAAAAGCATACAAATTGCAAAAGAAACGCCCACTGGTGGAGTTACAGATTTTCAAATGATGTGAATCTACGTCAGCGGTCGCGCGAAAGTGTTAATATGAAAAAGTAATACATCTTATTTGGAATATACTTATTAGGTCGTTGCAAAAGTTCGTGCTGACGCGGATCATTTTATTGCCTCCAAAGACGAGAGCTTCTATCGCCGTGGTATACATTTGTTACCCGAAAAACGGGAAAAGGTTGTAGAAAGTAATAGAGAGTATTTTGATTAAAAATTGTGATTTGATTTGATGTATTTTTATGAAATGAAGCAATAAAAAACCGCACGAATTTATGCAAAGACCTAATATATTGATGATATAAGTATGGTTGTAAGATATCATAAACAAACGTCAGGCAATTGTTTGCGATCAACGCCCACTGGCGGGGGTGCCGCAAACATCAACGACTACTTCTTAAATTCAGATGACGAGTCACACTCGTCCACCGTAACTTCGCCCAAGTAAGCAGATGACGAGTCTCACTCGTCAAATGTAGCCAAAGGGTTAATCTGTTAGGGATAGCAGTGCTCTGCTTAGACAAGCTTCTAGCCAAGAAATGTAGAAGACTTCAACTTTGTGAATAATTTATTATTCAAAGTGCATTAATAAATAAATAAATTAATAGAAATCTTATAATTATTAAACTTCCAAAAATAATATCTTATAATTCAGGTATTTTAACTAGATACAATCGAAATATATTATAAAAAGTGTGTTATTCAACATTTACTTTTTAAAATATCGCAGAGATCTTTTAGAAAAATATAAGTTTTTACATCAATTTTCAGTAAAGGAACTTGCGAAAATGCCTATAGTATTCGGTTTTTTGGGTTCAGAATTTCTGGTACAAAATATGGGAAACAGTATCTGAATTCACTAATACGTATTGCAGAAATACTGCTAATGATGAATAAAACCGTTGTAAAAAATCCCCTTGTAGCAAACACGTAAAAATTGTTTCGGAACGGAATAACTAAGCACGATCCTTCATCATACAACAAGAACGCTTATCATTTTCGCCTCATAAAAAGTCGTATTTAAGATTACATTATACTCAAAAAGTGGATTTAAATCATATATACAACTTACATAGAAAATATTGTACTTATATAGCAAAATATTTAATATACATGTAAATTTTATCTATTTGTTACATAATTAATACATTGTATAGATATCCATTACTATTATTTTATATCTTTACATTTTGTATACATTTTTACATACATGAAGCGTAGTTTTTTTAACAGTAGTGTTATATCAATGTAACAAAATAAAGGTGTAAAGTGTAAAAAAAAATTGAGGCAAATGTAACAAAAAATATCGGGACACAATCGAGAAAATAAAATTGTTATATACCCGATTCCTAAATGAGATATAAAAAGAAAAGTATTTCACTACTAGAAAACTGATAAATCATGCCCCACTAAGTAGGTGGGTATTTCGTTTAGACATAAAAAACTTCTTCTTATAGCCATTCAGACTAAAGAGGATTGAATTTATGTCCGAAGCTGGACATGTTGTCGATAAATGAGCTTTCATACTGTCTCGACAAAATGAAATAAAAAGAAGTTTTGATTGGATTGCGCCTGAAAAGAAGGAGCAAGGTACCAGATTTCGTCCTTGAATTCTCTTTCGCATTCCGTGTTAAGAAACTTTTAAAAATGTTTTATTCTTGCTTCTGTACAATTTAAAGACATGAAAATTTCAAAATTCCAAATTATTTCTGTGACTTCTTTTCTTACAGTAGGATTTAACTTGGGGGTTGATAGATTTTGTTTTAAAGAGGTATATTATTTAATATTCATTTCGTTTATTATGATTTTAAAAGTAAGTTTAATTCAGACAATTCTTTTAATTTAATTAATTTATTTATTTCTGTGCGTCTGTTTGTTTATTCATTTATTTTTTAACAGGAAATAATAGGGTCAGGTGGAGGTAATTATGACTATTTATTAAAACTTTCAAATTTGTAATTTTTTTATTCTTTTTCTAATGAAAATAACTTTGTTTAAAATAATTAGGTGGCAACTTTAACCTTTCACTTCTTTAGGCTTCTCTCACAAAAATCTGAGAATTACGAAATGTTACGAAATGTAACTGTGACCACCAACAGAAAAATTATATGCCTTTTGGATTTCTCTTTGTACTGATTAATATAGATTTTGTTATGGGCATTGAGACCACTAATGTTTTGATTTTGTTTTAAAATATACTTAATTGCACATAATTCTAATCTTTTTTTGTTTGGAAAACTGCCTTATAAAATAAATAAATAATACAAACTAAATACTTTCTTAATAATAATAATAATAATAATGTCTAATTTTTTTATTTGGAAAACTACCATATAAAATAAATAAATAATACAAACTGAATAATTTCCATTCATTAAATCAAATTAAAATCTTGCATTAGAGGTGTTTTTAATTATTTTAACAAATATTTTTTCCTTAAGGAAAAAAATATCTATACATTTTTTCTTTAATTATTTCTCTTTGAGTTTCCAAAAACCAAAACCCCTCTGATTTCATTTTTGGAAACATATGGAGATAAAGAAAACCTATTTTAATGCAGATTCATATTTGGTTATGGATTTTAAGATTCTATGATTTTTCAGATTCTCTTTGACTTTTTTTTTTCACTATTTCGATAGCTTCCTGGTAGTTACAGATAAAGTAAAAAGAAATAGAGGCTTTTTCATTTAATATGATCTAAGCATTCTCAAGTAGAATAATAATAATAAAAAAAAATCTTTAATAGTTCTGCTTTTACTATTTTATTACAGTGTGGTCATAATGACCCCGCCTTTATAGAACAAGGGGGGTAATTATGATCATGCATTTAAAAACATTCAAGTATATTAGAAAGATTAAAAGCATATCTAGGATACATAAATGAATTACTAGCATGCTTTTAAATATGAATTTTTTGACCTGAAATACTTTCCCTTGGGACTAAATAACTTTGAACACTGAGTTGTCAAATCTGTTATTCAAAAATTTCGGTACGCTGTTAAATGTAACTAATTTAATGTGCTACAGATTAATGATAGAGTATATCTATCATGTAAAATACCTTATAAGCTTTACATCTGTAGTTTTGGAAAAAAATTACAATTAATAGTTTTTTTTTTTTCTTGAAAATGGCGTTGGTCACAATTACCTCATAATTACACCCACTTGACCCTATTCGAATCCAGGTCGAGTTAATCGGCCTGGCCATTTGGAGTTTCCCGTGTTTCTTTACGAAACATTCGTAAATGCGGTTTAGGATTCTGCAGAAAGGCATTTATAGAAGGTATCCTACCCAGGTGTTAGGTTTTTGAGTAGGCAATCGTTCTTAATGCCTTCCGCCTCCGCCTTGAATTATGAGTTGGGCAGATAAAGAAGTCAATGGTTAGATATGCTACTCGATATACACACTTCTCAAAAATAAGCAGAAACTTCTCACTTTTGAGAAGTTTTATTTCTCATAATAGATCCAAGTAAGAACTATTCACTGTTAAGAATTTTTTTTTTTCTCATTTTCTCATAAAATATCTTCTTAATTTTGACAAAAAATGAAAAGATTTTTTTTTCTTCTCATTTTTTAGAAAATGCAATGCGTGAAATGTAATGGTAATATTGATATTTACGAAGATATTTTAATAAATGAGAAGATTATCTTATTCTAATATTTGAGTAAACATATGTATTCAATTGTGAGAATGTACGGTTTGAAATGAGAATATTACTGTCTTACTTTTCAGTATATATAAGTATCCATTTATAAGACTATTATATCCGATTACGTCCAATTTTCATTCATCAGTTCTTCATTGCGTTTAGTCTTCTTCTCCGAGGGATCAAATAATTTTTTTTTTTTTTTTTTTTTTTTTTTTTTTTTTTTAAAGGACGGAGGACAATTTGTCTCAATCTGCGGATAAAACGTTGTCACCAGTTTTATGAAAAAGAAAATTAATAATAATCAGTATCGAAACTGACAGTATCGGAAAAGTTGAAGAAGCCCTTTTTTAGACAAATAATTACAAGATAAAAAGATCTTTTTATATACCATGTTTTTAAATTTTCTGTTGAATCATATAAACGCTACCGAAGGCAGCGGGAACCCGGAGCAATTGGATAAATTTTTTAAAAAATTCATTGCTCTCGTGTTTTGAGCTATTATAAAAGTTTCAAATGTCTAGCTAGTCGGGAAGTTAGTGAAAAATCGATTGCAAGCTTTGTACTGGTAACGCTGCCGAAGGCAGCAGGAACCCGAAACATTTGGTTAAAAATATTTTTTAAATGCATTTTCACCGTATTCTGAACTATTCTGAAAGTTTCAAATGTCTAGCTAGTCAGGAAGTTAGTTAAATAAATTTTCTGCTGAATCATATAAACGCTGCTGAAGGCAGTAGGGACCTGAAACAGTTGACTAAAAGTATAAAAAAAATGTATTGTCACTGTATTCTGAGCTATCCTGAAAGTTTCAAATGTCTAGCTAGTCGAGAAGTTAGTGAAAAATCGATTACAAGCTTTGTACTGGTAACGCTGCCGAAGGCAGCAGGAGCCCGGAGTAGTTGGTTAAAAATATTTAAAAAAAGCATTTTCACCGTGTTCTGAACTATTCTGAAAGTTTCCAATGCCTAGCTAGTCGGGAAGTTAGTTAAATAAATTTTCTGTTGAATCATATAAACGCTGCCGAAGGCAGTGGGGACCTGAAACAGTTGACTAAAAGTATTAAAAAAATGTATTGTCACCGTGTTTTGAGCTGTCCTGAAAATTTCAAATATCTAGCTAGTCGGGAAGTTAGTTAAAAATCGATTGCAAGATTTGTCCCTGACAAACACACAAACAAACAAACACACAAACAAACACACAAGAATCGAAGTTAATAAAAACATGGTAAAATACATAATTTATTTCAATTTTTAATTGTTGCCTAAAACGTTTACCAGCTGATTTTAATTTTTTTTTAAATGAAAAGGAATTCACGCGTAAATATTAAAATTGATATAAAGCTTTGTGAAAAATTAAACTTGCAGGGTAAAATTGGCGTCATTATAGCTCTAAAGGTATTTTTTTATTTTATTATTTCCCAACGAAGTTTAAAAGTGTTTAGAAAAGAAAAGTTAAGCTTTTAAAAGATCTAAATTTAAAAACAAATTATAATTCAACTATTTTAAAATATTTTGCCGGTTAAATTTTGACTACATGAAATAAAATGAAGTAAAATGAAACAAAAATGATTTAGGACAAAAAATATATTAAATTACGTTAAGTAAATAAAAGTATTGACTGTTATGATTTTCGCCAAGTACAATCTCCAAGCAGTTGCCATAGAGATTTATTGAAAATAAGCTGTAACCAAGGGTACCAATGCATAAAATGGTTCATCTCCCATGACTCTCCCATGTCAGTGTTAAGTAGCGTCTCTTTGTAGCCGGAAATCCCTATGAAGCTAAGTGAGTTTGGCGAGAATTCACGCTTGGCGCTATGCGCGTAGCAGCCAAATACATGTTTTAGATTTGTTTTGTTGTGAAGCAAAATGCGCACGTGATATATTAAGTTTATGTTTATTTTTATTATTAGTGCTAGAGGCCTATTTCGGTCGGTACAGTTGTCGAATTTTTATAACACACTCTTAATTAGTGCTAGAGGCCTATTTCAGTCGGTTTATTGAATGGGGATTTATTAACTGAAGTTCCCCCCAAGGCGCAACTTTGACATGAGTCCCCCCCCCAGGCCCAACTTTGACATGAGTCCCCCCCCCCCAAGATACCCCTATTTCAGTCGGTACAGCGTTGTCGAATTTTTATAATACACTCTTAATAGTGCTAAGGGCCTATTTCAGTCGGTTTATTGAATGGGGATTTATTGAATGAAGTCCCCCCAAGGCACAACTTTGACACGAGTCCCCCCCCCCAGGCCCAACTTTGACATGAGTCCCTCCCAAGGTACAACTTTGACATGAGTCCCCCCAAGGCACAACTTTGACATGAGTCCCCCCTAGGCCCAACTTTGACATGAGTCCCCCCACAGGCCCAACTTTGATATGAGTCCCCCCCAAAGTACAACTTTGACATGAGTCCCCCCTCCCCCCAAGGCACACCTTTGACATGAGTCCCCTCCAAGGCACACCTCCCCCTCATTGGGAAAAAGAGAAAAAACGTTGTTTTGCGGCTATAAGACAGTTTGGACTTCCAGCGTTATTTGTTACAATATCTGCAGCTGAAACACATTGTTTTGATTTAATGAAAATTTTATCATGGAATTTAGATCGTCACGAATTAGCTAAAGAAGAATTTGTCGATATTAACAAGTTTAGCAGTAGGCCTCTGGCACTAAATTAAAATCTGTCAATGTCAGATTTTCATGTTTTAAATAATGAAATAATGTCGTGTCTGTTTTATTTATTTATTTATTTATTTTTTTTTTTTGAGAAAATGCAAGGTATAAAATGAGATGACAATATGTAATTTATCGTAACGCCTTTTATAAAATTAAATTATTAGCAATTGTACTTATTTTTATTCCCATTTTTGAGAAACCAACGGTTCCTGCTTTAAGTATGCATCTCTTCATGTTTGAAAAAAATCTTCTCAAAAAGATTTGAGGCGGCTCATCTTCTCAATTTCAAGTAATTCATTTTCAACAGTGTAAGTATTTTATAAATGAAATATTATTATATTCTATTAATTATTAAACTAATTAACTAATGTTCTAATAATAGCTATAATTATACAAATTGTGATAAAAAAAAATATTTTAAGTGCAGTTTACAGTTATTTTTTATGAACCATTCTAAAACAATATTTTAATGTATGAAAACATAAAATTACTTCACTTATCGAATCTTATATCTTTACAAAGCATATAACCAATAAAGTAGAGTGATAAATGGTAACCCTTGAGAACGTCCAAGAAGAGTCATGTGACATGATCTACTTGCGTCTGCGTATTCGGTGGTACCCTTGGTAACAGCTTATTTTCAGTAAATTTCTATGGCAACGGTTTGGAGATTGTTTTTCACATAAGTCATAACCGCCATTGTTTTTGTTTACTTACGTAGTTTAATATTCTTTTGTTCTAAATCGTTTTGATTTTGATTTTACTTCTTTTTTATTTCATGTAGTTGAACTTCAACCGACAAAATGCTTAAAAATAGTTGAAAAATTATTATTTGTTGTTAAATTTAGCTCTTTAAAAGTTTAAATTTTCTTTTATAAACACTTTTAAACTTTGTTGGGAAACGATAAAAAAAAGGTATTTTATTATTTATTAAAATCTGAAATATGTGTAAAATTATTTTAAAAACAATTTATTTCGGCCATAGGACTGTCATGTTACCTAATAATAATGATAATTTGTCGAAGTGATATTTTAAATGCCAAAATAGCGATAAAGGGCCATACACAGCAACCTATTGGAGCATGTCACGTGATTCATCTTGAGCCACGGAACGCTAACCCTTCATCCATTGAACCAGCACTCTAATTTATATATCTCGTTGCTTATAACTAGCGAATTTAATTTTTACTTTGGGTTGTAAAACTGTGATATTGTTGCCAAATACTCTCGCGCATATCAGCTGCTGATTGCTATGAAACTAATAGAGCTTGTCCTATATCTAGAATCAAACCTTTATTAAATACATTTGATTTTTCAAAGGAGTTCTTTTACATTTTGTATTTATTTTATACTCAACCAAGAATTTATAACTACCAGATAAAAATAATGAGGCATAATACAGAGGGTCTATTTTCTATATTTTTCTCCAACAGGGTTCTCTAGAATAGCTGTTCTCTAATATGAATGCTTATTTAATTTATTTTAATAGTTTATTAATAAAACCGAAATACCGTCGACTTTCCCACTGTCAGCTGCGTCCAGAAAAATCTACTGCCCTTACAGATGTGAAATTTGATACACACATAGTCTGGAATAGTTTCGTGTGCACCTTGAAGCCGAATTTTCAATTTTTTGAATTGGAAGAAAATTATTAAATTGTGATTAACTATCGAGACTTGTGATATTTTCCACCAAGAAACGTTCCTTTTCACACTTGGAGGGGATAAACGATTCTGCTGTTTCTTCATTCAATGCTCTATAAGTGTTAAATGTCCTTTTTTAAATTTCAATTGTGCGTTTGTTAATGGATGATTTTTTTTTTTTTTTTTTTTTTTTTTTTTTTTCCCATTTTCACACTAAATTAAATTTTATAACATATTGTAGTTTTATATTTGGAGTGAAATGCTATCATTTTATGGTCGACCATATAATGAATCCAAATGATATAAAATATAAGAAATCTCTTGATAGTAAATACTGTGAGTGCTGTTTAATATAATCGTGATTTAATAATTATAAAAAAATCGTCTCAGGTATCAGTGACAAGGGCTCGAAATACTGTGTACAGAAAAGATGCCGTCGAAGGCAGGGGAACCCGAAGCAAGTTATTGAGCGTTTTTAATGCATTTTTTCTAGTTTTTATTTATAAAGTCAAAATAGCGATTCTTTTTTTATTTATTCAAATATAGTGACCAGCGACGCGTGCAAAGCCTGCATAAATTCTGTCTAATATTTATAAATTTTATGGCCAATACTATGCGTCTCGCTCTACATTTTGATACTTCAGAGATGCTCCGTGCATTTTATAAAAATTGTTACTTTAATAAAGGAAATTTATAACTAAAATAGAGGAATCCATTTTCAAAAAAATTTCACTGCTCTCATTAACTACGTGATAGAATAGAGTTATATTTGAATTTTAAAACTTTTTCATACAGCACAAAATAAATACAAGCATACTAGTTTTGACCTTTTCCTTCATGTGCAAAAAAATCACATGCTACAACCTTGGGGGTATCTTGCTTTTGCCTTCGAGGTAATAGCACATGTTTCCTTTTGGTAGTGCTTGTATTTATTTTATGGTATTTGAAAAAAATTTAAATTTTAATATTACATCTTTTAAATTTATAATAGAATAAAATTATATCCATGGATATAGGAAGAACTTAATTTCTAGAAATAAATGCCTTTTACAATGATTTCTTGAGTTCTAAAATTTTGTATCACGTGAACATCACTTTTTTTTTTCGTAACAGGTATTTTTATTACGGTTGTTGCACTCATAAAAAGAAAACGACTACAATAACAAAAATAGTAATTTGGAAATTTTGTCTGCAAGCTCAAAATTACAAAAAACAAATTTAAAATAAACTGCTCTTTACGCACTAACCATTTTCATTTCCTGTAACATTTGTTTTAATCTATCACATCTTTCTCTCGTAAGACTACATATCTTTATAAAAGACAGAAGCCGAAAGTATTACACTTTTACTTCGTAACAGTTGAAGTAACTCTCCGTAAAGAAGTAGATAGCCTTATGGGAAAAAAGGTATTTTAATCTCGCGAGCAATATAAAGCTAATAAAATAAATGGAATTAAATGCGAATTAAAATGGAATTTCAAATAAAACCAATGTTAAAAGTACAAAGCATTATGTGTGGTTTCTGAATTTTAACCTTTCTTTCTTATTTATAATAGAAATAGATTTTTTGTGCATTTTTGTGATTTAAAAGATTCATTTAAAAATAAATCAGACTGTAAAATTCTGTTTACCACAAAACTTTAAAAAATATTTTAAATTTATCTATTATTATTTTGTTTTAAGATCTCTCACAACTTCAACAACTTTCACTCTCGACTTCAAAGTAATAATGCATAATTCATTTACATTAAAATCAATAGAGATAGTATTTCTCTGCCATTTAGAAATGTCAGATTTTTTAAAGTAATATCAAAAGCCAGAAACATTACAAATCGATAATTTAAAAAGAAATTACTAGTTCCTCCACCAGTTTGATTATTTAAATTATTTTTTCGTTGCATGTCTATATGTTGTGTTTCATTCTCTATCTCCCTCAAAACCTTACTCATAGAGACGTGCATATTTTTAAAAAATCACCCTAGTGCGTTTCTCTGTGTGCTCCTGTTTCTTTGCTATCTTGGAGGTGCGGGTTTGTGAGGCGATCATATAACTCACTAGGACAGGACACGCTTCGTTTAATTGCATCATTTATGCCATTAGTCAAGTAATGGGTCACTATGCGGTGTTCTGATGATTTGTAGTGCCTCTGTAGACGGTAAATAACTCTTAGACTTGCTTTTGCCAGGTAGGTAACGGCCTTCTGGAGGGTTCTAATTATCCAAGGTATTACTAGTTTAAGTTATCGTCAATAGACGGCACTCTATGCAAGAAACCCCATATATATATATTAATTTAGAAAACTACATTTATTTCCAAGCTGACTTTTTTTTTTATTTTTTTATTTTTTTTTTTTACAAGGATATCACAACACTAGACAGTTTCTTCTAGGTGTTTGCCATCACCACAAAAGACCATTTCAACCTTTCTTGAATTACACCCATGAAGAAAAACTCGTAAATCTTCAACTAGAGATTCATGATTAAGGAAAAATAACCACACCAATAGTGATTTATTCACGAATATTGACATCGCAGTAAAAACTTTTGTTTGCAAGATAAAGTAACAGAAAAAAAAAAAAAAAATTCTTAATCGTGCATCCTTATTTTATTTGGAATTCTCATTTGTATAATTTTTGTGCTCGCTTTCGTAGAATATTGGCAAATTTTAAAAATGTTTTTGTTTTCGTTACAGAAAAAAGTGCAAAATCTTTCTTTAAAAGAATGATTTGTTTTTGCCACACCGCACCAAAATATACCAATTCTTTAAGTTTTTATTAATTTGTAAATTTGGTTAGCTTTGATTGAGTTTAACGTAACGTTGGTTGGGTTTAATATGTAAATTATTTACTAATTATTGGTCATACCGTATTTTGGGGCAGTATTTTATTAAAAAAGATATACAAATTTTGCTTTAACCCTATAGTGCGCATAATTTTGCAAATATGCAAATCGATATTAGCACATATTTATATCTTCCACACCTGTTAATTTTTGAGAGCTTAAATACGCAGTTTTGCATACCTGAAAAGTACGACTGTTCAATATGTATTGCTTAATTTTGGAAATATATGACGCTGCTGTAAAATTACAGAAGTTGTTCGATACGACCATCAGCATGATTGTGCTATTAGTTTTGATTTAAAAGTAGGGAAAATTGTAGATCGTCATATATATAGACTTGGGCAATCCAGAAAGCAAGTCCCGTTAAGCAATTAAACAAAAGGAAGCCGTTATCAGAAAAACACTTTTATTGCATAATGAAATACAACGATTAGATTATTTTTCAGCATAGTTAACACCATTGTTGAAGCATTTAATATAGCAGAGCACGAACATAGTATATAGTATGCCCTCGTCGTAGAGAGATGTCTCCTGCAATTTTAAAATTCACGAAAAAGTGAAAGAACATTAGATGAAGAAGTGAACGGGAAATTTGTAGAAAGAAAAAAAAAAGTATTGACAATATTGTAATGGTGAATCTTCGTTTCTCCCTAATCTTCTCTTCAACTTCTGTACGCAAACGTTCATCAATAAGAGACGGCCACCCACTTTGTTTGTCATTGGGAATATTTTAACGCCCTTCATTGAAACTTCGGTTGACGCGAAGCAGGAGAGAGGTTTCCTTGGCTGACAAACTTCCTACTGCGATAATTGCATATAGATTTTGGGTCTTTTTGTAAAAGAGCAATAAAAAGTGATGTCTTTCATTGTAAACATGTGCAACATTTCAATGGCCACTTTCGGACAATGGATAATTTATGACTTTTGAAGCTATGGATCGTTGCCACAGTTTGAAGGCAGCTTAAAGGCCGGTTTCCACTGTGGGTTCAAGACCAAGGTTCAAAAAGTCATTAATCACGCTTCCGACACAAAGAGCCAAATGTCTTGTCATCAGTTGTAGCCCTCTTTTATCAGATTGCGCAGATAATTCAAAGGAAAGCATGCAGAATTGACAAAGATTGACCTCTGGCCCCTCAATTATCTCAGCAGGGGGCTAGGTCTCTAGACTTCCAACCACGTTCGAGGGTTTTGAGCCCGGTTGACCACATCAAACGATTTTGAATAGTACCGCTCCAAACAACCGTCAGCGGAAACCGGACTTAAGTCTCAAGGTGGAGGCGAGGGACGATCGGCCGGTGCCGATCTCCTTGGGACAGGAGCACCAGAGGACCGCAGGTTTATTCAGCAAGCGTTACTTTATGAAAAGGCCTTTGGTTTGTTTCAGTTTTCACTATTTATCACCAGATCTCAATTCTAATTGGTTAATTGTCACTGATTGTCACTTTAACTTAGATTCTAGATATCCAGGATTCTTTGATATGCAAGATCTGACTACAAATACTTGCAAAAAGCACTTGACTTAAGATGATCTCTCTCTTAAAATTGAACAATATTTCGATTTTCGCGTTATGAAGTCTTCTGTTGGGAAACAAAACTTAAGGGGGCAATTGTGAATTATTAGCTATTTCTAATTTTGACTGGGGATTTTCACACTTTTAAAATAGGTTTTTAATTAATTAAATTTAATTATTTTTTATCCTTTCATATGTTTAGTTCGTATGATATAAAATGAATACTCTTATGTAATGCATTATTAAGTCAATACATTAATTTATAATCTTAGTTAATGGATCGGTCTTTGTAAAATGTTTACACACACACATATGCATATAATATATAGCACGTTTGACTGTATGAATTAAAACTAGAAAATACACTATAATTCCACAGTTTCTTTTACTTGTAAAATCAAATAATTCTTTTTTATTTGACATATATAAATTGAAGTCGTTATTCAATTTTCTTTATCTTTCCAGCTGTACTGCCCTTAATTCCCGTTCTTTAAATAACTCCTACGATTCTTTTTCGTAAAGTTCAACATTTTCCCGAAAGAAATAGCAGAAAACATGAGATTGAGTTTGTGTTTCTCCTGACTGCATGGTTCTGAAAATTTAATGTAAAGAAACATAGAATGAAGATGAGAGATAAACTTATATAAATTGTTATTAAAACAACTAAATTTGAAAAAGAAATCTGATATAACTAAAATTTTTAGTTTCAAGAGATTTAACAATTAGGAATGATAAATAATTTAGTATATTACACAGGTAAGTTTAAAACATTAACCATTATAATCATCCTCTAAAATGAAGGAATGTTTGAAGAATGAAAAATCCATTGTGCATTAGTTTAATTGTTAATGTAAAGTTTGAAAAATATTTTTTTTTTCATTCGTATTCTTGAAAATAATCTAACTCCTTTCATACATTAAAGTTGTTGTCCCAGAAAAAATAAATTCGCAGGCATAAGTAAAATAAGAGCTCTTTATTGATTTCTACTAAGGTCTGCTTTAGCGACACACTCGGCGATAAATTCGTCCATTCGAGAAAAATTATAATATAGCATTGCCAAAATCTTTTTAAAAAAAAAAAAAAAAAAAAAAAAAAAACTATCAAAAATTGGAACGAAGTTTTTAGAAGTGTCTCGAATCGAAGCATCACGAACCTTTGCTAAATTACGAAGCAGGACACTTTGGTCCCGCCGTTTTGGTCCCGCCACTTTGGTCCCGCCATTTTGGTCCTGCCGTTTTGGTTCCGAGGAAATTTTGGTCCCTGGCCATTTTGGTCCCGAGGCATTTTGGTCCCACGAATTTTTTGCAATTTTTTAAATATGTATCAGTTTTTTAATATGATAACATATTTATTGGTACGGGAAAATTGAAGTGCTCTTAGAATATCTTTAATTAAGGAATATCTTACACACAAATATATAAATTTTCGACATTACGATTGCTGCCTAGCTATTGAGATTCGGAGAATTTTGTACTAATTTTTTTACGAACATTTTATTTATTTATTTTATGCAATTGCACTTTTTTTTAATTGATATATTTTTCTTTTGATTTCGAATTAACTTACTTCAATTGTAATTTTAATTTTAATTTACTATCAGTGACAACATTTTGTGATTTTAAAAGTATTGTTAACAATAACAACAGAACATAAAGTTTGATTTATTTTAAAAATAATAAAATACAGAAAAATTTTGTTTAAAAAAAAAAGGAAGAAGAAAGTAACAAAACCTTACGATATTAAATATAATTTGCTTTTAGTGGCAGAATGCTATTTCTTTCAAAGAATTAATTATTGACCTGCTCCCATCATAGACTCTTCTTCATAAGCATAAGCTTGGGATCATTTATGAAGTTCTTGAATTTATATATGACTTTATTCATAAATATATATATGTGTGTGTGTGTGAGAGAGAGATACGTTTCATTCGATTTGATTGTGATTTAATTTTTATCATTAATCTAAGAGGAATTTATTTCAAAATCTGTGTTATATTGATAAAAATAATAATAAAATGCATGTTTGTTTGTCCGTGATACTTAAAGTTAACCATGTATATATGTGTATAAATTACTTTTCTTTCAATTACAAGAGTTTTATTTAAAAAATGAAAAAATGTAAGTAGTCCAGTATTTAATTAACTGTGCGCATTGCAAGCATAAATGTTCAGAAAATGTTGATGTACATTTTTTTTATCTTTTTAGTTTAATATTATGTTTAAAATATAAATAAATAAATAAATCTGTCTGATATGTCTCTATGACTAAAAGCAATGCCCGCATTTGAAATCTCTGTAGCACATTGAGATTCGTTTCGCACCTGTTTCTCCCCCCGACAATTAAAAGGCATTTCACTGTTTTGTTTCAGCGCATTTGAAAAAAAAAGGGGGTGAGAGGGGCTTTTAATGGGCATTTTCTTAAACAATATTGAAGGGGTTATAATGGAATAAAAATGCTTTTCCAATTCTATGTGATATGTAACTATTTCCTGTGTTTGACAAATATATCCGGATTGACAGAGAAGAAAATGACTTAAGTTTAGCAGATCTGTACAAATTATTCCTGAGATCATTATTTAGGTTCCTCGCATCTTCTTTTATTATTAAACTCTAACATTTAGGAGATGATTCGATAAAGCATTGATTTCCTACAAATTTTGTATTCGAGCACTCTAAATATTAATGTGATAATTAAGAGCCGCATTACAGTGTTTTATATTAAAAATCTTGTATTTTATTTAAACTAAAATTTTGCAGACTAAGATAAATTAACAATGCTTAGATCTGCGCTGATAACTAATACCTTTATCATTCAAAATTCGATCCGAAATAATAAATTTTCTGTTCCATGTGTCCTATAGTTACATCATTTTGAACAAAGGTTGTAGATATTCAACTCTCCAATTGAAAATACTCGTCTAAGTTCTCTTTTGCCCGAAGTTCCCCCATGTACGAGTATTTGCTGTCCTGTTTCCTCTATCGTACAAAGAAAAAATCTAAATCTCAAAATTTTAGACATTTTTTCAGTTTTATTTGTTACTACAACTTTCTGTTGAAAAATAATAATAACAATAATAATAATCATAATAATAATTTTCCTACCCCCATGTTTTCAAGTCAAATGACAAAAATTCGAAATATGAAGAATTTTGCTTTTTTCTAAAATACTTTGATTATTCCTGATATCGGGACCAAAGTGGCGGGACCAAAACGGCAGGACCAAAACGGCGGGACCAAAATTTCCACGGGACCAAAGTGTCGGGACCAAAACGGCGGGACCAAAGTGTCATGTACCCGCTAAATTATTGCTAAGATTGTAAAAGGAGAGAAACCCATAGATTTGTATAGATTTGGTTTGTGTTCAGACATTCGTGCTGAGCGGTTGTCCTCGAGAGATGTGTGATTAACTGTTGATCATTATTTCTGAACCAGAGATATTACAGCACATTTAACGCAGTTTACCTCATTTTTGTGGCAACAGTAACAAAATATATTCATTGAATAAAGGGCATTAGACGATTAGAAACTGCCTGGTTTCACAGTAAAAAATAAACAAAAGTAGAAATTCCGTTATTTTTTGATGGAAATTTCATATTTTTCGTGATTAAAGGGCAAAACTCTTAAATGTTCCACGGTATTTTTCAAAATAAATTTATGGTTATCTAACTTTCCCTTTTTAACGAAAGAATGAAAATAATTTTACGAGGATTATAAAAAAATGAAAGAAAGCACCACAGAGCTTGCGTTTAAAAATAATAAGTACAAAACTTTGAATAAACACCTTAAAATTCAAGAATTCGCAGCAATTGTTTCGAGTCGAAATAAAATATTACCTTTCATCAGGTGAACAAATTAGGTACGCGTGCTTGTTAGTGCCTACTTTGTTTGTCTGACGAAGGGTCGTGTTTTCTTTCGACTAGAAGAAATCGTTGCGAGTTCTTGAATTTTATGATGTTTATTCAAAGTTTTGTACCTATAATTTTTATGAAGCTTCACTGGTAGTGATAAAGTGACATCCATTTTTTTGTTAAAAAGAAAAATTCATTAATCGGATTTTTTTTTTTTCGTGACAATCTGCTTTTTACACGCAAAACTGTTGACATTTTTGTAATAATATCTTGAATTTCGAGGTTTTGAATAGTGAAGAAGGCAGTTTGGGAGAATGCTGCTGGTATTTTGGGAAATGATTGACTAAACTATGTATAAATGTTGTTGAGGAGTTTTGAAGAACTTTGGCTGGAAGCTTTATTAGTCAGTGATATGACTATTAACTTCTAGTTACTTATCTACTACTTATTTAAAAGTAGCAGCGCTTCTAAATGAACGAGAATTTTCATTTAATTACGAAGATACCATGTTTAAAATTGATTTTTAAGTTTTAAATTTTCGTTTTGCAATAATTCAGTTGACATCAAAAATAATTTTAGTATTTTCGAAATAAATATGTAATAAGAATCCTGAGAATGCTTGCAGTATACGACATAGAAAAAAGACTGACTTTTCAAATAAACGTATAAAGGTAGGGTTTTCCTAAACAAGTTTCGAAATTTCATTTTATTTTGATGAGTACCGTGATAAATGATAATTTTGACAAAGAATGCTATGCACTCTATTATTATTATTATTAATTTTGTAATTTTTACTTGATATAGTACATACTTTTGTTCATTAGTTTAATATCAATCAGAAAACACTGAGGAATTATTAAAGAAATTCTAAAAATACAGCAAAGAAAACTCATAATTTGAAATTTAATATTATATTTCTGTCGCTGATAATAGAGAGTTCTTCATTATATCGTATTATTATGGAATTTGTAAAAGAGGTAGACTACTTGCAGAATATAAATGAGGGCTTCTGATTTTTAGAGATTGTAAGAATGCCGGGGAAAAGATCTTTGAATAAAATAAAACTGTCTCGTCTATATTAGCAACTAAAATTGAATTACATCATAAAATGGGAAACATGACTAAGTTTCATAAACATGGAGAGTATTTTCCCCATGGAATTAAAATTTTTGTAAATTCTTTTCCGGGAATGCTGAACATATATGTAATGAAGTTTTGAAAAGCTTCAAAGCTGCTATGGCATATAAAATAGCGTTACCTAAGCAACATTTGTGAACTATGTTTGGTAAATATGTGTTACAAATGTTTAGCAACATTTGCAAACAACTTCCAATATTCTAATGCTAATCTATTTTATTTGTACTCGGCACGAACATTTGTTCCTACGAAAATAACATATATGTAGATAAAACAAGATATTCTTTAATAGTATGTATGATCGTTTATACTCAGCATTGTGAATCGTAAATATTTCAGATGCTTCGATAGTATTTCACGTCTCAAATAAAATATAATTTTCTCAATATCGTTTTAAAATGTTAATTTACAACTGTTAAGTACAAATGTTAATTTTAAATGTTAATATGTATTGTAGCGGATATTGTCGCAAATTTTAAATATTAATGTTATATTTATTAAATAAAAATGATAAGATATGCTTTATTCGTTAACGTAAGCGCTAGGTCAATTATTATCAAAACAGCTTTCCTTAATAAAACTTAAGGAACTCCTAAAATTTAAGTATTCTACATGTAGTCATGCATTTCTGCTTCATTACAATTATAATTGTTAATTTTTCAATCGTCACTTTTTTCCTTCAGTATTCTAAATGAAGAAAAAAGATAACATTTGTAAAGTCATAATAAATACGAAAACAAAAATGCAAGTCATTTAAAATAAGGTCTATATAAGGTTAAATAAGGTTAAAGCTAGCTGGATTTACAGCAACTTAACCCCTATTTCATTATTAGGCAGTAAACATTTTTTTTTTTTTTCATTTTTTGCATGTGCAGCTTTTACACATAACTAAACATGTATGATTTATCTTTTCAATCATATGTAAAAAAAAAAAAAAAATTCTTCTTTTTTTTTTTTTTTTTTAACTAGAACTTTTATATTTGTGTACCAAGCGTCTATCATAAAAGTTTTTTTATTTCTAATCCTATGTGTAACTTATATGTATAACTTAAGTCATGAGAAATTAAAGAAAAAATATTCTGCACATTAATTTGGCTAAAAGTATTATGCCCGCATAGCTCTGTATCTATAGAAAGAATTAATTGAGTCTTGGCTCTTGGTTTACTGATTTTGAAGTCCTCAAAGTTTTATGCTAAAAATTTTGTTTCATATTCAATAGATTGCTTTAAATAATGAGTTTTTCATAAGTTTTTGATTCTGTATCTGTTAACCCCTTAACGCGCGGCGTCCTCGCTGCGAGGACGCAAAATTTTAGATCCAGCTGCAAAAATTCATACCGGAAATTTTTTAGCAAAAATTTACGTTTATAACATACCAGAAAAGGCAGGTTTTTTTAACCTTAAAATTTAAAATTTCTTTTAGTTTAATTTAGTTTATGAATTCCGGTGGCAGTATAATTTAAATGATCCGAATTGTCTTGCGCCGCAAAGGGTTAAAAATGAAATATATACGTTTGGGTTTCGTTTGAGTTTCATTGAAACTTCACCTGTCTTTCAAAAGACTAAAACGTTTACTGATAATTTTGTAGTTGTTAAGTATTTTGTAGTTTTTTTTTTTTTTTTTTTCAATGAAAAACTATCTTTAGGATTAGCATAATTATTTTGGAAATACCTACGGTGAACAAGTTCTGTCAACGCCAGATAAGAATATTAAAATATATAAAAATAAATTACTGATTTAATTCTCTATTTTGTGCAATAGCGCTGAGTCATCTCATTACTCGATTCATGATTAGATATAATCAGAAATGGTAGTCTGCAGAGACTAGGAACAAAAAAGTATTCTCCCTTGCCCAAAATTAAATGTGTAAGTGTATGCATATGCAATGATGCAATGTGCTCTCTCCTATATACACGATTACACGAATTTACCTTTATTTACGTGTACATGTCAACCGGAACTGCTTCAATTATAAGTTTCTGTTCTTCTACCTTTTTTATCGTTTTGAAGATATGAGTCCCTCCCCTCCACCCCCCTCCTTCCCTACACAATCACACGCACAATCCAAGCTCCAAAATATCCTGTTTTACAATTGGAAGATCTAAAACCTCGTATAAACCTGGTAAAAATTATTCAAATGTTTTTTAACTGAATACAGTACTTCTTTTACATATTGCAGTTCGCTAATAAAAATAAAAAATATGATGCATAGGGATTGTTTAAACATTAATGAAGTTTTGAGAGGTACTGTCACAAAAAAGACAGAAGAGTTCAAACCGTGAATCAATTCTTGCTTCCAATACTTCCTTTTACATATATACGAATATATGTATGTGTGGGTATGCATAATTCAGAGAGATAATTTTTCGGATTATCGAATATGTTTACGAGTCTCACATTAAAAGTATTTTTTTAAAAACTTCGTCTGTAAAATAAAAGCAAATATTTTAGCTTTAGAGACATCAAAGTAAAATTGTTTTAATAATACGCATCTCTAGACAATATTTGGTATAAAAAAAATCTTTCTTCTAAAACTTGTTTTTTTCTAGTTTCATTCATATTTAAAAAAATATCAAACAGCTCTGAGTTCTCCGATAAGTAAATTTGAGTTTTCCTATAATTAAAATATGAATAATTTATAACTATTTTTTTATAAGTTAATAGAAACCAGTACAGTCATTTCTTTACTTGATTTCTAACTAAGTAGATTTTTACTTTCCGAACACTATAGTAAGGAAAGTATTGTAATCATGTCAAAAATCCGAATTCGAGATTTAGATGTTTCTATATGTTTTGAGGTCCCCTGAGCCCGTTTTCACTATTTTTACGATGATGTATGTATGTGTGTGTGAATGTATGTGTGTGTGTGTGTGTATGTCTGTGAGTGAACAAGATAGCGTCTAAACTCTTTGTTCGAATAAGCTGAAAGGTGGTGCGTATATTGTAAGTCACCATAGTACGAACCCTATAGATTTTGGTAAATCTAGCATTTATAGTTTTTTTTACAGGGACACAAAGAAAAATTCTTTATCATTATGGTCTATGGGACCAAAATCTTAAAAGTGCGATAGCATCTAAACGTCTTATTCAATTATATTATAGGTAACTAGTATAGGTAACAATTAATCAATCTGTATAGAGTTTGGAGAATCTGGAACTTACCGTTTTTTTACAGGGGCACAAAGAAAAATTCTTTACTATTATGGCCTATGGGGCTAAATTTTTAAAAGTGCGATAGCGTCTAAACGCTTATTTAATCTGAACAAAAAATTTGTACACATGTTATAGGTCACAGATGCACGAACTGTATAGATTTTGGTGAATTTAGCACTTACAGTTTTTTTACAGGGACACAAAGAAAAATTCTTTATCATTATGGCCTGTGGGACCAATTTTTTACTTTTTTCTATATTCAATAGAAGAAAGTATTGGATTCGTAAAAATATTCGACCTCGGATTTTTGATGGATTTACACGTTTTGAGAGCTGTAGAACACGATTTGACCATTTTTAGAAAATGTTTGTCTGTTTGTCTGTCAGTCTCTCTGTGTGTGTGACAAACTTTTGTGGCAACTGTATCTTAGGAACTACTTCACAGAATTTCATACAAATTGGTATGTAGTTGCACCTTGATATATATTAGTGCCTATCTGTCTTACAGGTTGCGTTGCCATCCCGCTTTTTCTAAATTTTTAACATGGTGGTATAGTACAAAATTTTGTATAAATGTGCATAAATAGAATTATTTTATAATAATCATTATGGAATTTACCAGAATTATTTATAATAGAAATAGTCAACTGGTAAAATTTTTTTGTATGTGTAGGAGCCTCGCTTTCTCCCCCATCCCTGTGTGGGGGGGGAATTCCCACCTCGAGGGGAGTAAATTTTCATGATGGGTATCTTTCAAAAGAGCTCGCCAATACCTTTAAAACGAATGGTTGAACCATAGATCTGCGATAATTTAAAATGAAGTTATCGATTTTTTTTTTCATTTTTAACATATATATATATATATATATATATATATATATATATATATATATATATATTATTTTAAATGTAATATTGAAAATAAAATTGACTTTTTTTGGATATTTAGTGTTATACTACTTCTCTAATATGGAAATCATCTGCATTATCATGGAAGATAATTTTTTTAAATAATAATTTTAATAAATTATTTTTACTGAGTGAATTTGTATAGGAAAATATAGAAGAAAGTCATGTGGTGGCCACAACATACTAGTTAAAAGTGCGATAGCATCTAAATGCCTTATTCAATTGAGCTGAAAATTTATATGAATATTATAAATCACTGTTGCTCTGACTACAAGCATTTTGGTGAATCTAGCATTTATAGCTTTTTTACAGGGACACAACGAAAATTCTCTAGCATTATGATCTATGGGCTCAAAGTTCAGTAGCGTTAAATAAAACATCGTGTATTACACGATGTTTTGGAGAAATGGAGATGGAGAAAAATACTCATACACGATATGGAGAAAAATACTCATACACTTTATTATGGTTTTCTCTCTTTTGTTTGTTTAACAACTCCTCTTTCTTTACTTTATCTACAGAACTGTTAATTACTCAATGTTCGGAAAGTCGAATGGAGTCGCTCCAGATTTTTTTTTTAATGTAATTTAAACAGTATCAGTTAAATGTTGATTTTTTTTTTAATTAAAAAGAAAAGTTTGCATTTAACTTTTGCAAATAAATTTTATTAGAAATATTATTGGTTTTGCAAACAAACATAGATATATTGTCGGTATTACACTTGAAATGTAAGAACTAACATTATATATATATATATATATATATATACAGGGTGCCCCATAAGTCTGTATATATTTTAAAAATTGATAACTATTGAATGAATTGATAGAATTGAACATGGTTTGCGTAAAAAACATACTCGTGAAGGGGGGTTTTTTTTTGGTAAAGAAGAAATATAGTTGAATTATGTCAACGATAGTTAGACAAATAGTTACATTTTTCGCACGGATGTGAAAGAAAGATATGCAAATGAAAGTCCTATAAATTGCACAGTTTTGTGATTAGAACATTTTATTCCTTATTTTCCCTCCTACTTGTGCATCCATGAAGTTTTAATTGCGATTTTGACTTCGTGAATAAAGCGGTATTGGTGAAGATGTTTTCCGTCAGTTAAGGACCGCTGACTGAAGCTTAAGTTAGTAGTGTTATAACTCGCTTACAAACTACAATTTGTAGTGACAACGGGATGAATATCTAGTCACGCACAGCGCCGTATATCGACAAATAGTTTAATTATTGTTTTTTCTTGGAAAAAAAAATTCCTCCTTTACGAGAATGATTTTTTTTTGCAAACAGTGTTCAATTCTACTAATTAATTCAATATTTATGAATTTTTAAAATGTCTTTAGACTTATGGGATACCCTGTATATATATATATATATATATATATATATATATAACTTTCTTTTACCCATATATCTGGTTGAGAAAGTGTTGTTTTGGGGTGAAATTTACGAAATTCAGTTTTTGTTATATTTGTACTTTTTGAGGTGCAATGAATCCGAAAAGTAGGTTATTAGTGTTTTGTGTATGTTTCTCTATGTGTCTGTTGTTAAAATATCTCAAGAGTAAACAGTAGCGGGAAGTCCAAACTCGGTATTCTAAATCTGTATGATATAGCGATGCTAGAAAATTTAAATACATTACTCTAATTTGTAGTCTAGTTCTATTTGCGAAATTATTGGTAGGTACAATTTAGCGTCTATTATAGATTGCTCTAAACAAAGTGAAATGAATATATATATATATATATATATTACCAGCTGGATTTGTCCACTTCGCTAGTCACTATTTTTGAAGGAATCCTTTTTTATAGTACATAATAAGCCTCATTTTTTTATTCTTATATTTATTAATAGGCCTTAAAATATGAACAGTTATCGTTTGTTACATAAATTTGAGGAATTATTTTTGAAATAATTCATTTGTAAGACATAACCCTCGAATGTTAACACTCTTAAAAAAAAAAAAAATATTCTAAAAAAATAATTTGTATTTGTAATGCAGACGAATAAAATATTTATCTATAACGTAGAAAAGCCTTTTTCTACCTATAAACGCGAAATATCGCTGATTCATTCATCTATCTATCAACGTGAATGAGTTCATCGATCACTCATTCATTCATCAACTTGTCTAAATCGCTAAAGCTGAAAACATGCCGTTTGGACAGTAGGTTCGTTTTAAGATGTAAGGGCTTACTATAGGTGGATTTAATGAAATTTAACCTTTAAGCAGTGTTGGGCATAATTGATTAAAAAGTAACTGAATTACAATTGAAGTACATTTATACCTTTTTTTTTTTTTTTTTTTTTTTTTTTTTTTGTCAATTGATTAACAAGTAATTGATTACAAATAAATTGAACTATTACAAATAAATTGAATAAGTAATTCAATTTATTTGTAATCAATTATTTGTTAATTTATTGACAGTAAAATAATTATAATTGTAATTTAATTGTAATTCAATTGTAATTCAATTACTTTTTCATCAATTATGCCCAACGCTGCCTTTAAGGTGTTCAAAGGGAAAGACGAAGTTTTTAAAGCTTTTCAACACATCTCTCCAGTGCTTTCCAACAGAAGTTTCAACTTCACTAAGTTGTTTCCTCATAGGAACTAATTAAAATAAATTATAAGAATCTAAATTTAGTATTTGAAAGGAGGCGTTTAAGAATTCTAAACGTTCTTTGCATGTGGAAAATCACAACAGTTTCAGTTAATTATATTAAAATTAAGAAAAATGTATTTTCAGGGTATGAATGGGGGTGTCTAGCTTTTCTATCTGTTCTTCGCACGGGTAAAATTGCGGTGGTTTCTTTTAGAAGCTTGAAATTTAGAAAAACGTCTCCTCTCATGCATGAAACATGAAATTCTTACGTAATTTAACACTGATGGCTGTATTCACCAATAACTTCAACTCTCGGTTAAACACGAAAACGTGAAAAGCGTATAAAGTCAAGGTTGAACTTTTCAGCAAAGCTTGACGCTTGATGGATTGCATCTGCGTTCTAGCAGCATTGTTATTTTCAGATTTTTTAGCTGAAAATAATCAATCTGAAATTATATGAAAACTTTGACACTAGATGGCGGAAGCAACTTGCCAAGTTTTCTTGGAAAGCTGCTCTCTGCTTTTAGACACTTTTCAAGTTTTTGCGTTGAACCAGGAGTTCAAGTTAATGATGAATAAGGCCGTTAAGGCGGTAAGGGGGTGGGGGATAAATAATTCGCGGTTCAGTGGTATTTACATTTTATGAACATAAAGAATCAAAATTAAAATATTGCTTCGAAACAAGAGAATGAATAAGGGAGAACGATGCATACTTTTTCTTGAGGTTTAATGATCATAATAAAATAAAAATTCTATTTACACTTTAATACATTATTTACAAAAGAGAATACTTAAAGGAACGTAGTTCCGAATCTAATTAACTCTCATAATGAGAGATCCAATAATTCTATCTTCGAACACAACCGAAGAATCCAAAATCTAAACTAAACTTATTGGCTGTTGCCAAAATCTATAAACAAAATATGTAAGTTCTTCTCTTTTCTTTCTGCGGCGACGCAGCGCCGTCTAAATGGAATTGTTTTTACTACACAACTCCCCGCCGTGAACTCTTACAGAATTCACAAATCAAAAATCTCATTAATTCAAACACAAATCTCAAATCTGAACAACTTCTGATAATCATAAATTGTACACAATTCTAAATATTCAATTAGTACTAAATCACATAATCATTCTTTTTTTTTTTTTTTTTCAAAATATAAACAGTTATCTAATATTAAATACAAATGTAAATAATATTTACTAAAGTACTATAACTAAATCAATAAAGATCAAATAAAAATATTAAATTGAAATATCAACATTAAACATAAAACAAACACATTATTATTTAAACAAATAACTCTTAGTTATCAAACATAAACAAAGTTATCAAATATAAGCAAACTTAAATATAAAGGTTATAACACATGCAAAATTTTAATATTTTCAATTATCAAATAAAATTCACTAAATTATTCAAAAAAGGATATCAAATATTCTGAAAATTAAAGAAAAAGTGTTCATTAAAATGAAGGTTTTTAAAGTTCAAATTTTTCTCAAAAGTTTATATTATTTTCTCAGTTCGTAGCATTAAAGTTTTTAGTTAAGTCAATTCTAATGGGTATAAATGCTGAACAGTTCGTTTTAAAACACTTTTGGCAGTCTTAACCTAATAAGATCGGGTGTTGTGATCTCTGCTGACGATTTTTTTTCTGGATTATACCAAGTTTACACAGAAGTTTCTTATTTGAATCATCTCCAGTTAGCACAACATCTCTTACTTTCAGTTCAGGTTGTGTAGTAGGATTCTTTAAAGCATGCGCTGTTTTCAAATCCAATATGTGTTGGCTTTTCCACATATTCCACAATTGCTTTAATAACAGTGATTGGTATCCTTTGCGCCTTAAGACAGATATTTTGTTTGAAGCACCTTCAATGATGTCAGCGAAATTCACTGGATAGGTGATTTCTTTACCGAAATTTAAAAAGTGCATAGGAGTTAAGGGGTTCGGTTCTCCAGAGTCACTATACACGTAAGTTAAGGAGCGTAAGTTGAGCACTGTTTCTACTTCTATAAGGATAGTAGACATTTCATCACAATTCAAGAGGGCTTTGCCGATGACTTTGCGCAGACAGTCCTTGACGGATCTAACTAATCGTTCGTAGAACCCGCCCCACCACGGGGTCCTTTCTATTATATTTTTCCATATGATTCTTTCATTTGCAAAAAAACTTTAAAAGTGAATCATCAGAAAGGATTTTATACAAATTTTTATCTCTTGTTTCGAACACTTGAACGCTTTGGCTTTATCCGAATAGATAACTTTACAGTTTCCTCTTCTCGCTAAGAAACGTCTGAAGGTCAACAAAAAGGAATCAGTTGACATGTCGTGTACAAGTTCTAAGTGTAACGCTCTGGTTACTGCACAAGTGAACAACACTATATAAAATTTTTCAATTTCTTTAGCATTTTTAATGTAGAGAGGCCCAGCAAAGTCAATGCCACATATGGAGAAAGGGGCGACTCTGTTATTCTGTCACGGGGTAGTCGAGCAGTGATCCGATCTGCTGGTTTGGAAAAATATTTCTTACACATAATACATTTATTCAGGACACTTTTAACTAACTGGCGACCTTTGGGAATCCAATATTTAGACTGTATTTTTGACAATGTTCCAGATACTCCTCCATGCATTATTTTTTCATGTTCATTTCGTATAATCAAGGTAGTCAACCACGACTGTTTGGGGAGAATGATGGGATGTTTTTCTTCTA
Organism: Salticus scenicus; assembly: GCA_963930645.1. Classification (NCBI taxonomy): domain Eukaryota; kingdom Metazoa; phylum Arthropoda; class Arachnida; order Araneae; family Salticidae; genus Salticus; species Salticus scenicus. The sequence continues at coordinate 369,290,625 of OZ005649.1, read as the reverse complement.
ACTGTAAATCACTAAACTCTAATCTCCCGCCAAGCCGCATCATTTTTCCATCATCTAGATAAGGAATTAAGTTGCTAAGGGGAGAATTTTTATCAATAATTTCTTTATTTATTAGCGAGTGAAATTCATTTTTAAAATACACCTTTTGTTCATTTGATATCATATGTTTCTTAGCTTCTATTAGTTCTTCAGTTGTCAATGTATTGTTAACTTCTAGAATTTTTTTGATCCTTTTAATAAATCTTTTTACCCAAGCTGTAACTCTGATTAATTTTTCTAAACTGCTGTATTTTCTGATATCAATGGGGTTTTCTAGCTGTTCTGTCATGCAATTGAAAAGGAGTGTTTCTTTTATCTTTTTTCTATATTCTAAACTTTCTACATTTAGCTTTTGTTTATCATCAGGCTCAGGCCAAAGTTCGAGGGGTGAACTGAGCCATTCAGGCCCATTTAACCACAATCTATCATTAATTAATTTTATCATCTTTGCACCTCTGGATACAAGGTCGGAAGGATTAGACGAACCAGGACAGTGCTTCCAGTTTAAAGGAGATGTCAATTCACGAATATCTTGTACTCTGTTCTCCACAAACGGCTTGAACTTCTCTGGAGAGCCTCTAATCAAAAAAAAAAAAAAAAAAAAAAAAAACGATCATTGAGTCTGTCTAGTAAAACGTGGGTTTATCTAATTTCAGAGCTCTCAAAATATTACGACCCAGTTTAGCTGCTAACAATGCAGCTGAGTTCAAGTTTAGGTAGTGTGAGATTTTTCAAAGCCGCTTTTGGAAGCGACGAATATCGTTTTACATTTTTCATTAGAGATTTCTTTAATTCTAACATAAGCAACAGTGCCAAATGAAAGTCGTGTGAAGGCCACACCAGATTATTTATATTAGTAATAAATGATCAAATTTATATTTCCATTTCAACTTTCATATAAACAGATTGCGCTTGTCGGAGGTTGGTTGAGTTAGTTCAGTCCATCTTTTTTGTTTATAATATTAATATCGACACTTCAGCTTTTAATAAATTTCAAATTACCGATTTTCTCAAACTTGTCATATATTAAACGAATTATTTTATTAAAATGATAAATAAATAATCGGAAATATAGTTACACCTGTTAATTGTAATAATGTTGAATTAAAATTTTTATTAATTTTTTATTATTATCATTATATTTATATAATGGTAGGATTTTATATTTTATCATCTCCTTTTAAAGAAGAGGATGATTAAAGAAAAAACAACAATAAAAACAAAACTCGAAATTCTTGAATTGTTTATAAAAATAAAAAGTAAAAATGAATTTACAGTATATATTTTTCAGTTTAATTTTTAAAACATGCAGTTTGATAAAACAGAATTTATGAATTACATTTATTAAAATGTTTTAAGTGTACTGAATGCTATAGATATTTGTCTACAGTGCATTCTGTTAAAATGTGATCATCCTTATGCATTACTGATCAATAAAGTGACATTTAAGTTTTCTATTTATAGCTTCTGTCACTGAATATTTTATATTAATAAGATTAACGAGATTAAATAATATATATTTAAGAAAAGCTATATTTATTTTTTTCCTTTGTCAATGCAAATTTCAAATATTATTTATACGTATTATAAACTGGTGAAAATTAATCTTTTTTAGTTATTATAATATGTGAAAAGGCTTTAACGATGCTCACAAATTATATATTTGTAGTTACAAGGACGTGGTCGTAATTTAATTTACAATTTGGATGATGACTGGAAGGTAATCTGAATTAATTAATGACGACTACAATGTTTAGATAACTTTAAGGGGGTATTCTGGTCTAGAAGCCTGAATTTTAGGCATTTTTTAAAGTAAGATTAAAAAAAAATGAAAAACATTTTTACTATCCATTTTTTTATATGTGTTTTATTGACATTTTGAGAATGTAAAAAAAAAAATCACAAAAAAAAAAAAAAAAAAAAAACCAAAATTCGCCGAGATACAGGCCGATGGAGTAGGGGCTTCAAAAAAAACGGTGCGTCCTGGTTGACATGATTTCAACCCTTGTAGTGATCTAAAACAAAAAAATCAAACAAATTCTTCATTAATAAAGATGTCGCTATCGGGTTGACCATTTTCAAAAAAAAAAAAAAAAAAAAAAGACAAAATGGCGTCGACTTGAAAAAAAAAAAATTTTTTTTTACCCGACTTTTTTCGACCTTTTCGAATTTTTAAAAAATATTGAAAATCAAAATTTTTTAAAATGCAAGGCAGACGCGATAGAGAGTTGTATAAACAAGATATATACCAAATTTCAAAGCAATCGGTTCAGTAGAACTTGAAATATCATGTCAACCACCTCAAAAAAAGTAGTTTCGAGAAAAACGCGTTTAAAGTTTAGGAAACAATTCTAATGGAATAACTCTGAAAATAATATGTTATACTCACTTTGCATCAATCGGCGATCCCAGATCCATACATTGGGCCTTCCTCCTTCTCATAATTCAGCTCTTGAGAAGTTCTTTCAGCTAATCGAGCTGTTCTACCTTCTTTTGAAGCAGCAGAAGCTCGTAGTTCAGAGCGGTCAATTCTAGCTTCGTTTCGCCTTACAGCAAATGCATGAGCTTCAGTACCAACAGTGATGCCCATAAGTTCCATTATTTTCAAGATCGGTAAAAAACCTTCATTAAAAATAGCGACAGCTAGATAATTTGCAATGTGAATTGTATGAGTTCCAGCGTGAATATGCTTCGGAGCAAAAGTCCATATCAAAGAATTCAGTGATTCATTATTATTTTGTGTTTCGGACCCCAAACATCGATGTAATAAATCATCAGATGATAAGCTGGTATAAATAGGCTTTATTACATCCAAAACTTTTTCATTCGGGGGGGGGGGGTGTTCATGGACAAAGCTCTTAAGACGTCACAAAATCGGCTGTATCTCCGAAAATAATTCGAATTTTGAAAAATCCTTTTAGGATCATATTTTTGAAAGTCTAAACTTTCAAAATATGCAAAAAAAAAAAAAAAAAAAAAAAAAAAAAAAAAAAAAATCGATTTTTTTTAATTTCTAGACCAGAATACCCCCTTAATTGGCAAATAAGAAAAAAAAACCCTTAAATTTGAATTTAACAATTAATAATAACTAATAAGTTTTTAAGTAATTTTTTATTAAAAGTCCATTTTTGAAGAAATGCATTATAATTAAGAAAAAGTACGGGTGGTTTAAAATGTTAAATTTATATTTCTTGTTCTTCTTTTCTTCATTTATTTCTTTTATGTTTTCCTAACGTACATTTGAAAGAAAAAAGTGGTTGATTACTGAAAAGTATTGATTTGTAAAATATAAATATCGTTAGTATAATAATCTTTTCTACAAAGAATTTTGTAATGAATACATCATCCAAATTTCATGTATATATATATATATATATATATCCATATATAAGTTATACCCATACAAAGAAAAAGAAAAAGAAAAAAATATTTTATATTTAATTAATTAATTTAAGTAAGAGCCTTTTTATCTATATGAAATGTATTTATGGTTTCCTGTTTCATTTAATTTTTTTGAATTTTATTTAAGGTTTATATTTCTTCAAAAGTGTACTTTTGAGAATATATATATATATATATATATATATATATATATATATATATATGTATATATATATATATTATTTTACAACTTTTTCTTCGTTTCAAAGAATATAAATGTAAAATAATGTCTTGGTAACAAACACAATAACCAAGTTTTATGTTTGTGCGTTTATTTCTTTAAAAATTATGTGCAAAGTAATAAGCAAAAGAATAGGTTGTTGTTTAATTTTTTGAAACCAATGCAAACTTATCCATGCATTAAATAAGGCTGAAACAAGATTAATAAAATAAATATGAATTAATGTGTACAAATATTCAATTTTTAATATCCTCTAAGGAAAACAATAATACTCCAGTACATTTTTATGCAGTTGTCAAATAGAAATACTTTGAATGAAATGTTGCTCTTGTTTTATTGCCGATCATTCTCAGTTGCAGATAATTTTAAATATTTCATATTAATAAAAACGTTCTGTTAAAATTACATCTGCCTCGACTTTTGCTGGGAGTTTCTACTCTGAAATGCGGTAGGTTGAGAGGTACCAGGTTTGAATACCAGACCTGCTCTTCATCCCAGGCTTTGGGCAGTTTCTGTGGTTTTCTCCGAAACTATCATGAATAAGGGCTAGAACCATAGATATAGTAATATATATAGATCTATCATCCCCATGTTATCGAGCAAAAATTTTTGATGCCGAAAAAAGTTCTAAAATCAACCATTAGAGAGTATTGAAAAAAAGAATAAAAAGAAAAATGAATTTAAACTGTGTCTGGAGTTTTTCATTCACCTTTAGTAAATAAATTATTCACAAATTTTATTTACTAAATTATCCGTGTTTATTCATGTGTGTGCTTTACTCGGGGAAAAGCAGCCATTTTTGACTTTTCCCGTGACTTTTCCTGTGAAAAAAGGTATCACTTTTCCCTCTCGCTGATCAATCTATGTCTTATTATTATACAGTACGTTGCATGAATATAAACGCACCTTTTTCAATAACCAGAAATAGAATTTTTTAAATTTTAAAAGAAGGAATGTGACTTACAGTTATTGCATATGACTAACAGCTGAATAAGGTGCTTTGAGCACGTATATTTAGGCTCATGCAAAGTTATGTAAATGAGTTTTAAGCATTTTCTTGTTTTTCACTGTTTTTCGTTTGTTGCGCGAAATTAAACGCATTCTGTATTTTGCGTTTAAAATTTAACAGAGCCATCGGAATTAAATTAAAACACATACAGTCGTGTTTCTAAAATTCTCTAATATCAGTTTTAATGCTTGAGTGCAAAATTTACGGAGTTTTTTTCAGGATGGCAAGAGGGAAATTTTGACAGTAGACCAGAGGATAAAAATCGACTTTATGCGTAGTAAAGGTTTTAGCAATCGTGGAACTGGGCAACGAATCGGAAGAAGTGAGAGCGTTGTGCAAAATTATATAAAGAAAGGAGCAAATTATGGGAAAAAAGCGTTAAGAAGCGAACAGGAAAGCTCGCCACTTACGACAAACGTCGAATATACAACGCTGCAAAGAATAAGAATATTTCCTGTGCGAAGTTAAAGACTCAGTACAAGCTGGGCGTTCATCGGACAACCATATGGAGAGCCACCAAAACTGCAACATTCATGAAATTTAAGAAAATGAAGGCGAAAGCACCCCTCACTCAGAAGCACAAAGATATGTGGTTGTAATGGGGAAGAAAATGGACTCTAGATTGACTAAATTGGGAAAAAGTCATCTTCTCAGATGAAACAAAGTTTAATCTCGATGACCCGAACGGATTTCATAGCTACTGGCACGATTTGAGAACCGAAGAAATGTACTGTTCAAAATGTCAATCTGTAGGTGGGTCTGTCATAGTGTGGGCAGACATAGGTTTTAAAGGGACTTTCGAATTAGAGTTCGTGAAGAACACTATGATCTCTGCAGATTATGTCCATATGCTCGCAAGGAACCTCCGTTGTCAAGCAGTCAAGAAAACTGGAAGAAATTATATTTTTCTGCAAGATTGTGCATTTGTACATACAGCACATATCGTGAAAAAATGATTCCATGACAATAAAATTAAAGTTATGGATTGGCACTTAAAAAACCCCGATTTAGACATAATGGAGAACGTATGGGGTATTCTGGTTTGCCGTGTTTACGTAAAAGGAAGGCAGTTTAACACGAAAGATGAACTAAAATCGGCCATTCTATTAGCTTAGAAGACACTCAGCTTGGATGGCGTCATGCCATTACATCAGTCAATGCCAAGGTGTTTACTGGCTCTTCTAGAAGCCCATGGTGGCTTTACAAAATATTAGATACAATATTTGTTACTCAGTTATTTATTTTTTACATGTGCGTTTAAATTCACGCAACATGTATTTTTGTCATAAATTCAATAAAATTATTTTCCATAAAATGATATTGGTCTTTCATTGTTTTGACTCGTATTTTCATTTCTTGAATCATACACATAGAGTTTGGCTCAAGTGTCACCTATTCATATTTCTTTATTACACTTCTATACCATTCTAATTCTTAAAGCTAAGGTGCGTTTATATTCATGCAACGCACTGTATCTATGGCTAGAACATCTCACAAAGAACACTCATGAACTGTGACACACCGATCGCAACTAAACTTTATTGGTAATTAAAGGGTACGGAAACATATATTCCTACCAATTAATATCGGCAAACGTTGCTTCAGAACAGAGGTATTGCTTCTCGAAGTTGGAACTATTTTTTTTTTCCAATATTGTGATTCCATTCAATTTATCTATTTGACTTTTCTGTTTCCCCCTTCCCCAAATACGCGCTGTTCATTTATTTATTTAAATTGTATTTCAGATTGCTTGCAAGAAAGAATGTAGACGTATATGCTTGTAAAATTCTATAAAAATATCCACTGAAAATATCCACTTACCACGTATTGTTAACTGCTTGATACGCTCAATGTTACCATTTATATAATAAAAATAGAAAAAAAAAAAAAAAAATAAAAATAAAAATCTGTTGAAAATTCTAATTGAAATCTCTCATATACTAAAACACAATGTTATTTTTCAAATCATTAAAAAATCTGGAGTGACTCCACTCGACTTTCCGAACATTGAGTAACTAACAGTTTTGTAGATAAAATAAAGAAAGAGGAGTTGCTAAACAAACCAAAAAGAGAAAACCATAACAGAGTGTTTGAGTATTTTTCTCCATATATCACACGATGTTTTATTTAACGCTACTGAACTTTGAGCCCTTAGATCATAATGATAAAGAATTTTTCGTTGTGTCCCTGTAAAAAAACTATAAGTGCTAGATTCTCCAAAATCTATACAGATTGAGTATCTGTGACCTATAATATGTGTATAAAGTTTTTGCTCAATTGAACAAAGCGTTTAGATGCTATCGCACTTTTAAGATTTTGGTCCCTTGGCCATAATGATAAAGAATTTTTCTTTGTGTCCCTGTAAAAAAACTATAAGTGCTAGATTCACCAAAATCTATAGGGTTCGTACTATGGTGACTTACAATATACGTACCAACTTTCAGCTTATTCGAACAAAGCGTTTAGACGCTAGCGTGTTCACTCACAGACATACACACATACATACACACATACATACACACATACATACACACATACATACACACACACATACATACATCATCGTAAAAATAGTGAAAACGGACTCGTTGGACCTCGAAACGTATAGAAACATCAAAATCTCGAATTCGGATTTTTGACATGATTACAATACTTTCCTCACTATAGTGTTCGGAAAGTAAAAAGAATTCTTGAGCAAGAAAAATATTCATGTGCAAATGATTAAAAAATACAATTTAAATAAATAAATCAACAGCATGTGTTTGATGGGGAAAAAATAGAAAAGTCAAATAGATAAATTGAATGACGTCACAATGTTGGAAAAAAATAGTTTCGACTTCAAACACCAATGCCTCTGTTCTGAAGTGACGTTTGCCGATATAAATTTGTAGGAATGTATACCTTCATACCTTTTAACTACCTGCAAAGTTTGGTTACGATCGGTGTGTCACAGTACATGAGTGTTCCTTGTTAGAAAGATCTTTCCAATGGAAGACTTATTAGCTAAGCTTTGCATAGACGACTAGACTTAAGCCACACCACCACCTTAGCAATTAACAAATAAATGCTTACTTTATTTTTATTAATAAAGATTTAAAGTGTGTGAACCTGCCTGAAATACATAACATATAAATTAAGAAACTGTCTCACTTCTTTAAATCTCAAAAATAGTAATTTTGTTAAAAAAAAAAAAGACTTAGACAAACAACCGTATAATGTTTTTAAAACTGTTAAATAATTTGAACATAGTCATTTACAATCTGGATGTAAATATGGAATTGCAAAGCAGAATGTAATAGCCTTTTCTAAAATTATCTTTAAAAATGTAAAATATGTTTGAATCTTTATAAAACATTTGGCATATAATGTTAGGAAAGATAACATAAAAATATATTGTTCAGATATTCGAGAAAAGAAGTAATTTTATTTATTTATTATTATTATTATTTTTATGGTATCACGATTCTATTTTGTAATACCGTGAAAAGGATTTACTACGTTTCTTCATTTAAGATTTCGAAAAATGTCTAGACCACATTCGACGCACATTTAAAGCGTTGGATATGTATTTAAATAATGTTTTTACCTTATTTTTTTGTAATGCTTCTAAAGGATGCCAGATACCTTTGAGCAACCAAAAGTTATTGTAAGTTTAAAAGCTTGTTGCTTAAAAAAAAAAAAAGATTCATGGTGATATTATAATTATTTTCCTTTGAAATTTCATTTTAAAACATATTACTGTTCTTTTAATTCATACATTAATGCAATTTTATTCATTTCTTGCAGAATAACATACGAAACGAGGAAAAAGAAAATTATGTGATTTGCATTTTTAACTTCATTTACACGTTACATGGTTTAATTTTCAAGATCTGTTATAAATCGTAAAGCATATGAATTAGTTTGAAAATATCAGTGCACAAACCAGTTGTAATATAAGTACGATAAGAAATGTTCAAGAGTAAACCCGAAAACACTTATCAAAGATTTCTAAAACTTTTACATAGTGTAAGTGTGGACAGATATTTAGACGAATCGAAGTCACAAACACGTTTGAACATTGTTGTAAACTTCAAATAAAATTGTACTTTTAAAAAATTAAAGAACACGCTTTTATTGAAATGTGAACTAAAAAGCACAAAATACCCATCTTTATAGCATTAAAATACAGGGTAAGAAAAAATCGTGTGAGTGACATACCATAATATTTACACCTTTAATTAAATAAGAAATACATTCACTTACTTATTTTTGGCATCAATTTGTTTATCCCTTTTAAATAAATTTAAAGTAAAAAAAAAAAAAATGGGGCTTTTACTTAATACTTTGCCCCTGGAACGTGCCCCTGAAGGGACAGGCGCCTGGAAACACTTGTATATAGCATTGTCATCGATAATGAAGTCGTGTGCAAAATTTAAGGTCAATCTGACGACCAGATTTAACCGAAAATTGATTTCCAAGATTCCGTTACATGCATTAATAGTTACATCATGTCAAATGAATAAAAACGTTTTAAAAAGTCTAGAAATTACATAATATTAACTGAATAAATAACATAATGAAAGAATGAGAAGTAAATAATTTAGAATTAAACAAAAACCATTTTTTAAAAATCTCCCCTGACTGGGCTCGAACGTTAGACCTTTAGGTTCGTAGCCCGGAGCTTTACCTCACAGCTACACAGTTCACGTAGGGAAAGTCTTTTTTTACAATATAGATTTTTTGTTTGCTCCCAGAGCGGTTACGAACATACATACAGGTGAAGCTAATAAAAGCGTGTTAAAAAATAATAAGATGTCTATACCAAAATACATGCATACGGTCAATATTTGTTCAAAAATTAAATACTTTTCCGTTTTAGGATGCAGATCGTAAAGAAATGACAGCGATTTTACTTCGAAAAGGGGCGACCGCTGAGGTTATTGCTGACGTTAAAAGAGCGCCGCTGACGAAAAATAAATATCAATTCCTTCCTTTTTCCCCTTTTCATAATAAAATTACAGCCGGAACGAATACATACACAGTAACGCCGATTTGATTCCGACGTGAAAGTGAACAGTTATGCCGCATTAAAAGTATTCTGGTACAGGCGTTAAGGACCATTAAATACGCGATGGTTCTCGTCGTGGATGGAGTACCTCCCGTGTAGATCTTTGTGAGGGGTTCTAACCCACATTCACATGAGTTTAAGAGAAAACCAGGGAAAACTCCAAAAAGTTAGATCATCAAGCATGATCTGGGTTCGAACTTGCCTTTGAGAGCGAATGTACTAGCTTTGAGAGCAGAAACTTCAAGTAAATGATTGGGCTCCACGTTGAAAACTTTCTATTCACAAAATTAATCTTGTACAAATAATTTAATCAATAATCTAACAGACAAAATTTAATAAATTATTAAAATTTAATAATAATTTAATGAATATATCTTGAAGTCGGGTACGTTAATTAAAAAAAATATATATTTATTTATTACAAATTTTTAATTATTAGTATATTTCAGCAATTTTAATTAGATTTTAATATTTCGTTAAAAACATATATATATATACTAGCAGACCCGGCCACGCGTTGCTGTGACTAAGTTATACGTTGAATTATACGGCTGTAAACTATTTAGCACAGTCAAATTATTATTTACGAACAAAGACGAAAACGTTGTAGCCGATGTAAAAACCCACAGGGTTGAGATTTGAAACTTAGGTCAAAATTTGGAAGCGATTGATAAAAATTTTCGTAGTGTTGATATTAAGCACAAATGAATTTTATTGTAGGGTCCTATAAATTTTAATGGAGAAGTGATATATATTATTTCTAATGCTACTTTGGATAAAATTGCTAAAATGACTAATATATAAATTAAATTCTATTAAAATAAAAGTATAAAAGAAACAGACGATTTTAAAATCAATTTTTATGGAGGAGTGAAATATAATATATGCTATAATGGATAATTTTACTATAAAATGACCTCATCATTTTAAATATTTTAAAGAGGGCAACAGCTGTAGTTATAAAAAGGAAAACAATAAGGCTAAACCAGAAAAATAAGTAAATTTGATAAATATTTTAAAACTTTAAAATTGGAAATCTTATGAAATATTGGACATTTAAAGTAAATACATGTATCATTTTAAATAGAAAAAGATTTTGAAAAAGTTTAGTGTATTTTAACGAAGTGATGAGAAGTTTTTGAGTATGTTAAAATTTTAATAGTAAATTCAAGTTAATAAAGATGGGAAACATTGAGGATTAAGATAAGAATAATTATAAGAAAAAAAAAAAAACTTTTTATATACCATGCTTTTAAATTTTAATATACTAATAATATACTAATTAAAAGGAAAATGATAAATATTCTATCATAGTTTGAAGTCAAATTTGTTTTCAAATGTCTAAATAAAATATCTGATGTAAGATACTAATATTTTGCAGCGGAATAGATTTCATTTCTGTCATCCTTGGCGAAAAAAAAAGAATATCGCCAAATTATCTGGCGAAAATATTTAATTCCTTTCAAAAATCATGGTTATTTTAACAACTTATATTAAAAGAGTAATGAATAATATGAAACAATATTTCGTACAATGCATATTACATGTCATACATACGTACAATGAATAATACATATTACATTTCGTACAATGCATATATCTGGCATGTATATTTTCGTGTTACGCTTTTGATCGCCAAATAATAATAATAATAATAAAAAAAGCCAAGGGCGACAGAGTTTTGAAATTTAAAATTAAAATTTTGTCAATTTGACAGCAAAATAATTCAATCTAACACCCGCGATAACTAATACATATCTATACCCAAATATAAGGATTAAAATCGGGAAATAAATTTCCTCGATTTTTAATAATTTCTTACAAAAAATCCAGTGGGCAATTAACATAGGAAATCTTTTTCTGGGCTGCACAGACGGTCAGTGAGTCACACTTCGCTTGCGTATAGAACTCATAGATATAGTATAGCATATATAGAATAGAGTGATCATTGGGGAGAAAAAAGTTATTCCTTTTCATTTGGGAAAAGACGACGTTTTTACCAAAATATGGCCGTCTTTCCCCGAGTGAATACACACGAGAATACATACTAATATTTTAGCAAATAAAATTTATGAATAATTTATTTGCTAAAGGGGAATGGAAGACTCCAGATACAGTTTCAAATTCATATTTCTTTCTTTCTTTTCTTTTTCTTTTTTTCAATACCACTTAATGGCTGTTTCCAAAGCTTTTATTTATTTATTTTTTTTTTCGGCATCAAAAATCTTTGTACGATAACATGGGGATGAGAGATCAATATATATTACTATATCTATGATAGAACTACATTAGCACTTTATCAATGTGTATAAAATCTTTAAATTGATTATGACGTCAATTTTCGTGAGATGCATAATTTAACTTTTTATAATTTTTTAACGTTCACGTTTGATTAAATGTATTTATTTTTATGTCAAAAGAAAATGAAATCGTATTTTTTTATTTTATTTTATTTATTTTTTGACAACAATTAAATTAATGGAACTCACAGATATTTTGGAGCAACTTTAATAAAGGTCTATAATTAACAAATAATTGCAATAAAACAATATTGTGACAATAAATTGAGATAAAAACTATCCTATCTCTCAAGTTGGACCAAACTGCACACAGTGTGCAAAATTTCATTAAAATCGGTTCCTTAGTTTAGGAGTTTACCCCGGACAAACATCGTGACACGTAATTTATATATATATACAGAAGATATATATATATATATATTTGTTCTCACGTTTCCAAATTAACATTTGAATAAATTTATTTTTAAATGGATACTCCCTTTAGTGTTTATAAAGAAATAATAAAGTACTAATAATATATTTTTTTACTTTCTCTTACCCATAAGGTAGAGAAAGTATTGTTTTTGGGTCAAATTTTCGAACGCGAGATTTTGTTATATTTACACGTTTTGAGGTCCCCTGAATACGAAAATCATGTTTTTAGCAAATGGTCTGTGCGTCTGTGAGTCTGTGAGTCTGTGTGTGTGTCTGTGTGTCTGTGTGTCTGTGTGTCTGTGTGTGTGTCTGTCTGTTATCAGCATATCTCAAAAACAAATTATCGTAGAAAGTTCAAACTTGGTATTCTAAATGCGTATCATATAGGGATGCTACAGTAAGCTTTTCGTTAAGATCAAGCAAATGGTTCGTGTACAGGGACAATCAAGAGAATTCTAATACATTACGTCTATGGGGGGAAATTGCAGGTAAGTAGAGTTTAACGTCTATAGATTGCACTAAACCAAATGAAACGAACATATATTTTTTGTAATAGAGATAGTTAACTGGGAAAATATTTTTGTGTATGTAGGAGCCTCACCTCCCCCCCTGGGGGGGGGGGAAAGTCCCCCCTCGAGGGGAGTAAATTTTCATGATGGGTATCATTCAAAAGAGCTTGCGAATACCTTTAAAACGAATGGTTGAATTATAAATCTGTGATAATTTAAAACAAAGTTATAGATTTTTTTAAATTTTAACGAAAAAAAAAAACTTAGAAAAAAAAATCGTTTTTTTTTTTTTTTTTTTTTTTTTTTAATACATATATTGAGAGTAAAATGGACTTTTTTTTGGATATTTAGTGTTACACTGCCTCTCTAATATGGAAATCGTCTGCATTATCATAAAAAATAATTTTTTTAAATAATAATTTTAATAAATTATTTTTTAAAAACAGAATTATTTTTTAATAACCGAATTAAATTCTATATAAATTTAGGTGCATTAATAAAACGGGGGGTTGAGGGGGGCGGTAGCCCCCCTCACACAGAACTAATTATCTTTAAAACTCTTCTGAAGCCTAATTTGAATTGTTTAGCATAGGTTTACATGACAGTTCTCGTTATCTTACCTCTTAATCTGCAAACTGTATTTATAGTATTAAATTTCAGGGTAAGAGAAAGTCGTGTGAGTGACACACCAGATTATTTTCTTTTCAACAAGAATTAAAATTTTAAAGCAATATACTGTCAAAAGAAAAACAATACTTTGTAACTAATGCTCTAATGTGTCATAGAAATTTTAACTTTAGAGTTAATATTTTGTAAAAAAAAAAAAAAAAAACTTATTATCTAGTTTTGAAAAGATATATTAACGAGCTACAGAATTAGAATTTGAATGAAACTGTTTTGAAAATTAACATTATCTTTAGTGTTTATAAGGAAATAGTAAGAAGCCATTTTTTTGCTATAATTTTTCTTTCCGTAATAAATTAATCAATGCGTCACAACGGGAGGAATTTAAATTTTTAAGCAAATGTTATGCAAAATATTCATTAAAATTTTGCAAAGAAAGCTCTTTCGTGACGCGTATATTAATTGTGAAAGACATAAAAATTTCGGAAAAATAATTAAAAATTATATATATATATATATATATATATATATAATTTGAATTATTTATTACCATTGTAACACTCAGCAGACAAAAGATAGATGAAGATACCAACATAAAATTAAATTTTAATTGAGATTTATTTCGATGAAAAATAGTCCCGGAATTAATTTATTTGAGTACCAATGATTAGTAAAAACATGTTAAAGTACTTACGCAGAAGAGCTACGACACTAGCATAACACATAAGCCTAACGATGAGAGAATTTGCAAAAACTATGAATTATTAGTAACAGTCAACATTTCAGAGAAAAGAGAAAGGATAAAATCACCAGAGAGTTCCGTTAAAAGGAAAAAATAAATAAATAAATAAAATAAATGGAATTCATGAATTGAAAATTGGAATTTTAAATGCTGAAAAATAGAAATGTTCACTCATCAGGAAACTTGCATTTCTATCAGCATATGCTAGATTTCGGAAAACTGTATAGCTAATTCAGCAAGTATACAGCTCAAGACTCTATCTTGCAACAAGACAAAACTAGTTGGCATAGGTGGACTCTGCTCAGTTCCCCATCATATATAGGTTCTCATAAATTTCTAGTGCGAGACGTATTATAATCATGTTAAAAGAAAGGAATTTGACCAAAGCTTGATACAGTGACAGAATGAAATCCCCGTCTAATAAGCTATCCACCGTTCACTTCGATATATTTATCTTATTCTAATCTATTAATTTATTTTGTCAGGGTCAATTCCGTTGTTTAGTTTTCATGCTACTGTTTCCAATGCAATAATCCTCAAAATTCATATTTATATGAAAAATTTACAATTTCGCTATGTTAATAAAATCGTAAATTACGAATAATTTACGAAATTTTCCTATTAGAATATTTGTATTCAATCATGTTCAAACAAATATCATAAATGTAATTTTGAAGTTGTCTAATGTATTTATGATCCTTAAAATGGAAGTTTATGCTCAATTTTGCCATATTCTGACACGTTAAGTAAAGCGTAAATTCCAAATAACTTACGAATTTTTTAAATTGGAAGAATCATAGTCTATCATATTCATGGCAGTATCCTAAATAATATTTCGAAAGTGGTTTGACATCTTTACGATGAAAATATCCCTCAAGATTGACGTTTATGTGAAATTTTGCACGATTCTGTCATGTTAAGAAATTCGTAAATTTCCAATAACTTACGAAATTTTTATATTGGAAAATTCATAGTCATTAATATTCATGTCAGTAACCTAAATAATATTTTACAAGTAGTCTGACATCTTTACGTTGAAAATATCTCTCAAAATTGACGTTTATGTGAAATTTTGCCCTATACTGCCATGTTAAGAAATTCGTAAATTTCCAATAACTTGCGAAATTTTCAAAGTAGCATATTTATAGTTACTGATGTTCATTCCGGCATCAAAACTGATATTTTAAAACTGGTATGATATTTTTACAGTAAAAAGTTTCCATTTAATGCACTTTTAAGTGACTTTTTGTCCTATTCCACCATGTTTAGAAAATCGTAAATTTCTAATAACTTGCGAAGTTTTTTAATTCGAATGTTCCAAATAAATAGGGTTCTTGCCAGTGTCTAAAGTAATATTTTAAAACTGGTCTGACCTCTCTGCGATCATTTGTTCGTGAGATATCGTGTAAACAGACTAACAAACTAACGGACTAACACACTGACATACTAACGGACTGACCCACTGACACACTAACAGACCCCCTACAGACAGACACCATACAAATTTTGTCATTTTCGGATTCCTCACACCTGAAAACGTATAAAAAAGTCAAAAAACCGAGGTCGAAATTTTTCACGATTACCTAAGTTACCCTATACCTATCGTATGATGGGGAACTAATAAAAAAGGAAATTAAATTAATCAATAACACAAACCAAAATTGAAACAAGGTATAAGTAATTTAAGCAATCCACATGTTAAACGTTACTCATGGAGATAGTAGAAATAAACAGGTTGCCAAACGAACATTAGTAAAAAGAAACGATTAAAAGTTTAAAAACGATTAATCAATTTAGGTGCTACTGAAATACTTTAATTGATTGCATTATTTGTTAGTTATTAAGCTTTAAAAGATTTTAACAATTTTAAAAAGGTGATTTTTAATTTTAACGTTAACCTTTTAAAGTTCAGTTTATTTTTAACTTTCAACGTAGCGTGAGCAAGCGCCATCTCACGCGAAAAAAAGATTTACTTTTAGGTAAATACTTAAAATGTACGGTTTAACTTAGAATTTTTTTAACTTAGAAAAATGTCAGACGACGTTCAAATCCATTGTTAATGAAATGAAATAAATGTAAATTATGTATATGTAATACACACATTTTGACATTTTTTTACAATAAATAAGTATATTTCATCAAAACCCTTCGATTTATATTTAATTATTATTCTTTAAACGTATAAGATATTTTTTTTTTAAATACTTCTTGTTCAATTTTTCCATTTTAGGAGTTAAAATTAATTCATAATTTGCAAGATAAAAAAGCATTGTTTATTTTTTAAGATTACGTAAGTGATTGCGTATATGGTAATTTTAGCTGAAAAGAAAGTAAGAGTATACAACCAATAATAATAAAACATATGCCTCAGCGACTTTTTTATTTACGAAAATAGAAGGAGCGTAGAGGATAGCAGACTTAGGGGAAATCTTTTGCTGAGAATTTGCCATATCATATTGATTCTAGTTATTAAATACTGAATCAGTAGTGTTAATCCCACGTCTATTTATAGAGAGCTTAATTCCTTAAGTTTAAAAATGACTAAAATATCGTCTGGGAATTTCTTTTACACGATACTTAAGTATATATACTATCTTTGTATTTTGTTAAACATTTTGTATTTCACATTTATTTTTGACCGTTAGTTTAATCCTTTATAGTTCCCTGTAGAAAAGGAAGGAAGTATTAAAAAAGAAAGGAAGTATTGTAAATAAAAAAACGAAAGAAACGCATGTTCTATTTTGCATAGCTTAGAAAAGGATTGGCGGTATAATGTTGAAATTTCGTATTTGACGTTCTCAAAATATCACCAAGTTTTCCGTGACGCCTTTATGTACATATGTATGGATGTATGTATATTTTACAATTCAAAAACGGTTAGTCATAGAACGTTTAAATGTTATATTTAGGTTTGGTATAACATCTAGTTGTGCACCTTCATTTTTTGCCGTTTTAGATATTGTCTTCGATAGCTCAAAATATTTGATCACAGTATGACCTCCCGTTTTAGCGACATCCTCTGTTATTCAAAAGTGATTTACCCTTTATGGGTGAATTTTTACATTTAGGACTGATATAGCATATAGTTATACATTTATGTTTGTGGTCACGACATGGTGCTTCATTTTAGAGTTGTAAGCGATAACTAAAAAATTTGGTTATCAAATAATCTCCTGTTTTAGATATCATCGAAAACACAAAAATTATTTAGTATAAAAGCTTCAAATTTGCTGTTGAAGACTGCTACGGTATATAATTGTACAGTTCTATTTTTTTTGCAGCGTTATGGTTTTAATTTTATAAGTGTGCACAATAACTGAAAAGTCTTGGTCACCAAATGATCTACCGTTTCAGCGATATCCGCAATACTCAAAAATTATCGTAGAAGGTTGGAATTTAATGTAGAGGACTGGTATAACATCTAGCTGCGCACCTCTGTTTTTTTTTTTTTTTTTACCATTCCATGACTTCCAGTTTAGAATTAACTGAAATTTTTGGTCACCAAATGATCTCCAGTTTTGGCATAACTCAAAAAAAAAAAAAAAAAAAAAAAAAAAAAACTTATCGTAGAAGGTTGAGACTTAATATTTAGGAATGTTGCCTCTAGTTGTGTAGTTCTATGTTTTGTCAAAATATGGCTTTTCATCTTAGATGTGTCCTTGAGAGCTGAATTTTTTTTGTCAGTAGATGACCTCTAGTTTTTCAGACACTCATAACTCAAAAATAATGCGTTCTTGTCGAATGATAAATTATACGATGGTACTAGACTTGTATTGAAGGCAGTAGGTGGGAATTTTACTAAGGGGTCCTAACTTATCCGTATTCACGCGAGTTTCCGAGAAAATCATGGAAACTTCCAAACAGCTAGGCCGACAAGCGTGATCTAGATTTGAACTTAGAAATCTCTTGTCTACCAGTATTGACAATAGATTTTCTCCACGAAGCAATGGTCGTAGAAAATTGAAGTCTAATATTTAAAATCTCGGCTTTTGGTCAGTAACGTTAAGTTAGAAATTAAATTTTTTTATTTTAGTTCTTGAAGAAATCGAGGACTTGAATTGAAGCAAATATTATATGGTACGTAATGGTAGCTTCAGAGTTGTAATTTCGCCTTTCAAAATATGTTTCCTTTTAAATTTAATTTCATATGCTTAGAAACAAAATAAACTGACCTTTTATCCATACTTTTGCTGCTTAAATATTTTATAAAAATCTAATCATGCATGTAATAAAACTTGTTATTTTATCAAAATCAAGTTTTAAACGTCTTTATTCAATTCTCTTACTTATTTTTGAAAGACATTTTGAAAAACAAACTAGATTCATTTAACTTCGTTGTTTCTAATACTGTTTTGCCAGTTGAGAATACCAGAGAAGAAAAAAGCATAAATGATAAATAAAAGCTAAACTACCTTTTCAAAATAGTTTTCAAACATTGATATTTCCGATATGGGCTTTTAGTTCAACCATAATTTTTTCCTTTAAGGTTTTCTGAATTTCTTTTCCCTATTTTTTTTTTTTTTTTTTTTTTCTTATTGAGTATCTGTTTATAAATAACTTCTGGATTTTTTTTTTCATTGTGAAATATCATTTTAATTTATCTTGGATATTGGTCACATTGATAAAGATAAAGATATCGTTATTTTCTTTACGTGAATTAAATAAATTAAGTATACAAGGTTTTATCTGATGAACTTCTACATATGTTTCTCAATTAAAAAAGTTCCTAATCTTTTTTTCTAAGAATGTGACAAGAAAGCGACAATTCAATTAATTATGAATGCATCTATTGCAATTTACGTTGTAAACGATTTCAATTTGGCAGTTTATTTATCTAAAGAACCTAATTATTTCTTTTAACTATCTGAAATAAATTTTAAGGATTTTGAAGCTATATTTGGTAGACTCATACTAGGATTGCTGAATGGACCATTGGTGACAGTCTAAGAGCCACGTGAGGGTGAACACGATTTTGATCCTTTTAAGTTATTTGTTGGTTAGTTGAGGGGATTTAACACTGCACTAGAGCAGTGTTGGGCATAATTGATTAAAAAGTAATTGAATTACAGTTGAATTACCATTAAGTTACAATTATAATTATTTTACTGTCAATCAATTAACAAGTAATTGATTGGAAATAAATTGAATTACTTATCCAATTTATTTGTAATAATTCAATTTATTTGTAATCTATTACTTGTTAACCGATTGACAGTAAAATAATTATAATTGTAATTTAATTGCAATTTAATTGTAATTCCATTACTTTTTAATCAATTATGCCCAACACTGACTAGAGCTATGCAGTGACCGACTGGTGACGGTCTGACTTCTGGAGGTTGTCCAGATACATATGCCATTACTGTTTAAATTCTTAGCGGAGGGGATGACTCGTCCACTTCATAAGCTTTCAGAAGTATTTTTTTCTTACGAAATAGGGAGACCATTGCCTCCACTACGTATCTTACACCGTCTAACCATATATGTCAGCGATGGTCTTTGGCCGGCTCGAATATCGAACCTCTAATTCCTCAATTACCAGGATACCATCGATTCTTTGATCCTTTAAAGAAAATAAGGTTTTCTCGCATTAGTAGCATGATGATCTGTGCACGAAATCTAGCATTTTACATTTTAGTAGAGATTAACACAGACAGGACATTGTAACATTCTTGGTTCCTGACATGACTGCTCATCTAACTACTGAATCTCCAACGCTCTGATTTTCAGTTCCAAGGTGCCAGGTTCGAATAACGGTATAAGCATGGGTTTTCATAGTGTTTCGGAATCCATTCTAAGCCGTAAGTCCCGGTTTAATGTGTCGCCATGCGAAAAAAATCACCGTAGAAACCCAAGCTAAAGCAAACCAAACCATACCCTTAGCAAAATAGTCGAAAGAGACTTAACTCTTTTAAGAATTGACAGTAGTCAGTGCAGCTTGACTGTCATTTACCTAAACTTACAATTTTCGAAGTGTTTAGCTAATTAGTCCACAGTGTGTACTTATCGTTAATAACATTAACACAAAAATGTTATTAAATTGAGTTGAAATTGAGGTTGAGTCGGTTTCTTGTTGCTCTAGAGCTACACATTGGGCAATTGGTGACGATCTGGGATACACTTTTGGAGGTGGGATTACAATTTTGATCATCCTCAAAGGGAATTTGGGAAATTATCCGATTGCAAAGTATGCAACTCCTGTTATTGTCGTATGATATAAAAACAAGATATGCTGATTAAGAACATGTAAATTCATGCCTTGTGCAAGGAATCAGAATATCAGGTGACTAGTATGTTGTGGCGATCACAAGACTTTTCTCTGTATATTTCTACAGAAATTCTATGAGTACATATTATTTATTAAATTTTTTATTTATCAAAGATATTTTCCATCATAAATGCAGAGCATTTTCCTTAAAGAGAATATAAAAATATTGCACTAAATGTCCAAAGAAAATCAATTGTATACTATTCAGAAGATATCTTAAAAAATGCATTTTTTTTTCTATGTCCTTTATTTTTTCTGCTTTATTTTATTTTTATTTATTTATTTATTTAATTTTTTGTTAAAAAGAACAAAAATCGATAACTTTGTTTCAATCATTTGTTTTAAAGATATTGATGAGTTCTTTTGAAAGATAACCAAATTGAAAATATTCACGGGGTACTTCACCCTGAGTGGGAAGGAGGGGGGGGGGGGGAAGCGCTGCCTCTACAAATACTTTTTTTTTTTTTTTACTGTTATAAACGTTTATTGTAAACTTTATATTGAAAAGTTAAAAATAATTTTCATTATGCACATTTATACAAAATTTTTTACTATATTGCCATTTAAATTAATGAAAAAAAAAAAAAAAATAGGATAACAGCGCCATCTATTGAGCTATTGATCCCCAAATCTAATCAGCGTCAATTTAGGTCAAAGTCTAACTAAATACCAAGTTTGGTTAAATTTCGTTTTCTGGTTAGTGAGAACAGCTTTCTCAAAATTTTTAATACACACACAAACAAACAAACAGACATTTTCTAAAAATAGTCAGATCGTGTTCAGGTTCTCTCAGAATGCGTAAATTCACCGAAAACTGGAACTCCAAAATTTTTATGAGCTCATTACCTTCTTCTTATATGTATACAGAAGAAAGTAAAAATTATGAATACAATGTACAAAGAACTCGTCAGTACCTTTATAAAATAAATAAATCTGGAAAAAATACATTTTCTTAGGTGTCATAAAGTCGACTTTTTTTTGACATTTAGTGTTATGTTTCTCGGAGAGGAAAATAGTCTGCATTCCAATTAATTTTAATAAATAATAATTTTAATAAATGATTTACACTGCGTGAACTTGTGTTTGAAAATATAGAAGAAAGGGAAAAGTGAATTAATTTTATTTTATACGGTAAGCATAACCATTATTATTATTATTATTTGGTATTTTATTCCTGTCTGTGATAAAGCGAAGTTCTAGGTTTAAGTTCTATACGTGTCCAGCACTTGAGGTATGATCTAAACTAAACCGTGCTAAAAAAAAAAAATCAAATATATTAGGTTTTTGTCGTGATGACTATGATGCTATTGAAATATATGGAGTATCTTTCAACTTCTATGCGTCTCGGTGTATGGCAAGAGTTTGTAACCACTTGCACTTGTTGCACTTGTATAATATTTTAATTAAATTCTACGAAACGTACTTCGATGTATTGTTATCCCTTAATTTACGCAAGACGGTTGCTATCCTTTATGTTACATAATAAAATCGAATTAGATTTATTTTACATGTATCACATTTCACATTTTCAAATTTCATCGAATTTTATTTACATATGAGATTTCATAAAGTTCCGTGGATTTAGTTTTTAAGTTACGACTTCCACAAATTTATATAACCTGCATAAGAACAGAACTTTCGTAAATGCGTAAGTCTGTCAATAGCTAAAAATCCAAATGTTTTAAAACATTTGTAGTTATTTTTTAAGTGTAAAAATGTAAATAAAAGTAATCAAAGACTGCAATATTTAATAATTTTTAAACAGAATGTAGCACTTTGAAAAAAAAAAAAAAGATTGTTCGTGTAGTAATTATTTAAATCCATTAACTAATTGCTAACTAAAACTTCATCGATAATATTTTAACCGGCTATTAAAGAGAAAACAAATTAAAATTTTACCAAGTACTGAAATTAAAAAAAAAAAAAAAAAAAAAAAAAACTTCGTAAAAGCTCTGGAAAAGTCAATTATTATAACATGAATAAATGTTACAGAGCAAATTAAAAAAAAAAAAAAATTCATTTTTAAAAAGTATTTATTTTTAAATTGGCTACTATCTTCTGAATGACAATTTGTGAAACAATTTGTTATCCATTACTTTTAAATTTAAAAATACCAGAGGGAATAAAATTCGGAAATGATTAAAAAGGAAGTCTGCAGTAAACTATTTTATAAAATTGTATTTTAAATATTGATATTTTGAAATTTATTTTCTGGTTCAACAATAATTCCTTCTGGGATCTATGAAATTTTCTCCCGGGAAAATATATATATATTTTAAATCTCTCACAAATTTTATTTTATTTTATTTTTTCTGAATATGTTGTGGTATTTCATTTATTTCTCTTGACGCTTTTAAATAAAAATAAACATTTCATTTTATAAAATATGTATTAATATATAAATCTCTTAATCATTCAATTTTAATTTTATATATTAATAACTTGTATCATTAATCCTTTACACTGTAAAAAAAAATCCCATAAGATTACGGGGAAAGCCCAGCATCAGAGATTCCAGACAAAGCCCGTAAAAAAAACTTTGGTTTTACAGGCAAAATGTTTTTTTACAGGCATGTAACGTAATTTAAGGTTATTATATACTTAATTTACGGTCTAAGCATTTCTTTTTACAGTCTTTGTCTGGAATCTTTGCTGCCGGGCTTTCCCCGTAATCTTAAGGGATTTTTTTTTGTACAGTGTAAAAACAGAAAGGTTTTTCATTAAAAGTTTTGATGTTAAAACTTTCAACAGAAGAACTTTTAACTGACAGTTCGAAGATTTCAACTCACTAAACTATTAAACGAAGACAATGTAAAATAAATAAATAAATATTTTGTGTGTGAAGCCTTGATACACGAATAAACACCACATGCATGTATAGTGTTTTATAAAAGGATTGAAGCGATTTTTAATTGTTTACCTGTTAGAGATATGGGGTAATGTGAATTCCAAAATTGTTAAAAATAAGGTGCGAAATAAGGCCACATTAATAAAAGTTTCTTTTTGTTCATTTTTTTTAAATTACACTTTTTACTTTCCGAACACATATATCTAAGAAAAGTATTGTAATCTTAATTTGCAAAATAGATATTTTATCTCGCATAGCCAAAAAAAAAAAAAAAAAAAAAAAAAAAAATCAATGGTCGTAAGATGTTGCAAATTTATTTTCGTAACTGTCATGACGTCTAATTGCACACCTTCAACCTTGGTCTCGACACTAGCTCCTCTTTCAGAAATATCTATGATTTTACACGATTTTTTGTGATGTAGATATGTGAGTATGTATGTGTGAGAGTGAATACGTTAGTGTCTAAACGCTTTATTCGAATGAACTGAAAATTTATGTACATGCTATAGGTAACCGTCTCACGAACTGTATAGATTTTGGTAACTCTAACACTTATAGTTTTTTTTAACTCTAACAAATTTTCTTTGGTATTATTATTATGGCCTGTGGGCTGAAATTATTTAAAACGTGATGTCGTCTAAGTGCCTTATGGAATTAAGCTGAAAATTTATGTACATATAAATCACAGTCGCAGAAACTGTACAAATTTTGGTAAATCTAGCGCATATAGATCTTTAAAGGGACGCAACGAGATATTCTTTATCTTTATGACCTATGGCTTCAAATTATTTGAAGTACAATAGCGTTAAACGCCTTATTCGATTGAGCGAATTAATTTCAGATTTCTCTTACTTACTCCTGTTCACTTATTAAATTTTTATACGATCAAGCTAGACAAATTTTGTCAATTAAAAAATTTTTTTTAATTCAACTCTATTATCACAAAATAATAAAATGAAATAATAAATAAATAAAAAATATTATTATTTATGAAATGTATATATATAACATATTGAAAATGTTTTGTAAAATTAATGAATCTATCATAGCTTTTTAAAACTTGTTTTCGTTTAAATACCTTAACTGAAACTATTCAGAATATACTACATTTAGAATTATAGATAACGCATTTATATGTATATAAGCTATCTTTTCTGTCCAATATTTTTGTATTTATTAGAATATCTTGTTTATATTTTCTGATTCCACCTACAAATGTTTTTGTGTATGTACATATATCGACCTTTTTTTGTTTCTTTTCTATTTATATACATAATTTTCTGTATTCCAATTTTGCTTATCTCATTCTGAATGGATTCGTATCTGTCTTTTTTCCTGAATGTCTGAACTTAGTTTCATGAACTAGTTTCTTTATGAGATAATGTTTTTTATTCTTCAAACGAAATTATTCGGTGTCCTTATAGATGTCCATCATATATTGAGGATGAAGGGATTGGTGTTTCCTAAAAATGAAAATAAGTGTGAGTGATTTATATAAAAAGTGTAAGTATTGCTGCAAAAATGTAAGAAAGATCGTTATTCGATTTTATTCAGATGTAAAATTTATTTCTTTGGTTTTTCATGTCCGTATTCAAAGTATAAGGAAATATTGTAATCCCGATTTGCGAAATGGATTTTATATCTCGTATAGCTGAAAAACAAATCGACGTAGAATGTTGCAAATTTATATGTGGGGCTGCCATTGTGTCTAGTTGTACACCTGCAAGTTTCGTCTTAATATGAGCTCTCGTTTTAGAGTTATCAGCGACTTGACACGATTTTTCTTGATATGTGTATGTGTATGTATGTGTGTACGTATGTATGTATCTCGCATAAATCAAAAACGGTTGGACGTAGAAAGTTGCAAATTGGTATATAGGTTAGTTATAACATCTAGTTGTGCAACTCCCTTTTTGGTTATGCTGTGACTTGCCGATTTGGAGATGTTTACGAAAATCATATTCATAATAACCAAATATGCAAAAGTTTTGACATTATTATCTTATATATTACCTACCATCATAGAGGTTTCAAAATAAGCTAATGATAGAGCCCGTAATGATATTCTTATGAAAGTTCTCGACATTTTTGCATATAGAAAGTAATTTGTAAAGACAGAAAGCGGTTCTAGTCAACGAATGCACTTTAATGAATATTCAGCACGTACACTATAAAAAACCTTACTAACGTTCCTCCAGAACATTGCGTAAATTCCCTCAGTATGCGCGTGTAATGAGATAAGGTTTTAGAATACATCTTTTCATTGAGCAAATTTACACATCTTGTTTGAGAAACATTACAAAACACAAGGAGAAATCATTTGTGTGACTTGCAAAGGAGAATATCTGATAAAAAGCTGACCAATCGGGTTGCAATGTTTCCCACTGACGTCATTGCCGAGCAAAATCGAAATGAACCGAAATCTGCTAGCGACAGTGAGCAAACCTTTTGTGGCCGGGAGAACGAAAATTAAAGTATACATACTGGGAATTAGAAATGATTTAAATATCGGTAAGTATGAACAAATTCTTAATCCGTCACTATTTAAATATTTATATTTTCTAAAAATTTTCTAAGGATTATTTCTAGAACTACTAAACATACAATGAAAATAAATATAGATAGAGTCTTTCAAGAGAACTTATTGTTTAACTTTTAAAGAGATAGATACGTACATAATAATTTGGAAATTCATGTAACTGTACAGTAATTTTTTTAAAGAATTTTGTATACAGTCCTGATTCACACCAGATTAAATTAATTTATATGATGAACAATGTTATACAATTACATTAAAAGAAATTTTAATTACAATATATATATATATATATATATATATATATATATACACATATATATATATAGAATTCTGTTCTTTTTTGAAGTTAGAGCTTCCAAACTTTGGCAACCCCAAACTACAAATTTTCGCCAAATTCGACGAAAATCAATGCCAAGACCTAAATTAGAGTTGGGTGCAAACTTGGAGACTTTTCGAGATTAGCGATCAAATTTGGCGGCAAATATTGTTTCAGGATAGTCAGAATTATTAAATCCTTTTTCAGTTTTAACTGAATTAATTGTTTCGGTAAAATGTATCATTTTTCACCTCTAATTTTCGGCAAAGAGAACAAAAGTAGGCTATCTACACTAAAATGATTTTCATTAAACTCTAAGTTATGTATTTGCGAATGAAAGATTCTGTAATAAGCCATTCCTGAAAAAAAAAACTAATACATTTGTTTGGCGGTATATATAACTCTATTATCATGACTTTTGTGGTTAAAGTAGCAGTTTTCAGTTTTCAGGTTTTCAGTTTTCAGGTTTTTTTTTTCTCTTGTTTGGAACCTGCCTGTTTATTTACGAATCAATTACGTCACACAAAAATGTGAATGTTTTCATAACAATATGTATATTCCAATGGGTGTAAAAGGAATTTATGTTGTGTTCACATCAGATTTTTTTAAACTACATATTCCAATACTACAGTCACAATGAATTGTCATTTTATTGAAGTATTACTGAATATACAGATTGTCATCTTCACTTTATCGAAACAGATTTTACTTTTATATCTGTGCATGAATGCTGTATTTCTTGTGAGAATTTGACTATGTTGGATTGCAATAATTTTTGGTTATAGTTTTAAATTGAATTTTCCATGAACGCAAACACTTTTTAAAAAAAGACACACACAGTTTTCTATTATTCAAAGACATTTTAATGTTAGAAGCTTAGAAGGTTATTTGTTTCTATCGATGTGGGTATATATTTTGACTTTGTTCTGTTTATATTTATTTTTGTATATATCATGACTTTGTCCATAGTACCCCATGTAATAGACCATTGTACCCCGCAGTCGGCGTACAATGGTCCATTTTGTCAGTTGTTATTAAAAAATTTATATTAAAAAAAGTAAGCATAATTATTGCTTTGGCAATATGCACGCACATAGTTTCAATAATGGGAAATTATTACTTTGTGAGTAAACACCTAAAATTTCCAAAACTGGTTCATTGTACCCCACTCTCCCCTATACTTGAAATTATTGAGCTTTGATTTGCTTTCACAATAAAATAAAAAAATAATTATATTATGCAATACTAAACTTTATATTCACAAAACTACTTCATTGGTTACATACGGGCATAAAAAAAATAATTCTATGTATTATCATTCAATGATAATAATGAAAAGTAGGTTACACAAATGTTTACCGAATAGTTTTTGTCATTAATGTATATATATACTTAAATTAGTATTTATATATTTTTTAAATAGTAATAGCAAATTTTTATATGAATGGAATACGTATAATTCTTTAGATATTGAAATTATTCAAGAAATAAAACTACATACTTACAAATTTTAACTGAATTCCTAATTTACAAAATTACTAAATCTGGAAAATAAAAATTATGTATTCTTTGAGATAATGCAGGATATTTCACTTGCGATAATGTAAGATATTTCTATAACATGTAAAAACTTGCCTGTCTGGATGAAATCTTTTGATCTATTTTTAAT
The DNA here is from genome assembly GCA_963930645.1 of Salticus scenicus. Classification (NCBI taxonomy): domain Eukaryota; kingdom Metazoa; phylum Arthropoda; class Arachnida; order Araneae; family Salticidae; genus Salticus; species Salticus scenicus. The sequence continues at coordinate 369,262,676 of OZ005649.1, read as the reverse complement.
TCATTTACATCGAACCGACTTTACCTTTTTACCCTCTCCCCCATAGTCGATGACAATGCAATATCAAAGCATTTTCAGGGATCTGTCACATCCGGAACAGGTTCCATAGTGAAAAATCTGTTTGCCTGTGTCAAAGCTTGTGATTTGTTTTTAATCTACTTCAACCAAAATAATTTTGCTCAAATTTTACACATGAGTTCATAGTCGATGACAAACTATTGTGAGAAATTTTCAGGCTTATTTTATCAAAGACATGTCTTTTCCTGTAAAATCTTGAGATTACTTTTTAATCCACTCCCATTGAATGCGTTTTGATCATATGTGATATTCGAGTCCGCAACCGATGTCAGTACAGCATTTCAGTTTGTACAGTTTCCTATTGTAAGTTTCTAACACATTTTCGAATAAAAGCGTTTTTTTTTTTTTTTTTTTTTTTTTTTTCTTTATTAAAGTTGATCTTTCTGATAGTCTTTAAAAGTAAAATAACATTTCTAAAAACGTATATAAAATTCGGGTTTAAATATCGTTTGTAAAACAATTGTGTGTATATATATATATATATATATGTATATATTTGTTAATAAGAGCTTGCTTAAAAATGTGTTAACAGTCATACAGTATAAAACTTATTTAAAAAAGGAAAAAGAAATGTGTTAATTTTAATATTATGTATAGTTAATTATGAAAGAAAAGTAATTAATTTATCGAATCAGTGAAAATTGAAGTACAAAATATGCCTCATGGCAGCAGTAATCTTTTCCTGAAATTAATTTACTTTATGACTAAAAATGATGGAGCTTATTGGAAAATGCTTAATTATTAAAAAAAAAAAAAAGATATTAACCACAACCTTATCTTAAATTTAATCAAAATATTAATTTTTAATAAGGTATGGCAAGTTTTTAATGATGACTAGATTTTTGAAAAAGATACTTTAAATTTGTTTGGTGCTGTTATAAAACAGTGTTCCGCACTTTACTATAATGTCGATTCTTCAGGGGCTAAATGCACGGTTAATTATGTTACTGAAGCAAATTAGTGGATGTACTTGCTTAAAAAATATTAAAACAGATTTTATGTGAATGTCAAAAATGTCATTAATAATTAGATTTTACTTCCATGTCAAGGGGTTAGTAATTAAGCTTTGTGCTTCTAAAATTAAATTTTATATTAATTTTAAGTTACTACTTAAGTTTTACTTTAGTACTAATTCCTCTTGATAATCAAGGTAATATGTGGTAGTTAAATTTATTAGATGGCTAAAGCACAATTGTTTTAAGTTAATTTTTTTTTCTATTTATCTCATATTAATCCACTGACTGCTTAATAATAATAATAATAATAATAATAATAATAATAATAATAAAAAAAAAAAAAAAAAACATTCAAAATTTGCATATTTTTAAAATTATTTATTTAAAATCTACTTGTACACTGCTAAAAATTTCAACAGGAAACTCTGTGTAATCTATAATCTTAAGTCTTACGTAAAATTACAGGGAAAAGTAAACTGAAATGTTAATAAACTTACTTTATACATTCATTTTAATAACTAATATTAATTTAATTAATTATTGTTGAGAATATATTTCGAACTTAGAATGCTTTTTGTAAAGTAGAAACAGTCATTTTTAATTTTAATTAAAAAATTTAATAATAAAATTACGTAAAAATACAGAATAAAGATTGAGAATCTCGATCATTCGCTTTTAACTAAGAATTACAGTAAATTTACAGATACTCTGGATAAATATTCACATTAAATTTACAGAAATTTTTAACAGTGTATTTGGTGGTTTAAACATGCAGCACAATTCTGTAACAAAGATTTTTTAAAAGTTTATCTATCGGCGAGACTTTAATGTCCCATATTGGATTAAAAAAGTCTGTGAAATCTAATTTATGAAAGAAACTTCACACATACTTAATAGGATAGAAAATTTCACCTTTTTGTATAAGGCAGTACATGAAGCTGTTTTTATAAAAAAAAAAAAAAAAAAAAAAAAAAAATTAAAAAAATTATAGCGTGCTGTCGCTGTTTTTGGCTGCCAATTTTCATGATCTTCACTTTGTGTTATAATTAATTTAGGGACTAACATTACTTTCAGAATTAGATACTTTATCAATAACACACGTCTCTCTTTCGTTGAATGTTTCTCATCAGCGACCGAGAGGTTTTGCTCTCAATTACAGAAGATGGGAGGTGCTAGGTCCAAACCCAGTCGGTGCTCGTCGGACAAGAAGTTCGCAGTTTTTATGGTTTTCTCCGAAACTCGCGTAAATACGAGCTAGAACTCTTCACAGAGACCCTCTGAGGATGGCAACCCTAGCATGGTCAATCGGGCGTAACCCACGAAACCAACAAATAACTTATAAGACATATCTCATAATAATAAACAAAAAATAAGAAAAGAGTCTCGATCCACAAACTTTACGGAAATATATAAAATTTAGTGGGCAATTAACCTATATATAAATCAAAATGTAAATTAAAGTCTAAATTTTATGTAAAATACATTACTGATGATTAAACAATGAAATAGCGGGAAAAGCTGGGCAAAAGATATAACAAATGCATCCCCGTTTGCTATTCTTTTGACAGTTATTACGTGATGAGAAAAATTTGTACATTTAAGTGAGAGGATAAATACTTTTTAGGAAATACAAATGGAGATTACGCATGCTTCGCAGGCTTATTGTGTTTCACTCTAGTTCTTAAACTACTTAATTATTTTTCATAAATGAAATTTTAGTAAAGATGTTCTTGCAAGATTACAGCATATTGCGCTGGTAAAGCTATTATTATGCTTTATTTGCACAACGTGATGTAAAATGAATTTGCGGTAATATTTACTTATGTGTGCTATAAATATCACAGTTTGCTGTAAGAACGTTTTCAGCAATTATTAACCATCTGTGCAGTGTAGGATGATCATATGTCCTCGTATCTCGAGGACAGTCCCCGAAAGCAATCTTCGTCCCCCAAAAATTACAACACATTTGGGGACGGCGATAAAGTTATTAATGTTTTATTATAATAATTTATTATATGCATAATAAATAAGCTGAAATAAGTTCTTTTAGGTGCTTTATACATAAAAATTACTAAAATTTTACAATTTTAGGGGATTTATTTATTTTTTGTCCACGAAATTCGAGGACACCACCATATTTGTCCTAGAATTCAATGAAAAAAATATGGTCACTCTAGTGCAGTGTTCAATACAAAAGCAAACACTTACGCTTCAAACCCGTAATATCTTCTGTTCTAGAAATCAGGATCCTGTCAATTGGGCCAGTAGGTTTACATAGTTTGCTTGTCTTTACGTTGCCGAAGCAAGATCGAGATCTATTTTGATTGGATAATAAATCACGTGATACCCACCGAAGAATTCTGGGAAAATTTCATTAACGATTTACAGCACAATTTAAAGTAAGCGGTTTTTAATTGCTTTTTCCGAACTTAGCTGAAAACATTTACATCAATCTGTGCTTGATTTATGTTAAGAAAGTACTTTATTTTTAATGAACTTAAAAAAGTTTTTTTTTTTAATCTTCTTAAATCAATTTGAACTTTAACTGAACAAACAAGACCCAATTAATAATTAAATAAATAAATCTAACGTTTAATTAACTTTTTTTTTAAGTGAATCTTCCGCAAAACAAAGAAATGAAATGAAGAAAAATAAAAATAAAAATTTATAAGAGAAACAAATGCTTTTTATGGCATGAGTATGAAAAGAATTTTTACAATATTGAATGAAGGAGACTAAAATACGTAAGATTGGGACATAGATGTAGAGCAAAAGAACTTTTATATTTTACAAAAAAGTAAAAAAGCCCTTAATAGCAAAACATTTGCATGCATATAGACTTTTAGAAAAATATATTTGGCTTTTACATTTTGAAATTTCTTGTTTCATTAACATATGACGGAAATTTTTGCTTTTGTATTTTGCAGCGAAGACAAGACAAATTTTATTCATAACTCCTGAAGCATTTAAGCTTCATTATGAAAAACGTAATGATTTTCATATTTTGATTTTCTGTTCTGATGATAATTTAAATTAATAAAAGTGGCAGAGAATTTGCTATTTTAAATTACGAGTTTTGTGACATTAAGTTTTTGTTTCTCTCTCTCTTTTTTTTTTCATTTTGTGCTGCTTTTTTGCAAAATGATATTCTGCTTTATGAAACATGTAAAGGTTTTATTGAAAATTATTATTGAAAAATTCATATCCCCAAACTTAAAATGAATCTGGTGTGGCATTCACATGACTTTATCTTACCCTGCATATCAATATACAGACAATCTGCAATCTGAAAAGTCAGATTGCAGAGTGAGAGGTAAGATAACAAGTATTGTATAAACACATATATTAAAAAAATTCAAACTAGGTTTATTAACAGTTACATTTGACATAAAATTCTGTGACATATAATCTCCCATTTAAATACAGTTCTTACATTTATATGTAATTTTAGACTGTTATTAAATTTAAGTGTTTTTTCCAAATTTTTTAGACCAGCGGTCGCCAACCTTTTCGACTTCACGGACCACCAAATCCACAATTTACGAGGGAAAGTCATTAAGTAAGTCACAAAAGATAGTAATAAAAAAATAATTTACCATGATAATCACTCGGAAACAATTTTTATTTTTCCACATAATCTCCAGGAACGTTGATGCTTTTTTCCTATCGTTTTATCAGAGTCCCAATTCCAGATCCATAAATTTCTTTTGGTTGCTGTCACATCCACAGTAGGACTCCATGTTAAACGCCGTCGTCATCTGCAAATTGTTAGTCTCCAAGATGTTCTTTCAGTGGACCAAACAGATGAAAATCGCTTGGGGCTTAGTCTGGGCTGTAAGGTGATAAACACTTCAATACAGAAACAGGTAACATTTCTTTAGGAATATTTTTTGATTCAAGTCCTTTTACCCACAAATATTGGACCTCAGCACGCAGCTCTTCCATAGTACAATCATTCAGCACCATCGCCATTTTTGAAACTGCATTACGCATGCGTGTGAGTGCTACCTTATCAATATGAACTGAATATCATAAAGCTGTATGCTGTTGCCATCTATCACTATTCTTTGGAGATATCTGTTACTACTTTAAACCATGCCATATGCATTTGTGACTTACTTAATGACTTACCTTCGTAATATCCCACGGACCACTAATGTGATTACTTAAGAAATGTAAATATATTTCTAGAATAATCAGCAGCGAGAGAACCCCATTTTGTTAATATTAAATAAATTTATTTAAGCTAAAACAAGAGAAATACTTATTTTATTATAAGATAAATTTTATTATAAAATAAATACATACTTAATCATAACATGTTGCTTAAAAATTCTTTGACTATAATAAAACAATTACAGGAAAATCACGGAACACTTTTTTATTGCTTTCAAATTATAAGAAATTGAGACGAGAGATTAAATTACCGCGATATATTTCTATTTCTATATATAAAACTGTAGTTACTAAATTTAGTGATATTTATATTTTTAGATAATTAAAATTAATGTAAAATTGTATTTTAAACGTATACTTGAAACTTTTCAGAAATTCGAGTAATATGATAAATTCAGAACAATTTTGTAGCTATGTACCAAATGCAGGTAAGAAATTCAAAGAGATTTCTGTGCCTGATATGAAATTCAAATTTTTATGATAGATGCTTAAAAAATATTCATTTAATTTTTCGCTCATCCAGAAAATCTTGAAGTCTAATGTTGTGTGTATGAAGTATTAAAAAAAAAAAAAAATTAAGTTAACATCAGTATAATTTCTAGTAAAACATTAAAAATTGTAAATAATCCTAAAATATAACTGATTATTTTGATAAACGAAATTAAAATAATCAGTAATAACCTTCAAGAATATCCGTGTTACTTGCACCATTTTGTATTTATTTCTTCTTATATCTACAGTTTTTCATAATACCAGTTTTGCCTACCAAATTTGAGACACTTAAATTCTATAGAAACTGAGATACAGCTTTCCGGCAAACAGGGAAAATTTCAGTATAACAGCCCCACTTGTCGTCGTATATACCAATCTTAATATATATAAATCTCGTGTCACAATGTTTGTCCTCAATGGACTCCTAAACCACTTAACCGATTATAATAAAATTCGCACACCATGTGCAGTTCGATCCAACTTGAGAGATAGGATAGTTTAAATCTCAAATTATAGTCGCAATTTTAATTTATTGCTAATTATTTGTCTGTTATTATTTGACAGTCACAATTATCTGTTAACTCCAAATGATTCTAACAGATGTCGATACCTTTCGACTGGGTTGAAATGAAAGCTGAAATATATTTGGTGCTGCCATCTACACAAAGAATCTTCAACTTTTTAACCTATTAATAAATTTCGTATAATTCAATTATTTCCACTTTTTAAATTTTTGGTGTTAGCATAGCCGGCCACGTGTTACTTAGACTGAAGTGTAAATTGAATTCATATTATAATGAAGATAATACAGTGAAATTAATCCTGTTTTTTACTTATTTGTGCTTCATTGATCAAAACTTTATAATTTAATCTGTATATATATATAAATTACGTGTCACGATGTTTGTCCGGGGTAAACTCCTAAACTAAGGAACTGATTTTGATGAAATTTTGCACACTGTGTGCAGTTTGATCCAACTTGAGAGATAGGATAGTTTTTATCTCAATTTATTGTCACAATATTGTTTTATTGCAATTATTTGTTAATTATAGACCTTTATTAAAGTTGCTCCAAAATATCTGTGAGTTCCATTAATTTAATTGTTGCCAAAAAAAAAAAAAAAAAAAAAAAAAAAAAAATACGAGTTCATTTTCTTTCGACATAAAAATAAATACATTTAATCAAACGTGAACGTTAAAAAATTATAAAAAGTTAAATTATGCATCTCACGAAAATTGACGTCATAATCAATTTAAAGATTTTATACACATTGATAAAGTGCTAATGTAGTTCTATCATAGATATAGTAATATATATAGATCTCTCATCCCCATGTTATCGTAGAAAGATTTTTGATGCCGAAAAAAGATAAAAAATAAAAGCTTTGGAAACAGCCATTAAGTGGTATTGAAAAAAAAAAAAAAAAAGAAAAAGAAAAGAAAGAAAGAAATATGAATTTGAAACTGTATCTGGAGTCTTCCATTCCCCTTTAGCAAATAAATTATTCATAAATTTTATTTGCTAAAATATTAGTATATATTCCCGTGTGTATTCACTCGGGGAAAGACGGCCATATTTTGGTAAAAACGTCGTCTTTTCCCAAATGAAAAGGAATAACTTTTTTCTCCCCAATGATCACTCTATTCTATATATGCTATACTATATCTATGAGTTCTATACGCAAGCGAAGTGTGACTCACTGACCGTCTGTGCAGCCAAGAAAAAGATTTCCTATGTTAATTGCCCACTGGATTTTTTGTAAGAAATTATTAAAAATCGAGGAAATTTATTTCCCGATTTTAATCCTTATATTTGGGTATAGATATGTATTAGTTATCGCGGGTGTTAGATTGAATTATTTTGCTGTCAAATTGACAAAATTTTAATTTTAAATTTTTAAACTCTGTCGCCCTTGGCTTTTTTTATTATTATTATTATTATTTGGCGATCAAAAGCGTAACACGAAAATATACATGCCAGATGTATGCATTGTACGAAATGTAATATGTATTATTCATTGTACGTATGTATGACATGTAATATGTATTGTACGAAATATTGTTTCATATTATTCATTACTCTTTTAATATAAGTTGTTAAAATAACCATGATTTTTGAAAGGAATTAAATATTTTCGCCAGATAATTTGGCGATATTCTTTTTTTTTCGCCAAGGATGACAGAAATGAAATCTATTCCGCTGCAAAATATTAGTATCTTACATCAGATATTTTATTTAGACATTTGAAAACAAATTTGACTTCAAACTATGATAGAATATTTATCATTTTCCTTTTAATTTGTATATTATTAGTATATTAAAATTTAAAAGCATGGTATATAAAAAGTTTTTTTTTTTTTTTTTTTTTTTTTTTTTTAAATCTTATAATTATTCTTATCTTAATCCTCAATGTTTCCCATCTTTATTGACTTGAATTTACTATTAAAATTTTAACATACTCAAAAACTTCTCATCACTTCGTTAAAATACACTAAACTTTTCCAAAATCTTTTTGTATTTAAAATGATACATGTATTTACTTTAAATGTCCAATATTTCATAAGATTTCCAATTTTAAAGTTTTAAAATATTTATCAAATTTACTTATTTTTCTGGTTTAGCCTTATTGTTTTCCCTTTTATAACTACAGCTGTTGCCCTCTTTAAAATATTTAAAATGATGAGGTTATTTAATAGTAAAATTATCCATTATAGCATATATTATATTTCACTCCTCCATAAAAATTGATTTTAAAATCGTCTGTTTCTTTTATACTTTTATTTTAATAGAATTTTAATAGAATTTAATTTATATATTAGTCATTTTAGCAATTTTATCCAAAGTAGCATTAGAAATAATATATATCACTTCTCCATTAAAATTTATAGGACCCTACAATAAAATTAATTTGTGCTTAATATCAACACTACGAAAATTTTTATCAATCGCTTCCAAATTTTGACCTAAGTTTCAAATCTCAACCCTGTGGGTTTTTACATCGGCTACAACGTTTTCGTCTTTGTTCGTAAATAATAATTTAACTGTACTAAATAGTTTACAGCCGTATAATTCAACGTATAACTTAGTCACAGCAACGCGTGGCCGGGTCTGCTAGTATTTTATATATATTGAAAGTAATTCTATATCGTAATATATAAGAAAAGATTCAATTTATTAAATTTTAATTTTAATTAAAATTTATTTAAATAAAAAATAAAACTTTAAAATAAAACTAAGGATTAAAATGGCTTTTTTTTTTCTATTCTTTTTTCTTGGAGGTGAGGAATCTATTCTGTATAATTTCAAAGCTTTAAAAATAATGGGAGTCAAAATAAGGGAGCAAATATTTAGTGGAGCTCGGGTTTTGAAAATCTGTGTTAGTAGGTTTTTGAGATGGCGGGGAATAGATTGCTTATAATTTCGAATCCGCAAAATTGTTAGGGGGGAATAAGGACAGGTAGTTAGGAAAATTAAAATACTGCTAAGAGCTACAAAAGCCGCGTTAATAGGCATTTGAGGTCAGGAATCGATTATGCATACACTATAAAAAATTGTAACCTTGTCAAAATTTAGCCTTAAATTTTACGGCTAATTCGTATTTTTTATGCTTGTTTGCCACATTTTTCGTAATTTAGCCTAATTTTACCGTAAATTTCACAGTTCACGTATAAATTTACGTCTAAATAGGTGCAATGAGGTTTCAACTTTTTTCAGTGTATTTTCGAAGTTGTAAAATGAATAAGGGGATAAGAGGGCAGATAAATTAAAAATTTTAAATTGGAACCAAGGTCTTGAAAATTAGCGTTTCTGGGTTTTCAGGGGTGAGAAATCGATTGCGTATACTTTCGAAGCTGTAAAATCATTAATTGATAATGAGGAACATGTACTTAACAAACTGAAATAACACTTGAAAACCAGGTCGTATAACTAGATTCTTTAATGTGAGGAATCGACTGCGCGTACTTTTGAAGCTGTTGAAGCTGAAAATCGTATGGGGGGAGATGGGAACAATTATTTTTAAATTTAAAATAGATCTGGAGCCATAAAAACAGAGTTTCTAAGCTTTGGGTATTGGGACTCTACTGAACTTACTTTTGAGGCTATAAAACAAAAAGGGAAGATAGGCAGCCGCTGCCGAAGGCAGAGAAGACTCCGACCAAAGTTTATGTGCTAATGATGCACTTTCTGTGTGCGCGAAGAGCGCTTGGGTAAGGCACTGCCACAGGTAGTTTGAATACAAATTCAGCATTAAACGATCGGTAAAAGCACTGCCGAAAGCAGCGCGTATTTAAAATGAAATTTCGACCGATTTTAAGCAATTTTTGTTTTTGAAAATTTTAATTTTTTGAGATTTTATATTAATAAGTGATGTATTATATTAATAAGTGGTGTTAAATTTATTAATAAGTGGTATGGAATTATATTAAGAAGTGAAATGAAAATAAAACATAAAAAAATCATATAATATTCAAATTTTTCTGCGGAACATCAAATTTTTCTCGTGGACCATCAGTGGTCCACGGACCACCGGTTGGCGACCACTGATTTAAATGATTTCACCCGCAACAGTCCTTGAAACTTATCAATTTTGTTAATCTTTTAATCTTAATTAACTGCCAAAGCACTTGGTTTTAGTGTTCAATAAACCATAAAACGGGCAATTTTTTAAAACAAACAAAAGATGAAAATTTCATTTTAAAAATAATTTATTTACTAATTGGATGTGAGGAATTAAATTTCATTCCTGAGCAGTTTTTCTGAACATGGTTTAAAAAAAAAAGCACTTCCGCCAATTACATTCCATAGAAAATAATGTTTTCTCCTAATTCTTGGCAGCCCTATATGTCGTTTTTGAGTTATGTATGCACGACGTCGGGTACTTAAATATAATACTACCTTAATAACACACAGCACAACATGAAATGCACTTCCAGCAATTGCGAAGTATAGTTCCACTATATTCTTTTTCTTTTGAGTAGCTCCATAAATGAATGTTGAATCATTTTTATACCATATTCTAGACGAAACAGCCTTTTGTACGTATAAAAACGTATATTTTTTATTTCGTTTTGTTTAATGCCGTCTTTATATGTTAAACTGTACCTAAAAAAAATTTCGTCCATAGAGGTAATTTAAATTCTCTCGGATGTCTCTGTACATGAACCATTTGTTTGATCTTAAAGAAAAGTTTACTGTAGCATCCCTATATGATACAGATTTAGAATACCGAGTTTGGACTTTCTCGTACTATTTATTCTTGAGATATGCTAATGACAGACATACAGACACACACACAGACCAACCACTGAAAAACTAATTTTTCATTCAGGGGATTTCAAAATGTGTAAATAAAACAAAAACTAAAATTTTAAAATTTGTCTCAAAAACAATACTTTCTCTGCCATATATATAAGAATAAAATAAAGTTTAAAAATACATAATTAAGAAAAATGAATAAAATATGTAGTGTCAAACCTTTAGAAATAAGGAAATCAATGCAATATAAGAACTTGAAAAATCAATTGAAATGAATAACAAATCACACATCTCACAGTTTGTAAAACACTTTCTAATACAAGCTATTTAATAAAATATTAATTAAATACGAAGGTCAAAAAAAAAAAATAGTTTGCAAGAATTTTTTTTGGTAAACAACCAATGCGATATAAGAACTTAAAAAATTAACTGAAATGAAAAATGAATCACACATCTCACAGTTTATAATACACTTTCTAATACAAGCTATTTAATAAAATATTAATTAAATGCACAGGTTAGAAAAAAAATCAGTTTGCATGATTTTTTTTTTTTTTTTTTTTTTTTTTTTTTTGTAAACTTTGTTTTCGAAGATACTAAATTCAAAAAGACCTGCATTTTTATCCGTTATGATCTCCCTCCTCCCCCCAAATACACACACACACACACACACACACACACACACACACATATATATATATATATATATATATATACATATTTATATATACATATTTATAGGAATCTACATTATAAAGTAACTAATTTTAATACAAGAAAACTAAACTTATTCTTTTTCATAATTAAACTTTAATGAGATATTTAAAATTCTATGTTCACACTTTTTGGCTGTGAATCATTTTCTTTTTCTTTTTCTTTTTATGCTCCTCCTAACATGCTTCTACATTCATCCTTTCTAGTGCTCCACATACATTCTATTTTTCATATTGTATTATTTTTTAGATTCACTGTAATAAATATTGCTTTAAAGTAAAAAATAATTATTGAATAGTCTTTTCATATTGAACAATAGTATACCAGACTCCATAATTTCAGGAAAAATTGAACCAAAGATTTCAGTTTTCAAAAATAAATAAATAAATAAAAATAAATAGATTTGGTTTTATTTTTCATTTCCATTACCCGACTATAGGAGGCATAACAATTTGGAGGTATAACAACTATTTGGTAAAACAATTCGATATCGTGTTTTCACCTGATTTACATGTTCTAAGTCCTTCTCATTCCCCCCCCCCCCCCAAAAAAAAAAAAAAAAGTTTTAGGTAATTAGTCAGTATGTGTGTGTGAGTATGAGGAAACTTCTCACTATCATAGCTCTAAAACTAATGAAGATACAACAACGAAACTGCAGAACTGAGACAAGTCTGGGTACAGATGATTTTTCTAACTTTTAATGAAAATTGGAAAACCAAAATGAGAATTGAAAACCGGATATGGGAGCCTAGGTCCGTATCTTTAAAACGGTTTTAACGATTTTCTTCAAAGTTTCTTTAAAAATACCCTTTTGGATGTCCTATCATGTATATTAGTTGGTTAGGCACTTTAAAAACGACTGTACTTATTTTTTTTCAAACCACCTTTATTATATTTAACTCCCATATTAAGTGCCATATTAACTCCCTTTTAGATATCTTTTCATATACAATTGTTTAGCATCTGATTTTCTGGATAACAAACGTGTTTGCCAAATTTTGGAGAAAGTCGGTATCTCAAAAACGGTTGTAACAATTTTCTTAAAAATTGCTACACGAACGCCTTTTTAAATATCCTTTTCATATATTACATGGTTATTATTACAGGGAAATTAACAACCATCTCGACTAAGTAGGTCAGTTTTAGATCTCGGAAATGGGTGTTTTAAAAAATGGCTCTATCGATTTTTTTTTTCAAACTCGCTATGTAAACTCTCGTATATCCTTGCACATGTATCTTTGCACAGTTTTCTCTTACAGGAAATGTGTTAAGTGTCTGAATTGTTAGGTCAATTTTATGTCTTCTGACCACATTATTTCCAAAACTACATGTAATATATGTAAAAAGTATGTAATAGAATTCGTGTGGTTGTTACACACCTGATGTTTTACTATCGTTTTCCATTTTAGTTGATAAAAATGTATGGATACAGTAAAAAAATTCTGCACAAGTTTTTGGTTGCTGACTGTAAACATTTTTTAATACTTAAATAATGATTATGTATGAATGTTTCTGTAAATATATAAAATTTACAATAATATTTTGAACGGGAAAGCAATAAATACCGTAACAAAAAGTAATCAAACTGTTAACGAAAAAGTATCAATCTTTTTTCTGATTCCTGTGCATTATTGAGATACATTATTGAATAACATAAAAATCAACATTATTTAAAAAGTACAGCCAAAATAAATAAATTATTTAGTTAAAAAATGTTCTTTATTCAGAAGAAATGTTTACAAAGGTCCAATGTAACATAATTATATTCTAGAAACCTTTTTTCTTTCTTTCTGTATTTTTTTAAGATTTAGATTATTAAGATATTTTTTTTTTTTAGATAGCAATTCTATCAGATACAGCAGCATTTCCAAAGTTAACAAGATCAACATTTTTCTTCCATTTAGAAATCACTTCCTAAATATGTAATATTTATCTTTTTCTGATTGGGCCTTCTGCAAATGTTTTCAGAAACAGGGTGGAATATATTTTGTAACGATGTATATCTACGAGGTTACATTGATTTTCAGAAACATCCGAGTTACGTAAAAAAAAAAAAAAAAAAAAGGGAAAGAAAGGCTTTTTTTTTCAGTAATGAAATTGTATGAGTTAATGTACGTTTTTTTTTTGAATACGCATAAGTATTTTAAAGAAAATCTATAAAATACTTTCAATGAAGAGAATTTTATATTTGTTTGTATTTATTTTCAAAACGTCTGTGTTTTTGCAATTTAAAGTGGGGTATTACATTATGCCGTCTAAAGCCTTTTAAGTTACATACATAAACATATTCATTAACATTTATTAGAAAATAATAATATTGATAAATTATAAAAATATATGAAAGATTTGTCTTAAATTTCTATTAGAAAAATATTTCGTAAAGCATCCATGAGTATTTTTGAACGTTAATTTAAATAAAATGTTGAATGATAAAAAAAAAAAAAAAAAAAAAAAAATGCTGTGATATGAATTACCTATAAAAAATTAAAATATAACATTAAAACTGAAGAGTTCATCTTTATATCCCGAAGAAAAACTATCAAAAATTGCGTTGGTTGTAGAAGAGAAAGACTGGGAATTTGATCACGCCAAAAAATAAATTACAAAGGCTAAATTCTACGAATATATAATTAATATATATTTTATTCCAGCTTATAAAAAATGTAATCTAAGTATAAAAAAAGTAATTCCGAAAATAAATTTTTAAATAAGAACATGGGAATTTTTTTTTTTTTTTTTACTTTCACAATATGAAAAAAAGCAAAACGTATTCCAAATCCCCTTAAGGTCGATTCTGTATAAATTTCCTTGACAAATTTGGACATTTTTCTTTTAGATTAAATCAAGAGCGTTTTAAATAACAAACCTTTTTATTCTAGAAAGTTACATAAAAACCTTTTAATTAAACAATTTCCTCAGCAGTTAGAAAAAGCTTACAAAGCAACTATAAAAATAATTTAAAGATATTATCAGCAAATAAAAACTTAACCAAAGTTTTCTTTATTTTCTTAAATTTTTATTAAGAAAAAAGTTTTGGAAAAAAAAAAAAAAAGCTGAAATAGAAAACCTAAAGAAGAAGAAAAAGAAGAAAATATATATATCATTCAATGTTTTAAATAAAATAAATTCTTGGGTTAAAACTATTTAAACAGATCTTCATTTTTAATTCTTTAATTTTTTTTATTGACAATACATTTTTTATACAAATACTAACTCTATGTATTATACATAAATGTATAGGCTTATTTGCAAACCGATATGATGTAAATGTCATAGAATAAAGAATAAACTTATAAAATTTCATTTCAATAAACATACATTTTTCATAAAAATTCGAATTATGTTACATAAGTTAAGATTACTTCTTGTGATTTTTACTTACAAAAGGTGTTTAAAAAATTGTGGTTATTAACGTTCAGTTAACAAAGCTGTTAAAATGATACATCTAAGCTATTGTTATGATGATTTTTCTTGCAAATATTTACATAATTATTGGTTAATTGTACAAAATCTTAAAAGAATTTAGAAAAAATAATCTGGTGTGTCACTCACACGACTTTCTCTTACCCTGAAATTTAATACTAGGTTGCAGATTGATAGGTAAGATAACGAGTACTGTTATGTAAACCTATGTTAAACAATACCTATTAGGCTTCTGAAGAGTTTTATATGATAATTAGTTCTGTGTGAGGGGGGCTACCGCCCCCTCAACCCTCCGTTTCATTAATGCATTTATATAGAATTCCTACATTTATATAGAATTTAATTCGGTTATTAAAAAATAATTCTCTTTTAAAAAAATAATTTATTAAAATTATTATTTAAAATAATCTGGTGTGTCACTCACACGACTTTCTCTTACCCTGAAATTTAATACAATAAATATAGGTTGCAGATTAATAAGTAAGATAACGAGTACTGTTATGTAAACCTATGTTAAACAATTCATATTAGGCTTCTGAAGAGTTTTATATGATAATTAGTTCTGTGTGAGGGGGGCTACCGCCCCCCTTAACCCCCCGTTTCATTAATGCACCTACATTTATATAGAATTTAATTCGGTTATTAAAAAATAAGTCTGTTTTTAAAAAATAATTTATTAAAATTATTATTTAAAAAAAAAATCTTTCATGATAATGCAGACGATTTCCATATTAGAGAAGTAGTATAACACCAAATATAAAAAAAAAAGTCCATTTTATTCTCAAAAAAAAAAAAAAAAAAAAAAAAAAAAAAATTTTTTTGTTAAAAGTAAAAAAAATCGATAACTTTGTTTTAAATTATCGCAGATCGATGGTTCAACCATTCGTTTTAAAGGTATTGGCGAGCTCTTTTGAAAGATGCCCATCATGAAAATTTACTCCCCTCGAGGGGGGACTTCCCCCCAGGGGGGGAGGCGAGGCTCCTACATACACAACAAATTTTTCCCAGTTAACTATCTCTATTACAAAATATATATATTCGTTTCATTTGGTTTAGTGCAGTGTATAGACGTTAAACTCTACTTTCCGGCAATTTCCCCCATAGACGTAATGTATAAGAATTCTCTTGATTGTCCCTGTACACAAACCATTAGCTTGATCTTAACGAAAAGCTTACTGTAGCATCCCTATATGATACACATTTAGAATACCAAGTTTGAACTTTCTGCCATAATTTGTTTTTGAGATATGCTGATAACAGACAGACACACAGACAGACACACAGACATACAGACAGACACACAGACAGACACACAGACAGACACACAGACACACAGACATACACACAGACCATTTGCTAAAAACATGATTTTCGTATTCAGTGGACCTCAAAACGTGTAAATATAACAAAATCTCGCGTTCGAAAATTTGACCCCAAAACAATACTTTCTCTACCTTATGGGTAAGAGAAAGTAAAAATTATCTTTTATGATAATGCAGACGACTTCCATATTAGAGAAGTAGTATAACACTAAATATCCAAAAAAAGTCCATTTTATTCTTAATAAAAAAAAAAATAAAAATAAAAAAAAAAAAAAATAAAAAAACGATTTTTTTCGTTAAAAGTAAAAAAAAAAAAAAAAAAATAGATAACTTTCTTTTAAATTATCGCAGATCGATGCTTCAACCATTCGTTTTAAAGGTATTGGCGAGCTTTTTTGAAAGATACCCATCATGAAAATTTACTCCCCTCGAGGGGGGAGGCGTGGCTCTTACATGCACAATTTTTTTTCCCTGTTTACTATCTCTATTACAAAAAATATATATTCGTTTCATTTGGTTTAGTGCAGTCTATAGACGTTAAACTCTACTTTCCTGCAATTCCCCACCCCCCCCATAGACGTAATGCATTTGAATTCTCTTGATTGTCCCTGTACACGAACCATTTGCTTGATCTTAACGAAAAGCTTACTGTAGCATCCCTATATGATACACATTTAGAATACCAAGTTTGAACTTTCTGCCATAATTTGTTTTTGAGATATGCTGATAACAGACAGACACACAGACACACAGACATACACACAGGCCATTTGCTAAAAACATGATTTTCGTATTCAGGGGGCCTCAAAACGTGTAAATATATCAAAATCTCGCGTTCGAAAATTTGACCCAAAAACAATACTTTCTCTGCCTTATGGGTAAGAGAAAGTAAAAATATTGATTAATACTTTATAAATGTTCTTTTTACCCAGCATTTTTTTTTCTTCTTATTTATTTCATTAAAAAAAAAAAAAAAAAAAAAAAAAAGAAATCTATTAAATAATAAATTAGATATTGTACAAAAAACAGTAGCCTAATAAAAATATTTGCAAACGTCTTCTAAGTTTTTTTTCCCCATTTAATGTAATGTTTAATGTACAAAAACTAATGTTAACAATTTACGTAATATTTAAAGTAACACACTAATGTAATTATTTAATGTAATATGCTTAAAAGATTTTAATTTAACGTTTCGTTGTTATATCAAATATTTACTAACACAAATTTCTTTTTCTCAATTTTAAAAATTCTTTGTTAATTCTGCATTTTAGAAGAAAAATATTTCATATTTGAATAATCTAATGTGGCACTCACACTGCTATCTCTAACGTAGAATTTCATAGATAGTTAAAAATTACTTTACTGTTAACATCACAATTTTTTTTTCTACATTTCCCTATACAAATTTACGCATTGCAATTAATTTATAAAAAATATTATTTATTAAAAGTGTTTTCCATGATGAGGGCAGACGATTTATTTCTCATTGAAGTGTAATACTTAATGTGTCTAAAGAAAGTCGATTTTGTATTCTACAACAATATCTTAAAAAAGTGCTTTTTTTTTTTACTTCCATTACCCTACTACCGTAGGTAATGGAAGTATTGTATTCGGTCTGAAAATTCGATATCGGGTTTTCACCTGATTTACACGTTTTAAGGTCCCCTGAGTCCAAAAAAGTGGTTTTTGGCAATTGGTCAGTGTGTATGTATGTGTGTATGTGTGTGTGTATGTATGTGGAGAATCTTCTAGCTATTATAGATCAGAAACTAATAAAGATAGAGCTACGAAACTTTAGAATTCAAATACGTCTGGCGTACAGATGAAATTTCCAAATTTTGGTGAAAATTGAAAAACCGGAAGTGGGACATCGGAAACCGGAAGTTGGACCGTAAGTCCGTATCTCAAAAACGGCTCTAACGATTTTCTTCAAACTTGCTATATAAACACTCTATTAGATGTCCTTTCGAATGATATAGTTGGTTAGTTCAAGAAAATTGATAGGCGTCCTGTATAAATAGCTCAATTTCAGGCCTCCCAAGGGCGTTCCTTTAAAAACGGTTGTACGGATTTTTTTCAAACTCGCCATTTTAACTCAATTTTAAATATGCTTTTGTATGTAATTATTGTTTTCCTGTCAATAATTGAGTTTAACCGGAAATGGGACATCGGAAACCGGAAGTGGGACCGTAAGTCCGTATCTCAAAAACGGCTCTAACGATTTTCTTCAAATTTGTTATAGAAACACTCTATCAGATATCCTTTCGAATGATATAGTTGGTTAGTTCATGAAAATTGATAGGCGTCCTGTATAAATAGCTCAATTTCAGGCCTCGCAAAGGCGTTCCTTTAAAAACGGTTGTACGGATTTTTTTCAAACTCGCCATTTTAACTCACTTTTAAATATGCTTTTGTATGTAATTATTGTTTTCCGGTCAATAATTGATTTTTTGTGAAAGTTGGTATCTCAAAAACGGCTCTAACGATTTTTTTTTTTGGTCCCTTTTATGTTTTCTGATCACATTATCTCTCAAAAATGCATATAATACATGTAATAGCGGGTAATGGAAGTCGTGTGGTTGTTTCACACCAGATT
Organism: Salticus scenicus; assembly: GCA_963930645.1. Classification (NCBI taxonomy): domain Eukaryota; kingdom Metazoa; phylum Arthropoda; class Arachnida; order Araneae; family Salticidae; genus Salticus; species Salticus scenicus. Next base: position 369,243,662 of record OZ005649.1, on the reverse strand, counting down.
TTTTTTTTTTGTAAAAATGAATTTATCACAGAATTAATTAAATAATCCCAGATCAATCCTTCAACCATAAGCTTTAAATGTATTGACTAGTTTCTTTTGAAATATACCCATATAGAAAATTTAATTTAAGGATTTTGTAGGATTTTTCCTGCGAACGGGGGGGACGTTATTTCTACGTCCATTTTTTTTCCTAGTTAACTATTACTACTTTAAATAATTCTTTTTTAATTTGAAGTAATTTGTGAAAGGAATACGTTGAAAGTAATTCTCATTGTGCATATTTCAAGAAATTTTGTCCTATACTGCCATGTTAAAAGTTTAGAAAAAGTGGGATGCCAACGCCACTGTTTAGGCGATTTTTAATAAAAGTTGATAGGTGTTAATTTATGTCAAGATACCATTACATATCAATTTGTATGAAATTCTGTGTAGAGATACAGTTGTTACAAAATTTTTGCCACACACACACAGACATTTTCTAAAAATGGTCAAATCGTATTCTAGAACTCTCAAAGCGCGTAAATCCATCGAAAACCCGAAGTTGAAAATTTACACGAATCCACGGCGCACTTCCGTTTCTTGATACCCATGCCTCACGCACTACAGATGGATTTTCCACCACCGTCTATTGTAAAAAATTTGCAGTATCTCTACCTCTCCATGCACGTTCATGTCACCCACCCACTCAAAAAATGGCTGCTTTCTATACTTTTGTAAACCGTGCCCTTAATATTTGTTCAAATCCTATTTTATTGAAATCTGAAATTAAATACCTGAAAGCCATCGCAATTGACAGAGGTTATGACCCTTCCATTATAGACAAAGCTATCCAAAAATTACAACTCTCTCGTATTTCGTCTACTAAATCAGTCACATCTAATATCAGTATTGTTTTACCCTATTTTTCTAAAACCAGTCAAACCATAGCTAAAATTCTCAAACAATATGATTTTAAAATAATATTTTCGCCTTCCAATAAACTCACCTTTTCTCAATTAAAAGATGCTATAGATATGCATATTTTTTGGGGCATCTATAGTATTTCCAGTCAGTGTGGTTTATCATATATTGGCCATACTAAACGCAGTCTTAAATTTCGTCTAAAAGAACATATGAATTACGTCCGCAAACAAGAAACCAATAAATCGGCTATTTCTAAACATTGCTGGGAGGAAAATCATAATTTTAAATTTAATTCAGCTAAAATAATTTGAAGACCTGAATCCATTCATGAACTCGATTTCTTTGAAGCTTTTTATATTTATAAAAATCTTAAATATCTTGTTAATTATGATTTCGCTGTACCCCATTTGTCTGATTGTTGGAAATTTTACATTCAGTCCACATTTTTTTAAATTTCTACCATATTTTTCACAATTAGTGTTTCGTAATTTCTTATTGGTCAATCACCCACATTCCACGTAATTCTATTGGCTGATCATCCTAAGCTGAATCCGTTCCCTTTTCTATATATAAGAGCACTTCTCTCACATTTTTTTATGCACTAATGACGATATGCTAAAGGCTACCGAAACAGCTGTCGGCTTTCCTGTTATTTATTTTTAGCGTTCTAGATGTTGTTATTTGAGTTGTTTATAGACTACTTATTTGACAGTTGATACTGTATGGGTTGAATTTAGATTATCTTTTGGAAAAAAAAAAGAAAATAATTTTGTGCTAAATTAAAATCTGCCAAAAAATAAGTTTTTAATCATTTAAATTCTATAATACTGAAATACATATCCCATATAAATAAGGAAAGAAAATAAATGCATCTCCGTTATTTGTTTACCATAATTTACCCATTCATGCTTTCCGAATTCACTGAGATAAGTGTTATTAAACATACGGTTGTCAGTAAAAATTCTCTTTCGCACAAACAATGTGCTAATCTAGTTTTCTGAAGAGGATTGCAACCGTTGATGATCTGCTGTTCGCAGACATCATAATTTCTGATTTTCCTCTATTATCAAAACTCTTTATTTGAGATGTCATCGTCCTTTTCCCCAAACTGGATATACACTTTCCTGCACGATAAATTAATAAATTGCATCAGATTGCCACCAACGCTTAATGTCTATTTATTAACATTGGTTGTTAATGAGTAAAAAAAAAAAAAAAAAAAAAGAGGAAAAAACAAAGATATTTATACTACCTCTCCTTGGATTTTGCTATTCATATTATGATTTTTTTTCCCTATATTGTGTATATATATTATTATTAATGCTGTCCTATTTCGTTTATATAAAAAGAAAATATTTTTAAATACACCTTAAATTTTGCATAATAAGAAATAGTTTATTCCTGAATTTAAATGCTTACAAATATGTAAAGAGGAAAAAGCTTAAAATAGGACCCATTTACTAAAAGTGAATTTTAAATTATCCTTTATTTATAAAATAAAATGTTGATAATTTCAAACAAATGTAAAACTTTAGGAAAAACGAATATCTATGCATAATAAATAATGCTGTATTGTAACTACTATAGCATTTTAAAACTCGCATTCTTACTTCGTTAAGACAGAAGATAAATTATTCGTGAGTTTCTTGTTTTCTTTTTTATTTATTTCTTTTTCTTTTATTTTATTTTAAAAAATAAAATCTGTTGTACGATTGGACAAGTTTAAATTTTATGTATCAAGATTAAATTTAAAAATATAGTTATTTTTCATTATTTAAATCTGTTTTATTGAATGGAGATTGTGTGAAATTTTGCTTAGAATAAGTTATTTGTATTAAAATTGAGAAATAAATAATACCCCTCTTTTTTTACTTTTTTTTAATAAGAAGAGAGTACTGGATTCGGGAAATCTTTTAATTTTGTATTTTTGATAGATTTATATGTTTTAAGACGTCTGGAACGCGATTTCATTATTTTACCATTTTTATTTTTTTTATTTTTTTTTTTTTATTAACTTCAATTCTTGTTTGTTTGTCCAGTACAAATCTTGCAATTGATTTTTAACTAACTTCCTGGCTAGCTAGACATTTGAAACTCTCAGGATAGTGCAGAACACGGTGGCAATACATTTTTTTTTAACACTTTTAGTCAACTGTTTCAGGTCTCTACTGCATTCGGCAGCGTTTATATGATTTGACAGAAAATTTATTTAACTAACTTCCCGACTAGCTAGACATTTGAAACTTTCAGAATAGTTCAGAACACGGTGAAAAGACACTTTTTTTAATACTTTTATCCAACTGTTTTGGGTTCCTGCTGCCTTCGGCAGCGTCACCAGTACAAAGCTTGCAATCGATTTTTAACTAACTTCCCGACTAGCTAGGTATTTGAAACTTTCAGGATAGCTCAGAACACGGTGACAATGCATATTTTTAACACTTTTAGTCAATTGTTTCAGGTTCCTACAGCCTTCAGCAGCGTTTATATCATTCAACAGAAAATTTACTTAACTAATTTCCCAAATAGCTAGACATTCGAAACTTTCAGAGAAGTTCAGAATACGGTGAAAATGCATTTTTTAAATACTTTTAACCAACTGTTTCGGGTTCCTTCTGCCTTCAACAGCAGTATGGCTTGCAATCGATTTTTAACTAACTTCCCGGCTAGCTAGCTAGCCATTTGAAACTTTTATAACAGCTCAAAGTACGATAAGAATGAATTTTTTTTAATACTTTTAGCCAGTTGCTCCGGGTTCCCGCTGCTTTCGGTAGCGTTTATATGATTCAACAGAAAATTAAAAAACGTGGAGTATAAAAAGTTCTTTTTATCTTGTATATTTAAAAAAAAATCTGTGTGTATGTATTACTAAAATGTTTAGACGCCATATGTTATGAACCAATGGATTGAATTCAAATAAAATTTATACGTGTAGAACTTTAAATTAAATTAGGGCTGATTAGGAAATTATCGCCCAAATGTTGGCGTTATTATGCTGCGATTTTTTCAGTTTAATGGAAGGTTATGTAACAGCTTCTGCAGTTTTTAAATGCGCAAAACGTGATATCTGTAAGGACTATACTGAAAAACTCTATTGATTGAATTTGGTCTACATTTGTCTAGAGGTGGTATTACCACGCAGTAACATTTTCCGTTCACGGGATGACAATATCTCATTTTATATAATATATAAATGAACCAAACTTAGTATGTGACATCGATACAGGTTATCAAAACAATGGAAACACCTGGGAATGAAAGTGTAATAAAAGCTGCAAATTTTCTGTTTTCTGATTGAACCCTGTTGTTACTTAGTCTACTATTTTTCTTTTCTTTTTAGACATTACAATCTGCTTCAATACACATCGGTCTCTTTCACTCAGCTTCTCCTTCCGTCGAGTATTTTGCTTTGCCGATCTTGTCTTGCCGTGTTATCTGTAATCTGTCAGGACCGTTAGTATCAGACATCGTACTGTTTGAAACGCCTAAAAGCTGGGATGTTTCGGTCACACACAGTTGCTGCTGCTAGTCGGCCTCTTACAATTACAGTCGGCCTTTTACGGCTATTACAGTAAGTAACGACCTCTTACACAGTTGCTTACGCAGTCGACCTCTTACGTTGTATATCTCTTACAATTGTCCTCCTTGAATGTTTATGAAGTCTGACATTTTGAGCTTTGACGAAAATCCAGGACGTATACAACTTCACTAAAGCTACCTCATACGTATCTTGATATACACTTTTTATAATTATAATAATCATAATAAAACTGGTGGTCAGGATTATATTTTAATGCTTACGAAGCGCATTCGTAAATACTACTTTTATTCACAGGTGTTTCCATTACTTTGATAACCATCCGTATTATAAAAAAATATGATTATTCAATTTGGGAGTATATCGGACGTAGGTGACGCTTAGGATCATTGACTTTCAGTGATTTCTCAGATTATTATAGCTCAGCTACTGTTGGTTAAAAATGCACCAAACTTCATGTGTAACATCTTCACTATGAGAATCTTTGCTGATTAAATTTTTGTGCATGTGTAATTGGTCAACGGAACTGTCTATACAGAAAGATATAGAAAGTTTTGCAATGGCCATAATATATAACATTTATTTGTTTTAATTTGTTATGAAAAACATATGTCCAGGCTTTTGACTTTCTTTCGCAAAATAATTTAATTAAAGCATTGATAATTATATAATTTAAACGAACCATCATCCCTTGAAAAATTTTCAAACCTTAAGGTTACAAATGCGTTTCAAATATCTATAAACGAAGCACAGGGAATGAAGATAAACAAATGAAAAAAGAATAAAAACTTTTAAACAACATAATTGTTAGGTAAAATTAAACATATTCTTATACATTTGGATTCATTATTGTAAATTCTCGTTTTTAGTTTAAGCTGCGTTCATTTTTAAATGAAAATTTTTACAGAGGGAACTAAGGATGTGTGAATTCACTAATAAATATTGGCAGCAGAATTGTCGTAAGCTGTATACAATTTATAATTTGGTTATTTAAGTGGAAAGTAAATAAAATAATTTTAAGGAGAGAATTTAAACTTTTTAAATATTTATCATCTATTAACTTTTTAGACATGTAATTCCAAAAAATGTTTGTTTTAACACTATATTTGCCTCACATAATAAACTAATTGTAAATGAGATTTTTCATCGCATGTTGGTTTAGTCCCTCAGGACAAATGAATTAATACTTTTATTATACTAATTACAACAATTTATAAAAGTATTTTATCTAAAATGTGAAACGCTAATAAACATTGATTATTATTATTTTTTTTCCTCTATTATATCTGTACAAATTGAATACTTACTAGGAAACTCTTTGAAATGTTAATTTTCTATTGGTTTGAAAGAATTACTAAAACTACTTTACATTGTACCCAATTTACAAGAATATTTTTAATTGCGGAATCGCAAATGAAAAACTACATACAGGGAACACACGGAATTAAATTTCATATTTTGAACACAAAGTACGAAGAGGTCATTGGCAAATTACATTAGTATTTGTTCATTAATGCTGAGAATTTGAAACAAATCGAGCAGCTTTAATGAAAAAAAAGTTTGTTATTTACTTTTTGAATTACTTTACATTATATTAGATTTTCCTTTTGATACATTTACTCAGCATGCACATTTACATTAGTTTGCAGACGATAGAAATGAAATTAAATCTTATAGAATATTTCATTAATTGAAATTGAAGGTGAATAAATCAAAATTTATTACCTTAGCAGCCGTAAATGAAAATCGTCATCATAGAATCCCCAAATCGTGTATTTATTTGGAGATAATGCTGTGCACGCATGAATTTGTTTTTGTAATTCTTTACAATTTTTCTATGGTGGCCCAGCATTTATTATTTCTGGAAAATACTATTTTTCATTAACTCTTATACCAGTAATTTTTCAAGAAAGTCAACAATCAGCACACGAAAGTGTTTTCTAAGCATAATAAAACATGAATAAAAACTTCATGCAATTCGCAGTGATTATGTACACTTTCTAACTGTATACATACTTGCAGTCGTTTAACCTTCAATGTACTTTGCCTACACGATCACATAACGGAAAGACAGACAGATAGACTAATTGAATTCATAACTATTCTTGAATATCGTTGGAAGTATTTGGAAATTGCAAGTCCAGCAATTTCCAGATGCAGCAACTCTATTTTAAGTAGGGAAAAACCCATAATGAATTTGAATAACATATATCTGTTTCAAGGAATTCCATAAATATTTACGAGAGCTCGGGAGCGGCCATACAGAAAAACTGAAATTATAAATACTTTAATTTTTTTTTTGTATGTGTTAAAAACACAAATAAAAAATCTGTAATAAAAATTGCAGAAAACAATGTTGTAAAATATGCTTGAATTGCAATTTAACAACTTATCTGAAAACAATTAATAATTGTTTTAACATATTTTATTAATTAATTTATAGATAATATATCTTACAATAAAACATTTTAATTTAACATATGTTTGGCAAATAGAATAAAAAACAGTTGTGGATAAGAATTTTCACCGCACATTTTATAGTTGTTGTTGTCAAATGCTTTAATACGTATTCAATAATTTTGTCTGCACATAAGCAACTATTTCTTTACTATTCTTTATCAAGTTGTATTAAAAAGCAAATGTAAAAGGAAAATAATTTGTTGCTTGAAAACATCTTTTATGCATTGTCGAAAGAACTTAAACTATTATTCTTGACAAAGCTTGCATATAAAATGTGTTCCGTAAGATTATGAATAGATTTGTAATGTTTATAAATGAATTAGAATAATGAATAAAGATACAAATTTCATAATTAACATAATTATCGGGAAAAGGCGAAAATATTCTCATTTCCTTTGGGTTCGTTATTGTTAAGAGCTTCATTTTTATTCCGAATTCTTGTCATTCTGAACATCTGAAATGTATTTAATGAGATAACTGAACAACATTTTCAATTAATAACACAGATAAAAGTTCTTGATAAATGTTGCAAACACAAATATTGTTGTCTCAACAAATTTGGAAAAATTGTGCTCGTGTTAGGTGACAACGTGCGTTAATTGCCATCACGCCTTTTAATTTAAAAACAACTACATAAGTTTAATCCTTTTTATATTACATTTAGATAGTCATAAAAAAAAAAAAAAAAAAAAAAAAGGTTGATTTATCAAAATATTGCATAATTTAACACTACTTTTAATATTTTATATTTTGAATATCTTTTGGACGATTTACTCTATAAGATAATCTTAACTTATTCATAAAACTTATAAACACTGCATAAAATTTTATATTATTTATGTATAAAATTGAACGTTACGAAGTATATGTTTACACATGTTAACAAAATATACGTTTTTTAACGTTTTACAGCAAAATTAAACAAGAAAGAAAAATCATGCAAAACGCATTGATTAGTAACACTTTCCAACTGTACGCAATTGTATCGAATAACTTTTAATATTCTTTGCCTACTTTATCACACAACAGACAGAACAACTGAAAAACATGCATATAGACTAATTGATTTTAAAATTACTCTTAGGCATTTTGGAATGTGTTAAAAAGGCTTAACGCAAAAGAAAACGCAGCCGTCAGATTATAATTACAGCTTTTAATCTCTCTGAATATTTTAGTGTAGCCCTGTAAATCTGAAAGTTAACCATATCATGTTCTATACACAACATCATTTTAGAATATTAATAATGCGTGTCAATGTTTCTATGATTTTTATAGCAGAAAGATTTTTAATTATAACTTTTAAAAAATTCTGTCCTAAAACGTAATACATTGGCTTTTATATTTTATTATTATTATTTTTTTTTATTATTGTTGTCCCTGTAAACAAACTAGTTGAACAAGACCTATTAATGACATTTTAAATAGGGAATATTCCATAGGGAACTTGGGTGTATCATTTTTTTTTAAATTCTCAAAATATTCACGGATGATAGGAGCCGGAGACAAACAGATAGAAAGGTAGACAATCGGACAGGCAGATGCACAAATCGAAATCATATTCACACTAAAAGTATAAGAAAGTTTTAAAACGCTCATGTAAACAAAAGTGCAATTCCAGCAAATTTTTATTTATAGATCTTAATGTAACTGATTATTTTTGTGTGGCCCTGTAAATCTAATGCTAACCATACTATATTACATAGAAGGCACTTTTTTGTGCATACGAATAATATATTTCAATTGCATTAAGCTTTGTGGAGAATAAAATTATTAAAATTTGGTTTATAAAAATAACTCTCATACAACACAATGCTTTGGAATACTTTCAAGTGCCCATGTACATAAACCAGTTAGAAATGTACTCTACTTTACATAGGAAACATCCGATAGGGAATTGAATAAAATGTTAAAATTTCATTGAAGTTTCTGTTGGATTATGGGTTGACATTAAACTTATAATCCGATAAAAAATATTCATTAGCAGAGGTCCAATAACAATGGAGCGTGGTCACTGTTTTTAGTTAAGCTTAATTTAAATCTAAGAAGAGCTTTGAGAAATAGAAATGTTTAAATCAGAATTTGAATAACTAAACCTTATTCATAAACTTTAAATCCTTTCAGAAATTTAAATTGAGTTGGAGCTATAAATAAGATAACTTACACACATATGCTAAAGGAAATAAAACAGAATCGTAGTTAAAATAAATTTAGTTTATTAAAACTAAAATGAAAATTTTGTTTAAAATAAAAACAGAAAAAGAAATAGCCATTATGGCATTTTCACAAAACTTATTCAGCTTTTACACCAGCTTAGTGCTTTTAAATCCTTCTGAAAAAAGAACTGAAAACGAACATCAGCCTCATACATCAGCCAGATACTCTCTATCTGCAGGCCTGAAAAGAAACCAAAGAAGCAAGCAAGCCAGGAAGCAAGCGAGCGAGCAAGCAAGCGACTCTTCACAGTCTGACTGAAGTATTTATACTCCTTCCAAGTACTTGTATTAGCATACTGACGCAATGCGCTCTCTGGGGAATTCTGTTGAAGAACCATTTAGGGATTCACTGCAGTTGCGGCTTGCGTTGGAGGATTGGTATTCAGAAGAAATGAAGCCATCATTACGGAGTCAGGATCTAATCTCTAGTACCAAGGAGTTAGGATGAAGAAAACTAGATTACTTTTTCCGATGGAAGTCCGATTGTCAATAGATGGAAGTCTGACTGTCTCGTATTGTGACAATGGCCCCTCACTTCCAGAAGAGAAAAATATACTGCAGTGTCCATTACATATAAATAGCTCAAAGTCCAAATTGTCCTTTATTTTCTACTATAAATAGACTAAAAAAAACACTATCTTAGCTTACAGATATTACACTGTTCTAATTATAAAATACATATAAATATATACAAATTACACTAATAAAAATAAAGCTTTTACAAATTTAGCCAGGTCGGCTTTAGTTTGGGCTTGGTGAAAGCATGAGCGAAATTTCTATTTTAATGTTTTTTTTTTTTTTTTCTTTTCCTTTTCTTTTCTTTTTTTTTTCTTTGGAATTACCATAGTGGATTGGCCTAGTCATGCTTGCGTTGCACTAGTACTAGGTGGAGTGAGAGAACCGCGCACTATGCCTTCAAAAGTTTCTTTTGGAGAGAAGTTAAAATAAGACTTGTCAAATTTAATGTTATTACGTTGACAGTACCTTTCGACTTTTACAATCGAATTTAATTTCTCCTTCTTTCCCACTTCATAATAGTACACGTCGACCCGGGGCTCTTCCTTCCGATGTTTTAACTCTCTATACCACTCAACCGTACGGGGCTCATCCTGAACTTCGTCCTCCACGTCTGTTTGGGCATCCTCATACTCGTCATCAGATAAGGTTGGAGGATTTAATGAGACAAAATACTGATTGGGAGGTTCTACCGGATTGTTTCCATCACAGACATCAGGGTCCAGGATGCTTCCACTATCAGCACTACATTTTCCGTGTTTCTGTTCATTAAACCTGACGTTTATAGACTCTATAATTTTATCGTCTTCTGGAATAAAGATCCTGTACCCCCGTGTTTTTGACGCGTATCCTATCATGATACCCTTTTTGGCACGTCTCTCAAATTTAGACCGTCTCAGCTGGCGAGGTTTGCCAACATAAGCTGTGCAACCAAACGGTCTTAAATGCTTGATTGATGGCACTGTACCATAATATCCTTGAAAAGGTGTGCATTTAGTCCTTTTGGGACAAGAACGATTCCAAGTATATGAATAGTACCTTAAAGTTTCAGGCCAAAATGTATCCGGAAGTTTACTATCATCCAGTATCGACCTAACGTTGTTTAGCACAATTTGATTAAACCGTTCCGCCAAACCGTTTTGTTCCGGCGTGTAGACATTTGACCTTTCGTGCTTAATGCCCTTTTCTTTAAAGAAATCAGACAGGTCATTACTTAAGTACTCACTTCCATTGTCCGATCTTACATGTTTCAGACGGGTATTTAGGGAGTTTTCCATCCGCAATATATGCTGACGTAACCTATCACCAACTTCATGCTTCGAAACCATGGGATAAGTGGTCACATACCGGCTGAAATCGTCTATTACTGACAAAAAGTACCTCTCCCCATCACGACCAATTGTCGTGGTCGGACCCCAAACATCAGTGTGTATCATTTCTCCCGGGGCTTTAGACTTAATTTCATGTTCCCTCTTAAATGTGACTCTTCTAAACTTATTCAATATACAAGTTTCACATGAGTAATTACTGAAGTCCAGGTGAGGAAGACCTTTTACTACATTTTTCCGCTTTATGCGTTCAATTGAACTCGGACTTAAATGTCCGTATCTACGATGCCATAAGTCTAATTTATCGATCCCCCTTTCAATTTTAGTGTTTGCGGCAAATTTAACTGACCGCTTTTCAGGAACTGGTTTTGCATCAGTAATATAAAGGCCGTTTTTAAGAATGGCTGTAAAAAGATATCCATTATTTCTGTCCGATACTTTCACCTTCCCATTTTTACCATGAAATGAAGCACCAAAAATATCCATACGAGGCCCACTCAATAAATTTTTTCTAAGGCTAGGTATATACATTGTGTCCTTAAAAGACAAAATTTGTTGACCGAATCTTAACTTCATGGTGCCTCTTCCCTTTATGGGATAATTAAGACCATCTACAGCGACAGACAACGTCTCATCATTTACAGGAGTGTAATCCTCTAAGATATTTCTATTGTGAGTAAAATGATGAGACGCAGCAGTGTCGAACACAAAAACATCTTTTAACTCATTAGCATGTGACAAATTGGCCTGGACAAAGAAAGATTTGGGTTTTAAATCAAAATTTGAATTACCATTTCCTTTCTTACCCTTTAAGATGCCACTTGTTTTAGGTGCTGTATGACTCCTCCTTGGACTGCTAGATGCATCCGTCGATTCTTCTTCCGAGCTCTTATCATAGGTGGTCCTCTTTCCTGCTTACTCTCTTTTCAACCTGGTACGGCAACTGCTTCTTACGTGCCCCACTTGTCCGCACCTGAAACACTTAATTTCACGTTTTCTAAATCTAAATTTAGTAGCTACCTTATTGGCTTCATAAGTCTCAACCTTGTCCTTCTCACGGACTCTTTGGCGACTTTCTTCCGCTACTAATTCTGAAACTATTGTCTCAAATTTAAACTTAGTATCCTTCCATCTTAAAACATTTTGTACTATAGAGTCAAAGTTATTTCGGAGGTACCTTAGAAATTGGAAACTAACATATTTCTCGGGTATTTCTTCACCAATTCCCTTGAGTTGATCCCTTATGATACGCAACCTGGCAGCAAAGACGTCCACGGATTCCTTTGATTTAATTTTGCATGCGCAAAGTTCAGAGAACAGAGCCATATGCTGAGCTCTATTATCAGGAGTAAAGTGCTCCTTGATTTTATTCCAAGCGTCTTTGGCTGTAAGGCAACCATAAATTATCTGCTTAAAGTTATCACTCAAATTAAGAAAAATGTTTGTTAAAGCTGTTTGAGCTCTAGAACGGTATTCGGTTACCTCTTTTGGAACTGGATCACCAGGCTTGTAATCAGGTTCAACGTCCTCTCCGGTGATGATACCCCAGACACCTTTTTCCATTAAGATGAATTTAATATCATGGGACCAGCTCACATAATTAGTGTGTGTGAGTCTATCTATACTGTACTGTGTAAATGAAGCCATGACGTCTAAAAAAATACTAAAGGCAAGAAGGGAAAAGAGGGGAGGGGGACTACAATAAACTATAGCCCCTCATTCGAAACAGCCCGTTTTAAATTAGTCTAAACCTTTTCAGCTTATATTTCCCTTTGTCCAGACCCCTTTGCATAAAGAGATAAAGTAACATTAATATGTATTATACAATACTTAAAATAACTGCAATTAAAGTAGTCCTTATGCATATATAATCACGCTATTGTCCACACAGTTTCAAAGTCTAATTAAAAAAAAATAAGTTTTCAGTGTATGTGACACTACCTACAAAGAAACACAGCTTTTTCCATTACCATAATGTGTGTTTTCAAGTTATTCAATAGAGAAAAGAAATCACTTTCAAGTTCAAAACTCTACTACTTAATTTATGCTTCAATATTAAAAAACTTCGAAAATTTGTTTTAAACATTTAGCTCATTAATAGATAAACAAAATGATAATTACTAATCTAAGCTATCACCACTAAAACAGTAACTTATGGCCCATAACCCGTGTTGGATTATGGGTTGACATTAAACTTATAATCCGATAAAAAATATTCATTAACAGAGGTCCAATAACAATGGAGCGTGGTCACTGTTTTTAGTTAAGCTTAATTTAAATCTAAAAAGAGCTTTGAGAAATAGAAATGTTTAAATCAGAATTTGAATAACTAAACCTTATTCATAAACTTTAAATCCTTTCAGAAATTTAAATTGAGTTGGAGCTATAAATAAGATAACTTACACACATATGCTAAAGGAAATAAAACAGAATCGTAGTTAAAATAAATTTAGTTTATTAAAACTAAAATGAAAATTTTGTTTAAAATAAAAACAGAAAAAGAAATAGCCATTATGGCATTTTCACAAAACTTATTCAGCTTTTACACCAGCTTAGTGCTTTTAAATCCTTCTGAAAAAAGAACTGAAAACGAACATCAGCCTCATACATCAGCCAGATACTCTCTATCTGCAGGCCTGAAAAGAAACCAAAGAAGCAAGCAAGCGACTCTTCACAGTCTGACTGAAGTATTTATACTCCTTCCAAGTACTTGTATTAGCATACTGACGCAATGCGCCCTCTGGGGAATTCTGTTGAAGAACCATTTAGGGATTCACTGCAGTTGCGGCTTGCGTTGGAGGATTGGTATTCAGAAGAAATGAAGCCATCATTACGGAGTCAGGATGTAATCTCTAGTACCAAGGAGTTAGGATGAAGAAAACTGGATTACGTTTTCCGATGGAAGTCCGATTGTCAATAGATGGAAGTCTGACTGTCTCGTATTGTGACAGTTTCTATACATTAATTTATTAAAATATGGTTTGTAGGAACTCCTCCCATAGAACACAATGCTTTCGAATACTTTTGGGTGTCCCTGTACACAAACCAGAATAGGTATTCACTCCATTTTCAATAGAGAACATCCGATAGTCAACTTGAATAAAATATATCAGTGTAAAGAAATTCCAAGAATGTTTACGGGAATTAGAGCTCAGTAAAACAGACAGAGAGACAGATAGACGGAAAGAAGAACAGTCAGACAGATACAGAGATTGAAATTATATTCACACTAAAAAAATGATGGAAAGTTTCAAAAACGCGTAAAGTAAACGAGAGTACAATTCTAGCAATTTTTTATTAATAGCTCTTAATATAACTGAATATTTTTGTGTCACCCTGTAAATCTAATGATAACCATACTATATTCTATGCAAAGCATTCTTTTGTGCATATAAATGACATATTTCAATTTCCTAAAACTTCGTAGAAAGTAAAGATATTAAAATTTGATTTATAGAAATAACTCTCATAGAACGCAATGCTTTGGAATACTTTTAAGTGTCCCTGTACATAAATCAGTAGTGGTATTTCCTCCATTTTATACAGGAAATATCCAATAGGGAATCTGAAAAACATATTTCAGTTTAATTGAGATATGTCTACAGTAAAGGTAAGAAAATATGGTTTATCGAAATACCTCTCATAGGATATAATGCTTTGAAATACTTTCGGGTGTACCTGTACACAAACCAGTAGAGGTACAAACTCCATTTCACAATAGAGCACATCAGATCGTAAACTTGAATAACATATATCAGTTTCAAGAAATTCCATAAACATTTACGGGAGTTAGAGCTTGGACAGACAGACAGGCAGACAGACAGACGGACAGGCAGATACACAAAACTGAAATCATATTCACACTTAAAAAATGTTAGAAAGTGTTAAAAACCTTAACGTAAAACGAAAGTACAATTCTAGCAATTGTTTATTAATAGCTCTTAATGTAACTGGATATTTTTGTGCCACCCTGTAAATCTAATGCTAATCATGCTATATTCTGTGCAAAGTATTCTTTTGTGCATATAAATAACATACTTCAATTTCCAAAAACTTCGTGGAAAGCAAAGTTATTAAAATTTGATTTATAGAAATATCTCTCATAGAACGCAATGCTTTGGAATAATTTTGAGTATCCCTGTACATAAACTGATGTTGGTAATTCCTCCATTTTAAACAGGAAACATCCAATAGTGAACTTGAATAACATATTTCAATTTCATTCAGATATGTCTACACTAAAGGTATGAAAGTATGGTTTATAGAAATACCTCTCATAGAACACAATGCTTTGAAATAGTTTCGGATGTCCCTGTACACAAACTAGTAGAGGCATAAACTCCATTTTCAATAGGGAACGTCCGATAGTGAACTTGAATAACATATATCAGTTTCAAGAAATTCCATAAATATTTACGGGAGTTAGAGCGCGGACAGGCAGACGGACAGACAGACAGACAGACAGACAAACCGAAGTCATAAATACTTTTCAACCTTGTTGGAAAGTGTTAAAAATATTAGAAAGTGTTAAAAACGCTTAACGTAAACGAAAGTACATATCTAGCAATTTTTTTATTAATAGCTCTTAATTTATCTGGATATTTTTGTGCCACCCTGTAAATATAATGCTAAACATGCTATATTGTATGCAAAGTATTCTTTTGTGCATATAAATAACATATTTCAATTCCTTAAAATTTGTGGAAACTAAAGTTATTAAAATTTGATTTATAGAAATATCTCTCATAGAACGCAATGCTTTGGAATAATTTTGAGTATCCCTGTACATAAACTGATGTTGGTAATTCCTCCATTTTAAACAGGAAACATCCAATAGTGAACTTGAATAACATATTTCAATTTCATTCAGATACGTCTACACTAAAGGTATGAAAGTATGGTTTATAGAAATACCTCTCATAGAACACAATGCTTTGAAATAGTTTCGGATGTCCCTGTACACAAACTAGTAGAGGCATAAACTCCATTTTCAATAGGGAACGTCCGATAGTGAACTTGAATAACATATATCAGTTTCAAGAAATTCCATAAATATTTACGGGAGTTAGAGCGCGGACAGGCAGACGGACAGACAGACAGACAGACAGACAAACCGAAGTCATAAATACTTTTCAACCTTGTTGGAAAGTGTTAAAAATATTAGAAAGTGTTAAAAACGCTTAACGTAAACGAAAGTACATATCTAGCAATTTTTTTATTAATAGCTCTTAATTTATCTGGATATTTTTGTGCCACCCTGTAAATATAATGCTAAACATGCTATATTGTATGCAAAGCATTCTTTTGTGCATATAAATAACATATTTCAATTCCTTAAAATTTGTGGAAACTAAAGTTATTAAAATTTGATTTATAGAAATATCTCTCATAGAACGCAATGCTTTAGAATACTTTTGAGTGTCCCTGTGTTTATCCCGATGGTGGTATCACTCCATTTTATACAGGAAACATCCAATAGTGAACTTGAATAACATATTTCAATTTCATTAAGATATGTCTACAGTGAACGTATTAAAATATGATTTATAGAAATACCTCTCATAGAACACAATGCTTTGAAATACTTTCGGGTATCCCTGTACACAAACCAGCAGAGGTACAAACTCCATTTTCAATAGGGAACGTGCGATAGTGAACTTGAATAACATATTTCAATTTCATTAAGATATGTCTAGAGTAAAGGTATGAAAATATGGTTTATAGAAATACCTCTCATAGAACACAATGCTTTGAAATACTTTCGGGTGTCCCTGTACACAAACCACTAGAGGTACAAACTCCATTTTCAATAGGGAACGTTCGATAGTGAACTTGAATAACATATTTCAATTTCATTAAGATATGTCCAGAGTAAAGGTATGAAAGTATGGTTTATAGAAATACCTCTCATAGAACACAATGCTTTGAAATACTTTCGGGTGTCCCTGTACACAAACCAGTAGAAGTACAAACTCCATTTTCAATAGGGAACGTCCGATAGTGAACTTGAATAACATATTTCAATTTCACTAAGATATGTCTAGAGTAAAGGTATGAAAATATGGTTTAAAAAAATACCTCTCATAGAACACAATGCTTTGAAATATTTTCGGGTGTCCTTGTACACAAACCAGTAGAGGTATAAACTCCATTTTCAATAGGGACCGTCCGATAGTGAACTTGAGTAACATATATCAGTTTCAAGAAATTCCATAAATATTTACGGGAGTTAGAGCGCGGACAGACAGACAGACAGACAGACAGACAGACGGACAGACAGACAGACAGACAGACAAACCGAAGTCATAAACACTTTTCAACCTTGTTGGAAAGTGTTAAAAAGTGTAAAACTAGTATTTTTACTTTCTTCTATATGTAATATAGAGAAAGTATTGGATTCGCGAAAATTTTCGACCTCCGTTTTTTGACGGATCTACACGTTTTGGGATGTCCTGAACATGAATTGATAGTTTTTAGAAAATGTCTGTCTGTCTGTCTGTGGTTTATTGTTTTCACCGTATCTCACGAACCAATGAATGAAATTCAACCAAACTTGGTATATAGTTGGACCCTGGCGGGGCATTGTGCTGATTAGATTTGGGGATCAATAGCCCAGCAGGTGGCGCTGTGATAGCATTTTATGTAAATTTTTAACATGGCAGTATAGGACAAATTTTCGTATTTTTCACCGTATCTCACGAACCAATGAATGAAATTCAACCAAACTTGGTATATAGTTGGAACCTGACGGGGCATGGTGCTGATTAGATTTGGGGATCAATCGTCCAGCAGGTGGCGCTGTGATCGCAAAATTTCGTATTTTTCACCGTATCTCACGAACCGATGAATGAAATTGAACCAAACTTGGTATATAGTTGGACCCTGACATGGAAAGGGTCTGATTAGATTTTGGGATCAATCGCCCAGCAGATGGTGCTGTGATCGCATTTTATGCAAATTTTTAACATGGCAGCATAGGACAAAATTCCGTATAAATGGGCATAATGAGAGTTATTTTAAACTTGTCATTGTAAAATTAATATGAATTATTGATAATAGTAGTAGTTAACTGGGAAAAACATTTTGTGCATGTGGGGGCATCGGTTCCCCCCCCCCTACCGGGAGGGGGGGAAGTACCCACCCGGGGGGGCAAAGTTTCAAGATTTTTCTTTTTTTTTAAACGAAATTTTACCAAACTTGGTATTTAGTTGGTCCCCGACATAAACTGCTGCTGATTATGTTTGGGGATCAATAGCTCAACAGGTGGCGCTGTGATAGCATTTTATCTAAATTTTAACATGGCAGCATAGGACAAAAATTCCTATAAATGTGCATAATAAGAGTTGTTTTAAACTTGTGATTGTAAAATTAATATGAATTATTGATAATAGTAGTATGTAACTAGGAAAAAAATTTTGTGCATGGGGGGGCATCGCTTCCCCCCCTAGGGGGGAAATACCCACCCAGGGGGCGTAAATTTTCGCAATGGGTATCTTTCGAAAGATCAGGTTGATAATAGTACTAGTTAACTAGAAAAATATTTTTGTGCATGTGGGGGCATCGGTTCCTCCCACACCGGGGGGGGAAGTACCCCCCTGGGGAGGCAAAGTTTCAAGATGGGTATCTTTCGAAAGGTCTCGTCAATACCTTTAAAACGAATGGTTGAACTATAAATCTGTGACAATTTAAAACAAAGTTATCGATTTTTTTTTACTTTTAACAAAAAAAAAAAAAAAAAACTTAGAAAAAAAAAAAAAAAAATCGATTTTTTTTTTTTTTTTTTTTTTTTACATTGTTACTGGTTGAATATGTATGACTTTTAACAAAAAAAAATCGTATTTATTTATTTATTTGTTTTTTTTTTAAATATTGTTACTGATTGTATATGTATATAGGAAAATATAGAAGAAAGTCTTGTGGTGGCCACAACATACTAGTTTTTATTTGGGAAAGTGACAAATCGCAATTAAACATGTCAGCACAGACCTTACAATTAATTATTATTATTATTATTATTTTTAATTGCTAATTTTCAACAGAAATCAGCTATTTTTGGTATGTGAACTCATAATTCTTACTTTTAGCCAATTTTGAATTTTCTCAAAATAGTTTAAAAGTTTGGGTTTTTTTAAAGGATTTTTTTTTATAATCTTAAAAATAGAAAAAAAAAGACTTTTTTTTCATCTAATATGTTTTGAAAATTGGAAATTTTTTAAAATGACAATTCTCGCAAGGTTTAATAAAAAGTTCAGTAAGATTTATCAATGCTGTCTAATTTAAAACCACCGAAACCGATATACAAGGTAAAGCTAAGAGAGTTTGCGCACAATTCTACAGAACGATACAAAAAATCCAAATATTAATTTTTTGCTAAACTTTTGCTAATTTTTTTGCTAAACTGCGCATAATTTTGAATTGATCCTTCTTTTATGCATTTTCATTACTAATTTGTTGCTCTATTATAATTTAAAACAACAGTTGTAATAAAACCAAGAGAGCTATTTTGCGCCATCTCTCCTTATAGGGTAGGAGTGATCGCGTCCATGGGTATGAGAGACAGCGATTAATTATAACTACAATTACATGATTACTAATAATAATTGCGCTTAAATGACATTGTTGTAGGGTATTTGTAAACAAATATTTTTTGTATTGGGAGTGGATATTTCAATTCAATAATTAAAAATCAGAAAAATAAAAGAAATTAAAAAAGAGCTACAAAAATTTATTTAAAGAAAAAATATCAAAGAAACAGAAAAAAGAACAAGACCATAAAATAGCATTAAGTTACTAGATAACAACTTTATTTAAAATTAGTACATTTTCTTTTCAGCTAGGTTGGTTTTTTGTTCGCTGATTGAATCTCTCGTTGTCCACAATCATTGCGCTTATTGTTGTACGTGGTGAAGTAATTGGGCAACCACCTGCCACAAGTCTGTTCGAATTACACAGTGTGTATGCAATGCATTTCCGAGGGGAAGAAAAGTTAAGCACTCCTTGTGTACGATGGTATATGGTTAGTTCCGCCCACTTTTATACCCAGAATCCGCCCATAGTTTAATATTTATTAAAGTCTTTTTTTTTTTTTTTTTTTCAAAATCTAAAGCCCAAAAATGTTCAAAACACCTAACTTAAATTTCACTTGGTTTGAAAGTCTAGGTCAGTAGCTTATGAAAAATTGTTTAAATTAAAAATATTTTGTATTACTAGTACCATTGCATTGAAATTCTTAGGAAGGATTATGAAAATTTAAGCATTTATTTTTAAGAACAAAACAAAATAACCACATTTTATCTTAAACTCTTGAAGATATCAACATGCACATTCAAGTCTGCACTTCACTATTGATGTTGTACAACCACCTGAAATTACAACTCGCCCACTCTATTCTTTCCCACCGATCGCCTGTGTGCGCAATCTCTCCTACTGCGCGATCTCTTCTGGATTTACCTTATATATAAAGAAAATCTCTATAAATCTCTGATTTTCAACCGAATTTAGTGATTTTTGGACTGAAATGATAATTGCTATTCATGGCCAATTTTTAACTTTTGTCGAAATCAGTTTAAAATTAGCGATTTTTTAAAGTGTTTTATATCCCAATTTGATAACTCACGTGACTTATCATTTAACGTGATTTGCAAGTTAGAAGTTTGTCGCTCGCAAATTTTAAAAAGTGATCTGAGAAGGATTACATATTTAAATTAATTTAAAGAAATCTATCGAACAGATTTTCATCAAACATAGTTAAGAGTCATTCAATTAAATCAGCTAGTTAATATATATATATATATATATATATATATACATATATATATTGAAATAGTCTATTCGTTTGAAAGCTACAGTGTCATACATACACGGATAGACAAAGGCTTCAAATTTATTATAACACTTTTTATTTATTTATTTTTGTTGGGGTTATCTGTCTCTACGTGTTGAAATTTTCGTAAATATTTGACGAATGTCTTGAAACTGGCGATTATGGTTAGTTGACTGAGTTTATAGTTGCACTAATACTGCGCAACGGGTAATTGGCGACGGTCTGGGACGCACTCCTAAAAGGATGGTGCAGAGACATACTATTACAACTTTGAACCTCCACGGAGAGAATAGCTCCACCGTTTCGATGATTCCCAGAGATATAATTTGGATGGGAACATGAAGGATATTGCGGCCACAACGGATTTTACGTGCACACAGCGGAAGGTTGAGGGAGGCGGTAGCCCCCTAAAAAAACGTATCTGTTTGTGTAGCGAGTCAATCGAGTCAATTTTTGTATTATGAATAAATAAAAATGATCTGTTGTGTAATGTATGATGGAAATAAGACGTTGAAGATCCTAATTTGTAGATCCACTAGTTTAATACAATGCTCCTATGGTATATGAGGCAAAATTTTAATAAATGTTTTTAAATAAAGCCCTTTAGTTAAAAAAAAATTGCGATTGACATGTAGAAGTTATAGTGTGGCTCTACTAAGAATAGTTCCATGTCATCCTTATATGTTCGAGTTCCTTTTGCTAGCGCGTTCTAGAAACCTCTACAAGAATTCTAGAGCGTTTTCTTAATTTATCGTGGTGAAACTTATTTAAATGTCTCTTCAAATAAATGTGAACATAAGAGACGAGTTTTAGTAACTATAATTCGAATTTATGACCCAATTCTTGGAAATCTAGCGGGAATTTCTTGCAGCACAAAGGATAAATAATATTCCCAATATTCATAATATTGTTTCACTATCTAGGAAAATATAATAGCAGGAGACTTGGCGTTGGATATTAAAACTCGAATAAACTACTACGTCAGAAACGACAAAGAAAAATATTTGAGATGCATACAGCTGTTGCGGTAGCCTTAAGCGTACCGTCTTCAGTGCAAAAAGAATTCTGAATCTGGAGAAGTGCTCGTATATATAGAAGAGGGACCGAATTTAGTTCAACCAATAGGATTACGGGAAAGGTGAGGAGTGTGGCCAATAGGAAATTAGGAATGTCAGCTGTGTAAACAGTAGAAAAATTAAGAACATGTGGACTGAATGTAAAATTTCCAATAATCAGACAAATAAGATTTGCAGACTTAAATCCATTCATGAACTCGATTTCTTTGAAGCTTTTCATATTTATAAAAAATTTAAAAACCTTACAAATTGTGATTTCGCTGTTCCCTATTTGTCTGATTGTTGGAAATTTTACATTCAGTCCACATTTTCTTAATTTTTCTACTGTTTACACAGCTAAGATTCCTAATTTTCTATTGGCCACCTTTCCCGTAATCCTACTGGTTGAACTAAATTCGGTCCCTCTCCTATATATACGAGCCCTTCTCCAGATTCAGAATTCTTTTTGCACTGAAGACGGTACGCTTATGGCTACCGAAACAGCTGTATGCATCTCATATATTTTTCTTTGGCGTTTCTGACGTAGTAGTTTATTCGGGTTTTAATAGGAAAATATAGACTAGAAATTAGCAGCCATTTCGTTTATTCATTTTCTTTTTTCACTTTATACGCGCAACCTAGAAATATATATTTCTAATTTAGAAATTCATAAAAAGACTACTTATTCATTCTAGATGAAGGCAGTATGATTTTTTCCCCTCAGTGCTGTCTCTATGTCTTCTGTTTCTCATGCTCTTATTTCTGCAAGTATATTCATAATGCCTTGAAACTAACATATGTTATTCAAGTTTACTCTATCTTTATTCCTATTGAAAATGGTATAAATAGTTGCATTGTTTTATTTGCAGGGAAAATTCTTTTGTATGCAAAAAAAATCGATAAACTACGGTTCATGAAGGTATTTTTAAAGCATATTTTAATTCCTTTACATTGCAAAAAATATGACTAAATTAACTTACATTATCCAGTTTCATTAAAATACGTTTTCCGTTGAATATGGGGAGATGATCAAATTATTATAGTTCATAGGGCCACACAAAACTATTCAAGTGCAATTTGAAATAAAAGAGAGAAATTGCTCAAAGTTCATATTCATTAGTGTTTACATGCATAAATAAGTGTATAAATATATATACAGACAGACATGTGAAAATTATCAGAATATATTTTAATTTTTTAGTTTTATTTATTTATTTTTTATGCTTTCATAATTCAAGAACGGTTCGTCTGTTAGTCTGTGTATTTTAGTCAAGTTTTTCAGGACCTTAGGATGCTTTCCATAAAAAAAAAGAAAAAAAAAAAATATGGTTTATATACTGAAAAAGTAATTAAAAAACGTTACGCCTAAGAGTGGTATTTATTATAAGTATGTTTAAATCTTTTTTTATTGCTCTAAAAATACAAAATGATTCTGCATTTTTTCAGAGGCAATAAAATATAGATAATATACAGCGGTACTCAAAATTAGTCCACTAAGTTTCAGAGATCGGTGTGGGCGGCAATACTGTAAATAATTTGGATGATATTTCAAAATTAAATAATAGTCTTAAATGTTTCCTGAATGTAATTATCAATTTCAAATGTAGGGTTAAGAAGGGGGAGGGGGATGGCGCTGGAAGAGACGGGTGGAATGGGAAGGGAGGCACATTTGATACGGAATATTTTTTCAAATATCAAATTTTCCTGTAACTGTTCTGAACGTTGTTTAAAATTCACCAGGAATGTTCAGATACACTGCGTTATGTATTACACCTCAATCTGTTATAATATATCTATTGTAACATAAGGTTAGAGAAAGTAGTTGGAGTGTCACAGCAGATTATTTGAAAGAAAAGCAGACCTATTTCCGAGAATCTTCCTATAACATAAATGTCTTTGAGAAATGAGAATAAAAGTATAATCTTTATATGTGAATTATAAGGAGCGCCTGAATAAAATTTTCTTATTTAGCCCAATTATGGTGAGAATGAGAAAATATTATCGCTCTCACTAGAATTATTGTTGTTAGAAATTTGTTTTATTTTGAACTCTCCTCGTTTAGAGGAGAGATGTTCCACAACGGAAATTGAGCAATGTTACGATTTAATCACATCAATGAGATAAACATAAATAAAGCTTACGCAATTAAAGATATATATGAAGATAGTGTATATACATTATGAGAGTGTCAAGTGTTTACGAATTTTTACTTTGCATCTAAAATTAATTTATTTCGGTTTTCTCTAAATTTACGCATTTTGAGATGTCCTAAGTACGATTTAACCATTTTTTGAGAATCTCTGTCCCTCTGTGAGGGGAAAAAAATGTAATGACAAAAATTTTCTCTTCCATCCCGTTTTTTTTTTTTTTTTTTTTTCTAAAATTTTAATACGTCAGTATAGAACAAAATTTCATAGAAACATACGCAATGTGAATTATTTTTATTTAATCAATATGAAATTAAAAACAAATATTTTTAATAGAAATAATTAACTAGGAAAACTTTCTTCTATATCTAAAAGCATGGCTTCCCTCTCTGGGGTATGTAAGTTTTTAATATTAGTATTAAAAAAAAAAAAAGAAAGAGTCAGTACCTTTTAAACGAATAATAATTTGTTATAATTTAAAACAAAATTCTCGACTTTTTTTTTCTTTTTTTCCCCTAGGGAAAAAAAAGTGATTATTTCTGAAAACTGAGAATAAAGTTTTAATTTTTGTAAGTGAATTACAATGAGCATTAAAATATAAGTCAATCGAGACGGAAAAGTGAGAAAATAGTATAGTCCCCTTAAAATTATTACTTTATTAGTTTTAATTTTGTTTGAACCTTCCATCCTTTCGAAGTTTCAGACACATGATTAATAAAGAAATCGAGCAGCGTTGTGAAATAACAACATAAATAAGTTAATTACATAATAAATAATAAAAAGAGAAAGCATCAAGCAAACAATTAAATGAAAAATTGACTCATGCTTTTTTAATCTGCATACAAAAATGTAACTAAATAAAATAAAATAAAATAAAGTTTTATTTTAAAATGTACTAAAATTCAGCAGACGTGGATGATATATGTATGCAAAACTTCAGTTCAATCGGATTTTAGGAAGTTGTTTAAAATTAAAAAAGAAATTGAAGTGTTGTTGGGGGCCAGGCTCTCAACCCCTCCCCTAAATGTCTGTTACTGCTTAACCCTTTGCGGCGCAAGACAATTTGAAACATTTAAATTATACTGCCACCGGAATTCATGAACTAAATTAAACTAAAAGAAATTTTAAAATTTAAGGTTTAAATAACCGGCCTTTTCTGATATGTTATAGGCGTGAATTTTTGCTGAAAAGTTTCCGGGATGAATTTTTGCAGCTGGACCTTAAACTTTGCGTCCTCGCAGCGAGGACATGTAAAATTAAACATGTATTGTCGTCTGAATTATACATGTATGCATAATTTCAATTCAATCGGACGGTGGAAAGTGTGTTAAAATTCGAATCAAATTTAGATTTAGATTTGAGGGCTCATGGCTCCCAGACCTCCCACCTCTAACCACGTTACTACTTGAGCATGCATTGTCATTGGAGTTAGACGTGTATACAAAATTCTAACTCAATCCGAAGATAAAAAGTGGGTTAAAATTAAGAAACAAATTCTGACCTGAAGTTGGGGGCCTGGGGCTCTATCCATAAGTCCGTTACTAGTTGAGCATGTATTGTCATCATTACATTCAAAATGACATTACATATTTGCATTCAAAATTACAGATCAGTTGGACGATAGGAAGTGGTTTAAAATTTGAAAAATATTTTGAACTGGAGTTGGGTCCCAGGGCCACTCCCGTAAGTCCATTACTACTTGAGACTTTATCGTCATCGTAGTTATATATGAATACAAAGTTTTAGCTCCATTGGATGACAGGATTTGCGAGAAAATTGATTTTTTAGATTTAACCACACACATAAATGAATAAAAAAACAACATACCAAGTTAAATTAAACTATATAATAAGCTATTTTTTTCCTGAATGTCTTTATTTTTACTAATGAAAAACTAAGTATCAATTATTTCCGAAAACTTTTCTGTGACTTGAATGTTTATGAAAGATAGTAATATTTTAAGGTTTATATGTGGATTATAATGAATGCCGGAGTATAACTTTCTTTATTAACCTAATTATGATGGGTAAGGAGAAAATACTTCCGTTCTCATTAGAATTATTGTTTTTACAGGTTTTAGTTTTATTTCGAAGTCCCATCATTGGAGGAAATTTCTGAAAGATATTTAACAGGGAAATTGAGTAATTCTGTGAACGAACAAACATAAATACGAACCGTCGATAAATCTATTTATATAATTTGCAAGAGAGGTAACGATTCCGGTTCGTACTCATCTTTATAGCAAGTTGCCTTTCGTACTTTAGTTAATTTAAAAAAAATCTAAGTGTCTAATCGATAAGCTGTTATAATCAGACAGATTCAGACAAATCGCTTCTTTCATTTGGTACTTTATTTGTAACGAAGTTTTGATTAGATTTTTTAAATTTAATTGAAATATGAAAATAATATTTCAAATTTGGACATTTAAATTTATAATTGTTGGCAAAAAAAAAAAAAACAGTTTTTATTATTATTATTATTATTTTTTTAAGCTTAAAATAAAATATGCTTTCACGCGAAAAATAAAAAATATGTAAAAAATTAAATTTGCTCATGCATATGAAAAAATATTATATAAAAATGGAGCAAAAAACAACCATAATCTTTTTTAATATACTTCAATTTCAGATTTTTTTTCTTTTGTTTAAATAGTATGTTTTTGGCACGGACGAATCGCGTTTGGCATGAAAGCTAATTCGTTGATAATCCTGGGTAATATTTTAAAATTTTAATGCTGAAATAGATCGGACATTTCTCGCCAAGGACTCTACTTTTGTGAAAGCCATTTTAAACGAAGTAGCTCATCAAAAGTATAAATAAATTATAAAATATTGAAAAACAGAAAAGAAAGAAAAGGAAAGGAAAAAGAAAAGAAAATAAAGAAACAGAAAAAATAATCGCACAAATTATGTATTTTTGTCCAAAATGGCTATAAAATTCAAAAGTCGACAATGGAAGCTATATTAAGACTGTACTATGATCAGATTTACATGTTTAATTATTTATTTTTCTATGTACCAACTACTATTAACTAACTCAACTACTATTATAACCACAAAAAATTAATTGTCTCTTGCGATAGATGTAGCCAATCATAGCATATTGTAATATTATATTTGGCGTGAAATTGTTGACATTTTATAGTTGATCGAATAAATCAAATAAATATAGAAAATAACGTGAAAGAAAAATTATGTACACCACATATAGTGTTGTTCGTATGTAACTGGGATTCAAATATAAAATTGCTACTTGAATTTTTTCGATTCTGTCCGTTTCGAAACTGTCATCTGATAAGCACCCAAATGGAAGCCCACTGACAAGCTATTGTCACAATCGGGATAGACACCCGAGAGTCTGCGAATGCGTGGATCGCTGACGAAGGCAACGGGGACAGGAAGCGTGCTTTTAAGCAATTTCCTGATTTTTTTAAAAAAAAATATTTTTGTTTATAAAGCGATATAGAAAAGAGTTTCCTTTAAATATAGTGACCAGCGAAACAGGCAAAGCCTTCGTTGATTCACTACTTTAATTGATTTCATATTCCGTCATTTTTGACGGGATTATATACTAGAAATGAAATAAAAAGCATCATTGTTTCTCTAAATTGTAGTGAAGATATATAATATTAGAGTATAATGTTTATTAAAAAAACAATAAAATAAGTTTAGATTAAGCAAATTATCGCAATTTATTTAATTAATTATTTTTGAATTCGTTTAATATTTTCGAAAAGTATTTCAAAATTTTACATAGCATTAATTTTTTTTTTTTTTTTTTTTTTTTTTTTGTTAAAGTAAAGAAATAAGAAGAACAATTACTTTATTCTATATACATGAGAACTCTTTCTAATAAATCGTTTTTATTTGAAGAATTAATAGCTTCTACTTTTACTTTTAGCTCTTCTTATAAATGTTCAGTGAGATTTAAGTCAGGAGATTGACTTGGCCATTCAAGGATACGAAATTTTTACCATTAAAAAGTCTTAAACGAATCCAGATCGAAGTATTGGGCCATTATCTTGTTGCAAAATCCCCCCTCGTGACATATTTCGGAGCACATAGGGAAGTATTTAGTCTGTTAAGATGTTTTCATATATAACTTTTTCCATTGTACCTCCTGTTATCATTAAAAAACCAACGCCTTTATACGAAAAAGCTCTCCACGCTAAGGTGTTTCTTCCTTCATGTTTTATAGTCAAAATTTGATATCTAGAAACGTACCTGGCATTGTTTGGTCGTCGAACATATCTCTTTCCGTCATTTTGAAAAAGATTAATTTTTGTTTTGTCTGAAAATAACACTTTTTTTTTAGTCTGCGAATATGCTTCAGCAAATTCTAATCTTGCCTTCTCATTCTTTGTACTAATCAACGGTTTCTTTGCTCCGAGGAATCTAAAATTTCCAAATTGGTTTTATCTACGCCAAACAGTTTTGCGACTAATATTAACGAAGTTTTCATCCAATAAATCACGCGCTATAATTTCACAATCTTCTTTGGATTACAAATGCCTTTCTTTCAATGACTTTAACAATTGACTTAGTCATTTTTCTGGGTCTTTCAAGTACTAATTTGTCTGCCAAAATTTCTGTTTCTTTCCATTCTTTCATAATATCATCAACAGTTGTTTTTCCAATAGATAATGTTGAAGCAATATCACGAAAAACTTTGTTAACCCTGGTGTAATTTAATAACAGTTTCACGGATCTGTAAATGAGTACGCTTCCGCATCTTGAATTCACAGTACTGACACAAGTGTAAACAAACTCGAGCTCCATCTATATTGACGTGTTTCGTCTTAAATGTACCGTCACTTCAAGGCAATGAGGTCACTGTGAACTTTTAATTGCTTCGCCTGAAACTTTTGTTGAATAGATTTATATGTATTTGATTACATATTTAAATCCTTTCAATGTAAAAATTTGCTTGTTATATATTTCGAATGTATATTTTATAAATTTTACGGTATAATATTTATTTTTTTTTTTTATCTTTATTTATTTAAAACCTATTTGTGAAAATTAGTTTGACCGGAAACTTTTGCACGCAAATGTACATCTCGTTATTGATGTACCTCTGCTTCGAATAGCTGGCGACCCCCTACGGTACTTGCGCCTAAGAGAACCATGTGACACGCCATGTTGTCCAACGTGGCATTGTTAAATATACGAAGCGTACACAAAATTTATTCTATGTAGTGATGCCTCTGTATATCATAAAAGTAATAATTTTAATTTAAAAATATCCATATAAATTACTCTTTTAATATTTGTACTCTTTACTTAATACTCTTCTTTTTATTTTAGGTAAGGAGAATGGTTTTTTTATGCTTTTCCTTAAGATGAAAACTACTTTCTATTTTCAAAGTAAGTTATCAATTATTTCTATTTTTTAAATATTTTCTTTTGAAATAAAAGCTCTTAGGCAATATTTGTATTTTAGTCTTTTTGTCTTTTAAAAAATACTATTTTTAGAAATGTTTTAGCATTTACAGTAAAAGTTTGTGAACATATGAAAGGTGGTCTTCTATATAAACAAAAAAGTTCATGAATTGTTTTGAAGTACACGAAAATGTAAAAGGTATTTGTTAATGTCTTATTTTCTTTACACACATTACAGGAATTTGAATTTTTGTGACATAAAATATTTTTTTAACATTCATAAATAGTTAAAAAAAAAAAAAAAAAAAAAAGAAGATGATTTTATAAGTTAGATAAAAGACAAAATAACAGAATTAAAATTTTATTGTATTTCAAGCAATAATAAATTAAAGTAATCGAGGTATTAATATATTTAAGATAAAATATCGACTTTTAATTTATAAGAACACTATAAAATCTTGTCAAGTTATTACAAAAAAAAAAAAAAAAATCATAAAAATATAAAGATTTTTAAAAAATAAAACAAGTTATTGCATTTTAAAATACTTTTTTAGAAAAATGGAAAAGAAAGAATAAACAATAATCATCACCAAGAAGAAGATAATTGAGAAATCAATATTGGAACATAATAACACAATCAGTTATTGATCAGTTAATAAGCCTCTTACTTCCTTGAATTGTAACGTTGTTTTTACTATATGGTTTTTACAAGTACCATAATAACGAAAATTATTTCAACTTGAGACTAACGTTATAACTATACATTTAATGATAAACTTATAAGTATTAAAAATGTCCCCTGTCCATACTTAAAAACAAAAGTAAAAAAAGGCGGAACATGTATAATTATATAATTTTGGATTATAAGTGTATCACTGAAAAAGCAGTGAAGAGATATATCCCATAGCGGTAGTGAGATGGTTAACCCTGGCGTTCTCGTGCAATTTTTTATACAATGCATGAGTACTATTTTGAATTTTGAATAGTAGATTCCTAAAAAATAAATAAATAAATAAACGAATAAAAGATAAATAAAACCTTTTTGGTAAAATAACATAAATTTCTAACTAGAAAAATCTCTATCCATTATAATCAGTTGTCTGAGAAATTAAATCCTCCTCCGCAGGGGATCAAAAATTGTGATGGCATGTCTCCAGACCATTCTTAGGTGTGCGTCCCAGACCGTCGCCAGTTACCTATAGTGACCAGGTATCTTCTTTTTTAAAGGACAGTCTTTTTTTGTAAGACGTTTTTCTAAGTTTGAAAATATATTACCAGAAATTATTTATCATAATTGTTAGCTTTTTACTCCCCATTTATAAAGAATATAAAACTATCTTCCTAATTGAAGAATTGTAATAATTATTAACGCTTTTAATTTATAAAGGCACTCCAATCTGGTCACCATACAATTAACCATAGCGCAGTACTAGTGCGACGTTAAACTCAGCAACTAACCAACCAACCAAAAAAATTAAAATAAGCTTTAGGTTGAATAAACCGAGCAGAACGGCAGTGTTAAAGTTATCTTGGAAAACAAAGGAAAATACATAAAACGTTAAAATATTTTATTCTTTCTTTTTTCTCTCTCTCTCTCTCTCACTCTTTTTTTTCTTTATTTTTTTTTTTAAAGTTTAAAGTTAATTAATTTATCAACATTAAATCATGTTTTTTTCTTCATGTGGTAAGACGTAATAATACTCCTACGCGTTTATAAGATAACGTTTTAAAAATGCGGATATTCTTTGGAATGAAAAACTGAACAATGATTAACATTTAATAAACTGAATACTCTTTTTTCGGATATTTAATGCATTAATCCATATATGCGATTACGTCCGGCTGGAAAAGAATTCTGTTTATAATAATAATAAGAAGAAGAAGGAAAGAAGGAATGGATAGAAAAGATCATTCTGTCTCTTACTTTGATAAGAAATGTTCATCGCTGAAATAGACACGGATTTACTGGCAGACAGTGAGACTAGATATTTTGCAATTCAGGTGTTAAGAGAGTATTATGAAAATGTCATAATATTTCTGCCGCAGACAGAGTTTTTTTTTTTTTTTTTTTTTTTTTTTTTTAATTTTAAGTGTTTATTTTATTAAATAACTGGAATCTATAAGAAATCGATAGGATATTACAAGATGTTAACCATTTCGTTACTATATTTATAAAACAAATTGTGTCGAAAAATATTTTATAGTTTTATACAGATCAGGTAATTCATTCCTAACAATAATTTGTGTGTAGAAACTCTTTAGCACGAAAAATAAAGTTATTTGTCAAAAAACAGCGCAAAAATTTTATTCAGGAATACGTCTAGACAGATGAAATGAGAAATAGAACAAAATTTTGATAAATATATACTTATTTTATGTTGTATATTTCATTTTTATAAAAAAAATAGTCTGGTAGTACATTCGCACTGCTTCCTCTTATTTTACACTGTAACGCATTCATTACAATTTAAAGTGTAAGATAAGTTGTAATGGACTTGAACACGTCCAAAATACATAAGACAAAAGTTGGAATTGCTTTAGAAGGAGATTTTTTAACATTTGTGTCTGACTAATAACCCGTTTGACTATTATAATTATACTAATAAGATAAATAAACGAAATATTACTTACAATTATTTACTTACAATACACTGGCCAAACGTCCCCATTTTCTGGGGACAAATGGGGACAAAATGGGGACGCCTTTGTTTTTTAAGGCATTTTTCTAAGTTTTAAAAAATTATAGAAAATAAATTATTAATCAATAACACTTTATTTTTAGTCCTTGTTTATTAGGAATGAAAAAATACATCCATAATTGAATAATTGTAGCAATTTTTAATGCTTCTCTCTGATAAAGGTACTTTGATTTGGTCAGCCTAACTTACAATAATTATTATATTATATTATTATATACAATTACAATATATTACAATTATTTGCTTATTAAGAAAAATTTCACCCAGCATTCTATGAAACATATTCGTCTAAGTTTCAGTAACCCAGTATATTTTGCATAAATTATATACACATAAAATGGTGTACAGAGATATAGTACGCACAACACAAATGCACTAAACACAACTTGAAATATATTTTGAGCCATTTCCAAAATTTATAACACACTACCTACCAATAAGTATTTGGACACTTTCGAATTTGGGCGCTTTGTTAAATATCTAGAAAAATTCTTCAAGAACTATCTTCAATTTTTATTAGTATAAAGAACATGTTATACCTCATAGATTTCAGAAAAAGTTTTATCCTAAAGAGGAAAAGGGAACCAGTAAAAAAATTAAACAAAAATCGAAATACTTTGGATAACCCTGTAAAAAGTAATGCTTGAATGTGATTTGAATGTAGTATGAGATTATGTGGATTATTCTAAATATCTGTATAATTGTTTGTGAGACTACCATATATATTCATGGAGATATAACGTTTCTTTAAAAAATTGCAGAAAATGATACCACACTTTTAATTATAACACGTAAGGTATTAGACACAGTGAAAAGCCATTTTCAGGAAACTCGGCATACTACGTTAAATCAGAATGCAAAAATGTTAAATATCTTAAGAATTATGAGCATTTTTACTAAATAATTTTTAACTATGCTTGCGCAAGTTTTTTAAAAATTTCATTTGCATAACTTAATAGCCAAAAGTATTTAACTGCTTATATGAAAATCCCAAACAAATATCGTGCAAATTCAAAAAGTTAAGAGAGATAGAATGAAGAGAATTTCAGTTCTCAAAATAATGGAAGATGGTAGAGGTTTTTATCAATATTTATTTACAAGCAGTTGGTTGGTGTCGTGTCCATGGGGAAAACTATAGAAAACCATGAGTGTGCAAAACACAGCCGGCCAACTCCTTGATGTTATCGGAGTACAGACTCTCGATGTCAAAGGGGGAGAATTCCCCAAGCTGAGCCAGGGATCTTAAAATGGCTGGGCAGTCAAAAATATGTTTTGGTGTTAGTGGAACATCATCACAGTTGCTGCAGAGACGGTAGGTTCTATTGCCATCTCTCAGGATCTTCATACCTCGATAATGACCAGTTCTAAGGCGGGTGATAATTTTGGTAAGGTCTCTGTTAGCGTTTATTTCACAAATCTGCGAGTCTTTTTTGATGGTGTTTTCTCTCAAACGGAACCTTGCCATCGCATTAACATCGTCAAGAGTGACTTTGGCGATATTTTCATTATTGAGATTTCTCCCTTTCTTGGTAAGTTGATCTGCCTCTTCGTTTCCAGGGATGCCGACACGCGCGGGGATCCACTGTAGAATACATATCTTGTGTAGTTTGTCAATTTCTTCTAATTGGTGTTGGATATTGTGGGTTAGCCTTGATTGACCTTTATTTAATGCTTCTAAAGCAGCTTTGGAGTCACAAAAGATGACTAGAATTTACAAGCTGTGAACACTATATTACCATTGGGCGTTGATTGAATCAAAATAAAAATGTGAGTAATATCCCTTATTGTTCAGCTTTTATTTTGAGATTAACTGAAATTCTGATCATTCTATCTCTCATAACATTTTGAAGTTACACGATTATTTGTCCGAGGCTTTCATATAAGTACTTCAATACTTTAAGCTATTAAATTATGCAAATGAAATTTTTTAAAAGCTTCCGCATGCGTAGTTAAAAATTTTTCTGTAAAAGTGCTCATATTTCGTAATATACTTAACATTTTTTCCTTCTGATTGTAGTTTTCTGTATCTAATGTAATATGTCAAGTTTCCTGAAAATGGCTTTGAACTTGGTTTAATACCCTGCGTGTTATAATTAAAAAAGCGGCAATTCCCATTTTTAGCCACTTTTTAAAGAAATCATTATATCTCCATGAATATATACGATAGACTCATAAAAATTTATACAGATAAGTAGGAAAATTTTCATAATCACCTGTTACAGCCAAAACACATTTTTTTTTGTTACAGGGTGATACAAAACATTTTGACTCTTGTTTAATTTTTTACTGGTCCCCTTTTACTTATCAGGGAAAACCTTTTTCTGAAATCTATGAGGTATAACATGTTATTTATGCTTCTAAAGTTCCAAGGTAATGCCTGCAGAATTTTTCTAGATATTAAGAAAACGTCTAAATTAGAAAGTGTCGAAATACTCATTGGTAGATAGTGTATATCCGAATTATATCCAAATAATTATTATATCCGAAAATTTTGTGTGAAACATGCTTTTGTACGTATAAAAAAATGAAGTTTCACTAAGTTTAGTGCAGTGTAAAGATGATAAAATATGCCAACGAAAAATTTTACCCATAGACGTAATGCGTTTTAATTCTGTTGTTCAGTTTCTGTACAGTAAATACAAACCATTTTTCAGATTTTTTTTTTTTTTAAATTAATAAATCCATATCATGCAAATTTAGAATTACGAATTTGTCCTTCCTGCTACTATTTGATTTTGAGTTATGCTCATAACCGACTCACACTCAAACACCTGTAGACAGACAGACACATACAAACACAGACCACTCCCGACAATCTCGAATTTCAGATTTCTGGGAACTCTTAGGGGATTTTCGGTTTCAAAACGTGTAATTATAACAAAAGTTCAGTTTCTAAAATTTTACCCCTTTTCTACCTTATAATTTTCTACCTTATATATATACTTTACCTTGTAAGAAAAAGTAAAGCGTGCATAATGAAAGAATACTAAATACTATTTTGGCGCTCTTTATTGTTATTGATATGACTACATAACAATTCATTAAACTCACCATGCATCGAAACCATCTACAATCTGTAATTTCGTCATCACATTTTTAATTTTAAAGTTTGTATACTACTTTTTCATAAGCGACAGGGACATTTTCGATTTCAGCCGTTTTTTGAAATATCTC
Organism: Salticus scenicus; assembly: GCA_963930645.1. Classification (NCBI taxonomy): domain Eukaryota; kingdom Metazoa; phylum Arthropoda; class Arachnida; order Araneae; family Salticidae; genus Salticus; species Salticus scenicus. The sequence goes on along the minus strand of OZ005649.1, from coordinate 369,208,428 downwards.
AAAAAGCACTAAACGAATTATCTCGAAACTTCAGGAGTGTGAAGGACATATTACATCTTTTACATTTCAGTGAAGGTTTCGCCTCGAAAGTAAGACGGGGAACCAGAAAAAAAATTAAATAAAAATTAAAATGTTTGGTATCACACTTTAAAAAGTAATGCTTGAAATACGATCTGGCTGTATAATATGATTATGAGGCATTTTTTACAATTTGTATAAATTTGTATGTGATTACTACAAATATTCATGAAAATATAAAACTTCCTTTAAAAATTATTGCAAAACAAATTGTCACCTTCTTATCAATAACACGCAAAATATTAAACTCAGTATAAATTCAGAAAATTTGACACACAACATGAGACACCATATACTGCAATCAGAATGAAAAATAATCTCGTGTGTCACTCGCACGACTTTCTCTTACCCTGAAATTTAATACTATAAATATTGGTTGGAGATTAAGAGGTAAGATAACGAGAACTGATATGTAAACCTATGTTAAAACAATTCAAATCAGGCTTCGGAAGAGTTTTATATGATAATTAGTTCTGTGTGAGGGGGGGGGGGGCTACCGCCCCCCTCAACATCCCTTTTCATTACTACAGCTACACTTATATGGAATTTAAATCTGTTTTTTTGATTAAAAGTTCAGTTAAAATTATTCAAGCAACGTTTACACGCAATATTCCTTGAAACTTATCAGTCTTGATTAAACTTTTCTAGTAACAAATTTATATTAACTTGAAAATACAACTTTTGGATCTCCTGAAATTATTCGTTTTTAAGTTATTCTAGGAGGCAAGATCAAATGTTAAAAATTTGACTTCGGTAATCAAGAAGCCTCAAAACATGTAAATATAGCAAAAACAAGTAATGAATATTTAGCTTTAAAACATATATTATTTACCGTATGTTTATGAGGAATTCATTTTAATTCCTGAGCAGCTTTCCAGGATATGATGAAATGTTATAGTAAAGCACTTCCACTAACAATAAAAAAGAATGTTATCGTTTAAATATTTGCAGCTATGTATATCTTTTGAAGATTATGTACAGACCCCATGGTGCACCTAAATATGATCCTACAATAATAACACACGGCACAACCTGAAATACACTTCCACCAATTTTCATCTATTGTCGCATTATAATCTAGTTGTTTTGTGTAGCCCTACAAATGAACAGTGAATGATTTCCCAACCATATTCTACACGAGACATGTTTTTATGCATATAATATATATATATTCATTTCATTTGGTTTAGTGCAGTCTATAGCTATTAAACTCTACTTACCTGCAATTTACCCCATAGACGTATGTATTTGAATTCTCTTGATTGTCTCCGTACACGAACCATTTGCTTCATCTGATCGAAAAGATTTGTGTTGCATCCCTATATCATACACATTTAGTATACCAAGTTTAGACTTTCTGCTACCATTTGTTTTTGAGATATGCTGATAACAGACAGACACATACGCACACACAGACAGACAAACAGACCAACCGCTAAAAACAGGGTTTTCGGATTCAGGGGACCTCAAAACATGAAAACATAACAAAAACTCGCTTTCGAAAATTTGACCCCAAAACAATATTTTCTCTACTTGAAAATGAGTATTTTTACTGAATAATTTCTACCTGCGCACGCACAAACTTTAGCCAAATTTCATTTGTGTAATTTAATAGCTAAATGTATTGAGCTACTTATACGAAAACCCCAAAGAAGTATCGTGTAAATTAAAAACGTTGTACGCAGTAAAAGGAACTGATATTTAGTACCCCCCTCTCTCTCTCCCTATCAAAAAAAAAAAAAAAAAAAGCTGAAACATAAAGGATTTTCTTTTGATTCAGTCAATGATAATAAAATGCTTGTTGGTTGTAAATAAATATTAATAAAGCCCCCTTATCATTTTCTTTATTTTTGAGAATTAAAATTCATTTCATTATACCGCTTACAACTTTTTGAATTTACAGATATTTGTTTGGGGTTTTCGTAAATAGCTCAATATTATTGGCTGTTATATTATTCAAATGAAATTTCGTTAAAAATTGTACATGCGTAGTTAAAAATTATTTAGTAAAAATACTCATATTAGATTAGATGTTTAATATTTCTTTATCCTTATTACAGCATGCTGTATCTAATTTAATATGTCAAGTTCCCTGAAATCGGCTTTGCACTGGGTTTAATACCTTACGTGTTACAGTTAAAAAGTGATATCCCCCCCCCCCCCAATTTGTTAAACAAAGCATTATATCTCCACGAATATTTGTGGTAGCCTCATAAAAATTTATACAGATAATAAAAAGGAACTCAATAATTACATGCTACAGAGAGATTGCATTACAAGAGTTATTTTCACTTCCTTATACAAAGTATAAGGATTTATTGTAATCCCTTTTTGTGAAATGGATTTTGTATCTTGCATGGCTCAAAAACGAATCATCGAAGAATTTTGCAGATTTATGTGTGCACTGTCATAATGTCTAGTTGTACACCTGCTAGTTTTGTCTTAATGCGAGCTCTCGTTTTAGAGATATCAGCGGCATTACTCGATTTTTCGTGACGTCTGTATGTGTGTATGTGTGAATTTATCTCGTATAACTCAAAAGCGGTTGGACGTAGAACATTGCAAATTGGTATATATGTTTGTTACAACATCTAGTTGTGCTCTTCCTTTTTTGGTCTTTCTGTGACTTTCCGTTTTGGAGATATTTACTAAAATTATGTTCATAATGGCCAAATATACAAAGATTTTGGCCATTTTATATGACCTACCATCATAGAGATTTCAAAATAAGCTAATGATAGAGCCCGTAACGATATTATTATGAAAGTTGTTGACATTTTTGCGTGTAGAAAGTAATTCGTAAAGACATAAGCAGGCTATCGTCGATGAATGCATTTTATTTAATGAATATTCAGCCCGTAAACAGAGCCCGTAATGATATTTTTAGGAAAGTTGCCGATATTTTTGAGAGTAGAAAGTAATTTTTAAAGACATAGAAAGGTTCTAATCGACGAATGCACTTTTATGAATATTCAGCACGTACACTCGGTAACAAAAGTCTCCGAACACTAGTAAAAATTCCTATATAAAATAAGTACACTTAATACAGTTTTATTAAATAAATCCTTGTCGAATACCGTTCTTAGCCAGTCTAAAAGCAGGATTCGACAAGGATTTATTTAACAAAACTGTATTAAATGTACTTTTTTCTACATAGGAATTTTTGCTAGTGTTCGGAGACTTTTGTTACCGACTGTAGATAGAGCGCGTAATGATATTGTTATGAAAGTTCCCGACATTTTCGAGTGTAGAAAGTAATTATTCTTAATATATAAGCAGGTTCCTGTCAACGAATGCACTTAATTTTGTTTTAGTCTTGTTTGTCATTTAAAGAATTTTCAAAAAATTTATTTCGGCGCTATAAACAAATGAATCTTTCATTCCGGAAAATTCCAGAATTCTGTTCCTATTGAATCTAGATCTTCCATACTTTGGTAACTCTAACTTGCCAGTGAAAGATTCTGTATTAAGCCATTCCTAAAAAAAAAAAAAAAAAAAAAAAATACTATATTTTTTTGGCGGTATATACACTGCTCAAAAAAATTAGATGAGCACATCGTTTTAACGAAATTAAGTAAATACTTATACCGATTACTAATGTCAAATGAAACATTCATAATTTAAATCATGGCAGAAAACAGAAAAGAAAACTTTATATGCAAATTAACATTCATGATGTCAAAAACTAGAAAAAGAATATAAAAGCAAAAAAAAAAAAAAAAAATCGTGATTCCACAGGAACTTCTTTTTTTCACTGTCTCAGTGGTGAAATTTAACCGTTCGGCTTTTGATTTGAGAAAAACTGACTTAAAAAAATCATGAAAACGTGATCTACCGGAATCCATAGCTTAGCGGATGCTGTTGGAGTGGCAAGAAATGTCATTTCAAGGGGGTGGAATCGATTCCAAGGAACAGGGAGTGTTAGACGTTGACCAGGACAAAGAAATAAGGTCGTCCACGTGTTACCATAGCAAATAATGACCGATATATCCAGTTAACAGCTTGTCGAGACAGAACAACTAATGCTACTCAGTTGTAAAGAGAATTTCTTTTGGCAACAGGACAAAGGGTCAAACAATCCGAAATTGGCTTCATCAGGGTGGTCTCTATGCACGTAGGCCAATGATGTGTATTTCATTGCCAGTAAGAAACCACGTGGACCTAAGAAGGTGGGTTGCTGAACATCGAGATTGGACGCAAAGTGATTGAAGTCAAATGCTGTTTACTGACAAGTCCCGATTCACTTTAGAGTGTGATATCACACGTGTTTCGGCTTAATGAGAAAGGGGCACTCGAAATAACCCTATATTCGTTCGAAAAGGATCACACTACAGACGAGGTGGTTTGATGGTATGGGTTGAATCAGCATAGGCGGACGAACAGACCTGTTTATCATTCGTAACAGCAATTTCATGGACTAATTGTATGCAGACGAGATTTTGAGACCTCATATCGTATCTTACGCTCCGGCAATTGACGATTCCTTTATTTTAATGCATGATAATGCCAAACATTATACAGCTCGTCTTGTGAAAAACTTTCTTGAAGTTGAAACAGTACAGCATACTGGTCAGCATATTTTCCTGTTCTAATCGAGCATATTTAAGACACACACAGACGAAGCGTTACTGCAAGATCAAGGCCTTCTTTTACTGTCCAAGACTTGGAGATCGCGCATCTTTAAGAGTGGAACAGTATTTCCCAAAGTCTTATCCATAACCTCATCGCCTCCATGGCAAACAGATGTGAGGCAATCTTAGCATTTTGGGAGGACCACATGCCACATTACACGTCCTGTATCATTTCCAAACTTTAAGTTTCTTGTCATTTACATATAACCAAATTGTTGCTCTGAATCATCATTTCATGTTTTTCTACAGTTCAAAAGAATTGAAGTTCCCATACAATTGTTTTTTGCTTCTTTTTTTCTCTACTGCATTGTGCTACACGTGTATTTGCCATTTTATGCCCATACATAGTTGTCACGCAACGATTTCTTTACTTTTTTGTTTGCTCCCCTAATTTTTTTGAGCAGTGTATAATCATGACTTTTGTGGTTGAAGTAGCAGCTTTTCAATTTTTATTTCCTTTTTTTCGTGGTTGGAACCTGCCCGTTTATTTACGAATCAGTTACCTCACATAAAAATGTCAGTGTTTTCATAACAATATGTATATTCCAATAGGAAAGTCATGTGGCGTCCACATCAGATTTTTTTTTTTTTTTTTTTAACAGAATGATTGCAAACATTTTAATTTTTATTTAATTTTTGGCTGGTTTCCCGTTGGCTTTCGGGGCAAAACTTTCATTGAGATTCATGAGGTATAACATGCTCTTTACACCCCGGAAGTTTCGAGATGATTCGTTTAGTACTTTTTGAGATATTTGATAAAAGTTCTAAAATCGAAAATGTCCGCTTGTTTATGGAAAGTTAGAGTGGTTTATTCCATTTGTCGTCCGAATTGGTTATTAGATTTTCCATTATCCTTAAAAAGTTCCTTACTATGAATGTTACAGTAGGAGTTTATTGAATTCTATTCTAAAAGTTGGACACTGAAATCTCAGAAATCGATGATGATTTATAACTTTTTAAATTTCTGAGCTTATGTTAAACTGTTTAGTTTGGTTAGTATTTTTTATTTAATTATTTTTTTTTAGATGCCGCAGGAGAGAAAATGCCTGTACTTAATTAGAAAAAATCTCGTTCAATAAAATAAAAAGGAAACTGAAACGAACACATTCCATTTTCCAAACATTCGGTAGCTAGAAAACACATGAAAAATTTTGAATCACTGGATGTAAAGAAACAAAAGTAAAAATTTAATAGGTATTTTAGGTATTTCTCCAAATTATACATTACGCTATAATGTATCTCTAAAGTTACAAAGAAAATTTTTTTGTTTGTCCCTTTGAAAAACTGTCAGTGGGAAGCACGACAGTTTGCGTAAGAACTGTGCTATAGCGAATTTCCAGGAAAGTATTAATTCCAATATTTTATAAATAATTTGGTCTACTTAAAATAATTAGTCTTCATAAAAAGTAATGTATATGAAACATTTCATGTTTCTCTATAGAGGATTGCAAATAATACACACATCATTTTCCACATAGATCATCTTTATAAAGCAATGTAACACACCGTTTATTTTTATTTTTCTAAATAGTTTGTCGTTACTAAAACAAGCTTCAAGTAATTACAATTATATACTGTATTGTATCAAAATTCTACTTTTTATTTTTGTAAAAGAACTAATAATTATTACAAGCATAAAAATCTGTATAGTTCTTGTGACGACGACTTGTAACTTGTCTACCGAATTTGATCTAAATCCAATGTACAGTTTAGACGTTTATGTACTTGAAATATTTTGAGTCCGTAGGTCGTAATGAATAAGAATTCTTTTCTGTGCTCTAAGTACTATACTCATGAAAAACTAAACTGTTTGTACTACATTGACTTATACCATTCCCACTAAAGACTCTATTGTGATGTTCATTCACACATACACACATACGTATATCAACATAAAAAATTGAAAAATAAATTTAAGCTATCTCAAAATGTATAGATACACCCAAGTCTTATAGTCGACTTTTTTCACGATTACAATAATTTTTTTAAACAGTTTACGTTGGAAAAAATAAAAAGTTGATATCTAGTATTATTCATTAAATTGTTATTTTCTTTTTTATTCGAATAAAATAATAATAATATATATATTTTTTTTTTGAACGCTATGCTTCAGAAATACACCAAAATTCAGAAATTAAACAAATCGATAAATAGAATTAAGAAAAAAAAAATCTATACTCACAAAAAATTTAAAAATAAATGAACCAGAGAGAATAATACTTTTGGATGAATAGAAAAAGTACAAAACAATTCCATTTGTGATAAACATTGCAAATAGCATGCTCTGTTTTGAGAATGAATGAGCCTGCGGTTGTAATCTCGGAACTGAAGTAAAAAATATTTCTTGGAAATTTCTTCAATAATAACTGAAGTAGCGAAAATATTTTCTCCGACTTGATTTATGATGCAAGAAGCACCTTAAAGATTTTTAACATATATGGTGGTACTTTTGTATAAGTAGAAGTGATGTTCGAATGAAGAAAATGTTAATAAAACTAAATGTATTACTTTGTCTAAGACATAACTAAAGTTTTCTCTTTTTAATTTTTTCTGCTTATATTGAAAAACTTTAATACGTATTTTTTTAATTATTAATTTCTCATTATTCTTTATAATATGTATGTTTTATTTTTTCCAATATTAAATATTAAATAGTTCACAAGGTATTTAAATATTTTTTTAATAACTACTTCTCATTTTCGATGTTACCTACACTGAGAAAAAATTCTGTTACTGACATCTATATTTCTAGTTAAGGGAGTTAGAAAATGACCAATTATTCTTTTTAGATGAAGGCGGTATATATTTTTTTCTCAGTATATCCTTTTCTTCCTTTCCCAATACCATAAATTATCATATTATATAAAGTTGTATTTTTCAATCAGTATAAAAAACTGAGTGATAATATGCAAAATTTAGGATTAGTTTTAAAGGTACAAGATTACAAGAAAAAATCGTAAATGTATTTCTTTTAGACTATTAAAAAATTCCCACCATCTTCATGCGCTAGGTTCAGTTTAGACGGTACAGTATCCGCCCATTTAACTGTATGCACTGGAAAAAGTTTTCACTCAAAAGTATTATCAGTGTCTTTATTCTAGTAGACAAGGTCATATTTCTGAAAATGTACAGTAATATTGAAAAGAAAAGTGACAAACACTAGAAAGAGATACCTAAATCTTTAAAAAAGAAGTAGCTTTATTCTTTCAACAATATACATATTTACTCCGAATTGACAATATCTTTGTCAAATATTTTGTTTAATATTGCGCTAAAACGAATATTATTATTACCATCATTTTCTCCGCAACCCTCTTAATTTTAGGTCTATTTCTTTAGAAACCGAACTACTGCAGTTGCGTGGTTATCTATCTACCTATCTATGTATATAATTGAAAATGTTTATTCCAGGAACTTCCGAAATATAGCCTCAGTTTGAAAAAAAAAAAAAAAAAATAATAATAATAATAGACAGTAGATTTATCTGAGAAAAATCTAGGTTGAGTTCGTTGTTAAACTTGATCAATTTTCTTTCAAAATGGTGACTATTTGAAAAGTTTAAATTCGAATGCCAAATATATTTCTAAACCTACTTGAAATTCATTGTATACATATACCATATTGAAAGTTTATGATTTTAAACAAGTTTATTAATGAACTAGACACGCTACTTGAAAGCTTTAATTTCGCACAAAAATGTAATTATGAGCTGATTTGAAACCAAGTGATACTTGAAATACGGATGTACATAATTCATATCAAGGTCTGAACCAAATTTATTAATCAATTTGATCTGCCATGTTGTTTTAAAATGACAGTAGCTCGAGAATTTCAAAATCACATAAAAATGTATTTATGATGATTTCTACAAAGTTTATTAATCCACTCTATCCGACATGTTGTGGAAAATTAGTGGTCAATTAAAAATCTCAAACTCAGATTAAAAACATATTTATGAACCGATCTGCCCAACATACGCTATGCATTTTGCCCGCATCGAAGGCTCAACCCCATTTATCAATGAATTCGACCCATCATGTTACAAAATTTCAGCCATTTAAAAATTTCAAGCTTATACGAAAAACATATTTATGAACATATTTGCTTGAAACTCGGTATGTACATAGCCCATATCAAAGTCTCAACCAAGTTTATTAATTAACTCGATCTGCCCTATCGTTTTAAAATGGCGATCACTGCAATCGCTAGTTTTGAAGCAATGTGTAATTATTTTTATGTACCAGTTTTTAAGTGTTCAATTTTGACTATAGTAGCGTTTAAATCTTGATTAAGGTTTATTTTTATTTAATTAGGCAATTATTTATGTAAAAAAAAGCACAATTACTTATTCTCTTCACCTTATTTAGTACTTTCTATAGATTTTATTTTTATTCTTACAACATCTGCAATATATTTTCATGCATATTATCAATTAATTACTTCATTTGAGAATACTTTTGTGAATGATTGGTTAATTTTATTACATTAGGTTATAAATATATTGGTTTTATATATATTTTTATAAATACTAGAAAACAAAATACATTTTCCATAAAAAATTTCTCACGTAATTCAAAGCATATGCATTGTTAAATTATATGAACAGTTATTCAAAGATTACCATCTGATGCGAACAAGATTAACCTATTTATTCTTAATATTAACTTAGTATGTTAATATTTGAATAATTTTCAAATGGTTTCAAGTTTACCTATAGAAGAATAAATAATAGTTAAAACAGAATTTTAAATCTGCAAATTTATTTTTTCATTCAAAATATTAATCGCGTTCGGTTACTTCTTCTTTTTCTTTTTTTCTTAAAAAAAAAAAAAAAAAAAAAAAAATCCCTTTTCATATATAAAACAAATTTATTTGATATAATACATAGAAATAGAGCATAATTAATTTAAAGTAGAAAAGGCGTTCCAGTCATTTGATAATTAGTATTATTGTTTTATTGTAAAAGACTTTAATGCATCAAAGAGAGTATTGTTAGCCTGGAACTTTTCTGATGATCATAAAATAAATTTTGCATGTTATGAAAGTTAACTAAACTCTTAAAAGGCAACCTCTCTTCTTCTATTGAAGTAAATACAATTTTATTATCATTTAGTTATAGCTTCGACGTTTTATGTTTAAGCAAATTAGATGCTTTAAGATGTAGGTGACGTTATTGTATTTTGCTCATTATGATGCTAAAAATCAAATGAAAAAGAAAATGCGCAGGTCACATAATTTCAGCAGATTAATGTTATTAAAGAGTAGAAAAACATGGGTAGATGTTATTGGATATGCTTATGATTTTATTAAACAGTGTTTTTCAAAACAAATATTATCCGAATACCGACAGTCTCACTGTATGGCGAATTTACTATAAAAATAATTTTTTTTCGGAATATTTTTTTATATTATCAATTGCACATTTGTATCTTAAATTTTACAGGTCTTTTGAAAATTGTCAAATTACATTTAAAATAAAATTTACTTGAAATATTTCTTAGCGCGATTAACGCCTAATTTTGATAATGAAATGCACGAGTTAAGTTATAAACTTAATGGAAGGTTTTCGATCACACAGCTTGTAGTCCTGATATAACTCCCTTCAACTATTCGGATTTCTAGAAGATTGAGAAAGAGCAAAAACCGACTAACGACTTCATTGCCTTTCATGCTGAATTCAAATGAAACAGCTTGGTAGTGCATATTTCGACGATTAAACCTATGTTTAAATAAAGATGATGACATTGTCTTAAAATTGCTTAATTGTGTAAAAAATTTAAATTATTTGAAATAAATTTACAATTTAAACATTTTAATCTCTTTTTTCTTTTTAAACTATATATTGTCATTGGAGAAAGATGCACTGAAATGAGATTTTCTATGATAACGGATAAAAATCTTGTAAACAAATACAATAAATTGTAACATAAAGAAAAAAAAAAATTGCACGAACCTTTTTATTTTATTATATTTTGACATAAAGGTTTTGGCATATTGGCATAGATTTTGGCATGTATTGCCAAACAAGTGGTGATGTTTTGCTGAATTTTTTCATATTTATTGTAAAGCTATATCTAATCTTCTACAGTGTATAAATGCATAAGAATTCATATGTGAGAGGTCCATTATGATAAATTATGCTTTTTAAATATGGGTGCGTATCGGCCGACGCTGCTATGGCGCAACATAGCTCGTTTTCTTGAAGGCTATATCTCATCTTCTTTGGTATAAATGTGCACCAAACTTGATACATGAGATGCCCCTCGGGAAAAAGTTTGTTAAGTTTATCATATCAGTCGACAGCAAATGTTGCTACTTTACAGTTTTCTTCCTCTACAGAAATTCTACACTTCACCTTTTATGCTTTGTAAATGCATCAAAATATATGTGTGTGGTGGATATGGTGAAAATTTATGTTGATTCAATTTAGGTCTATATCGACCGACTAATGGCGCTGCTTACCTTTTTCGGTTTTCCAGATAGTATATGTTGGTTAAAATTGCTTTAAATTGCATTTATAAAATTTTTATTGCCAGAAGCTGGGAAAAATAATTTGCGCTGGTTATAAAATGAACTGGTTATAAAGAAAGTTTTATGGTGGCTGCAACTTCCAAATAATATGTTAATAATAATTAATATATTGCACAATATAATTGGAAAGTCTGCTAATATAGTTGAAATAAACACTTTTTTTTTTTTTTTTTTTTTTTTACAAATGAATTTATTATATTCAAGTATACTGTTGATGACTGATTTATTTTCCTATTCACTTATATATTACAAAGATTTATAATTTAAATTTAATAGTACTTATGTATATTAAAATAAATTTATTACTTTTAGAGATTTTTAATTTATTAAAAAATGGGAGTTTTTAATTGCATTTGTTTTAAATTTTGAAAACTATGAACTAAAACGAACTTAATGCACTTGGAAAAATACGAGAAGAATTCATTAGGAATTCCGCTCTCCTTTTTCTTCCAAAATATTTGCTGTTCAGATTCTTGTCAATTATTCTTTATTCGATTGAACGAGAAAAATAGTACATCAAGCATAAAATAGATTTTTCGGACATGAGTGAACAGTTACTCAATCAGAAAGTGAAAGTAATTTTGGGAAAAGAAGTACTTTATATTCAGGAAATATACTGTTTTTACGTTTAGAGGAATTGTTTATAGCGTAATTCATTTATAATCTCACGTAAATGAATGTTTCGTGTTATGATTAAAAAAAAAAAAAAAAAAAGGTTAATAGTTTTAGCTTTATTCACTTGTACTTTCGAAATTAATTAAAAGATTCTATATAAAAACAATTTATTTTTAAAATTTAACAAATTACTTTTTCAAAAATATTTCAAATAGTTACAATTTTTATCTTTTTAGAATTATGCATAATTTTTATTTTCAAAACTTTAAATATCCTGTTTTGTAAATTAATAAACTATTAAAAAAAATGTAATTGATAAGCCAGTCCAAGTAATTTCATAAATGTTTATTTAATTTTTTAACACTTTTTAGCAAAATTAAAAAGCATTTATAGTTTCGGATAATCTGTTCTTGCTATAGCTACGATAAATATTAGGTTGATTTCTTTAGAAATCGACCTATTTTTAGAATATCTTTAAACTAATATACGTTATTGAAGTTCACAAAGACATGTTCTCTATTAAATATGGCATAAATAATATGACTGCTTTGTGTTCAGAGACACCATGTGTAATCCCAGTGCTTTGCGTTTTATAAAAGATACTTCTATATGTTTTATTATATTTTTGTCCTACACAAAATATAATGAACTTAACTTTTATTATTCATATGCACAAAAACGTATTTTCTATAGAATATGATTGGCATCAACGTTTACAGCACGATACAAAAATGCTCAGATATATTATTGGTTGTAATTGGAAATTGCTGCAATTGTAGTATCAATTGTATCAAGTGTTTTCAAAATTTTTAACAATGTTTAAGAGTATTTCTGACTTCAAATAGTTTTCCTATCGATCTGTATGCCGTCTGTATGAGTTCTGTTAATATTTATAGAATGCCTTGATACTAATACATGTTATTGAAATTCTATAGGGCATGTTTTATATTGTAAAAGTTATAACCACGGCAACTAGTTTATGTACAGTGTGTAACAAAATATTACGGATGCATTACGATCTACAAGAGGTATTTTTGAAGCATATTTTATTATCTTTATACTAAAGAAATGTCAAATAAATACTTCCTATTATTAAGTGTACTTAAGATACTTTCAAGATAATTCATACAGAATTTTTCTAGATATTTGACAAAACTTCTAAAATTGAAAATGTCCAAATAATTATTGGTGAATAGTGGAGAATGAGATATAAGGAGAAATTGATCAAATTCAATTTTCAATTGAGTTTCAAGAAGGATTGTTTTTGTACGTATGCAAAATTTAGACGATATACAGAACTCCATAAAGGCAATTTTTATAATTCTTTCTTTTTAAAATTAAATGTATAAAGTAAAAATATGTTTATGAAACACCTTTCTGCTTTGTTAAAAAGAAAAATATTTTATTTCACTATTATAATTATTTAGCATTATCATTTTTAGACAGCATACAACATACATATAAAAGAGACGTATTGAATGGTGCAAAAAACGAAATGTTTTTTAAGATGTCACAATGAAAACACAGAGCATAAAAGTTTAAAGAATGTAACGGGTAAGCACAATCGGAAAATATTTCCAATCTATGAGAACCGCATGATTCTTGTTTTAGAATGTTTGTGTTGTTATAATTATTTTAGTAAACTTCCAAGATTTTAATTATGTTATAGTGACATTTTTAAGCGTGTATATCAAATACTCATGAATGCTTTGTTCTCAATAGGTGTTTTAATTTTTGTCTTGATCTCCAAAAATTCTGAATAAATCATACCATAGCCTCCTTAACTAGATGCCTGTCACGTAGCTCGGAAACTAAGCAACAGTTCAAGCGGTAGACAGCGCCATCTGGTACTGATTGCGCGACTTTTTTATTCAACAACCACCAAAAATTTTTAAAAGTGGGATATGATATACATGAAACGCTAATAGAACTGAAGGAACGTCGATTATATCTATCATGTATCACTTCTTTAAATTATTGGCGACAGTTGAATAAAAAAGTCCTATAATCTGTACTAGGTGGCGCTGTCTACCGCTTCAACGGTTGCCTAGTTTTTGAGCTACACGACAGGCATCTAGTTAAGGAGGCTATGATCATACCATCTTAATAAATCTTCGAAAGCATATTTCATCCAGAAAATTCATTCTCTAGCATTTCTTATCTTTAGAAAGAATTTTCTGCATGAATATTCTTTTAAAATTAATATTCTGAATTAAATTTAAATTTAATTTTAATATTACTTTTCGGTTTATGAATGCAAGGCTATTCGGCTGCTTTAAGAATTCGGTTTCAAATACCGAAGAAGCCGAATAAAAAATACTTACTGATTTTTCGATAGAACTTTAATGTATTTACTTAATAATTTTTTTAAATACATAGTTTTATACATAGGTAAAGGAAAAATAAAAACACCTAAAATGATTTTGCTTCAGTCTCAAATCATTTAGTAATTAACGGAACTTTAAATAAATTTAAATTAGTGATCAAATTAGAAAATAATGAAAAGAGAAATATTTGGAGAAAATTTGAATAATTAAAAAAAAAAAAAAAATTCAGAGAGATATAACTATCTTATTAAGTGTAGTTCTGTTGAAGTCAAAGAGCGTTATATTACTGGTATAGAGAATATTCGCATATTTTATAAAATAAAATTTTTTATTTTAGAGTATATATTATTTTTACATATTGCTGTGCATTGGGTAATATTTAATCCTGTTTTTTTTTTTTTTTTTTTTTTTTTTTTTTTTTTAAAAAAAACTAGGCTTTTATTTTAAAATGACTATCTACTAATGTACTTAGTAAATCAAGAGCGAGAAAGTCTCTGTTTCTGGTCCCCGTTAGAAATTGCAAATCTCAAAAGTTTGTGTTCGAATTAAATTCGATCAGTCGATCCCTTCCCATTTAAACTTGTGTACATGTGTCCTGATTGAATATGCAAATGGCACATTTGCCTATTTCCTTTTGACGGAAGAGTGAATGAAGATGCTGTCTTATTTCACGGAGAAAGCTATCAGATATTTTGTACTTACAGTTTTAATGAGTGTTTCTTTTACTTTCTTCGGAATAAAAATAAAATATCTTATAATTTCAAAATCTTATTTTTTGTAACGTATTTCGTAAAAATTATATTTTTGAATACGTTGCATTTGTGTGAATTTTGTCAGGAAAATGAGATGAAATTGCAAATTTTTCAATAAAAAATATCGACATATAAATATATATATTTCATATTATACTTGCTTAAAAAAATATTTTTTTTCGCTTCATTTTAATTAATTAATAAATTTGAATTAAAATTTGTCATTGATATTGTTTTCACGTAAGATTTCAAGAAGAATCAAGCCATTTCTTTCAGCAAAATTTACGTTCCTGTGTTTAAAAAAATACATTTATCCAATCAGAGTTTAATAACGTTTTAATGCAGATAATATTCTAGTGTTTTTATGTGGAATATGAATCATTTAAAATATTAATTAAAATTGAGATTATGACCTCACACAAAATCACATTTAAGTGTTTCTCTACCAGTTTGCGCTCGTGATCTACATACTACCCTTAAAATTTTCTATATTCCATGAAATATAAGATAATACGAATTTCTTATGACAAACAAAATTTTTTGAAGAAATTTTACAGTTAAACATTTTCAGGAAACATTTTATTTAAATAGAACACAATAGATTTGAAAGTAAGTACGAAATAAAGGGAAAAAAAAGAAAGCGAGAAAGTGCGAGTGGAAGAAAGATAATGAGAAAAAGAGTGATGAAAGGGAGAATGATAAAGAGAAAGAAAGAGAGAGAGAAAGGGGAGTAGAGAGAAAAGATGTGAGAGAGGTAGATGTACAGAGAGAGGTACAGAGAGAGAGAGAGAGAGAGAGAGAGAGAGAGAGAGAGAGAGAGAGAGAGAGAGAGAGAGAGAGAGGGGGGGGGGAGAGGGTACACACACAGAGAGAGAGAGAGAGAGAGAGAGAGAGAGAGAGAGTATTACTTTAAAGAAAAGTTATAATTTCACACTGAGATAGTGGAATTTGCAAAAAATCCTTCAAAACTAAATACTTATAAAAAACTAGTATGTTGTGGAACCCATAAAATTTTCTTCTATATATTCCAATACCAATTCACAAATTATTTATTTAAATTCTTATTTGTTAAAGTTATTTTCCATGATAATTGCAGACAATTTTCATCATGGAGAAGTGTAACACTAAATGCCAAAGAAAAATTAATTTTATTGTATACAGAAGATATTTTAGGAAATGCATTAGGAAAATTATTTTTACTTTCTTCTGTATATGTACGTATTTTTCGTTCTCATTCTTATTATTATCATAGTATATATATATATATATATACATATAAGAAAAAATATCAGAAACGTAAATATTTTCGAATTCCAGTTTTCGATTCAGGTTTTGAGATGTCCAGTACACGATTTGACTATTTTTAGAAAATGTCTGTCTGTGCGTCTGTGTACATCACAAATTTTGTTGACGCTTTATCTCACGAACCAATCAACGACGTGTAATCAAACTTCGTATTTAGTTGGACCTTGACCTAAACTAACGCTGATTATATTTGAGGATCAATCGTTTAATAGGTGGTGCTGTGATCCCATTTTCTCGTAATTTTTAAAATGACAGTATAGGATAAAATTTCGTATAAATGTACATAATGAGAGTTATTGTTAATGAATGAGTATAAAATTAATATGAATTATCGATAATAGTTGTAGTAGATAATTATCGATAATAGTTGTAATAGTAAATTATGAAAAAATGGGATGACAACATCGCCACCTATTAAGTGGTTGGTCCCCAAATATAATAAAACTAAATGCCGAGTTTGGTTGATTTTCGTTCATTGGCTCGTGATTTTTGATACATACACACACAGTCAGACATTTTCTAAAAATAACCAAATCGTGTTAAGGACACCTTAAAACGTATAAATATTTTGAAAACCGGACTTCGAAAATTTTCATGAATTCAATAATTTTTTTTTATACATAGAAGAAAGTAATGAGAAGTAACTTATAATAATAATATAACAGTTTATCTACTCAGTATTCATTTCAATGATTTTACAGTTAATTTAGCAATCGAAGCGTAATTTAACGAAGAAAATTGAAACACGTATTTTTCATTTATAACATTATTAAGATTGGTTCATGTGTCTGGCTTTGCAATGGAATGCAAACTTTTTGTTTATTGAACAAGAACAAAAATCATGAGTTTAGCATAGTTTATTAACCCTTTCCAACAATACGTATTCGTTGCATTGTTTAACTTTCGATATTTTACTGATTTAATTCGATATTTTACTAATTTAATTCACAATCGAAAATGCAATTCCAGCAATTTTTAATTATATGCCGCAATGTATCTGAATATTTTTGTGTGGATCAGGAAATCTTAATACTACTCATGCTATATTTTGTATATATATATATATATATATATATATATATATATATAATACTAGCAGGCTTTGTCCGCTTCGCTGGTCAATATATTGAAATGAATCCTCAAAACACCATATCATTAATAATAATAATAAAAAAAAAAGATCTTAAAAAAAAAAAAAAAAAAAAATCATTGAAATTAGTCATTGATTCTGGAGTCCCAATGCAGTCTCTTACCTGCTTTTTTTTTTTTTTTTTTTTTTTTTTTTTGTGCTTTTTATGGACTGCTTGGCTCAAGGTGGCTGTCACAAAAAAAAAAAAAAAAGTTCCTTGGTGAAAAATGTCCTATCTACTTCGGCATCAAAAGTTAAAAAAATACCCGCATGATTATCAATAAATAAGGTTCTTTAATATAGATCTGAATTAGTTTTCATTTTATGGTTATTTAATTTCGATAATGATGCCATTTTGTCATGTGCCTGAGCAAATTTAATATTTAATATTATTATCATTATTATTGTTGTTATTTTATTCGCGTAAAAATATTTTTTATTACATGTCGAAAAATAAAAGTTAACTTCTTTGGCAACAATTGAAAATTAAAATAAATGATTTTAAATTTTTATTATAGAAGAAATATCTATATTATCTATTATATATAATATAGATAATAGTATCTATAATATATAATATAGATAACGTTTTGCTTCCTTCCCCTCCCCCTTGGGAACTAAATTTCTAAAATTCCAAAAATTGATTTTTAGGTATTTGTGTTAGTTATATTTTAAAGCAAAAATTTTACGGATATCTGTTTTTTTCTTTGTGATATAAGGGTTTTTGTGAAAGCACGTTTAGCCCCCTGTCCTCCCTTTGGTGCCGAATTTCTAAACTTCCAGAAATTAGCTTTTAAGTTTTTATGTTAGCTATATTTTAAAGCAAAACTTTTACTGGTATTTGTTTATTTCAATGATATATGAAGTTTTTTTTTAAATCACTTTTTGCTCATGGCCACGCACCCCCTCTTGTGAACCGAATTTCCAAAATTCCAGAAATTGGTTTTTAGGTATTTGTGTTAGCTATGCTTATAAAAAAAAAGAAAAAAAAAAAACGAATGTATGTTTTTTTGTTTGAGATATGAAAGATTTTGTGAAATCACGTTTTGCTCCCCCCCCCCCCCCCTCAGGGGCGAATTTTGTAAAACCGCTTCTTACTGGATGTCTACGTAACAGAAGGAACATTGTCATAAAATTTCCTGCTTCTAGGTCTAGAGGTTTCGGCTGGGCGATGATGAATCACTACTCACTCACTCACTCAAGACAAACGATTTTATATGCAGAGATTGTGCAAGTGCACAAAATATGTCAGTTTCATTATCATTTGTGCAAAATAAAGTTATAAAATATAGTTTATAGAAATATTTCTCATACATCGCAATGATTGGCGTATTAAGCAATATATACTACAACTTCTTCAAAGCTATAAAAAAAAATTAATAATAATAATAAATAAATATATAAATAAGGTGTGCATTATAAAGCTTTTTTATGAATTACATTTCAAAATGAAGACATATTGCATGTACAGTCGGTAACAAAACTCTCCGAACACTAGCAAAAATTCCTATGTAAAAAAAGTTCACTTAATACAGTTTTGTTAAATAAGTCCTTGTCGAATTCTGTTCTTAGTCAGTTTAAAAACAGGATTCGACAAGGATTTATTGAACAAAACTACATTAAGTGTACCTTTTTCTATATAAGAATTTTTGCTAGTGTTCGGAGACTTTTGTTACCGACTGTATGTGTACTAAAATATGACAACATTAATTATATTAACCTTCTGCCGGCCCTAAAGAGTTAAATTTTAAAAAATCTATTTGAATTAACAAAGTAAAATTATTATTATTATTATTATTTTAATTTTTAAAAATGCTACAGAATTGCTAATTTTCATCCTCCTCCCCCTCAACTACACATCATTATTGTACAAGCATACAGTCGGTAACAAAAGTCTCCGAACACTAGCAAAAACTCCTATATTAAAAAAGTACACTTAAAACAGTTTTGTTAAATAAATCCTTGTCGAATCCTGTTCTTAGTCAGTTTAAAAAACAGGATTCGACAAGGATTTATTTAACAAAACTGTATTAAGTGTACTTTTTTTTATATAGGAATTTTTGCTAGTGTTCGGAGGCTTTTGTTACCGACTGTACATTCTGAACGTATGAATGGCGAAATGTAAGGCGAATTTCGTGGTTTTTAATTGTATTAAGTGTGAACGAAAACAGAAAGTAAACTTTATAAACAGACCTTTTTAAGTGTCTATAAAGTGTCCTCATTATTTATTTATTTATTTATTTTTTATAAGATTTAATCTTAAATTAAAAATATTAAAATTTTTCAAAAGTTAAATAAAATAAAATAAAAGAAACATAAATAAGTAAATAAAATAAAGTAAAATAAAAATATATAAAACTTTGAATTTTATTTTTTATTTTTTAAATTGAAATGACTTTGAAGAGATTTTAATGCATATATTATTTTTGTATTTTAATGCACATGTATGAAAAAATTATAAAACAGTGTTATAACTTAATTATAAAACAGTGATTTAAAAAAGAGCTTTATAATGTATATTGTTCCTTAAATATCATTTTCAGTTAGCGCATATGTTGTAATGTAAACAATATTTAAATTTTAAGTCTGTCGTGCTTATAGTTTGTTTTTAAAGTTAAATTTTTGAATCTGAAATTTAGCTTAGATGTACAGTCAGCAGCAAAATTATTAGAGCGCTAGCAAAAATTCCTATGTAAAAAAAGTACACTTAATACTGTTTTGTTAAATAAATACTTGTCGAGTCATGTTCTTAGTCAGTCTAAGAACATGATTCGACAAGGAATCATTCAACAAAACAGTATAAAGTGCACTTTTTTCTATATAGGAGTTTTTGCTAGCGCTCGAATAATTTTGCTGCCGACTGTATTGTAGAACGAAGAAGTACCTGATTTATTGTATATAAATGAAATTTCACAATATCTATTGCAGAATAGATAAATCCAAATTTATGTAAATTTGCATTTTTTTTTTATTTATAAAATGTGGGTTTGATCTTACTTGTGACAGGATAGTTTTAGTGAGCTTTTTTTTTCGTACATAAATATTTGTATTGCGTAATATCAAGTTCATTAAAAAGTAAATGAATAAATAAATAAAGAAAGAAAGAAAGCGAATGAGAGAACGAGAAATAATTGAATTTTTTAAATAAAAATAATAACGAAACTTTTTTTAAAATAAAATTAATTAAAAGTTATCCTTCTGGTCTATTTACTAAATATTTCGGGAAGAAAAAAAAAAAAAATCTTGCATCATAGATTTTTTTTCCCACTCCGTGTTAGCTCAAAAAAGTGAAAAGAACAGCCATTTCTTAGCTCGGAGAACTTCAAATATTTACGCTCTCCTCCCGCTCTTCATTCATCCCTTTGATGTGTGCCAATGCCATACGTGTGGCGCATGCGCCCCTGCACTGACAAATCGGCTCCTGTTGCATCCATCCTAACCAATGGGGGACTGTCCGATTGGTTTTATCTCGCTCATCTTCACAGTTGCCAAAAGTCGGTTCAGTAAAACGGAAGTCTTATTTCTACGGCAATGTTGAATTGGGTTACTATAAGAAAAAGTGATACGGCAAGAAGTTTCGGATTTAAAAAATGTCATCTGAAAGCGCTGGAAAACGATATAGAGATAATATGTGACTGATATCTGTTGAAGGAATAAAGCTGTTACTTTAAAAAGTAGATTTAAAATAGTTTATATACCGGAGATAAATATGACTTTTATTTGAAATTGCCATTTAATTTAGTGATGTATCATATTTATTATTCGATAATATTATGAAATTTATTTTAAAAACTCTATTCTACTAGTATATAGTTTGATGGTGAATAAGTTTAAATTTATGCGTGTATTTAAAAAATATTTACATGTTTCATTTTATCATTATTTCGTATTACAACAGAATTTTCTGTTACAATATTTATTAGCGATTACATAACTCCATTAGTAATGCGTTTATTATTAAATATTCTTGAAAAATGATCTTAGATATTAAATCTATGTGGAAAAAAACTTGTTGGATTAAAACTTGAATCAGACATTGTAGTGTAAAGTTTTTCAAAAAAGTAAAGTACTACGATAAAAATTGAAACTTTTCTAATTTTAGTTCAAACACAAAAAGAACTCCGAAGTTATTCCTATTCATATAATTTGTTTTTTAAAAAAGTTAGGAAATAAATGATATACTCAATACAAAAATGAACTCTTGTATCAACAACAAAATAATAATTTTAATTACAAATAATTTGCTCGTTGATAAATCTGCACTTCTGTCAATTGCTTTAGAAGAGATAATACTGAGATTAAAACAAAGAAATATACGTACTAAAAATTTATTAAGAAAATCCTACATTTCGGAATCACAAAACTTAAACTTTAGCAAATCAGAAGAAATAGTTTCAGTTTATAATTTCAATGTTCATAGTCTTTTACTAGCATGTTATATCTGAGATGCAAGCAAAGTTAAAATTTTATAGAATCACTGATATATAACTGATTTTCACTCTTCCTTAATTTGCACAGTTAGAACAATTGTAGAGATTCTTGTAAACCGTAATTTTCGTTATATATTACAATTCAATTTCTTGGATCCTCACTGTTTACAGAAGTAGCTGTAAAATAAGAGAAGAAAGTTATAGAAATATTTGTAGCAGCAATCTATAAAAGTGTGTTCACAAAATATTTTTCATTTGCGTGAAGTACCTCAACCTTTCAACAAAGCTTTATGTATTTACTCCCCCGTTCCCTCCGGATAAAGTGCTTCTAATATTTGTGTCACTCAATGCGGGCTAATTTGAAAAGGATGGCTTCCACAGGTTCTGATTCCTCTGAACAGAGCCATGTGTTATCTATGGACAAAGCAGCTTTTCTACTCATCCGTATTAAAAAGGCTTTTCAGAAGAAAAAGAAAAGGTAAGAATAACAAATGTTCTTATAATGTGAGTGTTTTTGATACTACATTTCGAATAACTTTAAACAATTATATGCTTATTTTCAACAAATAATTTATTACTCGATAAATCATAGAAATCATAATTAAGTAGAAATTTCATTTAGGTCTTTAAACATTGTTTCATGCATACATGTTCTATGTTTTCACAGTACTGGAAATATTTCTTAACTGAACTTATAGAATTATATGTTACATATGAAAATACTTTTTCATCTCTAATATTAATGTAATAAATATAGAAGTAATAATTTTGTTCAGTATGATATAGAATTATATTTGGATTGTTAATGATGATAATAGTTGTGCATTCATTCAAATTTGAATAATATTGCAAAGAGAGAGGAAGGAGAGCGAGAGTGATAGTAAGAGTGAGTGAGTGAGTGAGACAGAGAGAGAGAAAGAGAAAGAAAGAAAGAAAGAGAGAAAAAGGGGTGAGGGAGGGAGAGAGAGAGAGAGTTGGGTTTTAAACCATAAAAGCAATTTATGTTAAAAACAATTTGAAAATTCTTTATTAAATTTTGAACTAAAGGTTAAAAGTGCCTTATTTACATATATATGAGTGAAATTAAAACTTTTCAGTTGCTGAATTGAAAAAGTATTGTTTTAAAATGTTAATCGTGAAGAAAGATAAAATCTCTGAATATCGATATACTTTTCTCATTTAATATGCCTGGTTTTAATTTTCTTATGATTCCCATATCTCAAAATTCATACCTTTTGAGTGATGTAATTTTTAGAAATAGATATCGTTTTATTTATACACATGGAATATAATCAAAATGAATTTTTTCTTTCGTTTTGTGTAAAGTTAAAAATAAGAATAGAATTTTTACTTTCTCTTACCCAGAAGGTAGAGAAAGTATTGTTTTTGGGTGAAATTTTCAAACGCGAGATTTTGTTATATTTACACATTTTGAGGTCCCCTGAATACGAAAATCATGTTTTTAGCAAATGGTCTGTGTGTCTGTCTGTGTTTATGTCTTTGTATATGTCTGTGTGTCTGTGTGTGTGTTATCAGCATATCTCAAGAACAAATAGTAGCAGACATTCCAAACTTGGTATTCTAAATATATATCACATATAGATGCTACAGTAAGCTTTTCGTTAAGATCAAGCAAATGGTTCGTCTACAAGGACAATCAAGAGAATTCTAATACATTACGTCTATGGGGGAAATTGCAGGTAAATAGAGTTTAACGTCTATAGACTGCACTAAACCAAATGAAACGAATATATATATTTTGTAATAGAGATAGTGAACTGGGAAAAATTTTTTGTGTATGTAGGAGCCTCGCCTGGGAAGTCTCCCCTCGAGGGGAGTAAATTTTCATGATGGGTATCTTTCAAAAGAGCTCGCCAATACCTTTAAAATGAACGGTTGAAAAATCGATCTGCGATAATTTAAAACAAAGTTATATATTTTTTTCACTTTTAACGAAAAAAGAAAAAAAAAAAAAAAAAAAAAAAAAAAAAAAACTTAGAAAAAAAAATAGTATTTATTTTATTTTATTTTTATTTTATTTTTATTTTTTTAAATATTGAGAATAAAATGGACTTTTTTGGATATTTAGTATTATACTGCTTCTCTAATATGGAAATCGTCTGCATTATCATAAAAGATAATTTTTTAAAATAATAATTTTAATAAATTTTTTTTAAAAAACAGAATTATTTTTTAATAACCGAAATGAATTTTATATAAATCTAGGTACATTAATGAAACGGGGGGTTGTGGGGGGGGGGGGCAGAATTAATTATCATATAAAACTCTTCCGAAGCCTAATTTGAATTGTTTAACATAGGTTTACATAAAATCGTTATCTTACCTCTTAATCTCCAACCTGTATTTATAGTATTAAATTTCAGGGTAAGAGAAAGTCGTGTGAGTGACACACCAGATTATTTTTTAGTTTTCATTTTTATTTATTTATTTATTTATTTATTTTAAGTTTCAGAAAATATTCAAAATTTCTGATTAAACTCAGACTTTTTTTTTTTTTTTAAATCTAAGATAGCTTTTTTTTTTTTTTTTTTTTTTTTAAATCGGGTATTTAAACGATTTATTATAATTATCATTATTACTTATTTGAAGTTGGAAATTAATTAGAGGAGTCAAATTCTGAAATTCTGTCGATAAATACCGATGCTGAAGAATGATACGAATATTGGTGAAAAAGTGGCCTTCACTACTGTTGCCTTCGATATCAAGGCCTTTTGTATAGAAATATTATAGACAGAGTTTGAATTCCAATCTGTAAGTGAATATGGAATATGTTAAATTCTGCATGAACGAAGCAGAGTTATATAACAGTATGTTTATAGGGAATTCGATTTTCTTAATTCATTTTAACAACAAATTCTGTTGTAACAATATTCTGTTATAATAATTTTTACTGCATCTTAAGTATTTTAAAGGGCAGATAAAATCTTATAAAAATTAATAGATTTAAAATTTCTTTACAATAAATACAAATTAAAAATCATATGAATAATTTCATTTCTATTAATATAACTATTATATTACTATTTTTGAAAATATTAAATTAATGAGAAACAAACATCCACTATAAGCGGTATTCATTATAGCTTTAATTTCTAAATAAGTAAGTAAGTAAATAAATAAATAAAAAATAAAAATAAATACTGTAGTTCGAACGTTAATGGCTAAGTTAAATTTTTTTAAAAATGCACAAAATTTTGTTTAAAAAAAAAAAAAACTTTTTAACAATTATAAAAAAATAAAATTTTCTCTTTTCTTTCAGATAATATTTTTGTACTTTTCGACTTTTATTATATTAAAATACTTATTAAAACTTAAACAAAATCAACGCGTTACTCTCTTGCTTAAGTAAACGATTTAATTTTAAATTCCCTTTATTAAGACAAAAAGATTTTAATATTTTTAATACTCATTTTGATGCTTTTAATATTTTAATTTTAATATTCATGTTTTCGATAAATTCTGACTTTAAAATAATTATGAATTTTGTTAAATTTCTTAGATTTTCTTTTTAAATTAAGTATAGGGACCAGAATAGAGTACTTTTATAACTGAAAAGGGCTAAAAATTATTACAATCAGCCAATAGAGATGTATGTTTTGTTCGAAAATGGACATAAACAATATGATAATTTTTATAAAAATTTTTCTTAGTACTATTTTCCAAAAAAAAAAAAAAAATATCATCAAAATGTGGGCTATCCTGTATAAAAAAGAATATCTGGTTACGGTAAAGTTCAGTATGGAGAAAGTGATATAAATGGGCTAAAAATAAATACTATATTTCAGCATAAAAGGGACTCAAAGATTCAAAAAGAGTGAAAAAAAAAATCTGAAAAGAAATGATGTTTTAATCAGCATTTAATTTATATATTTTTAAATTGTTGCAATTTGTCCGACAAAAGTATTTTTAAGAGAATCAGAGAAAAATATTTGTGATACACTCGTGTTTCCCCAGGGTCCAAGAGGTTCAGTTTTCAATCCTAGTAGATGAGAGGTACCACGTTCAAATACAGATGGCGCTTGTCTTTCTAAACGTTTAGAATTTCTGTGGATTTCTTCGAAACTCGTATGAATAAAGGCTGGAAACTCACAGAAAGACCCTCTTGGATAGCCTTCTATATTAACCTATGTCCTTCGAGTAGACAATAAGCCTTAACCTTTACATACACTGATGCCAACACATTTTGTAAATGAAGCTCAATTTCCTTTTTTAATAATGTCTAACTCCAGTTTTCTATATTTGATATTCCGTCTAATTTTCTGCATTTCGCATTCATACGCAGTAGGGCCCCTCTATATACAGGCCGACCGATCCGCCATTTTGGTTTTCAGAACTCAACAAACATGGCGGATACTTTATGTTGTGGATATTTACATTAAAGGTAAGCAATCTTACTCTCATTTAATTTTTACCAAGTTGCTTTTTTTTTCAACGGAATAATAGATAGTTAAAATTCTGAACAGTTTTGTGTGTAATATATGACAAATTACGTTATTATTTAATAGTTTGTATGTCATCATTCATGTGATAAAACAACACAAAATCGTGTAAAATCCTGCCCAAAAGAAAGGGTACTGGGCTAAATTTGTAAGAAAGTTAGTACGCTTGTTGATTTTTCTGTTATATTTAGTGTTTAGTTATGTTTTATGAATATTTTAAGTATTTAAATATCACACGAAATCTCGTAAAATATTTGGCGATTTAGCCTGTTGGCGAAAGATTGCCTGCCCATTGCGGCATTGCATATATGTTTTGTTTACACTTGTGAACTGAGATGTAAAATTCGCATTTTAATCCAAATATATATTTTTGTACACAGTTGTATAAATTTTCTTAAACTGAAAGATATTTACAATACTTTTAAAGATATTTTTGGACACAAATGACTGTTTTTGGTAAGAATTAAATTAAATAGTTATTTTTGCATGCTATGTTCTCAGATTTGAATTTTTTCTTTTTAACTGTTTGAATGAAGATTGCATTATTGCACAAACAATTTAATTGTAATCAATCTAAATTACCTTATTTCTTTTGATTGAAGCATTTTAAAAGATTTATTATTGCTGGAGAAACTTTACGATCACGGAAAAAATGTAAACAAAAAGTTATCGTGTAAGTTTGTTAAGTTCAAAGCATTCACTGATAGCGCCTGCGCCAATGACTTCCCGTTTGCGCCAACAGCAACCCTATTTCGAAAACCAAAATGGCGGATCGGTCGGCCCGTATATAGAGTGGCCTTAATACGCAGTCTTAATCAACAGTATAACCCTTTCCGAATATAAAATTAAAACACCTGGAATTGAAAAATAATTTCCAAAAAGTGTAATTTTTAGGAATTGTAGAAAGGTTTTCGCAGTAACATGCAATGAAATGTAGATGTTTAATGGTGACGAATAATTTTTTTTATAAACACACACATTGTTTCTGGTCGAAAATACTAAGTATGGTCATTTATCAAATGAAAGAAAATATACGAATGCAGTACAAAAGTAGCAAAGCATTAAAATGGTTTGCCTTTCTCTAAAGCTAATATTTCTTTTCCTTCTCATGCGGATTTACACGTAGCTTTTGGTCAACAAACTTTCTTCAACATTTATTGCTCATCTTCATCTTATTATTATTGTCTGATGCCTAGAAATTACATTTTATTTTCTCATCATCTTTTCCATTTACTCATCTATATTTATTTTAATTTATATATATACATATTGTTTTTTCCCACTAGCAGGTTTTCCCTTCTTCGCTGGTCACTATATTTAAACGAATTCTCAAAATTGAATCACTAATTTTTTATATCACTTTACAGATTAAAAAAAAAAAAAAAAAAAAAAAAACTCGTTGAAATTGCCCTGAACATCTGTCCGAGTACATCAGCGTCTTTCTCTCCCGTGCTATGTCGGGTTAGATCTATTCAATCAGGTCTCACTGCCTGCAACAACGCCTTTTTCTGGCATTTCAATTTGGTTATTTATTGGATGACAGATGGAGCTTCTATTATACCAGGTCTACAATTTTACAGATGAATATATCTCAATATCGATGAAACATTTTCATTTTGTTACCATGTATTAGCGAGACCTAATCACTCCTCTTTTTAAAACTCTCTCTGTAATAATAAAATTTTAAGTAGAATAAATTTATAATTTTAGTACAATTACTTATAATATAAAAATTATACATAAACATAAATGTTATAAATGTTTTTTTTTTTTTTTTTTTTTTTTTTTTTTTTTTTTTTTATTTATTTAAAATTTAATATGCTTATTTTTTTATTTATTTTTACTATACTACCATTTAATTTCAATAAATATATTAATAATAATAATAATAAAATTTCGCTTTCAAATGAATGAATGAATTAACCAAAAAATAAATAAATAAATAAACAGTATAATAGTCGTTACTTTAGAAATATATCTTTTTCACTTTCAAATTAGTGAATTATATAAATAAATAAATAATAATATAAACAATATTTCGCTTTCAATGAATGAATGAAAAAAAAAAAGTTTAAGAGCTGTGGCTAAGATACGCAGATGATCGAAATGAAAGAATAAATTTTAGAAAATGAAGCAGAAAAGTCAATGAATAATAATAATAATTTAAAAAATTCAAATTCGAAATTCGAAAAAATCTTGATGAATCGCACACCTGTAAGGTCCCAGCTACCCATCTGTCCTGTTTTGTAGCTCTATGATCTGTAGTCTGAGCACCAGAGCGCAGACAGACACACATATACGCATACAGATACACACAGAGATATTTCTCTTTATTTATATAGATTGTATTTTATTTTGTCATTAGTCAATTTTATTTTCCATTTATATATTTTTACCAGCATTATTTTGAAGGTATCATTTCCCTTTTATTTTTTCTTTCCACGTGCATTGTTTTTGTGCGTTTCTGCCTTTGTGTATTAATTTTCAGCATTCTACATTTCAGGAACATGCATTAGGTGCATTTCATAGCACCAAATAGTCTTGAATGTAATAATATAATAATATTATGTTTACTGATTAGCCATTTCTTGTTTTAAACAGATTTTTTCTCTCTCTTTTCTTTTTCCTTCTCTCTCTCTCTCTCACTTTTTTTAATGTTCAAATATGTTAACGAATTTACGGAAAAGCTAGCTATAACTAAATGTATGTAGAAAACAATAAAAACTTAATTTGATAACAAGTTATTTTAATTATTTTCTAGGTGAGTTCTAAGAATGTTACTCGCGTGTTTAACGGGAAAAAAAAAATCCCCCTAATGAAAATTTTTTATGTATGTATATTTGGTAATAATAATTATACGTACATGAATTCCAATCTATTTCAATCTGTTAGACAAATTATTAAAATATTAAGATTAAAAATAAATAAATAAATACAAATGCAATATAAAATAAGCTACGTAAAACTAATTAGTTTTTTCCGTCTTAATGAAAGGGAAAGTTTTCTTAAGTAAACAATTACTTTTTCAGAGTATTTTTTAATTTTCGGAAAAATGGTAATTTAATATTTTATCCAGTGAATTTAATTTAAATAAGAATAGAAATTTAATACATATCAGGAAATTGAAATACTTAAAGAAGAAAGGATTTCTTTAAATACTAGTTTTATTAAAATTTTCGCTATCTTTTTTTTTTTTTTTTTTTTTTAAATATTGAAATATATTAAAGCAATAAAACAATGCAGACAACTCACTTTAAAAATATTTATTTTAAGTTTTATTTCCTTTCATATTATATATTTGAGGAAGTATATTTTACAAAATTATGAAATTGTTGTTTTTTTATTTATTTTATTTTATTCCATTTTCTGAAATAGCTTTTTTGAACTGCATTTTACTTAAAAAAAAAAAAAAAAAAAAGGATACATTTAAATAAAATGCGACAGTTTCTGGATGTAATGTTGCTTTGCTGCTTTGCGTGGGTGTGTGAACAAGTTTTTTCAACTTGGCAAAATGGACGATAACTGCATATTGTCTTATTAACCATCATTATTACTTTCTTCTATATTCAATAGAAGAAAGTATTTGATTCGTAAAAATTTTCGACTCGGGTTTTTGATGGATTTACACGATTTGAGAGCTGTAGAACACGATTTGACCATTTTTAGAAAATGTGTGTCTCTGTGTGTGTGACAAAATTTTTGTGGCGACTGTATCTCAGGTACTACTGCACAGAATTTCATACAAATTGGTATGTAGTTACACATTGACATAAATTAGTGTCTATGAACTTTTGGTAAAAATTGTCCAACAGCTTGCGTTGCCATCCCGCTTTTTCTAAATTCTTAACATGGTGGTATAGGACAAAATTTTGTATAAATGTGCATAAACAGAATTATTTTTTAATAATCATTAGGAAATTTACAAGAATTATTTATAATATAGATAGTCAATTGGATTTTTTTTTTTTTTTTTTTTGTGTGTGTATGTAGGAGCATCGCCTCTCCAACTAGGAGGAAGTCCCCCCCCCCCCTCGAGGGGAGTAAATATTTATGATGGGTATCTTTCAAAAAAGCTCGCCAATACCTTTAAAACGAATGGTTGAACCATAGATCTGCGATAATTTAAAATAAAGTTATAATTTTTTTTTTTTCATTAAAAAAAAAAAAAAAAAAAAAAAAAAAATACACTGGTTTTCATAATTATAAGGACACCCGTTTTTCTATATTAACTAAACACTGAACACTATTATTTAAACAAATATATTTTTTATTAATTTGAATTTCATTAATAGACTACATTTAAAAAGTTTTATCGTTTTTCTATCTTAAAAAACTTCAAATACGGTCAATAAGGGGATTTTTCAGGTGTTCACAATTATAAGGACAGCTCGAATCTTAGTAATTTTTTTTCACTTATTCTTTAAATTAATATTTTATGGGGCCTCTTTTCAGGGTGAAATAGTCAGACATTCTCTCTGGTATATATATATATATATATATATATATACATTTTTTTTTTTAATATTCAGTTTCAATACCATTTCATACTGCATAGATGATATTCTGAATACATTTAAACTATTTAAAATTGCTTTCCACTTGCATGCGCTTTTCTAATGTGATAAGTTAAGGTTTTTCTCAACTTTTAGGCCACGGGAAAGGCTATAATACAGAAGTTTCTTTCTTCAAACTATTTCCTATTGCTCTAGAAGTAGAGCAAAAATGTAAGTCTTGTTGAAAAAAATATTATTACCCCCAAAATCTAACAAAAATCTGAGAATTCAACGTTTAAAATTTGCGGATAATCTTTTGATGTTCATAATAATAGAAATAATTACTAAATTCATTCTGCCTTCAGTACAAACAGCTCCCCAGAGCACCATAGATAGATCCACCTTTAAAAGGCCCGATTCATATCTGCCTTTAAAAAAATATGCTCTGTCTTTCGCTATCTTCAGATCGTGCCAGTAACTGTTAAAACCATTTGGTTAATCAAGAATAAAATGTTTTTCATCCGAAAATGCAACATTTTACCATTTAATATTGTCTTTATTGAACTTTTACGCAGACGTTCTTTCCTCCATTTAATGCTTATTGATTATTACAGGTTTTTTTTTTAAATTCATTTTAATATATTATTAATTATTTTAAATATGCATAAATGTGGACTTCAACCTTTCGTTAAAAATTACGAGTAAATTCAGCAGCAGTCATTATGAGTAGAAAAGTAAGAGGAACTATGAGTCTTCGATATCTGTAAAACAACTCTGATTTTGCATCAGATCGAATCAGCAGTTCAACTTTTGATCACATTTCCTACAACAATTTTAGATCTTCGAATTTCATTAGAAATTCGGCGGATTGAAATTATCCTTCCACGTAAAAAATACATTTATCATACTGCACTACATGAACGTTCTTTTTTTCGAGGAATTATCAGTAATGTCTGCCCAAGAAAAATTGAAGGCTTATATATGAATTAATCTAGCCCAGTAATTAACAAATTCGCATGTCAACTATAATTTATCCGCTATTAAGTTAAATAAAACAAAAAATTCTTGATTGTCTCTATAAATTATAAACATCTAAAAACGTGTAGAAAAAAATATTTTGCTTTATTTTTTATTAATTTTGTTTCATATTAAAAAACTTATAGCACTTTTGGTTTTTAGAGTACTAGATATATTAAGTGCATTTAGTATAACCTTGTTCACAATTATTTTTACATTAGTTATTTCAAAACATAAAGTGTCCTTATAAATATGAGAAGGAGTGTATATATAATATTGCGAATAAAATTGACTTTTTTTTTTATATTTAGTATTATACTGCTTCTCTGTTATGGAAATTGTCTGCATTATCATGAAAGATACTTTTTTTTAAATAATAATTTTAATAAACTATTTTTACTGAGTGAATTTGTATAGGAAAATATAGATGAAAGTCATGTGGTGGCCACAACACACTAGTTTCATTTTGATAACGAATGCATATTTTTTCACTTATGAGAATTATATAAAAATATTTATTTATATTGTGTACATCTTTTTATATTCATACCTTTTAAGACTAAGGTACAAGCCGAAATCTGCGTTAGAAAGAAGTGAAAAGTTTCTATCGGTCAATCGGCTTGCAAGTTCCGTAGTCCGAATGTGTTATTATTAATTTTGTTATGATCAACAGTCGCTATTGGTTATTTAATTGATTAATCAGAAGTATAGAACATTGGTTCACATACGCATACAAATGTTATAGTCTATATATTTTTGAGTATACCAAGAAGGTTTTACATTGTTGCTACTTTTCTAAGAATCGTGATGTGCATTTTATTATTAGTAAACATTCCTTTTTAAAATAAAATTACCAAAAATTAAATAAAAAAAGGGTTATTAGTGGTTAAAAAGTGTTTAAACCACCGCCCCCTGGTGGTTAAAAATGGAACTAGGTGATTTTGCAGTAGACCCTATCATGTTACACCTTATTTTAAAGGTCTTGGTATTTCCTGAATGTTGGTGTTGTTCGTATAGAACACGCTGTGCCGGTGGAAAGTGCAACTAAAGAATTTTGCAGTTGACACCACCATGTGACACCTTATTTGAAAGGTCTTGGAAATTCAAGGCGATTGGTGATGTTCGTATACAACATACTGCGCCCCCTGGTGGCGGAAAATGGATTTTGCAGCGCGTGCGTATCATGCCTGCTATACGGTGCCGCAGCCACAGGCAGCGGTAACACGAGTCAGAGGTTCGTTCGGTTCAAGGTTAATTTTTGAGAATTTTTTCATGTTATTAGCGGCCTGCATATACGCTGCCGCAGGCACCGGGTCAGAAGCTCAAGTTCCGTTCTGTTTGGGGTAATTTTTTTTTTACAGATGATATTATTATTATTATTATTATTATTATTTGTGATGCTTTCATTTAAAAATAGAAATTCAAACAAAATCGAGTTAAAGATATAAAACCATACAAATTTAAGGTACATTTAAGGTTATTATCATGGGCCCGGGCACCGCCGGTCAGGTTCATTCGGTTCCAGGTTAATTTTTGGGAATTTTTTCATGTTATTAACGGCCTGCATATACGCTGCCGCAGGCACCGGGTCACGAGCTCGAGTTTCTTTTTGTTTGGGGTGATTTTCTTTTTGTTATAGATGATTTTTTTTTGTTTTTTGTTTTTTGTGATGCTTTCATTTAAAAATAGTCCTTGCATGTACTGCCGCAGGCACCGGGGTCACAAGGCCGAGTTTCGTTCGGTTCGAGGCAATTAATTTGTTACAGCTGTTTATTTATTTATTTATTTATTTTTTTTTCGTGATGCTTTCATTAAAAAAAAGAAATTCAAACAAAATCGAGTTAAAGATGTAAAATCATACAAATTTAAGGTTCTTTTAAGGTTATTATCATGGGCCCGGGCAACACCGGGCGGGTTCGTTAGGTTCCATGTTAATTCTTGGGAATTTTTTAATGTTATTAGCGGCCGGCGTATGCGCTGCCGCAGGCAAAGGGGTCACAAGGCAGAGTTTTGATGGGTTCGAGGTAATTTTTTTGTTACAGGTGATTATTTTTTCACGATGCTTTTGTTTAAAAATTGAAAGTCAAACAAATTCGTGTTAAAGATATAAAATCATACAAATTTAAGGTTCATTTAAGGTTATTATCATGGGCCCAGGCAGGGCCGGGCGGTCAACTAACATGTAGTCTTAGTATTAAACGAAATAGAAAATAAAAGGTAGCAACTGTTTATTTGGAGTCAGTTTGACGTCACACTGACAGTACTTTGTAGAAAGTGATGCCATATATAGCATTTCTATTTATAAGCATTTTTCCGAATTTCTTTTTTTTAAGTGAAATGTCGTAAATTATATTAGATGTTTTAACTTGAAATACATTTAAATAATGATGCGACAATTTTTGAAACATTACGGTCAATAAAGTAACCGTCGAATTCGACGGGTTCCAGCTAGTAGCATTTAACTGAATATGTGTGGAATTAAATATCCTATATTTTAAAATCGAATAGCGTTTCTTTTAATACTGAGACAGTTCATAAAATAATAATTATAAACTAATAATAAAAAATAAAATAAAATAAATGAAGAATGTGCCAGATCATCATTTAAAAAGAAAAGTATACTTGTTGAAATATTTACTTATGTACTTATGATAACTAATAGCTGTGATAACTGTTGATTCTAATGTTGTTTTTTGTTTTCACTAAAAAAAATTAAAAAAACTAGTATGTTATGGCCACCACGAGACTTTCTTCTATATTTTCCTATACAAATTCACTCAGTAACAATAATTAAAAAAAAAAAAAAAAAAAAAAAAATGGGACTTTGACAAAATTTTGGGTAAAATGTGAAAATTTTTTAAGGTTTGTCAAAACACGGAAACCGTGGGACTTTGACAAAATTAGGGGAAAAATGCAAAAATATGTTAAAGTTTGTCAGAACACGGAAACCGTGGGAGTTTGATAGAATTAAGGGGAGAGAAAAAAAAAAAAAAAAAAAGTGGGACTTTGACAAAATTTTGGGTAAAATGTGAAAATTTTTTAAGGTTTGTCAAAACACGGAAACCGTGGGACTTTGACAAAATTAGGGGAAAAATGCAAAAATATGTTAAAGTTTGTCAAGACACGGAAACCATAGGACTTTGACAAAATTAGGGGAAAAAAGCAAAAAATAGTTTAAGTTTGTCAGAACACGGAAACCGTGGGAGTTTGATAAAATTAAGGGGAGAAAAAAAAAAAAAGATTTTTTTTCTAAGTTTTTTTTCGTAAAAAGTAAAAAAAAACTTTGTTTTAAATTATCACAGATTTATAGTTCAACCATTCGTTTTAAAGGTACTGACGAGACCTTTCGAAATATACACATCTTGAAAAATTTTGCCCTATATCACCCTGTTAAAAATTTAGAAAAAGCGGGATGGCAACGCAACCTGTAAGACGATTTTTACCAAAAGTTGATAGGCACTAATTTATGTCAAGGTGCAACTACATACCAATTTGTATGAAATTCTGTGCAGTAGTTCCAGAGACACAGTTGCCACAAAATTTTGTCACACACACACAGACAGACAGACAGGCAGACATTTTCTAAAAATGGTAAAATCGTGTTCTACAGCTCTCAAAACGTGTAAATCCATCAAAAACCCGAAATCGAAAATTTTTACGAATCCAATACTTTCTTCTATTGAAGATAGGAGAAAGTAATAAAAATAAATCTCGTATTCATTTATAATTATTATTTTTAAGCTATTTCATTTTGCTCATAATTTGCTCATAGAAGATTAATATTCTTTATTTCTTTCTCTGTATTGGAAAGATATACGGTATATACCCTAAATATATGCAGTACCATTGTAAAATCATACAAAAGATCTATGTATTCATTTCTATCCGCACGCGATCAGCCGTGTACAAGAGTTACGTTACACCGACCACGATAATATAAATGGTTGACTCAGTATTTCTTGCTAGAATGGAGGTGAATGATGCTTGGCCGTGGGAAATCTTATTACGTTGAAAGGAAGCTCACCTTTATCTGAATGGAATTGTAAATACTCAGAACTGCGGGGATAACAAATCCTCAAATGCATTAAAAGAAATTTCATTACATTCACCAAGGTAACTGTTTGGCGTTTGGCGTGGTTTCACAGTGGAAATAATCATAGGTCCATTCTTCTAAGAGAACATTACGTCACAGGACCGGTATCTTCTTCTGGTACCGGAGAGAAATATCGCCACATGTTAAACAGCTTTGTTATTTCGTTAATTCAGCAAAGACAATGCCTGGGGAAAATCATTT
The DNA here is from genome assembly GCA_963930645.1 of Salticus scenicus. Lineage (NCBI taxonomy): Eukaryota > Metazoa > Arthropoda > Arachnida > Araneae > Salticidae > Salticus > Salticus scenicus. Next base: position 369,172,366 of record OZ005649.1, on the reverse strand, counting down.
TCATACAAAATGGAACCCTTTCATGCAGTACTTTGTGGGTACAGCAGCTCCTATGACAAAAATTCGCAACAGAAAGAGTTGTTAGCCGCTGCTTTCAACTGCATGGCCACCTCGGTTCCCTGTCTTTTACCCCAAGCGACATTTAGCTATGAAGTTACTAAAAGTCGAGGGTCTATCAAGGAATTGTCCAGGTTCTGTTTATGTTAATGATGCCATGTCACGGACTGTACGGGTAATTAATGCAGAAATTTTACTTTCTTCTGTTGTGCAAGTTGTGCACAGAGTGCAGTATGTGGTCTACGAAAACAACGGATACGTTGAATGTGATTTGAATGTGCTAGATAAAAGGAAATTTTATTTCAGTATCGATTCTAAAATTTTTTAAAAACTCTTTTTTCTCTTACTCATCACCACATTGATTCACATTAGCGGTGATTTTTGAAACTTTCTTTTTTCTCCCCCGCGGAAACATTAGTTACCCGTCTTCTTTAATTTTCCTAGAAAATTTCGCCATATTCTCGCATTCAGATTACGCTACAGATCACTATGAGTTGTGTTAGATCATAAATAGTAAAAACGCGTTTAGGACAGCTCATAAAAAATATAAAAACATCGAAAACGAGAAGCTGAATTTTTTTACGAATGCAATATTTTCTTCTTATGAATGTAGAAGAATGTAAAAAACATTTTTTATTTCTATTTGATAAAGTTGTCTTTTTTTCTTATATATTTTATCCCTTATTTAATAGTTTGCTTCATTATTTTCTTTTAATTAATGTTTTCCTGGATCTGCAATAATAATTACATTCTAACAACTATTGCTAAAATTTGTGTTTAGGCAAAGTTTACTACTTGTTATTTTTTAACAGGTTAGTTCATTTTTTTTTCTCTGATAGAAATATGTTTTGAAAGTATTATACTGAATAGAAAAGTATGACAAGCTTAAAAAAAAAAAAGGACGCTTTAAGAAAGAGGATAACTTTAATTTACTAGCTGTGTTTCGTTTTTTTATGACATTATTTGCAAGACAAATTTATACTTTACTGAATATCATTATTCTTGTTTTTAAATAAAGAATATTTAACTGAAAAAAAAAAAAAAAAATGGAAAAACCATGGAAAAAAAAATCATAATTATGCATTAATATGACATAAAATGAAGCACCTTTCTTTTCTTTCTTTTTTTTTCCTTTCTTTCGTTATTTTTTGTCAGTTCGGTAATAATATTGTTTTCTTTGTCTAAATGTTAAATTTAATCTGAGAATCTTAGAAAATAATTTGTACTTATCACGTGAAAACGGCTGAACGGAATACAATGAGACTGGGCTGAAGTTTAGGTCAGTACCCAACTTAAAATTATATCCATCAAACATTGCAAAATTTTAATAAGATTTCCAGACATGAGCAAAAAACGTTTCTGTAACCAATCAAAAATTATATCTAGTTATTTAGATACGTTAAAATGACTATATTTGACAAAAAATTCGACTTCTTCTTTTTCTTCTACTTTTTTTTTTTTTTTTTTAATGTAAACTCAACATTATCTTAAGTACACGATATATTTCCTTATTTCTTTTAAGATCCTTTATAGGACCCTCAGGGCGACTTTTTAATTACTAGCTATTGTACCCGGTTTCCGGAAAGTAAATGGCAATGACATTATGTTTTTTACGCATTGAGAAAATTTATGTTCAAATCAGTGTATAAAGAATTATGTGAATTAAAAGCAATATATATATATATGAGACAAAATTTACAAATTGTTCTTGTGTACTATAATAATCCATTTTCTATCTTTATCAGTATAGTAAACTTTCAGTAAGATAAATATTTTTTTAAATAATATACTGTGAATAATAATGAAATCCCAGTGCGAAAAATGGGCAGAACAGCATAACCATATATTATTAAGGTATTTTACTTTTTAAAACTTTTAATGAAATGAAATATAGGTTATTTGATTTTTCTACAGAAATACTTTAAAAATATAGTACACTATCACATAATGGCGTGACACGCGCTGTAATAAATACTGTTGTTTAAAGTAAATAATAATAATAAATTATAAAAAATTTATTCACTTCAAACTATTATACTGATCGACTTTTACGAAAATCCTCTAATTGTCGTTCAATGGGCAATAATAATAATAATAATAATAATAATAATAATAAAAACAGGCATATAACAATCACGTGAGACACGACTTCCATTTCCTACTACTACACATGTTATAATAAACTTTGGAAATAATGTGGTCAGAAGTCATACATTTTACCCAATAATAAGAACGATTACGCATTTCTTTATACTTGCCAACTAAAGAATATTCGAGTACATATAAATGACCATATCACACGAGAGATTTTGCTCAACATTTTACACAACACAACATGGACCCGCTGACCTTGAATTTTGCTGAGGGAAATGTTGTGCGAAAATCTTTTGTGTGGTACGGTCCAAAGGAAGTTTATATAGCGAGTTTGAAGAAAATAAGGGTGTTGTTTTTAAGATAGCCACTTCAGAAATTTGCAGTTGATTTACGTAATCAAAAAGCTTATCAATTTTCACGTGGTAACAAACTAATATATACAAATGGACACGTAAAAGGGGCTTATATAGCAAATTTGAAGAAAATCCTTTTAGCCGTTTTCGATATACCGTCTAATGATCCCGTTTTCTATTTTCCCGAAGACTTGTAAAGCTCATTTACATACCGGAAACCAGTTAATTCATACGGAAGAACATCAAAAAGAGAGTTAATGTATAACGAATAAATTGTGCAACCATAGCTAAAATATGAAAAAAAATATTTAATGCACAGAATGTTGCAATAGAAATTAAGATTCATAAAATTTACTACCATTATTACTACCATTATTATACCATTTATTATTATTATTATTATTATTTCTTTAAAATTGCATTTCCCTAGAATTTGTCGTTGATTATTAAACGTATCATTTAATGCCCATAACAAGAAGTATATATATTTTTTCTTTTCGACAATCTTTTTCTTTTAGGTTTTTTGTTCGAAATATTTTATGGCATGTAATTAAATACCCAATTCGTTATTCATAATTTATCTTGCTTCATCTTAAGGATATTTTCTTTTTGTTTTACCCGAAATTGCATATTCTCTACTTTCCTATCTGTGCATAATCCTATTTAATTCTCATATCTCTGCAAATAAAAACATTTCTTCCCTTCTTTTTCCTGCAAATCATTAATCTTTTTCTTTTTTTTTTTTTTTTTTGAAACTATTATGACATTAAAAGTTTTTCTGAACAAAAGAAATTGTGCATAAAAGTAGACTAATTACGTTTAAGAAAAAGAAGAAATCATCAAAAGAATATGATAGAAATATTACGTAGTCGATGAAATAGAATAAACAAAATCCACTAAACAGTCTTCCAACAAAATTACCATACTTTTCTTACTCACTATATATTAGAAAAGTAACAGATTATGAGGTTGTTGTTAAAATTTCAAAAATTAAAATGTTTTAATATGGTGATAGCTACCTATGACATAAAGAGTCATATGCATACAAAAATAATTATTCTTCCTACTGAGGACCTATAAGTTTTGCCCCGAAATTAAGCAGCGGCAGGTTCGAGCCAAAGTCGAACTCTTTGACTTCATCACTTCCAGTTTTCCATGACTGTCTTCGAAACTCGCGTAAATACGGGCTATAATTTTTTTTTAAAAATCTAATGAAGGGCATTCCATCCAGGCATGAGTCCCCACAGAAGACAATTGGGCGTAACCTCACCCCTATCTTAAAGAATTCTTCATGAATGAAAATGATATATATATGTATAGATATTTCCTTTCATCAATCATTGCTAAAAATTATAAGTTTTTCCCCCCTTAAATCCTACTGTACTTGTTAGTTTAAAAACTTCCTTTTTTTTTTTTTTTTTTTTTTTTTTTTAAATCTCTCTCTCTCTCTCTCTCTCTCTCTCTATATATATATATATATATATATATATGCTGGCGTCATTTTTTTTTTTTTTTTTTTAAATTTACGACCGCATCTCTTCGTGAAGGGCAAAGTCCTCCACATCATGAGAGGTATCAATGTGTTACGAATACTCTAAGGAGGACATTTCAGGTAGTCAGAAATTTCTATCATCTTAATTAATGAAGTTATTGATTGAAAACGTTGGGTTTATAAAGGTATTCTATTTGCCACCTTGCAAATAATTTCTTTTATTACGCCATTTTCCACAAGGAAATTAAAATGTCATCAATGGTGTAAAAATTATAAATAAAAATAAAACAAAATGAATGTCAACGCTACTATTGGTTACAAGAAATTTATCGCCTGCAAATAAAAAGCATTATCTTACATATTTTTAATAATAATAATAATAATAATAAAAAAAACTGAATTTAGAGTCGCAATTAATTGTCTGCAGACACTTTCTTTTCTTCTACTTTCAGAAAATTGAATTACTTTCTGACAATTTCTTATGTTGTTTATCAATTTTTTATGTGTTCAACATTTTTATTTATTTATTTTTAATTTTTTTTTAATTTTTTTTTGTTGTGAATAATGAAATATCTAATGCCTATACTTTTTATTATTGAACTTTTTAGTTAATTTAGTGCAATATATAATACTCTCTATACATTATTTATACTCTCTGTATATCATAATTTAGGCAATATATTTTTCTAATGTACAGCTAGGTAATAATTTTACGCCTTTGGAAATATTTGAAAAGAAAAAAAAAATATTATTATTTCAATTTGGAAAAATCTCCTACAGCTTCAATTTTAATTCTCTCCTGCCTACTTCTTAAAGTAAATAAGGTTATAATGTATTCGGTTCTCTCTCCCAATAATTAGAAATGTGAAATGTGTCATAGAAATGTTTAATTCCGTAATGATAAAATTTATCAATGCAGAATTAGAAGATGCTGTCATCTATACATGAATTTCAATGACTATAAAATATTTTTTTATCCCAAAATATATTGTGAATTTAAAATATGTTTTTAATTAAAAAGGATAAGTACACTTTGAAGACAAAAATAAACCCACTCAATTATACAGATATTATTTAATTTAGTTCCTCTCCCCTCTCTTTACAAATATTTAGGTAATAGAAACTTTTTCTCAAGAAAAAGTTTAATATAAATTTTTGTTTGATATTCCCACGAAATAGTGCTATAAACGCTTGCAAGGATAATAATTAAAAAAAAGAAAATAATAATAATGAATAATACGAATCATAAGCAATGTTATTTTGGATATCAAATTTCCAAGCCTAAATTATTCAGTTACTCTTTTTAAAGACATGTTATAATATAAATGTAAATTTAAAAAATATTACCAAATTAAATGCTTGCCTATAATGGATAACGGAAAAATTCTGGTCCTCACGAAGATCATAACATATAGGTACTAATATTATTTTTGAAACAAGCAGTTATACAAAAAAATTCATCGCCAGATAATGACTAAAATTTAAAAGTCACCAAAGGGACGATATACTAAAGCTGTAATGCAAAATGGTCTAGATATCAAGAATTTCTTTCTATTCTAAAATATATTACTAATTTTTAGCATAATATTTCATTCAAAAAAAAAAAAAAAAAAAAAAAAAAATGTAGCATTAAATGTTATATATTTCAATTTCACAGTGAATGAAGGGATTTCTATAATATTGTTCTGCTTTTGTCTTGTGTTATGCACTGTTAATATTCCTATTTTGTGAAAGGAAAAGCAGTGACTAGGCGTGTAGAGCCCAGCAGAGGTTAATAATCGAAGTAAGTCGGGGGTTAGTGAGCGGAGCGAGCAGAGGACAGAGCCCCCTTGTTATTTAAGTAATAATAATAATAATTATTATAAAAATCCATATTTTGATTTTATTTTATTTTATTATTTTATTTTTTTACATTTTAACTTTTAAATTTTGTTTTAGTTAAATTGCATAATAATCTTGACTTGCGGCATTATTTTGGGTTATGATTATTACTCTGTTAAAAATAAAGATATTTTAGTGATAATCATTATTTAAATTGTGAAACTTAGCATCAAAATATTGGTTTCATTTAAACTGGAATTATATTTCTGGTGAAACGTTCCTTTTTATTTTTTAACGGTGTACTTTTAGCATTATAGGTAACTAGGTGGCTCTGCTCTCTGCTGAATTTGCTCACCAACCCCCGCTACATCTTACCTAGAATAATTTTCTCCTATATATAGCTACGATAAAATAAGAAAAAGTTGCTCTTAAAAAAAAAAAAAAAAAAAAAGGAGTATGAAATGATGGCTAACAATGAAAGGCTAAAAATGAAAGGCTAACAATCCCCCGGAATAAATTAAAATCTTGGCAACTCCGTTATCGATTGTTCACGTGTAGTCTAGTTTCTTAGTAATTTGTAACTTTACCAACCTTGTAAATTTTAAAATCTTGCGCGATCTACGATTCAAATCCATCGATTAGGATCAATAATATTACTATTTATATCATTTTATGTAACGAAATTATGAAAAACTAGTATGTTTTGGCCACCACAAGACTTTCTTCTATATTTTCCTATGCATATTCAATCAGTAACAATATTAAAAAAAAAAAAAAAAAAAAATGTTAAAAGTAAAAAAAATCGATAACTTTGTTTTAAATTATCACAGATTTATAGTTCAACCGTTCATTTTAAAGGTATTGACGAGATCTTTCGAAAGATATCCATCTTCAAAATTTACCACCCCCGGGGAAATGATGCACATAAATTTTTTCCTAGTTAACTATTGCTATTATCAATAACTCATATTAATTTTACAATCACAAGTTAAAAATAACTCTCATTATGTACACTTATACGAAATTTTGTCCTATGCTGCCATGTTAAAAATTTAGAAAACATGAGATCACAGCACCACCTGTTGAGCGATTGATCCCCAAATGTAATCAGCACCAGTTTATGCCAGATACCAGATAAATACCAAGTTTGGTTAAATTTCGTTAAAAAAAAAAATTTCTAAGGTTTTTTTTTTTTGTTAAAAGTAAAAAAAATCGATAACTTTGTTTTAAATTGTCACAGATTTATGGTTCAACCATTCGGTTTAAAGGTACTGACGAGACCTTTCGAAAGATACCCATCTTGAAACTTTGCACCCCGGGGGAGGGGGGGGGGGAGAACCGATGCCCCACATGCACAATTTTTTTTCCTAGTTAACTATTGCTATTATCAACGAGACCTTCCGAAAGAAACCCATCTTGAAAATTTACTTCTTCGGGGGAAAGCGATGCCCCCACATGCACAAAATTTTTTTCCTAGTTAACTACTACTATTATCAATAATTCATATTAATTTTACAAACACAAGTTTAAAATAACGCTCATTATGTACATTTATGCGAAATTTTGTCCTATACTGCCATGTTAAAAGTTTACATAAAATGCGATCACAGCGCCACCTGCTGGGCGATTGATCCCCAAATCTAATCAGCACAATGCACCGCCAGGGTCCAACTATATACCAAGTTTGGTTGAATTTCATTCATTGGTTCGGGAGATACGGTGAAAACACACACACAGACAGACAGACAGACAGACATTTTTAAAAAACTATCAATTCGTGTTCAGGACATCCCAAAACGTGTAGATCCGTCAAAAAACGGAGGTCGAAAATTTTCGCGAATCCAATACTTTCTCTATATTACATATAGAAGAAAGTAAAAAAAATTAAAAATGGGAAATTTAAAGCCCCTCCACCTATGTTAAAAAAAATATCCCAAATCATCCGGGTTAAGATGCTATTTGCGGATATGGATTTCTATGCAATTCTGAATCATTATGAAGTACCCTATCCTTTCTTAAAATTTGTCGCTGTGATTTTGGGATACGCTGTATACAGTTGTTAATGAAATGTATAGGGCATTTAATTGTTTGTGTTTGATTATATAGATTAGAAACATGATTAATTTAAAATACACTAAATATGCATTCACATTAGTTTGCGGATTACAAAATAAAGTAAAATAAAACATATGAGATTATTTGATTACTTCAAATTAATATAAAGCAATAATATAAATAAATTAATATCAAAATTTTAAATCTATTATGATTTCAGTTTTATGAGAAATTTTTAATAATTCATGTTTAAATTGTTATTATTATTATCTTTTAATTCACATGTTAGAAAATGTTCCTTTGTACGTTAAAAAAAAAAAAAAAAAAAAAAAAAAAAAAAAAAATATATATATATATATATATATATATAAGTTGTACGCAATTTTTTTTTTGATGGTATCTTCTTCAAATAACAACTCAAGGAAAAACGTCGGGAATAAACGCAAAAGTCTCATAAAGCATAAAACATAAAAATGTCAACATAAACATAAAAAATTCTCAAAATTAAAATATGGTTACATACTAATAATAGCAGGAGACTTGGCGTTGGAATATTAAAACCCGAATAAACTATTATGTCAGAAACGCCAAAGAAAAATAGTTGAGATACATACAGCTGTTTCGGTAGCCTTAAGCGTACCGTCTACAGTGGTGCACTGAAGACGGTAGAGTGGTGCACAGCAAATATCTTAATTATTTTCAATGAAAAAATGAATTTAGAATTGTAATTTATCGTCTGCAAATATGTTTTTTCTACTTCTTGAAAATTAAATGTAAATAATAATAATAATAGTAATAATAAAGGAAAAAAGAAAGAAAAAAGAAAAAGAGAAAAAAAAAAAAAAAATTAAAAATTGGCATGCACGAGATGCTTGAGATAGAGAGGGAGAAAAAAAAATTAGAATAGGGAAAACATTTAAAAATAACCAATATTTTTAAAATATTAAGCAAAAATTTAATCCAGATGAAATGAAAATTAGTTTATATTTTATAACTTTTGTTTTAGCGTCAGTCAAAAAATATTAATTAATTAATATTATGATTATGTTAACCAACTATTAATATAGAGTTTTAAGTTAAGCCTAGAAATTTTTAAATTGAAATTTAAGAGACAACAACTTAGATCAGTTATTATAAAGATTTAGACCTTTAATTCAAAACATACGTAAACGATTGGCTAAATGTAAACGTATTTAGTGTGACCAATTTACCGATTTTTAAAATTTAGAGATGAAGTAGCTCGATCGTTTTCATTTCCGCAACCATGATAGCCATTTTAAATCTAGCCATGCCTTATATGTATAGATAAATTATAAAATGTTCCAATAATAATAATAATAATAATAAAAGGTTTAAAATATTTACTGTAATCACTTTATTTATTTTCTATGAGTTTCACTAAATCCTATTCTAGAAAAAATGCACTTTAAGAAGTTGCATCTTTACTGCCGTAAGTACCATTATAACCTAGCTATTCACTGGAAATAAATATAGAGTATTATATATTGTCCTAAATTAACTAGAAAAAAAAAGGGAGGGGAGAGTAAAAAAATATAGACATTAGAAAAAATAAGTTCTTAATTTGTTTCAACAAGGCATTATACTTAAAATTCATCACCAAATAGTGACAAACGTTTAAGTCTCCCAGGGGGTCGGTCTTAAGCTAAAGCTATAAAGCTAAAAGGTTTAGATATTAAAAATTTCTCTCTCTCCTTTTTTTTTTCTTTTTCTTTTTTTTTTTTTAAGTTACTGCCGTCGTTGTTTATTTTGTGTGTCAGCACGGTGGTAATCAACGTGTTCCCTACTACCCACTAGTAGGTATTTCAGCTTTTATGGTGGGCGGCAGAGATTTCGTCCGATATCGAAGCACATTTTTCTTTTAAATTTGATTGAATTTTTAAAAACATAGTAGTGAATATATGCTTTAACTTGCTATAATTTTTCTTTGTAACTTTTATAAAATTGCTTCCCTGCTTTATAAATCACCATTACTATGAAACCGGTAGTCGGTTAGAACATATTACTACAGACAGAGATACAAAAGTGGGCGACAGGTATTAAGAGGTTCACTACCTCTGGTCTGACATATGTTTCCGCCCAAAGTAGTTACTAAGTTGTCAAAAGTTAAAGCAGATTTTTGACACATTATTTAATTTAAAAAACGATGTAGTATTAAATATTGTGTATTTCAATGTCATATCAAATGTAGGGATTTCTATAACATTGTTCTGCTTTTGTCTTGTGTTAAGTATTACTAATATGCCTATTCAATGAAAAACAGAGCTGCGATAAAGCCCCCTAGTTAATTAAATAAAACAAGTAAAAAAAAAACCCATTCTATTTTAATATTATGTTTAAAAAAATATCCAAAAATAAATACATAATTTTCAATGCAAACAATAAATACATATTTGTGCACCGGTATGATTACCTTCATTTTTATACATCATTATAAAGGAATGATAATTTTACTACAAATTAATTATCAGGAAAATTTCGAAGTAAAAAAAGTAAATAGTGCAATAACTTAAATCTAAAAAATCTATTCCAGTATGAGTAACAGAAAATAATTCATCAAATATTTAAAGTAAAATATTATCAAGACAATTTTTATGTAAAGTAAAAATTACTTAATAAAACTTTCCTTGTATTATCCGAAAAGGCTGAGGAAAGCGACTTTTTATAACAAAAGATTGAAAAAACTTACTTGCTTGAAGGTATGTTGATAGGAGATAACATGACAGCGTCAAATGAGAATGTACATGCGCAATCACTCTGGTATACGAATTACGAAAAATATTTTAATCGATTAAGTGTCCAAATATGCAATATATATGTATGAATTACATCTTTGACTATAAAACAGAATATTTTACTTCAAGTACAAATTTATTTATATTCTACCCTAGAACACATCTTTCTTTTATACTTTAGCTTCTTCTTTCCAAGCTGATAGAAGGGAGGTGCCAGATTCGAACCCAGGTCACAGTCATCGTCCTAGTCATTCGAAGTTTTACGTGTTTTCTCGTATATTGGCGAGGACGTAAGTCAAGACCCGAAAAAAAAAATATATATATATATATATATATACACGACTGGAATTTTACGCAGATTTAGGACCCTCGTATACACAATCGGCCTTAAACCCTCTATAGCGCAATCATCTCTTTATAAAATATAGATATCTTTTAATTACATTATTTCGTAATAGATTCTTGTTTTAACCACAGGTTATTAAGGTTTAATAAAGATTTTTCAATAGATAATTGCATCTCGACACTAGTTGTTTTTGTTTTACATTAAAATATTTCTCCAATGTACTGTATTGCATTTTAAAATTATCTCTTTGTTTTCTCTTGAAAAATAGACTCTACATATTTTTTCCTAATACAGTTTCTGTCCTAAGACTCTGTTAAATTTAATTTCTACCACACCTAAAAAATACAGATAATATAAAGTTTCAAGATGCTTAGTTCATGAAATTTTATTTTCGTGGTACAAATGAATCTAGGATAAATTTCGTTATTATTTAGGTTTATCTTAGGTCAAATATTTGAGAGAAAAAAAAAAAGTAATTATTGCGAATAAAATACTATCACACACAACTACTTTTGATCATGCCATTTTTGATAATGCCATTAAACAGTTAGTTTAAAGAATAATTTATAAATCTTAATTATAATTATTTCAAGAACTTTAAAAAAATAAATAAATAAATAAAAAATCTGGTGTGAAACAACCACACGATTTTTACACTTTCTAACAATTTTTAAGCGTGAATATGATTTTAAGTTGTATATGTCTGTCTGTGCTCTTCCGCCTGTCTCTCTGACTGTCTGTCAGCGTTCTAACTCCCGTAAATATTTATAGAATTTCTTGAAACTGATATGTTTTACTTTTATTCACGTTCACTATCAGACGTTCCCTAATGAAAATGGAGTGAATACCTCTACTGGTTTGTGTTCAGAAACACCCGAAAAAATCCCAAAGCATTGTGTTCTATGAGAGGTATTTCTATAAACCATATTTTAATACCTTTACTGTACACAAATCTTAATGAAATTGAAATATGTTATACTATTAGATGTTTTCTATAGAAAATGTAGTAAATACCACCACAGGTTTTGTACAGGGACACATGAAAGTTTTCCAAAGTATTGTGTTCTGTGAGAGGTATTTCTATAAACCAAATTTAAAAAACTTTACTTTGCAGAAAGCTTAATAAAAATGTTATTTGTATGCACAAAAGAATGCTTTCTGTAGAATATGGAATGTATTAGTCTTACAGTTCCACATACAAATATTCAGTTACAATAAGAGCTATTAATAAAAAAAGTGCTGCAATTTCACTTTCGTTTACATTAAGCGTTTTTAACACTTTCTAAGAATTTTTAAGAGCGAATATGATTTGAATTTGTGTATCCATCTGTCTGTTCGTTCGCCTGTCTGTCTGTCTGTCTCCCGCCCCCAATGTCCATAAATATTTTCAGAATTTTTAAAAAATGGTATATATTTATCAAGTTCACTATGGAATGTTCCCTATTTAAAATGATATTAATATGTCCTGTAAAACTAGTTCCTGTACAGGGACAACAAAACAAAAAAAATGTCAATGCATGGTGTTTTAGGACAGACATTTTTAAAAATCACATTAAAACTCATAAAGAAATTGACATGTATTGCTGATATTCTAAAATAATGTTTTGTATATTATATGATATGATTAACTTTCAGATTTACAGGGCCACACTAAAATATTCAAATAGATTAAGAGCTGCAATTATAATTTATTGCGTTAAGCCTTTCTAACATTTTCCAACAATGTCTAAGATTGATTTTAAATCCAATTAGTCAATCTGCATATTTTTCAGTCTTTCTGTCTGTCTGCTGTGTGATAACGTAGACAATGAATATTGAAAGTTATAGACACAACAAGTACGTACAGTTGGAAAGTGTTCCTAACCAATGCTTACTGCATGATTTTTCGTTCTTGTTTTTTCTTTTTACCCTGTTATTATGCTGCTTGGTTACGGATGATTCTATATTAATTTCAAATATCTCTGTAGTATTTTACGATTATGATCTCCATCATTAAGTATAGCTATACAGGGTGGATAATATTTTAAAATTTAATATAAATGTTTAATTTAATTTAAATAAAATTGAATTATAACTTCATTATTAATTTTAAATTATAATATATATGATTGATTTAGTTTATATAAAGTTGTTTTAAATATCAATAATTATAAACTACTTTTTTTTATTCACCTACTAATAAAAAAAATAAAAAAAAAATACCTTAGCTTTTTTACTTTTTCTTACCCATAGCATCGAGAAAGTATTGTTTTAGGGTCACATTTTCGAACGTGAGTTTTTGTTATATTTACATGTTCTGAGGTCCTTTGAATACGAAAATCATGTTTTTAGCAAATGGATTGTGTGTCTGTCTGTGTGTGTGTTATCAGCATATCTCAAGAACAAATAGTAGCAGAAATTCCAAACTCGGTACGTTAAATGTGTATCATATAGGGATGCTACACTAAGATTTTCGTTGAGATGAAGCAAATGGTTCGTGTACAGGGAAACTCAAAAGTATTCAAATACATTACGTCTATGGGGGGAAATTGCAGGTAAGTAGAGTTTAACATCTATAGACAGCACTAAACAAAATGAAACGAATACATATTTTTTGTAATAGAGATTGTCAACTGGTTAAAAAATTTTGTGTATGTAGGAGCCTCGCCTCTTCCCCCTTGAGGGGAGTAAATTTTCATGATGTGTATCTTTCAAAAGAGCTCGCCAATACCTTTAAAACGAATGGTTGAACAATCGATCTGCGATAATTTAAAATAAAGTTATCGAATTTTTTTCATTTTTAACAAATATATATATATATATATATATTTAGACCTGCTAACTATGCTAGTTTATCCGTAATGGTATTAGGCCCCTCCCTTTTTTCACACCAGAATTGTTGTAGAGTAATATTTAGCAATATGTTCTCATGATTAAATAAGAAGACTATTGCTCTACAACTATTCTGGTGTGAAAAAAAGGCAGGGCTTAATACCATTACGGATAAACTAGCATAGTTAGCAAGTCTATATATTTAAATGTAATATTGAGAATAAATTCAACTTTTTTTTTTTTTATATTTAGTGTTATACTACTTCTCTAATATGGAAACCGTGTGAATCATGGAAGATAATTTTTTTAAATAATAATTTTAATAATTTTTTTTTTTCTTTTACTGAGTGAATTTGTATAGGAAAATATAGAAGAAAGTCGTGTAGTGGCTACAACACACTAGTTATTTGTTGTTAGTGGATGTGCTTTACTAATAATATTTTACCATTTCCAGGAAAGCTGTTCGGGAATTAAAATAAATTCCTCATAGAGGTATGGTAAATAATGTATGTTTTAAGCAAAATATTCATCGCGTGTTTTTTGTACATGAATGAAACGGGGGGTTGAAAGGGGCGGTAGCCCTCCTCACACAGAACTAATTATCATATAAAACTCTTCCAAAGCCTAATTTGAATTGTTTAACATATGTTATTGTACTCTTTATCTTACCCCTTAATCTCCAACCTGTACTTATAGTATTAAATTTCAGGGTAAGAGAAAGTAGTGTGAGTGACACACCAGATTATTTTTCTTATGATATGGCCTTGCAGAGGTTTTAGGGACAGCTGGGCGTCCGTGAAATTTGTTTAACCCGTTCCACCCGTCTTAAGCCGTGGTGGCCACTTGTCCTTCTTATTGTAATGCCAGTTTCATTTGTTCGGATATTGTCCTTGTTTCACACAGTTTTCAGTTCTTATATTAAATATATGTATTAATTTCTTATATTAAATATATTAAATATATATATATATATATATATATATTAATGAAATATGACTTTTCCCTGTAAATGGCGAAGAATATTTTTCTGTGTGTGAAGTTGTGTATGTATGTTTAGTGATATAGGCAAAAAACATTTGAACATTTGCAATGAGATTTTGTCAGTAAAGAAAGTACATAATCGGAAAATTTTCTTATCTTTAAAAGTCAGAAAACAAAGTAGGCAAAAAAGAATGTGTCTGTGTGTAAAGTTTCTATGTCTGTAGAGGTTTTTTTTTTTTTTTTATCTTTTTTTTTGTCACTTTAAATAGCTGGATGGAAGTGAAGAAGGAGATTTGTGGGAGGTTTAAACATGTACCCACCTTAAAATTATACCTATCGAACATTTTAAGTTTTTGTTTACATTCAGAAACATGGACAAAAGAATTTTGAGCATGGACAATATGACATTGTCAGTAAATCGCACATAATCAAAATCAGTTGGCAATATCTTCACGGTTCAATCATTAAGAGTCCCCAGTAGTCAGGTACCTTCCTTTCTCCTTCCCCATGTAATCCAATGGGATTTTTGCTGCTTTGTATTTTTCAGATATCTCTTTCAGAAATAAAGTTTTTCAAATTCTGTTTTTTGAATTCCACTCTTTAAATATGAAACATTTTTTCTTACTAAGCAATTTTAAAAAAAAATACAATTTAAATATTTCTTTTTAAGATTGAAAATTATATCCTTAAGTTTGCTTAATGAAATAAAATATTGAAATTTATTTTTTAAAAAAATTGCTTAGTAAGAAAAAAAGTGGCATGTTCAAAGAATGTAATTAAAAAAACAGAATTCGGAAAACTTTATTTTTGAGCGAGATATCCGGAAAATACAAAGCAGCAAAAATCCCATTGGATTACATGGGGAAGAGAAAGGAAGGTATCTGACTACTGGGGACTCTTAAAGAAACACCTAAAAATTAAGGGGGGGGGGGGAAATGAGAAACCTTTCAGAATATAAAACTTTTTTTTTTTTTAGCTAAATTCTTTTTTTTTTTTTTTTTAATTTCTTTTGGCATTTTCCTTTCAAAAACGGGTACAACAACTGGTACATATATAGGAATTTTTTAATATGCGTGCATGCATAGTAAAAAAAAAAAAAAAAAAATAGTAGAATTAACATATTTCTTAAACGATGAGTCTTATATAGCATTAAATTTATTAAGAGCTAGGTTAACCTATAATAAAAGTAATATAAGAAAAAAATTTCATTTATTACCGAAAATGCTGAGTTAAGCCACTTTTTGAACAAAAGATGAGGTAAAATCTGAAAAAAGTGCACATTTTCTCTAAGGAACGTCGATACGAGATAAGTTAATTGTATCAAATAAAAGTATAGATGTATCCTTAAGATGCTAGGATAACAAAGAAGCTGTTGATTTACCTATATAAAAGCATGAATCAATATTTATACTTTACTTTTCTTAAGAGGAATACCTACGTCTAAAAAATTTTTTGTCTATTTACATTAAAATTTTTGTGATAGATAGTTGTTGTTTATACTTTTTTTTATTTATTCCCATTACATTTTCTGAATTATTTGCCAGATGAATTTAAGCTCACTCTGATAGAAACAACCTTTTAACAACATTATGGATAAATTTTTCTAAAACTATCTTTAAAAAAATAGCAGAATAATATCTCCAGAAAATTTATGGATTTTTTTCTAAAAATTCTCAAAATGTTTTTGGAGGTTGCTGTAAATGAAATGAACTATATTTGATCTACATTCAGAAAAGAAAAAAAAAAAATTATACAGACACGACATTATTTCATTATTTAAAACATGAAAATCTGACATTGACAGATTTTAATTTAGTGCCAGAGGCCTACTGCTAAACTTGTTAATATCGACAAACTCTTCTTTAGTTAATTCGTGACGATCTAAATTCCATGATAAAGTTTTCATTAAATCAAACCAATGTGTTTCAGCTGCAGATATTGTAACAAATAACGTTGGAAGTCCAAACTGTCTTATTGCCGCAAAACAACGTTTTTTCTCTTTTTCCCAATGAGGGGGAGGTGTGCCTTGGGGGGGGACTCATGTCAAAGGTGTGCCTTGGGGGGGGACTCATGTCAAAGTTGTACCTTGGGGGGACTCATGTCAAATTTGGGCCTTGGGGGGACTCATGTCAAAGTTGGGCCTGGGGGGGCCTCATGTCAAAGTTGGGCCTTGGGGGAACTCATGTCAAAGTTGGGCCTTGGGGGAACTCATGTCAAAGTTGTACCTTGGGGGGGACTCATGTCAAGGTTGGGCCTGGGGGGGACTCATGTCAAAGTTGTGCCTTGGGGGGACTTCATTCAATAAATCCCCATTCAATAAACCGACTGAAATAGGCCCTTAGCACTATTAAGAGTGTATTATAAAAATTCGACAACGCTGTACCGACTGAAATAGGGGTACCTTGGGGGGTACTCATGTCAAAGTTGGGCCTGGGGGGGGGACTCATGTCAAAGTTGTGCCTTGGGGGGACTTCATTCAATAAATCCCCATTCAATAAACCGACTGAAATAGGCCCTTAGCACTATTAAGAGTGTATTATAAAAATTCGACAACGCTGCACCGACTGAAGTAGGGGTACCTTGGGGGGGACTCATGTCAAAGTTGGGCCTGGGGGGGACTCATGTCAAAGTTGTGCCTTGGGGGGACTCATGTCAAAGTTGTACCTGGGGGGGGGACTCATGTCAAAGTTGGGCCTTGGGGGGGCTCATGTCAAAGTTGTACCTTGGGGGGGACTCATGTCAAAGTTGTGCCTGGGGGGGACTCATGTCAAAGTTGTGCCTTGGGGGGGGGCTTCATTCAATAAATCCCCATTCAATAAACCGACTGAAATAGGCCCTTAGCACTATTAAGAGTGACGTATAAAAATGCGACAACGCTGGGCCTTGGGGGGACTCATGTCAAAGTTGTACCTTGGGGGGGACTCATGTCAAAGTTGGGCCTGGGGGGGGACTCATGTCAAAGTTGTGCCTTGGGGGACTTCATTCAATAAATCCCCATTCAATAAACCGACTGAAATAGGCCCTTAGAACTATTAAGAGTGTATTATAAAAATTCGACAACGCTGTACCGACTGAAATAGGAGTACCTTGGGGGGACTCATGTCAAAGTTGTGCCTGGGGGGGGACTCATGTCAAAGTTGTGCCTTGGGGGGACTCATGTCAAAGTTGGGCCTTGGGGGGACTCATGTCAAAGTTGTACCTTGGGGGGGACTCATGTCAAAGTTGGGCCTTGGGGGGACTCATGTCAAAGTTGTACCTTGGGGGGGACTCATGTCAAGGTTGGGCCTGGGGGGGACTCATGTCAAAGTTGTGCCTTGGGGGGACTTCATTCAATAAATCCCCATTCAATAAACCGACTGAAATAGGCCCTTAGCACTATTAAGAGTGACGTATAAAAATTCGACAACGCTGGGCCTTGGGGGGACTCATGTCAAAGTTGTACCTTGGGGGGGGACTCATGTCAAAGTTGTACCTTGAAATGTTATAGTTTATATACTTATCTCAGATATTCATAGAATTAGAAGCTCGAAAATGTCTACGGATGTTAATGTTAAATGACAAATGTGAGAAACAATTTATATTTTCCTGAAAAATTATTAAATTCAAATTATATTTTTTAATGTGATAGAATGAAGTGACCCAAACATATTACATGCATATTTTTGATTAAAAAAAATATTTTTAATTAGAATAAACTTATATTCCAAAAAGTATGAATTATGACCTATATTAATTTTTGCATGAATAGAACAGGTATCATAAAAAAAAAAAAAAAAAAAAAAAAAAAAATGGGTTTTTGAAATCTAAAGCTCATTCCTATCATTATTTTTCGAGTCATATTAATATTTCATTTCTTATTGGTGTTAGGGAGCGCCACGTGCTACCATTTGTGCCATGAATAACCTTTCATACATAGGAATGAAAGTATTTATTTAATACAATTTAGATACACACATAATTTCTTAATTAGCATTCTTTTCGTTTTTTTTACACTTGAAATTGTCATAATTCTTTTCCAATTATTATTCTAAAAGTTCTATAACTTTTCTGTACGAGATCTCAATTTATTACTTTCTCTTACCCATACTGTCGAGAAATTATTGTTTTAGGGTCAAATTTTCGAACGCGAGTTTTTGTTATATTTACATGTTCTGAGGTTCCCTGAATACGAAAATCATGTTTTTAGCGAATGGTCTGTCTGTCTGTCTGCGTGTCTGTTATCAGTATATCTAAAAAAAAATAGTAGCAGAAATTCCAAACTCGGTATTCTAAATGTGTATCATATAGGAATGCTACAGTAAGCTTTTCGTTGAGATGAGGCAAGTAGTTCGTGTACAGGGACACTCAAAAGTATTCAAATACATTACGTCTATGGGGGTAATTGCAGGTAAGTAGAGTTTAGACTGCTTTAAACCAAATGAAACGAATATATATTCTTTGTAATAGAGATAGTCAACTGGGGAAAAAAATGGCGTATGTAGGAGCTTCACCTCCCCTCCTTCAGGGGAGTAAATTTTCATGATGGGTATCTTTCAAAAGAGCTCTCCAATACCTTTAAAACGAATGGTTGAACCATCGATCTGCGATAATTTAAAAGAAAGTTATCAATTTTTTTCATTTTTAACAAAAAAAAAAAAAAAAAAAGTAATATTGAGAATAAATTTTTTGGATATTTAGTGTTATACTACTTCTCTAATATGGAAATCGTCTGCATTATCATAAACGATAACTTGTTTAAGTAATAATTTTAATAAATTATTTTTTAATAACAGAATTAAATTCTGTGTAAATGTAGGTGCATTATTTAAATGGGGAATTGAGGGGGGCGGCATCCCCCTCACAGAGAACTAATTATCATATAAAACTCTTCCGAAGCCTAATTTGAATTGTTTAACATTGGTTTACATAACAGTACACGTTATTTTTCCTCTTAATCTCCAACCTGTATTTATAGTATTAAATTTCAGGGTAAGAGAAAGTCATGTGAGTGACTCACCAGATTACTTTGTTTTAATGTAGGGATGAAAGAGAGAACAAATAATATATTTTCGCTTGTAATTCACTTAAAAATTAATTAAAAGTATATAAAATGTACCTTGTTCCGGACTGCCTTGATCTCAGAAATTCGGATATGGAATAAAAAATAAAAGTTATTTTTTAAAAGATGAAGTTTATGCAAATTGGTGTATGCAGGCAAAACCCTAAGCGAAATTTTACTATAACATAGACGTTTTTACAAATCGGTCGGCACCAACCTCACACTGTAAAAATATTGAAATCTTGCTGCCAACCCCTAGCCGTAAATTTTATGTTAAGAGATAGAATTTCAACAAATAAACGATTAATTATAACAATTACGATAAACAAAGATTAAAAGTACGGCTCAGAGGTAAATTTTACGGCTAAAAGTTTCCCATGAGGTTTCATTTTTTTTACAGTGCATGTAATACACATTCGATATTTTACGGTAAAATTAGTCAGGGGGGAGAATTTCTTCTGATATTTCTAAATTACTAACTGTAATAAAATACAATTTTATAAAAATCTCATAGCGAATAAAAAGGTGTTTTTTCACCTGTTAGAACGAAAATTGTTATTTACTATTGGATTCTTCATCTATTATACACATATTTAGTTTTTATTCCTTTCGTTGAGAAAAGTGAAATTCGGAACAATTTTATGCAATAAATATATATGTGTGTGTGTGTGTTTTAATTTATAAAGGGAGAACATTAAAATTTTTAGCATGACTATTATTATAACTGTAATATAACTACTAATACTGAAAAACCAGTATTATTTTTGTTCATTATTCATGATTGAAATAAAACAAAATTTCACACACACATTAAGGTGTTGAGGAAAAAGCACATTTAAGAACAATAAGAATAAAATTTATCTCTATCAAGATCCAGTTTATTGAATAATGAAAGTTTGCTAAAGCAGCCTGAAAAAGCAATATACTCTCCTTAACCACCTCGGGCAAGCTGTTAATGAACGACGGATCTAATTAAGATTTAGTGTAATTACTTGTGAAAATGAATTAAGTCATAACATTAGAAGATAATTACAGGAATGATTAACTTACCAATAATTCATCTCAATATGCAATATTTAACACGAACAAAAATGGAGTGCATAGTAACTTTAGATTTTCTCGCATTTTTTTTGGTAGATTTATCTCTTGTTTTACAAACTTTATATTTTTGTTAAATATTCAACTCTCATACCTATAAATTTATAGAAGCAATTATTTTTGTTCATAATATAAGTATTTCCATTGGCAATTTTCATACTATTTAAAAATATTAATAAATATTTTAATAAGTGAATGTTATATGAATTTGAATACTATTTCTGCATATTTAAAGGCAAATAGGGATTTATCGTAATAATAAACACAGACTGCTATTATTATGATAACGTAACTGTAGTATTCGCAGAATCATTATTTTGCTCAAAATACGGATTTAAATTAAGTCCGTTAGCGCATTAGTAATAAATATTTATATAAATACAAAGATAATATATCTGCGCGAAAATCATTTCATAAATATTTAATTTTAGATTTAACATTTCCATTTCCTTATTTCTCTATCTCTTTAAAATTTACTGGGAAAAATAAATGGGAATTTAATTGCTAAATTTTATAATACGATTAAATGACAGGGACAATAATTGTAAGTCATTCTTGTATAAAATATAAATGAATTTGAATAAGTACACACTCTTCATACAAAACTGTATTTGGATTAAGCAGTCAGAAAAAAAAAATTATATATATATATACCGGGTGATCCAAAAGTCACTATATATATATGTAGTATTCAAAAAGTACTGACTGTAGCTCTATGTGGTTTTTACTAAAATGTACAGAAAAACATGGGATTTTTTTTTAAATGTATATAAATAAGAAAAAAATGGTATTTACATTTTTGACTGAACATATCGTGCTGTATTTATACTTTTCTCTCATATTTTAAACAGATACGCCTGATCAAATGACGCCATATCGCGAATTCTGAAGCTTTTTTAGCAGAATTTCCTATGGCATAACGTTTGACGGTCATTATAAAGAAGATGGCTGTAACATTGAACAGTTATAGTCCTAGCTACGTTATTGGAGGTACTGCGCAAATGTATAAAAGTAATTTTACAATTAAAGACCTTGCTAATTAAAATTTTCCTTCATACTTTCCGTATAATTTTATTATAAATGTTGGTAAATGCTTATTAACTACTGTTTTATGCTTTTGCTTAATATGTCATATTTTGAGTTCATATTAAATACGATTGTTTTTCTTGTATTTGGTATTTATTTTTCCATTTGATTTTTCGCCATCATAAATAATCGGGTGATAGCTTAATTAAACGTGTTTTAATTAACCGTGCTTTCTATTATCAGTAAATGTTTTTGGATTATCAGTACTGCAATGCTTTAGAAACTACTTACTTTTATATTATTTTAACCTTTGAAAGCACTTTTTATATTAGTCTGTTGTTTGGGTGTTTCATGATTTAAGGGGATGATAAATAATGAAAATTGTCAAAATCAATGTAATTAAAAATATCTAATAGTTATTATAGAACGTATTAAGCTGTGTATAATACTTTTAAAATAATATGATTATCTGCAGCTCTTCAACCATTATTTGAATTTTTTTTTTTTACAAAATTTTAAACTTTAAATTTACTTTTCTTGGGTTCCAAATTCCAGGATTAATTAGTTACTTGTAATAAAATTGCAGATAATTCGAAGGTAATTAGGTCAATAATCTGTAGAACAACAGTAGTTTGCATTCAAAATCTGCAGAATAACTGCAGTTTGGAAGCAAAAAAATGGGACAATAAAAAGTTTTAGATATAAATATTTTTCATCTAAAACTTTTTATTGTTCCAATTACCTTCAGATTATCTACAGTTTGTGAAGTTTTGTATTTTTTATGTAGTTTTTCTGCAGAATTTATTTAGGTGGGATGCTTCTTGAATATCAGTCTGTGTATTCGTCACAAAACTGGGCATTCATTTGGAAATCAAGAAGTTATTACATTTATTAGAAACTCTAAAATTCAGTCGCACGACAGAAGTTCATGGAGATTTTAAGTTTTAAACAGTCTTTTTTGTTTGTAACTGATGCTGTAATTGAGACATAAAAAAAATCCATGCACAGGTGTATTCAGTTACATATCAAAAGCACACAGTAAAAAAAACTGGAGCTTTAAAATAACTTGGAATTAGTATAGAGCATTTTGAAATTGGGCATTATCTTGCATTATTATTCCCATAAAAGAGGCTTTAAATTTCAAAAATTACTTTTTGTCATTTAAAACACGCTATATATGTATAAAAATGATAGATTTCACGGCAGTACTTGATCTGAGAAGCAATAAAATGTAACACAAAATTAATTAATTTACATGTTCTTGCCCCCCTTAAATTCACCTTCATTCCAAGGATATTTACTTATTATGTATTATTTATAACTTTTCTTTGTGATCAAATTGTGATATGTTATTGCTTTATAGGAGGAGAAGAGTTAATTAGGTGACAAGTTTGAAATGTTTTCTTGTTCTGAACATTATATTGTATAATTCAAATTTTATACATGCAGTGCAAATAGAGAATCATAATGCAATGTTCATTGTTAGTTATTGTTTTAAGCAGATTTTTGTTTGCATAATACGGTCAGGAATATCAATTTATAATTGATTTGAAATGTTAGAATTAGGAAGTTCGAACGAAATTTTGAAACTGGTATTTATTTCTTTATGAGTTGCCATGAATGAAGCAAGAATGCTATAAATTGAATAAAAATTCTCTCATGCAACAGCAATACGACTTCCATTACTCATTACGCCACTATTACAGAAATTTTAAATTTTTTATGGAGATAGTGTGTTCAGACGACGTAAAATTCTCCTGACTAATCAGACATTCACTAATTTTTATGTAATAACAAACTAATACATAGATAGAAAAGAATAGCTAAAAGAAAGTTTATGTAGCGAGTTTAAAGAAAAGCAACATATCTGTTCTATGAGACATGCATTTCCAAAATCTATAATTGATATAATCAGAAAACTTATCAATTTTCCTGTATTCACAAACTAATATTTACAAAGGGATATCTAAAAGGAGATTTATCTAACAGTTTTGAAAAGAATCGATAGAGCCGTTTTTGAGACAACGACTTTCGGTCCTACTTTTTATTTTTATGAACATTTCGGTAATCAATTAATACATACGAAAAATTTTCTTATAGGAAATTGATAAAGCGAGTTTGAAGAAAATCTCTAGCGCAGTCTCTTAAGACACCCACTTCCAAGACAGAAAATTGGCCTAGCAAATCAGGGCTCTTATCAATTTTTCTACCGTAACTAACTGATAAATACCAAAGGAGAGGACATATAAAAGGACAATTCATTTAACAACTTTGAAAAAATCTTTAAAGCTGTTTTTGAGATACGGACTTACGATCCCGATTCAGGTTGTCCATATCCTACTCTCGGTTTTTTAATTTACCACCGAAAGGTAGAAAAAATTAGTAGTAAATTACTTACATCTTGTAATTTTTTTTTCGCATATAAATAACAACAATAATAAACTATTTATCAAAAACAGTTAAAGTTTTACACCTGTACAAAGAATGTAAAAAAAAAAAAAAAAAAAAAAAATATCGAATGCAATAAAACTTTCATTCAAAATAACACATATTTATTTTAACGTTGAGTTAATTATTCATATATCACATCATACACTTATCGAATTACAAGATTTAAATAATTTTTATTCATTTTTAAAAATATGTGTTTCTAAAATGATCCAACACAATAGAAGTACTTTAGGAAGTATTATGTGAAAGATATTTATATGTTGACAAGTCATTATAAATGTAATCAAAATTAGTTCATAAATTTGACGCCTAAAATATTATTATAAGCCTGATTCCCCCCCCCCCTACTTATACATATATATATATATATATATATATATAATGGAAACAAATGTGTTTTGAATTTACAATCACTAACAGCTTAGTAGTCGACTTTGATGGATTTTTTACTAGAGCTACCCTGAGGCTGTATTGTGTAATTACTATCACACTTGCGGATACATTTTTTGCCGGATGTATCGTGCTTGATTATTTCTACCTAAAACAATCGTGTATTTTTTTTTTTTTTTTTTGTTTTTTTTTATGGTGTTGGTTTACTATCTTCATATGTTTCAACAACAGTTTACTGGTGAATTTCATTGTTAAGTTGTTAAAAACTTGAATAATTTATTTAAATTACGTACTAAAATTAAATGCTTCTAGATTTGCATTAATAATACCTAAATACATAATTTGTGTTTCGAATATGCAAAATTTACAGTGTTTGTGTTGTTTTCTCATAAAAGCATCGGTATATGCCCTAAAATAATGTATGAAGAGTGTGTACTAGTATATGTTTGCCAATTATGAATTAATGGTCTTTGTGGTCCTCTAAGTTTGTTTGCTGGCAAGATGCCTAAATAGTGTTTTTCATTTTCATTGATTTTTTTAGAAAGTGGCCGATTAGAGTCATCTAGTTTATATATCTGTACCTTGGAAGTGAAGGAGAAGTCCATTTTGTGAAAAGTGTTAGCACCATATTTTTGATGTGTATATTTCGCTTTATATTCAGGCATTAAGCATTATGTCCAGTTACTATAAAGGGGATGGGGCAGTGGAAAATAAACTAAGTCCATTTCCTTTATTCATGAAAAATGTATTTAATAACAATATTATTAAGAGCATTCCTGAACAATTACATTTTAGTAACATGCTGTCCTTTACCTCCTGGGTACACACACACACAAACACACATATATTTATTTATATATGTATAATGGAAAATTTGTCATCACGATAACTTCCTAAATACTGAATCAATTGGAACCAATTTTTACGAACTTGATCTGCGATTTTATTTAGAAATGGAGACCGTTTGAAAAATTCGAACTCGTATAAAAAAGCGTATATATGAATCGATTTACTTGAAACTCAGTACATACATAGTCTCAACCAAATTTATTTACGAACATCATTGGTCACTTTAAACTATCAAATTCAAAGAAAATCCGTATTTTTGTTCGGATTTGGTTCAATCTCGTTATGCATTAAACCAGGACGAAGTCGATAGACCGAATTCATTAGCTAACTTGAACTGCTATTCTGTTTTAAAACAGCGACCTCTTTAAAGTTTTGAAATTCAAATAAAAATTGTTTTTATGAAACGATTTGGTTGGATAACTGTATGTAGTTCGTACTAAAGCTTCATTTCAGCTGATTCATTAAACTAATCCTCCTGTTTGTTTCCATCGACATCAACGTTGTGAATCCAGTAGTTTATATTAAAAGAAATAATTGCTTTACTAAATATTAAAATTAAGGAAATCAAACTGTTTTTTGACTGAATCAGAAGGGCTTCTTTTGGTTGCTATTAGTTACAGCTATATTTATTTATTCATATAACTACATTTCAATGTTTTAAAATAAAACGTAACAAAATGTGACATATTCTGCATGAATAAAAAGCCATTCTAAAGCAATTTTACCCTTAGAACTTTTATTCCCTTTTTACATACATGAAATGGAAATACTGAGGTATTTTTCTAAAAAGACAATTTAGTCCAAAACTCTTACCTTAAATTTATTCTTCGAATTTATCAGAAGAAAGAGTCTTATTTATTCTAAATCTCACTTCCGTTTTATTCAAAAGCATTTTTTTTTTTTTTTTTTGGTAATATATTTCCCCTCTATATTGTAAATTCAAAGAAACATTTTTTAAAATTAAAATATTCGTAGAATATATTACAACACCATATGCAATTTGAATATTTGCATTGAATGTAGATCTTAGTTTCTTGCTGAGAAGAAAAGAAAGTAGCAATAGTAAATGAATTAAAGAATTATTATTTGTAACTCATTATATTAATTTAAGAAATACATGTTAATGTATATAAATGTAATAGATATTTATTTATAAAACCTTCTCCATTAATCCAAGTGTTTTAATATATATTATATAAAGTGAGATTATTAATGCATATTATACAAATTTGTAAACTTCATTTTGGATACAAATGAATAAAATTTATTCTCTCTGTATTAAAACTTTTATAAGTAATAACCTGATCAACAGCTACTACTGAGTGAAACTAAAGCATTCATTTCTATATATGGATAAAAATATTAATATACATATCAGGTGCAATTATTAATTTATAAGAAACGAGCAAGATATACAGACATCTTACTGAAGAGAAATTATATATATATATATATATATATATATATTAATATCTGTCTTAGAATTACAAATGTCGCATATGTATGCATTGTAATATGACAAAATTAAGTATATTAAAATTTACCAAAAATTATTCAAATTAAAAAATAAAATTAAAAATTTTAAGTTTTTATTGAAAATTTTTAAAATGCTCCTGCTGATTAATTTTTAATCGCCCCTCCCCTCCTCTTTTTTGCATTATTATAGTTTAACAATGTTTTTAAGCATATTTAGGCATGATATTGTCGATTGATTGATAAGTTAATAAAAAAAAATATTGTTATGTTTAAATACTCAAATTTAATGCAAAATTTTAACATTCAAATATACAAAAGGTTAACATATAAATGAATTTATTAAGTTATAAAAATTATAGCAAATAACTAGACTTGACGCAGAACAGAAACATTAAAAATACTAATGTGTAAACATTAAAAATACCAATTGTTAAGTGCAGACTGCACTTAAGAATTTTCACATTGGCGTTTTTAACGTTGTTGTTAAGATCGTTATAAAAAATATGTTTAGAATATATTGTTAAACTATCATAATTTAAAGTTGAGTGGAAAATTTAATTTCCACTTTATTTAATTTAATTACCTCTTATACCACTTCTTTAATTTAATTAATTGAGTGGAATTTTCAAATTTTAATTTATTAAATTAAAATAATTTTAAAGACATTTTAATACACTAAGTATTGCTATATTTTAATGTATATGTGTACAATTTTTTACAATTGTAAGACAGTGATTTACAAAAATGTTTTAAAACTTTCATTATTCTCTTAATATATTGGTTACAATAAAATTGATATATTTGAAAAATAAAATAAAATAAATAAATAAAATATTTGTTCTATAAATCCATCGAATGATATTCTGCAAAATTTTTGAGGTATCCCAATTCATTCATCTATTTATATTTGTTCACATACATGCACTCACTGAGCTCTTTACATAATGAACAAACAACTGGAATTGAAGTTCTATGAATTACGGTTTTTACTCTTTTTCAAAACTATATTGATTACTACATCGATTATTATGTAATGCATTTTAATAACTACTTATTCATAATCAGCCGCATTTCAGAATCAAGTTTGTCGAGTAAATATTTGAGTATATTTGTTGTAAAATTTAAATCATAAGTAATATTTTTACATCAAAATTATATTTTTAAGTTTTAATAGGATTTAATTTATTCCTTTTCATTCTATTTGTAACCGCAGTCCAATTTGTTTTTATTTACACTTGATCTATCGACTCTTAAATATTTTTATTACTTTCCCAGTAAAAGATCTGGATATATTTATCTAGAATATTTTATAGATTTTATACTTACCTAGAACATTTTACATATTTCAAGCGGCAAATGATTTTTAATTTACATTTGTCATCAACTTTGTTTAAAAAAGAACTTTGATTTAATAAATATGTTTAATGAAATTGTCTCCAGGTAAACTAGAGAGGACTGAGTTCAGACAACTATTTTTAAATTGTTAAATCTTATAACCTATTTTTAAATTATTAAGTCTTATATATTAGTTGCTATAAAAACTGGTTTCCAATTTTCATCAAATGTTTCAAAAATATTTTCTACAACGTCTTTATTTATTATAGACAAAAATATAAAATAAGATAGTGAACCATACATAACAAGTTTGTAAACTCAAAATAGATAAATTTTCTGACAGATTTTGGGTTATAAACAGAACTTTCCAATTTGAAACATTGGCTTACACAAATATATTACAAATTTTTACCTATTTTGGATATTTGTTTTCACAGTGTACAGATCAATTGCGAAAAACACACTTTCTGGACTCAGAATACCTTAAAACACGTTAATCAGGTGATAACTCGATATTGAAATCTTTTTATCTGATTAGAATACTTCAATTATGTTGGGTAATAATATCGAGTACAATGGAAGTGAAAAAAAAAAAAAAAGAAAGAAAGAAATTCAGTTTTTGAATTAAAAAAAACCTATACACCTTTTTAAGTAAAGCAGAATTAAAAAAAAAAAAAAATTCTATGTTGTTATCTATACCAAAAAAAAAAAAAAAAAAAAAAAAGTAAATTATGCAAGTCAATATTTCAAATGACTCACGTTACATTTACATGCAACTCACATTACATTTCCTGCTTAAATCTTTAAAATAAGTAGACTGTAATGTTGGGAACAGTTAACCCAGTGTTGTCAGATTCTGGATTGTAAACTTCAACCAATCTACAGCACACACAGAGCAAAGTTACGTTGGTTATTTTACACTTTAATCACAATATTATGTAGAATTGTTCAAAAATATTTTGAATAATCTTTATAACAGCTGAAAGTTCAATTTAAAAAATACGCATTAGTACCACTATTAAAAAAAAAGAGAGAGAGAGAAGTAAAAATATTAAAAATCCATTTTGTCCATAAAATTACTAAGAAGATTTTCTTTTTAAAGCGTGGTTGTGTGCTATTCAAATTCACTATAGCATGTTTTTTATTTATTTATTTATTTATTTATTTGAAATACTGTTATAAACATTTTTACTTGCTTATATAACTAGTTTACATGCAAGGTTTTGGAAATTTGGAAATATTGCGTGCACGCGATCTACAAGTGATATCTATCTATCTATCTATCTTTTTCTCACGATACTAGGGTTATAAATAGTTTGAAGCGTAAGTATAAATCAATAATATTGCATAATCTCTGAAAAAATCGTGTTTTTTTTTTTTTTTTTCCCGTATTGTTATTTATTTATTTTTTAAGTTTTATTTTAGGGGAAAAAAAGATTAATAAAATATGATTAACACATATGATTTTGATGAAATGGGTATTACGCGATAAATTGGAGTACAAAATGTTGGATTGAGTCATTCATTCGCTTATTTGGTGGTTTTCGCTAAATTGTTTTCTTGACTTGGTGCAATTTTTGAACGTCAAACTCCATACTGAAAGTTTGGATTTGTTGAAGCAGTTCGTAATGAATTATGCTTTCTTTATACATCCATTCCTTTGGAATTACCTTCAAATTTGTTGTTCCTTTGGGCTGAGTCATTCTTTTCGTTGATTCATATTGGAACAAAGCACCATTTCTCATCGCCATGATAATGCTGTAAAGATAGCACTGTTTGAGTTCATGTGTTGCGCATCGTCGGACTAACAAACAGGTGGTGATTTTAGATTTTGTGGTATTCAAGAGCGGAGCTTCTGAACCTTGCCTACTGAGTGAATATCGTTTAGGACAATTTTTGAGCACAGCCCATACACTCTGCCAATTCTCTCCTCGTTTGATGTGCATTTTCGTACAGGCATTGATTCAGTTGCTCTTCATTAAGTTGATTTATCATTAAATTAGTTGGTTGACTGCAGCGTGGTTCGTCCTGCAGATTAAAATTTTAATTTTTGAAGCGCGAAATTAGTAGCGAGTAGAACTTTAAAGGTACTTTATCTTCATACACACCATAAATCCACTAACAGCCTTGGTGTTCTTAACAGCTGGCTTAAATAGAAAAATTAAAAGTTATCGAAAACGTTCGTTTTTATCCACTTTATATCCAATTTTAATGACCTGAAAATACGCACAAAAAGAAATAAGTAAATAGATAAAAAAATACGTGTGGCACTCGAGGACTGCCGCGGTAAAGCTATTGCATAGCATTTTTTTTTCAACTTGTGCAATTATAATTATTTATTTATTTTATTTACGCAGTATAAATAATAATTGTGCAGTAAAAATAATAATTAAAAATTTTTAACTTAACCTTCCTCGCTTTCATGAAGTTTTCGGACAGTATTAGTATTTTATAGCATTAAATTGTTGCTTGTGCCTGGGGGGGGACTCATGTCAAAGTTGGACATGGGGGGGACTCATGTCAAAGTTGGACATGGGGGGGACTCATGTCAAAGTTGTGCCTTGGGGGGGACTCCTGTCAAAGTTGTGCCTTGGGGGGACTCATGTCAAAGTTGTGCCTTGGGGGGGACTCATGTCAAAGTTGTACCTTGGGGGGGACTCATGTCAAAGTTGGGCCTTGTGGGGGACTCATGTCAAAGTTGTGCCTTTTGGGAGACTCATGTGCCTTGGGGGGACTCATGTCAAAGTTGTACCTTGGGGAGGGGACTCATGTCAAAGTTGTGCCTTGGGGGGGACTCATGTCAAAGTTGTGCCTTGGGGAGGGGACTCATGTCAAAGTTGTGCCTGGGGGGGACTCATGTCAAAGTTGTGCCTTGGGGGGGACTCATGTCAAAGTTGTGCCTTGGGGAGGGGACTCATGTTAAAGTTGTGCTTTGGGGGGGGGGACTGCATGGGGAGTCGTTCCTTCACATATATGAGTTTTAATTATAGCTTTAAATAAAGGCAATAATTAATTACTATATTTTCAATAAATTAAATGGCTAATAAAAATAGATAACGAAATTCTAAATTACTTTTATATTTATTCGCTTTTGTCTATAATAGATATCTTAATTCTAATAATACTTTATCCCTTATGCTATTAAAAACTGAATGAGTTATAATTTTTTTAATTTCGCGCTTTAAACCCATTGAAATAGAATACGCGACCTTCCTTCGATGAGATTGTATTACGTGTTCATTGCCACTTTTCGTTACCATGGGAACCACTTCAAGGAAGAGAGTGTTAGGTTTATTTTCGTTACGGAATTTCTTGATTCGGTCGCCGCGCTCAAAGCCCGCGATAAAAGCTATGCAATAGCTTAAAAAATATATATATATATATATATATATATATATTATAGTTTTAAAAAATTAAAGAACACGCTTTTATAGAAATGTGAACTAAAAAGCACAAAATATCTATCTTAGTATTAAGATTCAGGGTAAGAGAAAATCGTGTGAGTGATACACCGTAATATTTACATACATTTAAATCTTTAATTAAAATAACTTAGAATTAACAAAAACCATTTTAAAAAAATTTCCCCTGACGGGGATCGAACACTGGACCTTTAGGTTCGTAGCGCGGCGCCTTACCTCTACGCCATATCGTTCACGAAGGGGAAGTATTTTTTTTAACCGACTTCAAAAAATTGTATGAAATGAAACTAAATTGCGCCAAAAAGTATAAAATAATTTCCTTCGCCAAACAACCTATAACACTACAATTAATCATAACTTTTGAAGTCGGCGCAAAATTAAATAAAAATTGATACCTTTATTCAATACAAAAATCGAATCCTATTCAAACTACACATCTCACATTGTCACTTGCAAAACGCAGCCGAAAACTCTTTTGATTCAAGAAAACAAATAAGATTTTGTAAGCAGCAAAAGTTGGCGAAGATGCTGGTATCTGACGTCCTTGGTGAAAGAAAAATCGCAAAATTATCTGGCAAACATATTTAATTTCTTTGGGATATCATGATTAATTTGATAAGGTATATTAAGAGAGTAATCAAGAATATGAAACAATACTTCGTACAAAATGTATTATGAAAATATACATCTTGCGTGTATATTTTTGCAATACGTTTTCAACGCCAAATCCAAAAGCCACCAAGGATGATAGTTATCAAAGTTATACCAAATTTGCAAAGAAAACTCTAACTTCGTAGAAACGTAAATTCTGCATTGTGAAAAATGTCCACTGTTCTGTGTAGATGCTACCAATGGACCAATTGTATACAGTGAATACAATAATAAAGGAAACATGAAAATGGATCATTCGAGACGACAGCATTTGTTGCTACCGATCTAAAAACAAACCTTTAAAAACTAATTAAATTTTATTTAATTTTGCGCCGACTTCAAAAGTTATGATTAATTGTAGTGTTATAGGTTGTTTGGCGAAGGAAATTATTTTATACTTTTTGGCGCAATTTAGTTTCATTTCATACAATTTTTTTTTTAATAGTAGTTGCTTTTTGGAGTCGGTTCTATTTTTTTACAAAAAGATTTTATTTCACAATATAATTTTTTTGTTTGCTCCCAGAGAAGTTACAAACAAACAAACAAACAAACATACATACATACATACATACATACATACATACATACATACAGGTGAAGCTAATATAAGCGTGTTAAAAAATACTGCATTTGTGATAATAATAAAATGCATGTATATAGAGTACTCACTCATTTTCTTTCACTATTTTTTCATCACTTTCTTCATTAATAAATGCACTTTGTTTATTCATATTAAAAACACTTTATACACAAATAAATGCACTTTGTTTATTCATATTAAAGACACTTTATACACAAATTGTACGCGTACAGCTATTCACTGTTGCACATAAATGATAGATACCTATACACCTATATACTTTCTCACAAACAGCTGCTTACGTATTCGTCCGATTTCGGAGCAGCTCGTCTCGATTCGTGCGAGCTTCGTACAGCCGAAGTCTACCGAAGTCTGCCGAACTGTGTTAGGTTTTTTTTTCGTTACGGAATTTTCTGATTCGGTCGCCGCGCTCAAAGCCCGCGATAAAAGCTATGCAATAGCTTAAAAATAAAAAGTTCTATCATATCTACTCATAGAGCAAACAATTTTCTTTTAAATCCCAAAATAACTCTTATTAATTCATTTTTTCCCCAAAAAATCTTAAAAGCAAAAAAGTTTATGACTTATTATTCAACCAAATGTTTAATTTATTACTCTAGAAAAATAATCAACTAATTCATATATAAATGTATGTAGAAGAAAAATATACACAGTTTTTAATAATAAAAAAAATATTTATGTTATATCCCCATGTAATGTAATTTTCTGACTTTTCTCATATTTTATTAAGAATATTCAATGAATATATATGCATATATATATTCATTCGTTAATTAGTAAATGTAATTTGGTGTGGCATTCACACTATTAGAAAAAACACACACACACAAAATGATTTCCGTTATAAAAGATCGATTTTTCTAGTACAAGTATAACGACAAATAAAGCATTTTAAAGAGTAGTAATTTATTTTGAAGAAAATTCTTAGGCCAATAAACTACGAACGTGTAAGGAATATGTCTACACACACAACAAGAATTTTAATTTATTTTTAAAGTTATAGAAAGGAAAAAAGAATAATTAAAGAATCATGAAAAAATTTCACTTTATCCAGTGAAAGTATTTTTTCGCCCTATTATTGATTCTAAAAATTCATTGAACACTAATTAAATTTGTAAATATTTATTTTTTCTATACATATTTAAAACATATATTTTTTCTCACCCATTGTCTCTACAGCTTGAAGAAAAACAAGTCCTTCCGGCTTATTCGGAAGGGTAGGTTGATTTCTTTTTCCTTATCAAGTAGCCGTCATTTTGTTTCAAAATGGCGGCTACAAATTATTAATGCACTTGGTAGAAATATTGATGTAGGCTATGCACATATGGAGTTTTAAGCAAATCGGTTCATAAATACATTTTTATGAGATTTTAAAATTTTCAGGTGGCCGGCGCTTGGAAACAAAATGGTGGGTTAAGTTGACAAATATATGAAATGTATTTGTGAGGTAAGTCTACTGTACACATATAGTTAGAATTAATTCAAAATCTCAAAAGTCATCGTGTTGAAGAATTAAGGGGCTGCCACTTCGATCAAAATGGCAGAGAAAGTTGCTCATCTAAGATATCGTTGCAAATTTGAAAATATTTTTTTTTTTTTTTTTTTGTAGAAATTCTTTCAAGGAGGCTTAGTAAGTTGATAAAATGTTAGTTTTCTGAATTTCTAGTTTTTTTAAGCATTAAAATAGCCTAATTTTTCTTTAAAAACACATTAAAAAGATCCAGTAACGCAGGTAATGGATTTGGCGCCAAATTTGGCAACTTTTCCCCCTATGGCGACTTTTTTGGCGACTTTTGGCGAGAAAATACTTATTATCGATATACCAAATATGGACGCAATAGCGTGATTGGTTCACGAGTTATGTGAATTTTCTAGATCTTTGCTGTTTGAATGATAAATCCATTTTTCAACTATGATTTGAATTGATTAAGTATTTCTAAAGTTACCGTGATAACAAATTTTCAAGGGGCCGCCACTTGGAAACAATACAGTGAAACAAGTTGCCCAGCAAACACATCCAAGATATTTGAAGCATAGGTTAACTGTCCAACTGTGGTTTAAATCAGTGCCGTGTTTAAAAAATTATTACTATGGAAAATTTTCAAGTGGCAGTCTAAGTGGCTGCGACGTGGAAACAAAATGGCAAAAGAACTTGCCCATCGAAATAATCCAGTATATTTGTACGATAAGTTCATTGTCCAGTTCTAGTTTAAATTAAATCAGTATTTCAAAAATTATCGTCAGAAGAAATTTTCAGGTGGCACCACTTGTGAAAAAAAGTGGAGTGAGATGCCCAGCGAACTTATAAGAGATATTTGAATGATAAATCTACTACCCAAATTTGATGCGAATTGATTTTGTATTACTAAACTTACCATAATGACAAATTTTCAAGTGGCCGCCACTTGGAAATAAAATTGCGGATCAAGTCACCAAATGAACTTATCCTAGATATTTGAACCATAAGTTCACTGTCCAACTTTTATTTGAATCAGTTTAGTATTTTAAAAATTATCGTGATGGCATATTTTCAAGTGGCAGTGTGATTTTAAGTAGCTGGAACTTAGAAACAAGATGTCGGGACAAGTTGCCCAGAGAAAACATTCATGATAATTATATGATAATATCACTGTCCGAATTTGGTTCGATTTGGAGTATTATTTCAAAAGTTATCGTGATTTTAAATTTTTAAGTGGGAGCCTGATTTCAAGTGGCCCTGCTTAACTTAAGATATCTGCCACTTTATTAAAAATGGCAGATATAGTTTATTAATAAACTTCATTGAGATCCTT
Source organism: Salticus scenicus (assembly GCA_963930645.1). Taxonomy (NCBI): domain Eukaryota; kingdom Metazoa; phylum Arthropoda; class Arachnida; order Araneae; family Salticidae; genus Salticus; species Salticus scenicus. The sequence goes on along the minus strand of OZ005649.1, from coordinate 369,136,474 downwards.
GTGTGGTCTGTATTTACATCAAAATTCAAACAATTTCGGAATACGCTTTTTACAATTTAAATTTGAAATTTTCAAGTGGTCTTCACTTGAAAACAAAATGGCGGAGCAATTTGGTTAACAAACTCATCTATGATATTTATAACATAAGTTAAGACACTGTTCAAATTTGGTTCCATTTGGAGTATTATTTCGGAAGTTATCATGGTTTTAAATTTTCAAGTGGTGGCCTGATTTCAAGTGGTCTCGCTTAACTTAAGATATCCGCCACTTTATTAAAAATGGCAGATAAAGTTCATTATAAAGTTATTTGAGACACTTATATAATCTATGTATACATTAAAAAAAAAAAAAAAAAAAAAATCGGAATACGCTTTTTGCAGTTTGAATTTGAAATTTTCAAGTGGTCTCTACTTGAAAACAAAATGGCGGAGCAACTTTGTTAACAAATTCATCTAAGTTATTTATAAGATAAGTTAAGACACTGTCCAAATTTGGTTCTATTTGGAGTATTATTTCAGAAGTTATTGTGATTTTAAATTTCCAAGTGGTAGCGTGATTTCAAGTGGCTCCACTTAACTTAATATCTACCACTTTATTAAAAATCACGGATAAATTTCACTAATAAACATCATTGAGACCCTTATGTGGTCTATATTTGATGGAAGAATACTATATAAATGAAGGCATGAATTCGCAGCTTCCTCAAATTAGTTATTTTAAATATGTTTTATAACAAATAATTCTTACTAATAGTTCTTTGTAAAAACAACAGTCATATAATTAAATAAAGTTTGACTTACCTGGGTTGTCACAGGTAATCATAATATGCCATTGATGAAGAACAATCTCCTTACTTATCATCAGATTGTACACTTGAAATTAGATGAAAAATGCATGGATATATATTTTATAGGAGTTCTGTTTTTAAACAATAACTACTTCTTTTCCTATAATGAATGTAGATTAGACTCTGAAATCTTACATAATATGTAGATCAATTACTATTCAGGATAATTCACATATCGCTGCATAATGGAAGAATGTCTAGATGTTTAGCCTTTAAATTTATTCATCTTAGACAAAAAAAAAAATATTGTTATTAAATAGAATAAGAAAATGGAACGTCAGTCCCGAATAACAAAAGTTACATGATTTAAAAAAGTATTACAGTGTACTCGTAGAGAGACGCGACACATCGTCACGTGATGCGGCAGGTGCACCAAACAATCAGTTGGCGGGAAGCAAAAAACAAAAAAGAAAGTCCGGAACAAGAAAAACGAAAGTCAATAAAAGTGTTCTGAGATTAAATATCCCAACACCCCCTCTTAAGCTCAGAAATTTTTCAATTGTTCATTAATGCATTTCTATGTCTATTAAAATCAGTTTTTGGCAGAGCTTTTGTTAGGGTATCGGCGGTCATTTCTTTGGTAGGTTTGTATTGAAGCTTGATTAGGCCTTCTTGTATTAGGTTTCGCAGAAGATGAAATCTCAGCAGTAGGTGTTTTGTTTTGGAGTGGAATTTATCATTTTCAGCAATCTTGATGGTAGATTGGTTGTCCTGGTACAACACTATAGGACATTGTTGCGGCAAATTTAAATCATCCAGTAGTTTGTTGAGCCACTGTATTTCAAGTGCAGCACTCGCAGCTGCGACGTACTCAGCCTCTGCTAAAGACATGGACACACAGGACTGTTTCTTCGAAGTCCAAAATATTGGATTTTTATCCAATATAAATAAATTTCCTGAGATGGACTTTCTATCACTTGGGTCATTGGCCCAATCCGAATCCGAATATGCTCTAAGAACAGGTTCACCAGATTTACAAAGTTTTAATTTAATATCTTGGGTATTTTTCAAATATCTAATAACCCTTTTAACTGCCTCCCAGTCTTTCGCTCTAGGATTTTCGTTTCTACGACTTAAGATGCCAACGGCAACACTTATATCAGGTCGCGATACTGTAGAAATGTAAAGTAACGCGCCTATAGCCTGTCTGTACATTGTGTTGTTTGGTAAGAGATTGTCATTATCAGTTAATTTTATATACCCTGGTTCCATCGGTGTGTCAGAGGGCCGTGCGTTATCTAGCCCAAATTTGGTTACAATGTCTCGTATTTTATTATTTTGATCAAGCGTAATTACCCCTTTACAAGGTCTTTCTATATTTATTCCGAGGTAATATTTGGCTTCCCCAAGGTCGGTTAGTGGATATTCTTCCCTAAGTTGATTAATTAGTATGTCAATATTGTGATTTTACCAGCTATAAGTAGGTCATCAACATACACAAGAATGTAAGTTTCTGTGTTATCTTTGTTACGGATATATAAACACTTGTCATGTTGACTTTGTTTAAATCCTAATTTACACAATGATTCATTAATTTTCAAATTCCACGCTCTAGCGGCTTGTTTCAAGCCATATATCGCTTTCTTTAACTTACATATTTTATTTTCTTCGCCCTGGACAACATAACCCTCGGGTTGATGCATGTATACATCTTCTTGCAAATTTCCATGTAGGAAAGCAGTTTTGATATCTACATGCCTTAGATTCAAATTTTTATATAGTGACATGGTCAAGAAACTTCTTAGAGTGGTATGCGATGCAACTGGTGCAAAAGTTTCGTCATAGTCCACCCCGTATTTTTGAGAAAAACCCTTGGCAACAAGCCTGGCTTTATATTTCTTGACTTGTCCTTGGCTATTGTATTTGGCCTTGAACGCCCACTTACACCCTACTACTTTGGTCCCTGGTTGAGCGTCAACAAGTTCCCAAGTATTGTTTTGTCTGAGTGAATTCATTTCGTCGAGTGTGGCGTTCAGCCAATTTTCTTTTTCAGCTGGGTTTTGAATTTTTAGTATATCATCAAAACACTTAGGCTTATCAATTCTTTTGTCATTTACAGCAAATGCAAATCTGTCGGGCGGAACACCTTTATTTAATCGTTGTGATCGTCGCGGCAGAGTTTGCGTGTCATCCGGACTATCGTTATCGCCCGCTATATCTATATTTATATCAGTATCTAATATTGGTAATTTGGACACTGGAATTTCATCATTTGAATTTTCATTCTTGATTTGTGATGTTTCATTACTGTGGGATTCTCTATTCTCATCTTCCAAGAATTTTACTGTTCTGCTAATTATTACATTTTTATTATTTGTGCAAATTCTGTAACCTTTGCTACGATTATCATATCCCACAAAAATTCCTTCTTGAGCGGTGCTATCCAGTTTTCCCCTATGTATTTTATGTACATATGCGTATGCGCGACATCCGAATGTTTTTATATTAGATAAATCGGGTTTACGGCCGGTCCATTTTTCGTAAGGTGTTGAGTCGCATGAGGAGGTCGGGAGCCTATTTTGTATGTAATTTGAAGTATTTACGGCTTCCCCCCAAAAGGAATTCGGTAAATTACTGTCTTTAAGCAGACAGCGAGCCATTTCGGTCAGCGTACGATTTTTACGTTCTGCCACGCCGTTCTGAGCACTAGAGTAAGGAACGGTAAACTGGTGCTCAATTCCTTCTTTATTCAAAAATTCATTTACTTCCATACTAGTGTATTCACCCCCGTTATCGGAGCGAATTGCTTGCACTTTTCGGCCAAATTTGTTTGCGGTCATAGCCACATATTCCTTTAACTTAGAAAATACCTCAAACTTATTTCTTAGCAAATATATAATAGTATAACGACTGTAATCGTCGATAAATGTAAGAAAGTAATATTTTCCACCTACAGTGGGGGTTTTCATAGGGCCACATAAGTCTGTGTGGACCAGTTCGAGTGGTACGGAGGCTCTAAATTGTGCAGCTTTGGGGTAAGGTGAATCAGTTAATTTTGACATTATGCATGTTTTACATTCAGTATTATGTTTGCAATCATTTAATTTTATACCCACAGCCATGTCCTTGTTAACTAAATCTTTAATGTGGTTAGTGTTTCTGTGGCCAAGTTTCACATGACACTTGTTTATGCAATTTTCGTTATCACAAGTTTGTATTACAATGTTCGCTGTGTGTATGTTTTCAGAATAATTTAATTGACATTCATATAAGTTATTTTTCACATATCCCTCAATGCATGTATTTCCCTGATTTACAATTTTACAGGTTTTATCATCAAATACAGCGATACAGCCATTCTCTGTTGCTCTTTTTATAGAAATTAAATTAGTTTCTATTTCAGGGACATAAAGAACATTTTTAAGTGTTATTTTGTTCTGTGTGTTTTCCGAATTTACGGTATACAAATCCACAGTACCGGAACCCAAAGATTTTAGCTGCGTGCCGTTCGCGATAGTGACGTTAGAAACGTTATTTTTAAGTTCGCGAAATTTTAGTTTATCATTGCCGATATGTGAAGACGACCCTGAATCAACCACCCAATTTACAGTTTTATCTCCAACATAAAAAGAATACAATTTATCAGCTTTTGGTTTATTGCTCCCCTCTGCAATTTGAGCGCTATCTGGCTTCTCATTGTTCTGAGAGCATATGTTGGATCTGAAGTTGGGTTTTTTGTTGAAATTTTTACTGTGACTTTTAACAGCAGAATTCCCAAGTAGCACGGGAACGTTCTGTGAACGTCTAATAACGGTTACAATCGTTCAAACACGGTGTTTCGTGTTAAAAGAACGTTCTATTAGACGTTCAGAAATAGTAATATTTAGAACGTTTTGAAAAGGTTTGCTTTGTACCATCTATAAAACGTACAATTCTCGTTCTAAGAAAAACGTTCTAGTGTATCACCGTCGTAACACGTTCTGTCTAAGTGTGGTTATAACGAATGTGACAAAATGCCTTTTTCTCTGTTTATGTTGCCTTATTTTTAGTTTTACATTTTGTTAACATGTTAAAAAAAATAAAGTTTAAGTATCTGTATTTATAATTTTATTTTTTGAATTTAATAAAACATATCACTCCGTTTTTTTTTTTTTTTTTAGAAATTCAATATTATATGTTTCATAAAATTTTAGCAGATGTATATTAAGTTAAAGAAATAGTATTTCTACTTTCTTCTGAGAAAAATGTATTTTATAATTGAAAATTTCTGACTTCTGGGTTTCCAACAGTTTATACAGTATTGAGATATCCAGGACACAATTCGACCATTTTCAGAAAATTTCAATCTGCATGTCCGTCTTTTTGTGTGTGTATTGTAAAAAAATTGTGGACTCTGTATCTCACAAACCAATGAACGGAATTTCACAAAATTTGATATTTAGTTAGATCTTGACCTAAATTGTTGATGATTTGTCTTTGGATCTATCGAATGAAAGTTGTGATGCTATTTTGTAAATCGGGGAAGTTATATCTCAGATTCTACGGTGTATACATGCACCAAACTTAACATGTAAGCAAGATATTATGTAAAATTACACTGCTCTAATTTAGAAGCGTATATTGGCCAGCTGGTGGCGCTGCTGTTCTGCAATTTAATCCCGCCAACATAAAGCAATTTTTCAGATTTTGTGATATAAATTATTATAAATACAATAATACTTATAAATGCACTTGATTATAAATACACACACTTGATATGGAATATTGATATCATATAAAACTCTGCTGATTACATTTGGGTGCATATCGATCGACAGATGACGCTGGTATGTTGCAATTTAATTTCGTTAACGGAAAAGCAATAGCTTAATTTCTATTACTTATAAATGCTCTAAACTAAAATAGTATAAAAATGTGATATTGAAATTATGTAATATATACATATATATATATATATATATATATATATATGTGTGTGTGTGTGTGTGTTTAATAGTAATAGTCAACTAGAAAAAAAAAATCTAGGGTTGATTTGTGTAGGGCATCGCCTTTTCCTATGGGTTAAAATTTCAACATGTGTGTTTTACAAAGAAAGTCATCCACACCTTTAAAACGAATGCTTGAATCCTAAAAATCTGTGAAAATTTAAAACAATATTATAAATTTTTTACATTTTTTATTTATAAAACACATTTCCTAAAATATCTTCTGTATACCATAGATTTTTTTTTTTTTTTTGTATGCTTAATGTTTTACTTCTTTCAAATGAAAATCGCCTGTATTCATTACAGAAAAATAATTTTGGTAAATAATAATTTTAATAAATATCATGTACTTGAACAGAAAAGCATAAAAGAAAGATTTGTAATGACCGCAATATACTAGTTTAGAAAAAGATTACTTTTAAATAGTATAAAAATTCCGAATCAAAAGCGGGTGTAAATGTATAAAGTGCATTTCGCCTAATCAGCAGATTATACCACCACATGTGTTAAAAATCTGCGGCCATCTGCATAACTACAGGAAGCAGGAATGGATATCATTTTGGCATATTTATTGCGATTTGGCAAAATAAAACGTGTAGTATATGTTATTACTAATATTAATGATTGTTTTAAAGGGTCTCACAAATATTTTTCGAAAAAATATGACATATAATTCGAAATTGCTCCTTGTAAATATTCAATAGTATGAATTTTTTTTCTTTCTATGCTTTTTTGTTACACAGCATATAATGTGCACGAAATTTTTATACGATATAAGAGCTATTTAAAAAATAACCTATTTTAAACTTTTATTTTCCATATAAAGCTCTAAAGAGAGATTTCGGGAGATTTCTTCTTCTTCATTTGAAATCAAGCATATTTTAAGGCATTATCTCTAGGGTTTATCACTAAATTAAACAATATAGTGAAGTAGAGATGGAAAATTTCTTATAAACTATGAGGTCCGAATTATTTTTCTCTTTTGTTTATTACGAAATTTATTACTAAAAAATAAATAATTTCTGTATTATACTCGTATCAATAAAAATATAACTATTTTTTCGTTCAGTGACTCAGTTATAATACAAAATTACTTATTCTGGGACCATCACAAAACTTTCTTTTATATCATTCTATATGAACAGCGTTACCTACGATTAGCATATACAGAATTTTAACCAATTTACTTTCATATAATAAAGTTTTTATATATGTAATTTCGTGTAATTTTCAGCAATAGATGCTTAAATGTAGACATCTAGAAATCGTAGAAAGTAATAGTAGCACAACTTGTTTGCCAATTTATATCCGAATTCAATCAGAATAAATTTTAATAATATATTTTTCACATACTGAGTTTGGTGCATTTAAATGACAGAAATTGAAATAAAATTTTAACTAAACGGGTAAAACTTCAACGTAGTAGCGCTACCTAACATAGACGATATGGAAAATTACTTTATTTAACTTTACAATAGCCATCTCACAAACGAAATGCGATGGCTTTAAATATCATAGAAATTGATATACTGCCTTCCCGTTAGCAAGATTAAATTGCAACATAGCAGAGGCACCTGTCGACCGATATGCACCCAAATGGAATCAGCAGAGATATAAATAATGCTGATCTCATATATAACGTTAGTGCATTTATGTATCAAACAAGCTGTGATACAATCTTTCCTTAAATGGGTTCACATTATATCAGCGTCACATGATGGACGATAATATCTTAAATGCTAAAGCACTAATTTAATTCCCGGTCCATTCAAATGTTATGTTACTTTGCGTCAATTGCTTTGTGAGAAACCGCGTCCCCGTTTATTTTTATTTATTTATTTTTTAACGAACTCACAGTCATTTTCAAGTACCAAAAAAGCCAAATCATACTCAGAAGTCACAAAACGTGTATATTTATCGAAAACCGGAAGTTGAACATTTTCACAAATCTAGTGCTTTTTTCTTATGTAAGTAACAAACTTAATAATAAACAGTGATCATACGTTAAAAATGATCTTTATGATATTGTAAATTTAGAAGTTGAAACAATAAAAAAAAGTAGCTAAAAATTTTGTTTTCCTTATTTATTTATTACACTCTTCTATAATAAAAAGAAGAAAGGTTTGATTCGGAAATATTTTTGACTTTCGCGTTCCGATAGATTTTTCCCTTTTTAAGATGTTCTAATAAAAAATTGATATTTCTTAGAAAATGCCAGTTTGTCTGTGTGTCTGGATATGTGTGATAAGAATCTTGTGTCAACTCTAGGTCAAAAACTAATGAACAGAATTTCCTGCAAACTTATATTTAGCTTCTCCTTGATATCAGTTAGTGATTATTACCCCCCCCCCCCCCTAGCCTTTTTTTTTTTTTTTTTTACACATATAACGCTCAACAGGTCGCGCTGTCATTTATTTTTTTCAAAATTTTTAATATTACAATAGAGGAAAAAATTTCTTATAAATACACACAATAGGGATTTCTTTAGTTGAACATTGTGAAACTGATTTTTTAAAAATATTAACGGTGAACATGAAGACTTTTAACAGGAAGAATAGCAACCCTTCCCCCCTCCTCGGGTGAGTAAATTTTTATAATATTTTTTGAAAATTACTCGTTGATATCTTTTAAAACGAACGGTTGAATCAATTATCTGTGATAATGTAAAACAAAGTTATCGATATTTTTTTTATTAAAAAAAAAAAAAAAAAAAAAATGTTAATATTATTATTATATATTTATTTATTTTATTTTGTTTTTCAATTTTACTGTGTAAAATGTGTGATTTGATCTAAACTATGTGAATTGTATTAGAAAATAAAGAAAAGAATTGTAGATAGTCACAAGACACTAGTTTAACATTTCCTGTAATTTATTGTAATTGATTCATATAAGCAGGCATGCGATTATTTTAGTTACGATCAAATTTTTATATTTTACTTCATAATAAACGTCAATTATTTTGTAAAATATTATAATACGTAATAATAACACGTACAATAACACGTAATATTAAAAAAAAAAAAGAAAAAAAAATCATCTGAATAAAAATCTTGAGTTTTGTATTTCTCTTAAAAATAATAAATATATCTAAAATTCATTCCTTTTCAATAAGTAATATAAAAAAGACATACATTTTGCTAAATCTTGAATCTTAAAAAATAACGAAAAAATTCGCCAAACTGTGAAATTTTTATTGGGTTTGCCAGAACAGCAACTACGGAAGCACGAACACGAACTCTAAGGTCAAAGATAGATAACGGTAATTTTTTCTGCCGTCATTTTCATTGCGTTAGGTTTAAGATTTCTTCCTGACATTTGGATACAATATTACAGATAAGTTCATTCTACACAATTTTCATATGTATAATCTAGGATTTGCATAGTTTTGACTAAATCTGCATTAAAATTTAACAAAATTAAATAAATTAAAGTTTTCAAAAACCATAAAAAATAAACAAATAAATAAATAAAGAGTAATAATAATAAAAATAAAAATAATAATTTGAAAACTTTAATTTTTTAAATTTTTCATGCTAACTACCTTTTAATTATTTATTATTATTATTTTTTTCCGCATTCGATTTTGTATTATTACAGTTTAATGTTAGATATATTTAAGTATATTTGTTTAAATTTTATTGTTACACTGTAGTATTGTAAAATCAAGGGAAAATATAGTTAGCAGCCGGCTCTCTAAAAATTTTAAAAATATTTTAAATTTTAAAATTTATTTATTTTATATTTAAAAGATTTTCAAGAAATGTATCATATTTTATATTGTTATATTTCAATGCATCTGTAAGTAAAATTCATAAACTCTAAATCAATACTTTAAAATTAAAACTTCACAAATTCGATTTAAATTAAAAATAAATAAACAGTTTAATCAATTAATTTTTTTTTAAATACTTCTCTTAAATATTTTTATTTTCTCCCATCATTTGTACATTATTACTCTTTATCAATAGAATATATAACATATCTAGGTATTAATTTGTGAATTCATTGTTAAGTTAAAGTTTTAAAAATAGTTCTATGTTTGAATGCCATAAGTTTCAGTATTTAAACATATATATATATATATATATATATATATTTATAAAAATATATATATAAATTTAACTTAACAAGAAATTCGCAAATTAATTACCCAAATATCTTTAGGTTCTATTGTTAAAATATATTATTGTAAAATCAAAGGGAAAAATAATAATTATTCGGTAAGGAGCATCTTAAAACTTTTCAGTTTTCTTTAATTATAGTTTTCAAAAAAAAAAATTGAAAATACTGTATGTTATTATATTTGAAGACATGTACGTAAAATTTTATAACACAAAGGCACACGTACATACAAATGAATCACAAAATCCAAAAGTAAGAAAAATGAAAGAAAAAAAAGAAAAAAAAAACATAGACAAACAATATGAAGGTGATTCTTAATATTTCTAAATGTTTTAAATTATTTTATTTTATTTATTATTATTATTTTATTATTTGTTTTGTTTGCAGAATAAACTTTTAATTAATTATTTATTTATTTTTCAAAAAGTTTTACCACATTTTATACTGTTATATTTCACTGCATGGTATATGTAAAATTTATAAACTCAAAATCAATAATTTAAATAAATTTTGCATACGCATGATTTGAAATATGAAAATATTAAGGAAATTTCACGGAATTTATTTAAATAAAAAAAAAAAAAACAAAATAATAATAATAATTTTTATTTTTTATATTTTTAAATGTATTTAAAATACACCGCTGTTCAGAATTAAAGGAACAAACCTGCTTTCCTATTTTCTTCTTTTGTGCATAACTTTTAAACAAATAAACACATGGACATAAAATTTGGCTGGCATGTTCGTTATCATATCATTAATCGAATTTTACATAACTTTAGCATAAACAACAATTTTAAAGTAATAATTATTAATTTTTCTCAAACGTAAGCTTTGGAAAGAATGAAAAATTTCAACAATTTTAGTAAAGAAAACTTAATGAAAAAATGTGTTAATGATGCATTATAGACAGGTGAAGACGCACATGCCTTCAAATGTTAAAAACAAAATCCTGATTTTTCTTTCTGTGTTCATTTTTTCTTTTACTTTTATAACAGAATTTTTGAAAAAAAAAAATAATAATAATAATTACTAATTTGTATAAACTGTGACCATCACTAGAATAATAAAAACGTTGATAAATAATTTAATAATGGACGTTTTATCCGATTTTCATGTTTCTATGTAAAATTAAAAAAAAAAAAAAAAAAATCACACGCGAAAAAATAAAGAAGAAAGAAGAAAGAAAATAAATGACTAAGAAATATACGGTTTTAATCTACAAATAAAATATGGATGCACGTACATCTTTAACCTATCTGTAATGCACCTTCATGACCATTTTTCATTCAGTTTTCTTTTCTAAAATTGCTGAAATTTTTCATTTTTTCAAAGTTTACTTTTGAGAAAAATTTACTGATTTTTAGTTTAAAAATTATTACTTATGCTAAAGTTATATAAAATTCGATTTATGATATTTTAAAAAACATGCTATCCAAATTTTATACTTCTATGTTTATTTGTTTAAGAATTATATGGAAAAAAAGAAAACGAGGAAACAGTTTATTGTTTTAATTTTGTACACTTGGGTACTTCTTTTAACTAATTTTTATTTTTTATTTTCCATTGATTGTGCATTATTATAGTTTAAAAATAGAATATGTAACATATCTGGACATTAATTTGAGATTCCACTGATAATTTAAAATTTAATAAAAAAATTTTGGGTTTGAATGCTAAAAGTTTGTAGTAAGTTTCAAAATTTAGACATAAAAATATATTTAAGTTTTTTTGCTTAACTTATTAAAATTAATATTCAAATATGGTTATATTCTATTGTTAAATTATAATGATGCAAAATCTAGGGGGGAATAATAATTAGTTAGCAGGGGGCATATATCTTAAAATTTTTCAAAATATTCCAAATCTTGAATTTATTTATTTGTTTTTTAATTCAAATATTTATCCAGAATATTCAAAATACTTGATCGTTTGTTATACCATATTACAATGTACTACACAAAAAGAAAAGAAAAGATAAATAAGGAAAGGAAGGAAAAAAAGAAAAAAAAATAAGTAAACAACAAGTGCAGAATTTTGAATAGACACTATAAAATTCAAGAACTCGAAGAAAATGGAAGAACTCGCAACAATTGTTCCGGGTCGAGAAAAGACACAACCCTTCATCAACCGAACAAAGTAGGCACGAATGCTGCAAGAAAAACTGAAACGTAACTCTTGTATTTTCAGCACTCGTGCCTACTATGTTCGTCTGACGAAGGGTCGTGTCTTCTTTCGACCCGGAACAATTGTTGCGAGTTCTTCCATTTTATTATACATGAAAGACATTTTTAGCACGTACAAAGAACGTTCAAAAATTGTTTACATAACGTTGTGAGAACGTGTGTATAGAACGTTTTCAGAACGTTTCTACACTATTTTAGAACGTTTACAATACGTTTTCTAGAACGTTCTGAAATTGTGTATAACGTTTTGAAAACGTTCTAAAAACGTTTAGAACGTTCTGAGACCGTATACATAGAACGTTCTCAGAACGCTTCTATAACACCGATGGTGATAGTTACACGTTCATTGAACGTTCTCTGAACCGTACTATTGTACGTCTTCAAGATGGACAAATAGACGTCTATAACACGTTCAGAGTGAACGTTCTTAGAACGTGTTTGCAGAACAATTTTTGAACGTTCAGAGAACGTTTCGGTGCTGCTTGGGTTATTTTTATTTTTCAACTTAAAGCAATCTTCTATATTATGATTGCTTTTCCTGCAGTATTTGCAGAATATCTCCGATTTGTTATGGTATTGGACTTTTAACGCTGAGTTATGAACAGTTTTGTTTTCTAGCCTTTTGGCATATTCATCAGCCAATTTGTTTCGCATATATTCAGGTGTCAATTGCGCTTCGTCTCTCGATTCGAGACTTGTTATGAGAACGTCATACGAAGGAGGGAGTGTGCATATCATTAATGCAGCTAGGTGCGATTCATCTATGACTTCACCTATAGCAGTGAGTCTGTCGCGTGTTTTATATATATCAGCTATATGTTGGTTAACATCACCAGCTTCAATTAATTTTATGGAATAAAGTTTCCTAAGTAAAAAAAGCTTACTGGTAAGCGATGATCTTTCGTGGACTTGGCGCAGAGCATTCCAGCACTCTCGTGCTGTATCTAGATTCATAACGTACACGATCTGATCATTATCAATAAGTAAATTGATAATAGCTCTGGCTTTTCTATTTTTTGAACGCCACTGATCGGTTATTGGGTTGGGAGGATCGTCAGTAATGACTGTAAAGAGATCCTCTTTTTGTAAGTACATCTCAATACGAAACTTCCACACATTATAATTTGTGGAGTTCAGCGGTTCAATTTGTATATCTTTTGTTGCTGACATACTTAAACAAAATTTTTGTAACAGTTTTGTTAATATTTGTTCAATACGTAAATATTCATTTAATATTTTAAATCAACACAGTTTGGATAAATAGTACTTGAAGAAGAAAATAAAATTAAATAGTTTTCATAAAAATAAGTACTAGAAGAAGAAGATAAACTTAAATAATTTTCTAAGTACTTTTCAATACTTTCGATTTAGTGTCACTTCATTCTCATAATCTGATGGAAGAATACTATATAAATGAAGGCATGAATTCGCAGCTTCCTCAAATTAGTTATTTTAAATATGTTTTATAACAAATAATTCTTACTAATAGTTCTTTGTAAAAACAACAGTCATATAATTAAATAAAGTTTGACTTACCTGGTTTGTCACAGGTAATCATATATGCCATTGATGAAGAACAATCTCCTTACTTATCATCAGATTGTACACTTGAAATTAGATGAAAAATGCATGGATATATATTTTATAGGACTTCTGTTTTTAAACAATAACTACTTCTTTTCCTATAATGAATGTAGATTACACTCTGAAATCTTACATAATATGTAGATCAATTACTATTCAGGATAATTCACATATTGCTGCATAATGAAAGAATGCCTAGATGTTTAGCCTTTAAATTTATTCATCTTAGACAACAAAAAATATTATTATTAAATAGAATAAGAAAATGGAACGTCAGTCCCGAATAACAAAAGTTACATGATTGAAAAAAGTATTACAGTGTACTCGTAGAGAGACGCGACACATCGTCACGTGATGCGGCAGGTGCACCAAACAATCAGTTGGCGGGAAGCAAAAAAAAAAAAAGAAAGTCCGGAACAAGAAAAACGAAAGTCAATAAAAGTGTTCTGAGATTAAATATCACAACAATATTTACATCAAATTTCAAACAAATTCGGAATACGCTTTTTACAATTTGAATATGAAAATTTCAAGTGGTCTCCACTTGAAAACAAAATGGCGGAGCAACTTAGTTAATAAACTCATCTAAAATATATATAAGATATGTTAAGACACTGTCTATATTTGGTTCGATTTGGAGTATTATTTCGGAAGTTATAGTGATTTTAGATTTTCAAGTAGTAACCAGATTTCAAGTGGTCCCGTTTAACTTAAAATATCTGCCACTTTTTTAAAAATGGCAGATAAACTTCATTAATAAACTTCATTTAGACCCTTATGTGGCCTGTATTTACATAAAAATTCAAGCAAATCTTGCTTTAAATATGCTTTTTACAATGACGGTTTCAAATTTTCAAGTGGCCTGCCACTTGAAAACAAAAAGTCGGAGCAACTTGGTTAACGAACTCATCCAAGATGTTTATAAGATTAGTTCACTGTCCAAATTTGGTTCAATTTGGAGTATTATTTCGGGAGTTATCGTGATGTCAAAATTTTCATTATAGATAGATAGATAGATAGATAGATAGATATAAGGTCATTGTGCCTAAATGCGACGTGATTTTTGGTAAGTTTATCGCATTTTGGAAACTTATGACATTTTAGTAAACAAATAATTATGAAAAGAAAGAAAAAATGGTTGAATATTATACTCATAGTTCTAAACTAGTGTTTTGTGTCATTTTTTTTTCAAGAAATTAAAAAAATATCAGTAATTTATGAAAATATATACCAGCGTTGCATTTAGGAAATTTTTGTCGCATTTAGGGTACTATATCCTAAATGCGATGTTCAAACTCCCTAAATCCGATAATGCATTTAATGTATGGGAGTTAATTTAATGTTATTAACACTTTCCAAAGAAGGTTGAAAACTGTTATTAACACTTTCCAACAAGGTTGAAAAGTGTTTATGACTTCGGTTTTTCTGTCTGTCTGTCCGTCTGTCTGTCCGTCCGACCGTCTGTCTGTCCGCGCTCTAACTCCCGTAAAAATTTATGGAATTTCTTGAAACTGATATATGTTATTCAAGATCACTATCGGACGTTCCCTACTGAAAATGGAGTTTATACCTCTACTAGTTTGTGTACAGGGACACCCGAAAGTATTTCAAAGCATTGTGTTCTATGAGAGGTATTTTTACAAACCATATTTTCCTACTTTTACTGTAGACATATCTTAATGAAATTGAAATATGTTATTAAAGTTTACTATAGGATGTTTCCTGTATAAAATGGAGGAAATATCACCATCCGTTTATGTACAGGGACACTCAAAAGTATTCCAAAGCATTGCGTTCTATGAGAGATATTTCTATAAATCAAATTTTAATAACTTTACTTTCCACGAAGTTTTTGGAAATTGAAATATGGTATTTATATGCACAAAAGAATGCTTTGCACAGAATATAGAATGATTAGCATTAGATTTACAGGGTGGCACAAAAATATCCAGTTACATTAAGAGCTATTAAAAAAAATGGCTAGAAATGTACTTTCGTTTACGTTAAGCGTTTTTAACACATTCTAAAATTTTTTAAGGGTGAATATGATTTCAGTTTTTTGTATCTGCCTGTCCGTCTGTTTGTCTGCCTGTCTGTATATCCGAGCTCTAAATCTCATAAATATTTATGGAATTTCTTCAAAGTGATATATGTTATTCAAGTTCACTATCTGATGTTCCCTATTTAAAATGGAGTTTATACCTCTACTGGTTTGTGTACAGGGACACCCGGAAGCATTTCAAAGCATTGTGTTCTATGAGAGGTTTTACTGTTGGTTTTACTGTAGACATATCTATATATTAATTTGAAACATGCTTTTGTCTGTCTCCACTATATTGAGAGAACTACTTGGTGTAAAAATTTGGTTGAGGTGTCTAAAAACAGGTCTTGGTCTGTAGATGTGCTATGAGAAGAGAAAAATAAAAAAAAGTCGAACGGTTCCCCCCCCCCGGGGGGACACCGTTTTCTCCCCCGCAGAAACGGGTGAGAAACCGTTTCTCACCCGTTTGGGTTAAAAACACGTTTACGAGCTTAACTAAGCTTCAAATTACTTCACGGTGAAGAAATTGTACATATGGGGACTAGAGTCGAATACTAAAAAATCACTTTCTGTTGCATACAATATAGTGCGACCCCTGGTGGTGAAAAATGGAACTAGGTGATTTTGCTGCAGACCCTATCATGTTACATCTTATTTTAAAGGTCTTGGTATTTCCTGACCGTTGGTGATGTTCGTACAGAGCACACTGCGCCCCCTGGCGGTGGAAAGTGCAACTAAAGGATTTTGCAGCTGACACCACCATGTGACACCTTTTTTAAAATGTCTTGGAAATCCAAGGGGATTGGTGTTAGAGGTCTTGAAATCTATATATTAATTTGAAGCATGTTTTTGTCTCTCTCCACTATATTGAGAGAACTACTTGGTGTAAAAATTTGGTTGAGGTGTCTAAAAAAAGGTCTTGGTCTGCAGATGTGCTATGAAAAGAGAAAAATACAAAAAAGTCGAACGGTTCACCCCCAGAGGGGGAAACGGGTTAAAAACACGCTTACGAGCTTAAGTAACCTCAAAATTACTTCACGGTTAAGAAATTGTACATATGGGGACTAGAGTCGAATACTAAAAAATCAATATCTGCGAATTTCGAATTTTCGATTTTAAAGGGGGAAAAAAGGGGGAAAGTAGATTTGGAGGGGAGGGGAAAGGGGGGAAATTTGTTTGAGAGGGAAATCCTTTCTAGACCCACACATGTAGCTCCTCATTTTAAAGGTCTTGAAATTTCATGTCGATTGGGGATGTTTGTATACAATATAGTGCGACCCCTGGTGGTGAAAAATGGAACTAGGTGATTTTGCTGTAGACCCTATCATGTTACATCTTATTTTAAAGGTCATGGTGTTTCCTGACCGTTGGTGATGTTCGTACAGAACACAGTGCGCCCCTGGTGGTGGAAAGTGCAACTAAAGGATTTGGCAGTTGACACCACCATGTGACACCTTATTTAAAAGGTCTTGGAAATCCAAGGAGATTGGTGATAGAGATCTTGAAATTTCATGTTGATTGGGGATGTTTGTATACAATATAATGCGCCCCCTGGTGGTAAAAAATGGAACTAGGTGATTTTGCTGTAGACCCTATCATGTTACATCTTATTTTGAAGGTTTTGGTATTTCCTCACCGTTGGTGATGTTCGTACAGAACAAACTGCGCCCCCTGGAAGTGGAAAGTGCAACTAAAGGATTTTGCAGTTGACACCACCATGTGACACCTTATTTGAAAGGTCTTGGAAATCCAAGGCGATTGGGGATAGAGGTCTTGAAATTTCATGTTGATTGGGGATGTTCGTATACAACATACTGCACCCCCTGGTGGAGGAAAGTGGATTTTGCAGCGCGTGCGTAGCATGCCTGCTTCACAGTGCAGCAGCCACAGGCAGAGGTAACACGAGTCAGAGGTTCATTTGATTAAAGGTTAATTTTTGAGAATTTTTTCATGTTATTAGCGGCCTGCATATACGCTGCCGCAGGCACCGGGTCACAAGCCCGAGTTCCGTTCTGTTTGAGGTAATTTTTTTTGTTACAGATGATTATTTTTTGTGATGCTTTTATTTTAAAACAGAAATTCAAACAAAATCGAGTTAAAGGTATAAAATGATACAAATTTAAGGTTCATTTAAGGTTATTACCACGGGCCCGGGCACACCGGGCGGGTCAGCTAACATGTAGTCTTAGTATTAAACCAAATAGAAAATTAAAGATAGCAACTGTTTATTTGGTGTCAGTTTGATGTCCCATTGGCAGTACTTTGTAGAAAGTGATGTCATATACAGTATTTCTATTTATGACTTTCTTTTTTTAAGAGAAATGTCGTAAATTATATTAGATGTTTTAACTTGAAATACATTTAACTAATGATGTGACGATTTTTGAAACATTGCGGTCAATAAAGTGATCGTCGAATTCGACGGGTTCCATCTTGTCTCAATTAAATTGAAATATGTTATTCAAGTTCACTACTGGATGTTTCCTGTATAAAATGGCGGAAATACCACCACCGATTTATGTACAGGGACACTTAAAAGTATTCCAAAGCATTGCGTTCTATGAGAGATATTTCTATAAATCAAATTTTAATAACTTTACTTTCCACAAAGTTTTAGGAAATTGAAATATGTTATTTATATGCACAAAAAAAAAATGCTTTGCATAGAATATAGCATGATTAGCGTTAGGTTTACAGGGTGACACTAAAATACCCATTTATATTAAGAGCTATTGATAAAACAATTCTAGAATTGCACTTTCGTTTACATTAAGCGTTTTTAACACTTTCTAACATTTTAAAGTGTGAATATGATTTCAGCTTGTGTATCTGTCCATCTGTCTGTCCGACTGTCTGCCCGCGCTCTAACTCATGCAAATATTTATAGAATTTCTCGAAACTGATATATTTTATTGATGTTCACTATCGGATGTTCCATATTGAAAATGAAGTGAATATCTCTTCTGGTTTGTGTACAGGGACACCCAAAAACATTCGAAAGCATTGTGTTCTATGAGTGTTATTTTTATAAATATTATCCCTATAGAATGTTCCCCAATTAAAATGACATTAATAGGTCCTGTGCAACTAGTTTGTTTACAGGGACAACAACATCAACAACAACAACAAAAAATGCCAATGCATTATGGTTTATGACAGAATTTTTTGAAAGTTAGATTTAAAAGTCTTTGTACTGTAAAAATCATAAAAATATTGAAATGTATTGTTAATATTCTAAAATAATGTTTTTTATAGAATATGATATGATTAACTTTCTGATTTAAAGGGCTACACTAAAATATTCAGAGAGATCATAAGCTGTAATTATAATTTAATAATTGCATTTTATTTTGCGTTAAGACTTTTTGACTCTTTCTAAAATGCCTAAGAGCAATTTTAAAATCAATTAGTCTATCTATATATTTTTCAGTCCGTCTGTCTGTTGTGTGATAACGTAGGCAAAGAATATTAAAAGTTATTCGATACAACAATTACGTACAGTTGGAAAGTGTTACTAATCAATGGGTACTGCATGATTTTTCTTTCTTGTTTAAGTCTTAACGTGTTTTCAATTTCTGTATCTATGTGCCCAAATCTCCATTTGTCTATCTGTCCGTGTACCGCACTTAGCGTCTGGAAATATTTTCTGCATTTTTAAAAATATATATATGTTGTTCATATTCACTATTGAATGTTCTCAAATTAAAAGGGCATTAATAGATACTGTACAACATGTTTATGTACAGGAACGCGCAAAAAATGCCAATGCGTTGCATTTTAGGACATACATTTTTATAATTTACATTTAAAGAACTTTCATACTGTACTTTCAACTGTAAAATCATAAAGAAATTGGCATTTATTGTTAATTTGCTAAAATAATGTTTTGTATAAAATATGATTTTGTTAACCTTCAAATTTACAGGGCTACACTGAAATTTTCAGATAGATTAAGGGCTGGAATTACAATCGAAGGGCGACGGTTTCTTTTGTGTTAAGCATTTTTAACACTTTCAAACAATGTTTAAGAATGATTAGGAATTCAATTAGTCTGTCTGTATGCCTTTCAGAACTACTGTTTGTTTGTTGTGTGATAACGTAGGTACAGAACTTTCAAAGTTATAAGATACAACAATTACGTGCAGTTGGAAAGTGTTAATAATCATTGCGTAATGATTTTTCGTTCTTTTTTTATAGTTTATAAAATTCTTAATACCACATAACTATTTCAAGATAAAATGTTGTGTAACTCTATGTGTAACTCTGCCTTTAACAGTGTATGTAACTCTTCCTTTTTTTTAACAGTGTGTGGAACTTTGTGTGTAACTCTGCTGTTTGTTAACAGTGTGTAACTCTTCTTTTTTTTAACAGTGTGTGTGTGTAATTCTGTGTGTATTGCTGAACTTTTCTAACAGTGTACGTAACGCTATGTGAAACTGACACTGTGTGTGCAACCCTGTATGCAATTAACAGTGTGTGTGTAGCTCTTCTTTCTTATTAACAGTGTGTGTAACTCCATGTGTAATTTTGTTTTTTATTAACAGTTTTTTTTTAACATCGTGTGTGTAACACTGTGTGTATCGCTGATTTTAGCAAACAGCGTGTGTAATTTTACTTATGTGTAACTAACAGTGTGTGTAACCCTGTACGTAATTAAAAGTGTGTGTGCAACTCTGCCTTCTTATTAACTCTGTGTGTGTCACTCTGTGTGTAACTCTTTATTAACAGTGTCTTTTTATTAACAGTGCATGTAACTCTGTGTATAATTCTGCCTTTTTATTAGCAGTGTGTGTAATTCAATGTTCAATTCTATTTTTTTTTTGAACAATATGTGTAACTCTGTGTGTATCACTGATTTTTTGCTAAAAGTGTGTGTAACTATGTGCAATTAACAGTGTGTGTGTAACCCTGTATATAATTAACAGTGCGTGTGTAACTCACTGTGTAACTATGCCTTCTTTTTAACTAGGTGTGTGTGTAAGCCCGCCTTTTTATTAACAGTGTATGTAACTCTGTATAATTCCGCCTTTTTATTAACAGTGTGCGTAACTCCGTATGTAAATCTCTTTTTCTTTTTTGACAATGTGTGTAACGCTGTGTGTACCGCTAATTTTTTGCTAACAGTGTGTATGTAGCTCTGTGTGTAACTCTGCATTTTTATTAACAGTTTGTGTGTAAGTGTGTGTGTAACTTTGCCTTTTTATAACAGAGTGTGTAACTCCGTGTTTAACTCTTCTTTTCTGAGCAGTGTATGTGTAACTCTGATTCCATGAATATTTACGGGGGAGATAGAGCACGGACAGACAGACAGACAAACCTAAGTCATTAACAATTTACAACTTTGTTGGAAAGTGTTAAAAACATTTAAAAAGTGATAAAAACGCTTATTGTAAACGAAAATGCAATTCAAGCAATTTTCCAACAATACCTCTTAATGTAACTGAATATTTTTGTGTGGCCCTGTAAATCTAATGCTAATCATGCTATATTCTATGCAAAGCATTCTTTTGTACATATGAATAACATATTTCAATTTCATTAAACTTTGTGGAAAGTAAAGTTATTAAAATTTGGTTTATAGAAATACCTCTCATAGAACGCAATGCTTTGGAGTACTTTCGAGTGTCCCTGTGTACAAACTAGTGGTGGTATTTATTCCATTTTATATATGAAACATCCGATAGTGAACTTGAATAACATGATTCAATTTCACTAAGATTTGTATACAGTTAAGGTATTAAATATGGCTTACAGCAATACCTCTCATAGAACACAGTGCTTTGGAATACTTTCGGGTGTCCCTACAGGAGTTAGAGCGCGGACAGGCAGACGGACAGATAGACAGACAAGCCTAAGTCACTTTTAAACCTTGTTGGAAAGTGTTAAAAAGGAAAAAATGCTTAAACTTCCCTTAATATATCAACTGTAAAACTCTCCGCATTTAAGGGATAAAATTTGTCGCATTTAGGAAAATGGTGTAAACAGACCCTTAAATGCGATAAAAATTTTAAACCCCTCTTTAAAAAAAAAATATAGTATTTTTTTTTAATTTTCTTCTGATAGGTATAAAGGGTATTCAAGCACATGACGTAACAGTGGTTATTTGACCTTGAAAGATGAAAGAATAAAATTACAGTTACTATTTGAAAATATTTCATCGCAATTAGGAAAAGATGGGGGAAAGCCATAATGAACAATGTTTATAGCAAAAGAAAATTCTACTATAAAAAACCTTTAAAATTTAATGAAAAGTTTCCCGAACCATTCTTGAAATGTGTATGTTCCATTATGATTTATAAGTTTGTGATTTAAGCATTTAGATTTTCAGTAGAAGAACTTTGTCGCATTTATGGGTTATCGCATTTAGGCAAATCGACCTTATAGACTAGTGGATCTGCAGATCAGGAGCCTCAACGTCCTATTTGCATCAGACATTTTTCAATATGTCATTTTTATTTATTCCTTATTATATAATAGTATATATTGATTCGATCAACTTATTACCATAATCAGATACATTCCTGAGGGGGGCTGCCGCCCCCCTCAACCCCCCGCTGTATCTCTCTTTGTATACCTATTTGTATATCATATAAAGTGTTACGGAATTGTAAATAATTGCATTTATTTTTGTATAAATTTTTTCAAAGAGGCTTAGTAAGTCGATAAAATGCTAATTTTGTGCATTTCTAGTCGTTTTAGCGTTAAAATAGCATAATTTTCCTTTAAAAACGCATTAAAAAGCACCATATAAGGGAAGAAATTGATTTGGCGCCAAATTTGGCGACTATTTCCCTCCTTGGCGATTTTTTTGGCGACCTTGGCGAGAAAATCCTTATTAGGGATATACCAAATATGGAAGCTCTAATCTCATTGGCTGATGAGATACGATAATTTTTCAGAACATTCTGTGTACGATAGAATAGTATAAAAGGAGCATTTTTTTAGCCAAGGCAGCCAATCTCAGATCTGTGTCAGTTTCGTCAAATGCTTGCTTTGCTTTGAGCCTCTTTGAATGAGACTTGCTTTATGTGTTATTGATAAACAGTTTGTACTGTTGTTTTGCTGTTAACGGCTGCTTTTTAAGCTATGCTTATTGGTTGAATTGAAGCTGATACTTGGTTTATAGACCTGTATTTTTCTGGAACTTTCTGTGAATAAATCACTGAATTTTTGCAAGTTTCGCCTTTCATTCTCGGACAACTTACGAACCCCCAAGTACGCAACAATATGTATTCTTAATAAACGACGGTCTTGTATTATTTCCCTGAAATTCATAAATACCAAATTGCATACAAAAAAAATTACATAGCATATCGGAAATATTTTGCGTAACCTTTAAACTAATTATCAATTCTATGCCCAATATTTTCAACAGGAAAACATGCTTTTAAAATTCTAATAAAATTTCATTATATTTGATGGTGTGTAACCATGTTAAAATACACTTTTAAGAAATATCGACTATAGACACTAATAGTACGAAATTATTTTATGTATCCCGGAAAAGTAGCCACAGTCATTATAAACGCCAATAATAGGAATAAACTTAATTAATTATAACTCATTAATTTTTCAAAATAATTTGACATCATTTGGATGATTACAGTACGTACTCGGAATTTTTTTGTGTGGTCCCATAAATTAGTCTATACATAACCTTTTTTAAGAGTAAACATAATTTTAAGCATCTTTATAATGTATGTTAGTTTTATTAAGTTCATTTCAGCATAAACGCATTAAAGAGCGCGCTTAAATAAAAGTTTGTCCATAGGCTCTAATGTTACAAAATTCTTTCTTGTGTCTTTGTAAACAAACCATAAACATTGTATACACCAGTAAAAACTATTCAGCTTATTTTGCGTTTTAAATTAATAATTGTTACAAATTTAACATCGTTTGGATGACTACGTGACATTGTCAGAACACTATTGTAAGGTCCTGTACATTAATTAGAAAGCTTAAGAGCACATATTTTCTTCAAACAACATGAGTTTAAGCATCTTACCCACGTACTCTAGTTTCATTTTCTTCATTCCAAAGTAATGATATTAAAATGCGTTTAAACGAAATTCACCCCATACGCCGTAATGTTAAGTATTTTGGCGTGTCCCTGTACACAGTTTATAAAAAATATAGCAATAAAAATTATACAGCTACTTATATGCAAAGCTGGAACGTGTGCGCCAATTTGCAAGTCAATCGAAGGATTTTTCCGGCCGCTCTTGCGGTACATACGAATTCTTCCCATAGGCCGTAAGGATAAGAAAAATTTTGGCGTGTCCCTGTACACGAACAACAAATGGAATACACACCTAACATTATACAGCTAATTCCGTTGGGCTCATGAATATGTGTACAAAATTGCAAGTCAATAGCGTTATTTTTGGGGCCGCTATCGCGGTACATACAAATTCTTCCCATAGGCCGTAATAATAAAAAAAACTTTGGCGTGTCCCTGTACACGAACTACAAATGGAGTGCACACCCAAAACTATACAGCTAATTTCGTGGGGATCATGAACATGTGTACAAAATTTCAAGTCAATAGCGTGATTTTTGCGGCCGCTATAGCACGACAGACAGACAGACAGACGGACGGACAGACGGAACCCAGAATCCTTTTGAGTCTCAAGAGAGGGCCTCCACTGACGCTTCGGCAAAAATTGGATGTCAATAGCTTGATTTTTCGGTGGCTATCGCGGTACATACAGATTCTTCCCATAGGCCGTAATGATAGAAAATCTTTGGCGTGTCCCTGTACACGAACTACAAATGGAATACACACCTGAAACTATACAACTGATTCCGTTGGGCTCATGATCATGTGTACCAAATTACAAGTCAATAGCGTGATTTTTGTGGCCGCTATCGCGGTACATACAAATTCCTCCCATAGGCCGTAATGATAAGAAAAACTTTGGCGTGTCCCTGTACACGAATTACAAATGGAATACACACACAAAACTATACAGCTAATTTCGTGGGGCACATGAACACGTGTACCAAATTGCAAGTCAATAGCGTGATTTTTGTGGCCGCTATCGCGATACATACAAATTCCTCCCATAGGCCGTAATGATAAGAAAAACTTTGGCGTGTCCCTGTATACGAACTACAAATGGACTACATACCAAAAACTATACAGCTGATTTCGTGGGACTCATGAACATGTGTACCAAATTTCAAGTCAATAGCGCTATTTTTGCGGGCGCTGTCGCGCGACAGACAAACAAACAGACAGACAGACAGACACAGCCCAAAACCGTTTTGAGTCTCAACAGAGGGCCTCCACTGACGTTTCGGCAATAAACGAAGTGATTGCAATAGGTCGATTTCTAAAGAAATCAACCTAAAAGTGTTTTTGTTAGATTTTATGTAACTTTACGTCCAGCAATTTTCTTGAATCTTATTCAAAAGATAATACACTGATGGAAAAAAAATCCCAACACCAGGAAGGAGCTGTGCTAGATAAACGAAATTTGGTAGGCGTGTTTATACATCTGAAAGATGACGTCGATTCAAATTTCGAGCTACGCGCATAAGTGTGGCGCTAGTCGCGTCACCATGAACATGCAAATGAGGTTTGCTTTAAATAAGCGCTGTAAGGTTCGTGATCGTTATTTACAGTTGAGATTTGACGTAGTGGGTTAATGTTAGTCAAGGATGCCTCTAAGAAGACGAAGAAGCCATTATCAACAGCTCACTGAGTTTGAACGAGGTCGTGTAGTAGGGCTACGAGAAGGTGGGTTTTCTTTTCCGCGATATTTCAGAAAGACTTGGCAGGAATGTATCCACTGTGCATGAGTGTTGGCAGCAGTGGTCAAGGGAAGGTATTGCCTCAAGAAGACCGGGTTCCAGGCGGCCACGTGGCACTACTGAGAGGGAAGACCGCCGTGTTCGGCATATGGCTGTGGCTAATCGTACTGCGTCTGCAGCTGAAATTCGAGCTGCAGTTGGCACCACAGTGACACAACGAACTGTTACAAATCGGTTACTTCAAGGACAGCTCCGAGCCAGACGCCCTGTAGCGTGCATTCCACTGACTCCAAACCACTGCCGTTTGCGACGTGAGTGGTGTCAAGCTAGAGCTCATTGGAGGACGGAGTGGAGATCTGTTGTGTTTTCTGATGAAAGCCGGTTCTGCCTTGGTCGCAGTGATAGCCGTGTGTTGGTTAGAAGGAGGCCAGGTGAACGCCTGCTAGCGACCTGTCTGCGGCCTAGACACACAGGGCCTACTCCTGGAGTTATGGTTTGGGGAGCAATTTCGTATGACAGTAGGAGCACTCTCGTGGTTATCCCACGCACCCTGACTGCAAATTTGTACGTCAGTCTAGTGATACAGCCTGTTGTGCTGCCATTCATGAACAGCATTCAAGGGGGTGTTTTCCAACAGGATAACGCTCGCCCTCATACCGCTGTTGTAACCCAACATGCTCTACAGAGTGTCGACATGTTGCCTTGGTTTGCTAGATCACCAGATCTTTCTCCAATCGAGTACGTATGGGACATCATTGGACGACAACTCCAGCGTCATCCACAACCAGCATTAACCGTCCCTGCATTGACCACCCAAGTGCAACAGGCATGGAACTCCATCCCACAAACTGATATCCGACACCTGTACGACACAATGCATGCACGTTTGCATGCTTGCATTCAAAATTCTGGCGGTTACACCGGTTACTAATGTACCAACATTTCACATTTGAAATGGCTCTTCTCGCCAATGGCTCTACCTGTGATCTTGAAACTTTAATCAATTAAATATGTTACCTAGACAAATGTATTGCTGAAATTTCATTACTGTACAATAATTTTTTCTTGGTGTTGGGATTTTTTTTTCCATCAGTGTATTTCTCAGAATATTTTATTACATGCATAAAAAATCGCAATCTTACAAAGTAAAATTAAATCGTGAAGTAAAATTTATAATTCATTATAATAACAGTATGAAATGGTATATGAAACAGTATTTTATTACTTTTGAGGTTTATTAATGAATAAATATAAGATTAATGTTATATGTGAAGGAAAAATAAATATCTGGGACTGAATCAGGGTCGAAATGAATAGCAGTATTTCTACAGTTCTGCATTATTTGAAATGGAATTAGTGGAGAATGCTCCTTTTTACATATACATATGTTTGTGTATGCGTGTGTTTAATTTTATATTTAATGTGAACAATAAACAGTAAAAACATTTGATATTTATAATCATTTATTAAACGCTAGAAGATTATTTCAGTCAGTCAGCATCATTATCTTATTTTTCAATATTTAATATAGACATTACAAAAACGAAAACTATTTTAAAAATTTCACTGAAAATGCAGTATTTACAGAATCTACAGTTCTGCATTATTTGAAATGGAATTAGTGGAGAGTGCTCCTTTTTACATATACATATGTTTGTGTATGCGTGTGTTTAATTTTATATTTAATGTGAACAATAAACAGTAAAAACAATCGATATTTATAATCATTTATTAAACGCTAGAAGATTATTTCAGACAGTCAGCATCATTGTCTTATTTTTCAATATTTAATATAGACATTACAAAAACGAAAACTATTTTAAAAATTTCACTGAAAATACAGGATTAAGGGTTTTTGATGATTAAGAATCGATTGGATGATTTGAAGTTAGGAAAAGATTTTTTTTCTTGGTAACCACTTGTTTACCAGTTATATATATATACATACTACGCTACAAAAAAAAAAAAATCTATGAGAGAAGAAAGAAAAAAAAAAAAAAAAAAAAAAAAAAAAAAAATGAAGAGAAAAGAAAAACGGACTTGGATAATTTTATTTTTCTTATACAGTAAGCAATAACGTTCCAGGTATTCGATATTTCTCAAAATCGCTATATGTTACATATAAATGTTAAAATTGGTGGCTTTATGAAAGCAAAAACAAAAGTATTCAAGTAAAGATTTTTTTTTTTTTTAAATCCCTTATGCCCACACTAGATTAAAGAATATAAATAGATTTGATTATGTAGAAATATATATATATATATTAAATGACTTTTGTGCAGAAAGGGAACAGATTTCGGTTTATTGTCGGAAAAAATTGTTTACTCCGATAATCTTACCTCCCCCCCACCCCCACCCTTTTTTTTTTTACAGAAATAAAGCTGCTTCAACTATTTTAACGAAATAATTTAGTAATTTTCTTTCCGGAATCGACAGAAACACCCACATTATTGTAAACATTTATTGGCCTCTAGCACTGAATTAAAAATTATCAAACAAAATTTTGATGAGCTTTGTAAACATTTTAATATGATTTTGTTTATATATATATATTTCTTATTTCAATTCATTCGTTTATGTATTACTTCATAAAAATATTTGAAAAAAGTAAATGCCGTTTTCTCTCATTTTCAAGTCTCTCTCTCTCTCCACATCTCTCTCTCTCTCTCTCTCTCTCTCTTTTTTTTTTTTTTTTTTTTTTTTTTTTAAGAAATTAAAATAATCTGGTATGGCCCTCACACTACTTTCTCTTACAGGACATTATTGTAAACATATTATAACATTTTAAGGTGTAACGTAGAAGGTATTGTATATGGCCATTTCCAACGTATATCAATAACGATTCAAAATTGTATCGGAAATAATTTTTATTTAACATACATTTCTCTATGAAGAAGCAGCATTCTCAACACACACTCTCAAAGCTTTTAACTACATTCATAAAGCATAATAAGATTTTATCAAATTTTATATTTACTTCAAATTATTCAGAAAAGTAAAATTAAGAGTCTACATTAATCTTTGAAACTTATTCGACAAATATTGAGTAGTGCTGTATATTATCTCTCGATTATATGTGGAGCAAACACTGTATTTAGATTTAGCACAACAAAATAAAAGATAAATCGCAACTTTAAAAGAAAAAGTTCACTTTATATTACACAACTTGAAATGCTCTGTGAGTCATTTTTAAACATAAAAAATCAGAATGCTTCTGTGTTGCACTGTAGATGAAAGATAAATATTTTTCATACCATATTTCATGTGAAACATGATTTTATGAATATAAAAAATATTTGTGAATTCCATTCTCTTTAGTGCAATCTAAATCTTTTAAACTGTAAACCTCGTAACATTTGAAGTAAAAACTTCAAGTAACATTTCTTTATGATATTAATTTGGATTACCCAGTATGGATTTTCTTTGCAAACATTTTTTCTTGAATTCTGTCGATAACGGACACATAAATTCCCAGACCAACCGCTAAAAAATATATATATATATATTTAATTTACGGGTCTTTAAATTTACTGTAACATCATTTTTGAAAATTTGTCTCTACCATACATGGGTAAGAGAAAGTACAAATGATTTATCAAAAAAAAAAAAAATAATAAATAAATAAATAAATAAATAAATAAAAAAAGTAAATAAATAAATAAATCTTAAGAAAATGTTTGAATAAACCATTAATCTAATATTTACAGTATTTTTTAATATTCTGTTATCAAATACCTTACTAGAAAATTCTGTAATATTTTCCTACTCATGCATATCAAACTGTAAAATATTTTAAGCAAAGGAACAATTACGATTTAAAATAGTAAAAGTTAAGTATCCCAGTTCAAAAGCTTAACATCTGTATTGGTGAAATATTATCCATTTAAAAAGAACGTATTAAACTTGTAGCGGTAATTGTGCTATTGAATATTTGCACTTCACCTTTTTGAAAAAAGGGAATTCCGTATGCATCCATTTGTGCGGTTGGTATTTTGAAGATCAATTTAAAATTTGAAATATCGAGAGATAATTATTCAGGAACTCAATCTTACTTCGCTTAAATAAGTTCATTCAAATTTGATATCTTATGAATGGAATTTATTGTTTCGCTAAATGACGTTAAATTGAATGAATGCATAAACTAGGAATGTACAATTCATACGATTGATTACACACATTAGCATTTTTCTTAAGAAAATGTTAAAACCAATTGGTATGTTACATGATCTTTATACTATTTAGAGAAAATGCGGTTCTGTGCGATTTCAAATTATTTATTAATTTTTGTAAAGCT
Organism: Salticus scenicus; assembly: GCA_963930645.1. Taxonomy (NCBI): domain Eukaryota; kingdom Metazoa; phylum Arthropoda; class Arachnida; order Araneae; family Salticidae; genus Salticus; species Salticus scenicus. The sequence goes on along the minus strand of OZ005649.1, from coordinate 369,106,716 downwards.
TTAAAATAAATCTGTATATATATATAAATTACGTGTCACGATGTTTGTCCGGGGTAAACTCCTAAACTAAGGAACCGATTTTAATGAAATTTTGCACACTGTGTGCAGTTTGGTCCAACTTGAGAGATAGGATAGTTTTTATCTCAATTTATTGTCACAATATTGTTTTATTGCAATTATTTGTTAATTATAGACCTTTATTAAAGTTGCTCCAAAATATCTGTGAGTTCCATTAATTTAATTGTTGCAAAAAAAAAAAAAAAAAAAAAAAAAAAAAATACGAGTTCATTTTCTTTCGACATAAAAATAAATACATTTAATCAAACGTGAACGTTAAAAAATTATAAAAAGTTAAATTATGCATCTCACGAAAATTGACGTCATAATCAATTTAAAGATTTTATACACATTGATAAAGTGCTAATGTAGTTCTATCATAGATATAGTAATATATATAGATCTCTCATCCCCATGTTATCGTACAAAGATTTTTGATGCCGAAAAAAAAATAAATAAAAGCTTTAGAAACAGCCATTAAGTGGTATTGAAAAAAAAAAAAAAAAGGAAAAGAAAGAAAGAAATATGAATTTGAAACTGTATCTGGAGTCTTCCATTCCCCTTTAGCAAATAAATTATTCATAAATTTTATTTGCTAAAATATTAGTATGTATTCCCGTGTGTATTCACTCGGGGAAAGACGGCCATATTTTGGTAAAAACGTCGTCTTTTCCCAAATGAAAAGGAATAACTTTTTTCTCCCCAATGATCACTCTATTCTATATATGCTATATTATATCTATGAGTTCTATACGCAAGCGAAGTGTGACTCACTGACCGTCTCTGCAGCCAAGAAAAAGATTTCCTATGTTAATTGACCACTGGATTTTTTGTAAGAAATTATTAAAAATCGAGGAAATTTATTTCCCGATTTTAATCCTTATATTTGGGTATAGATATGTATTAGTTATCGCGGGTGTTAGATTGAATTATTTTGCTGTCAAATTGACAAAATTTTAATTTTAAATTTCAAAACTCTGTCGCCCTTGGCTATTTTTATTATTATTATTATTATTTGGCGATCAAAAGCGTAACACGAAAATATACATGCCAGATGTATGCATTGTACGAATTGTAATATGTATTATTCATTGTACGTATGTATGACATGTAATATGTATTGTACGAAATATTGTTTCATATTATTCATTACTCTTTTAATATAAGTTGTTAAAATAACCATGATTTTTGAAAGGAATTAAATATTTTCGCCAGATAATTTGGCGATATTCTTTTTTTGTCGCCAAGGATGACAGAAATGAAATCTATTCCGCTGCAAAATATTAGTATCTTACATCAGATATTTTATTTAGACATTTGAAAACAAATTTGACTTCAAACTATGATAGAATATTTATCATTTTCCTTTTAATTAGTATATTATTAGTATATTAAAATTTAAAAGCATGGTATATAAAAAGATTATTTTTTTTAATCTTATAATTATTCTTATCTTAATCCTCAATGTTTCCCATCTTTATTAACGTGAATTTACTATTAAAATTTTAACATACTCAAAAACTTCTCATCACTTCGTTAAAATACACTAAACTTTTCCAAAATCTTTTTCTATTTAAAATGATACATGTATTTACTTTAAATGTCCAATATTTCATAAGATTTCCAATTTTAAAGTTTTAAAATATTTATCAAATTTACTTATTTTTCTGGTTTCGCCTTATTGTTTTCCTTTTTATAACTACAGCTGTTGCCCTCTTTAAAATATTTAAAATGATGAGGTCATTTTATAGTAAAATTATCCATTATAGCATATATTATATTTCACTTCTCCATAAAAATTGATTTTAAAATCGTCTGTTTCTTTTATACTTTTATTTTAATAGAATTTTAATAGAATTTAATTTATATATTAGTCATTTTAGCACTTTTATCCAAAGTAGCATTAGAAATAATATATATCACTTCTCCATTAAAATTTATAGGACCCTACAATAAAATTAATTTGTGCTTAATATCAACACTACGAAAATTTTTATCAATCGCTTCCAAATTTTGACCTAAGTTTCAAATCTCAACCCTGTGGGTTTTTACATCGGCTACAACGTTTTCGTCTTTGTTCGTAAATAATAATTTGACTGTACTAAATAGTTTACAGCCGTATAATTCAACGTATAACTTAGTCACAGCAACGCGTGGCCGGGTCTGCTAGTAAATAAATAAATAAAACATTTTTACTTCTGTTGCATAAAATTCTGACACGTGAAGCTTCGATTGCACAAAAGTTTGTTTAGAAGCATAAAAATAGTGATATTTGTGAGCATGTATGTTTTTCAAAACGTACAGTGGTCAAGACGTGTACACATCATGCGCTAGCCATACTTCAGCGAATATGACGTGCTGACATGTCACCGGGTAATTGAATGTTTTCCGCATCAGTATAATGTTTATTTTCTGTTTATATGAGAATTCAGTTCGTATGTGAGAAGTAAACATATGTGTATAATTTTTAACTGTATCTAGATATTTATAAGTAATAATTGTAAGTAAACACTTAATTGGTAAAAATATACTGAGCATTAAATAATAATAATAATAATAATAATAATAAACAGTCATACTTCAATACGTATAAATGGTCAATGACTTTTCTTTCTAAATCAACTTGCAGATTCATTATATGATATTGGTCCCATTCTAGATAACTCTGTAAGGGAAAAATTAAAATAAATCTAAGTAAAACAGGCATATTATCCTTATATATAGGTTTCTTAAAATTAAGAAAAATCACAAAAACAGCAATAAACCCTACAAGAATAAATCAGTGCTCATTAAATTTGAATATGTCATTAAATGAAAGGGTTTGGATAAAAGTGCAATATGCAAATTAGTGGCGCCGGCATTAGAAAGTTTTATATTTGAAAAACACACACACATAGAAGTGCTTGCTAAAGAATAAGGCTGCAGCTATCGCTGCGTTAGTGAAATTAGAAATCGGGTATAGCCAATTTATGACAATGACCTCGAAATACTATTTTCCCAGTGAACGGCGATGGAGAATCATTCAAAGAGAAGAGGCAAGTCAAACATAACAGAACTAGCTAGATGGATAAATGCAAATCCTCCCGTGGTTTATAGACTTTGGGAACAATTTCAAAACACTTAACTGGCATAAAAAAAGTTCAGCAAGGATGGCAAAAAGCTATGATGCTATGATAAGCTACGATAATAGATATTTATAGTTATGTGTATAAAGAAATATAACCGCAACTCATTTCATTTCCCAGCCTGACTTGTCGGAAGGTTTATGTTAATGTCTATGTGCGAAGAAGGCCCCAAGAAGATGTCTTTAGGCCACGAAAGTGGTCACGAGGTAATCCGGTTATTATATGTCGCGCACTTCACACCACAGAAGAAAGCATTTAAGTTGGGCCTGCCAGCATGTTTATTACATGACTAATCCATGGTGGCCTGTTCTTTGTACAGATGAGTCTAGGTTTGAACTCCAAAAGCAAAAGGTATTTATACGAATGAAGCAGTGTCTATGTTTAAAGTGGTATCTCTTTGAGTACATATACAAATTTCCATCTCTTTCCACATCACGTGAACAGAAATGGCATCCTTGATGTAATTTCTATTCTACCCTTGTGCCATTTTGATTTTGTAATATGTAATGATTTCCTGCTACAGGATAGGAATGGAAAAATTTATTTTCAGCGCCAAACAATGAGCTTCTGAAATTGTGAGCTAAATTACCAATCTTCAATCCCATCGAGATGTTTGGGATGCTTTAGAAAGACGTGACTTTGCTTAAAATCCTCCTCCCCAGACCCTTGCCTAGAACTTTGTAAAAACAATAGCTTCCCAATGAATTCATCGATCATGTAACTGACAGCATCACACATCGCTGTGATGTACTGTATTGCATCTAAAGGTGATCATATATCAAACTGACATTCAATTTTATAGATTTTCTAAATTCTGAAACAGTGTAATTGTCTATTTTATTTTCATTTTATTTTATACTTTACTATGTGTTGTACACTGAGGCTCAGTTTTATTAAATTCTGGGTGTAACTTTCTGAGTAATCGCTAATTTTGGGATATTTCCTTAATGTTTGGAAACCAGTGTAATTGATGTTGATTTCACATTTCTACTTTATTTGTAATGGAATTAGTAAAGGTTTATTTTTATCATTTTTATTTTATTTTATTTAATTTAAACACACACACACACACACACACACACACATATATATATAAAGAAGAAGAAGAAAAAATTCTATGTTTAATAATTTATACTTTGACTAATCTTTAGTTATTATTTACATTTAATTTACTGCCATATAATTTTCTTTCTTATGCACTAATTCATGGAAGTATATTAATATTAAAGTAAAGTTAATGCCATTTTAATTTTTGTCATTCTTATCTATAATAAGAAATGATCGATACTTTAACTTACTTAACTAGTATGTTGTGGCCCCCCACAAGACTTTCTTCTATATTTTCCTATACAAATTCACTCAGTAACAAAAAAAAAAAAAAAAAAAACATACGATTTAAAAAAAAAAAAAAAAAAAAAAAAAAAAAAAATCGATTTAAAAAAAATCGATAACTTTGTTTTAAATTATCACAGATTTATAATTCAACCATTCGTTTTAAAGGTATTGACGAGACCTTTCGAAAGATACCCATCTTGAAACTTTACCACCCTGGAGAGGGGGGGGGGAACGATGCCCCCACATGCACAATATTTTTCCCTAGTTAACTATTACTATTATCAGTAATTCATATTAATTTTACAATCGCAAGTTTAAAATAACTCTCATTATGAACATTTATACGAAATTTTGTCCTATACTGCCATGTTAAAAGTTTACAAAAAATGCGATCACAGCGCCACCTGTTGAGCGATTGATCCTCAAATCTAATGAGCACCAGTTTATGTCAGGGTGCAACTAAATACCAAGTTTGGTTAAGTTTCATTCATTGATTCGTGAGATACAGCGTCCACAAAATACGGAGGTCGAAAATTTTCACGAATCCAATATTTTCTCTATATTACATATAGAAGAAATTAAAAAAAAAAAACGGTTTTAAACTAATATATTGTTTCTGTTGGGAACTTTTGAACAAATATATGAACAAACTATTTGTTATTTACTATTGATATATTTTTTTACTTTCTTCTATATGTAATATAGAGAAAGTATTGGATTCGCGAAAATTTTCGAAGTCCACTTTTTGATGGATTTACATGTTTTCGGATGTGGAGAACACGAATCAATAGTTTTTAGAAAATGTCTGTCTGTCTGTCTGTCTGTCTGTCTGTCTGTATCATTTTTTTGTGGACGCTGTATCTCACGAACCAATGAATGAAATTTAACCAAACTTGGTATTTAGTTGCACCCTGACATGAACTGGTGCTGATTAGATTTTGGGATCAATAGCTCAACAGGTGGCGCTGTAATCGCATTTTATGCAAATTTTTAACATGGCAGCATAGGACAAAATACCGTATAAATGGGCATAATGAGAGTTATTTTAAACTTACGATTGTAAAATTAATATGAATTATTGATAATAGTAGTAGTTAACTAGGAAACAAATTTTGTGCATGGGGGGGCATCGGTTCCCCCCCCAGGGGGGGAAATCCCCCCCCCGGGGAAGTAAATTTTCAAGATGGGTATCTTTCGAAAGGTCTCGTTGATAATAGTAATAGTTAACTTGGAAAAAATTTTTGTGCATGTGGGGGCATCGGTTGCCCCCCCACCGGGGGGGGAAGTTCCCACCCGGGGGGGCAAAATTTCAAGATGGGTATCTTTCGAAAGATCTCGTCAATACCTTTAAAACGAATGGTTGAACGATAAATCTGTGATAATTTAAACCAAAGTTATCGATTTTTTTTACTTTTAACAAAAAAAAACTTTGAAAAATATCGCAATTTTTTTTTTTTTTTTTTTTTTAACGAAATTTAACCAAACTTGGTATTTAGTTGGTCCCCGACATAAACTGGTGCTGATTATGTTTGGGGATCAATAGCTCAACAGGTGGCGCTGTGATAGCATTTTATCTAAATTTTTAACATGGCAGCATAGGACAAAAATTCGTATAAATGTGCATAATTAGAGTTGTTTTAAACTTGTGATTGTAAAATTAATATGAATTATTGATAATAGTAGTATGTAACTAGGAAAAAAATTTTCTGCATGGGGGGGCATCGCTTCCCCCCCCTAGGGGGGAAATACCCCCCCAGGGGGGGTAAATTTTCACATTGGGTATCTTTCGAAAGATCAGGTTGATAATAGTAGTAGTTAACTAGGAAAAAATTTTTGTGCATGTGGGGGCATCGGTTGCCCCCCCACCGGGGGGGAAGTTCCCTCCCGGGGGGGCAAAATTTCAAGATGGGTATCTTTCGAAAGATCTCGTCAATACCTTTAAAACGAATGGTTGAACGATAAATCTGTGATAATTTAAACCAAAGTTATCGATTTTTTTTACTTTTAACAAAAAAAAACTTTGAAAAATATCGCAATTTTTTTTTTTTTTTTTTTTTTAACGAAATTTAACCAAACTTGGTATTTAGTTGGTCCCCGACATAAACTGGTGCTGATTATGTTTGGGGATCAATAGCTCAACAGGTGGCGCTGTGATAGCATTTTATCTAAATTTTTAACATGGCAGCATAGGACAAAAATTCGTATAAATGTGCATAATTAGAGTTGTTTTAAACTTGTGATTGTAAAATTAATATGAATTATTGATAATAGTAGTATGTAACTAGGAAAAAAATTTTCTGCATGGGGGGGCATCACTTCCCCCCCCTAGGGGGGAAATACCCCCCCAGGGGGGGTAAATTTTCACATTGGGTATCTTTCGAAAGATCAGGTTGATAATAGTAGTAGTTAACTAGGAAAAAATTTTTGTGCATGTGGGGGCATCGGTTGCCCCCCCACCGGGGGGGGAAGTTCCCTCCCGGGGGGGCAAAATTTCAAGATGGGTATCTTTCGAAAGATCTCGTCAATACCTTTAAAACGAATGGTTGAACGATAAATCTGTGATAATTTAAACCAAAGTTATCGATTTTTTTTACTTTTAACAAAAAAAAACTTTGAAAAATATCGCAATTTTTTTTTTTTTTTTTTTTTTTTTTAACGAAATTTAACCAAACTTGGTATTTAGTTGGTCCCCGACATAAACTGGTGCTGATTATGTTTGGGGATCAATAGCTCAACAGGTGGCGCTGTGATAGCATTTTATCTAAATTTTTAACATGGCAGCATAGGACAAAAATTCGTATAAATGTGCATAATTAGAGTTGTTTTAAACTTGTGATTGTAAAATTAATATGAATTATTGATAATAGTGGTATGTAACTAGGAAAAAATTTTTCTGCATGGGGGGGCATCGCTTCCCCCCCTGGGGGGGAAGTACCCCCCCGGGGGGGGATAAATTTTCAAGATGGGTATCTTTCGAAAGGTCTCGTCAATACCTTTAAAACGAATGGTTGAACTATAAATCTGTGATAATTTAAAACAAAGTTATCGATTTTTTTCACTTTTAACAAAAAAAAAAAAAAAAAAAAAAAAAAAACTTAGAAAAAAAAAATCGTACTTTTTTTTTTTTTTTTTTTTTTTAAATATTGTTACTCATTGAATATGTATAGGTAAATATAGAAGAAAGTCTTGTGGTGGCCACAACATACTAGTTTTTCTTCTACCATTACATTAGTTCTGTAATATTTTTTCAGTCATGTATATATCATCTTTTAATTTATAAGGTATTTTAACCGAGGAAATAATTTCGAATTTAAACAGTAAATGCTAACCACCTCAATTCAAAAGCTTAACATGTGTATTATGTTAAAGCATATTATGCATTGAAAAGGAACATATTTGCATGCTACTGAATACTTCTTTTGCCCTTTAACGTCTTTGCGGAAATTGAATTATGTGCTCTTTCAATTGTGAGGTTGGTATTTTGAAGATTAATTTTACAGTTTAAAAGATTGGTGAATAATTTAGAAACTCGATAGTATTACATCGTTTACAGTTAATTCAAATGCTATATTAGTTATCGGTGGAATTTATTGTCTGACTAATAGTGTTAAAATGGAGGAATGCACAACAAATAGGATATATTACACTCATTAACATGTTTCCCAACGAAACATAGAAAATAGGTTTATATTTATGAAGATATTATGCATTTTACAGCAAATATCAGTATGATAAAATATTATTTATTAATTTTTAAAAAACCTTTCAATAAGAAATGTGCTGTTATTTTTATAGCAACAAATTTTCGTATTTTGATTCGTATTATGATTCGTATTATTTTCGCTGATTTCGTAAATTAGCATGCTTCTAAGCATGTATATTTTTGAAAATTTTTCAGAGTAGGATATTTCTTAAAAATTCATGCAGATCATCAAATAAAAACATTTATACTTAAATACAAAGAAATAACTGATGATATTCATTCTAAAACCGAATTTATGATTTATTATAATATTAATCCGATAGTAAGTAACTTCGTAAGAAAACTAGCATATTGTGGCTACCACAAAACTTTCTTCTATAGTCCCCTATACAAATTCATGCAGTACATATTATTTATTAAAATCATCATTTATGAAAATTGCTTTCCATTAGCAAGCTTCGTACGCTTAGCTGGTCGCTATTTTTAATTGAGTTTTCCAAAAATATAAATTACTATTTTTTTTTATATCACTTTATAAATAAAAACTAAAACTTAAAAAAAAAAAAAAAAATGAAATCGTTCTTAACCTCGTTTCTGGAACTCGCAGCTGACAATAGCATCTTTCCTGCCCGTGCTGCATCGGGTCTGGTTTCCCAATGCCTGCAGCTACGGCTTTCCTGGGCACTTCAATTTGAATATTTATCGGATGGCAAAAGCTGCTACTAAAGAAGTATGATTTTAAAGGCGGCTGTATACCAGCATCTATTAAATATTTTAGTTTGACACCACACATTTTATAGCTCTCGATCTTTCTACTAAAATACCATTTGATGCTCTAAAAACACGTGTTGCTGCTCTCAATCCTCATCCCAAGACTCGTGCCACGCTTAGAACTGTTTACAAGAGCAGTAGCTCTCATTTTCCAACGAATTCATCTATCATATAATTGACTACATTACACAATGCTATATTCGCTGTATTGCTTTTCGGGTGATCATACTCCATATTAAAGGCACTTTTCTTCTACGAAACTGACAAATCATGTTTGTTAATTTTATACACTTGCGAATTTCTGAAACAACATATTGTTTGATATTGATACGACTCGGTTTCATTAAATTCTAGCTGTAACTTTTTCAATAATTGCTATTTTTTTTATTTTTACTTTATTTTTGGAAAGCAATGTATTTTACAGTAGTTTGATTATATTTTTCAATTCATGCATTTCAACTTTAAATTTCTAATATTTTATCTGAAGCATTACTTGTTACGAATTAAACACTTACTTGTTACGAATTAAACACTTACTTGTTACGAATTAAACAAGTATTTCCTTTCAAAGGTTCAACATCTATAATTTTGAAGTATTTAAGGCGCATATCAAAGGAACATATTTAACTTGCAAAACTAATTATGTTACTGAATATTTTTAATGCTCTTCAGCATCTTTGTGAAAATGTATTCTGTGCTCATCCGATTGTATGGCTGGTATTTTGAAGATTAATTTAAAGTTTAAAAGGTCGGTGAACAATTTGGAAACTCAATATCACTTCGTATATAAATCAGTTCACTCAAATGTGATACCAGTTATTATCGGAATCCGTTGTTTCACTAAATAGCGTTAAATTAAAGGAATGCATAAACTAGAATTGTACAACTAATGCGATTGATTACTGTTATTAGAATGTTTCTTAAGAAAAGGTGAAAAGTTAATTTACAATTTAAAAGATATTTAGGTTTTTTAGAGTAAATAGGACACTGTGTATTTTGATATTATCAATCATTTATATGCATTCAAGTATGAAATGGGATGTTATTTTATTTCCAAAGCATAAAATTTGGAATATAAAGTCGGAGGAAGTTGTGGTCGTGCGTGATTTTAAAAAATGCACAGTATATAATGCGATAAACAGAAAATTCAATTGATACACATTTAGACAATAATATATATATATATATATATATATATGAGCCTTTCTTTAAAACTTTTTAAATATTCATTATAGTATGAATACAATCACCATAATAACAATTAAAATGGACACATTTTCGTGAAAAAGAAAACAATATATATATATATATATATATATATATATATATGAAAAACCTATAAGTAACAAAAAAAAAAAAAAAAAAAAAAAAAAAACAACAACAAAAAAAAAACTCTGTAGGACCTCAAAATACTGCCAACATTTTTGCTCTTTGAATATCGCTATTTTTGAAAGTTAAAAAAAAATTACTCAAGTTCTAGAGTCAAATAAAAAGATAACTATTTTGAAAAAATGGTATTGAAAAGGGATGAAGAGTTGACAGTTATGGTATGAACATACCTTACGTCGCCTCAAAAAATCTTTTTACAAAGATTTCCTACCAACAACATGCAATTCAAAATTTACATTATTAATTCAGCGAAAATCACAAAAAATGATAAACTTTTTGAAGGTATTGGTGTTTTAACAGCAAACTTTGATAGAATAGAAAACGAATTCAAAATTTGAACATTTAAATTAAATAAGTGTGATCTAGGTTTAATCCTTTCAGAAAATATTCTATTCACTTCTCTTAACGACCCAAAAGGATCATCGAAGACGAATTACTATACATTTTTATTGAAGGAACTGTAAAAATATAAAACTTTGTTCATATTTAAACATGTGTTTATTAGTTGAACATTTTATCCAGATTCCTGACTTACATTTGAATACAAGTTAGATTTAAAAAAAAAAAAAAAAAAAAAAATCATGCTTAGCGCTTTGGCACAATATCTTTCACCTGTTATTAACATTATACAATACTTTTGAAAGCACAAAAAAAAAAAAAAAAAAAAAAAAAAAAATGCTTGTCGAATATTACATGGGAGAAGCGGCCGAGGACGAGTTGTTGCCGTGGGAGTTAAAAATCATTTGCCTACATGAGGGATGTAGACGTTGAAAGGATGATCTCAGTGGAAGGTCTTTCTAAGGGACCCTAGTGCCGATTCAAACTAGTTTCAGTGAAAACCACAGAAAACTCCAAACGGCTCAGCCAACGGCGCGAATAGGGATCAAAACCGAGAAATGAGAATGCTGAGTAAATTAAGTCCAAGGCTCAAAACCACCACGAGAAAAAGATTTTTAGACCAATCTTAAACAGCATAGGAAGTTCATTCCAGGCCGGCGTAGGAATCTGTATCTTGAAACAAAGGTTCATTTGATAGTAATTAATAAGAATTAAATATAGAAAGCTACATTTTTTTTTTTTAAATAAGAAAGAAAAAAAAAACCAGTTTACTATGTCAAAATGGTTCAAAAAACATTCGATTTGTTTAACATTATTGTAAACAACTGTATTAATTGGTAAAAAAATATTCACTCTCGTCCTCAACTGGAAGTTTGAAGGACTATCGACGTCTCATAGAGAAAATAAGCTCCGCTGACAAATACCGTGGATATTCAATTACGGTTAATCAACGTTTTCGACCACCTTTCGGAAAAGTTGATCATGTTTGTTTAGTGAAAAGCTGAGCGAAATCTCTTGTGTGATACGACCATTAGGATTAAGCAAACTATACATTGTCCATACATAATTACACATGTGTGTTCGTATAATAATTTATGTTCAAGCCCATGTTCGTTTCTTTGTTAACACTTTTTAAACATATAACAAAAGAAACCTACCATTTTCTTTTTACATTAATAACTCAAGTAAAAAAATAAAAATAATAAAACTTCGTTCAAAAAATAAAAATAAATAACAGATGAAATAATAACAGATAAAAATAGGTTACACAATATAATCTTTAAATTAAAATAGAAGACATACTTTTCAACAATTCACTTTGTATAAATAAGAAAATTCCTCTTAGGAGATGTTTAGAGAAATGAAATGAAAAATATAAGACTCTTAATTTACTAATGAAAACTTTTCTAAAGAATAATTACATGCTATACCAATGAGAGAGAATTCAGATAACTCAGAATTTATAAAATGGTAAGATATACAAATATTCACGAATATCATTGGCATATCTATATGATCATTGGCCATGTTAGAATGTGCTACTCTCCATCATGTATAAGGAAATATTATACCTTCTACATTTTGGTTCTACTTCATTATCATGCAGATCATTAGCTCCAGGTCTAACGGTCGTCACATAAAATATTTGTAATTTTAATTCTGTTTCAAATTCAATAAACTACTGACATCTTTAAACTGCGTCCCACAGATGGCAAACAAAAGAATTAAGCAATAATTTTAAGTGAAAAATCGTCCCATTGTTTAAAAGGCCATATTACCACTATTGTCTACAGTTTCTAAATTATTGAATTTTTACTTTAGCATCATATATTTTTTATCACTTTTTTCTTTTTTTTTTTTTTTTTTTTAACAGATAATTATTCACTATAAATGAAATTTCTATTTTAATTGTGATTCATAATAATAAGGTTCAATACATTACGAAATCGATTTGCAATTTTTCCGACATATTCTATTCAGTTAATAAATTATTACATGTGATCGTATCCTCTCCGCGCCTGAATATATAGTAATAAAGTAAATAACTTTTCGTGACTTTTAAACACTTATGATGGCATTGCAAATTACAGAAAAATGTACTTTTCTCAAATTGCTATTTTAGGGGGATAGTAACGTAAGGTACACATGTGCGGATCTTAAATGACAAAACTCTAAATTACTAAACAATTAAACCTTGCCTAAATATAACATATTTTAAAATTTGATGGCCTTAAATAGGTAAAAATGTAAAATCTGGAACGTCCACTAGTGGGCAGTATGGACCGACTTGACTGCTTCTACTGTAAAGGGTCTAAATATAAAAATTATTTACTTTTTTGGCCACACTCTTTTGAAACCATTTAGCGAAACTAGACAAAACAACACTGTATTTCATAAATAAACTTAGTTTTGTGCGACCATGTATTGAAACCTTTTAAAGCAACTTTATTCAGTTTTTTTTTTTTTAAGTCTAATAAAAATCTAAAAATATTAAATGGCCAAGACTTTACAAAGTAAAGAAAAGATGTTACATATGGTGAACTTTGTTATTTAAAATAATTTCCGGGAAAAAAAAATAAAAATAAAAATATCTACTTGGAAAACTTTAATTTAGGGCCAGAGGCCTGTTCTACTTATTTTTTTCATAGTAAACATAAATAAATTATTTTTGATAAATACAATGTGATTAGAAGTAAATATCCAGATATTGAACACAGGGGGAAAATCGCACATTCAAGTGTAAAAAAATCATTTGACATCGATCAGGAAATGTAGGAAAAAAAGTGAAGGAAAAAAAAAAAAAATCACTGAGTGGGTTGATATAACTTTTCTGAGTGGCGAAAAAGAATTAAAGTGTCTCCAAAAATACGAAGCAAAATTCTAAATTGGAATCCTTTTGGCTTTTTTTTCTTTTCAGGAAATTTAACTTTACTTTTTTATATTTCCGATAAAGGTAAGCATCATTTAAGACCATATGCAGGTTCTCCGATGCACTTACGTTGACGTTGATGAAGAGCGGGTACGACTCGGGACTTACGGAATCGTCTCGACAGGATTAGCTAATTCCCGACTACGATCTCGTCCACTATATATAATTATCGTTTTCAAATTTATTTATTTAGTATCCAGGTTTCATCTGGCAAGCCGTGCGGCCCATTTTAATAGAATAAATAGAGATTGGGCCTGATGCCTTTTTCAGCATTGGTCAAATGCTATATCGATCTATTTAGCGTAAATTTATTCATTTAAGAGCGAAATTATCGAAGTAAGTGAAATTAATTTTGTAGACCTTCGAGGATGGAAATTTGTCGAATACATTTTTCTTTTTTAAGGAAGGGGGGGAGGGATGTAAGTTTCACCAGTAACTGGGAACTTCTTCTGTCAAAGCTGGTAGTCGAGAGAGACTGGCTTTGAACCCTGGTCACACTTGTCGAATACATTTTTCTTTTTTAAGGAAGGGGGGAGGGATGTAAGTTTCACCAGTAACTGGGAACTTCTTCTGTCAAAGCTGGTAGTCGAGAGAGACTGGCTTTGAACCCTGGTCACACTTGTCGAATACATTTTTCTTTTTTAAGGAAGGGGGGAGGGATGTAAGTTTCACCAGTAACTGGGAACTTCTTCTGTCAAAGCTGGTAGTCGAGAGAGACTGGCTTTGAACCCTGGTCACACTTGTCGAATACATTTTTCTTTTTTAAGGAAGGGGGGAGGGATGTAAGTTTCACCAGTAACTGGGAACTTCTTCTGTCAAAGCTGGTAGTCGAGAGAGACTGGCTTTGAACCCTGGTCACACTTGTCGAATACATTTTTCTTTTTTAAGGAAGGGGGGAGGGATGTAAGTTTCACCAGTAACTGGGAACTTCTTCTGTCAAAGCCGAGAGAGACTGGCTTTGAACCCTGGTCACACTTGTCGAATACATTTTTCTTTTTTAAGGAAGGGGGGAGGGATGTAAGTTTCACCAGTAACTGGGAACTTCTTCTGTCAAAGCTGGTAGTCGAGAGAGACTGGCTTTGAACCCTGGTCACACTTGTCGAATACATTTTTCTTTTTTAAGGAAGGGGGGAGGGATGTAAGTTTCACCAGTAACTGGGAACTTCTTCTGTCAAAGCTGGTAGTCGAGAGAGACTGGCTTTGAACCCTGGTCACACTTGTCGAATACATTTTTCTTTTTTAAGGAAGGGGGGAGGGATGTAAGTTTCACCAGTAACTGGGAACTTCTTCTGTCAAAGCTGGTAGTCGAGAGAGACTGGCTTTGAACCCTGGTCACACTTGTCGGTCAAACCGTTTTGAGTTTTATATGTTTTTTCTAAAAGACCCTCTAACCCGACACACACACTGGGAGGACATAATAGCCCTGGTATTGCCAACCAGTTTTAATCCCTATATTTATTAGATACAATTGATCAAAGTGGTTTACCAGATTTTATCACATCCAGAAAAGTGTTAGGAACGATACAAAATTTTTCTTAATCGTAATAGTTAGCAATAGTCTTGGGGTTGACTTCCCAAGCTGAATTTTTGCGATAATTACACATTATATTGAGATATTCTAAATCCCTAAATTATGTTTTTGGAGGTCGTTTGTAACTGTTATCCGCATAACTTAAAAACATATAAACACAGGAAGTTCAACTTAGTTATTTTGAGTGAAGATGCACTTGAAAATTTTCATCACAATGAGCAAGTTTGAGAGAAGGGCGCGATACAGCATTTTCTGATTAGTTTTTATTTCTCATAACCAGACAAGTGTAGGAATAGGAATTCAGTATTTCAAATGCGTCACATTGGCAAGCTATTTTTTTTAAAAAAAACGTACTATGATCGGCGAAATTCAAAGAGTGAAGTGACGAAAGCTTTCTGAATAAATAGAAACATATATTTATATATTTAAATTTAATAATAGCATTAAATGCTTTATTAATGTAAATACAGTAAATCTCTCTCCTTTCTAACACAAAAATATATGTCAAACGAAACAGTTTTGACGGTGTGAATATGAACATATAGAGATGCCAATAAAAATTCATTTATTAAAAATAAATGATAAGAGAAAGCCGTATTTATGTCTCACCAAATTATTTCCATTGTTAAAAAATATTTTAGGGAAAAATGGTTCGTATCTTAGTTAAAACAATATTTTTTGTTCCTTCAATATCTGTTTAAAATACAAAATCCAGGTTCTGTTTTATTTTAATATTTTAACTACTTTCTTATATCCCCGGAAAACTCTGTATATCCGACATATACTTTAGAAAGTTTTCATAAAGGCATATGTAAATAAATTTTCACTGCATCTTGATTTTATTAATGTAAACTAAAAATATATAACTTATTTGTTTACAGCAATATACATGTTTTGAATATTGATGAACATAGAAAGAATAAATCTACGAACGTTCCTTACACGAATCTATAATCCACCACACCTTGTTACCTAAGCATGTATTATAACCTACCAGACTCTGTCTCTGTATATTAAATGTTCTTTTCAAACTTTTGTAGCTAAATAGAATTATACTTGAAATAGAATTTTTTATTATTCAACGAGGAATAATAAATCATTTCAGAAAACAGAATACTCTATTTCCACTTTTTTTCGGCGTGAAATTTATCGGTTTTTGTTTCCAACGTAATAACAAAATAAGCAAAATCAGCCTTCAGATATCTATAGCGTTAGGCAAGGCCTTGCGAAACAAAAGGGATTTTTATGCTAGGCGAAATATAAAATCCGTTTTTATCTCATAAAATCTGAGCGATCATTCTGCTTAATACCTCACTTATATTGTTACCGATTTTGAAATCCAATAATACTTCATCCTTTCTTCTCAAAGAAAAGAAAGATATTCCATCTAGATATATTTCAATTTAGTTGTAAAAATTTATTGTCTTCTAGATAAGTAAAATATTTAGTGACAATAATCACAGCCATAAAGCATCAATAGTGAAATTGGAATGTATGTATGGAAAAAAGTAAACATTTTTTAAAAGTAGTTAAGAAGGCTTAATAATAATAATAATAATAATAATAATAATAATAATGGATAAAAGATAAACAATGTACGCATACAGTTTATTAAATTTGTTTTCAAATATTATGCTTCAGATTTAAGGGCTCAAATAAATTATTTAATCTATGTTTAAGTAAAATATTTTTTTCAAGGAATTATCTTAAAAAAAAAAAAAAAAAAAAAAAGTCATAACAAAAAGACCATACAAAATTAATTTCTCTAAATCTAATTTGTAACAGATAAAACCCGCAAAAGTTTTACAAAATATTTTAGAGTAAAACATTGCTTTGCTTATTTACCCCTTCTTTACTTCCATTACACGACTACTGTATTGGTAATGAGATAGTATTTGGTCCAAAAATTTGATATCTAGTTTTCACCTGATTTACACTTTTTTATGTCTCCCTAATCCAAAAAAGCTGTTTTCAGCTATTGGTCAATGTGCATGTGCGTATGTATATGTGTGGGGGAATCTTCTGACTATTATATCTCCGAAACTTATAAAGATAAAAGACGAAACTTCAAAATTGAGACAGATCTGCTGTACAAAAGATTTTTTTAACTTTTTGAAAATAGGAAAAACAGATGTGGGACTGTATATCCGTATCTCAAAAATGGCTCTAACGATTTTCTTCAATGTTACTATGTAAAATCCTATTAGATGATCTTTCGTATGTATTAATTGGTTAGTTCAAGAAAATCGATAGGAGCCGAGTATAAATAGGTCAATTTGGGGAATTTTCTGACTATTACAACTCCAAAGCTAATAAAGTTAGAACGACGAAACTTCAGACTTAAGACAGGTTTAGTGTACAGATGAATTTTCCAACTTTTAGTGATAATTGGAAAACTGGAAGTGGTACTGGTTGTGGTAAAGTACCACAGATACGGCTGTCTCACCACAAAAACGGCTGAAACGATTTTCTTCAAGGTTGATATATAAACATAACTTTATATATATACTTTCGTACGTATTAGTTGGTTAGTTCAGAAAAAATATATATATATTGTGAGATATCCTGTATAAATAGGTCAATTTTTGATTTCCTAAGTACGTTCCTTTAAAAACGTCTCTACGGACTTTCTTTAAACTCGGCATATTAATTTCCTTTTAGATATTCTTTCGTATATAATTGTTAGTTGTCGATTAACAGATAAGTGTGCCGAGTTTAGAGAAAAATCGGATGTGGAACCGAAAGTCAGTATCTCAAAAACGGCTATAACGATTTTTTTCACATTTTTATATAAACCCCTTTTTAGGTGTTCTTTAGCATCTATTACGTGGTTACTACAGAAACATTATGAGGCATCCCTCACAGGTAGGCTAGTTATAACTAATGTGTGAACAAAATAGCTGTAATGATCTTTTTTAAACTCGATGTATAATGCATATCTGTCTTTTCGGCTTATGTATCAGTTTATGCTTACAAGAATATCGTTAGGTGTCTAATTTGTTAAATCAATTTTATGTCTTCTGATCACAGTATTTCCAAAAAGAGTGCATAATATGTATAACAATGGGGAATGGAAGTGCAGTCGTGTGGTTTTCACACACCAGATTTTTTTAATTATACTAACAAGTTAGTATCATGTTGCTTTCTATACTAGTAACGTTAGCATCATGTCTAAAAACAGAATGTGTATAATCCTTTTACAAATAGAAATGAAAATTTATAACATATTAAAATTTGGTTAGCCTATGTAAACATTAATTCAACTGAATAATTTTGTGAGATTTTAATAAATATGTGAGTTTTACATCGCCTATTTTCATTAAAAAAAATAATAAATAAATAAATAAATAAAACAAAATAAATGATGCAGTTATTTATAAAAATATATTTTACTTTTTTTTTTTTTTTTTAATTTATGGCATTTTTATACAATTTAAACACACTTTAAATAATTATGATGTATAACGAATTACTAGTTTTGTCTTGTTAAATGAATTATAAATGGTACACACACCTTTTTTCGTAATAACTTTAAATATTGTATTTTTTTGTGTGTGCGAATTTCAAGTAGTAAGACTAATAAATAATGTAGCATAACTATATATATATATATATATATATATATATAGTAATACTACATAAAAAAAATATTTATTAAAACTATGCTGCAGTAAATTTAAATCATACATTTTAATTTCTGTGCAGTTAAAATAATATATGAAAGATTTATCACGAGTGAACAAATAATATACTTACAGTCAAAAATTCAGACAAACACAAGCATAAATACACAACATTTTTTTTTTCCACAATTCCAATTATCTTCCTTTACATCAAAATCTGTATATAACATATAAGCCTATTTTAAATGGCCTGACCTACGTAAACTAAAAAACTCTCTTTCCATTTTTTTCCTTTTTTAGAATTGGAGGCTTGTCCCCCGAGGGATGAAAATTGATTTTATCTTTCTGGTAGCTAGCCTTTCGTTGAAACAATGGCCAAAAATATTTTCCTACCTCTAGCGTTTTCTGTCTGATAAAGTTCTCCTTGTCTTCTTCTTTTATCCTTTCAAAGATTTTCTAGATTTTATTCAATGAAATGATACGGGAGATTTTTTTTAGATTCTTTTCTAGAGTTACAATCATACAGATAATTTCTGCGGTATCTTTTCAATCCTTTAAGGCCTTCTGAAGAAATATCTTCTTTGAAATGTTACAAAAAGAATAAAAACCTGAAAAGCTGACACCTCAACTCTATTACATTTTCGCAAGTTTTTGATGGAATAAAGACCCCCCTTTTTCCCCAAGTATAATTTGTATCTTTAAACTTAAAATATTGAAATACATTTATTAATGTAACACAATTAGCAGATTGGGAAGAAAAACATATATATTGAAAAATTTATTTTTCCAACTGAGTGAAAATAATGCCCGGACCGGGGATCCGGGGTTCAACTCCCGGTCCGGGCATTATTTTCACTGAGTTGGAAAAATACATTTTCAATATATATTAAAATATTGAGTTTATAAACAAATTATTAAAATATTTTTATAGATAAAATTAAATTTTTCTATTCATTATATTTTAACTTATTAACGCATCTGCTATTGTAAGATGACCAAGCAAAAACTTTGTCGAGCGAAAATCATCCGCTTATCAGTTATGAATAGCTATTCTAAATATCTGCAGCAAGCACTTAGTTTTTGTCAATATCTAGCTCTTCTGTTTTAATTTTGTATGCATAAGTGCTTTTTGTGAAACACTAAAACAGGCATATGTTTAATTTCTCCCATATCTGTTTATATATATATATATATATTTTTTTTTTTTGTTTATTGCAGGAATTTTCTAACATAAAATTCTAAATTTATTTTAAAGTGCTTTTTTTTTTATTTTTTCCCGAAAAACTTTGTGCTTGGTTGTACACTTTTGGCTATACATTTTACGTTTACAGTAAAGTTACCGAAAATAAACGTAAAACATTCAGGTGATTTACACCAGTTTTTGGACAATTTCATTCAAGTTAAACGTTAAATAATAACATTAAAGATATTTTTACAATTTTTTTACTTTTTAGTGCTAGAGGCCTATTTCAGCCGGTACAGTTGTCGAATTTTTATACGTCACTCTTAATTAGTGCTAAGGGCCTATTTCAGTCGGTTTATTGCATGTGGATTTATTCAATGAAGTCCCCCCAAGGTACAACTTTGACATGAGTCCCCCCCAGGCCCAACTTTGACATGAGTCCCCCCCAAGGAACCCCTATTTCAGTCGGTACAGCGTTGTCGAATTTTTACAATACACTCTTAATAGTGCTAAGGGCCTATTTCAGTCGGTTTCTTGAATGGGGATTTATTGAATGAAGTCCCCCCAAGGCACAACTTTAACATGAGTTCCCCCCCAGGCCCAACTTTGACATGAGTCCCCCCCAAGGTACCCCTATTTCAGTCGGTACAGCGTTGTCGAATTTTTATAATACACTCTTAATAGTGCTAAGGGCCTATTTCAGTCGGTTTATTGAATGGGGATTTATTGAATGAAGTCCCCCCAAGGCCCAACTTTGACATGAGTCCCCCCCCAGGCCCAACTTTGACATGAGTCCCCCCAAAGGCACAACTTTGACATGAGTCCCCCCCAAGGTACCCCTATTTCAGTCGGTACAGCGTTGTCGAATTTTTATAATACACTCTTAATAGTGCTAAGGGCCTATTTCAGTCGGTTTATTGAATGGGGATTTATTGAATAAAGTCCCCCCAAGGCACAACTTTGACACGAGTCCCCCCCAGGCCCAACTTTGACATGAGTCCCCCCCAAGGTACCCCTATTTCAGTCGGTACAGCGTTGTCGAATTTTTATAATACACTCTTAATAGTGCTAAGGGCCTATTTCAGTCGGTTTATTGAATGGGGATTTATTGAATGAAGTCCCCCCAAGGCCCAACTTTGACATGAGTCCCCCCAAAGGCACAACTTTGACATGAGTCCCCCCCAAGGTACCCCTATTTCAGTCGGTACAGCGTTGTCGAATTTTTATAATACACTCTTAATAGTGCTAAGGGCCTATTTCAGTCGGTTTATTGAATGGGGATTTATTGAATAAAGTCCCCCCAAGGCACAACTTTGACACGAGTCCCCCCCCCAGGCCCAACTTTGACATGAGTCTCCCCCCAGGCCCAACTTTGACACGAGTCCCCCCCAGGCCCAACTTTGACATGAGTCCCCCCCAGGCACAACTTTGACATGAGTCCCCCCACAGGCCCAACTTTGACATGAGTCCCCCCCCCCCAAGGTACCCCTATTTCAGTCGGTACAGCGTTGTCGAATTTTTATAATACACTCTTAATAGTGCTAAGGGCCTATTTCAGTCGGTTTATTGAATGGAGATTTATTGAATGCAGTCCCCCCAAGGCCCAACTTTGACATGAGTCCCCCCAAGGCCCAACTTTGACATGAGTCCCCCCAGGCCCAACTTTGACATGAGTCCCCCCCAAGGTACAACTTTGACATGAGTCCCCCCAAGGCCCAACTTTGACATGAGTCCCCCCCCCAAGGCCCAACTTTGACATGAGTCTCCCCCAAGGTACAACTTTGACATGAGTCCCCCCCCAAGGCACAACTTTGACATGAGTCCCCCCCAGTCCCAATTTTGACATGAGTCCCCCCCAAGGTACAACTTTGATATGAGTCCCCCCCAAGGCGCAACTTTGACATGAGTCCCCCCCCTGGCCCAACTTTGACATGAGTCCCCCCCAAGGCCCAACTTTGACATGAGTCCCCCCAAGGTACAACTTTGACATGAGTCCCCCCAAGGTAGAACTTTGACATGAGTCCCCCCAAGGTAGAACTTTGACATGAGTCCCCCCCAAAGGCACAACTTTGACATGAGTCCCCCCCAGGCACAACTTTGACATGAGTCCCCCCAGGCCCAACTTTGACACGAGTCCCCCCCAGGCACAACTTTGACATGAGTCCCCCCCAGGCCTAACTTTGACATGAGTCCCCCCCAAGGTACCCCTATTTCAGTCGGTACAGCGTTGTCGAATTTTTATAATACACTCTTAATAGTGCTAAGGGCCTATTTCAGTCGGTTTATTGAATGGGGATTTATTGAATGAAGTCCCCCCAAGGCCCAACTTTGACATGAGTCCCCCCCCCAGGCCCAACCTTGACATGAGTCCCCCCCAAGGCCCAACTTTTACATGAATCCCCCCAGGCCCAACTTTGACATGAGTCCCCCCCAAGGTACAACTTTGACATGAGTCTCCCCCAAGGCACAACTTTGACATGAGTCCCCCTCAAGGCCCAACTTTGACATTAATCCCCCCAAGGCACAACTTTGACATGAGTCCCCCCCAAGGTGCAACTTTGACATGAGTCTCCCCCCCCCAAGGTACCCCTATTTCAGTCGGTACAGCGTTGTCGAATTTTTATAATACACTCTTAATAGTGCTATGGGCCTATTTCAGTCGGTTTATTGAATGGGGATTTATTGAATGAAGTCCCCCCAAGGCCCAACTTTACATGAGTCCCCCCCAGGCCCAACTTTGACATGAGTCCCCCCCCAGGTACAACTTTGACATGAGTCTCCCCCAAGGCAACCCTTTGACATGAGTTCCCCCCCCAAGGCCCAAGTTTGACATGAGTCCCCCCAAGGTACAACTTTGATATGAGTCCCCCCCCAAGGCACAACTTTGACATGAGTCCCCCCCAGTCCCAACTTTGACATGTGTCCCCTCCAATGTGCAACTTTGACATGAGTCCCCCCCAAGGCGCAACTTTGACATGAGTCCCCCCCAGGCCCAACTTTGACATGAGTCCCCCCAAGGCCCAACTTTGACATGAGTCCCCCCAAGGTGCAACTTTGACATGAGTCCCCCCCAAAGGCACAACTTTGACATGAGTCCCCCCCAGGCCCAACTTTGACATGAGTCCCCCCCAGGCCCAACTTTGACATGAGTCCCCCCCAAGGTACAACTTTGACATGAGTCCCCCCCAAAGCACACCTTTGACATGAGTCCCCCCAAGGCACACCTCCCCCTCATTGGGAAAAAGAGCAAAAAAGGTTGTTTTGCGGCTATAAGACAGTTTGGACTTCCAACGTTATTTGTTACAGTATCTGCAGCTGAAACACATTGGTTTGATTTAATGAAAACTTTATCATGGAATTTAGATCGTCACGAATTAACTAAAGAAGAATTTGTCGATATTAACAAGTTTAGCAGTAGGCCTCTGGCACTAAATTAAAATCTGTCAATGTCAGATTTTCCTGTTTTAAATAATGAAATAATGTCGTGTCTGTATATATATATATATATTTTACCCATATACAAGGTAGAAAAAGCATTGTTTTTGGGTCATATTTTCAAAATTGAGTTTGTATATTATATAAAGGTTTTGTAGGTGCCCTGAATCCAAAAAACTGACTTTTAGCCATTGGTCTGTTTTCTGTGTTTGCGTCCGTATCAGCATACCTCAAGGACAAGTAGTAGCAGGAAGTTCAAACTCTGTGTACTAAATGTTTATCATACAGGTATGCTACACTAAACTTTTTGTTTAGTCTTTTTTTAAATATATATATATTTCTACACTTTATACAGTTCGCTAACCTATTAAGAACATAAATATATATATATATAGTTTACTAACATATAGGTATAAGGAACTTAGGTGTTCGTAAAAATTTTCGACCTTGGTTTTTTAACGTTTTTCACGTTTTGATGTTTTTATAATCTGAAAATCACAAAATCAACGGGATATCCGCCTGTAGGGTGTTAGTTTGTTAGTTTGCTAGACTGTCAAGAATAAATGGTCGTAAAGACGTTGGACCAGTTTTTAAATATCGCATATATATAACACTGGAAAGAACCTTATTTGTTTCCATTATTCTAAACTGAAAACTTCGTAAATTATAAAAAAAATTACAATTTTCTTAACATGGAAGAATAGGGGAAACTTTTGCATTTAATGATGATTATTTTCATCTTAAATATATTTCACTAATTTTATAACATCATTTATGGTACTGGTATGGTCATCATTTACTGTGAACATTTTACTTTGAAAATATCATAAGTTATTTAAAATTTACAATTTCCTTAATAGGAAGGAATAAGGAAAAATTCCTCATAAAATGTATTATGAGGATTGTTTTCACCGTAAAAATGTTGAACAAATGTTAAAATATTATTTATAACACTAGCAGCAATTTAACTTACTATGAACATTTTACTTTAAAATTTTCGGAAGTTATTAGAAATTTTCGATTTTCTTAACATGATAGAAAAGGACAATATTTCTCATAAACGTGCATTGTAAGGTAGCTGAATGGAAATACTATAGAGTTGCAAGACAACTAAAATATAAAACTAGATTTTATAAATTTAAACAACAAATATGTATAAGGTAAATGTATGGAGCAGTGCGAGAATAGCCCCGTGATTGACGCATTTTATTCTACGACCGAGCCGATAAATTGGTAGCCCCTTTCTCTTTCTCTCTTTTTTTTTTTTTTTTTTTTTAACACGAATATAATAGTATGAGCTATAGGAGACATTTTTGAAAACCAATGCACGATGGGGAACCGAGCAGAGTCCATCTACGTCAACTAGTTACATTTAGTTCCTATCATAATCATCCGACATGAGCATATCACCTATATCTAATTTTCTGAAAACACACAGATAAATATTGATGCATACTAACCCAGACAGCACATCGCCTCCACAGGATATCTTGAAGATGTCTTCTGGATGAAAAGACGTCCCAGTAACGTCCTTAAGATGTACTGTGGATAAGTTAAGCCTAACTGTGCTGTTAGGGAAATATACACACACACACACACACACACACACACACACACAAAAAAAAAAAAAAAAAAAAAAAAAAAATCCGCACTTAGATATTTTCCAGTTCACCTTCTACAACCGCCAATTTTATTGTTTAAAAAGTAAATTTTCAAACAGTTTTCATTATGTTGTCCTCCACATACACTTTAGCATTGAGCCCAGTGTTAAAAACAAAATTAAACTGTCAGAAAAACTATAGTTTTATAAATTATTTTAAAAATGGTAAGAATAAGGCAGTTAACAATGCCACAAAATGTATTAATTTTTGAATGAAAAAAAAAAAAAAAAAAAAGAAAATATATATATATATATTAATACGTGAGATGGCAAAATAATTAAATGTTAACTAAATATTGGTAAAATGGTTTTTAACAAAATATAAAAATTTTTGGCCGTTTAATCTGGAAATCTGGCTTTAGGCGGCCACGTTGCTCATCCAAGCAAGATTTAAAAAGCAAATGTTTAAAAAATCGATTTGTATCATGTTCAGAACTTAAAGATGTTAAAAAAAAGTGTATAGCAAAATACTTTTTTCAAAAATAGTCCAGAAACAATTAAACAAGTCAGATAAAAAACGAGAGGATCTGTAAAATAGCCATTATTAAGGACAAATATATATAAAAAAAAGCAGTTAATTATCAGGCTGAACTGAGTTTCTCTGCTGAGTCAAGTTTAATTTATTTCGAGCTGATAAAAAAACTGCTAGGATGGTAAAAATGGGACTGACAAAATGAAAACTGTTCTCTTAAAACAGTGACACATTCTCTGTATATTATGGTACGGAGGTGCATACTTTTTCAAAGAATCAGGCAAATTTTCATTCTCAAGGGATCAATTAACTCAAAGTAAAACACGGTGATTATAAAAGTGGCGCCTGACCGATTATTTTGGAAACATTTCAGACCTTTTTTTTTTTCAAACAGCATTTCAAGATGATAATGCACCTTGCTGTACGGCATCTGTGGTATGCCAGTTTGAATCAAATTGTTAAAATTACCTATCCATGCCCATGAGCACCTATAATTCTGTAAGTAATAATATCTTTTTTCACTCTAAGTTAAATCCCACAAAGAATATCGTAGAATTTCTTCTTTATTAGACTTGGAAACAGTCCTAATCTCAATTCACTCGAAAATGTCTAGTCATAAAAGGGATCTGGGAGAGAGAGGAGGATTTGAAATTGGCAGCCTACAACTTCGCAAGAATTCGAAAAATTATTTACAATACTTAGCACAGTGAAATTTTTGATATTTATATAAAAAAAAGTATACTATGCCACTGTGCATTAAAGCAGTAATTCCATATAAAGGTGAAATTAGTATCAATCTGGAATTTTTGCGGTGTCATTTTTCGATAGTTGGACATTTATCGAAATTGAAAATTTATCGAAAATATAATTGAATAATTTTAAAGCGATGTTATAATAATCCGCGTTTGTAATGATCGATAGATGGCGCTTTTTCAGCTCTTATTGTTAGTAAATATTATAGCCACGTGTATTTATTATTGTTCTTTTTGTTATTCTATTTAATATTCGTACTATAATTTCTCCGCCATTACATCATGGAAAATGGATTGCTTTTGGAAAAAAATATTTCAGTTTATTCAAAGTTCGATCGGAAGTAGATTTTTAACTGAAGTTGAACAAATATTAGTTTGAAATCGTCTGATTAATTCTTTACTTCCATTAGCCGAAGCAACTGAAATTTTAAATTTGTCATTTGGAAATAAATGGAAGCTTAATTCTGGACTTCTTGGTCCTTTATGGAGTTACACTGGAGCACACAACAGTATGTGTTATCTTTTTTACCGGATTTATTCATTTTTATGCAATAAATATATGTGAAACTAAACATCGGCATGCAATGGCGGCTTAATGAAAGCCGAATTAAAGCATGCTTATTGTAATTTCACCTTAGCACACCAGAGGGCGAGCATTTCATTACAATCGCGGATTAAAAGAAAGAAAGAAAAAAAAAAAAAAAAAAAAAAAATAATAGTTCTCCATCCTAAACTAAATTATGCTTTTGGCAGAATTTTACCAAAATCTTTTTTTTTTTTTTTTTTTAAGAAAAAAGAAAGAAAATTAATAATAATCAGTATCGAAAAAGTTTTTTATTATTATTCGCGTGAAAATATATTTTATTTTATGTCGAAAATAAATTAACTCGTAAATTTTTTTGGCAACAATAAAAATTAAAATAAATAATTTAATAAATGTTTATAAGTTGGAATTTCTAATTTATTTTTTAGTACAGAGAAATATTAGTCTCAATCTATAAATAAACGTCGTCATTAGTATTTTATGGTGAAAAAAGTTGGACATCAAATTTCAGTCACTTTAAAAAGTCATTTGTAGAAGTATATAAAAAGTATCGATCGTGCGTTCGTGTTTTAGATGTGTGTTCATGTAATACGTCAGACTATATACGACAAAGGGTTAAATATCTTTATTCTTCTTCTAATAATTTTTATTAATTTTATTAATTTATTATTATTAATTTTTTTGAAAGAAAAAGAAAAGAAAATTAATATTAATCAGTATCGAAACAATTACTATCTAAAAAGTTTTTTTTAATAATTTTGAATTAGGAAATAAAAACCGCGCGTGCAAAATGAAATAAAAAAGAGAAACAAGATAATTACGTTTGAATTTGAGTTGGTAATTGAAGGATGCCATTTATAAAAATTTTTTTTTTTTTTTTTTTTTTTTTTTTTTAATTTGGCATCGAATTAACTCGATTTTTCTTGCCAAGGTCTTTACGTGCGCAACTGCGATAGACATTTTAAATCATTACCCAAATGATAATAAAAATTTAAAAGCCGCCAAGTAGTTCCTAAGCTGAAGCTATAAGTACCAAAGAAATTTTAAGAAATGGATATAGTAACCGATTCCAGGGAATGAAATACAGTTACTGTATGTCTTTATATGGAAGAATAGATTAAGATAATAGTCCTGTCCGTCCTGTCGTACTAAATTAAATTCTGTTTGCGAAAAATGTAAAGAGTTTTTTTTTTTTTTTTTTTTTTTGAACGAAATACTACAAAAAAAAAAATCGGTTTATACTAAAGAATATAAGTATAAATAAATAAATAAATGATAATGTTTGTCATCGGTGAATCGCCTGGCAAACTCCACTCACAAACAGCTTCTTTCTGGCTGATAACAGCAATGGTCATTGATCGTGTGTTCAGTTGATTATTTATGTCAAATTGAAACTGAATAAAAAGTTTTAAGAAATACTTTGCATTAAAATGTTGTTTTTGACTTAGAATTGTCACAAAACTTTTGCACGTGCACACATAGACACATAAAAGTATATATATATACATATACTAGCTGACCCGACAAACGTTGTTTTGTCATATAAATTATTTCTAGAGAATATTTTGCTAGAAAAAAATAACTAACTTATTGTAAGTGTGTAAGGATCTGGTATATAAGTGAGACAGGTATGGAGCGCTGTGAACGGTGACTGTGAATTCCGATTATAACGTAAAAGACATAATTACCGAAATTTTCGCTACTTGCTTCTTGCTACTTTCTACTTGCTACTTGTTATTTAAAACCTCCGCTGAATGTCGAACAGCACAAAATTTTATTTCATACGGCAAATATTTCAATTTATGAGAGAATCTCTGATAGCAACGAATTTCACATAAAAATTCCGTCTTTTTTGAATAAGCTGTAACAATCTGGACCGATTTGATGAAAATTTTTATCAAAAAGTTATTCCAATATCTAACATCATTACTTGTATATTTATCACAACTCAATCAATCGATGCATGTGAGTATGTGTATAGTATGAGCGAAGTGAAATGTAGAGTTCGTATTAAATAAAAACTTAAACTCGTTTTAATTAAAGGTGAAAAAGTTGAAACTCAATTTATCTTATAACAGGTATATTTTTTTAATCTACAAAAACTTAATTTACCGTAATGCCATTGGATGTACAATATTTTTGGTTAATCCTTGAGGAGTATACACAAACAAATTCGAAGGTTTTCCAACCCTGAAACACGCAGCATATAATTGGCCGTGAGAAAAGCACGGATTTTCTAAATCTAAGCCACAAATTAGGACCCCTTTGGTGACTTTAAATATTTTAAGCCATTTTTGCGATGAATTGAAATGGCTATTTCAATTGTGGAACTAAAGATCTTGGCGAGAAGCGTCCGAGCTACTTCGGTGCCAAATTTCAAATTTTGCCAAAGGGATCCGATACTAAAGGTGTTCCATACAAAAAATAATTAAATAAAATATCAATGACATACACACGCACAAAAGTATGGGACCCCATTGGTGACTTTAAATATTTTAAGCCATTTTTGCGATGGCTATTTCAATTGTTCAATGGCTATTTCAATTGTGGAACTAAAGATCTTGGCGAGAAGCGTCCGAGCTACTTCGGTGCCAAATTTCAAATTTTGCCAAAGGGATCCGATACTAAAAGTGTTCCATACAAAAAATAATTAAATAAAATATCAATGACATACACACGCACAAAAGTATGGGACCCCATTGGTGACTTTAAATATTTTAAGCCATTTTTGCGATGAATTGAAATGGCTATCTCAATTGTGGAACTAAAGATCTTGGCGAGAAGCGTCCGAGCTACCTCGGTGCCAAATTTTCCATACAATAAATAAATAAATAAAATATCAGTGACATACACACGCACAAAAGTATGGGACCCCTTTGGTGACTTTAAATATTTTAAGCCATTTTTGCGATGAATTGAAATGGCTATCTCGATTGTGGAACTAAAGATCTTGGCGAGAAGCGTCCGAGCTACTTCGGTGCCAAATTTCCAATTTTGCCAAAGGGATCCGATACTAAAAGTGTTCCATACAAAAAATAAATAAATAAAATATAATAAATTAGCTACACAAATAAATTTGTAGGTTAGGGTGGTTGTTAATCAACGCGCGTGTAAATTTGATAGAAAATTATATAAAATACTCACTCCAATTCCGCACCAAATTTGCAAAATGTATAGTTTTTTATGCACACTTCAAAACTCTTCAAACACTAATTGCATCTTCATGTAATATTTCATTTAGGACACAATGTTTTGTATAACAATAATAACACGAAGTTACAAAATATTTTCCTGGATTTGATCGCAGCACCAACTGTCGGGACAAACTGGAATTACAATAGAATATACGCGAAGTGTGACGTCATTGACCGTCAGCGGATGCAAGAAAAAGATTTCCTATGTTAATCTCCCATTGGATTTTTTTTATAAAAAATTATTAAAAATCGAGGAAAATTATTTCTCAATTTTAATCCCCGTATTTGGGTATAGATATGTATTAGTTATCGTATGCATGTGTTAGATTGAGTTATTTTGCTCTCAAATTGACAAAATTTTAATTTTAAATTTCAAAACTCTGTCTTCCTTGGCGTTTTTTGTATTTGGCGATCAAAAACGTAATACGAAAATATTACATGCCACATGTATATTTTCGTAATATGTATTGTACGAAATTGTTTCATATTATTCATTACTCTCTTAATATAAGTTGTTGAAATAACCATTATTTTTGAAAGAAATTAAATATGTTCGCCAGATGATATGGCGATTTTTTTTTTTTTTCCGCCAAGGATGACAGAGTTTTGAGATTAAAAATTCAAATTTTATCAATTTTATAGCAAAAACAACTCAATCTAAAGCATGCACATGATAACTAATACATATCTATACCCAAATATGGAGATTAAAATCGGGAAATAATTTTCCTCGATATTTAGTAATTTTTTACAAAAAACCCAATGGGCGATTAACATAGGAAATATTTTTCTTGCATCCACGGACGGCCAGTGACGTCAACACTTCGCTTGCGTATTATTGAATATTCGATACTACGATCGTAGCGCAGTCTGCCGGATCCAATGTGAAACATTCCAAAATCAACAACAATTTATAAGTGATAAATTAATTAAATAAACAATTTAAATTGGACTGAATTGTAAATCTAAACCATTCTCGAATCCACCTGAAGATACACAAAAAATTTCATTAAACTCGGTCCAGCCGTTTAAAAGGAGTTCAGTGACATACACACGCACAAAAGAAATATATATATAAAGATAAATACAAAGGCACAGCTTTAGTATAGACCTCCCCCCCCCCGCCCCTTGTCGACTTTAAATACTTTTTGGCCATTTTTGCGATGAATTAACATGGCTATCTCAATTGCGTAACTGACGATCTTGGTGAGAAACATCCGTACTACTTCGGTGCCAAATTTCAAACTAAAGCTGTTCCAAACAAAAAAAAAAAAAAAAAAAAAACTGTTTTATGATATATACAAAATAAAAATAAAAAATTCTAATAAATTCGAAATTATTACTATTTACAATTAAGGTGAAAACATAAAAGAACCTTTATAAGTTACATATAAAATATCAATTAAAACGAAAAATTTTGTTTTACTGTAGAAAAGAAAAGTACTACTAAATTAAATAAAATTTTTAAGCTAATACCTGATACCAAGTATCTCTATGAAAATATTTATTTACACGCGAATATTTTCACAGTATATTAATTTTTTTTCTAATTTATATTGTTTATCACGCGAAATTAAAAATATTTTATTCCCGGAAAAAAATAAATAAACGTGAATTTTGTTTATTTTGGCATCAAATATATATTTCTTTTTAATCATTTTAAAGTTAAAATGGCGTTTTTATTTAATATCTTTTGATCCAATTATCCGATTGAACTGAATTGTAAATCTAAACCATTCTCGAATCCACCTGAAGACACACAAAAAATTTCATTAAGCTCGGTCCAGCCATTTAGGAGGAGTTCAGTGACATACACACGCACAAAAGAAATATATATATAAAGATCTATTCACATTAAAGCCCGCACTTAATTTTAATTTAATGACACACACGTACCACACACATGTATTGTTCCTACATATTTCAAAAATTTTTCTTTTTGTTGTCTGTAAAATTTGTCTATATAAAGCCATTTATTTATTTTTTTTTTTTTTTCAACGTATGATATTTGCAAAATTTTAGAATTAAAATTAGAATTTAGATTATAATTTTTTTTTTCAATATGTTTTCACATTTTTCTACATCTTATATTTCAAATTTATCACTCACATATATAAGTATTATACATCTTTCTTATCTCATACAAATAAAATTGTTTTTCATTAATGTGTAGTCAAAGTCTTATACTGTTATACGTTTCAAAATTACTTAGTTATTTTAGGGTACTGACATATTTTTAACACACACACACACACACACAAAAAAAAAAAGGATAAGTTCAAATAATGAATAAATCACCTACACAAGCATACAATTTTCGTCCAAGACCAAAATAATTTCAATACATAAATGTTTATTTTGGCTATACCCACCGCGAGGTAATAGTAAAATTAGATAAATTCATTAAATTTTATTTTCAACATACACAACAAGCATATACCCAATTTTTATGTGTTTATTACATTCTTATTTCAAATTGTATATATTATTTTATCTTGAAATTTGCCTCAGTTTTTGGATACAATTATTTACATTGCTTAAGTAATAATAATAATAATAATAATAATAATAATAATAATAATAATAAAATCTAAGATGAACACGTATTTTTGCAATTTTCCATTGGCCAAGAGAAGTTTGCTGTGCTTTCATTCGTTGCATGGTATCTCTGGCGAGAACCCACTTTGCATGCTCAACGATGCTGTTGGTATAACAACACTGTAATCAGGTGCATGTTCTCAACATCCTTATTGCAGACATTATTTCACACAAATTTTTAATTTTCTTTTCTTTTCATTAAAAAAAAAAAAAAAAAAAAAAAGATTTTGATGAAATTCTGGCAAAAGCAGAATTTAGTTTAGTATAGAGGACTGTTATTATTATTATTATTATTATTATTATTATTATTATTTTCAAATTATTCAGTTATATTTTCGATAAGTTTTCGATTTCGATAAATGGCCAATTATCGTAAAACTGGTATCGTAAAAATCCGTAGATTGAGACCAATAGTCCTCCGCACTAAAAAAAAAAAAAAAAAATCTTATGTTATTTTTATTTTTCATGGTTTGTATAGCACAAAGATATTGCAAAATATTTTAAATTTGACAAATTTACAGACAAAAGTCTGATTTTATTGATGTAGATTATTATTATATGTGTGTGTGTACATGAAAAATTTATAGAAAAATAACAATATATATATATATATATATATATATATATATACTGTTGGCCCGCCGAAGATTGATACCTGGTTGGCAAAGTGCCAGGACGATTCCACTCACGCTCTGGGAGACACAGCAATGAAGAGAGAGGGGAAATTTTTCTATTATTCTTGTTTCTTCTGTTATGTGTAGAATAATTAATACTCCTGCTTTGTTTTCTTTTGTTTCTTTCTGTATAACAGTCTGTTTATATTGGAAATGGATCGTACATGTGGTACGAATTCTCGGATTAAACCTCTTCATAGTGAAACGAAGCGTATTGTACATAATGTCATTAAGTTTTGAGAAGCTATTGTTCCACTTTCCCAATCAGTGAAACGTACGAGTGAAATAACTAATATATCAGAAGCCACGATTAAAAGAATACGTAGAGAATCAAAAGAAGAAGACAATTCAATGTTTGTATCACCAAAAAAAGCGGCAAAAGAACAGTACCATCGAAAACATTTCTTTGGATAATTTTGATTGCGATGTTATTCGAAGAACAGTACATGAGTTTTGCGCAGTAAATAAGATCGTACCTACAATTCCCAAATTAATTCCTGTTCTTAAAGAAAAGATAAATTTTAAGTATCAAAGAGAAACTTTGAGAAGAATTCTTCACGAAATAGGATTTAACTTCCCCGTCAGGTCAGGTACGACTTGCACATTAGTCCCCTTTAAATATAGTGACCAGCGAAGCTGGCAAAGAATTCGTTGATTCACTACCTTAATTGATTTCACATTTCGTCATTTTTTAAGTGGTTATATACTAGTTTGTAAATAAATATTGACATAATTTTTAAATTAGTGTTACACACTTCAAAGAACAACTTTAATATATCCCCACAACGATATTTGGCAATTTTTTGTTGGCGATTATGGCTAAATCATAAATCTAAAAATCATAAATGATAAAATCATAATCTAAATCATAAAATCATAAATCCAAAATAAACAACATATAGGCTGCCATATTATATCGCCAAAGAAAAATCGCCAAATTCAGCTATGGGGATATACTAAAGTTATACCTTAAAACTATCCCCTTTATAATATTATCAGTTTTTCTTTCTTTTAATTATTTATTTCACCAGATATTCAAGAATCAGTTCAAAGAAGGAAAAGAAATGCAATCAGTGAGTTTATAATTTTTTCATACCAATAAACAAACACATCCCTAGGTACTACGGACATTCCTATTTTATAAATGGACCAATCCTTTTCACTCATGCGCAGAAGACGCCAGGGATCATCCTTCTGCGGTTTAACAGTATATATATATATATATACGTCAATTGAAAAAATAAAGATTTATTAGAAAGAAAGTAAAATTTATTTTCAAAGCTTAACCGCCTTAAGCAAATTAATAATCAGTTTTATTTTATTTTCACGAGAACTTTAAATTGTAGAAGAAAACCAAATTCTTTCTACTTCGCGTTCGTTGTTCATATACATTTTCTAAAGGTTATTAGCTTTTCGTTATGGCTTAAATTGCTTTTATTTTTTCCATACAATATTCATTTCTCTTCTCTCGAGGTACACGTTAAATGTAGAATGTCAATATTTGCTGTGGAGTACTCTTTAAACATGTTTTGAAGAGAATAATGTAAAACAAGTAATTAAGGCATAGAGTTAATATTTTTCTATGTATTTTTCTTTATATTAGTACTTTTCTTATAATAATGCACAAAATATTCTTCTTTTAGGAATAGTTTATGAAATCGAAGTGAATGCAGTTTATTATCATAACGTAGCAAAATTAATTAAATGTTTTTATTATGTACTTGAAATTGAGCAAAATACCTTTAATCAGTCTGACGACTCTTTTTTTTTTTTTTTTTTTGTGTGTGATATTCTATCATTATGCCTTTTTTCAACTTATTCATTGTTAGAAGCAAACATTTGACCCGCTTTTGTGACAAAAAGTAAAAAGAAAATTTTATTTATTAATATTACGTTTAATCGATAAAGCAGGTACCGTTCTTTTCGACGACTTTTTTCCATCCTTCACAGTAGCTGCTGAATACCATGTCTATAGTTGCCAACTTAGTACCTTTTGGATACTGGAAAATTTTAATATATATATTTTTTTTATTTTACCTTATCAGTGAAAATCGTTACAGGTCACTGATTAAATAAAATAAATATTTATTTTAATTTTTTCTGAAAGCGAAAAGATGCTAATTTAGCAACTATACCCATGTCCATAGTAATTGTGAGATTTCTCTTTAAACAACTGATCCATGTGACTTCTTAGGTCTTTGGCAAAAAAAATAAATTTTTTGTCATCTAATGTGTTTCCGAGTGATCCAGATAAATAGTAGTCAGAAGGCCTAAGTTTGGAGAGTACAGTAGATTAAAAAAAAAGTCCCAATCAAGTTGCAAAAATTTCTGTCAGGTTAGTCAAAGGAACGTGTAATGTAGCATTTTCTTGATAGAACTCAAGATTTTTTTTTTCTGTTGTCTAATTCAGGCTATTTTTTGTCGATTACACAATACAATCTTCAGATCTTCATTATTACTTTATGAAAATTTCTTACGTGAAAGGAAAAAAAAAGACAATCATTTCTGAATTCAGCGTATGAAAACACTTTAGAAATACCCAACGCAGTGTAAAAAAAAAATTGAAAAGTACGATTTCGCAAGCTTGTGTTATCAATGCAAACTCAAATTCATAAACAACTCTGACATCAATAACATATTCCTATTAGTTTAATAGTTTTCTGGAAATGTTTTTATTATTTAAAAAGAAAATGAATTAAAGAATAATAAATAATAATCTTGTGTGCCACTCACAATTTTCTTTTTTTTAATAAAAACAGATCATTACAATTTAAAGTGTAAGGTAATAGAATACTTTACATGAACAAAACACTTTAAAAATAATTATAAAGTGTTTTCGAAATAGATTTCTTTTTACGTATACTGTTTTGGGAGGGAGACACCTACCTTTTCCTAACCCCTGATTAAA
This sequence comes from Salticus scenicus, assembly GCA_963930645.1. NCBI lineage: Eukaryota > Metazoa > Arthropoda > Arachnida > Araneae > Salticidae > Salticus > Salticus scenicus. The sequence continues at coordinate 369,070,494 of OZ005649.1, read as the reverse complement.
CATTACAGCTACATTCACAAATATTTTCAATTGTTATTAGAATTAAAAATTTATTTCAAATTGAATTTATTTCAAATTGAAATGCATTACGAAAAGTTTCTATTTAGAGTCACTTAACCAAATATTTTTGCATTGCACTATAAACAAATGGAAAATTCTTTTGTTGTTATATTCTATATGAAGTATGCTACTGTGTATATGAAAACTGTATGGTAATTTAGTTATATATAGTAGAATCCAAAAATGTAAAATGAATCTATAAGAAATTTTGTCCATAGACGTACTACATTTAAATTCTTTATGTCCATTTTATACTTTTTACCCATTCTTAATGAAAAGTGTCAAGTCAAAATATCTGTGTATATATATGTTTTTAACACTTTCCAACAAGGTTGAAAAGTGTTTATGACTTCGGTTTGTCTGTCTGTCCGTCTGTCCGTCTGTCTGTCTGTCCGTCCGTCTGTCTGTCCGCGCTCTAACTCCCGTAAATATTTATGGAATTGCTTGAAACTGATATATGCTATTCAAGTTCACTATCGGACGTTCCCTATTGAAAATGGAGTTTATACCTCTACTGGTTTGTGTACAGAGACACCCGAAAGTATTTCAAAGCATTGAGTTCTATGAGAGGTATTTCTATAAAACATATTTTCATACTTTTACTGTAGACATAGCTTAATGAAATTGAAATATGTTATTCAGGTTCACTATCGGACGTTCCCTATTGAAAATGGAGTTTATACCTCTACTGGTTTGTGTACAGGGACACCCGAAAGTATTTCAAAGCATTGTGTTCTATGAGAGGTATTTCTATAAACCATATTTTCATACCTTTACTACAGACATATCTTAATAAAATTGAAAATATTATTCAAGTTCACTATCGCACTTTTCCTATTGAAAATAGAGTTTATACCTCTACTGGTTTATGTACAGGGACACCCGAAAGTATTTCAAAGCGTTGTGTTCTATGATAGGTATTTCTATAAACCATATTTTCATACATTTACTGTAGACATGAAATTGAAATATGTTATTCAATTTCCCTATTGGGTGTTTCCAGTATAAAATGGATGAAATACCACCATTGGTTTATGTACAGGGACACTCAAAAGTATTCCAAAGCATTGCGTTCTATGAGAGATATTTCTATAAATCAAATTTTAATAACTTTACTTTCCACGAAGTTTTTGGAAATTGAAATATGTTATTTATATGCACAAAAGAATGCTTTGCACTGAATATAGCATGATTAGCATTAGATTTACAGGGTGGCACAAAAATATCCAGTTACATTAAGAACTATAAATAAAAAATTGCTAAAATTGTACTTTCATTTCCGTTAAGCCTTTTTAACACTTTCTAACATTTTTTAAGTGTGAATATGATTTCAGTTTTGTGTATCTGCCTGTCCGTCTGTCTGTCTGCCTGTCTGTCTGTCCGAGTTCTAACTCCCGTAAATATTTATGGAATTTCTTGAAACTGATATATGTTATTCAAGTTCACTATCGGATGCTCCCTATTAAAAATGGAGTTTATACTTCGACTGGTTTGTGTACAGGGGAACTCGAAAGTATTTCAAAGCATTGTGTTCCATGAGAGGTATTGCTATAAACCATATTTTCATATTTTTACTGTAGACATATCTGAATTAAATTGAAATGTGTTATTCATATTCACTACTAGATGTTTCCTCTATAAAAGGGAGGAAATACCACCGCCGATTTATGTACAGGGACACTTAAAAGTATTCCAAAGCATTGCGTTCTATGAGAGATATTTCTATAAATCAAATTTTAATAACTTTACTTTCGACGAAGTTTTAGGAAATTGAAATATGTTATTTATATGCACAAAAAAATGCTTTGCATAGAATATACCATGATTAGCATTAGATTTACAGGGTGACACAAAAATATCCATTTATATTAAGAGCTATTTATAAAAAATTGCTAGAATTGTACTTTCGTTTACATTGAGCGTTTTTAACACTTTCTAACATTTTTAAGTGTGAATATGATTTTATTTGTTTATCTGTCTGTCCAGTTGTCAACCTTCTATCTGACTACCTCCTGCCTCCAGCATCCGTAAATAATTTCAGGAAAAAAAAAAAAAAAAAAAGGAATTATCTTATACTATTAAGTGAGCAATATGTGTATATTTCACTGATCTCGAAAACGGTAGCTCGGACAGTCACGAGATTTAACACAAAGGTGCCCCCCGAAGGGTCATTGTGCACATCGAAGTCAGATTTTCGAATTTTTGATTAGTTTTTTCTTAATTAATTAAAATGTAAAAATAATAACCTTCTAATTTCTGATAAAAAAGCCATTTAAATTTTAGCATTTTATCCATAATTTAATTGTTGCCAATTTTTTTTCGACAAAACAATAATAATAATAATAATAATAAAAAAAAAAACCGTACATTTATTTAAAATGAGGAAAATAAATCAGAAATATTAGAAAATAAATTAGAAATATCAGTCGCATCGTTACAAATAAGATACCAAATGAAAGTGAAAAATTTTGTAAATCCGATGCATTAAACAGCTTATCAATCGGATGATTAGTTTTTTCTTAATTAATTAAAATGTGAAAATAGTAACCTTCTAATTTCTGATAAGACATTTAAATTTTAGCATTTTATCCATGATTTAATTGTTGCCAATTTTTTTTTCGACAAAATAATAATAATAATAATTAAAAAAAAAAAAAAACGTACATTTATTTAAATTGAGGAAAATAAATCAGAAATATTAGAAAATAAATTAGAAATATCAGTCGCATCGTTACAAATAAGATACCAAATGAAAGGGAAAATTTTTGTAAATCCGATGCATTAAACAGCTTATCAATCGGATGATTAGTTTTTTCTTAATTAATTAAAATGTGAAAATAGTAACCTTCTAATTTCTTATAAATAAGACATTTAAATTTTAGCATTTTATCCATGATTTAATTGTTGCCAATTTTTTTTTCGACAAAATAATAATAATAATAATAATAATAATAATAATAATAATAAACGTACATTTATTTAAAATGAGGATAATAAATCAGAAATATTAGAAAATAAATTAGAAATATCAGTCGCATCGTTACAAATAAGATACCAAATGAAAGGGAAAATTTTTGTAAATCCGATGCATTAAACAGCTTATCAATCGGATGATTAGTTTTTTCTTAATTATTTAAAATGTGAAATAAGAACCTTCTAATTTCTGATAAATAAGCCATTTAAATTTTAAAATTTTATTCCATAGAATAATAATAAACACGTACGCTCCTTCTTCCTTTATTATTATTCTATGTTTTATCCATAATTTAATTGTTGCCAATTTTTTTTTTCGACGAAATAATAATAATTAAAAAAACTGAACTAAAAAAACATTTTCAACTTTACTGAGAATAAATACGAACTGAACTGAGAGGAGTCTGAGGTTAAAAAATGTGAAAACGAAAGTGTTGTTCTTTTTGATAAAAAAATCTTTTTGTTTTGTGATTGAGTTAGTATAAATTAAAAAACCTTCTGATTCTTTTAAACAGGGAGTTATTAGTAAGTCTTTAAAATCAAACTACAACATAAACATTTTATTTCAAAGGATGATATTTAAACACGTTCATTTTAAAAACTCTGAAACACTGATATGTGGCATCAAGTTATATGCAAGAAAATCAAAAACAACTTTCATTTAAAATTTAAATACGATTTTTTAGAAATCAAAAAGTTTAAATAAATATTCTTAAGATGAAACGATCAAATGATGTGATACCAGTTAATCCAGAAGAACAAAGTACTTCAAATGCAGACCAACTAATTAATCGTACTTCCTTATATCAAGCTAGGCCTATCCGTGCATCAAAATTAAAATGTCGCCAAAATATAAGGAAAATAGGACAGATGTACAGAAAGGAACGTTCTGAGAGTATATCTAGGCAAGCTTTTCAGCATCGAGCAAGGGAGAGCACGGAAGACAGAATCCAGCGACTTGAAGATCTAAGACAGCGAGCTTCTCAGCGTAGGACATCACAGAGTACACTAGAGAGACGACAACGCCTAGAAGAGAAAAGACGTCGACAAGCAAGATATGAAGTGGCATTGCGAAATCGGTGCCCAACATACAAAATAGCAGTTTGTAGAGATGTGAACTATAGTACTTTAGGAGAATTCAATGTGAAATGCGTTCGTTGTAAAGCATCACATTTTCCAGAGGAACGTGTTTGCAATCGTCTTCATAAAGACTCTTTTGGTGATTGTTGTCTTCATGGACGATTATTACTGCCAGCACCATATTTTGCGAACGAGTTAGCAAGACTGTTTTTGCACTGCCATCCACTTGCTGAAGAATTTCATAAAAGAATCAGAAACTTGAATTCCTGTTTTGCTTTTTCTTCTTTCAATGTGTCAGAAGACAGAACCATCAACAGTCATGGCATATACAGTTTTATTGCATGTGGACAAGTATACCACAAAATGAACTTGGCTGCTCAACCGACTCAAGACATACATGGAGAATTTGAAAAACCTCAATACGGTCAGATGTATTTTTTGGATCCTGATAATGCTGTTTGGATCCTGATAATGAACGATTACATCATCCTCTGAATTATGGAATAAATCGTGAACTCATGGAATTATTAGAGCACGTGATAAGAGCACAGAATGGTTATGCACAGGGTTATATGATGATGCGAGAAGTTCAGTATGAAGTTGAACAGCAAGCTACTGCACAAGGATTATCTGCACCTGAAGTTCAACTTTTGTTCAGAATTCCTCAGGAAAGTGATTACAGAAGATTTAATACACCATCCATTAATGAAGTTTGCGCTGTCTTCACACTTAATGCCGATCAGAGTTTCCCAGAAAATGAAATGATTGTACATCGGCGAAACAAGGAAATTGTTATTCTAAAAAATATTGATAAACGTATTGAGCCATTCACTTATCCACTGTTTTACCCACAGGGTACGGATGGTTTTTCTCTTGATATACCATTGACTACACCTTATTCTTCGCGGCATCATGCAACGCGCCTTGAGTTGGCTCAGAACAGACTTGCTTTTCGACCTGAAGTAATAAATTATTTGTCCACAAGAATGAATTCTACAGTTCATGACTTGCGACAAATACAATTTAATGCATTGCATTTTGGTGGCAGACTTTTTCAACAGTATGTTGTCGACACTTTTATTAGGGTCGAAAGAGATCGTATTCAGTGGATTAAAGCAAATCAAAAGAAGATTCTTGCTGATAATTATACAGAAGTCACACGTTTGATAAACGACTTAGTAGAAAAAAACAAAGCTACAGTTGGAGAGAAAGTCATTCTCCCATCATCTTTCCCAGGGTCAACACGCTATTATACTGAACAATTTGAAGATGCTATGGCAATTGTTCGTAATAAGGGCACAGAATGGTTATGCACATGGTTATATGATGATGCGAGAAGTTCAGTATGAAGTTGAACAGCAAGCTACTGCACAAGGATTCTCCAGATTTCTTCATAACAATGACATGTAATGCAAACTGGCCTGAAATAAAAAACGCTTTGCACATTCAGTTACAAAATGGATCTTTTATACAACAACTTCCTCAAGACCGACCAGATGTTGTAACTCGAGTTGCAAAATTGAAATTTGATGAAATAATTGAAGATTTTGATAAGAAGCAGATATTTGGAAAAGTTGCTGCTTATGTATATTCAATTGAATTTCAAAAGCGAGGTCTTCCTCACATTCACCTTCTTCTAATTATGTGTTCTCAAGACAAGATTCATAATCCTGAAGAACTGGATGATCTCATTTCTGCAGAGATTCCCGACTTTGAAGATACAGATCTGAGAGAACTTGTAATAAAGTGGATGATTCATAACCCCTGTGACGAACAGAACCCAAACGCTGCATGCATGGTAAATAAAAGTGGACGTATGAAGTGCCGCTTTCAATTTCCAAAATCATTTGAGGATGTATCTTCATTGGCAGACAATGCAAAACCAAATTATCGAAGGCGTTATGATCCCAAATTGGACCCTCACAGTCGAGATTTCTCTCAGGAAAGTGCAGTGTATCGTAAGAGTGTTGATGGCAGCCGCATAACAAGAGATAATCGTCATGTTGTTCCTTATAATGCATATTTACTGAAAAAGTACAATTGTCATATAAACGTTGAATATGTTGGAAGCATTATGGCTGTGAAGTATCTATACAAGTACATATATAAAGGGTTTGATTGTGCTTCACTTAAAGTTGTTGAAGGAGGAAGACAAATCATGTACAATGAAGCAAATACTTATGTTGAGGGTCGATGCATCACTCCACCAGAGGCATGTTGGCGTTTATTTGGAAATGAAATTCAGAAGAAGAGTCATAGTGTGCTACGATTATCAATTCACCTTCCTGGCCAGTACAGAATTGTAAATTTAGATCAGGCTCAGGAAAATTTAGCTGATACAGGACAAAAAGGTTCGACTCTGGAAGCATATTTCAAGCACAATAAAAAGGCTAAGGAAGAACATGAAATTAGACAATCAAATGGAGACACGGAGGAAGAGCCAATCTATTATTACTACTGGCAAATGCCTGAACACTTTAGATGGGATGCAAAAAACAGTGAATGGATTCAAAGAGTACGACAGATAAAAGTTATTGGAAGAATACATAATGTCAATTTTGTTGTACAGCCTGAATTATATCACTTACGACTGTTATTGTATCATGTAAAAGATGCAACCAGCTTTAAGGATTTACTGACAGTGAATAATATTGAACATGCGACATACAAGCAAGCTTTTCTAGCACGAGGATTATGCTATGATGACCAACAATGGATTGAAGGATTGTCCGAATCTGCAAGCTCAAAACTGCCAAGGGCAATGAGAACACTTTTTACGCAGATTTTGATTCTAGGCTCACCAGAAAACCCAAAACGGCTGTGGGAAATGTTTAAGCAAGATCTCGCAGAAGATTTCATTCATGAAGGTGAAAGAACTGGAATTTCAATTGAAGATTCTATCAAGCGAGCATACCGTGTAATTGCCCATAAACTCGACTGAGAAGCGACAGAAGGTAGAAATTTTCAATATTGGGTTGAAAAGTTTTCATTTGATGATATTGATGATTATGAAACTGAATCGAATCAAGAATTGTCAAATGTCAATGAATCAGCAGCTATTGGTCAACAAATGTATCAACTACTTAGAGGAAAACAAATTGAAATTGTGGATGCTATCTTCCGTTCAGTCAATGATGAGAATATTCAATCAAATTGCTTTTTTATTGACGGACCTGGTGGTACTGAAAAAACTTTCATATACAAGACTTTGTATTACCTTCTGCGAGGAGGGAACTTTAATGTGCAGTGTATGGCTTTTACAGGCATTGCTTCGATTCTACTTCCTGGAGGACGCACATCACACAAAACATTTGGATTGAAGGTGCCCCTTTCACCAGAGTCAAGTTTCACAATCAAACCGGGCTCCTGTAAAGCTCAAAAACTTTCTAAAGTTCAAGTATTTCTCATGGATGAAGCACCTATGCTTCCTAAATATGCATTGCATGCAATGGACGAAATTCTGCGTAAAACTGGAAATGCAACTTTGCCATTCGGTGGAAGAATTATGGTTTTAGGAGGAGATTTCAGACAGTGTCTTCCAGTTCAACCGCGAGCGAATAAACAAGAACTTATTGACTTATCAATTAAAAAGAGTGTGCTTTGGTGTAAATTTAGGAATTATTCACTGGATGAGAATATGCGGGTTGATCCAGAACAAAGAGACTTTGCAAACTATATTTTAAAAGTTGGTAATGGAGAATTACCGATTAGGTCTTTAGATGAGATAGAGCTACCCGAAGACATAATTTCAAATGGAAATCTCATTGATGAGGTTTTTGGTGTTTGCTTTGTCAATGAAAATTATGAAGAGATGAAAAATAGAGCTATACTTGCTCCTCTTAACAAAGATGTTGACAGGTTAAATACTGAAATTATTTCGAAATTACCCGGAAAGTACAAAACTTATCACAGTTACGATACTGTAAATAACAAACCCGAAGGAGGACTTCAATTTACTGTTGACTTTTTAAATTCTGTTGAAAATTCCGATTTACTACCTCATGAACTTAAACTGAAAAAAAATGCTATTATTATGTTGATGCGTAATATAGATGTATCAGAAGGCCTTTGCAATGGTACAAGATTAATTGTTACTGAGCTGTGCAATCATATTATTAAAGCAAAAATAATAACTGGTGAACACTGTGGCCGAGATGTACATATACCAAGAATCACACTTCAATCATCAAAAGGTCAACTTGGTTGCGCAATATCTAGACATCAGTTTCCTGTAAAAGCAGCATTTTCTATGACAGTGCATAAATCACAGGGCCAAACTTTTGACTTTGTAGGTGTTGATCTGAGAGTACCAGTTTTTATGCATGGAATGCTTTACGTAGCTTTTTCAAGAGTTAAAAGAAAAACATCATTAAAAGTACTTTTGCCGATAGAAAATCAACGCCATACTCGTAATATCGTCTGGAAAGATATCTTAAACCATTCAAGAACTACAGAAATGGATTATTGTTTTAATGAAAATGCAGAAGATTTAAATTTCAGCTTCGATTTGGACTAATGCAATTCAGGCACTGTTCTTATGCGTTTAATGTGTTAATAAATTTTTCTTATGCGTTTATAAAATGGTAGCACATTTTTTGTTTGTTTGCTGCAATATATTTTAATATTAACAGTTAAAATTCTTTAATTTATAGCATTGCAGTAGAAAGTTATTTAAATGTGATGATTTATTAAAATGTCTGATGATTTATAAAATATATGTATAGTTATAAATTTGTAAAAATAACATAATTATTCAACCTTAAACTTTTATATCCCACAGTGTACTCACCCAACAACAAATTTATTATCATCTCTAAGTGTTTTTGTTCTTATATATTTCCTTTTACGTGTTTTATTTCTTAAAAAATAAAAGAGCGATACAAATGTTCTAAGAATAGGGGAAGAAGTTACGATTGGCGCCACAGGCACCCAAGAGTTAATTTAAAATCGTTATATTTTTAATATTTTAGTATTAAGCCACTTTTACAGAGAACAAGTTATGATTGGCGCCGCAGGCGCCTAAGATTTTATTTAAAAATATTTGAATTTTCAATATTTTTATATTATGCGACTTTTAGAGAGAACAAATTACGATTGGCGTCGCAGGCGCCCGAGAGCTTGTTTTTTGGTAAAAATTTTCTTGGGTCTCTGGCCAGCTAGCTGGTGAAGCCAGCTAGTATATATTAATGAAGCTCACTATGGAATGTTCCCTATTTAAAATGACATTGTACAATGACAATAAAATGATGTACAATGACAATGTACAATGACAATGTTAAAATGACATGTAGTTTGTGTACATGTTCATCTGTCTGTCTGTCTGTCTGCCAGTGCTCTAACTCTTGTAAATATTTATGGAATTTCTCGAAACTGATATATTTTATTGAAGTTCACTATCGGATGTTCCTTATTGAAAATGGAGTGAATATCTCTTCTAGTTTGTGTACAGGGACACACAAAAGCATTCGAAATCACTGTGTTCTAGGAGTGTTATTTTTATAAATATAGAATGTTTCCCATTTAAAATAGCATTAATAGGTCCTGTACAACTAGTTTGTTTACAGGGACCAAAAAAAAGAAAAAGCAAATGCATTACGTTTTAGGACAGAAATTTTTGAAAGTTATATTTAAAAATATTTCGACTGTAAAAATCATAAAAATATTGAAGTGTATTGTTAATATTCTAAAATAATGTTTTGTATAGAATATGATATGATTAACTTTCTGATTTACAGGGCTACACTAAAATATTCAGAGAGATCAAAAGCTGTAATTATAATCTAATTGCTGCATTTTCTTTTGCGTTAAGCCTTTTTAACACTTTCCCTAATGCCTAAGAGTAATTTTAAAATCAGTTAGTCTACCTGTGTGTTTTTCAGTCCTTCTGCCCGTTGTGTGATAACGTAGGCAAAGAATATTAAAAGTTATTCGATACAACAATTACGTACAGTTGGAAAGTGTTACTAATCAATGCGTACTGCATGATTTTTCTTTCTTGTTGAGTTATGCTGATAAAAAATTCATACATAGACTAGCAGCTAAAATCGCATTATCGTATTCTGTCACCTTAAAACCTGTAACGGTAGCACAAACGCAGCTTCGATAATTCGATCGAAAAGTAATATTTTCTCTACTATGTATGGTTAAGAGTATATATATTAAAAGAAAAAAAAACTCATAAACTTATAAATTCATGTATAAAAGAATTTTAGTTTGACTATAATATCAAACATTATGATACATATTTATATTATATCTCGCGACCAAGCGTGAAATGCAAGCATAACTTTTCATAATATAACATCATATATAACTGAGTTAATACGACAGCAAACTTAAAATGTAATTTCCTTTCCTAAAAAAGAAGTTTTTTTTTTTTTTTTTCCTTTTTAAATTTTTGAATATGGATTTTAAAATTTACCCATAGTTTTGCTGTTGTTTCACAAAATATTATAGTTTATCATTTGATATGGATATACCTAAACCTAAAGTTATTTTCAATTTATATTCACTATGCAATGTCGTAAATATTTAATGTATAGTGAAAACTTACTACATTCCCTATCTTATTTCAAAGTAGAAATTTTCTTTTTATTTATTTATTACTTATTTATTGTTCATTTATCTATAATTTATTTGAGAAAAGAAAATTCAATGCTACTTCTAATTACATTCTCTTACCCATATATGGTAGAGAAAGTATTGTTTCGGGTTCAAAGTTTCGAAATTGAGTTTTTGTTGTATTTACGCGTTTCCAGGTATCTTGAATCCGAAAAATATGTTTTTAGAGGTTAGCTTTTCTCTCTCTGTGTGTGCGTGCGCGCGCTTCTGTGTGTCTGTTATGAGCATGTTCCAAAAAGAAGTGATAGGAGGAAGTCCAAACTCAGTATTCTAAATCTATATCATATAGAACTGTTACACTAAATTTTTTCATTGCTATCAAGCGAATGAGTTACACCGCCATGGAAGATAACTGAAATACATTACGTCTATTGGCAAAATTTCTAGTAGATGCCACTTAACATCTAAACGAAATGATCACTCGCCATTCGTTTACAGGGTTGCCCAAAATTATTAAAATATAGTGAGACTTTACTTAGAAAATGCTGAAAGTGCATTACCGGTTGTAATATATATTATTAATATAGGTGTTATGCATTTTTATAGTGTAACATAATATTATGCTATAAAAATGGATAAAAATAGGACTATGCTTAAATGCACAATGTGATGCATACATTATGCACGACATACAGGGCTACAGCTAATAAAGCGAAAACATTCTTTTCTGTTAAATGTAATTGGTAAAAATGCTTGACTACATTTTACCATGTCCAGGAAAACTGCAGATACGAATGAAATAATCTATTTTTTAAAAAAACTTTTAAAACCTAAATTCTTAATGTATCATATCACAGAAATCTTTTCAAAGTTATGATTTTGCAAATTTTTTTGTATTAAGGTGAAATGATAAATTTCAGCGGAAAAGAATTTGTACTCTTTTATAAACCATGAAAGTCTAAGCGGTAAGGTAGTCGGAGATTCGATACACGCCTGACCGAGTTTCAAAAAATTTTTCTGAGGCATTTGATCCATTGACCGATGCATTGCTATGATTGGCCATTAGTCATTGCTCTGGTTGTACCATCTATCTGCAAACGCCATTGCAAACGTAAATATGCATACACACTTTTTTTTTTTTTTTTTGTAAATAACTGCATAATAGTTTTAGAATTATAAAAATATGCATACAATGTTGCTCCCTGCAAACAATTTTTTAATTTCGTGTTTTAAAAAATATTTTAAATATGTTTGTGTACTACTTTGTGAATTTATCGATGAGTTAATTTTTATAAAACATTTTTATTTTTGAATACTAAATTTTTGCCTTAAATTTCAGCATTCGAACATAAAAAAAAAGGCTTCTTAAAAATCTCTTCAAAAATTCTTAGGATACTGTGTAGTCAACGAAAAATTTTCTTTTATCAATTAACATCTTTCCTACTAATTATCTGCAAAAATTAACCCTCCGGACCTTCGAACGCTCGACCACCGCGTTACTAATGTGGCGATCTAACTACCACAGCTACGTAGAGACAAATGAAAAAGCTGATATTTACCTTAAAATGGAGGCGCAATTTTTATTAGCTTGAGATTCACAAACATACCGTAGTGAATGACAGTAAGTACATAAGAATTTGGGGGAAATAATTCTTCATGCTCATTCGATAAGTAAACTATTTTTTAAGTTAAATTTTCAGCGCTGGTTCTTTTGTATAATTACGTGTTTTGAGGTACACTGAATACTAATGTCAAGTTTTTAACGGTTAATCTCTGAGTATGCCTTTTATCAGTGTAACTTAAAAACAAATAACTGCAGGCAATTTTTTTTTTTTTTTTTTTTTTTTTTTTTTTTTTTTTTAAGTTCATATGAGCTTAGAGATAAAAATGCACCGGAAGACTAGCTTTCAAAAGTAGTAAATGAAAAAGTTTGAAAAAAAATCATAAAATGCTAAAAAATCACAACAATTGTTTCGGATTGAAATAAAACGCGATCCTTCGTCAGGCGAATAAAGTAGGCACGGGTGCAAAAATATGTTCAAAAGCAGAAGGGAAAAAAAGAAAAATTTGCAGGATATAACGACGTTACAATGGCCCCATGGGAAAATAAATTGTTATCTGTGGTTTAAAAAAAAAAAAAAAAGTTAGAAAGGAAAAGGTCGGCGTCCAAGAGTTGAGGAAAGAGGAGACTAGAAACGTGTATAGGAAAATAGTGGATGTCGAAAAAAAATGTGATTTTTAACAAGGTTAATTACTAAATCTAAGAGTGGAAAGAAAAAGGGTGTGAAAAAAAAAAAAATGTTTTCAGATTTTAACTGAGCTGAAGGCTTACAAAGAATATCCAATTTTGTCACTAAATTCATGTGCCGATAGTCTAGCGAGCAGAAAAATAAAACTGTAGTTATTCTAAGAAGAGTTATATTCATTAACCATTCTTTACATGTTACATGATCTTTAATTTTTAATAATGACATAATTTTAATTTTTATACGGGTACCGTACCATATAATTTCCAGGGAGTAAACATGCTCCATACCCTAATAATGTGACGTACTGCATTTCAGTATTATATACCCAGAGTCTCAAGAGATGTGTTTAAACAGATAGTTTAACGAATTTGTCGCATATTAAAATGTAAATGTGTTTATTTACGTTATCATTTTTGTTACTCAGAATTTGTGTAGGAGCCCCTGAAACATCGTTTGTTGCATACTTCATTCCCTTAGTGAACTTACGTTGCGACATTAAACAGTGGTTTAAGTCAGCTTTCTTTATCTTGTCATAAATCTGGGACTTCTTATGATACAGACTTGAAGTTTTGTACTAATTTTATTCGCATATGGGGCAAATCATTCATTGAAATTTCTTTATATAGAGTGGTAAAATAAATAAATAAATAAATAAAAATAAAATAAAACTTTACAAATCTTAAAGTTCAATCTCCTGAAATTTTTAATAAATTTTACGAATTTCTGTATCTCTTTATACGCAAGTTTCAATTTATAATAAATGTGTAAGACCATGAATTAAGAAATAAAAGCTGGGGTAAAGGTTACTGAAGACATTGCAGAATCTTTCTAATTATTTCATTTTCAATTAGGTTATAAAAAAGAATAGAGTGACATTGTGTTAAAGCTTTATATCTATATCTATATCTATATATATATAAATTACAGTCTTCTAAGAAATTATACAAACATGTTCAATTAAGCTCAACAAATGTTAAACATATTATAATATCTTTAAAACTATATAATAATAATTTTAAAAAAATCAAAATTTAATTTTAATTTTTAGAGGGAAATTTCAAAATACTCCTAATTTACTCCTAATCACGCCTTAATAATAATTATTATATTTTTCTCATTTACGCATTATTATCATTCAAATACATATTCTGAACATATTTGTATATTACTTTGAGAATCCATTGATAAATTTATTTATAAGAAATATTTTATGCTTGAATGGGGAAATTTCATACGAATTTAATGTTTTCCAAAACTTTAAATTTTGTTCTAAAATCTAAATTAATGTAAAAACTAAAATGGATTTACACTTTCGAAAATATCCTCATTAGACTTGTACGCCTCTAAAACCTATCTGTACCAATTTTGAACGGTCTAACTGTATTTCTATTTTTTTGGCTCCATAGTCCCCCCTTTCCCTCCCCACCTGGGACGAATTTCTAAAATTAAAGACATTAGTTTTTATGTATTTGTGGGAGCTATATTTTAGAGCAAAAATCTCACATATATCTTTTTTTCTGTTTGCGATATAAAGGATTATTTCAAATCATTTTGTCCCCTCTCCCCCCCCCTCTTGGGGGCTGAATTTCTAAAATTCCAGAAATTGGTTTTTAAGTATATATTAGAGCAAAAATTTCACGTATATCTGTTTTTTTATTTTAGATATATAGGAGTATGTCAAACCACGTTTTGCACATGTGAAATCACGTTTTGCCCCCTTCCCTTTCTCCCCTTGGGAACCGAATTTCTAAAATCCCAGAAATTGGTTTTTAGATATTTGTGTTAGCTATATTTTATAGGAAAAATTTTACGAATATCTGTTTTTTTTTTCTTTGAGATATGAAGGTTTTTGTGAAATCACACTTTGCCCCCTACTCCCCTTTGGGGGGGGGGGGGGGGCGAATTTCGCAAAATCGCTTCTTAGGAGTGCTTAGACTATATATTCTATAATTTGACCCAGTTTCGAGTCAGTGACTCCAGTAGATTTTGCTGTGCGTTGATGAGTCAGTGAGTGCGTAACTAGAAGTACTATTTTATATGTATAGATGTGTGTAGAATTTCAACTAAAATGCAGTTGTAGGGAGCCTTTTAAGCTATAAAAATTTGAAGCATACATGTTTTGAGGAAAATGCCATTTTAACGCCATTTTTACATTCAAAAAATATTTTTCCAGTATTATAAATTTTTAATTTTTTTAATACATCATATTTGAAAAAAATATTATGTACATTAATACATTTTATTAGTTAATATTTTGTTAATTTGAAATCCACCTATCCACCTCAATAATAATTGTGGGAAATCATTAAATTCCCCTCAATAGGCAAATACAGTACATTTACAGAATGAAATCATTTATGCAACTACATTGCGTATAATGCAAGTTATCAATTTAAAGGAATTTATCGGGGCACGAAATTAATATTTGTGTATTCGACTAAGTTTTAGCTATTAATTATCAGACATAGAAAATCATTTCTCGATACGTATAGAGCGATATGTATAGTTTATTTGACTTAAATATTTCTCTACCATCATTCAGTAGTATTGCAATATTTTAATCGACCAGAAAGTGGTAGGGATGTCATATGACATTTAACATAATGAAATATTATTATTTATTTATTTTGAGAATAAGCTTTTACTGAACTTTTCTTGGCATTCTGTTTTCTCTTAATAAAAATGTTGATTCATTGAAAGCGCAGTTAATCTCACACACACACACACACAAATAATAATAATAATAATAATAATAATAATAATAATAATTAAATAAATAAATAAATAAAATAAAATAAAAATTAATTATTTAACAAATAAAATATACTGAATTTGGGAAAAAAGTTCTTGACGACTTTATCATCTCCCCCTCAAATTTTCTTTCTTTTTCAAATGAATTTTTTAAAACAAAATATGGGCCATTATTATCGATGACATTTTGCCATTTTGGGGGGAAGATCCATTATTCTATCGATGCAGATCTTCTGTGATTTATCGGCGAAAAACTTGACCAAGTGATTTTCACAAGCCTATTCTCTCTAAAGTATGAAGAGTGAGATCTGACTCTAACAGAGTGGCATATCGCTTTTTGAATATGCCAAAATGGAGCCAACCTCTAAAGATTGAAAAGTCTCTTTTCGAAAGAGTGAGATTTTTCACTTTCTGTTAAGAGTGACAATATTCTGAGTTATTCAGATAGTTTGACTGTTTATTTTTCCCCAGAAAAAAGATACTAGATATACTAGACGATGTCTTTTTATTTCTTTTTCTTTTTCTTTGCATTGACTCTAGTTCAACAGCGGAAAGAATGCAGTTTGGATCTGTCGGGAATCGAATCCAGGCCGTTCACGTTGCAAGCGAGTGTCTTACCACCACCAAATCACTGAGCACATACCCAAGTCACTTAATTCATAGTACTAAATCATTCTCATACGAGATTAATCATATTTATAAATTTTTACTTCATTCTAACGAACATTTTAAAATTATAATTAAAATTATTTTAAATTACTGCACTTAGAATTATTTTAAATTCAAAATGTATACTTTAAAACAAATTCCCTAAGACAAATAGTTAAATTCATAGTAGCTTAGGTGAAAACAAAATTTCTCGAGTGTACATGTTAAAAAAATAGTTAAATATTTGCATAGAAATTAATAGAGTTTCTTGAAAAGCTCATCTGTTCAGTAGTATAAATTTTGTTGTTAATTTTAATTTTTAGTACAATATTATAGACAATTTTCTGATTATTTTACACGTGTGAATGAATATAATAAAAATATAAATTCCCATACATTTTAAGGCGTTATGCATAAAATATTTGCATCGATATTTTATTTTATACTTCGTATATTTCTGAATAAAACTACTTGCTTTCTATTACGAATTTCGACATCTTTCTTATGATTTTTTATTCAAATATAAAAAGCAATTTCTGGACGATTAACAGATTTAACGGAAATTATTGGAGATATTTTAGAATAAAAAAGGAAAACAATTATATTAAAAGATAATTTGGTAAATATATATATTTTTTTACACTATTGATAAAATCGAAGTGCTATTATTAGTACATAATCTACATTTCGATAATAATAATAACACTTCAATTTTATCAATCGTATAAAAAAATATATTTACCAAATTATCTTTTAACACAATTATTTTCCTTTTTGTATTCTCAAATATCTTCAATAAGTTCTGTTAAACAAATCATATGCATGAGATCGCACAGAAATTATTTTTCATATTTCATTCGAAATATGGCTAATAGAGGGGGCCAGCAATTTTCCACTCAATAGAAGGTTGATCTTGCGATAGATGATGACTTCACTCTTTCGGACAAAGTGACTACACATCACTGTTTCGCAAAAAGTTAGAAATGTCATGTTTTCAATAGTGATAGTATTATTTTCTCACCTTAATCGGGGACAAAATAGTGGTTACTTTTTTAAGAAGTGAGATTCTCACTGCAAAAACTGTAGAGAGTTTTGAACCCAATTTTACACGATTAAGTTAGGTCTTCAGAGACAGAAACAAACTGTAACCCGAGGGTACATGGTCCGGGCTATTCGGTGAAAGCATCACATTTCCCGTCCAAGATGTCTTAGTTTTTTCTGGGTCATTAAAGATGCGTGTGGTCTTGTGTTTTCGCGGTGGAATACAACACCCTTCTTGATCAATTATGACGGTAATTATTCGATTTGCTAGCTGTAATCTGGTTAATTGTTGACAGGGGATATCAGAATCAATCGTTTAACCATGTGGTAACAGCTCATAATGAACAACTTATTTCCTGTCCTTCCAAATTCTGAGTATAATGTTATATTGTTTAAAATTTGGCTTTGAAATAGTTTGCGATAATTTATCTTAATTCGACGATGATCTTTTTTCACCCATTATTGTCGTATGTGATCTGTATTTTGTCAACCGTAATCATCGTTTCTAAAATGGATCGATTTCATTCTATTTCAATAGCAATTCGCAAATGGAAACTAAACTCAGTCAATAATTTTTTTTTTTTTTTTTTTTTTTTGCGATAATTCATGCGCACCCAAACATTCAGCTCCTTTTTGTATCCCGCCTAACTCAGATGGCTTAAAACGGTTTGTGGTCATTGTTCAATTTCACAGCAATGTCACGTCTGCTTACAGGCCGATCTTGCTCACTTTTTTAACATTTTCATCGACCTTTTCAACCACAGGCCAGCTAGAGCGAGGGGCATATTTGACATCAAAATTTCCAGAATGAAAGCGAGTGAGCAACTAGCAAGCTGTTCTTTATGATACAGCATCATCCCCATAAACTTCATAAAGTTTCTTCGCTGTTTGCGTTGCATTCTTCCCTTTTTCGGAAATTAAAATAAAAAGTAATAAATTTAAAACATAAAAGTGTTTGCAAAAATATTTAAAATAAAAAAGCTTGAAAGCGCAGATCCTGCTTAATAAAATGTAAATATTCGATGCTATCAAAATAGTATGGAAAATTCTAAAATCACCACAGATAAAAAAAGAAAACGGTGATCTCCTATCTTTTAGAAAATCCTGCCTTACAAATGGAAATAGCTCGAATTCTAAACGCATCAGTTAAGGCACTTTAGTATTACATTTTAAAATATAGAAATAAAAAATCCAACGAAGGAACCACAAAAGGAACCTCTAAGCGTGAATGTACGCATAAGATATTAAATTAATAAGAATCTATCTATACATATAATGTTTGTGTGTGTGTCATTGTGTATATATATCCGGAGCTTTTTAAGAAAACGACTGATCGCAGAGCTACGCAGATTTGCATGATGTTTCGTTATGACCTGTTCTGATGCACCTCGAAGCCGGATTTTCGAATTTTTGATAAGATTTGTTAAAATTTATTAAAATATGAAAATAATAAACTGCTAATATTAGCTATTTAAATTTTTAATTGTTGCCAAAAAGTTACGAGTTTTTTTTTTTTTTTTTTTTAACATAAAATGAAATATGCTTTCACGCGAAAAATAAAAAAATATCAAATGTTAAATTGGTGAATGATAAAATGACGTCTTTATAACTTTAAAATAAAATAATAACAATAGTTTCTTCTTAATTTTATTTCGTAACATTTTTTTTAATATACCTCAATTTTATATATTTTTTTTTAAGCACGGATGAATACGCTTGGCATAAAAACTAATTCAGCATTTTATTAAGGATATTTACTTATAGATAATTCTGGACATTATTTAAATTTTTATTCTGAAGTAGGTCGGACAATTTTCGCCAAGAACAGCCACTTAAGGCCAAGTAGCGCATGAAAAATATAGCTAAATTATAAAATATTTAAAAAAGAAAGAAAAGAAAAGATAGAAAGAAATATAATTATAATTGCATAAATTATGTATTTCGGTCTAAAATGGCAACAAAAATTCAAAAGTCGCCAAGAGGAGCTATATTAAGGCTTTACCATGATCAGGTTTATATATTAATTATTTTATTTATTTATTTTCCTATATACTAACTACTACTAATTAAACATAAAGTATATATAACCAAAAAAAAAAAAAAAAAAAAAAAAGGTCTCATACGATAGACGTAGCCGATCATAGCATATTGTAATATTATATTCGGCTTGAAATTGCTGTCATTTTATGGTTGATCGGATAAATCACATAAATATAGTAAATAACGTGAAAGCAAATACTTTGTACACCACGTATAGTGCTTTTCTTATGTAACTGGGATTCAAATATAAAAGAGCTATTTCAAAATTTTTCGATACTATCCGTATTGAAACTGTCATATTTGATAAGTACCCAAATGTAAGCCTACTGGTAAGCTACTGTCGCAGGCAATAAGGACAGGCACCCGAAATTCAGTGGATGACGAAATCGCTGCTGAAGGAAGCAGGGGCCTGAAGCGAGCTTTAGAACTATTTCAGTATTTATTTATTTATTTATTTTCATGAAGCTATATAGAAAAGTGTTTCCTTTAAATATAGTGAACAGCGAAGCGGGCAAAGCCTGCTAGTATTGAAATATAAACTTACTCGTGCAAGTTAAAAGGGAAAATCCAAATGACATGTACGTGCAACATACGACATGTACGGTTTAACCTATTAATATTGAACTGGTATCACAAAGCAGTCAAAATTTCACACACACACACACCAAAAAAAAAAAAAAAAAAAAAAAGCACATTAAAAAATGTATTTTCTGTTAAAGCCGGTAATTGAGTTTTCCCTTTATTACAACATGAAGTAAATTCCATCAACTGCCTTTCAATGATTTCCCATTCGAAGTGGACATCACACATGGGCGCCGGCAGGTATGGGCAGGGAGAGGAAAAGGACTGGATTTTAAAAATTCATTTAAATTTTCTTTATTTTTCATAATTAAATAAATAAATATATATATATATATATATTGATAATCAGTCAGTGAAATTTAAAGATTATTAAATACTATCGGTATTTAAACAATTAAATGGATCGAAAATAAAGACCACCCAATCAAACTAAAATGGAATATTGTAGCAAAATAATTGCTAGTTAGTATTATTAAAGTAGTCCTAGGGCTGCCAAGTTGACCGACAGGCTGGGATTTAGTAAACATCCAGTCATTCAATGGTCCCTTATCACATTTTTTCTTTCAACGAAAAGATTATCGCCCCTATTTTAACAGTGGACTCGTTGAGTCCACACTTGCGCAGAGGCGATTTCATGGTAGCAAGAAATGTGGTTAGAGAATAACTCCTTTCTGCTACCAGAGAAATAATAATAATAATAATAATAATAAACTCTAAATAATAAAACGTACTTACTTCTGTTGCCAAATAAATAATGCTTAAGTGATTTTTTTTTTTTTTTTTTTCTTTTGAGGGGGAAAAAAATCCAGAAAAAAAGTTAAATCATTAGTCTTTGTATTGCATTTTAAAAATGTGTGCGCGGAGATTTAAGAACTTTCTTCTACAGGAATTTTAAATGTAAAATATTACGCGTATAAAATGTATAATCATAAATTTGAAACTTTTAAAGACCAGTTTTTTTTTTTCAAAATGTACTTAAAACTCCAATTCAGTGGATAGGAATAATAATAATATGCAATACTTTAGCTCAATTGAGTAATAGAAACTGGTTTAAAAATAGAAAAAGAATTTTGAACTATAAGGGGCGCAGGACATCAAACATTTTCCACCCGCCCCAAGTCTATTACTGCTTAATCATGTATTGTCGTCGCTTATATATATGTATGTATAATTTCAACACAAACGGACGATAGGAGTTGTGGTCAAATTCGAAAAAAAATTTTCGAAATAATATTATCTGGCTTTTGGAACTCAGGGCTCCAAACCTCTAACCGTAATTCGATTACTTCTTGAACATGTATTGTATTGAACATGTACGCAAAATTACAGCTCAATCCGCGTTTGTAATGATCGATAGATAGCGCTTTTTCAGCTCTTGTTGTTAGTAAATATTACAGCCACGTGTATCTATTTTTGTTCTTTTTGTTATTCTACTTAATATTCGTACTATAATTTCTCCGCCATTACATCATGGAAAATTGATTGCTTTTGGAAAAAAATATTTCAGTTTATTCAAAGTTCGATCGAAAGTAGATATTTAACTGAAGCTGAACAAATATTAGTTTCAAATGATCTGATTAATTCTTTACTTCCATTAGCCGAAGCAACTGAAATTTTAAATTCGTCATTTGGAAATAAATGGAAGCTTAATTCTGGATTTCTTGGTCCTTTGGAGTTACACTGGGGCACACAACAGTATGTGTTATCTTTTTTACCGGATTTATTCATTTGTATTCAATAAATATGTGAAACTAAACATCGGCTAGCAATGGCGGCTTGATGGAATTCGAATTAAAGCATGTTTATTGTAATTTCCCCTTAGCCCACCAGAGGGCGAGCATTTCATTACAATCGCGGATCGGATAAGAAGTAGGTTAAAATTCGACACAATTTTTGGAATTGAGGAATCTGAAAAAATCTGGAATTGGGGTCTCAGGGTCCTACCCGTAAGTCCGTTAAGGGCGTATCAGATTCAGCAACTTTAGAAACAACCAATTTTTGAGCCGACTTTAGCGCCGATTTTTCCTCGACGAAAGCACCGTAGAGGTTACAATAGTCGGGTGAAAAGTTGGATGAAAGAAGACTAACTTCTGACGCTTATCACTTTTCTTGGCGCGAATAAAATACGCAATGATTAGCGTTAAAATTCCCTTTCATTTGTGTAAAATATCGCATTATTATTTCTATTTTGATCTTTTTTACAACTATTGTCATAACGCCATACGAAAATAAAAACGATTAATTGAAAATTCTTATCATTCAACGGTAAAATAAACGTGCTTAACGATAATATTTCTTCTTCAAATCTCCACTTGAAGCGATTCCCGTGTTCCGCCATCTTGGAAAAATGACGTATTAAAATAGCGCATCGTGATTGGACGAATCCGAGGAGAAATTGAGTATACGGACAATTTTATCAAGACAGCTCTGAAAAAGTTGGGCAACTTCGGTCTGCGCTATCACACTAGGAGTAGAGACAATTTTTTCCGAAAAATCGGCGCTAATCAGTGGTTGGCTCTAAAATCGCCTGTAAAGTCGTCGAGTCTGATACGCCCTTTAGTAGTTAAGCACGTATTGTCACCGTAATCGGAGTTATACATGTATTCAAAATTTCAGTTTTTAAACGAAAAAATTTTTTTTAACCTACTTCTAATAAGGAGAGAGGTTTAACACTATCACTTTTAAGCCTCTCATCTTACTAGAAGTAAATTAAAAAAAAATTTCGCATTAAAATATAGATTGTTTGAGCGAAAGAAATTTCCTTTGTGATCAAAAGTAAAATCTGCAAGACATAGATAGATATAGAATTATTATATTTTTAATGAAAAATTTCTGTATTATTAAATGTTGGATATTTATAAATTCTATTTTTCATTATATCAGACTGGTATAAATTAGAAGTGGAATTAAAGAACTTTATAATTTCTATAAAGATTTTTTTTTTTTTTTAATATAAGTATAAAATCTTTAAGTAGGTGTTATTTTAAAATAATACGGTGGGCGAACTTTGTCGATTTTAATATACTTAATAAGCTGTAAACGCATATCGAGTTTTCATTGAAATTACTTATCTGAGCTGTCGTACGAAAGATTATATGATATAAATATCAACATTTGAATCAAAGAAGATTTAGGAGTCTAGACATCACATGTTTATTACAAATATAAACCATTGGTTTCTAATTACATAGGTATATTGTTATATCTGTACTGATAAGTATAAAGGATTTAAGTCCATATTCTTGATTTTTCAGGAGACGAAAAATAAAATTAAACTATCTAAAAACTATTCAGCAGAATCGATTAGGAAAAAGGGATTGTGTTGGTTTATACTCTTTATACCATTCAGTGATTGTCAATCTCCATTCAATAAAGAGAAAAAATTGAATTAAATATTTTATGCCAAAGATTAATGCTGAATTTCTGACTTGAATCTTTTTTTAAAAATGAATTTTTTCAAAGACTAAATGACATGGATTTAAATCCTTTATACCAATCGATAGAGAATTTTTTTCTGAGTCTGACTATGTACTTAACTCAAAATCGACATTTTTGGACTTAAATCCTTTATACTTATCAGTACATATATCTTTATATATATATTTCTTTTGTGCGTGTGTATGTCACTGAACTCCTCCTAAATGGCTGGACCGAGCTTAATGAAATTTTTTGTGTGTCTTCAGGTGGATTCGAGAATGGTTTAGATTTACAATTCAGTTCAATCGGATAATTGGATCAAAAGATATTAAATAAAAACGCCATTTTAACTTTAAAATGATTAAGAAGAAATATATATTTGATGCCAAAATAAACAAAATTCACGTTTATTTATTTTTTTTCCGGGAATAAAATATTTTTAATTTCGCGTGATAAACAATATAAATTAGAAAAAAAAATTAATATACTGTGAAAATATTCGCGTGTAAATAAATATTTTCATAGAGATACTTGGTATCAGGTATTAGCTTAAAAATTTTATTTAATTTAGTAGTACTTTTCTTTTCTACAGTAAAACAAAATTTTTCGTTTTAATTGATATTTTATATGTAACTTATAAAGGTTCTTTTATGTTTTCACCTTAATTGTAAATAGTAATAATTTCGAATTTATTAGAATTTTTTATTTTTATTTTGTATATATCATAAAACAGTTTTTTTTTTTCCTTTTTTTTTTTTGTATGGAACAGCTTTAGTTTGAAATTTGGCACCGAAGTAGTACGGATGTTTCTCACCAAGATCGTCAGTTACGCAATTGAGATAGCCATGTTAATTCATCGCAAAAATGGCCAAAAAGTATTTAAAGTCGACAAGGGGGGGGGGGGAGGTCTATACTAAAGCTGTGCCTTTGTATTTATCTTTATATATATATTTCTTTTGTGCGTGTGTATGTCACTGAACTCCTTTTAAACGGCTGGACCGAGTTTAATGAAATTTTTTGTGTATCTTCAGGTGGATTCGAGAATGGTTTAGATTTACAATTCAGTCCAATTTAAATTGTTTATTTAATTAATTTATCACTTATAAATTGTTGTTGATTTTGGAATGTATCACATTGGATCCGGCAGATCGTAGTATCGAATATTCAATAATACGCAAGCGAAGTGTTGACGTCACTGGCCGTCCGTGGATGCAAGAAAAATATTTCCTATGTTAATCGCCCATTGGGTTTTTTGTAAAAAATTACTAAATATCGAGGAAAATTATTTCCCGATTTTAATCTCCATATTTGGGTATAGATATGTATTAGTTATCATGTGCATGCTTTAGATTGAGTTGTTTTTGCTGTAAAATTGATAAAATTTGAATTTTTAATCTCAAAACTCTGTCATCCTTGGCGGAAAAAAAAATCGCCATATCATCTGGCGAACATATTTAACTTCTTTCAAAAATAATGGTTATTTCAACAACTTATATTAAGAGAGTAATGAATAATATGAAACAATTTCGTACAATACATATTACGAAAATATACATGTGGCATGTAATATTTTCGTATTACGTTTTTGATCGCCAAATACAAAAAACGCCAAGGAAGACAGAGTTTTAAAATTTAAAATTAAAATTTTGTCAATTTGAGAGCAAAATAACTCAATCTAACACATGCATACGATAACTAATACATATCTATACCCAAATACGGGGATTAAAATCGAGAAATAATTTTCCTCGATTTTTAATAATTTTTTATAAAAAAAATCCAATGGGAGATTAACATAGGAAATCTTTTTCTTGCATCCACTGACGGTCAATGACGTCACACTTCGCGTATATTCTATTGTAATTCCAGTTTGTCCCGACAGTTGGTGCTGCGATCAAATCCAGGAAAATATTTTGTAACTTCGTGTTATTATTGTTATACAAAACATTGTGTCCTAAATGAAATATTACATGGAGATGCAATTAGTGTTTGAAGAGTTTTGAAGTGTGCATAAAAAACTATACATTTTGCAAATTTGGTGCGGAATTGGAGTGAGTATTTTATATAATTTTCTATCAAATTTACACGCGCGTTGATTAACAACCACCCTAACCTACAAATTTATTTGTGTAGCTAATTTATTATATTTTATTTACTTATTTTTTGTATGGAACACTTTTAGTATCGGATCCCTTTGGCAAAATTGGAAATTTGGCACCGAAGTAGCTCGGACGCTTCTCGCCAAGATCTTTAGTTCCACAATTGAGATAGCCATTTCAATTCATCGCAAAAATGGCTTAAAATATTTAAAGTCACCAATGGGGTCCCATACTTTTTTGCGTGTGTATGTCATTGATATTTTATTTAATTATTTTTTGTATGGAACACCTTTAGTATCGGATCCCTTTGGCAAAATTTGAAATTTGGCACCGAAGTAGCTCGGACGCTTCTCGCCAAGATCTTTAGTTCCACAATTGAAATAGCCATTTCAATTCATCGCAAAAATGGCTTAAAATATTTAAAGTCACCAATGGGGTCCCATACTTTTGTGCGTGTGTATGTCATTGATATTTTATTTAATTATTTTTTGTATGGAACACCTTTAGTATCGGATCCCTTTGGCAAAATTTGAAATTTGGCACCGAAGTAGCTCGGACGCTTCTCGCCAAGATCTTTAGTTCCACAATTGAAATAGCCATTTCAATTCATCGCAAAAATGGCTTAAAATATTTAAAGTCACCAAAGGGGTCCTAATTTGTGGCTTAGATTTAGAAAATCCGTGCTTTTCTCACGGCCAATTATATGCTGCGTGTTTCAGGGTTGGAAAACCTTCGAATTTGTTTGTGTATACTCCTCAAGGATTAACCAAAAATATTGTACATCCAATGGCATTACGGTAAATTAAGTTTTTGTAGATTAAAAAAATATACCTGTTATAAGATAAATTGAGTTTCAACTTTTTCACCTTTAATTAAAACGAGTTTAAGTTTTTATTTAATACGAACTCTACATTTCACTTCGCTCATACTATACACATACTCACATGCATCGATTGATTGAGTTGTGATAAATATACAAGTAATGATGTTAGATATTGGAATAACTTTTTGATAAAAATTTTCATCAAATCGGTCCAGATTGTTACAGCTTATTCAAAAAAGACGGAATTTTTATGTGAAATTCGTTGCTATCAGAGATTCTCTCATAAATTGAAATATTTGCCGTATGAAATAAAATTTTGTGCTGTTCGACATTCAGCGGAGGTTTTAAATAACAAGTAGCAAGTAGAAAGTAGCAAGAAGCAAGTAGCGAAAATTTCGGTAATTATGTCTTTTACGTTATAATCGGAATTCACAGTCACCGTTCACAGCGCTCCATACCTGTCTCACTTATATACCAGATCCTTACACACTTACAATAAGTTAGTTATTTTTTTCTAGCAAAATATTCTCTAGAAATAATTTATATGACAAAACAACGTTTGTCGGGTCAGCTAGTATATATATATATATATATATATATATATATATATATATATATATATATATATATTAGAAATAAAAACTTTATAAAAAATTTCTAAAATATGTTTATTATAACTAAAAATATATACAAAATTTACTACAAAAAACTATTATATTGATAAATATAGAAAATGTTGAAAAGTGCAGCAACTTTTAAAAAATTGTAATTCCGAATCTTTAGTTTTTTCTATAGTCGAAGACTCCAAGTTTTTCTCTTCCGAAGAAGAATAGAAATAGGATGTGACGTTGCTAGTAAGTGGATTCAGGTGTTGCTGTGAAAATAAACAAATAGATTTAACTTAACTTTTTCATGTTTAGTGGAAAAAAAAAAGTTTAACGACAATACATTTATATCATAACAGAAAAGAACGGATATAGAAAATAAAATAAAATAATTTTTCGAAATTAAACTAAGTAGTATTCTCTAAATTACATTTTAATATCACGTTGTACGTATTTAACATTTATGATATCTTACAAAAGATAATTTTCGAATAACTTTTCTAAATTTTCAAATTGGAATATTTGTACTCAATGACATTCAAGCCAGTATCACAAATGTCATTTTAAATTGGACGATATCTTTATGATGAAAATACGCCTGTAAAATGGACGTTTATGTGAAATTCTGCCCTATTCTGCCCTGTTTAGAAAATCGTATATTTCGAATAACTTACGAAATTTTTAAATTAGAAAATTCATAGTCAATGATGTTCATGCCAGTATCCAAAATGATATTTTAAAAGTAGTCTGGCATCTTTATAATTAAAATAGTACTCAAAATGGACGTTCATGAGAAATTTTTTTTCTATTCTGCAATGTTAAGAAATTTGTAAATTTCAAATAACTTACGAAGTTTTCAAAGTTGAATTTTCATAGTTAATTATGTTCATTCCAGCTTCATAACTGATATTTTCAAGCTGGTCTCACATATTTACAGTAAAATTATTCCTTTTTAATGCACGTTTAAGTGAAAATTTGCCTTATTCTTAGATGTTAAGAAAATAGTAAATTTCCAAAAACTTACGAAGTTTTCAATTTAGAAAGTTGAAAAACAATTGGGTTCTTAAACTAGGGGCCAGTGTCATAAGTAATATTTTAAAATTGGTCCGATCAGTCTGCGATCATTTGTTCTTGAGATATCGTGTACACAGACTAGCAAACTAACACACTAACGAACATTCAACATCAGATCATTTCTGTCATTTTCGGATTCCCCACACCTCAAAACGTGTAAAACGAAAATTCCAGTTCAAAAATTTTCATGATTACCTAAATTCTCCATACGTGTAGCATGGAGAAACTAAAAATAAATAAGTAAATAGTTAAAATGATTATAATAATTAATAATATTAAAATTATTATATGCGATAGTAAATTTAAACCGAAAAAAAAAAAAAAGTTATGGCACTTTTTTGTTAACGGGATTATATTAGAGTCAAAAAAGAAAAAAATACGTAATAAATATGGGGTTTTTAGATATTATTCCTTCGACAAGAGACGATTTTGATGAATTTGCGTTGTAGTTAATTTTCATGAATAATTAAATCTAAATTAAATTTCATGACTTGAATTCCATTATTTTGATTAAAAAAAAAAAAAGTCAGTTAAATTTTAAATAATATTTTTTTTCATTATTATCACAATATTTGCCCACTGGTTTTGATTTATCGAATATGACAAATTTGAAAAAAGGTTCATTGGAAATTATCGACTGTTAGGCGGGTGCAAAGACGGACTGGTATATGATAAAGATATGAAGCTTAGTGTATTTGAAATAACATTAAACAATGCAATTATATGCTCATAGACCTTACATTCATGTTATAGGATCATTCAGGTGTAGGAAAATTAAGTCAGGAAAACTCATTTTATCGCCTTTATTACAATAATACCTTTTTCATTTGAATAAAAACACCACTTTAGGAATTTATTTTGTAATTTTTAGATTTATAATATAAATTTCAAAATAAACTTTTAAGATTTAATTTTAGAACTTTATTGCATGAAATACAACTTTAAAACATTTCACTCTGTAATCTGAAAATTTTTAATTAAAAAATCAATTTTTTAATTTTTATGCTGATATCTTGGTTTATTCTACAATTTAAAATTCAACAAAGCTGTTATTTTTCTTTACGTTTTAGTTTTATCTTTTTTTTTAACAAGTTTAACATGACAGAAAAATGGAAAGCTTAGAAGAAACAAAATGTGCATAAATTAATCATATTTCAGATGCGTCTGATTATCAATCTAGGGGATATTGGCCTCCAAGTAGAGCAGGGAATCTTTATAAGGGATCTTAGTCCATATCCACGTGAATTTCGGAGAAAGTTCACTTAAAAACTGTGAAAAACAAGGTTAACAAAATCAATCCAGTTTCGAATAAGGTAACCTCGTCAACCAGAGATTTGAGATCACATCCTCTCGTCAACAAGTAGGACAAAATGCGTACAAGTTTTATTGGAGATTTTCTGGGACTCTATTCTTTCATATCTCCGATGTTTTTGACGATGCCAAAATGTGCGTGGTTATTAAAACTTTATTTATTTTTATTTTATGAGTTAAATATAAGGAACGCGTGTACATATTTTCGCCTGTAAGGAAAAGGGGAAAAAAATATTGTGACTAATACATGGAGAGCTTTTGATTGAGAACAAATGTTTCTTCGATTCGTAAAAACAGTAAATATTGCAATTTGGTAAAATGAGAGCGTAAACAATAACTATTGCAAATGGTTAAAAATAGTTGCGGTTGCTAATTTCTTAAGCAGTGCTACTGAAAGAAAATTAGATTGCGAGTTTGATGCTTGAGCCGGTCGAAGACTGCCACGTACGTTAATGGTGCTGGTAACATAAAATTCGTTGTGACTATAATGCTCCGAGATTAATTCTTCTGGGGGTTTCGGAAGCGGAGAAGCTATCCCCTCCGCAGACGATCAAGACTGCGATGGCATGGCTCTGGACATGTCCCAGATCATTGCAAATCGATAAAAGCGTTTCTACTTTTTTTTTTTTTTTTTTTTTTTACTTTCGTGTTAGTGTTTATAGTTTTCTTGAAATATTTATTTATTTTATTTATTTATTTTTATTCTTTTTAAGAGCTTCAATTGGTTTCACAGAAAATGGTGTGTTTTCATTATTAACGATGATTATAATAGAATGGCTAGATAAGAAACTGCCAAGACAAAGATAAAGAATTAATTTTGAAGCAACACATTGCTTTATTTTGATTTAAAGTTTGTCATTATTTTATAATAAATTTTTAATACGTTTTCAGTAATTTAAAAAATGTTAAAAAATACGTTAGTTAAATGTTTTATTAACTATATATAATAAACATCTCTGTTAAATTAGATAAATTAGCTTTAGTTAATCCAATTTAAAATTCACAAATTTTTTTATGAAATAACAATTTTGCACAATAATCAATTTAAATAAAGTTTTTATCAAAATTTAATTAGAATATTGTTGAAATAAAATTATTTTACGTTAAATTGAATGTAATTAATATAACCAATAAAATAAAAGACACAAAGGTTAAAATGCTTCTTTAACAATTTTTCAGATAAACTTTATTTAATTTCTATAGAAATTGTTGTAAAGATCTAAAAATGGAAATTTCCAATTCTTTTTCAATCTTCAAAGAATTTTTGGGAAAGATTTAAATAAGTTCAAAATTTAATATGTGAATAAAATGTAGATAACACGAAATAGATTTGTAAAATTCTGATAGCTTAAAATAGTAGCGTAACGTTGTAAAGAAAAAAAAATAAATAAAAAATAAACCTGAAGCTTTTAAAATTTTAATTTAAATTTATAATTGAAAAATAAAAAATTGCATTTCTTCATAAAAAGATTGATTTAAACCTTGATTTAAAAAGAAAAAAAAATCGTTTATAAATCAAAACATTTTATTTGTATAATAAATAAAAAAGCATTTTTATGTTTCCCATTTATTTATTTAAAATTTTTGCTTTTGAAAGCTTAGGTTTCAATTCAATTTGTTTTTCAGAGATAAAATATTTCATTTATATGTGAGAATAAATTTTAAATTTACTTGTAAGAATTTTTTATCTAATAATTCAAAATTAATTAATTTTTAAGCAAATATGTTTTTTTTTTTTTTTTCTGTAAGATACTTTTTATATTAGTTCTTTTCCTTACAAATTTCTTCACTGCTGTAATATTAAAAATTAAAAGTTAGCGAACGATAACAAAAAAGAAAAAAGAAAGAAAGAAAGAAAGAAGACATATATTTTAACAGTCTGTATTTCTGAAAAAATAAAAGAAATACGTAAATAAAATAAGAAATAAGAAAAAAAAAAGTAAAGAAATGGAGTTTTATAATGAGAATATTAATTTTTAAGCTTTGTTTCATTTTTCTGAAAAATCATTTATTGTTTTTATATATTTGGAAGTAAGGGAAGTGCAATTATATGATAAAATTGACGTGATGTCCGTCTGTACGTCAGACAGGCAGTTAGTTAGTGATTCTCTTTTGTTAGACTGAATGGAACAAATTTGCTTAAAGGGGTCTTTAAAATATAACTTTAAACACTGGAGGGAATTATATTCATTTTTAACCCATTTTCGTCATAACGAAATACAAAAAGATTGACTTTATCACCAAGCTTTTATTTTGTTATTATATTTATGTACAAAAATGAGCTAAATTGACCGCGGCCCTCGATGATAGTGACCAAGAAAATCGGGCTTATACATACGCTCCGGTAATAGTGAGCAGGAAAACTGGGCTTATATATACGCTCCAGTAATAGTGACCAGAAAATCGTATATATACGATAATGATGCAAATGAGTTAATCCATTTGCAAATTTCGCTTACTTAACTAATTTCCACCATCCTAATTTCGAAGCTTCGAAATTTACGATTTTTTTTAACAGGGAAGAATAAGACAAATTTCCGTTTAAACGTGCATTATGAGAAATATATTATTTTAAAGATGTCATATAAGTTTTAAAATATACTTTCAATTAGAAAATTATTTCAAATTAGGAGTAGATTTCAGATACGGCCTTTTTTCTTCAAGTGTCTGTAGATACTTGTATATTAAATATAGTAATGATAATGTGCAAAATTAAATTTTTATACTGTCTCGCCTTTACTATATAGCCATTTTTTTGAAAAATACTGTCCCTCGTCTAAGATGGAAAAAACAATCACATGTCTCTGAATGAAATGATTTCCAAGATATTTGATTTTAAAAATGATTACTTACAACTTTACTTGAAATTTCTCAACCAGATTTTTGACGTAAATCTTCACTTTAAAAGATAAGCTTTGAGAGTAAAATAGGTCAATAGTAATCCACTTGTTTAAAAGAAGGCAACTAAATCCATTATCCCATTACCTACCGACAGTACTTTAAAGTACCATTAGTTTAAAAAGCCTATAAAATCGAATTTACGGAAGAAATGTCAAAGATATTTATGAGAGTAGAACGTATATACCTTTAATCTCACTATACAGCACTAGACGCTACTTGTAACCGTTTTGTTCCAGATAAGATTTTTGAGACAGAATGCTATTGCTGTTTTTGTTTGGAATATTTTACGACCTTCACGTGTGTTATAGTTAATTTCTATATTGCCGAAAGAATCTCCCACAGAAAAAAATATAAGGGATATAAAAATTAAATAAGTTTATACACACTTTTTTAAAGCCCCCAAAAAATTTTTGACCTGTATGTACCATTGGTACACTAAACAACCACCTCACAAAAGTATTCCTTAATTACTATGATGAGGTAATGAGCATAATTTTTATTGTGTATATATTTAAGAAATACTCTTAAATAACTAAAAAAAGATGTGTTACAAATAAATTGTTTGTCTGTTTCACAATGCGGTAGATAAAGGGTTAAAACGCAAAAACTTAATAGTTTTAAGAACTTTTAAAAAGTTAGTGTTGTAGTTTTATGAAAAGTTTAATAGTTAAATTCTTTAGAACTGTCAAGTAAAAAAAAAAAAAAATCATACATTTTGTAGAAGTTATAAAGTTTTTTGAGTGCCCTCAGGAATGACAACGTTGCGAAATTTACAAAATTTTCTTAACTGGATAGGTTGTACCTGTTTAAGCAGGATATCAGTTGGAATTGAATAATACTGCTATAATAGTTATAATGGAATTTACTAACAAGGGAAGTATGAATAGAGTAAAATTGCTATTGAAACCAAAACAAGCTTAAATTAAAGAGCATAGTCGAAAACATAGGGTAGAGTGCAAATTTGCTACAACAACACCCATGGGGGTGATATATGACCCCCCTAATAGTTTTAGATATTTCTATAAAAAACAACAAAACAGGAATCTTCGTAAGAACAGGTAGTTCCGTGGTAGCGTGCTTCACTTATTATACGGGTACCTGAGATCGAGTCCTCGCAAGGGCGTTTTGTGTTTAATTTTCTTTTTTACGTTTTTAATTAAATTAAATTATTAATTTAAGAGAAAATATTTATTATATTAAGATTTTTTTTTGTGTGTGTGAATTGCAATTAATAAATTATTGACCATGAATTTAAGAAATATATATTTTTATTTATTTATTTACAAAAAAAAAAAGAAAATCATGTTTAAAGCTACGAATATAATTTCTAATTTATAACAATTATGATTAAAAGTTATAAAAATCATGAAGTATTTTTCACAATGAGAACAAGAGACATAAGAAGATTGATCACAATTATTTGAATTTCAATTTTGTTCACCGTCAATTATTGTTCATCACGAACATTTGTTAAATATTTGGCATTTCGTCGAGATTACTAAATTTGTAAAATCCATATTTACCCATATTTTGAATTTTTTGAGATGTAAACTAATTATAAATTAGTGAAATCATTTTGAGAAAATTTGTCATTGTGTTCAATTTTATTGTCAGTTCTTCCGACACTACCAAATTTGACAGTTGTTTAATGAAATATTTGAAATAAAAGTTAAATGCGACGTCGAATAGCTAAGAACAGCTGTTATTCATTCAGGATTTTTCATGTAAAAAATTGCATGAATAATATTACAATTGAGAGCAGACGTTTAAGTCTTGCTATTAATCACGTCGATAAAAAAATAGAAATTAAAAATTTACATAAAACACTAGCACAAATTATTCACAAAATTTTACTAAATGTAATATAAAAGTACGTCCCGTTAAATTATTACTTTCTTTTAATTTAATAAATAAAAAAATAAATTGGTTAAAAAAAATATATATATATATTAAATTGTCCGCACTGAAAAAAAAAAAAAAAAAACCTTTTTTAATGTAATTAATATTTTATCTTAAAATAACGATTTAATTTATTTAAAAATGCAGAAAAATAAATGTTTCAGTTGAAATAAAAAAATTAAATACAGAACGCTCTTGTGGGGACTCGATCTCAGGACCACAAGTCAAGTACGCTATCACTGCACCACCCGTTCTTACTACGCTGTGTGTTGGTTTTTATAGAAATAATTAAAACTATTAGGGGGTCATATCTCGCCCAATGGATGTTGTTGCAGCAAATTTTTACTCTTATGTTTTCGACCATGCTCTTTAATTGAAGCTTGGTTTGGTTTCAATAGCAATTTTACTGATTCATACTTCCCTTGCCTCTCTAGCTTTCGGTGAAGTTTTCTTGCATTGGGGAATCCAAATGTTTTTTTTTTTTTTTTTTTTTTTTAAGTTTGTTATAGGTATTTGAAATGACACTTCAGCAGTAATGCCTTCTTTTCACAACACTTTTTTTTTTTTCATGTGTAATAGTTTCTTATTTTTATCGTAGTTACCTATTGTTGAAAATTACTCTTCAAATAATGTGATGGGAAATAAAGGCAGGACTAACAATGTTCCGGAATAAATTATAAAAAATTCAAAACTCTAATAGCGGTATGAGTTTTGCGCCAGTGTTCTATCCCTGAAAGTTACTAAAAGAGGCGCACAAAAAATAACCACAGATAGAAAAAAATTGACAAAATATATAACAGAAAAAATCCTACAAGATGACATCATTCTTATTAGAATAGCTAGATATAATAGCGAGATAAAAGTGTGCTGAAACATGTGAAGAATGCAAAATAAAATTATCACCAAATTCTGAAATCGGTATAGAAGTTTCTCTTCATCATTAAACAATGCATTTATTTGTTCATTATACATTGAAAATGTTTATTATACATTACCGTAATATAGGACGTATCCTATAGCGTTTGACTTAATATGTTACTATAGTTACTATATATATGTGCTCTCCGCAGATTTGAACGTGCCTCATGAGAAAAATTTTTAGCTTTCGACAGTTTTTCAATTTTTAAATAAATTTCTCATTGTTTCAAAACTCATATAATGACACAAGTAATCTTCGATGTTGAATAACCCGATATAGCTTTTCTTTTTTATTGCCAATTCGTTAATTACCATTTTGTTTTCAATCAGCTCCTTATTGAAGTGAGCATTCAAAATTTTGTGGTTCATTATCAACCAGTGTTGTGCATTTTGTCTTAAATAAAAATGTTCGTGGATATCTCTGTTTTATGACTCGTGTGGATAATTCTGGTTTTTGATCTTATTATTATTATTATTATTATTATTATTATTTTTCATTCTATCATTCTAACATTATACATATTTATTTAAAACTTTAAACAAATAAAAATAAACTGCTGGTTATATAGTAATAGGAATGGAATGTTGATGTTGATGTTTCTGATTATGATTTTTCGTATCCGAAAAAGGAAAAAAAAAGGTGTGTCATTGTTCTATGCTGAAAATTGTGGCAACACGTGTCTTTCAACAAATTTCCTTTCTTCTCAAAATTCCTTTATAGTATGTGTGTATTTTAAAAAAAAAGAAAAAGAAAAGAAAAAGAAAATAAACTTTTTTGTTAATTTAGATAGCTATTATCGGAAAATTTATTTTGTTTTCATACATGTCTTCCGAATAAACTTAAATATGCTCCTATTTTATTTTGTTGCTCTAAATACTTTTTTAAATCCCTTGGAATTGCCTAAAGTAATATTTCCTTATACTAAGCGTCATTTTCTGCGAAAATTCATTTGCATATTGAGTAGGTGCCAATCAAATGGTCGAAAATCTTATTTTACCGACATGAATTCATATTTTTATGTTTTTTTATGCAGCAAAAAAGAAGCTATCTTAAGATTTTTTTGAATTTATATTTTAGTAGTAAAGACGCATCTTATTTAAGCTGAGGCCATTTAAAGGACTTTGACTCAAAATTAAGTATTTCCTCAGTTTTATACATTTAATTAGATGCATGTATTCCATGGTTAAAATGACAATACCGCTAACATAAATTTACATGTTTAAAAGATTTTTATTCTTAGTACACAATTTACGAGTAAAATCTCCATATCTAATG
Organism: Salticus scenicus; assembly: GCA_963930645.1. Taxonomy (NCBI): domain Eukaryota; kingdom Metazoa; phylum Arthropoda; class Arachnida; order Araneae; family Salticidae; genus Salticus; species Salticus scenicus. Next base: position 369,034,186 of record OZ005649.1, on the reverse strand, counting down.
TAAAATTTTTAAAAAATAAAATGAAAGATCTATTTAAACATCTCAAATTTGATTTTAACATAATTTGATTTTATTATTATTATTTGTTTTAATAATTTCATAAAAACTAAAGAAACATGATTTTTTGATTATTTTAAAAGTACTAAAAATATAAGTAAAGATATGCTCGCTTTTATGAACGCTATTTCTTCGACAAAGAATCAAATTAAAATTTATTCTAAAATTTGGATTAATATAAACTGAGAATAGACAGTAATGCCATGAAAAAAAAAAAAAAAAAAACCAGTTCAACCGACTCGTTGGGAGATTTCTTTGTTCTTTTAAAAAGAGCGCCATTTCAAAAGAAGGTCGAGAATGGACCGAATTGATTAATAAAACTGGTTGAAACCTAGACACGTGCTATATTACATACTGAGTGTTACGCATGTCAGCTGATAAATATGTTTTTAAATGAGTTGAAGTATCTCAGATGGTCCCATTTTGAAAAAAAGATGATCGGTCAAGTTTGCCATTGAATTCATCTATATACACAAACGTAAAATACCAGTGACTCATGCATTGGTTCATCTACCAGCACCAAGTTCAAACAGCTCAAGCTAAAAACATGCCTTTTGGACAGTAGGTACCTTCCATGATTCAGGAGTTCACCAAGAACGGATTTAACGAAATTGACCCCTTAAGAGGGGACAATACACCTAAACTCGCCGACAGCCATGCCCTATGCTATTCGATGAGAAATTTTTCCCCCATAATTACTCACTACCTGATTTTTTTTTTTTTTTAATTCCTTTTTCACATTCAGAAGAACCACAAACATTAAATTAGCACTCATTTTCCAAAAATTAATTTGTAAAACTTTTAACATTTCATTTTGCGACTAAAAAAGTAAGAAAAATGCATTCAGCAAAAATTAGCATTTTTGAACTAAAAAAAAAAAAAAAAATTTTTTTTTTGTTTAAATGGTTAACGATTATGAATTTTCTGAATGTGAAAATGGAATTTAAAAAATATATACATTAGGCGATGAGTAATTGTGAAAGCAATTTTTTCCCATATAATAACATGGGCCATGGCTGTCGCAGAGATTACGTGTCTCCTTTTAAGGAGTTGAAAGGGAGTGTCGAAGTTTTTAAAAATTTTCACCGTATCTTTGCAGTGGTTGCCAATAGAAGTTTGAAGTTTAGCAAAATGTCTCCTTTAGGGCTCTAATTAAGATAAAAGATGAGGATCTTCCAAAATTTAAACCTTAAAGTGGTGAAACGACTGTCTAGAATTTTTGTCCTTTTTTTGCACGTGGAAAATCGCATTAGTTTCCAACAGATTTTTTTATTTTTTATTTTTTTTTTATAGATCTTTATAATAGATTTTATTTTAAATAGAGAATTAGCACCAAAATGTATTATTAAAAAAAGTATTTGCATTTAGTAAATTATGTTATTAATACTGTGTTAAAGTATCATAAAGCTATTACAGCTAGTTTCGAAGAAACATACAAAAAATTGTAAAAATAAAATTTAAGGAAATAAAAAAGTTGCTTTTTTGAAAAATTATATTTTAGGATAGGGTGTCCTTTACATCCAGGGTACAGATATATACACATAGATACATAGATAGATAGAAAGGTAAACTAAGTGATTGCAGCAGATCGATTTCTAGAGAAAACAAACAAAAATTCATTTTTGATTATTATAAAAAGAGACAAATTAATTATGATTAGTTAATAAAGTAGCAATTACAGTAGAAAGAATAGAAGGAATCCTTAGTGAGACTTTTAAACATTTGATAACTAGCATGAACAAACTTTCGTTCGAAGGGTGTACAGATCATTTCCAGTGATTTGGTTGCTGAAATAAAATTAAATTACAGAGTAAGTGAATATATAACAAAAAAGGGCAAAAGTAATATTAGTGCTTTTGAGTATTTTTCCTCAAGTTCATATGTTCGTACAACGCACCTTAATGTATTGTTATTCTTTTTATTTATCCCTGTAAATAAAAGTTAAATGCCAAGCACATAATTTCAAGTAATGACCTTGCTGTAGCAAAATTCAAAACTTATATAGGTTTCATTTTCTTTTAAATAATTTAATGTTCTTCATATAACTATCTTTCATAGACCGTAATATATTCTTTCGCGCTTAACTGTAAAAATACTATTATTTATACGTATATTACTTACCATAATAATCATATTTCAGCAAAATAATGTAAAAGTATTTTTCGATAAAATAATAATAATAATAATAACGTTATTAGAAATAAATTGAAATAATAGTCCACATGCCGTAACGTACAAGAATTCTAGTTTGAATGCATGTTAAAATAAAAATAAAAAAAATACTGTAATTATAAAACCTCACATAAATCTAGATAGTTCATTCGACGATAACCTATAGCATGACTACCCAATGTGACGATAATCGAATGTAGAGCTTAGATGCAGTGCACTTCAAATAATTTGACTCCATACACCGTAATTAAAATAATTCTTTGTGACGCTGTAAAAGAACATAAAACATATCACAATGAATATACGTATAATTTGTGTAACATTACAATTAATATACTTAACAATTTTGCGTTCAGTCGAATGAAACATTTAGATGCTATCGTATTCATTCACCAGAGTTGGAAAAAAAGAAAGTTTTTTTTTTTTTGAAAAGCTCTCAGGTATTTTTTTTTTTAGGTTTATCAGGTTTTTTTTCAAAGTTTAATTTGGGTTTTGATAAATATTTTCTTTTTTCTTTCTTCCCCCAAACTTTTTTTTTAACTGCCTCTTGTCCATATATATGGTACAGAAAATATTTTTATTTTAGGGTTAAATTTTCGAAATTGAATTTTTATTAATTTACACGTTTTGGGTTTACCTGAATCCAAAAAATAGATTTTTAGCAGTTGGTTTGTGTGTGCGTCTCTATGTCTATCTATTATCAACATATCTCAAGAACAAACAGCAGCAGGAACACCAAACTCGGTATTTTGAATTTGTATGATGTACAAATGCTACACTAAACTTTTTCATTGAGATCAAAAGAATGGCTCATGTACAGGAACACCCAAAAGAATGTAAATACATTATGTTTATGGGTGAAATGTTTGGTAAGTACAGTTTAACATCCGTAGATTGCACAAAACAAAATTAAATGGACGTATTTTTTATATGCGCAAAAGATGTTTCATGTAGAATATGGTGTGAAAATAATTCAGCATTCGTTTTCGGGATTACACAAAAGAAATAGGACATGGGGAAACTACACTTTGAAATTGCTGGAAGTACATTTCAGGTTATGCTGTGCGTTATACAGGACTATAAGTACAAAAATGCGTTGCGTCCATAATTTATTGAAGACATACAAGACTACCGAAGTACCAATAACGCTGCTCTGAAAAAAAGATATATATATATATTCCGAGTTCTGATAACATTCTTGCTGATTCTTATGTAAAATGACCTCCTGAATCCGAATAGGACTCCCATTTTAGCCAGTCACTCACCGTTTTCTAGAAACACCGCACCCTTCCTGAATTTCCCCCCCTGTTTGATAATTTTATGACCCTGAATTTGATTTGAAGAATGAATAAGAATTAATTTAACACCTAAAATAAAAACATTATATATATAAAGTTTAAAAAATATCATAACATTAATAATAGATTAAAAGAATATAAGATATGTAATTTACAATTTCAGTGGCAAATCTCCCCCAAAATTTTTACTTGCTGATTCTTATGTAAACTGACCTCCTGAATCCGAATAGGACTCCCATTTTGGCTACTCACTCACCGTTTTCTAGAAACACCGCACCCTTCCTGAATTTCCCCCCCTGTTTGATAATTTTATGACCCTGAATTTGATTTGAAGAATGAATAAGAATTAATTTAACACCTAAAATAAAAACATTATATATATAAAGTTTAAAAAATATCATAACATTAATAATAGATTAAAAGAATATAAGATATGTAATTTACAATTTCAGTGGCAAATCTCCCCCAAAATTTTTACTTGCTGATTCTTATGTAAACTGACCTCCTGAATCCGAATAGGACTCCCATTTTGGCTAGTCACTCACCGTTTTCTAGAAACACCGCATCCTTCCTGAATTTCCCCCCTGTTTGATAATTTTATGACCCTGAATTTGATTTGAAGAATGAATAAGAATTAATTTAACACCTAAAATAAAAACATTATATATATAAAGTTTAAAAAATATCATAACATTAATAATAGATTAAAACAATATAAGATATGTAATTTACAATTTCAGTGGCAAATCTCCCCCAAAATTTTTACTTGCTGATTCTTATGTAAACTGACCTCCTGAATCCGAATAGGACTCCCATTTTGGCTACTCACTCACCGTTTTCTAGAAACACCGCACCCTTCCTGAATTTCCCCCCCTGTTTGATAATTTTATGACCCTGAATTTGATTTGAAGAATGAATAAGAATTAATTTAACACCTAAAATAAAAACATTATATATATAAAGTTTAAAAAATATCATAACATTAATAATAGATTAAAAGAATATAAGATATGTAATTTACAATTTCAGTGGCAAATCTCCCCCAAAATTTTTACTTGCTGATTCTTATGTAAACTGATCTCCTGAATCCGAATAGGACTCCCATTTTGGCTACTCACTCACCGTTTTCTAGAAACACCGCATCCTTCCTGAATTTCCCCCCCTGTTTGATAATTTTATGACCCTGAATTTGATTTGAAGAATGAATAAGAATTAATTTAACACCTAAAATAAAAACATTATATATATAAAGTTTAAAAAATATCATAACATTAATAATAGATTAAAAGAATATAAGATATGTAATTTACAATTTCAGTGGCAAATCTCCCCCAAAATTTTTACTTGCTGATTCTTATGTAAACTGACCTCCTGAATCCGAATAGGACTCCCATTTTGGCTACTCACTCACCGTTTTCTAGAAACACCGCATCCTTCCTGAATTTTTCCCCCTGTTTGATAATTTTATGACCCTGAATTTGATTTGAAGAATGAATAAGAATTAATTTAACACCTAAAATAAAAACATTATATATATAAAGTTTAAAAAATATCATAACATTAATAATAGATTAAAACAATATAAGATATGTAATTTACAATTTCAGTGGCAAATCTCCCCCAAAATTTTTACTTGCTGATTCTTATGTAAACTGACCTCCTGAATCCGAATAGGACTCCCATTTTGGCTACTCACTCACCGTTTTCTAGAAACACCGCACCCTTCCTGAATTTCCCCCCCTGTTTGATAATTTTATGACCCTGAATTTGATTTGAAGAATGAATATGAATTAATTTAACACCTAAAATAAAAACATTATATATATAAAGTTTAAAAAATATCATAACATTAATAATAGATTAAAAGAATATAAGATATGTAATTTACAATTTCAGTGGCAAATCTCCCCCAAAATTTTTACTTGCTGATTCTTATGTAAACTGATCTCCTGAATCCGAATAGGACTCCCATTTTGGCTACTCACTCACCGTTTTCTAGAAACACCGCATCCTTCCTGAATTTCCCCCCCTGTTTGATAATTTTATGACCCTGAATTTGATTTGAAGAATGAATAAGAATTAATTTAACACCTAAAATAAAAACATTATATATATAAAGTTTAAAAAATATCATAACATTAATAATAGATTAAAAGAATATAAGATATGTAATTTACAATTTCAGTGGCAAATCTCCCCCAAAATTTTTACTTGCTGATTCTTATGTAAACTGACCTCCTGAATCCGAATAGGACTCCCATTTTGGCTACTCACTCACCGTTTTCTAGAAACACCGCACCCTTCCTGAATTTCCCCCCCTGTTTGATAATTTTATGACCCTGAATTTGATTTGAAGAATGAATAAGAATTAATTTAACACCTAAAATAAAAACATTATATATATAAAGTTTAAAAAATATCATAACATTAATAATAGATTAAAAGAATATAAGATATGTAATTTACAATTTCAGTGGCAAATCTCCCCCAAAATTTTTACTTGCTGATTCTTATGTAAACTGACCTCCTGAATCCGAATAGGACTCCCATTTTGGCTAGTCACTCACCGTTTTCTAGAAACACCGCATCCTTCCTGAATTTTTCCCCCTGTTTGATAATTTTATGACCCTGAATTTGATTTGAAGAATGAATAAGAATTAATTTAACACCTAAAATAAAAACATTATATATATAAAGTTTAAAAAATATCATAACATTAATAATAGATTAAAACAATATAAGATATGTAATTTACAATTTCAGTGGCAAATCTCCCCCAAAATTTTTACTTGCTGATTCTTATGTAAACTGACCTCCTGAATCCGAATAGGACTCCCATTTTGGCTAGTCACTCACCGTTTTCTAGAAACACCGCATCCTTCCTGAATTTTTCCCCCTGTTTGATAATTTTATGACCCTGAATTTGATTTGAAGAATGAATAAGAATTAATTTAACACCTAAAATAAAAACATTATATATATAAAGTTTAAAAAATATCATAACATTAATAATAGATTAAAACAATATAAGATATGTAATTTACAATTTCAGTGGCAAATCTCCCCCAAAATTTTTACTTGCTGATTCTTATGTAAACTGACCTCCTGAATCCGAATAGGACTCCCATTTTGGCTACTCACTCACCGTTTTCTAGAAACACCGCACCCTTCCTGAATTTCCCCCCCTGTTTGATAATTTTATGACCCTGAATTTGATTTGAAGAATGAATAAGAATTAATTTAACACCTAAAATAAAAACATTATATATATAAAGTTTAAAAAATATCATAACATTAATAATAGATTAAAAGAATATAAGATATGTAATTTACAATTTCAGTGGCAAATCTCCCCCAAAATTTTTACTTGCTGATTCTTATGTAAACTGATCTCCTGAATCCGAATAGGACTCCCATTTTGGCTACTCACTCACCGTTTTCTAGAAACACCGCATCCTTCCTGAATTTCCCCCCCTGTTTGATAATTTTATGACCCTGAATTTGATTTGAAGAATGAATAAGAATTAATTTAACACCTAAAATAAAAACATTATATATATAAAGTTTAAAAAATATCATAACATTAATAATAGATTAAAAGAATATAAGACATGTAATTTACAATTTCAGTGGCAAATCTCCCCCAAAATTTTTACTTGCTGATTCTTATGTAAACTGACCTCCTGAATCCGAATAGGACTCCCATTTTGGCTACTCACTCACCGTTTTCTAGAAACACCGCACCCTTCCTGAATTTCCCCCCCTGTTTGATAATTTTATGACCCTGAATTTGATTTGAAGAATGAATAAGAATTAATTTAACACCTAAAATAAAAACATTATATATATAAAGTTTAAAAAATATCATAACATTAATAATAGATTAAAAGAATATAAGATATGTAATTTACAATTTCAGTGGCAAATCTCCCCCAAAATTTTTACTTGCTGATTCTTATGTAAACTGACCTCCTGAATCCGAATAGGACTCCCATTTTGGCTAGTCACTCACCGTTTTCTAGAAACACCGCATCCTTCCTGAATTTTTCCCCCTGTTTGATAATTTTATGACCCTGAATTTGATTTGAAGAATGAATAAGAATTAATTTAACACCTAAAATAAAAACATTATATATATAAAGTTTAAAAAATATCATAACATTAATAATAGATTAAAACAATATAAGATATGTAATTTACAATTTCAGTGGCAAATCTCCCCCAAAATTTTTACTTGCTGATTCTTATGTAAACTGACCTCCTGAATCCGAATTAGACTCCCATTTTGGCTACTCACTCACCGTTTTCTAGAAACACCGCACCCTTCCTGAATTTTTCCCCCTGTTTGATAATTTTATGACCTTGAATTTGATTTGAAGAATGAATAAGAATTAATTTAACACCTAAAATAAAAACATTATATATATAAAGTTTAAAAAATATCATAACATTAATAATAGATTAAAAGAATATAAGATATGTAATTTACAATTTCAGTGGCAAATCTCCCCCAAAATTTTTACTTGCTGATTCTTATGTAAACTGACCTCCTGAATCCGAATAGGACTCCCATTTTGGCTACTCACTCACCGTTTTCTAGAAACACCGCACCCTTCCTGAATTTCCCCCCCTGTTTGATAATTTTATGACCCTGAATTTGATTTGAAGAATGAATAAGAATTAATTTAACACCTAAAATAAAAACATTATATATATAAAGTTTAAAAAATATCATAACATTAATAATAGATTAAAAGAATATAAGATATGTAATTTACAATTTCAGTGGCAAATCTCCCCCAAAATTTTTACTTGCTGATTCTTATGTAAACTGACCTCCTGAATCCGAATAGGACTCCCATTTTGGCTAGTCACTCACCGTTTTCTAGAAACACCGCATCCTTCCTGAATTTTTCCCCCTGTTTGATAATTTTATGACCCTGAATTTGATTTGAAGAATGAATAAGAATTAATTTAACACCTAAAATAAAAACATTATATATATAAAGTTTAAAAAATATCATAACATTAATAATAGATTAAAACAATATAAGATATGTAATTTACAATTTCAGTGGCAAATCTCCCCCAAAATTTTTACTTGCTGATTCTTATGTAAACTGACCTCCTGAATCCGAATAGGACTCCCATTTTGGCTAGTCACTCACCGTTTTCTAGAAACACCGCATCCTTCCTGAATTTTTCCCCCTGTTTGATAATTTTATGACCCTGAATTTGATTTGAAGAATGAATAAGAATTAATTTAACACCTAAAATAAAAACATTATATATATAAAGTTTAAAAAATATCATAACATTAATAATAGATTAAAACAATATAAGATATGTAATTTACAATTTCAGTGGCAAATCTCCCCCAAAATTTTTACTTGCTGATTCTTATGTAAACTGACCTCCTGAATCCGAATAGGACTCCCATTTTGGCTAGTCACTCACCGTTTTCTAGAAACACCGCATCCTTCCTGAATTTTTCCCCCTGTTTGATAATTTTATGACCCTGAATTTGATTTGAAGAATGAATAAGAATTAATTTAACACCTAAAATAAAAACATTATATATATAAAGTTTAAAAAATATCATAACATTAATAATAGATTAAAACAATATAAGATATGTAATTTACAATTTCAGTGGCAAATCTCCCCCAAAATTTTTACTTGCTGATTCTTATGTAAACTGACCTCCTGAATCCGAATAGGACTCCCATTTTGGCTAGTCACTCACCGTTTTCTAGAAACACCGCATCCTTCCTGAATTTTTCCCCCTGTTTGATAATTTTATGACCCTGAATTTGATTTGAAGAATGAATAAGAATTAATTTAACACCTAAAATAAAAACATTATATATATAAAGTTTAAAAAATATCATAACATTAATAATAGATTAAAACAATATAAGATATGTAATTTACAATTTCAGTGGCAAATCTCCCCCAAAATTTTTACTTGCTGATTCTTATGTAAACTGACCTCCTGAATCCGAATAGGACTCCCATTTTGGCTAGTCACTCACCGTTTTCTAGAAACACCGCATCCTTCCTGAATTTTTCCCCCTGTTTGATAATTTTATGACCCTGAATTTGATTTGAAGAATGAATAAGAATTAATTTAACACCTAAAATAAAAACATTATATATATAAAGTTTAAAAAATATCATAACATTAATAATAGATTAAAACAATATAAGATATGTAATTTACAATTTCAGTGGCAAATCTCCCCCAAAATTTTTACTTGCTGATTCTTATGTAAACTGACCTCCTGAATCCGAATAGGACTCCCATTTTGGCTAGTCACTCACCGTTTTCTAGAAACACCGCATCCTTCCTGAATTTTTCCCCCTGTTTGATAATTTTATGACCCTGAATTTGATTTGAAGAATGAATAAGAATTAATTTAACACCTAAAATAAAAACATTATATATATAAAGTTTAAAAAATATCATAACATTAATAATAGATTAAAACAATATAGGATATGTAATTTACAATTTCAGTGGCAAATCTCCCCCAAAATTTTTACTTGCTGATTCTTATGTAAACTGACCTCCTGAATCCGAATAGGACTCCCATTTTGGCTAGTCACTCACCGTTTTCTAGAAACACCGCATCCTTCCTGAATTTTTCCCCCTGTTTGATAATTTTATGACCCTGAATTTGATTTGAAGAATGAATAAGAATTAATTTAACACCTAAAATAAAAACATTATATATATAAAGTTTAAAAAATATCATAACATTAATAATAGATTAAAACAATATAAGATATGTAATTTACAATTTCAGTGGCAAATCTCCCCCAAAATTTTTACTTGCTGATTCTTATGTAAACTGACCTCCTGAATCCGAATAGGACTCCCATTTTGGCTAGTCACTCACCGTTTTCTAGAAACACCGCATCCTTCCTGAATTTTTCCCCCTGTTTGATAATTTTATGACCCTGAATTTGATTTGAAGAATGAATAAGAATTAATTTAACACCTAAAATAAAAACATTATATATATAAAGTTTAAAAAATATCATAACATTAATAATAGATTAAAACAATATAAGATATGTAATTTACAATTTCAGTGGCAAATCTCCCCCAAAATTTTTACTTGCTGATTCTTATGTAAACTGACCTCCTGAATCCGAATAGGACTCCCATTTTGGCTAGTCACTCACCGTTTTCTAGAAACACCGCATCCTTCCTGAATTTTTCCCCCTGTTTGATAATTTTATGACCCTGAATTTGATTTGAAGAATGAATAAGAATTAATTTAACACCTAAAATAAAAACATTATATATATAAAGTTTAAAAAATATCATAACATTAATAATAGATTAAAACAATATAAGATATGTAATTTACAATTTCAGTGGCAAATCTCCCCCAAAATTTTTACTTGCTGATTCTTATGTAAACTGACCTCCTGAATCCGAATAGGACTCCCATTTTGGCTAGTCACTCACCGTTTTCTAGAAACACCGCATCCTTCCTGAATTTTTCCCCCTGTTTGATAATTTTATGACCCTGAATTTGATTTGAAGAATGAATAAGAATTAATTTAACACCTAAAATAAAAACATTATATATATAAAGTTTAAAAAATATCATAACATTAATAATAGATTAAAACAATATAAGATATGTAATTTACAATTTCAGTGGCAAATCTCCCCCAAAATTTTTACTTGCTGATTCTTATGTAAACTGACCTCCTGAATCCGAATAGGACTCCCATTTTGGCTACTCACTCACCGTTTTCTAGAAACACCGCACCCTTCCTGAATTTTTCCCCCTGTTTGATAATTTTATGACCCTGAATTTGATTTGAAGAATGAATAAGAATTAATTTAACACCTAAAATAAAAAAAATATATATAAAGTTTAAAAAATATCATAACATTAATAATAGATTAAAAGAATATAAGATATGTAATTTACAATTTCAGTGGCAAATCTCCCCCAAAATTTTTACTTGCTGATTCTTATGTAAACTGACCTCCTGAATCCGAATAGGACTCCCATTTTGGCTACTCACTCACCGTTTTCTAGAAACACCGCACCCTTCCTGAATTTTTCCCCCTGTTTGATAATTTTATGACCTTGAATTTGATTTGAAGAATGAATAAGAATTAATTTAACACCTAAAATAAAAAAAATATATATAAAGTTTAAAAAATATCATAACATTAATAATAGATTAAAACAATATAAGATATGTAATTTACAATTTCAGTGGCAAATCTCCCCCAAAATTTTTACTTTGTCGCAAATGTCCATGTTTTAGAATTTTCCAACTCTGTAGCTAATTAGAAGATATTTAACGGTTAAAATAATCCTCCCTCTCCTAAAAATCAAATTTATAGCCACAAAATCACCGAAAAATGATAAAAATAGGGGGCTGTTCTTAAAAAACGGTGATGACAGGGCAAAATGGGCGTCCTATTCGGATTCAGGAGGTCATTTTACATCAGAATATGCTGAAATGGTGTCAGAAGCAATTTGTCATGCCGAGCAGTGAAATGAAAATATTTTTTTCTTTTGAATGTAATTGGAGGAAGTGCTTTACTATATTTTGCCATGTCCAAGTAAGCTGATCAAAAAGGAAAATTAATTTCCATAGTCATACATTAAATAAAGGATTTTTTAAAGTTAAATTTTCAGTGGTTGTCTTTTGTATAATCACGTGTTTCGAGGCTCCCTCAATACTAAAGTCGAGTTTTTAATAATTGATCTATGTACATGTTTATTATCAGCGTAATTTAAAAACAAAAAATTGCCAAAAATTGAAATTTTGTAGTGAGGTTGCTACTTGAAAAGTTTAATCAAGATACATAAGTTTCAAGGAACAGTGGGAGTGATATTTGTCTGAATATTTTGGGATCGTAAAATTAATGGTTTTCAAATAGTAAATATAATGGTTTTGAAGTATTTTCCCCATTTTTTTTTTTCAGAAAATGCTTAGCGGGCCTTCACTTATGCTCATGACTATTAATCGATTCAAAATGAAAACATAGGTAAAACCCCTTCAGCGTTTTGCATATTTTTGAAAGTACTTGAAAATCAATTTTTCTGACGATGGTATCTTTCTATGTTTTAATGATATTTTCTTGGGGATTTTTTTTAGTCTTAGTTTATACATTTGGCTAATAAATTATGTTAAAGATATTTTGATAAGTGTTGGGCATGTACAGTTAAAATCTATTTAGTAAAAATACGCTTATTTTATGAGATAATCAATATTTTTATATTTTGCGTTAATTTGTGTCTAATGTCGTATGTAAAGTTTTTTTTTTTAAAGTAGCGTTGCTTTGGTTTTAAAACCCTGCATGTTATTAAGGAAAAAAGTAAAAAAAAAAAAAAAAAAAAAAAAAAAGTGGGTCTTATTAAAAAACTTTTATATCTCCGTTAATATCAGTGCAATTCTTATATAAATGTATGTATATATAATTAAAAAAATGCTGAAATTCATATACTACAACTACAACTCATTTCAAGCGTTATTTTTTACAGGATGATCTCAAAGGTTATATATTTTGATTAATTTGTGACTGATTCACTTTTAGCTTTCAGGACAAAATTTTTGCTGGAATATATATATGGCATATCATGTTTTTAAAACCTTTAAAGTTTCAAAAGGATATGAACTTTAGATATTTCAAAAAAAAAAAAAAAAAAAAGAAAAAAAAAAAAAAGAAAACCCTCTAGATTCGAAAGTGTGCCTTCACTTATATCCTGGACTGTATATGTTTATTACAAATTAGATAAAAGTGCAATTTTCAATAAAGAATTTGAAAAAAAAAAAAAAAAATTGAGTTTGTTTTAGTTTTTTCAAATGGGTTTTATAGAAAAAATCTTTCCGGAAATTTTTGATTTATCAAAAATCAAGCTATCCCTGCCATTCATACACATACACACTTACTTCTTAAAACACATAGATCCATAAAAATCTTAGAGTCGAATTTTCTCATTATTATTAATTTTCTTCCGTACTTTATATATATATAAAAGAAAAGTTAAAAAAAAAAAAAAAGAGGGAAACACAGTTTTTTTTTTTTTTTTTTTTTTTTTGTGTATATATATATATAAAGTAGTTTGGATTTTAGCATTTATTTGAAATCATTTCAGTATAGTATTTCTTCCAAGTTAAATACTTTGTTAATTTTACACAATAAATACCAAGGTATTATACTTTGAAAAACAAAAGGGAGGAGGACTATTTATCTTAATTTTTATAAGAAGTAATTGTTTAAAATTCTATTTTAATAATTCTGTATAACTCATTTAAACAGTTCAATTATGTTATGTATATTATTTTTAAAACATTACTAAATTTTATAACACTGGCTTTCTTTAATTTTCAACACATGTCTCGTGCGAAGAATATATACAAAATTTCTTAACTAAAACACTGGAATAATTACAAATGAAGAATCAACCACATATTACAACCTATCTAAAAAATAGTAATGTATCTTGTATTATGATGGTATCCATTTATATTCTTCTGAACACAATTTAAACCAATGGTGTTTGTGTACCAGATTTTTTCCAACCACAATATTTTAACAATCATAGTGTTGGTGCTTGTTTTGTAATTTTCAACAATTAACTATAATAAAAACAACAATTCGCAATTACTAGTTGAAGAAAAAAAAAATCGAGGCACAAACACTTAAATTTTTCAAAACTGGGAAGTATGATAGTATAACGAGGTATATTATACATTGTTCCTTGCAGTAAGAGAAGGTGGTTGGCACATAAAGTATACAAAGGGTAAAGATCCTAATGGACAATATGAAAATCATTAATACAAAGATTAACTTAAAAAATAAAAAGTTTAGCTGACACTGTATATATCCACTTAATTAAATTTTACATGAAATGAAAGCTCAGTAAAAAGTAACAAAAGAAATAAATGTTTTTTTAATTTAAAATGCTTTTTTTTTTTTTTTTTAAATAATGTTAATAGATTTAAGAATCAGATTACTGAATATTGCATAGAAAAATTACACTAAGGAAGCTTTGCTATTTAAATCTGATAAAAATTCTTTTAAAAATATAAAAAATAAAAGACGACGGCAGAGTAAAATCTACTCCTTAATTTAAGCAAATTTCTTCTCTTAAAAACTTGAAAGATTTTTTTTCCCTTTCCTTTTAGTAATTGAAATGCAAAAGTTTATATTCTTCGAATAAATTCTGTACTTTTTTTTCTGTACAAATTCAATCCACCTTGGTTTTAACTGATTGCTAGTTCTTTTTATCTATGTTACATTTCTGAAGAATTTCCGTTATTAATCATGGAAGAAACTATTCCAAGTATTATTTTTTACTCTCTTTTGCAAATGTATGGTAGAGAAAGTATTGCTTTGATCCGAATTTTCGAAACTGAGTTTTTGATGTATTTACACATTTTGAGATATCAAAAAATAAAATTTTTAGCGGTTTGTCTGCGCGTCTGTGTGTAGGTCTTTGATATTCTTAAAATGTGAAAGATAAATTATATCAACAACTGGAATTATTTTCTTTGAATCACTACATGCATTAGAAATAAAATAAAAATCATAAATTAAATTAAAAATCGTAATTATTCTAATAATTTCCAAATATCTGTAGCTGAACTCTGATTAAAATAAAATAGATTAAAAAACTATTAAAATCAGTTTATCTGTTTAGAAGCTATGATGTCAGAAAAAAAAACCCCGCTTTGAAATGGGTCTATTTGTGTGGGAGCTATAAGGACACATAGATAGAGAGAAAATATGTATCTAGACATTCGGTCATTTTAAATATTAATATTGAAATATTAAAAAGTATTACGCACCCCCCCTCTTTGTTTTTTACATTATACTATTTAAAAATATATAGAACAGTGCCTCGTCATGTAAACATTGAGACACTGATTTCTATTACTTTTTCTTAAGGGAATTCGCGTCCGACATTATGATTACCACAGACCTATCAATTTTGTAAGAACACACGTATAAATTGTAAAAACGTTTAACAATTGTTTCGGATGAAATAATTAAACAATACTCCTTATCATGCGGAAAGAAGTTGGAATAGATCCAATATGCGTTGCTTCGCTATACTCCAAAAAATCCTGTTATATTACAAAATATTTCTGGACACAATTGCCAGTTAATATCCGTATGCTGTTGAGTAGGCTATTGATACGTGGGAAGAAATCTTCCGTTACAAAATAATTGAGAAAATATTCCTTAACAACACATTTTTTCCACAGGGCACAATGTAAAAAATAAATAAATAAGTTAATAAATAAACTTTATTACATAATTTCTTGAGTTTGACCAGTCAGGATTGAACTAGAGTCTACGGCAGAGTAGGCAATGGTGTTACTTTGCAGTCACGGAAAAAATTTCATTCTTTTACTCTGTACTTTCCTATCATGCTTTGATACCAAGTTCTTCGTATGTAAAATTTATATTCACCAAATAAAATGTGTATTTTTGATAAGAGGTTTTACAAATTTTCTCTTGACAGTTTGAGATGTTATTCCACACTAAACTTCTGTGGTTTTAAAAAACGAAAAATTTCAAAATGTAGGAAAATCACATGTTTTTATTTGATTTTTTTAAGGCATAGTTTCTTATTTTTCATCACTTACTACCAATAGCTCAGTACAATTTACTACATAAACCTATTATTTGATAATAATGTGACTTATGTATATATATATATTATCCCTTAGTTTCGTACAAAAAAAAAAATTATAGAAAAAGAAGAATTTAAAAAACTCCCTGCTATATAAAGAGAAAATGGGTTTTAAAACAACAGAATGAAAATGCCTCCGAGACAGTGATATTTTAATTTAAAATCTTGCCATAAGTTTTCGTCGCAAAGGGATTAAATAACAGATTTTTAATCATTCTAAACGGCATTCATGAAAGTATTTTTATTGAAATTAGTCATTTCATGCGTGATAAAAGTAAAGAAAATATTTAATACAATTTTTGCGTATTAATATTGTGCCATAAAAAATGCCATAGTTTTCGAAAAGAGAATTAGGTAATCAATAAGGTTCTTGGAATTTTTGGCAGGGATAGAGTTTTTTCAATTAAGCAAAAAATTTATTAGTTTATTGTCGTTTATTATATATCTTTTTAAAATAGAAATCGAAAATCGATCGAAAATCGTCTTTTAATGCTTATTAGCAAGATTAATACGTTTGTAAAATTCGTGTCAGCTGTAAATAATAAATTCCTAGTTAAACATTTTAGTTGAAGAGAAAGTGATAAGCGTGTCGTATATCATTTAACCCCTGAATGTTCACTTGTTTTGCAGTAAATCCATATTATTATTATTATTATTATTTCAATTCAACAATATACTTTTTTTCTTGTTTGACTCTTTCCTGTTCAGCAGATAGCAGGACTACTCTGAAACGTAACAAATAATGTTTCAGAAGAAGCCAAATATAGAAGTAGTTTTGACTTGCATAGTAGGCGTGAGTGCACCTTGCTGATTTGATGATGCACTTGTGCCAAGTTCTTTTTTTTTACATGTTGAAGTACCGTGCTATTATTTTGACAGATACAACAGTTGAGAGTTTTTTTTTTCAGTTTATAGTGTTTATTTACAAAATTATTTTAATTAAACTAATTGTCATTTGAATTTAATCACAGATTAACCCTTAAATGCATGGCGATGCAGATCTGCATCGTAGATGAGAGGAGGGTATTACGGAATACCATTTACATTTCTTAAAATAACTTTACTTGATTTAATAAAAATCCCCAAAATCATGATGAGTGTAATTATTTGTAATGAATTGTCGATGAAAATGAATCCAAATTTTTTTTTGTTGTTGTTATAAAAAGTTTACTTTAAAAACTAGTTGGCATAGGTGGACTCTGCTCAGTTCCCCGTCATATTTATGTTCTCGTAAATTTCTAGTGTGAGGCACACCCTGTAGCAAGCTTTGACCAAAGCTTGATACAGGGACCGAATGAAATCCCCGCCTAATAGGCTATCCACCGATCACTTCGATATAATTTTTCTTATTCTAACCTATTAATTTATTTTATCAGGGTCAATTCTGTTGTTTAGTTTTCATGCTACTATTTCCAACGCAATAATCCTCAAAATTCATATTTATATAAATAATTTACAATTTCGATATGTTGATAAAATCGTAAATTACGAATAATTTACGAAATTTTCCTATTAGAATATTTGTATTCAATCATGTTCAAAGCAATATCATAAACGTAATTTTGAAGTTGTCTAATGTATTTATGATCCTCAAAATGGAAGTTTATGCTGAATTTTGCCTTATTCTGACATGTTAAGTAAATCGTAAATTCCAAATAACTTACGAATTTTTTTAATTGAAAAAATCATAGTCTATGATATTCATGCCAGTATCCTAAACAATACTTCGAAAGTGGTTTGACACCTTTACGATGAAAACATCCCTCAAGATTGACGTTTGTGTGAAATTTTGCTCTATTCCGCCATGTTAAGAAATTCGTAAATTTCCAATAACTTACGAAATTTTTATATTGGAATATTCATAGTCATAAATATTCATGCCAGTGTCCTAAATAATATTTCAAAAGCAGTCTGACATCTTTACGATGAAAATATCTCTCAAAATTGACGTTTATGTGAAATTTCGCCCTATACTGCCATGTTAAGAAATTCGTAAATTTCCAGTAACTTGCGAAATTTTCAAAGTAGCATATTTATAGTTACCGATGTTCATTCCGGCATCAAAACTGATATTTTAAAACTGGTCTGACATTTTTACAGTAAAAAGTTTCCATTTAATGCACGTTTAAGTGAATTTTTGTCATATTCTCCCATGTTAAGAAAATCGTAAATTTCTAATAACTTACGAAATTTGTAAATTCGAATGTTGCAAATGAATAGGGTTCTTGCCAGTGTCGAAAGTAATATTTTAAAACTGATCTGACCTCTCTGCGACAATTTGTTCGTGAGATATCGTGTACACAGACTAACAAACTAACGGACTAACGGACTATCACACTAACCCACTAACAGACTGACACACTAACAGACACCCTATAGACAGACACCCTATAGACAGACACCCTATAGACAGACACCATACAAATTTTGTCATTTTTGGATTCCTCACAGCTGAAAACGTGTAAAAAATTAAAAAAAACGAGGTCGAAAATTTTCACGATTACCTAAGTTCCCCATACCTATAGTATGATGGGGGACTAATTTTCACGATTACCTAAGTTCCCCATACCTATAGTATGATCGGGAACTAAAAAGGTTACAAATGGAGGTTAATATGAAATAGTCTGGTAATATGGAATGTGTGGTTTAAACTGTTTAAACCATAGAAAAACTATTTAGACTTCATAAAATCATCTTCGGAGAATTTTCTGTGACAGAAGATACATTCAGCGTCGTTATTTTCTAATTCTTTAGTTGAATACATGAAGCCAGTCTGAGATGATACCATGAATTACCTAGTATTCCATAGTATCCGACACGCCATCTTTGAAAATAAACTTTTAAAGTGATGGACAAAGTATTTGCAGCCAAAAAACGACTAACGTATAACAAAATGCAATTCTTTGAGCATACATTATGCTTAACATCAATGTTTAAACCTCATGTGTACTAGTAAGTTTAAATGTTTGAAAACGTACCTGGAAAAACTCTTGAAAATCACAAAACATACTTTGTTCTATAGAGAATGGTACGGCAGCAACAAGCGGTTTCTTCTTACTGAATTGCTTCATGGGAATCCTTCTTGAGTAATTCATAGTATTTTGAAGAGATAGCAGCACTAATCAGAGCCGAAACCTCGGTATTCCATATTTCCCGACTGTTCCATAATATCCTCCTCTCCTGTACGTTTAAAACCTCATATGTCTTTATGTAGCAACCTTTGCATAGTGTTATTATTGTTTATTTATTTATTTATTTATTTGCCAAAACTTTTTTGTCATTTCCGAACGCAACTAGAAACTTTGACAGTTTATTTCTTTACCTGTGACAATTTTCATTCATTGGTGCACTATCTGAGTACAATTTCACTTCGGCGCGAATTACGATTATTTGTATAAAAAGTAATTCGTAAATTTGTATAAAAACATGCAGGAAAAATTGTTTTCGGATAGAAACTAGAGTAACGAATGATATTTGTATATTTGCATATACTGATAAATTTATGCAAGAAAAATGCAGCTTTTTTTATCATGTAGAAATACATGAATAGGTTTATTTGAAAAAATTCCTCTGTGGATTTTTTTTTTCTTATTAACTACACACATTTCCCGGTTGATTTCAAATATTTTTTATTAAAAATCAGAATTCGTGCATTTAAGTTAACAAACAGATGTTTCAAACCAAAAATTTCATGAACATTAAAAATTCTAATTTTTTCTTTTTATCGCTTTCCAACAAGGTTGAAAAGTGTTAATGACTTCGGTTTGTCTATCTGTCCGTCCGTTAGTCTGTCTATCGGCGCTCTAACTATCGTAAATATTTATGAAATTTCTTGAAACGGATATATGTTATTCAAGTTCACTATCGGATGTTTCCTATTCAAAATGGAGTTAATATCTATACTAGTCTGTGTACAAGGACACCCGAAAGTATTCCAAAGCATTGCGTTCTATGAGAGGTTTTTCTATAAACTTTTTTTAAATAGATTTACTGTACACAGATCTTAATGAAATTGAAATATATTATTCAAGTTCTCTATCGGATGTTTCATTAATAAAATGGAGTAAATATCCCCTCTGGTTTGTATACAGGGACACCCGAAAGTATTACAAAGCATTGTGTTCTATGTGAGATCCATATATTTTAATAACTCTACTTTAAATCTTAATGAAATTGAAATTTTTATTCATATGCACAAAATAATGCTTTCTATACAATATAGTATGATCAGTATTAGATTTACAGTACCACACAAAAATATTGTTACTTTAAGAGCTATTGATAAAAATTTGCTGAAATTGCACTTTCGTTTACATTAAACGTTTTTAACGCTTTCTGACATTTTTAAGTGTGAATATGATTTCAATTTGTCTGCCTGTCATCTATCTGTCCACGCTTTAACTCCTGTAAATATTTATGGAATATCTTGAAAGCGATATATGTTATTCAAGTTCGTTATCGAACGTTCCCTATTAAAAATGGAGTCAATACATCTACTGGATTGTATACAGGGACACACGAAAGTTTTCCGAAGCATTGTGTTCTACGAGAGGTATTTCTGAAAACCATATTTTAATACCTTTACTGTACACAAATCTCAATGAAATTGAAATATGTTATTCAAGTGCACTATTGGACGTTTTCTATGTAAAATGGAGTAAATACTTCCACTGGTTTGTGTACAGGGACACTTGAAAGTATTCCAAAGCACTGCGTTGTATGAGAGATATTTCTACAAAACAAAATTAAAAAAAAAAAAAAAATACTTCGAAGAAAGCTTAATAAAAATGTTATTTGTATGCACAAAAGACTGCTTTTTGTAGAATATAGAATGATTAGTATTAGTATTACAGTTCCACATAAAAATATTCAGTTACATTAAGAGCTATTAATAAATATTTGCTGGAATTACATTTTCGCTTATATTAAGCGTTTTTAACACTTTCTAACAATTTTTAAGTGTGAATATGATTTTAATTTGTTTATCTGTCTGTCCAATTGTCTATCTTTCTATCTGTCTTCTGCTCCCAGCATTCATAAATATTTTCAGAAATTTTAAAAAATGATATATTTTAAGGAAGATCACAATGGAATGTTACCTATTTAAAATGACATTAATAGGTCCTGCACAACTACTTTGTTTACAGGAACAATTAAAAAAAAAAGTGCATTGCATTTTAGGACAGACATTTTTAAGAATCACATTTAAATAATTTTCTACTGTAAAAATTATAAAGAAATTATAATTTATTGTTAATATTCTAAAATAACGTTTTCTTTAGATTATGATATAATTAATAATTACAGAACTTTGAATAAAAACTTTAAAATGCAATAAACTCGCAACAGTTGTTTCAAGTTGAAAGAACACACGATCCTTCGTCAAACGAACAAAGCAGGCACGAGTGCTGCAATCAAAGCTTTTGTGCGTTGCCGCTTTGATTGCAGCACTCGTGCCTACTTTGTTCGCCTATCGAAGGGTCTTTTGTTCTTTCGATTCGATATAATTATTGCGAGATTGTTGCATTTTATTGTGTTTATTCAAAGTTTTGTACTTATTACTTTAAAACGTCAGTTCTGTGGGGCTTTCTTATTATTTATGATATGATTAACCTTCGTATTAACGGGCTACACTAAAATATTCAGACACATTAAGGTCTGCGATTATAATCTAACGGTTGGAATTTCTTTTGCATTAAGCCTTTTAAACACTTTCCAGCAATGTCTAAGAGTGGTTTAAAATTCAATTAGTTAAGCTATATAATACTTTTCAGTCTTTCTATTTGTCTGCTGTGTGATACAGTTGGCAAATAATATTGAAAGTTATACGATACAACAAGTACGTACAGTTGGAAAGTGTTAATAATCAATGCGTACTGCATGACTTTTCGTTCTTATTATATATTTATGATCAACTATGTGTCTGATAGACGTATCTGGAAGAAGTTTAGCAATTTTCAAAAGAAAGTATAAAGCAAATGTCAAAGATTAAAAGATTAAAAATAATACTTTACCTGTGTAAATTTATTGTCTTTAAATAGCATTTGTAAGAAAATTTTTAATCGAAATGCTCGTTTCAAGTGTAATGAAATAATTAATCAGTTTTTTTTTTTAAATATTTGGCAGGGATAGTGATTTTTCAATTGAGCAAATTTTATTAATTTGCCTTTTAAACTAAAAACTCTTAGATTTAAAATAATAGCAGGATTAATATGTTTGTTGTCAGATATAAATGATCAATTTCTTTTAAGAATTAAAAACAATACTTTATATATGTAAAATATTGTTTTTTTAATGGCATTTGTGAAAGAATTTTTATTGAAATTACCTGTTTCGTGCATGATAAAGATAAGGGAAATATTTAATGAGACATTTGCGTGTTAAAATTATGTTAAAAAAATCAAAGTGATCAAAGCTGGATATATGTAATCGGTTCTGTTCGGAGAGGGTTTTACATAGATGTTGTTTTCCAAACTAAGCGATTTTGTTCTCCTTTAAATCTTTCAAAGGGTAATAATATACTAGCATCATTATTATGTTGGTGAAATTTTTTTAGATATAAATAGTGAGTCTCTTCAAGACATATATTTAAAAAATATTTTGTCTAAGTAAGTAAATTTAATTTATGAAATTTAAAAGAAAGGTAAAATCAAAAATATAAAATTAAAAGTATGAACAAGAAGGAAAGTCATGCAACTCAACTCGTATAGATTATAAATACTTTACAACACTACTCTTCTGTTACATCGATTAACCTTCAACGTACTTTCCCTCCATGATGAGACTTTGAAAAAACACTTTTTAAAAAATTAGAAATTAATAAAAATCTCATAAATTATTATTATGCTTTTAGTTTATTCTAAAGAAATTCATACGATAGACTGCTTGTGGCCTTTAATTTTACTTGCTTTTTAAATATATTGTCTACAAACAGCAAGTCTAGAAAGATATATTTTATTTTTGACGATGCACTTTTGAATCTCAGGAAAGCTTTTTTATAGCTTTATTATTAAAATAAAAGCCTTAAAATGATTAATTGTATGTATCCTTATACATGGTCTAAACTATTCATATGTAACGTATAAAGTAATAAATATATCCCCACAGCAATAAAAATTGAAATTGAACAATTTCTCCAGATATACAATAATGCATTAGAAAATCTTTGTAGGGCCCAGTAAACCTATCAGTTATTCTAATAACACTATACTTTGCAGTAAAACGAATTTTGTGTCTTAATAATATAAGTTAATTTCGTTGTGCTGTGTGTAATATAAAAATAATAAAATATGAACAAAAAATTATCTATAATAGAGCGTAATGCATTAGAAGTTTTTGTGAGTCCCTGTAGACAAACATGCAATTTTAACTATTTTTTGTAGATATGATGTTTTAGTAAAATAGCATGCTTAGAAATAAATATTATTTATAGCACGTTAGAGTCACACAAGCAGGCAGATAGATTGATGATGTCATATTCACTCTTAGACATTCTTGGGAAGTGTTAAGAACTCTTAACTCACCTAAAAATGCATTTCCATTCTAAATATAATCCCTGATGTATCTGAATATTTTTGAGTGGCCTTGTAAACTTTAATGCTAATTATACTATACGCCATAGGAAGTATATTTATTGTGTATATGAATAGAAAATGCCAATTTTATTATATTTTGTACAGTGAAAAGTTATGAAAATATGCTATGTAGAAGAAACTTTCATAAAACGCAATGCATCACAATTCTTTTGGATCTCCTTGTGCGTAAATAAGTCATTCTGTTTAGACCATTTTCAATAGGGAACATGCTATAGTGGACATGAATAACATATTTAAGTTTGAAGAAGTTGTAAAAATACCTACGGAAGTTAAAATGCGGAAAGACAGACAGACAGACAAACCAATGTCATAAACACATTTTAATATTCTAAGAAAACATTAAAAAGAAAGAATAAAAAACTAGTAATTACATATTAAAATGATATTATTTTCAATTTAATCTTCGCGAAAAATCGTGAGTGCTTATTTAATATGATAGAAAAATGTGTGATAGGAAAAATTTGATATCCGAAATTTAAGGAAAAACCTTCCCCTTATATTCTTTTTCGCATAATTCTTAAACAAGTAAGCATACAAGCATAGCATTTGAATAAATTGTTCGTTATAAAGTCATTAGTTGAATTTTATATAACTTTAACATAAATAATAATTGTTAAACTGAAATTAATTAAAATTTTCTTAAAAAGTAAACTTTGGAAAAAAAATAAAAAAATAAAAATAAATAAAAATAAATGAGAAATAGTGTTAAGGCTGCATTACAAATAGGTGAAGATGCACGCAAAACAAGATTTTGCTTTCTGTATTCACTTTCCTAATTCTTCTTTGCTTCATATTAAAATAACTTTTTTTTTTTTTTTTTTTTTTTTTTTTACAATATACGTACAAACATGAAAATCGGAAGACATGTTCGTTTTAAAATTATTTATTGACATTTTTATTATTCTGACGATACTCAAAAAATTTTTAAAATAATAAAAATATTTTTTTGAAAATGTCCGTTATGAGGGGGAAAAAATTGAATTTTAATTTAACATTTGGAGGCATGTGTATCTTCATCTATCGATAATGCTTTCTTAACATCATTTCTCATTTAATATTCTTCTCTAAAATTATATTTATACATTCCATATTTCCAAAGCTTTCTTTTGAGAAAAATTGAAAAATATAAAGTTTAAAAATCATCTCTTATGTTAAAGTTACATAAAATTCGATTAATAATTCGATAACGAACATGCCATCCAAATTTTATGTTAATATATAAATGTTGTAAATGTAAACTATCGGAAGCACGTCCAACGCCTTCAATTTGCCTCAAATATGAGCTTCACTTGTATCAGTGAGAAGCGAAGTTTTTGTGTCATACAATTTCTTTGGTTTATCAAGATTCGGACTTTTTGGTGGCAAGTATTACGAATTCTGTATTCTATATTCGAAACTCTAAAATGAGTGAAAAACTAGTGTCATTTCCGATAAGGCAGTTGAGTAGTTAGTAGTTTTAGTCGCATGGACCTTATTGCGAATTAAATTTCAACCACCAGCAGGTGGTTGAGGTTAATTCCCTCTCAAACTGGCGATTCAGGTAATATGGAATACTAAATATTCCATATTAGTTGCGATTTTTGTAAAACTTGATGTTGATAATATTTTCAATATTGTTTATTTACGATAATAATTTCAAAATAAAATTTTTATGTTGTATTTATTCATGATTTTGTGTAAAAATACTACCCCATTTCTTATTATCCTTTTCAACTGCTTTTTAATATTGCTATAAATAATTTGAAAAAGAATCTCAAAACTAAATCTAGTGAATACGGAGGGTATGGAATTTGCATAACTGTTTCTTGAAAAATTGATTGATCGATATTGCTCTGAGCAGTATGACGTTTTCGTTAAGCACAAGAAATTATTTTTAGGACCAAATATTTAGTCGTTTCTGATCCTTTTGTGTGAAATAAAACTTCATATTATCTCTTTGTTTTTCACATTTTTTAGAAATAAGTTCTCACATCTTGCTGTCTACCAGTCTAGAAATACACACACATACACACACAAATGTAATTTCAAAAAATGAATACAACTTTGGTGTTATTTTACCAGTCGATGTCTTAAACATATGATGACAAATTACTTTTTCACCATGCTTATTTTTATTTGTGCTACAGAATCACCGCCACTGCTTTTTAGACAAAACTTGTATTTTAAGCAATAGACCCAAAATGTGCCTGCAGATTATTAAAACATTTTGATTTTCACTCCTATAGAGATATTTTTTAAACGTTATAGTGGGGTATTGTTTACATTTACCTTTAATTCCGACCCTAAAGTGAATTAGTTGTCAACAAACAGCAAACATCAAACGATTCATCTCTATTAAATGTTTATTTGTTTTTATAATATGTTATATATATTCTAACTGTGTAATTGTATGTCAATATACGCTAGTTATATGAAAATATTTTACTAGCCACTTTATTAATCATGTTAAATGACGTCAATAATAAAATGTTAATAATGCATTCCTACTTGTACCTGTGACGTGCTACCTGCACAGAAATATAAGTTAGATGAAGGATTGCAAAATCTATATTCATACCTTACTACATTTATTAGAATCTAGATTGTATTTCCAGAGTAGAAAAATTTAAATTAAGGAAGGTTATGTCATATCATAATTCACCATATCGATGATTTTAATACGCAATTCAGCGAATTACATTCCTATTTCCGATTATTCAAAGAATTCTTAATCTAATAGAATATAACTTACATTCCGTACGCATACTTGGCATTAAAACCAAGTAAACTGCATTAGAAGTACGAATAATCGAAGTTTATAAACGAACTCCATTCACGCTACTTCCCTTTACACACTATAACCATATAACGTAAAATTAATATGCATTAACATTCACAAATGCGTTCAGATGTTGTATTATATAGCTATTAAATTCGAATTATATACATATCCTAGCTGACCCGACAAACGTTGTTTTGTCATATAAATAATTTCTAGAGAATATTTTGCTAGAAAAAAATAACTAACTTATTGTAAGTGTGTAAGGATGTGGTATATAAGTGAAACAGGTATGGAGCGCTGTGAACGATGTCTGTGAATTCCGATTATAACGTAAAAGACATAATGACCGAAATTTTTGCTACTTGCTTCTTGCTACTTGGTACTTTCTACTTTCTATTTGTTATTTAAAACCTCCGCTGAATGTCGAACAGTTCAAAATTTTATTTCCTATGGCAAATATTTCAATTTATGGGAGAATCTCTGATAGCAACGAATTTCACATAAAAATTCCGTCTTTTTTTAATAAGCTGTAACAATCTGGACCGATTTGATGATAATTTTTATCAAAAAGATATTACAATATCTAACATCATTACATGTACATTTATCACAATTCAATCAATCGATGCATGTGAGTATGTGTATAGTATGAGCAAAGCGAAATGTAGAGTTCGTATTAAATAAAAACTTAAACTCGTAATTAAAGGTGAAAAAGTTGAAACTCAATTTATTTTATAACAGGTATATTTTTGTAATCTACAAAAACTTAATTTATCGTAATGCCATTGGATGTACAAGATTTTTGGTTAATTCTTGAGGAGTATACACAAACAAATTCGGAGGTTTTCCAACCCTGGAACACGCAACATATAATTGGCCGTAAGAAAAGCACGGATTTTCTAAATCTAAGCCACAACCCAAGCAGCACAGAAACGTTCTCTGAACGTTCAAAAATTGTTCAGCAAACACGTTCTAAGAACGTTCACTTTGAACGTGTTATAGACGTCTATTTGTCCATCTTGAAGACGTACAATAGTACGGTTCAGAGAACGTTCAATGAACGTGTAGCAATCACCATAGGTGTTATAGAAACGTTCTGAGAACGTTCTACGTATATGGTCTCAGAACGTTCTAAACGTTTTTAGAACGTTTTCAAAACGTTATACACATTTTCAGAACGTTCTAGAAAACGTACTGTAAACGTTCTAAAATAGTGTAGTCAAAAAAAAAAAAAAAAAAATGTGACGTCATTATAAAAAATCACCTCAGTACGGGCGTTTAGAGGTAAAATGTACATAGCTGATGACGAATAATGATACAACACATGAACAGGGATATGAATTACTTTTTTTTTTCAATTCAAATAATGTTTGAGAAATTTTAACATACTTGCTATTCCTTTAATTTTAACGTATATGCATGAAAAATTCTATATTCTATGACAGTTTTCCCCAAAAAGTGTCATAACGTCTTTTTATCCCTTAAAAATTTTCTTAAATCTTTGCATTTTTTAAAAATTTCTTTTTTCCCTCTAATCTGAAGATAATGAAGTTATAGTATTAATTAAAAAACTTTGAATAAACACAATGAAATGCAAGAACTCCCACCAACTGTTTCGCTTCAAAAGAAGACACAACCCTTCATCAGGCGAACAATGTAGGCGCGAGAACTGCAAACAAGCACGTTGAGTGTGTTGAATGCGTTGCCGCTTTGTTTATAACAGCCGTGCTTTGTTTGTAGCAGTCGCGAGTT
This sequence comes from Salticus scenicus, assembly GCA_963930645.1. NCBI lineage: Eukaryota > Metazoa > Arthropoda > Arachnida > Araneae > Salticidae > Salticus > Salticus scenicus. The sequence goes on along the minus strand of OZ005649.1, from coordinate 369,005,862 downwards.
CTTGCATTTTATGGTGTTTATTCAAAGTTTCGTAATTAATACTATAACGTCATTATCTTCAGATTAGGGGAAAAAAGAAATTTTTTAAAAATGCAAAAATTTAAGGAATTTTTTAAGGGATATAGAAACGTTATGACACTTTTCGGGAATTACTGTCATAAAATATGGAATTTTTCATACATATACGTTGAAATTAAAGGAATAGTAAATATGTTAAATTTTCTCAAACATTATTTGAATTAAAAAAAAAAGTAATTTATATCTCCGTTGCTGTGTTGTATCATTATTCTTCATCTGCTATGTACAACTAAACTCTTGAATTATTTTGCTTGTTTTAATCCTTGTGATTCCGAATGCGTCATCCTATGATTAATGTTTGTTTTTCATGGTTGTTTTCTGTTTGATTCTCTGATTTCTTGAACTAAATAATTTATTCCAATTTATTCTTCATTTTTAACTTCAATTAATTTCTTGTACGATAGGGTGCCCGCTAGCAATTTGTTATTATAGCTGCTAACGAACGAAATCGAACATTGGTGCTCAACGACAAAAAAGGTCACCCCTGACGAGTTTTTTTTTTTTTTTCTTTTTTTTTTCTACCGTTCTAAGCTTTTTCTTAAAAAAAAAAAAAATTCAAAATGATGTCTTAATTTTTTATTTCCTCGTTGCTTGTTTGTATCTTTTGATTTGAGTTTCATGTGGTTTTTACGCACCGGCAAAATTATTAAAATTGCAACTTACAATATAGGAATAAATTTATGATTAGATTGAAGTTAAATAAAATAAAAATCAATAAATAAAAAATAAATGCTTCAATAAATCACAATCAGTCTCCCCAGGTTATTTAAATTTCTTGTAATTTCCTTCTCATTGTTCTATGTGGTTTCAGTGATCTTATATCTCCTGTTTGGCTTTAACTAAGATTAAAAATTCATTTATACTATTTTTTTTTTTTTTTTTAATACAGGGTGCAAAGCATAGTCACGAGTATACCTTTATCTATTGGTCGCAAATATATAGTTTCAGTTACAAAATGTTTTAAAAAATATGAGCACTTACTTTTTGCTTACTTTTTTTTTTTTTTTTTTTTGTAAATACATTTTCTTATTGGAGGACATCTGAGACCAATTGTTGCGCAAATAAAGGCCTGCTCTCGACTTTGCACCCTGTATATTCTAAACATTTCTGGGTACTACTTTGTAAGTCCATGGATAGTTTATAAATATATTTGAATGCTGAAGTTCATAGAAAGTTTTAATATTCCAACATAAAAAATAATTTCGAAAATGAATGTACCAATACACCGCTAAAATAATATATAATTGAGTTTAGAATATATTGTTAATTTATAATAATAAGAAATTGAAACGAAAAATTAAAAATTAGTTAGAAGGAAAAAATTTAAAAAATTTCCAAATACTTAAATATATAAATATTTTTTTAATCAAAATATTTTTCTAAAATAGTTAACATACATCATATTTTTAAATTTCAGTGCAAGTGTGTATACATATTTTCAGTTTACAGCAGCAGTTTACAAAAATGATGTTTGCAGGTATTTAAATTTATTCCACATGGCAATGTAATTGGTATTCTTTAAATGTTCAAATTTCTTTAAATTGAGTCAACGCAATTTTTACTCATTTGATGTAACTATGCTATCATGGCATATTAAATAATTAATAAATGTAAATATTATTATTATTAATAAATAATATAGTAAGTATATTATTTATAATTAATATATTATTTCTTAGTATATCATTTATTTACTTATTAATATCGTCTTTTTTTTTTTTTTTTTTTTTAAGCAGAATATGTTTTTTTTATAAAGATGTGGAATAAAATTGAATTGAATCTTTGTTTTATTATGCAGTTAAACAAGTTGATATATTTTATTTAATAAATTACAGTAAAGAGATATTTAAAATTATAAGTCGGTGAAACTTAGGATATTATTTTAAAAATATGCAATTTGCATAACCTAGATTATATATACGATCATATAAACATTAAATAAATACTTCAGAATTTAAAAAGAAAAAAAAAAAGAATTACAAACCTTCTTGATTTTCTTCATAAACCTTACAAACCTTTCTTCAAACTTTCTTAGTTTTCTTTCAAGAAAACACCCTTGCAACTAGCATTTTAAAATACACAATGACCAGTCTGCAAGGGCATTCACTTAAAATTTACTCTCATCTTTTAAACTCTTTATGTTACTTCATTCAGAAACATAATAACCAAAAATAGTCATTTTAACAATTTCCATCTCAGAAGACTAAATTAATAAAATGAATCCATAATTTATAAGCGGTTTTCTGTAACTGGAGCAGTTTTTTCTGTGATAAAACTCTGCTTACATGTATCAAAAGTTAGTCTTAAGAACTTACGCAGATATGAAAATGATTGATTAATTGATATTAAAATAAGACTTTAATAAATAGAACATAGAGAATATTACAGGTTAAAAATATTACATTTTTACCTTTTCTAAAGCTTATCCAAGTCATTATAACGCAAAAACTGAACAAAACAGATTACATGTTTTAAAATTACCGCTTCACATAACGACACGACATTCCCAAGACCTGGCGCTGGCGTTTGTTTGACTTTGCATTTGCACTGTCAGCGAGAATTAAATAAATGCAATCCACAGAGCCACAGATGTCAATTTCATCTGCTCTTAACTTCTTACATCCGGAATAATCATGTTTCAAAGTTCAACATTTGAAACAGAAATAGCTGTAGAAAACATATAGTTTTTTTTTTTTTTTTTTTTTTTTTTTTTTTTTAAGGAAAAATGGAGCTGAGTTAAACAATTATTTAAATTTTTATAAATCATTTGAAAAACTTATAAGATCACTTTATTTTTCCATTTTAAAATCCCGAATTAAACGAAAAAGCATATTTTGTTTTAGTGTATATTTCAGTATTGAACAAAATATTCAGTGAAAAGATCAGAAATGGCATACACTTTATTTTTTCTGTATACATAAAAATAACGCAATGGATGCATGGAAATTTTCGGGATTTTAGCACTCCTTGAGACGTCCTCGAGTCCTCGATAGGATTCGACAATTTTTAGAACTTGTTTGCGCATCTTAATAAAATTTTGTGGAAATTGCATCTGAAGAATCAGTGGACAGAATTTAACCTAACTTGATATTTAGTCGAACTTTTATTTAAATTAGCCCTGATTAATTTTTGAAATATATGACCTAATAGGTGCTCAGCTATTATGTAATGCCCCCCTCCATGTAACGGAGGGCAGTATCTCAGTTTCTATTGAATAAAACTGCACCAAACTTGATATGTGAGATAGATATTATGTTAAACTATGGTAATCTAATTTGAGCATATATTGATTGAGAGGTGGCACTAATGTGCTGTAACTCAATCCCGTTTAAAAGAAAGCAATATCTCAGATTATTATTATTATTATTATTATTATTATTATTAAAAGTTCACTAACATGAGTATGCGAAATATATATTATGAAAAACTATGATAATTCAGTTTGGGTATATATCGGCCGATATAGTACTCTTTATTATGCAATTTTTCCAGATAGCTATACCTCAGCATGTGTTAGTGAAATCTGCAACCAATTTAATATGTAAAATTTTAATTTTGAGATACAGTGTTTATCAAATTTTTGTTCATGTTAACTGGTTAAGTGTCGCTGTTACATAGAATGTTACAGAATAAAATAGTGCGATGGGTAGAAGATTTCTTTTAAACAGTTTAATTAAAAGAGAATGGGTACGTAAAATGTTCACCTATTAAGAAAATAATTTTTGAAATATATATTAAATAATTTTCTTTTATTAAAATTTATTAAATGAAATTTGGATAAAAAAAAAATAAAAAAAAATAAGAACAATCAAAGAGAGTAATGATTTAAAAACATTATCAATATTGATAATTTACCAGTAACATTCAAACTTAAATAGAATCATAAATAAAATATAATAAAAGTTTAAAATTATGCTTGAAGAAAGAAAAAAAAACTCATTTCTGTAACTTCCCGATGAGTATTAGTGACCGCGAGGTTCTACTCTCGAACCTTACAGACGGGAAGTGTTGGTTTCGATTCCTGGTCGCGCTCGTCGACTTAGGTTTTCAGAGTTTTCCGTGATTTTCTTTGAAACTCGCATAAATAAGGGTTAGGCATTCTTAGAATGATTTCCACGGAGGACACACCATCCAGACCTAGGACCCTCGTGTAGTTAGTTTGTTTTAATCCTAACACCAACATTCAATGAATATTACGAATCAAAACTGAATCTGGGCATTTTGTCCTATTCGTAATAATCTCACTGAGACAGAACGTTTTATGACGGTGTTACATTTAAACGTTTTGTATAGAACTGAAATTGTACGTTTTATGGAAGGTACAATGCACACATTTTTTGAACGTTCTAAATAATACAATTTTTGAACGTCTAATGGAACGTTCTTTTGACACGAAACACGGTGTTTGAACTATTGTAACGGTTATTAGACGTACAAAGAACGTTCCGGTGCTACTTGGGAAATTGGGACCCCTTTGGTGACTTTAAATATTTTAAGCCATTTTTGCGATGAATTGAAATGGCTATCTCAATTGTGGAACTAAAGATCTTGGCGAGATGCGTCCGAGCTACTTCGGTGCCAAATTTCAAATTTTGCCAAAGTGTTCCATACAAAAAATAAATAAATAAAATATCAGTGACATACACACGCACAAAAGTATGGGACCCCTTTGGTGACTTTAAATATTTTAAGCCATTTTTGCGATGAATTGAAATGGCTATCTCAATTGTGGAACTAAAGATCTTGGCAAGAAGCGTCCGAGCTACTTCGGTGCCAAATTTAAAAGTTTGCCAAAGGGATCCGATACTAAAAGAGTTCCATACAAAAAATAAATAAATAAAATATAATAAATTAGCTACACAAATAAATTTGTAGGTTAGGGTGGTTGTTAATCAACCCGCGTGTAAATTTGATAGAATATTATATAAAATACTCACTCCAATTCCGCACTAAATTTGCAAAATGTATAGTTTTTTATGCACACTTCAAAACTCTTCAAACACTAATTACATCTTGATGTAATATTTCAATTAGGACACAATTTTTTGTATAACAATAATAACACGAAGTTACAAAATATTTTCCTGAATTTGATCGCAGCACCAACTGTCGGGACAAACTGGAATTACAATAGAATATACGCAAGCGAAGTGTGACGTCACTGACCGTCAGTGGATGCAAGAAAAAGATTTCCTATGTTAATCTCCCATTGGATTTTTTATAAAAAATTATTAAAAATCGAGGAAAATTATTTCTCGATTTTAATTGGGTATAGATATGTATTAGTTATCGTATGCATGTGTTAGATTGAGTTATTTTGCTCTCAAATTGACAAAATTTTAATTTTAAATTTCAAAACTCTGTCTTCTTTGGCGTTTTTTGTATTTGGCGATCAAAAACGTAATACGAAAATATACATGCCAGATGTATATTTTCGTAATATGTATTGTACGAAATTGTTTCATATTATTCATTACTCTCTTTATATAAGTTGTTGAAATAACCATTATTTTTGAAAGAAATTAAATATGTTCGCCAGATGATATGGCGATATTTTTTTTCCGCCAAGGATGACAGAGTTTTGAGATTAAAAATTCAAATTTTATCAATTTTACAGCAAAAATAACTCAATCTAACGCATGTACATGATAACTAATACATATCTATACCCAAATATGGGGATTAAAATCGGGAAATAATTTTCCTTGATATGTAGTAATTTTTTACAAAAAATCCAATGGGCGATTAACATAGGAAATATTTTTCTTGCATCCACGGACGGCCAGTGACGTCATCACTTCGCTTGCGTATTATTGAATATTTGATACGATCGTAGCGCAGTCTGCCGGATCCAATGTGAAACATTCCAAAATCAACAACAATTTATAAGTGATAAATTAATTAAATAAACAATTTAAATTGGACTGAATTGTAAATCTAAACCATTCTCAAATCCACCTGAAGACACACAAAAAAGTTCATTAAACTCGGTCCAGCCGTTTAGGAGGAGTTCAGTGACATACACACGCACAAAAGAAATATATATGATAAATACAAAGGCACAGATTTAGTATAGACCCCCCCCCCCTTGTCGACTTTAAATATTTTTGGCCATTTTTGCGATGAATTAACATGGCTATCTCAATTGCGTAACTGACGATCTTGGTGAGAAACGTCCGTACTACTTCGGTGCCAAATTTCAAATTTTTCTAAACTAAAGCTGTTCCATACAAAAAAAAAAAAAAAAAAAAAGAAAAGAAACTATTTTATGATATATACAAAATAAAAATAAAAAATTCTAATAAATTCGAAATTATTACTATTTACAATTAAGGTGAAAACATAAAAGAACCTTTATAAGTTACATATAAAGTATCAATTAAAACGAAAAATTTCGTTTTACTGTAGAAAAGAAAAGTACTACTAAATTAAATAAAAATTTTAATCTAATACCAAGTATCCCTATGAAAATATTTATTTACACGCGAATATTTTCATAGTATATTAATTTTTTTTCTAATTTTTATTGTTTATCACGCGAAATTAAAAATAATTTATTTCCGGAAAAAAATAAATAAACGTGAATTTTGTTTACTTTGGCATCAAATATATTTTTCTTTTTAATCATTTTAAAGTTAAAATGGAGTTTTTATTTAATATCTTTTGATCTAATTATCCGATTGAACTGAATTGTAAATCTAAACCATTCTCGAATCCACCTGAAGACACACAAAAAATTTCATTAAACTCGGTCCAGCCGTTTAGGAGGAGTTCAGTGACATACACTCGCAGAAAAGAAATATATATATATATAAAGATATATATAAAAGAGTAGAAAATAAAAATATTTAAAAAATATTAATAAAATTTCAAATATTTTTTTAATGATTTAATTATTGAAACATACGGTTTTTAAAACACTTTTAAATGTATTGTTTTTTAGGCATTTTTTAAACAATAAAAATTCTATTACGCTTTTAAACTTAAATATTCGTAACAAAATTTTACTGAAAACGTATAAAGATGTCATTTTAAATACTGATTTACATGTTTAATCCAAATGTCATTTCTAGAACTTACTTTTAGATTAGCACTGAAATGTAGAGCAGCAAATTATTTCTATTAAACTTTTCGAAAACTTCTTTTAAATACGTAAAAAAAAAAAAAAAAAATAATAATAAAAAAACTTATAATTTTACGTTTTTTGTCTGATAAAAATAGCACGATAGTTGTTTTGCATTTTCTTCTTACCTAATGAACTGTTTACGATAAACTAGTGCCAAATATTCGATTTGCATATAATAATTTTTAAAAAATGAGAGAAAATTCTCAGTTACAGATAATTTGTAAAGAGATAATCTGTTAATATTTTCAAGATGAAAAAGTATTATATGATCAATTGTTACACAGTTTGTTTAGAAAAAGAGTGAAAGATTAGTTGACTCCCTGCGTCAAATTAACTGCGCCATAGTAAACCTAAATAACATATACCAGTTTCAACCTATTCTAGTTATGTTTACGGAAATTCAAAAGCGGGCAGCCAGATACTCAGACCAGAGAAATCGAAGACATAAACACTTTTTTTAACTTTGCTGGAAATATAATAGACAGTTGTTAACTGGAGATATCAAGTTCTTTATTCAAACGAAAAAACATAAACACGTTATCCCCGATGCAAATAATCATCTGTACATCTTCCTGTAAGATTTTCATTTTTATCTTAATTATAACTTTTATTTTACAAAATCTTAATTTATTTTTCTGTTAAAACTAACAGTTCCTATTTAGCTGTTAAATGCTTAGTGATTATTTTGAAATTAATCTGATGGATTTATATAAAAAGAATTTATAATAATAAATTCCATTTATGCTTTCTTAAATGAACTGATTGATTTTTCTATTATTTTCTAGGTAAGTGAAATTCTCCTTATTCTGGTGAAGATGCCAACAGGTTTGTAATTCTTTGATACAAATTTAATTTAAAATTTAAATTTAGAGATGATAACAGCATTTCCAGTTCTAACATTCAAAATCTGAAAATCTATAACATTTTATACATCTTTATGTGAAGGAAAGACATTTTGATCATTTGTTTGAATAAGTATTCGCGTTGCATACAATTCTGTTGCCACACACTTGGGAAAAGGAAACCCACGATGAATTTTGATGCTCAAATATTACTTTTTTTGAAGCTTACCTGATATTATTGATATACGAATGTTGTATGCGATAAAAGTGTAGGGCTTCTATTTCCTTGAACAGCCAGTAACATGTGCATTTGAAATTGTCGTTTATATGACACGTGTGTACGAGGAAGTTGAATTTATATTTTCATCCATTTAGTTATATAATAGAAGAAAATTCTTTTTAATTTTATTTATTTATTTATTTTATTGTTAGTTTCATATACTATATTCCAATTAAAATTTTAAATTATTATTTTTTGTTTCTTAAAATAAAATTTAACATAAAAAATTTAAATTTAATGCCCCTTTTTAGATTATTCTGAATGTATTAAATATTGTTTAAGTTTTCAAATTAGAATGCAAGATAAAGGATACTTTCTTTAATTTATTACTATTACTACTACAACTAATAGTAATAATATACTTGAAGATTCAAAATAATTTTGATATTTAGAGAAATATAGTATAATTCTTATAAAAAACAATTGGAAAAATCTATATTTTTAATTGTATTTGGTATAATAGGCTTTTTGTGGGAATAATATGCTTTTTATAGGGACTGCTGTATACATGTGTGTGTATATGTACGTATGTATATATATTTGATATAATCTTTATAAATTCAGTGGCATGTTTGTCTGTTTTTTTTCCTTGTACAGTTTAATTCTTTATTATTATTGTTGTTATTTCGAATAAATAAAGTCCATAAATACTACGGTACTAAGATAATACATATTTTCTTTTCTTTTTTAATGTATGGATAATTTTTAACAGAAAATTAATAATAATAATAATAATAAACTTTTATTTTGTTCTCTGTGATTCATGAAATATAATATAACATATATTATGTAACACAAACACACACACATACACACACATGTATAATTATTTGTGTTATGTATGTGTGTGTGTTTGTATGTATGTTTTTTAAAAGTACTACATCAGTCAAAAAAATATTAATTAATTAAATATATTTCACTCATTCATTTTCAATGTATATTTTGTTATGTTTTATACTCCCCAGTTACCTTTAAAATAAATTCCACTCCTTTAAGAAAGGTCTACAACAGGTCAATGGCATTTATTTAGCACCATTTTTGTTTTATAAATTAACTATGCAAAAACAAAAATAGAAAAAATATTAGAAAGAACGTTTTATTAGAACGTACTATAAGAAAGCCAAAGTTTTTTGTTTTGTAAGTTCTTCATTGCAAAGGGATACTTTCCTGTTTAAAAGCTTATTAATATAAATCACTTGAGTCTTTTGGGCATTGACCGAATAAGTACATGAAGAGGCAAAAGTCATTTGACATGTGACCAGGCTTAAAATAATAATAATAATAATAATAATAATAATAATAATAATAATATTCTGTTTTCTGAAATACATTTTTTAAAAATTAATATAAAATGTTAGAAGAAATACAAATTGGTAGTGTTTGCGTTGAACAAATTATGTATTTTCATTGTATATTTCAACTTTTAAAATTCTATCTTTATTTTACATTATATTTGTTTAAATTTTGTTATAATTTTACAAATTTTACTCGAACTAAAAACTGGTACATAATAGGTAATTCAAAAGTTTAAAAAAATCCATTTCATTTTCTTATAACATTTTTCTTTTCACCAGAGAATATTCTTTTCTCTTTATACTTAGTTCCTCTTCATTTCATATTAGTAATTTCTTCATCATCCATCTGCACCAGGACTTCTAGTTAATTTCCATTGTCACCGTTATAGAACTTTTCGATTCCTATTAATATGATCCATTTTCATTTTTTTCGACCAGCCTTCAGCATTATTAACATTATTAAAGTCTATATTATTAAATTTCCATCTTTTCATCTTTGATGATTGTAATTTTTCAGCCGTATCTCAATAGTAACTATTTTCTTTTATTCTTTAACTGAGTACAAAAGTAGTTTTTTTTTAATCATCTTTTTATAGTACTATCCCATAAAATTACATTCCCCCACCCCCTGAAGTCAGTTTTTAAAGATTATAGGAGGGTATAAAATCTTTTTAGAAATCTCATTCATCTCATTCTTCACACCTTGACCAATAAAAATGCTGTTAATTATTTAATGTTGACCATGGTCTTGGCCACTTCTGATATTATGCACAACACTCATTCCCTTAAAAATTTGTGCACCAAGAAGTAATTGTGGGACCGTAACGAAACTTGGCACGAAGGTACATATCAAGAAAATATGCAAATGATTAAAAATGCAGCGTGATTGGGCAATGTGTAATACCACTAGAGAGCATTGAACTTCGTTCTTCTTGGTATATAAAACAGGTAAGTAGAACTTGTTTGCGTGTACTTAACCTGCTGCAGAGGGATACTTTTCAAATAGAGATGCTGCTAGACAGCCATCCAAAACAGTATGAGCAGCTGTCAGAGTTTGAGAGGGGAAGAATAATCGGGATGATGGAAGCCGGGTGTTCAGCTCGGCAAGTAGCCCGCCACCTAGGGCGTTCTGATTTTTCCTGTGAAGAGGTGTTGGGACTAGTCGACCAGAGAGAGGTCGCTTTCACGTCGACCACGCTCAGAACTTCCTCAACAGACTAATAGTCGAGAAAACCGTCACATCATACGATACACGCGCATAGCGTCAAATGTCTTATTGTCCATCATCTGGACAGCAGCGCCATCACGACCTGTTCCAGTTTTTGTCCGTACCATCGCAAGTCACCTGGCAGAAGAACATTTGCTATCGTGGCGCTCATTACGTGTGTTGCCAGTTATACCCACCCTCCCTATCCGCCGTTTGGCGTGGTGTCGCGCTCGACAGGATTGAACTGCAACCGAGTGGAACAAGGTCGTCTTCAGCGACGAATAAAGATTCAATTTGGGCAGTGATGACAATCGTGTACGTATGTGGAGGCCCAATGGTAAACGCCACAATCCTGCCTTTGTTTTACAGCTGCGCATCGCACCCACAGCTGGTATGCTGGTATAAAATGATATATTATCGCATACGACACACGGTCACCCCTAATATTGATCCACGGAACACTGACAGCTCAGTGGTACGTTCATGACATCCTCCAGTCATAGGTGTTGTCACTAATGGCAGGCTTCCCAAGAGCCATTTTACAACAGGACAGTACTCGGCCACACGCAGAAAGGATGTCACACGACTGCCTCCGTCAAATTATTACTCTTCCCATGCCTGCTCGATCCCTAGATTTGTCACCAATCGAGCATATTTGTGATCACTTGGAACGGCAAGTTCGTCAGCCTACGAGTTTGGACGAATTAGAGGTGCGTTTACAACAAATACGGAACGAGATACCGAAACATCATACAGGACATCTATGCCTGAATGCTCGCTTGTATCGCATCGTGCAATCACACTAGAAGTAGCTCAACAGGCTGCAAAAACCTCCATTTTTTAAGTTTTCCTGTAATAAATGATCATTTTGCTTTGATTTTGTAGTCACTTACTTATATCAACATTGTACTTACGTATGTAAAATTTCGTTTCAGTCTGACAACTCTTTCTTGGTGCGCAAATTTTTATGGCAATGAGTATATATATGTATATTCATATATATATTATTGGTCGGCCAATTCAAAATTCCTTCTTTCTTTATCCCTTTCCGACCCAGACTTTACGATCATACGGGTTAGACATCCACGACATCCACTTACATTTTTGCATCTGGAACAGTCGTATGTAATACAATCAGGAAATGAACGATTGAGCTAATTAGCAGAAAGTGTAAAGTATAATTTTCAATCAATAAATGTCGATTATTGTCCATATTTTTCTTTCAGTTTGCAAAAACAGAAGAATGCAATGTTTTAAGATAAAAATGTTTCGGGTGGGAAAGGGCTTTAAATTTTCACATTGGTTTCGTGGGAAGCCTGGTCATTTCATCGCCTTTTTTTTTTTAATAGGAAAATTCGGGGAGGGGGGAGTATAGCTTTTAAATTCTAGGTGGTCTTGGCATGGCAATATTTTCACTTTTTATGGCCTTTTTGCATTCAGTCATTCTTTGGAAATTTACAAAGCGTGAATATTTTCTGCCTAATACTGCTACATAATTATCTGTGTTTTCTTATATTTACTAATTATTAGGACAAAATTTCACATAAATGTTCATTTTAAGAGATGATTTCTTTGTAAAAATATCAAACATTTTTTAAAACGTCATTTAAGATACTACAATGAGCATCATTAAGTATAAAAAATGTACTTTGTAATTAATGATTTTCTTAAATTGGTAGAATTGTGTAAAATTTCGCATAAACATCCATTATGAGAAATATTTCCATCGTAAAGATTTCAGAACGTTTTTAAAATGCTGTTTATCATACTGTCTTGAACGCCATTGACTATGAATACATATTCTACATTGATAACTTCGCAAGCCATTCGAAATTCAAGGTTTTTTTTTTTTTTTTTTTTTTTTTTTAACAGAGAAATAGAATGGAATAATATGGACTTGCATAGGAATCATATGGAATTGCATATGTCTAGTAATCGGCCAAATTCATTTTTATTGTCATAAATAATGCCCTGGAGTAGAAATTTATGTGATGGGGATCTGAGCTCAAATAATAGGGTATCGGAGCTCAAATAGTGAACTTAAATAATATATAATATTTTTAAGAAGTTCCAAAAATATTTATGGACGCTGGTGGCGGATAGACGAGCAGATACACAGACGGACAGTCGGACAGAGAGATACGCTAATTCAAATAATATTCACATTTAAAAATTAAGTGTTAAAAACGCTTAATGTAAACGAAAATGGAATTTCAGCAAATTTCCAATAATAGCCCTTCACGTAACTGAATATTTTTGTGTGACCCCGTAAATCTTAATTCTAATTATACTATATTCTACAGAAAGCATTCTTTTGTGCGTAAAAATTGAAATATGTTATTTATATAAAAATAACATATTTTCATTTCATTAATATTTGTGGAAAATAAAGTTTTTAAAATATTGAAATACTTCTCATAAAACGCCGTGCTTTGGGACTTCCGGGTGTCCCTGTATAGAAACCAACGGTGGTATTTACTCTATTTCAATAGAAAACATCCAATAGTAAGCTTGAATAACATATTTCAATTTCAATAAAATTTGGGTAAAGTAACGGTATTAAAATATGCTTTATAGAAATACCTGTCATAGACCGCAATGCTTCGGAATACTTTCGGGTGTCCCTGTACACAAGCCATAAGTTGTATTTGCTCCATTTTTCTGGAATATTTACGGAAGTTAGATCACGAACACACACTCAGACAGACAAGCCGAAGACATTAACACTTTTCAGCCTTTTTGGAAAGTGTTAAAAACCATTTTAAATAATGATATTTGTTAAATAATTAAAATAAATTTGTAAAAATATATAAAATAATATTTGTTTAAGATTTTCTTCTGTTTTTTGGGAACAGGTAAAAATTAAATAACATGATAAAATGTACATTTTTAAAAATCGACCTTAATCAAAGGTTGATTTCATAAAAACAAATTACATTAGGAAAAATAATCTGGTATGTCACTCACACGACTTTCTCTTACCCCGAAATTTAATACTATAAATACAGGTTGGAGATTAACATAACGAGTATTGTTACGTAAACCTATGTTAAAACAATTGAAATTAGGTTTTGAAAGAGTTTTATATGATGATTAGTTATGTGTGAGGGGGGCTACCTCCCCCTCAACCCCCGTTTCATTATGGCACCTATACTTATATCGAATTTAAATCTGTTATTAAAATTAAAAGTACACTTAAAATTATTCAAACAAATTTCACACACACCATTACTTGAAACTTATTATTCTTGATCAAACTTTTCCAGCAACAAACTTATATTAACTTTAAAATACAACTTTTGGATCGCCTGAAATTATTCGTTTATAAGTTACTCCCACAGGAAAAGATCAAACTTTAAATAACTTGACTTCGTTAATCAGGAAGCCTCAAAACGTGTAAATATACAAAAAACAAGGTATTTAGTTTAAAAACGTACATTATTTATCATATGTGTATGATGAATTCATTTCCATTCCTCAGCAGCTTTCCTGTCCATTGTAAAATATTATTGTAAAGCACTTTCACTAACAATAAAAAAGAATGTTATCGCTTAAATATTTGCATCCCTGTATATCTTTTGAAGATTATGTACAAACCACATAGTGCACCTAAATATAATCCTATAGTAATAATATACGGCACAACCTGAAATGCATTTCCATCAATTGTCAGCTATTTTCGCACATAATCTGGTTTCCTTGTGTAGCCCTGTAAATGAACAGTGAATGATTTCGCTGCCATATTCTACATGAGACATGTTTTTACGCATATAAAAAATATATATTCATTCCATTTGGTTTAGTGCAATGTATAAATGTTAAACTCTACTTCCCTGCAATTTCTCCCATAGACCTAATGTATTTGAATACTCTTGAGTGTCTCTGTACACGAACCATTTGCTTCATCTAAACGAAAAGCGTAGTGTAGCATTCTTATATGATACACATTTAGAATACCAAGTTTGGACTTTCTGCTGCAATTTGCTCTTGTTATATGCTGATAACGGACAGATACACAGACAGCCACACAAACCGCTAAAAACATGATTTTTGGATTCAGGGGACCTCAAAAAGTGTAAATAAACCAAAAACTCACTTTCGGAAATTTAATTAAAAAACAATATTTTCTCTACCTTATGGGTAAGAGAAAGTAAAAAAAAATATACATTTATTCACTCCATTATTCCACACTTTTTCAGATATGAGTGACTTTTGTAATTCAAGAAAATTCAGCCGAGTAGAATTTTTAACGAACCTTTACTCGTTAAAAATTTGCTGTAATAGGCAAAAGATTGAAAGAGGAAAAAAAAAAAAAGGCGAATACAATTGCGTATAAGAAATTTTTCCTTTTCGGATGCTTTCAAGTGTTCTATTTTTGCCATTCGGAAGACTTCTGCAGAACTTCCTCGAACAAAAGTGTATATAATGTCGTTGCTAACTAGCTGCTTTTGTTATGCATATGCAGTTTAAAGATACATTGTTTGGATAATTGCCTATCTGAAATGAGTCTAAGTATCTAAAATTATTCTCATTTGAATGTTTGCTCAGGGTGATGAAAAAGGGATATGAGAAAATAATCATTCCAAGGAAATATAAAACATATTACTTTTGTCAAAAACATCTTAACGTAATAAATTCAATTCACATGTTCTGTTGATTTTGGGAATTAATAAATACTATAAAAATGAAATGTTGATTTAAAAATTCGCAAAAGAAAAAATAATGTCTCTGTAAAATATTATGTTATTAGCCAAGTATTTCGATAGCAAATTCATACATTTCGAAAAAAAAAAAAAAAAAAAAAAAAATATATATATATATATATCTATCTATCTATCTATCTATATATATATATATATATATATATATATATATATATATATATATATATATATATATATATTCGAATTTAATCTTTGTTAATTATGTTTTCTTTCTTTTGTCTAAGTTGCGTAGTACATTTTCCAGAACCAAAATTAATTCTACATAAAAAATGATATAATTAATCGCTAGTATTTAAATAAAATTAAAAGTAATTTTAATTTTAATAAGTTTCCTTATTCTCCTAAAATAATTTTATATAAAATTTAAAGAAATAATAAAAAAAAATGCATCTGTAAATAAAATCCTTAAATTTCACCTAATAATTTAATTTTATAAATAAACATTTAAATTATCAAATTAAATTTATGTTTTTTTTTTTTTTTTTTTTTTTTTTTTTTTTTTTTAAGTTTACATTAAATTACCCTTAGCTTTTTTATATTAAACGAGTAAAACATGTGAGTTGTTATACACACCTTCTTATATTTATAAGGACACTTTATATTTTGAAATAATTAATGCAAAAATAATTGTGAACAGGATTATACTAAGTGCACTTAATATATCTAGTATTCTAAAAACCAAAATTGCTATAATTTTTTTAATATGAAACAAAATTAATAAAAAATAATGCAAAATGTGTTTTTCTCCACGTTTTTAGATGTTCATAATTATAGGGACAATCCAGATTTTTTCGTTTTATTTAACTTACTAACGGATAAATTACAGTTAACATGCGAATTTGTTAACTACTGGGCTAGATTAATTCATATATAAGCCTTCAATTTTTCTTGGACGGACATTACTGATAATTCCTCGAAAAAAAGAGCGTTCAAGTAGTGAAGTATGATAAATGTGTTTTTTAAGTGTAAGGATAATTTCAATCCACCGAATTTCTAATGAAATTCGAAGGTCTAAACTTGCTGATGGAAATGTGATCAAACGTTGAACTGCTGGTTCCATAGGAAAGAGATCTGATGCAAAATCAGAGTTGTTTTACAGAGATCGAAGACTCATAATTTCTCTTACTGTTCTACTCATAATGACTGCTGCTGAATTTGCTCGTAATTTTTTACGAGAGGTTAGGGTCCACATTTATGCATGTTTAAAATAATTAATAATATGGTAAAATGAATAAAAAATCTGTAATAATCAATCAGCATTTAATGGGGGAAAGAACATCTGTGTTAAAGTTGAATAAAGACAATATTAAATGGTAAAATGTTGCATTTTCGGATGAAAAACATTTTATTCTTAATTAACCGAATGGTTTTAACAGTTACTGGCACGATCTGAAGATAGCGAAAAACAGAGCAGAATTTTTAAAGACAGATATGAATCGGGCATTTTAAAGGTGGATCTGTGGTGCTCTGGGGAGCTGCTTCTACTGAAGGCAGAATGAATTTAGTAATTTTTTCTATCATTATGAACATCAAGAGAATATCTGCAAATTTTAAACGTGGAATTATCGATTTTTGTTAGATTTTGGGGGGTAATAATTTTTTTTTCAACAAGACTTACATTTTTGCTCTACTTTTAGAGCAATAGGAAATAGTTTGAAGAAAGAAACTTCTGTATTATTGCCTTTCCCATGGCCTAAAAGTTGAAAAAACCTTAACATATGATGTTAGAAAAGTGCATGCAAGTGGAAAACAATTTTAAATAGTTTAAATGTATTAAGAATATCATATATCTATACGAAATGGTATTGAAACTGAAAAAAAAAAGTATATATATACCGGGTGATTCAAAATAGATGTTACAGCGATTATCTCGTAAACTAAGAAAGATAGAAACATACATCCAATTACAAAATTAGAGCAAATTAAGAGTAGATTTCAAAAATGGCATATTTTTTATACAATACATATTAAATACGAAATTTAATTTTTATACGGCCCCTTCTATCATGTGACTTATATTTAGAAAATTATTCTCCTCGCTCTAACAAGCAAAAAAAAAAAAAAAAAAAAAAAAAAAAAAAAAAATCATCTCTCTAAGTCAAAATCTCGCTGAGTTATTGCAATTTGAAAATGATGACTTACACCACTTTTTTTTCCAATTTTGGCATCTATTTTTCGACACCAACGGGCTGCCTTTAGGGGGTTATCTATGAGATGAGAAAAATTAAAAAAAGATCCTTTATTTTAAAATAGAAACTAAAATCATTCAAGCACGTGAAATCAACAGTTTTAAGAACTTAATGCAAATTTACAAAATTTCGTATTGTTAAAAAATTTAATAGTTAAATTTCTTAGGGTCACCTGCAAATTAAAACACGTTAAGAGAGGAAAAAAATTAAAAGTCTAGCAAAACCGTGTGGAATTTTCGCGCTTTATTTTTACCACTTCCCATCATGGTTGAAAAATTTAATGACTTCGGCTCTTTAACAATTCCAGCCAGGTTGAAAAATGTTAATGACTTCAATTTGTCTGTCTGTCCATTCATCTTTCTGTGTGTCCGCGCTCTAACTCCCGTGAATATTCATAGAATTTCCTGAAACTGATATATGTTATTTAAGTTCACTATCGAATGTTCCTCATTGAAAATGGAGTGAATACCTCTGCTAGCTTGTGCACAGGGACACCCGAAAGTATTCCAAAGCATTGTGTTCTATGAGAGGTATTTTTATAAACCATATTTTAATATCTTTAATTTATGCATATATTAATAAAATTGAAATACGTTATTAAAGTTTTCTATCGGATATTTTCTAAAGAAGATGGAGTAAACGCCATCACTTGTTTGTATACAGGGACACCCGAAAGTATTCCAAAGCATTGCGTTCTATGTGAAGATATTTCTATAAACCAAATTTTAATTACTTAGCATAAATCTTAATGAAATTGAAATATGTTATTCATATGCACAAAAGAATGCTTTCTATAGTGTACAGTACGATTAGCATTAGATTTACAGGGCACACGAAAATATTCAGCTACGTTAAGGGTTATTATTGGAAATTTGCTGGAATTGCATTTTCGTTTACATTAAACATTTTTTAACAATTTTTAACAGTGAATAGGATTTCAATTTGCATATTTTTTTTGTCTGACTGCCATCTGTCCGTCTGCCCGCCCCCAGCGTCTGTAAATATTTTCAGATATTTTCAGAAATGATATATGTTATTGAGGTTTACTATATGATATTCCCTATTTAAAATGGCATTAATTAATTCTCTACAATTGGTTTATGTACAGGAACGCACATAAAATGCCAATGTATTGCGTTTTGGGACAGACATTCTTATAAATTACATTTAAATAATTTTATACTGTAAAAATCATAAGGAAATTCATATTTATTGTTAATATTCTAAATGTTTTGTATAGAATATGATATCGTAAAGATGTATAATTCTATGTCAGGGGGTTACCACCATTCTCAACCCCCGTTTAATTACAGTGCCTATACTTATCAAAACAAAAATCAAGTCTGTTATCAATTTCCTTGAAACTTGCAAATCTTGATCAACTTTTCAAGTGGCAACTAGATATGGAAACCGAAGTACCAAATTCGCATTTCCTGTAGTTATTACTTTCTCATACCCATAAGGTAGAGAAAGTATTGTTTTGGGGCCAAATTTTCGAAAGTGAGTTTTTGTTATATTTACACGTTTTGTGATCCCCTGAATATGAAAATCGTGTGTTTAGCGGTTGGTCTGTGTGTGTGTTTGACTGTTATCAGCATATCTTAAGAACAAATGACAGCAGATATTCAAACTTGGTATTCTAAATATGTATCATATAGGGATGCTACACTAAGCTTTTCATTGAGATGAAACAAATGGTTCGTGTACAGGGACACTCAAGAATATTCAAATACATTATGTCTATGGGGGAAATTGCAGGTAAGTAGAGTTTAACACCTATAGACTGCACTAAACCAAATGAAATGAATACATATTTTTTATATGCATAAAAACATGCCTCATGTAGAATATGGCAGGGAAATCATTTACTGTTCATTTACAGGGCTACACAAAATTAGAGACTAGATTATAATGCGACAATAGCTGAAAATTGATGGAAGTGCATTTTAGGTTGTGCCGTATATTATTAGTATAGGTTTATATTTAGGTGTACTTTGTGGTTTGTACATATTCTTCAAAAGATATACAGGGTTGCAAATATTTAAGCTAGAATATTCTTTTTTATTGTTAGTGAAAGTGCTTTACTATAATATTTTACCATGTCCAGGAAAACTCCTCAGGAATGGAAATGAATTCCTCATAGACATATGATAAATAATGTATGTTTTTAAGCTAAATATGCATCGCTTGTTTTTTTTGTGTATTTACACGTTTTGAGGCTTCCTTATTACCAAAGTCAAGTTTTTAAAAGTTTGATTATTGCCTGCGTCGAATAATTTCAGGAAACGAATAATTTCATGAGATCACCCCTCACACAGAACTAACTATCATATAAAACTCTTCCGAAGCCTAATTTGAATTATTTTAACATAGGTTTACAGTATTCTTTATGTTACCTCTTAATCTCCAACCTGTATTTATGGTATTAAATTTCAGGGTAAGAAAAAGTCGTGTGAGTGGCACACTAGATTATTTGTTGTTAAATTATGCTGATAATTCATATATATACAGATCAGCCTGTAAAAATTTACCTTTCGTATTCAGGAGGCCTCAAAATGTGGTATTATACAGAAAAAAATATCGCTCTTCAAAAACTACTTTGTTTACAGTATGGGGAAGAGAAATTAATTTTCCGTTCTGTGTCAGCAGTGTTCTTCGAAAAAAAAAAAAAAAATGCAGCAAAGCACTTACGCCAATTACATTTAATAATAATAATAAAAAAAATGTTTACCTTAATTTTGGGTAGCCCTGTATATTATCTATAAACTATATACAAATGACTTTGTGTACGTAAATTTAGTGTTATATGTAAAACAAGTAACATAAATTGAAATACACTTCCAGCAATTCCCAAGTATAGCTCCAATATATTAAAATACTCTGGGTAACCCTGTAAATGAATGATGATTGATTGCTATACCACAATCTACATAAAACATGCTTTTATGCGTATAGAAGATGTGTGCTTTTCATTTTGTTTAGTGCGGTATATACATGTCGCACTGTACATATGATAAATTTCACTCACAGACGTAATGCAGTTGAAATCTCTTGGATGACACTGTAAACAAACAATTGTCTGATCGCAACGAATACTTTCATGTAGCACCGCAATATGATACGGATTTAGAATATCGAATCTGGATTTTCTGTTACTATTTGTTCTTGAGATATTCTAATAACACACACACAAACACACACACAGAGAGAGAGAGAGAGAGAGAGAGAGAGAGAGAGAGAGAGAGAGAGAGAGAGAGAGAGAGAGAGAGAGAGAGAGAGAGAGAGAGAGAGAGAGCAACCGCTTAAAACATGATTTTTGAATTCAGAGGATCTGAAAACGTGCAAATATAACAAAAGCTAATTTTCGGAAGTTTGACTCAAAAACAATTCTTTCTCTACACCGTGTATATGAGTAAGAGAATGTATAAAAGAAAAGAAAGAAAAATGAATTTGAAAATTCCCTTTTAGTACATAAATTATTCATAAATTTTATTCGTTAAATTATCAGTGAGTATTCTCTTATGTATTCACAGAGACATTACAGGTTAAAATAGCCGTCTTTACCTGAATATTTTTTCTTCCCCCCCCCCCCAAACGCTGATCAACGTGGGCCTTATTACAAACGCTATAGTAATTACAATTTCTCACTTTTGATACAACCCCTTAAGATTTGGCGAAAAATTCTAGAATTTTGAAATTGCAATAACTCAGCGAGATTTTGACTTAGAGAGATGATTTTTTTTTTTATTTTGATTGTTAGAGCGAGGAGAATATTTTTCTAAATATAAGTCATATGATAGGAGGGGTCGTATAAAAATTAAATTTCGTATTTAATATGTGTACAGACCCTTGTACAAAAAAATGCCATATCTGAAATCTACTCTTAATTTGCATTAATTTTGTAATTGGAAGTATGTTTCTATCTTTCTTAGTTTACGAGATAATCGTTGTAACATCTATTTTGAATCACCCAGTATACCAGAGAGAATGTCTGACTGTTTAGCTCTAAAAAGAGACCCCATACAATATTAATTTAAAGAATAACTGAAAAAAATTACTAAATTTCGAGCTGTCCCTATAATTGCGAACACCTGAAAAATCATCTTTTTACCACATTTAAAGTTTTTAAGATAGAAAAACGATAAAACTTTTTAAATATAGTCCATTAATGAAATTCAAATTAATTAAAAATATATTTGTTTAAATAACAGGGTTCAGTATTTAGTTAATATAGAAAAATGGGTGTCCTTATAGTTATGAGAAGAAGTGTATATGTATGGTGGGTGATAAAATTATGAGAAATTTTTTTCATTTTGACATTTTCTCAATTTTCTAAAAAATTACTGGACGATATGGCCTGAAACTTCAGAACATTTAAAAAGTTACATTTTCTGCTATCGTGAAATTAGTAGGCCAGCCACAAACTGCAGAAGAATGCAATACTTTGGATCACTCTGTATCATAAATAGTTACAAATGACTTGAAATTTAACACATTGTTGCACATACTATGTACAATATTTATATGTCTTGTAGGGGGAATTGCGCAAATTTTTAGGCACATATATATATTTTTTCAAACATTATGAATTTTTCGGCAAGTTGTTTGCTTATAAAAATCGAAAAAATCGAAGATAAATAAATAAATAAATAAATAAAATAAAATAAATAAATAAATAAAAATTAAATAAATAAATAAATACTAGTAATTTGATTACTTACTGTATATATATATATATACATATTTCGGGGTGAAAATTCGATTGAATTTATTTTCGTCTTAAGGTAAATTTCCATTTGCTGTTAACTTTTTATCTGCTGGTTACTAAGTATGGATTTAATTGGATTTACTCGGAAAAAGATATAATGATTTTGATGAAAGTTTAGGATTTAAGATTATGCAAGAGGACATGTTTATTTATTATATAAAGCCTGATTTCTGACATATAAAATAGTTAAAATCTTGAATAAAGAAATGATAAAACCAAACAGATTGTAAGTCTTATAAATTAATTATTACTTATTACTTATTATTTATTATTAATTTATTATTAATTACTTATTAATTATTTATTAATTAATACATAAGATAACTATATATAGTTTGTACTTTTTTTCCAGTTTACGTTTTAACTCTTACGTTTAAAAAAAGCGGATGCTTTGTTTGCAGCATTCGTGCCTCTTTTATTCGCCTGAGAAGGGTCGTGTTCTTTTCGACCTGAAACAATTGCTGCAAGTTCTTATACTTTATGGAGTTTATTCAAATTTTTGCACCAATTACTTTTAAACGCCAGCTCTGTGGTGCTTTCTTATAATAAGTAAGTGCGTCCTCGTGGCAGAATTGCTGCGCACTAAAACGTTATTGCGATTGGACAATTTGAAAAAAAGAAAATACTCTAATGAAGAAGATCACGTGGAGTATTTTTTAAGTAATATTGTTAGAAAAGCAAGTTTGCCCTAGGAAAAAGATTGGCATTTCAAAGATGTAGATGCAGAAAACCCTAACAATTTATTTAAAAAATATTTCATAAAAGTACCTGATAAAAATTCAAAATAATGACGTGAATTAAGGAAAGTTTGTTATACTTTAAAATTTGTAATAAATTAATACTTCATGAAGATTTTTTTATAAACTAATCACTACACCTCCATAGCAGTTAACTTTTCGGTATATATATGCATATTTTTTATTAAGAATAATCACAGCGATTCTGGTGCTTAGTTAACTGGAGATAATTATTAGAATATTGCTACCGACAATTTTTATTAAAATTTTGTGGTAATACTTCTTCCGGTAAAACTGGAAGAAATAGTAACTATGTAACCCTCTTTAATTCTTTAATGCCTACTATTTAATTTCTTTTGAAAATTGCTAAACTAATTTCAAAAATGGCTGTTAGACACATAAATAGGAAAAAATCATAAATATGTAAAAAGAAAAAAAACAGCACTTTTGATGTCCGAGAAGTGTTTGGTTTGAAAACTGATGTTTGGTGATGTTGGTTTGTCAAAACTGATTAAATTCAATTAAAAATTAATTTAATAAATAAATAACTGTGTGAGTAAACAATATGAAAGGCAAAAAACTCGCAAAAGTTGTTTCAGGTTAAAGTAATAGCATGAAACTTCATCACGTGAACAAATTCTGCACTAATACAAGATTAAAGAAGTAACTACGCATTCACGCCAAAATAAGAAATTTAAAGTATCTTCTGAATTTAGCTCTTTCTGAATATCTTTTGTTAAACTGTGGAGTTGTAGTGCTATTTACCGAAAATATAAGACCGAAAAGTTTAAAAATCGATTTAATCAAGTGCAGGGCTCGTGAAATACGGTCGCGCCTGGTAGCAAATCGTGACCCATATATTTTAACTGGTGACTGTGTTTTCAACTTTAAGGTAGCTGAATAGTTTTTTCTTTTTTTAATTTTTTTTTAACGTAGCTCCTTAACGTAGGTTGCGGTAGTAGTTAACTAGCAGAAATCGTCACGTAAGGAAAAAGCGTCACGCTTTCCCCGTGCAAATTTCTCTCGCCAGAAAGAAAAACTCCAGCAATTTTTACTTTTTCTCCCTAGTTAAGGTTTCTAAGGAAGAACGCAGAGGCCCGGAGTAATGGTCTAGTATGCTGATATTCATTATTTTACTTTATTTTAGGATTCCTTTTCTCGTCACCAAATCCTCGTTGAACGTTGTTGTTTCGAATAGACAAGCATCGTACGCGGCCGGCTGTATAACCTTAATATAACCTTAATATTAAACACGGGGAAATTTTTTTAAGACCTACTTGTTATTTGTTTATGTTTTGAATCATACGTGAGTTACATTGTCTTATTATTGCAATTTTGAATTGGAGAAAAGTCGTTCCTGACAGGGGTCCCCCAACCGCACATTTTTTTTTTTTTTTTAAATTATTTTGGAGAAAAAATTGGTTCCCCAGAATCGAACTCCGATTCTATTCTCGATGTAGACTCTCTCCATTTTGACTCCCGCTCTTCTCATCCCGTTTTAATACGCTGTGTTGAATCAATAAGCTATTAGGGGATTCACACCGCTTTTTTTCTGTGCATGTTTCCCATTTCGCTGTTGTAAACGTTAGATTTTGAATAATAAAAAAAATAAAGATGTAAACGCAAATTTTTGAATTAATAGAATCTCTATGATAAATTTTTATCTAAAACAATTAATTATCAAATCCTCAAATATAATCTGTAAATAAATCAACTAAACAATAAAGTTTTTAATCTGGCCCAAATATGATCGTAATAGCAGCAATGATCCGATAATGACAACTAAAATTGAGAACTTGAGCTAAAAAGGAATATAATAAAAGAAAAATGACTCACCAAAGCAGCAGAGGTGAAAAACGAGGACAGCAGTTGTTTTAAATCACGAAAATTTATTATTGATAAAACACACACATAAGCTACAAAAATAGGATACTGGCCAGCCCTTGGGTAAAAAAGAAAATAAGGCATGAATGATCGTAATACACTAAAAAGCTTTCACAAGTTTTGCACTGAATTTTTTATGATGGAATAAAAGATCTGATTTAGTTCACAGTAAGCAAATTGCGTTCACACTATACACTACAGTATATTCGACGTTCACCTTCATATAAATAAGTTTTGCATAGGATAAAAGGCCAATCGACGTTCACCTTCATATAAATAAGTTTTGCATAGGATAAAAGGCCAATCGACGATATTCTGCACCTGGCTGAGCCCCACTTAAACTCTGAAGATAGTGTCCGGTAAAAGGAGATGGTGCTCAATACTTAGTAGATGAAAATGGCGCTTGACATTAGTAGCTCACGCTTCATCAGTATTAAATTGAAGCGAATTCTTGTATCGCTAACGGATATTTTTGTCAAGTCTACTGGCCAAAAGGAGTGTATTCCACCCCCTAATCCAGGACAGGGGTGGAATTGTTGAATACTTCGTTGGAGATAGCAACTGTAGATATTAGATGAAGATATGCAAACATCGGCACGTTAATTATTCCAATCATAATCTTCTTCGTTCTGAGTCTTCTCTAGTAAAAAATATATTGATGTAATGAAGTACTAGCATTCGTGACACGACATTTCGTTAATATTTCTTCATAGCAAAGGATGTTGAACATGAATGCTTTGATCAAATTTTTTACTATGGCGTCGGCTCGGATGCCACGGCGAAAACTGCCGGGCTCCAGCCAACACGTCTTGCACTCACTCGCTTTTCTCTGGATCTGCCTAACCGAACTTTTTCGCTGGCGAATTTTGAAGCCGCGCGCCGTAATCAGCCAATCAGCTTCGCGAACTTACCGGAAATGACGCGCATCGCCACTTCCTGAAAGAGGTTCCAGATTGTTCTCCAAGATTCTGGAAGAAATCCCCTGCTTGCATCCCCTCTCTTCGAGCGGGAAAGAGGAAGAAACGATGAGGGAAAATGGCTGCCCGGTAAAAATGAAAAAAAACAGTGGCGCGTTTATTTAAAATGCGCAAAATCGCTGTATAAAAATCTTGAAGTTAAATCCCGATATTATTAACGTATATGGATGGGGAATATCTCATTTTAAAGGTAGTGATTAATAGATTACTCCGGTATCGGTGTCATTACCGCTAAATTGACCAAAAGTATATTATTTTTAAATCTAAAAAAGAAAGTAAAATGTTAAGAAATAGTTAACATTGACTGTTTGTAGCTTTGTTTAATTTAATTTTGAGCGATCTAGCGTTTTCTCTCAATACGAAATTATTTTAGCATGCTGTATTCCCGGAGTAATGATGTTTTAAGATCGATTATTATCCATAATAATGTAAATTGTCTATTTTCTTTCTATTTTAACGATGTTTACGTTATGAAATTTTAAGAAAAATGTTACTATTAAACCGGTGTGTAACATTTACCCCCCCCCTTTTGGAAAAAAAAAATATTAGGGCACCCATTGTAAACAATGTAAGGTACTATATATGGAAAGTGCGGCACCGTCAATTGTAAATTTTGGACGGAATATTGTTAGCAGTTCCAGAGAGAGCTAAGTGAGGTAAATACAACAATCTTTGGTATGTACTAAATTAAAACAATAGTAAAATAAAAACAATTGTAAATATAAGATATGATAATAAATAGTGTTAATATTATGTTAAAATATTTGTATAAATGAGGTATATAAAAAGTATATATAATGAGTAAATATGAAAACAATTGCACAACACAATATCAATGTATAATATAAGTATAATATGATTATTAAAATAATAAGAGATAAATATTAAACACAAAACAGTTCACTGAACCAGGAGTTGGTGAGCCAGATGTATTATTTAATAGCTCAAGTTGCCATCTCATTCATCCATGGATTAACACAATTGGGTAGGGAGAGTAAAAAAAAAAAAAAAAAAAAAAAAATGGGAAAGAAGCAAAGAAAAAATAATTTATTATTATTAAAAGGTTATTGAAATATTGCACAGATAATATCATCAGTAGTATGCAGCAATTTTTTGATAAAGTAATCTTACTATAAACAGGACTTTTCCATGAGCTCTTTTTTTTTTTTTTTTTTTTTTTTTTTTTTTTGAAAATTTTGAAGATATTAATTTGATTTTCTAATCTATCATCCCTAGGCATACATAGTGGAGTTTCTGGACGTGTCGATGACACTGCAAAGAGGCTCGACTTGAACAAGTCCTTCAAAAATTCTCTTAGCCATTCATAAGGGAGATTTTAAATATGAATATCAAGATCAAACAAAATTTGTATAGTATGTACTTTTAGACCTTCATGTTAGTAACCTAGCCACAGATTTACGTCTATGTGAGATAGACCACGAGACTACAATGTGTACGTCTATATCGACTAATTGGTACTGTTGGTGAAATGTCTAACTATACTTCATAAATATTCCTTCTATGCATAGAATAAAACAATAATAAATCAAAACAAATTTTTCCTATGTTGTTGCCTGTTCTTTATGTTGATGCTGCATTCTAGATTGTATGTTTCAAATACACCTGAAGTTTTGCCAGTAAACAGGTAAGAAGAATTATATATCTATATATATATATATATATATATATATATTTTTTTTTTGAGTTATATTGTAGAGTTTAATGAAATTTCAGTGGTTCCACTACTCCGGACCAGCCTGCAAGAAGTAGAAATAGAAACTGTTTGTGCACATTAACAGCATCTTCCACCTTATATGTTTTTTCATTTTGTAATTTGTTTTAATAAAGTTATGTGAATAGTCACAGAGTTAATTTTTTATTACACTGGGTACACCTGTCCATGAATCAAAACTATCAAGTGAGTTGTATGAGAAAAGAAATTTTAACCACTGATGATTTTGCTGTATAGTGTTGTTATATATATCATTGCACACAAAAAAAAAATATATAATATATTGCACTTTGCCTTTGAATAGCTCATCTATCTCCAGCATAGAGCATGTATCATGTCTCCACCCGAACACCATGAAATGAACAAGAGATTTATATCTATATACACTTGCAATTTTGAGCCAAAACCACCCAAAAAAAAAATCTGAAAAACACCTGCCCCACACAGAAACAAAACCAAAAAAAAAAATGTTATTTCCCTTTATACAATTTACATACATTTACCTTAATCAATTTTGCACTATCGTCGTTAGCATCCTGAATTAAATAATTATTATTCCTGTATTTCCTAATTACCTTGAATGGACCTGAGTATTTAGGGCCAAAAGTAGATGGAGGAATAAATTCTTTGAGGTAGACTATATCGTCTAACTGAAAAATACGATATGGACCCCCCCTTAAAAATTTTTCATGTGTGTCAAAATAATGTTGTTCATTCTCCTTGACCATTTTTTGAGTTGTCTGGAAATGCTCCCTTTGTCTTAGTAAATAATCTGAGGGTTCTTCCACAACGTTTGGTGGACTAAAAATTTGGATTGGAAGATTTAAATCTCTTCCGAAAAACAATTGTGCTGGTGTAAAATTTGTAACTGCATGTTTTGAATTGTTATAATGTAATACAAAAAATGATAATCTCTCGGACCATTCTATCACTTGATCAGAGAGTGCAGCTACTGATTGTTTGAGACTACGGTGAATGCGTTCCAGAAGACCATTAGATCTGGGAAAATAGATAGATGTATTACGATGTTCTATATTTAAGGATTTTAAATAGTCATCAAAGTCTTGTGATTGGAAATTTTTTGCGTTATCTGACAAAATAATTTTAGGTATGCCATATCTAGAAAAATAATTATTTAAAGTTTTGATTATAGAATGAGAGGTTACATTGGGTAGTGGAACTGCCTCAAGAAAACGAGAATAATGGTCGACAACTGTCAAAATAAAAAATTTGCCATCAAGCGATCTGGGTAATTTTCCTACAACATCAATGGCTATCATTTCTCCCGGAGCTAAGTTAGATTTCGATATCATTTTAGGTTTGGTGTCTGTGGGTTTTGATTTATTAATTAGACATTGATGACATTCATTGCAAAATTTCTGAACTTGTTGAAACATACTTTTCCAAAAATACATCCTCTTCAAAATATCGTAAGTTTTTACTGCACCGAAGTGTGGTTGATGTGCAATAGCTATGGCATCGTTTTGTAATGACGGTGGTAGTATTATTTTAGGAGGATTATCGGAATCATCTATTTTTGTTTTGTACATTAATAAATTGTTGTCTTTGTTAATGATGTAATTTGGAAGGATTGGTTTATTGTCTGTAATCTTTTTTCTAATTTCCATAAGTTTTTTGTCCTGCAATTGGTGTTTTAGGATATTTTGAAAAGAAAGCAACTGGTCCCCTGGAGCAAAAATATTTAAAGCATTAACCGTCAGATTATCATCTGCATTGTCATACACTCGGGAAAGAAAATCAGCTGGGTTATTCATGCCTGGAATATGTTCCATTGTGTAATTAAAAGATTGTAAGTACATTAGCCATCTAGATATAATATCAGGTAGTTTACTTAAATTTAAGTGATATGTTAACGCTTTAGCATCTGTTAAAATTTTAAAGTGTCTGCCATAGAGGTGTTCATGAAAATACTTGACTGAAGCATAAATTGCAAACAATTCTCTTTTTATTGACGGATACTTTGATTCTGATGTTGAAAGAAGTTTTGAAAAAAATTGAATTGGGTAAAAGATGTTATTATCCCTCTGCATTAGTATGCCACAGATGGCATGCTTTGATGCATCTGTAACTAAGTAGAGATCCTTATTGTTGTCAATGTTTTTGATGGTGGGGTTAGAAAGAAGAATGTCTTGTATTTTCATGAAGGCATCTTGGCAGTCCTTATTCCAGAAAAATTTTACGTGTTTTTTGGTGAGGTTAATAATTGGTTTCAAAATTTCAGCAAAGTTAAATATAAGTGGGCGGAAATAATTGACCATCCCAAGAAATGATTGTACTTGCTTTACATTGGTAGGTATTGGAAAACTTTTTATTTTATGTACATTTTCAGGTGAAGGTGAATAACCATTTTGATTGATGTTAAAACCTAAATAAGTGATGTTTGTTTTACATAATTGTAATTTTGCTGGATCTAAAGTTAAATTAAATTCTCTGAGCTTCTGAAATACTTTTTGAAGCCAAAAGAGCATTTCCTCCATATCGTCTGCAGCCACAATGATATCATCTAAAAAGTACTGAATGTTATTCCCCTTAATCCCCTCAAGACATTTATTAATGAAAGTGTGAAAGTATGAAGTACTGTTCACTAATCCAAAAGGCAAACGACATGGTTGAAAATTACCGAATTCTGTGGAAAAAGCCAGTAGATGTTTGTCCTGTTCTTTTAATTGTATCTGAAAAAATGCTGCTTTTAAATCAAGTACTGAATATAGTTTTTTTCCTGAAATGTTTTGAATTATGTCATTTATTTTAGGAAGGCAAATTTTATAGGATTCTGTGATGCTGTTTAAAAGACGGTAATCGATGCACATTCTGAATTTTAAATTATCTGTGGAATCGTTAGGGAGAGATTTTTTTTTAACAAAAATAACAGGAAAACAATAGTTTGATGATGACTCTTCAATAATGCCTGCCTCAAGGAGTTGTGTAATTTCCTTTCTCGCGAATTCTTTAGCAATCTTTGGTATGGGATATGGTTTAGTTTGTAGAGCAAAATCGTGTAGAAGTTTAAATTGTGGTATCACCTTGTCAGTGCTGCCTAAAGTTTTGTATGAGGTAGAAAAGACATGAAAATTGGACATTAACAAATTAAGTAGTCTAGTTTTATCGTTAGGAGGTAAGTGATCTAAATTAAAATTTTCTGGTGTAAGTTCATTTTTTCTTAGTTTTAAGATTTCATCTGTGTTTAAGGCATTTATTTGATAAGTGGGATCTTCGTAGTTATAGTTGATATCTGCATCCTCAATGGTTTCAATTTTACCTAATTTAGTGTTTTTTCTGATGTATACGTTAGATTCTGAAGGATTGTGGGCATAAATAAAAATGAGTTTTTCGTTTAAATGGATACTTTCATTGATCTGTAAATTAAGTTTAGTTTTGATTGGAGTAAAGAGAAGATTTTTTGCTTGTGAATTGATTTCTGGAACTTTTAGAGCAACAATTTTAGATTGATGGGGATTGATTTTTACAACTTTAAGAGAATTAACAAATTTTTTTATAGAGTTTTTATTACTGTCTTGCATGCTTAAATTAGGGTTATTATGATGTGTGGTGGGAATTGAATTTGGCGTTTTGTTTTCATAAGGAAGAACAATGTTATCTACAATTAGACTTTTGTTGGCTGAGTCAAGTAATATTTTATTCCTGTTAAGGAAATCGTATCCCAAGATAAAATCATAATTGGAAGACCAATTTGAATTTGTGACAAAGAAAACGTTCGAAAACCATTTTTGTGAAATCTTAAATTTTAAATTGACAGTTGAGTAGTATGGTATTACAGTATTATCAATAGTTTTTATGTTAACTGAGCGTGATAAAAAATTTAGTTTCATGTGTTCCCTTAGACCCTCAATTACGTGTGGTTGAACTAAACTCAAATTTGCCCCTGTGTCGATTAATCCGTTAAAAGAAAAACCCCCTATGTTTATTGTAATTATCGGTAAACTATGTTCTATGTTATTGACTGAAAAAACACTTCTATGATTTTGCTTTGCATTTGGCTGTCATTTTTGGTTTCTATTATAGTACGGTCTTGTTCTATTTTTGAAGTTGCTATAATTTCCCCTTCCCCTGTAGTTGTTTTGATTTGAAGCGTTGTTTTGTGGGATGTTTCTGGAGGTGCCTGGGAATTTATAACAGTCAGTCGTCAAATGTTCTTTTCCACAAATGTGGCAAGAGACTTTTTTGAGGTTTTCAATCGTTTCAGTAAGCTCTTTGATCTTTTGGGCGTTTTCTATTTGTAGTTTTAGCAAAAGTTGCATATCTGATTCCTGAGTTATGTTGGCTATTGACCCAGCCCCTTCTGAGCTATCTAGAGCTCTTTCGATATTTTTTGCAATCCTGACCGCTGAATCGAAGTCTGATGGACCCTGTTTGGTGAGTTCAAATTTAATGTCCGACCTCAAAGCCTCTAAAAATTTTGAAAAAATCATGCCATGTTGGATGTCGATGATCTGTGGGGCATTATCTGGGTTAGGGACGATTTTGTTAACTAATAATTTTATTTCATCTGCTAGATCTGTCACATTCTGGCTGGGTTTTTGCTTGATCGAAGAAAAACGAGTCTGCAATTCGTGGTGAGATATGGGTCTGTCAAATTTACTTCTCAATAAATGTATTAGAGTGTTGAAAGAATTTTCCTGTGCCGCTGAAGGGTCATTATTTAGGAAATCAAGGGCTTTTCCAGTGCATTTAGATCGTAAAATAACCGTTCGCATATTGTTTCCCCAGTTCGCATGATTGGCGATGTCTGAAATTTGGCGAATAAAATTATTCACACTTTCCGTCTTTTCCCCCCCAAACTTATCAATGGTGGCTATAAGATTGTTCATTTTAACTGAATATGGGGTTTTAAAGTTAAATATCAATCAGAGAAATGAGGAGAAAAAAAAATTTTGACGACCCTATGCTTAGAAAATTTTTTATCAAGAGAAACTGAAATATAATCTTCAAATTACCAAATGCAAACAAACAGACCAAAAAGAAAATTGCGATACTGCAATATCAAACTAAAACAATGCTTTTCCTTAACCCCCCAAATACTATGACAAATAGTAAATATCAAAAATTTTATATCTATAAGATACTCATTGAATCAGAATAATACCTCACAAAAAAAAAATATATACCATAAATGTAAACAATAAATATAAAATCAAATATAAAGGAACAATGTTTGTATTTAAATAAATAAAAGGATAAAAGAAGAATTCTTTATATCTGTACCTTGATCTAGTACTAAAACCTAAATAACCAACAAATATACCCCTCTAAAGTGCAAATTTAGTATATAACTTAAAGAAACATTGAAAAGAAATCTCATTAAAATCAAAAATAAATTCCCCAATATTTGCATAAATAGAGAAATCTGAGATTGTAGGTATATTTTAAATTGATTTTTACCCTACCAAAATATATATATATATATGTATAATACTGTTAAGTTATTTGCACAATAAATAAATAAATAAATAGATGAATAAATAAATAAATAAATAAATAGATAAATAAATAAATAAAAATTGAATAAAACCTATCTCAATGATATGCAAGGAAATGTTATGTTTATCTTTTATTTATTCAAACCCTTGCCAACATAAATTATTTGTGAAATTATTACTCTCTTGGTCATGTGTGTCCGGATGGAGCTTAAAGTCACCAGTTCAAAAAGTGCCACATCAATATTGCAGAGCAATCTATATTACCCATTTCATGAAAATCAGTTGAATATATTTTAATTATTCTACATTAAGATACTTAACAATGTATGATCAAACACAACCCAAATCTTTTAAGTAAATTTTATTTTTCTTTGGATGGTGCTTGATAAATAAAAGATATAGGTATATCCATGGATGAAGGATATTGCTCTAAATAAAATAAAAAATCTCTGTCATCGGATCATTAATGCGTTTTTTTTTTTTTTTTTTTTTATTTTTTTTTTTTTGAAAATGAAATTAATTACATAATAACCACCGGTTCGGGACCTATTTAAATTTTTTAACTTTTGGAGCGGCACCAAGAATGTAAACGTTACTTTTTGAATAATAAAAAAAATAAAGATGTAAACGCAAATTTTTGAATTAATAGAATCTCTATGATAAATTTTTATCTAAAACAATTAATTATCAAATCCTCAAATATAATCTGTAAATAAATCAACTAAACAATAAAGTTTTTAATCTGGCCCAAATATGATCGTAATAGCAGCAATGATCCGATAATGACAACTAAAATTGAGAACTTGAGCTAAAAAGGAATATAATAAAAGAAAAATGACTCACCAAAGCAGCAGAGGTGAAAAACGATGACAGCAGTTGTTTTAAATCACGAAAATTTATTATTGATAAAACACACACATAAGCTACAAAAATAGGATACTGGCCAGCCCTTGGGTAAAAAAGAAAATAAGGCATGAATGATCGTAATACACTAAAAAGCTTTCACAAGTTTTGCACTGAATTTTTTATGATGGAATAAAAGATCTGATTTAGTTCACAGTAAGCAAATTGCGTTCACACTATACACTACAGTATATTCGACGTTCACCTTCATATAAATAAGTTTTGCATAGGATAAAAGGCCAATCGACGTTCACCTTCATATAAATAAGTTTTGCATAGGATAAAAGGCCAATCGACGATATTCTGAACCTGGCTGAGCCCCACTTAAACTCTGAAGATAGTGTCCGGTAAAAGGAGATGGTGCTCAATACTTAGTAGATGAAAATGGCGCTTGACATTAGTAGCTCACGCTTCATCAGTATTAAATTGAAGCGAATTCTTGTATCGCTAACGGATATTTTGTCAAGTCTACTGGCCAAAAGGAGTGTATTCCACCTCCTAATCCAGGACAGGGGTGGAATTGTTGAATACTTCGTTGGAGATAGCAACTGTAGATATTAGATGAAGATATGCAAACATCGGCACGTTAATTATTCCAATCATAATCTTCTTCGTTCTGAGTCTTCTCTAGTAAAAAATATATTGATGTAATGAAGTACTAGCATTCGTGACACGACATTTCGTTAATATTTCTTCATAGCAAAGGATGTTGAACATGAATGCTTTGATCAAATTTTTTACTATGGCGTCGGCTCGGATGCCACGGCGAAAACTGCCGGGCTCCTGCCAACACGTCTTGCACTCACTCGCTTTTCTCTGGATCTGCCTAACCGAACTTTTTCGCTGGCGAATTTTGAAGCCGCGCGCCGTAATCAGCCAATCAGCTTCGCGAACTTACCGGAAATGACGCGCATCGCCACTTCCTGAAAGAGGTTCCAGATTGTTCTCCAAGATTCTGGAAGAAATCCCCTGCTTGCATCCCCTCTCTTCGAGCGGGAAAGAGGAAGAAACGATGAGGGAAAATGGCTGCCCGGTAAAAATGAAAAAAAACAGTGGCTTGTTTATTTAAAATGCGCAAAATCGCTGTATAAAAATCTTGAAGTTAAATCCCGATATTATTAACGTATATGGATGGGGAATATCTCATTTTAAAGGTAATGATTAATAGATTACTCCGGTATCGGTGTCATTACCGCTAAATTGACCAAAAGTATATTATTTTTAAATCTAAAAAAGAAAGTAAAATGTTAAGAAATAGTTAACATTGACTGTTTGTAGCTTTGTTTAATTTAATTTTGAGCGATCTAGCGTTTTCTCTCAATACGAAATTATTTTAGCATGCTGTATTCCCGGAGTAATGATGTTTTAAGATCGATTATTATCCATAATAATGTAAATTGTCTATTTTCTTTCTATTTTAACGATGTTTACGTTATGAAATTTTAAGAAAATTGTTACTATTAAACCGGTGTGTAACAGGTGTTAAATTAATGCACTGTTTTAAGGAATTGGTTTACACTGCTCCTGCTTGTGCGTGCATTGAGACTTGGTGCTAAATTATTTTTCCTGTTCAATGATGGATCGATGCTGATAGTGTATCGATTTAGTGAAAAAAAAAAAAAAAAAAAAAAAAAAAAAAAAAAACTGGTTTCATGATATTAAATTCAAATAAATATTACCTGATGTATCATTCTAGCCTAGTAAAATATTTGGTTTTTAAAGTATAGAATTTTAATTTCTATCCTCAAATAAATTTCAAAACTAAAAAAAAAAAAAAAAAAAAAAAAAAGAGGAAAAGAATAAGAAAAAAGAGATGGAATATTTTTTACTGGCTACCAGAGATTTTTGCTGGCGATCATTTTCTTTTCCAAATTCCTGGAGGGCTTGATCAAGCGAAAATATTGAAAAACTAATGCATTAAAAAAAAAAAAAAAAGGTTAATTTTTTTTGTTTTAGCGGTAAACCAATGAATGTTAAATGGTTAAAAAGGTTTAAAAATTCTATTATTTTAATAAGTGATACATTTCCCTAAATAAAAAACATATATACTGAAAAATATAAGAATCGAATGCATATATTACTATGAAGTTTTTTGAAGCATATTGATATAATGTTGGAAAGAAATTGAAATATAGTAAAAGATTACATTAAAATACATTAGATATATTTTTTATACCAAAAATGCAATAACATAAAACGGGAATAAATTCTGAAGAAAAATATACCTCAAGAAATTGGAAATCGATTACTTGTGAAGAAAAAAATGATAAAGCAGTAAATATATGTAACTATGGATGTATAAGGTCACATACATTTGACTTTTAAAACAAATGAAAAGGAAAAAAAAAATGTACATTTTTTTACATAAAGTTTGAGTAAGATCAGTTTTATTTCCTTGGGTAGTTTTCCGAGATGACTTTTAGCTGTGACGTTAAGAAATAAAATTTGGAAAGCTGGATTATGTAATAAAAAGAAATTTATCTCAAAAATTTTGCTCATGAGTTCCAATATATTTAAATTTAGAAGCTTCCAAAATCGAGATATCAAGGAATAACTTTAAAAAATGTATATGAAACAAGCAGGTCTGCCCGGCGTTGCCCAGGTTAGTAGTGTTTCTAGAATTTTGAAATGAGGAAAGAACTGAACAAAGTTATAAAATGGAAAGAGAAATGCATGAAACAATCTCATGTCTTTAATAGAAAATATTATAAATAAATGAATAAAAAAGTGAAAACTTTTGTTTGGGATCCCCTTGGCAACTTTATATATTTTTGGCCAATTTTGTGATGTTACGCAATGGCTATCGCAATTGCGTAACTAAAGATCTTGACGAGAAACATCCGAGCTACTTCGGTGCATGACTTTTTTTTTTTTTTTTTTTAATTTAAAAGAAACATTTATACGTATACGTGCTATTCAGATATAACTGAATACAGATCATGAGAAAAAGCTTCATAATCCCATGTTATAGCTGTGGCAGATTTCAGGCATTACTTTTTTACAAGGTGATTCGATACAATCTTTTTTTTTTATTATTATTATGTCACTCTGTTCCATTTTTGTATTTAGGACAAAACTTTTACTGAAAAAAAAAAAAAAAAAAAAAGCAAGGTATAATATCTACCTTACACGTCCTAAGTTTCAGGATAATTCGAAAATATTTTTAAAGGTATTTGACAAATCGTCTAAAAACGTGTCTGGCCATTTATCGCAATGCATATTTCTCATCGTTTTAAACTACTAGAATACGACAGTTTCTTAACAAGTTTACCGAAGAAAGCCGCAAAACATTTTTATTCATAAGAAATTACTTAAACCATAAAAAGTATTAAATCTTTTTTTTTATAAAACTTTTCGTTATATTTTAATGTAAATTATCTTCAAAATTGTTGCCTTTTCCATCTTTATTGAAAGACAACATATGGAATTTTAAGATTCACTATTTAGAAATATTATGCAGCATAAGAAAAATAATAAAATAAGTTTTTAAAAATATCAGGCTGTAATGGATTATATTTAATTGACATCTATACGTGTTTTAGTTTAAAAATAAATAAATAAAAATAAAAAATGAATGAAGAGTAACATACTTGAGACAAATCGTGTAATTATTTCTCAGATTAAAGAGAAAACTATTCGTATTAGTCCTTTTAAATTTCCTTAATAAAACAGTCAAATATTTTTGACAATCGTTATAATAAAGGAAATATTGGATAATGCACTTCTAAAGATTCGATATTTCCTTCTTTTGTACATTTTAACGATTTATATTATTTATCTCTTTTTAAAAGACAGAGTAGTAAATCCAATATAAATTATATTTGTGTTAACCAATTCTATTGAACCTAATTCAAAGCTTTAAATATAATTTTGACATTTTACTCTTAAAGTAAAAAGTAAAAAAAAAAAAAGAAGTTTTCGAAAGCAACAATATTTCTGCTTACTTAAATTCTTTCTTTTGCTTACTCCCCCCCCCCCCCCTTTACTACGAAAAAAGGGTACTCTTGAATATTTAGACTCAGCACAAAATTAAGTCACGAATTGCTGCATTTTCTGTTAGAGAAAGTATTTTTTACGAATTCGTGAATTTTACAGTTGGACTGAGATTTAGGAATAGAAAATAATTTCATTATTTTATAATTTTTCAAATAAAGCAATATATTGTTGTAACTTATAAAAGTAGAATTTTTTCTTGAGGAATTTTAATTGAGTACTTGAGACTTTGTTCTAAAATCGATTTTTTACATTTGTGCTGAATTTAATTCAGACTCTGAAAATTTACTTTGTTATATTTTTTTTTCTTTTTTTTTTTCCAAGGCTCGAATCTTATTTCTTTCAGACAGGAAAGAACGTGTCGTCTCTATTGCTGCAGACCACCTTGAATTTAATTTTTTTCTTGAATTTCATTACTTTCTTGTACTTTAACTACGAGAAAAACACACATGTAGAATTAAAAATTATCATGTCTACATTTACTTACTTTTAGCTAATATGATTTCATTTCATTTTTAACCGACTTCAAAAAAAGAAGGAAGGTTCTCAGTTCAAACCGTATGTTTTTTTCATGTTTGTTAGCTCATAACTTCTGAACGGATGCTCCGATTTTGATACTTTTTGTTTTGTTGAAAAGGTCTTGGTCTGAAATAGGTCCCATTGTAATATCTTTACGATCTAAAGAAAATACAGGGTGCCCAAAATAATCAGTCCCAACTCTTTCAACTGCTAAACGGTTACAGCTATAGTGATAAAAATGGTATGTAAGTATAGCAAAGTGGCCATGCAATACAAGTTTAAACCGCTTGCAGCTTCATCTGGTGGAAAATAGCGGAGTTAGTTCTCTTATCTCGAAAACGGTTCTAGAGAAAAAAGTGAATTACAAAGTTGAAGAGTATCACCGATTTAGTACAAAAAGATAGTTTAGACATTCATGCTAGCGTTCCTCTCTAGGAAACGGTTCAAGATAGGGGGAAGAAGTGAATTATTAAATTGCAGAGCATCATCGATTTAGTACGAAAAGATAGTTTAGACATTGATGCTAAAAATACAATGCTAAAAACGTGTATTTGTCTGTTCGCAATTTCTCACACTATGCACACTTGAGCTACATTGCACCCGTTGTAGCGTAGCTGGTGAGACATACGCTATATAGTTCAAAATGCGGTTACTAGATACTTTTTGTTTTGTTGTAAAGATCTTGGTCTGAAGTAGGTCCCATTGTAGTATCTTTGCAATCTAAAGAAAATAAAGCGCCATCTGGTAGGAAACAGCGGAATTAGCGCTCCTATCTCAAAAATGGTTCAAGATGGGGGAAAAGCTAATTACGAAGTTGTAGAGCATCATCTATTTACTACGAAAAGACAGTTTTTAGACATTGTTGCTAAAAATAGAACGCTTAAAACGTGCAGTTGTTTGTTCGCAATTTCCTACACTGTGCACACTTGAACTACGTTGCATACTTTGCAGCGTAGCGGATGACACGTGTACTCTGTGGTTCAAAGTACTGTTACTGTAAGCGGTCACATCGATTAACGCAAAGTCATTTTTAACCAACTTTAGGAATAAAGGTGTTCTTAATTCGAGCTATGTGTTGTTGTTGATGTTTGTAAGCTTATAACTTCGTAAGAGATGCTCTAATTAACCGACTTCAAAGAGGAGGAGGTTCTCAATTCAAAGCGTATGTTTTTTTGTTTGTTAGCTCATAACTTCTGAACGAATGATCAGATTTTGATACTTTTTGTTTTATTGTAAAGGTCTTGGTCTGAAATAGGTCCCATTGTAATACCTTTACGATGAAAAGAAAATACAGGGTGCCCAAAAAAGTCAGTCCCGACTGTTTTAACTGCTGAACAGCTGCAGCTATAGTCATAAAAGTGGTATGTAGGTATAGTAAAGTGGACATGTGCTACGCGATTCAACCGCCTACAGCGCTACCTGGTGGAAAACAGTGGAGTTAGCGTTCCTATCTCGGATACGGTTCAAGACAGGGTAAAAAAGTGAATAATAAAATTGCAGAGCATCATCGATTTTGTACGAAAAGATAGTTTAGACATTAATGTTAAAAACAGAATGCTTAAAACGTGCATTTGTTTGTTCCCAATTTCCTATTTTGTGCACACTTGAACGACATTGCATATGAAATTTTATTTTTCCGACTGAGTGAAAATAATGCCCGGACCTGGAGTCGAATCCCGGATCTTTGACTTACAAGCTCTACCATTTGAGCTATCCAGGCCGACAACCGGTCAGCATTACTTACTCAGACAACCTTTAGGCAGAAACATCTGGTCTACCATGTAGATAGCTCGACAGAAATTAACCGCACTTAATGGAAAACACCATTAAACAATGGGAGAAAGAAATACAAATTTTTTATTAAAATCACACAATCAGCTGATTGGAAGAAAATCATAATTGTTCAAATTTTATTTTTCCGACTGAGTGAAAATAATGCCTGGACCGGGAGTCGAACCCCGTATCTTTGACTTACAAGGTCAAGGCTCTACCAAGGCTTGGTAGCACAACTGTCTCTAGCACAACTCTCTCTCGAGTGAATGACTTTCTAGATGGATATGTAGCTTTTTTGTTCACATTGGGTGCATTTCATGTACTTTCAGTGACATAAACCATTTTTTGAGTTATGTCACTTTTCTTGGTGGTTGTGATTTGTGAAACTGCCTTCGAACGTCTTCTGATGTTCTGCTGTATGAATAAAGTTTCACTGAAAAGAGAAAAATAAAATCTTTTTGTAAAAAAATAGAACCAACTCCAAAAAGCAACTACTATTCAAGCAACTAAAAAAAAAAAAATTGGCATGCAATGAAACTGTAAATTGCGCCTAAAAGCATAAAATAATTTCCTTCGTCAAACAACCTATAACACTAATATTAATCATAACTTTTGAAGTCGGCGCAAAATTAAATAAGAATTGATACCTGTATTCAATACAAAAATCAAGTTATATTCAAAATACACATCTCACAATGTCACCTGCAAAACGCAGCCGAAAACTACTTTCGTTCAAGAAAACAAATAAGATTTCGTAAACAGCAAAAGTTGGCGAAGCTCCTGGTATCTGGCGTCCTTGGTGAAAGAAAAATCGCAAAATTATCTAGCAAACATATTTAATTTCTTTCAAGAGAGCAATCAAGAATATGAAACAATACTTCGAACAATATATATTATGAATATATACACCTTACATGCATATTTTTGCATTACGTCTCGATCGGCAAATCTAAAAGCCACCAAGGATGATAGTAATCAAAGTTATACCGAATTTGCAACGGAAACTCTAACTTCGTAGAAACATAAATACCGAATTCCGAAGAATGTTCATTGTTCTATATAGATGTTACTAATGGACCAATTGTATACAGTGATAAAATAATAAAGTAAACATGAAAATGGATCATTCGCAACAACAGCATTTGTAGCTATCGACCTAAAAACAAATCTTTAAAAACTAATTAAATTTTATGTAATTTTGCGCCGACTTCAAAAGTTATGATTAATTGTAGTGTTGTAGGTTGTTTGACGAAGGAAATTATTTTATGCTTTTAGGCGCAATTTACAGTTTC
This sequence comes from Salticus scenicus, assembly GCA_963930645.1. Taxonomy (NCBI): domain Eukaryota; kingdom Metazoa; phylum Arthropoda; class Arachnida; order Araneae; family Salticidae; genus Salticus; species Salticus scenicus. The sequence goes on along the minus strand of OZ005649.1, from coordinate 368,964,084 downwards.
ATTGCATGCCAATTTTTTTTTTTTTTTTAGTTGCTTGAATAGTAGTTGCTTTTTGGAGTTGGTTCTATTTTTTTACAAAAATATTTTATATTTATTTATTTTGAGGAGGAATGGGAGCAACCGTTGCCTAAAATTTATAGATGAAAGATTTAAAAGCCTTTCATTATTTATCTTTTCTAAGGCCCGAGTCTCTTTTCTTTAATGCAAGAACAATCACCATTTGCGATTGACCGTCTTAAATTTTACACAATAAAAAATATTCTATTACAGACGTAAAGAGTTTACAAATACTTAAAGAAGAAAAGTCTAAATCAAAAGTAGTTGTCGAATACTGTATTAAATTTCTGTCTATGGACATAGACATTTTTAAAACGTTAATGCAACTTTGTGATTTTGTATAATAGTTATACTTCTATTTAAATATACTAAAATCGAAATAAAAATCATAGTTGGCTTTAAAATAAGAAGTTTAATTCCTTAGCAGCTGTTATGTAATATTTAATTTATTTTATTATCCAACATTTTATTTTCGCTTGATCCAATTCAATTTTTATTTCATTCGCATCCTTAATTACTTATACATTTTATGCTTTTTTTTTTTTTTTTTTTTTTTTTTTTTTTTTTTTTTTATATTGATCTACAGATTGATTTACTGAAAAAAAAGAAAGAAGTGTAAGTGTATTCATATCCAAACGTTAAGAATAATTCATGAATTATAAGTTTTATACATTGTGAAGAACGATGCTGCTAAATTAAACCATATTAAACATCATACAAAACACTTCAGCCAATATCGGCATGCACGGAGCCTGAAGCCTGCATCGAACTAATTATAAACCGCATTTCCATCACGATAAATTGAAGCAAATTATGCAATGTCTGAGATATAGTCTATTGCTTTATTTTACTTATTTATTATTGTCTAGTCTAATGCAGAGAAGGTACATAAAAATATACGAAATTCAAAATCAAATTGCAAATTTCTGCATTTTTTAATGCTATAGAGTATAATTTTAAAAATTTAAAACTTTCTATTGTTTAAAAGAGCATTTGAGTATATGTAATTTTTTTCTTCTTATAATAATATTTCAAATTAAATAATCTAGCATCCTTTCACACTGAATATAGACAAACATGATTAATGTCACATAAATAATCTAACATTATAATATATTGAAATAAAACTTAAAAAAAAAAATATATATATATATATAATAATAATAATAAAGTTTATAAAATATCGCTTAATCTACCTTTAGAGAATTTAATGTATAGGTTATACCTTCACTAATCACTTGGATATATGTATTCTCCAAGGAGAAAAGTCAACTTTTTGGTAAAAATTTTATGCTTGGAATTAATAGAGTGGAAAATACACTTTTTTAACGTCTAAGAGTTTTTTTTTTTTTTTTTTTTTTAATTGGCTGAATAATTTTAATTATCTAGTTGAGATTTTAATATGTATGTCATTTTTTTAGCCAGTTTATTTTCAAAAAGTAATATATATATATATATTCATCTCCAAAATGAGCTTAAAAAAAGTAAACCTGAAACATTTTGTGCGTTAAAAATTTCTTTTACGAAATTGTCTGCTTCATTACTTTTTGAACACTATAGTGAGGAAAGTATTGTAATCATGTCAAAAATTCGATATTGAGATTTTGATGTTTCTATACGTTTAAAGGAATCTTGAGTCCGTTTTCACTATTTTTACGATGATGTATGCATGTGTGTGTATGTACGTATGTGTGTATGTATGTGTGTGTGTATGTATGTGTGTGTGTATGTGTGTGTGTATGTGTGTGAGTGATCACGCTAGCGTCTAAACGTTTTGCTCGAATGAGCTGTAAGTTGGTACGCACGTTGGTACGCTGTAAGTTGGTAGTCACCATAGCACGAACCCTATTGATTTTCATGAATCTAGCACTTATAGTTTTTTTACAGGGACACAAAGAAAAATTCTTTATCATTATGGCCTATGGGACCAAAGTTTTAAATGTGCGATAGCATCTAAACGCCTTATTCATTTGAGCTGAAAATTTATATGAATATTATAAATCACTGTTACACTAACTATAAGCATTTTGGTGAATCTAGCACTTAAAGTGTTCTTACAGGGACACAAAGAAAAATTGTTTATCATTATGGCCTACGGGACCAAATTTTTAAAAGTGCGATAGCATCTAAACGCCTTATTCAATTGAGCTGAAAATTTATATGAATATTATAAATCACTGTTGCGCTAACTATAAGTATTTTGGTGAATCTAGCATTTATAGGTTTTTACAGGGACACAAAGAAAAATTCTTTATCATTATGGCCTATGGGACCAAAATCTTAAAAGTGCGATAGCATCTAAACGCCTTATTCAATTTAGCAAACAATTTGTAAACATGTTATAGGTCACAGTTGCACCAACTATATGGATTTTGGTGAATCTAGCACTTAAAGTGTTCTTACAGGAACACAAAGAAAAATTCTTTATCATTATGGCCTACGGGACCAAATTTTTAAAAGTGCGATAGCATCTAAACGCCTTATTCAATTGAGCTGAAAATTTATATGAATATTATAAATCACTGTTGCGCTAACTATAAGTATTTTGGTGAATCTAGCATTTATAGGTTTTTACAGGGACACAACGAAAAATTCTTTATCATTATGCTCAAGGTTCAGTAGCGTTAAATAAAACATCGTGTAATATATGGAGAAAAATACACAAACACTCTCTTATGGTTTTCTCTTTTTTGTTTGTTTAACAACTCCTCTTTCTTTACTTTATCTACAAAACTGTTAATTACTCAATGTTCGGAAAGTCGAGTAGAGTCACTCCAGATTTTTTCTATTTAGCCTGAAAGTCTAATTTGACATTTTAGCAAAATTAGCTGTTTAGATAATTATAATTATTTAAGTATTTTTCTCTGAAACGAAGAAATGATAATTTCTATCAAAAAGACCGGACATAAAATTTACTCACATATTATTTAAATGTTAATGATTAAGAAATCTTTAATTATTGAAAATAAAGTTCTAAATATATGTAATGTTTTAACTTTATGAACTATATTTTCTAATACATAACATGTAGCATTAATTTTAATGAAATTAGAGAATTTTCGAATAAAAACTTAATGACGTATTTTAAATTTACTTACAAATTCATCTGTAATATTCTTTAATACATGTTATACTAAGCTGTTTGATTCATATTTATTATTTTTACTTGTTTTATATAAACGTATAATACATGTCATATTTATTTACATTAAATTTATAATTAAATCAGTGTTTTTTATTGTTTTCCACACTTTTAGCTTGGTTGTAATTACAATAATTTTACTTTGATAATGTATTCATCATTGCACTATTTTGATAAGTGAACATTTAATATATATATATATATATACATATATATATATATATATATATATATATATATATGACAGTTTTGGGGCAATTTTTGACAGTTTAAATCATTTATTTTACGTTTTTTTTCAGTAAGTTTTACTTATGAATTGTTTCACATTTATTAATTTTCTCGTAAGTTTTTCTTTAGTTATTTTTGTTGCATATTTTCAACTTTTATATGACTGAAAACATATAATTTCATATATATATATATATATATATGTATATATACAAACAGTACGCATAGTTTATATACTGGTTGCCTATAATTCCCCTATGCACAACAATAGTTAAAACGAGTGAGCAGATTGATACCAATTTTGGTATATGAAAAATACCTGATATGCGCTCAATAAATTAAGAAAAAAAAAAAAAAAAAAAGAACAGTTCATAAATGTTCATTTGCTGGCGCATTGCATGGCAATTTTAATAAAGGAAATATCCAACGTGAAATGCATCACAATATGAATATTTGAATTCTCATGTAACCAATAGGGATATCGCAGATTGCCCGAAGGGCTTTATTTAAAGTTAATAGTACCAAAAAAAAATATCACAGTTATTTGCGTGGTATGCATTATATACTGTAAGCTTTGTGTGATTACATCCAATAGTTGTAGATCAATAGAAACGGCTGGTAAGAAATCCTAAAAATTGTAACATAGTATTAGCATACTGTTCAGTGGGTGATTTACGCCAATTTTTTTTGGCATGATTTTCAGTAAAAGCATCTTATATATCAAGTTTTGTATGATTCCATTTTAAGGAAACTAAGATAAACTAAGTTACCATGCACATAAAGTGCAGCTGAACAGGGCCACTTGTCGGCAGTTAGGCAGCGAAATTAAATTAGAATAATTTTTCATAGTAGCCATCTTACATATCAAGTCAGGCGCACTTATAACTTTAGAAGCTAAAACATCTCTATTTTATAAATGGAAAAAAAAAAAAAAAAAAAAAAAAAAAACAGCGGCTTAAGAAATCCCGCATGTTTGCCGAAAGCCAATATTCATTTAAATTATATCAGCATAGTTGCTTATAATAAACATTTTACTTATATCAATACTGTCCATTTATTCATGATAGTTGCTGAGACATAGTAGAATTTCTGTAAATTGAAGCAGAGTCGCCTACACTGGGAGAATTATACCAGCCTCTAATCAGTCCAATTTATTTCATGATCCAATTTGTGAAGTTTTGGGAACTTCCATGCATCTTTAAGCGAGATACCGTCCATACAAAATTTTAGCAACGCACTGATGCAAATACAGACACATAAAAACACATTTTCTAAAATGATGAAATCGTTTTGAGAATATCTCATGACGAGTGACTCTATGGTAAACTAGACGGTAAAAGTTTCCAATAATCCAAGTTTCTTCTATATATATATATATATAATAGTATAAAAATAAATAAAGACATGAGTTTTGACTATCGAAAGTGATTTTATAATTAATTTCATTTAATAATTATAATCTGGTTTACAGCATATCATAGTTGAATTTCTTAATTAAAGTAATGTGTTTAAGCAACATTCAGTCGACTGTTAAAATCCTCTTTTCTCTCATCATGAACAACATTATCTTCATTTAAACTAAATGACTTAATTAATTAAAGATTTAAATGAAATTTATAAGCTAATCATCCTGTTGAAGGAATGATATCAAGGATTAATAACATTATTTTTTTTTTAAATTATTATTATGATTTAGAGACTGTTGACAATGCATGAAATCTTTCATGTTTTATTTCCACCAACGCATGTGATTTCAAAGGTCATAGTCATTAAAGGAAAAATGACTTCTTTTTCATGCATAACGATATTAAGCGCGCCTTTATCTTATACGAGGATTAATTGTTTAATTAATTAGATTGTGCTTTGAAGTGATATGAAATGGAATCTAAACAAAGAATAAGTAAAGCTTCGATAAAAAATAGAAAATAAAGCAATTATTTGCTTGAAAATATATCATTGCTTTATTTCCCATTTAATAAGTAGAAATATACTATAAAAAATAATGTTTAAATCGGTGCATGAGTTTTGGGAAAATCGGATTTTCTCGACGACTGCTTTTAAATTTTAACAGTATTAACTGTTATAGAAATATATTTTCCTTTTTCTTTATCACATTACTATCTCTCAATTAAAAATTGATTTACTTGCATAAAATTAGGTGTTAGGAAATGGAATTTATAAGTGACGTTGATAGTGGTATTTTTATTTTGAAAGTGAATACCAAAATAAGTGTAATATATATATATATATATATATATATACATTCCCTTTTTCAGTAGTCAATTTAAAATTCTGAATAATTTTAAATCTAAAATATTCTTAAAAATCCTTAAATTCATTTCTTTTTTTTTTTTTTGGCTAACAAGGAAACATTCAAAAGGTGTCATCTTCAAAAAGTATTGAAAATAATATATGTGATTCTACTCTTCATAAACCACCAGAAAATGAAAAAATTATCGGCTGAAATTAATTACAGCGACCACAGAAAATTAACAAAATTAAGCATATTTGGCGATTCCATACTGTTAGGCGATTGATTTTGAGTACTTGGCGGAAAAGCAAAACACGGTTCTGTTCGTACACGGCAATCTCGGTGCTAGCAAACGTATCGCCTAACAGCGCTAAATCGCCAAATATGCTTAATTTTGATAATTTTTTGTGGTCGTTGAAATTCATTTCAGACGATAATTTTTTCATTTTCTGGTGTTTTATGAAGAGTAGAATCACATATATTTTTTTCAATACTTTTTGAAGATGACACCTTTTGAATGTTTCCTTGTAAGTTTAAATGTAATTTCAAATTAATTAAATATACAGATTGGTTCAGCTATACACGTCAATCTGCAGCTTAAAATGGTGAGAGGATTTTTCGTGAGGTACTTTAGAGCAGTGGTAGTCAATTTTTTACCTATTTTCAGGTTGATCCTCTTCCTAATTATTACCATTAATTTGAGATGAGTATTTTGACCTTGTTTCTTTTTGTGTTTTAAGAAAAATGGCTTTGAGGTGCTTTTTACGTGTTTTAGAGAATTAATAAGTAATCATTTGCATCATTTATGTTTTTGAGCATCAGTGTGAAATGTACCTATTAGAACTGTGAATAATCTGTAATTAAACTGTTTGTGTGTGTCATAAGGTGTATCATTGAACATTTGATTACAAATATTACACTGATTGCAATCTCGATTCTTCTGATCTCGAAGGAACAACTGAATAACTATTGCCCACAAATGGGAGATGAAGATTGTGTCCGATACCAAAGCTCTTTCTACATTACCAGAAAAATTAAAACGTTGGCAGCGATAGCAGTAGAGCGACGAATTGCGAAATTGGCAGTTATTAAAGAAATAACAATTAATTCTTGATTTATTATGCTAAAGTTTGCGAAAGTCCGACATAAAGCATTTGGTAAATAATTATTATTATATTCTTTAATTTTCTGTAACTATGTTTTATAAATTTTATAAAGTAAGGTTACTTTGCTATATAAAAAATTGCACACCGGCAAACCACTATTGTGGAACCAATGAGCAGTTCGAAAATTTTACTACAAACACAGATAAAACGTATGCGGTAGTTATAGGAAGATTGGTTACCTGTGATCTAGAGATACACAAAATAAAATAAAATGTTTTAGTTCAAATAATGCTCACTAGATGGCGCTTTACATAGTAAAATGTCACATTTAACAAAGAGAATCATCCAAACGGAATAAAAACAAATAAAAAAATGTTCAAATGTTTATGCATTCCATATGAACGATGTTCTATATTTCCATGTGAAGTGCCATCTGATGAACATTTTTGAACATGCACACACACACAATAACACATGGCAATAATAATAATAATAATAATGATGATAATAGTAATAATAATAATAATATTTTCTTGAGTAAATGTTATGAATCGTTCACGTACAAAATTTGGTGGCAATCCTCTCACACATTTCAGCTACAGTATGCTGCTTATAGCGTATATGTAAATATAACCCCATTGTACATATATTTTATTACAATTTTATCTTATCATCGCACCATTATATTGAGTAATAAATAAAAGCTTATTAAAGACGAGTTTTTAGTTTATACGACGGATGCAACAAATGTTAGTTTTTAAACTATGTTCTGTATGTTTTGAAACTCTATCTGCAGTCGGTAACAAAAGTGTTTGAACACTAGCAAAAATCCCTATGTAAAAAAAGTACACTTCATACGGTTTTGTTAAATACATCCTTGTCGAATCCTCTTCTTAGTCAGTCTAAGAACATGATTCGATAAGAATTTATTTAACAGAACTGTATGAAGCGTACTTTTTTTACATAGGAATTTTTGCTAGCGTTCGGACACTTTTGTTACCGACTGTACATTAAATTCCATCAGGTAGTTATATAATTTAATTCTGTTCTATATACCAAAACTATATGTAATTGTTTAAATATAAATAATGTATTATATACAATTAATATTTTAAATAGTATGTTACCTAAGTAATATTTTTCAATCATACTCTTTTATCTATCATACTTTTTGCTACGTTTAAAAATTAAACATTTTATATTTCATAGTACTTTTTACTTTTCAAAAATACTACACTGAGAAAAAAAAAAAAAATATATATATATATATATATACCACCTTCATCTAGAACGAACAAGTGGTTATTTTCAAAAATCCTAAACTAGAAATATAGATTTCCGAGTTATGTGTATAAGGTGCGCCAGTAAGCTGAATAGACAAAATGGTCGAGAATTTCTAGCTTATACATTTCTAAATGGTGAAACAGTATTCTGAATCCTTTGTATTGCGAGAAATTCTCGCTTGATTATCTAAAATCGGGTCATAAACCAATATTACAGTTGCTAAAACTCACCTCTTGTATTCGTATTTAATGCAGAGATTTTTAAATAAGTTTGACCTCAATAATATTGGTAAATGCTCTAGAATTCCAGTAGGGTTTTCTAGAACTTGCTTTCAAAGGGGACTAGCATTTATAAGGATGAAATGGAACTATTTTTACCAGAGCCATAATTTAAATTCTAGATATTAGTTAGAGAATTTTTTCTCAGTGTATATACCGTGTAATGAAGATATTGTAATTATATTAAAATCCCACGATGTAATTTTACAATATCTGTGCATTTTGAAGTATCCTCAATGCATTTTTGTTGTGTTTACTGTGGTATATGCTGCTTGTAAGTGTGTATGTATGAATGTGCGTGAGTGAACACGATATAAGGGTCTAAACGTTTTGATCGATTGAGCTCAAATTTGTTAGGTTTGTTATTATGAGTCTCCTTCGAACGAACTTTATAAATTTTCACGATTGTAGGACTAACAGTCCATTAATAGAAAGAGGAAGTTATACCTAATAGTTAGTTATACCTATACATAACAGTCTACAACTCAAATTATTTAAAGTTCATTTTATTAATGTTGAATTATTTAAAATGGGAAAAAAATGTGGTGTACATCACCTTGCTTTTCTGGTGTAGAATCATTTTAGTAAGAGAGAAGATCGAAGCATTAGCTTATTAAAGAGAAGCATTAAAGAACTCACACATATTACGTCCTATGGGAGCTAATTAACTAAAGAGAATTTAACTAGAGATAAATTAACTAGAGATTATTTAAAAGAGAATGGAAATGTTATATCTTTTAAATTTTTGCTAAAACATAGTCTTTAGAGAAAATTGCATACTCACCATTTATAGTTTTTTCTTTTTTTTTTAATAGACGCATAAAAGAATTTGGCTGCGTTAAGATGCTTTGTACAAACATACAAAATTAGAGAAAAATACTCAACCACATTTTTACATTTTTAGAATTATTTATTTACTAAATAATTCATCCATTCGAACTTATTTACACATTTTATTTTCGGAATTCGAGAAAAATCACTTTAGATTTTACTTTATAGACTGTTTAACAGTAAAATTAAAGAAAACTTGAAATTTTCTTTATAAAACTGTCAGAAAAAATAATGTTTTGACATAAAATACTTTTTATATTTGATAGAATAAGCAAACCACTACCCTATTTTTCTGCTATACAAAAAAATGTTTGTTAGATTAAATGTTTACTATCGGGCACTTTAATAATTACACTATTTGTTTAAAAATACCTTATGAATACATTATTAAAACTTTTAACAATGCATAATGCAATTTTCATGAAACTAAACAATACAATTTGGGTATTTTAAATGGTAAATCATTCAATTTTCGGGAATTATAAGTGAACATAATACCGTATTTTAGTGAAGATAAGCCGCGGGCTATCTAAAAAAAAAAAAAAAAAAAAAAAAACAGTGATTTTTGGGGGGCTTGCGGCTTATCTACCAGTGCGGATTATCTAATGATAATGGCAAATTCCGTCGTCCATTTAATCTTGGAACAGTCGATCTCCCCCGAAAACGGAAATTTGGTATTCAAGTTTCTCGAGCACTGATTCACGCTTATAATCTGTTATTTCCATGCTTATAATCTCTTATTTATTAACCTCTTATTTTGATTAGTTTGCATATACGTCTGGGTTTTTCGCCATCTTGTTCCCTTGTTTTTGATTTTTTCCATCGTATTTGTATACTGGCTTTGTTTTAATTTTTACTTTCCGAACACTATAGTGAGGAAAGTATTGTAATCATGTCAAAAATTCGAATTCGAGATTTTGATGTTTCTATACGTTTCGAGGTCCAACGAGTCCGTTTTCACTATTTTTACGATGATGTATGTATGTGTGTGTGTATGTATGTGTGTATGTATGTGTGTATGTATGTGTGTATGTCTGTGAGTGAACACGCTAGCGTCTAAACGCTTTGTTCGAATAAGCTGAAAGTTGGTACGTATATTGTAAGTCACCATAGTACGAACCCTATAGATTTTGGTGAATCTAGCACTTATAGTTTTTTTACAGGGACACAAAGAAAAATTCTTTATCATTATGGCCAAGGGACCAAAATCTTAAAAGTGCGATAGCATCTAAACGCCTTATTCAATTCAGCAAAAACTTTATACACATATTATAGGTCACCGATACTCAATCTGTATAGATTTTGGAGAATCTAGTACTTATAGTTTTTTTTACAGGGACACAAAGAAAAATTCTTTGCCAAATTTTTAAAAGTGTGATAGCGTCTAAACGCCTTATTAATCTCAGCAAAGAATTTGTACACATGTTATAGGTCACATTTGAACCAACTGTACAGATTTTGGTGAATCTAGCACTTACAGTTTTTTTACAGGGACACAAAGAAAAATTCTTTATCTTTATGGCCTGTGAGACCAGCGATAGCATCTAAACGCCTTATTCAATTGAGCTGAAAATTTGTATGAATATTATAAATCACTGTTGCACTAACTGTAAGCATTTTGGTGAATCTAGCATTTATAGATTTTTACAGGGGCACAACGAAAAATTCTTTATCATTATGATCTAAGTGCTCAAAGTTCAGTAGCGTTAAATAAAACCTCGTGTGATATATGGAGAAAAATACTCAAACACTCTGTTATGGTTTTCTCTTTTTTGTTTGTTTAGCAACTCCTCTTTCTTTATTTTATCTACAAAACTGTTAGTTACTCAATGTTCGAAAAGTCGAGTGGAGTCACTCCAGATTTATTTTTTATACATTGCCTTTTAAAATAATTCATTACTTTTATTTATAATTAATTATTTTTAAGACTTTGTATATATTCCCGGATTCCACCATCTTATTCCTGTGTTTCTGTTATTTGTTGCATTACATCTGCATACTGGAACAGTTTGATTTTATTTTCTTTATACCGAATTATTTTTAAAATGATTTATTATTTACATTTATAATTTATAATTTATTATTTCTACTAACTTGCTTAGATGTCAGAAGACTAATATCTTTTCTCCTTATTTACCTGTCACATCATCGTAACAATGCTTGCATAAGCTGCGGTTTATCTAAGAGCATTGTTTTTCTTAGCAACATTTTAATAAGCTACGTTTAATAAGCAACATTTTAATAAGCAGCTTATATACACTAAATTACGGTAATAACAATGAAACATAAATTTTAAAGACGTGGATTAAGAATAAAAACTAGAAAATCGGGAGGTTCTCATAGATTACACTAGTCGACAAAAAAAGAAAAAAAAAGAGGGGTAACAGAAATGAAATTAACTATTTTTTCAACTAATTTTGTAGTGCAGAATTAAAAAATAATAGTGAAAAATCTGTAACACGTACAGTTTTTTTGTTATGTTTATTTAATATGTACTGGAAGCAATGTACAAAAGTCTTTAGAAGACATACATTATCACTATCAATATTATTAATTTAGCATGGAATACTGTTAATATAAAGATAATATACATATTGTACACTAAGTAGAACATAAAAACATGGAAAATACACTAAATGATTGAATTGTTAATATTTGTTATTTTAAAACCAAAATACAAAAAATAGGCTTTTTTACGTCTTGTGTTAAATGTCTACCTTGTGATTTTAACATTAATAGTTCACAAATACAGAAAAACTTATCGGGTACGGTTTTACAAATTCTACACTGAAAACTTGCCATTTTGAACATGAAACTTTAACTATAAAACAGCACAATCGTACTTAACAAAGAATATCTGTTAGCTATAATATACTCCCCCCCCCCCTTCACACACACGAAAAAAAAAAAAGTACGAATACAGGGTTGCCAAACAGGGGTTGCCCGCAGAGAGGATGGCCAGGAGGCAGGGTTGTTTCCACGAAAGGTTACCATGTGTGATACAGACGGTAGCAAAAGTATCTGAGCACTATCAATAATCCCTGTCTAAAAAATGTACACTTAATACTGCTTTGTTAAATAAATCCTTGCCGAGTCATGTTCTTAGTCAGTCTAAGAATATGATTCGACCTAGGATTTATTTAACAAAATAGTATTAAATGTACTTTTTTGATATCGGAATTATTGGCTAGTACTCGGATACTTTTGCTGTGGACTGTATTGTAAAAATCATAAAAAAAAATAGTGAATTTTGCCATTTTCTAACACTTTAGCAAAGATATAAAAAGATATGCAATTAAGATATGCAATAAAAAGATATGCAATTGCGGCAATTTCCTAATATAGTTCTAAAACTATATGAATATTTTTGAGTGGCCCTGTAAATCTTAGTGCCAATCATATTATATTTTATAGAAAACACTGTTTTATGCATACGAATAATAAATGTTAATTTCATTAGTATTTGTGTAAAGTAAAGCTTTTAATATATAGTTTCTAGAAATACCTCTGGTATAATGCCATGTTTTCGAATTTTTCGGGTGTCCCAGGTACAAAAGCCAGTGGTAGTATTTACCCTACTCTCAATAGGAACATTCACTAGTACACTTGAACAACGTATATCAGTTTTAAGGAATTCCATAAATATTTACGAGAGTTAGATAGCAGACAGAAGGGCAAACAGACAGATAAACCGAAGTTATAAAAACTTTTCAACTTTGTTTAAAAGAGCATTTTTCCGAAATTATTATAAGAGAAAACAAATGTATTGTAGATAATTTATTGCTTAATGAATTGATTTACGTTTGTATTCTTTAACATAAAATAAATATATTGAAGTATTGAAAAATGTTCTTCTGGCTCATTCAGAATGATAGGCTGATTCCTTTTTTCTTTTCAAAAGAAAAGAGCAGTAAAATTTATTAATGGGCTTGATGGAGATATAGAAGTGAGCTATGTACGTATGGAGTTTTAAGCAAACCAATTCATAAATACCATTTTTATGGGAATTTGAAATTGTCAAGTGGCTTGCACTTAGAAACAAAATAGCGGAACATGCTGGCGATCCAACTATCAAATGCATTTCTAAGGTAAGTCCACTGTCCAACTTTGATTCGAATTCATTAAGTATTTCAAAAGTTATCGTGATGTCAATTATTCAAGTGATCGTCACTTGGAAACAAAATGGCGGCGCAATTTGCTCAGCGAACTCATCCAAGACATTTGAAACATCAGTTCGCTTTCCAACTGTGATTCGAATTAGTTCAGTATTTCAAAAGTTATTATGATGACAAATTTTCAAGCGTCAGCTTAAATTCAAGTGGCCACACTTAAAAGAAAAGTAACGGAGCATCTTTCCCAACGAAATCATTCAAAATATATATATAATAAGTCCACTGTCCAACTTTGGTTCTAATAATTGAGTATTACAAAAGTTATCGTGATGACAAATTTTCAAGTGACCGCCACTTGACAACAATATGGTGGAATAATTAACCTAACTAACTCATCCAAGATAATTGAGCTGTAAAGTTACTGTCCGACTTTGGTTTGAATTCATTCAGTATTTCAAAAGTTACTGTTATGACAAATTTTCAAGCCCCAGCCTAATTTCAAGTGGCCGCAACTTGGAAAAACAATGGCAGAACAAGTTACCCAGCTAACTCATCCAAAATATTTGTATGATAAACTCCCTGTAAAACTTTGGTTCGAATTGATTCATATTTCAAAAGTTATCGTGATGACAAATTTTCAAGCAATAGCCTGATTTGAATTGCCCCTTCACCTTTTATTAAAGGTATTCGTATTTTGAAACAAAATGGCGGATAAATTTTATTAATAAATTGAAACATGTATATAGTCTATGTATGTTTCAAAATACAAGCTAATCCGATCTTAAATACGCTTTTTACAATGTGAAGAGATTTAAAATTTTCAAGTGGCGGCCACTTGAACACAAAATGGCGAAACAACTCGGTTAACAAACTCATCCAAGGTGTTTGTAAGATAAGTTCAACTTGGTTCGTTGTCCAACTTGGTTCGATTTGGTTATTTATTTTAGAAGTCATCGTGATGACAAAAAATTCCTTATATATATAAATTAGGTCGTTGCAAAAGTTCGTGCGGTCGCGGATCATTTTATTGTCTCCAAAGACGAGAGCTTTTATCGCCGTGGTATACATTTGTTACTCGAAAAATGGGCAAAGGTGGAGAGTATTTTGATTAAAAATTGTCATTTGTTTGATGTATTTTTATGGAATGAAGCAATAAAAAATCGCACGAATTTATGCAAAGACCTAATATAAACGAATGGTTGCAATAGGTCGATTTCTAAAGAAATCAACCTAATACAAATCCAGCGAAATGACTACTGAATTTTGAGTTAATATGTCCCCTGTAAAAAAAGTAGTACTCTTAGAAGTAACGCATGTATAATTACCGCAAAGGTGGAAAAACTTTTCGCTTATTAAAACTGTTAGAGTAAAAATACATGTATCGGCATAAAGAAAATAAAAGCATAGAAAAAAACCCATTGGATTTTTAATTCATCCAAAGACCAACTTCAGCGACGAATTTTTCGACATTCTTGTTGATATTCTTAGTGACTTTGACGACCAACTTTGGCAAAATATTGTAGTTTAGATTTTCTAAAATCTAAAGCCCTATCTCTTATGATCTGTGTTTACTGTTCTTTACTGATTTTTTAAGGCTGATTTCTTTAGGAATCGACGGAAATACCATTCACTTCGTTTATCTATATGCACATCTGTCTATATATAATGGAAATTTTGTTATCACGATAATTTCCCGAATATTGATCCAAATCGAAACAAAGTTGGACAGCGAACTTACCTTGCAAAGATTTTGGATTAGTTCGTTAACCATATTACTCCGCCATTTTGTTTTCAAGTGACAGTCACATGAAAATTTCAAATCCACATTATAAAAAGCGTATTTAAAACCGAATTTGCTTCAGTTTTTATCTATACGTAACCCATATAAGGGTCTCAACAAAATTTATTAAAGAACTTTATCCGCTGTTTTGTTTCAAAATGGCAGATTCTTTAAAATAAATGGTGGCTACACGAGTCCAGGACACCACTTGAAAATCTGCCATTACGATAATTTTTAAAATACTAAACTAATTCAAACCAAAGTTGGACAGTGAACTTACGGTTCAAATATCTTGGATAAATTCGCTGGGCCTCTTGGTCCGCTATTTTGTTTTCGAGTGGCGGTCACTTGATAATTTGTCATCACGTTAACTTTTAAAATACTAAATCATTTCGAATCAAAGTTGACTGTGGACTTACCAACCAAACATCTTGGATAATTTCGCTGGGCATGTTGCTTCGCCATTATGTTTTCAAGTTGCGGCTACTTGAAATTGCACTTCTATTTGAAAATTTATCAAGGTAATTTTTGAAATACTGAATTTATTCGAACCAAAGTTCGACAGTGGACATATCTTAAAAATAGCTTGGATTAGTTCACTGAGCAAATTGCTCCAAATTTTGCTTCCAAGTTGAAATAAGGTTGGTACTTGAAAATTTGTCATCACGTTCACGATAACTTTTGAAGTACGGAATTAATTAAAAAGAAAAAAATTAAATTAGACTTGTCTTAGAAATGCATTTGATATGTTGGTTGTTCAACTTGATTGGCCATCACACTTTTAAGTACTGGCCGCTTGTATATTTCAAATTCAAATAAAAGAGGTATTTATGAATCGGCTTGCGTAGTGCATAACCCATATCAATATCTTCACCATAACCATTAATAAATTTTATCCGTCATTTTGTTTCAAAATGGTGGCTAGTTGGTAAGAGAAAATAAATCAACCTGCCCTTGCGAATAAACTGGAAGGATTATTATTATTATTTTTTTTTTTTAAAGAAATACTTGTAGATTTCTCTTGCCTAACCATCATCAAGACTATGAACGAAGTAATCAGCTCTCGAAATAGTTCAGTTCTGTTCAGACATAAACTATTGTTTGCTGACTCTAAAAAGACAATATTCACATTCCGAGATGTATATACCACTTTTTCTTCACTTTTGTGGAATTAGTTTGCATCATTTCGAAAATATGCATTGCGCAAAGTTTACAATACATTTTTTTTAGAATACATTTTATCCATTTAAGATATTTTACATTATCACCTACATTATTTTTAAGTATTTTTAAAAGCTGTAAGCTATAAATAAATAATTATTTTGAAAACAGAAAATATTAATCTCTTTTAGGTAGATTGTATCCGTATGTCGACAAATATATGAATGTGATTTAAAAGTGTCAATTAAAGATTTTATCATGCTGACTGCTAAACATTATTTAATGCCCTAAAATAATGAATTTTATGACTTCAGCTCTTGATTGAAATTTGCAAATATTTTTCTTAATGTCACACTAAGCACTGGAGAAATGAATCAAAATAAATATATAGATGTAAATTAATTTATTAGTTACAATGATAGTAATACAAATTATGCATTACATATATGATAATTTTTTCACTATATAAAAGAGCATCAATTTTAAGCATTTACATTGTTTTAGTTATTTAGTAATTTTAATTTTATGTGGAATATTTTCAGTTTATTTCTAAACATTATTTTACAAGCAAACTAAAAAAAAAAAAAAAAAAAAAAAAAAAAAAGTTTATGTAAAATGTAGTTTATGTAAAATATTCCCTTACGTGTCTTAAATCTATCCAAAATGGATGATATTTATTAAGTTCCGGAAATTAGAAAATTCGTGGATATAATTCACCAGTGCTTCATTCTTTGACATAATAATGTGTCTAGTTAATAGAGTTGTGTTCTAGCACTTTGCTAGTTCCAATCACCATTAAATTAAACACAGGATGTGAAGATCACGTTTAATAGGGCGTTCCTGAGTAAACTGGTGCAGTTGTACTACATCAACTGAAAGCATTTAAATGATGAATTGAATTGTGTCATACAAAATGTGTACATAGCAAAATTGTGAGTTAACTAACAAATTTATTACGGAATGCATCGGGGAAAAAATTATAGAAATATTTAAATAATATTTGTCATATTTAAACAATTACACGTGCAACAGAAATCGTCTTTCGAAAATGATAAGGTATGTGTGATATGCGTATATGTAAAAAGTTAAAAAAAAAAAAAAAAAAAAAAAAAAAATTGGTCTTGGCTTAAATTTCTTAAATTTTGATTTTGAACAGATGAAAGAACTTATGAGTAAAAAGGGAACGAAATTTTATGAAATTAATGAAGAGTTTCATTTAATTCAATTCAAGAACTAGAAAGTTTGAATTTGTGAATTTCTTCTATATAAATAGTTTACAATAAGTAAAATGCGATCCGTACACTGATAAAGTTATATACAAAGTTTCAAAATGTTTTTAACAAAAGTTCTAAAGATATGTTGAAATAAGGTTTTTAAGGTATTAATCATAAATTTAAATATAAAAGTGGTCACTTATTAACGTTATAATAATTTTTATTTTCCGTTTTGTACATGTCATCTGAAAAACAATTTACAAACCTGCTTACTTTTTTTAGAACGTTTGTCAATGCATAACGAAGTGCTTTGATTTTTGTCTTATCATATGAGTCTTTTATGATACAAACATTTTATGCAAAAATATTACTGAAATTCTGTGTTGAAGAAAGATAACTAATTTTTATAATTGGAATCAACGCAAAATGGACTTTACTTTATGGGAATAATCAATTTTTTACTGGGACAAAACTTTACATATTAATTATTTCTTTTGAGGTATCTTATTTTTCATCTTTTATAGTATTATTTATATTTTATCACAGTTATTTTATGTTACATGTTTCGTTATTTCTTATTAAAAGTGCTCCCATCCGTTGCAGAGAAACTAAAAACATATATTATCGATAAAACTTGAAAGTTGTTAATCAGAATTGAATTTTCAGATCACCCGTTAATTTTCAGATTACGTATGTAACCTGCAGCTAAACTGACTTTATTCGTTAAAATGTGAAATAATGTACATAGTAGTAGTTTACCACGTTATACCAACGTAATACTCGAATTAATGCATTTCGACCTGGTAAAGTGCAAAAGTTTGTTTCTTTAATTTTCTTTTCCTAGTTCCTGTTTCCTACTTCTCATAAGCTACATTGCTTCTGAGTGCTTAACATAGCTAATTTCATCTTCATGTGTACCTACTTATTCGTATGTGCATTTGTGTTGTTATTATTTAAAGAAGGTAAAATTATTTCAAGAGTGCAAACATACAAATATAGCCTTAATTCAAAATGTTTTACAACGCATTTTAAAGCAGTTAAAGTCAATGAAGTGTCAGAATAGAAAATCAAAATATTGAAATAATTTCACGACTTGGATGACCAAAAAAGTTATAGGAAAGTAAAAGTGATATTTGTACAATTAATGAAAAATAGAAATTTTCGTTCAGAAGTTAAAAGCCGTCTACATTGTTAAAAATTTAGTGTTAGTTTGAACCAAAGCTGCAACCACCCGATGATTTAACCTTTTACCATGATTTGGTAATTTTATGTTGAACCAAATATTGGTGTTATGTTTAAAAATAATAATAATAATAATAATAACATTCGACCGAAGCGGGAGTAGAACCGAAACCCTTCTTGTCTCAAGTCAAACATTCTGGCACTGTGCCACATTTTCTTGACTGGTAATTCTGTTTCGTTGATTTTGATAAAAGGAGCGAAATTTTCTAGGGTCTTATCTCGGGCCATGGGCGAATTATTGCACAAAATTTGCATTTTACTCTATGTTTTCAACCACATTCTTTAATTTAAGCTTGGTTTGGTTTCAATAGGAATTTTATTGATTCATACTTCCCTTGAGAGTACATGTAACTCCAAGTTTTGGAGCAACTTAAATTCAATCGCAAGAAGTAGAAATATTAAAAGTGATGTTGAACCACATTCTGGCATTGCTTGTAACTTTGCTCGATATAATGGTTCAAGTTTGAACTGAAATTTTTATAAGTGTACATGAAACCATGTTCAACATTGCTGCAGAAATGTAATTGTTGTCTTATGCAACAAAACTACATTAAATTTTAACTCTACTTATATCATTCTTTAAAAAATAAATTGAACAATAATTACCGGGCTTACTATATAGTTAGTTTTTTTCCCGTAGGCAATTTGACCAGCTGTCGATATCTTCAGTAAGTATTTTGTCGAAATATAATCTTGTCTATGTAGAAATAGTTATATTTAAATGCTCTTTCTAATTTTTACTTTCATAGTTTTCGATTACATTAAAAAATAATAAAATAAAACTATTTGATTAAAAAAGTCTCATATCAGCATCGAAATGCTGAGTTGTAATAATTCATTGAATTTCATTAGTTCTGAAAATTCAAGAGAGAACGAAATAAAAGGTATTATATCCTAAATGTTTCTAAAAAATAAAATGAAGATAAATGTTCACAGATAATATCTAAAATATTTGTCACAGATATTATGAAGTCAGTGGAATTCGTAATATAATTCGACAGAATAAAAGTCGACTTTATAAATTTAGAAGATTCAGCTAAAAGTGATTATTGAATGGCAGTCAGTTCTCAATGAAAAGACGTTACTTCTAATTTATATTATATTATTTGTTAAAATATAAAAGTATATATTATATATAATATATATATATATATATATATATTTATATATATATAAATCTTATAATGTGGGCTACATGACGCATTAAAAGCCAAATTAATCTTAACAATAATGAATACTAACCGTGCTAAGAATCTAACGTAGGCATAGAGTACCAGTGCTTTATCAGATGACTCATTTTTGACAGACATCACTATTCGTTCATCTAAAACAGGGGTGTTCAATTCGGCGCCCAGGCTATATGCCGCTCGTGCAGTGAAGTTTTGTGGCCCAATGAGCAGAAGTCGTGAAATTTATAAAGTTATATATATATAAAACTCTTGTTAATGCAGGAAAAAAAAACAGATGTATTTTCTAATACTTTTGATTGAAAACAACACAAACGACCATGGCATCTACCAACAGAAGCACGTTGGAAATTGAACATTGCGATTTTTGAATGAGAAATGTAAAATAATCATTTAATAAATTAAAATCGAACAATATTGTATATATATGTATTTTGTATTAGGATGTTATAGTTTAACATCTTTATATTTAAAACAATTTACTATTTGGACTTTATATAAACACAGTACCCACGCACAGTGTGGCTTGCCGGAATGAAATGCATTTCCAAAGCGGTCTTCAAAGACTTTTGGGTTCCACAGGCCTGATTTAAAAATTGGTCATGTTTGCTATTGTTAAATTCAATTCGGCTTTTTCACCAAAAATACATAATTGCCGAAACGTCAGTGGAGGCCCTCTGTTGAGACCTAAAACGATTTTGGGTTCCGTCTGTGTGTTTGTTTGTTTGTCTGTCGCGCGATAGCTGCCGCGAAAATCATGCTATTGACTTGAAATTTGGTACAGATGTTTATGAGCCCCACGAAATCCACTGTATAGTTTTAGGTGAGTATTCCATTTGTAGTTCGTGTACAGGGACACGCCAAAGTTTTTCTTATCATTACGGCCTGTGGGAAGAATTTGTATGTACCGCGATAGCCACCTCAAAAATCAAGTTATTGACTTGCAATTTTTTCCGAAACGTCAGTGGAGGCCCTCTGTGTCCATCTGTGGGTTGGTCAGTCAATCATTTTGTTGGACTGCGTGTACTTTATCTCAATAAATAACCGTGGAAAAGCTAGATCACTTTTACTAACATTTATGATATTGCTACAATCTTGTTGAATTTCAACGTTTTATTTCGAAAATTCTTATATTATTTGATAATACATTTTCTTAACATGGCAGAATTGTGCAAATATTTTGCAAAATGTATATTATGGTCAATAGTAGGGAATTTAATAAAAACTAAAAACAAAATGGACAGCAATAAAATTACATCGTAAATTAGATTAAGGTAATATACCAAAACAGGAAAAAGGTAGCCTAGTGGGGCATTTATTTGCTGATATTTTTAAGTAAGTTTGACCCCACGATAATATAGGAAAACGATCTAGAATTCTATCAGGGGCTTTTAGAAATCGCTAGCAAAGGGAACTAAAATTGATAAGGATAACACGGAACTATTTTTACTAGAGACACAGTTTAATTTCTATAGATGTCAGTCACAGAGCGCCAACACTGTAAAACATATGTCCTATTTGCTGCCAGAAATTCTCTGTAATTTGAGAAAATGCGTTCTGACAACGTAATTTTTTCGTAAATTACGCGTATTTTCTCAAATTTTAGAGAATTTTTTGGCAGCAAATAGGACACGTTTTTTACAGTGTATATCAACTTGACCAGGTCGCGCGTATTTCCTAGATACACTATTGCGAAACATAAATGTTCAATAATTTAAGTATGAAAATTATGTTGTAATTATTAAAATGTTAATGCATTTTTTGAGTTTTGTTAAAGAATTTAAGAATAATAGAATGCGGAATTTATCTATAGTGTACCTCACACATACTTGTGCCTGCTGGAAGGTTAAGGAGTTAACCCCTTAGCTACCGCATTATGAAATAGACAAAAAATGTATTTGAAACATGTATTTTTGGTTACTTAAGATTATTTTTTAAAAACAGATGCAATAAAAGTTATGTATATCCCCTTATTTTAGTAAACAATGTGAATTTTGTGAAATATTGCTTTAGTGTACCACTGGTACATAGAGATGGAAAAAAAAAAAACATTTGGACCTTAAAAAAATGTAAAATAGTATTTACTTTTTATGTTAATTATATTTTTTCTAAGACTGGTGGTAGATTATTGAAGTAAGTAATATAGGAATTAATTATAACACGCGTGAAAATCGTGAGGAAGGCTGATCAAAAACAGTGAGTATATAAAATGTTCTATAAAATGTTTTCTGTAACAAAAACGGCTACATGTGGCTTCCAGTGCCTTGTGGTGAGATTGAAAAGATCTACATACGTTCTGCTTTTATCAATATCTTTGACATATCTTCCCTAATATCGATTTTAAACGCTTTTTAAATTAATAGTACTTTAAAGTACCGTCGGTAGATAAAGGGTTACATAAATAAGGAGAATTTGCATACGTAAATGTCCGTCATTACTCCTTGAACAACTAAAGAATTTTCAACTTTTTTTTTTTTTTTCAATATAATTGCACATATTTTTTAAACTTTTAAATAATAACATATTTCAATTTCATTAAGATTTGTGTACAGTAAGAGTATGGAAATATGGTTTATAGAAATGTCTCTCATAGAACACAATGCTTTGAAATATTTTAGGGGGTCCCTGTACACAAACTAGTAGAGGAATAAACTCCATTTTCAATAGGGAACATCCGATAGTGAACTTGTATAACATATTTCAATTTCATTAAGATTTGTGTACAGTAAGGGTATGAAAATATGGTTTATAGAAATGCCTCCCATAGAACACAATGCTTTGAAATATTTTCGGGGGTCCCTGTACACAAACCGGTAGAAGTATAATCTCCATTTTCAATAGGGAGTATCTGATAGTGAATTTGAATAACATATATCAGTTTCAAGAAATTCCATAAATATTTACGGGAGTTAGAGCGCGGACAAACAGACAGACAGACGGATGGACGGACAGACAGACAGACAGACAGACAGAGAGACAAACCCAAGTCATAAACACTTTTCAACCTTGTTGGAAAGTGTTAAAAACTATTCTAACTATTCAGTTAATTTTACCCTGTTAGTTGGTTTTTAGTAAGTTATACAATTTCGCTAATTTACATAGTTTCTTTTCTTCCCCCCCCCCCTCCTCCTTATTTTTAAATGAAATACAGGGCAATTATGAGATTACTGACAAATACAGAGAAACATTTTAGAATACTAAAAATATTTAAAGAAAAGAATACTGGTCATACATTCTCTTTCATTTAAACAGATGAAGTTTAAAGCTAAAATTATGTTTATAGTAAACATAAAGCATTTCAAAATAGCATAAAAATACCTGAGAATGGCAGTTAACCATTTATTAACTTTCATGCCGGTGTTTAAAATAGCTTTTTCAAATCGTTTTCCCTGTAGCACATCACTTGAAATGCTTAAAAATAGGAATTACTCAATGTTTTTAGTTTGGTAGAGTGTGAGTTAAAACATTGAGCCTCAGAAATAACTTAACGACTGTCATCGCTTAGTTTACTTCCGATGATAAAAATGTTTCAGATCAGAAAACGAACATTTCGCACTTACATTTGATGAAAAGTTTCAACCTAAATATTTTGTGAAATAATTTTCTCGAAGAAGCTTGTATAACCCATATTCGCAAACCAATTTGATAATATATATAGTTCAAATTTATTTAATTAATGATAAAAGAAATTAGAATAGGGTTATGTTCACAAAATTTTATTTTGTGTATAAAAGAAGTAAAAATCGACAGATAGTATAATTTTTTTTTCGTTTGGGAATCATTGTTTGTCTAATATTTTAAAATATGCGAAATCGTGGCATAGTTCTAAGGCTCTAAACTATCACGGAGATAACCCGAGTTCGATTCCGGATAAAGGGTAATGTATTTCTTGATCAGCAAACTGTTTCACTCTTTGATTCGATTTTACTGAAAAATAGTTGTTTTACATAACTGAAATCTGAGTTGCTCGCAGCAGTTTAACGTCATGAGACGAATTTATTCACCATGAGAATATGCCTTTCATGCAAAATGAATGAGTGAAAAATGGCTCAAATTGACCAAATTTTACTTTTCTGTTTTATGAGGATTATATAGTTATTTAACTATATAGTTACATCAATATATCATTACTACATTATATAGTTACACAAATTTCACCTATCCTAAAATAGTTATTGAAATAATTATATAAAGGGTCAAAAATTACTAGTGGATGAGCAGATCACGAGGCTCAACATCCTATTTGCATCACTGATTACTCAGCAGTCCCAGTTAATATAATTATAATTAAATACATGTATATATATATATATATATATATATGATTAACAAGCTACATAACTGTATACGTTTCTGAGGGAGGTTTCCCCTCCCTCCAACCCCCAGTTCCTTGCAACTCACAGCGTTGAGTTAATTCCTTGTTACGTCTAAATACTTGCACCAAATTTGATACCAAATGATTGTACAACTCAACGGAATTGCTTATATAGACCTGTAAATTAATTACCAAATCTATGTCTAACATTTTCCACAGAAAACATGTTTTTATACGTTCTAATAACGTATGTTTATTTCATTATATTTAATGGAATGTAATCACGTTAAAATGTACTTAGAAGAAATACTGTTTATACACCGTAATGGTACGAAATTCTTTCTGTGTCCCTCCACACGAGTCATAGTAATTATATTCACTAATAAAAAGTATACAACTAACTTCATTGAAATTCATATGGATTATTTCAGAATGTAATCGGGATTCTTTTGCGTGGTCAAATAAATAAATAATTTATACATACCTTTTTCCTCCAGAAAAATTGCTTTTAAACATCTTAATAATGCATGTTAATTATATTGTGTTCAATGTAACATAAATATGTTATAAAATAGGCTTAAATAAAAATCTGACTAGGCTCTAATGTCACAAAATAATTTTGTGTGTTCCCATAAACGAGCCGTAAACATTGTATACAGCTTTAAAAAACTTTTTCGATGTAACCCATAAATAATTGTTCAAAATTTGGCATAATTTGGATGAATACGTGATATTGTCAGAACACCTTTAATAATTAAGTCTGAGCACACATTTTTTCTACAGAAAACATGTTTCAAAGTATCTCAATAATGTATGTTAATTTCATTTTATTGAATGCAGTGTAACCAGTATAAGGTGCCTGTAAACGAAATTCTGCCCACAGGCCTTAATAATAAGAAATAAATTTGTGTGTAATCTGTACACGAACTATAATTAAGATGAGCACCAAAAATCATGGAGCTATTTGCATATCGCGCCTGAATATGTGTACTAATTTGCAAGTTATTCGGGGGATTTTTGCGGTTGTTATTGCGGTAGATACAAATTCTGTCTATAGGCCGTATTGATAAAACTTTGGTGTATCCCTGTGCTCGAAGTACAAACAGAATACTCACACAAAACTATATAGATAATTTTGTGTGGTTCATGAACATGTGTACCAATTTGCAAGTTAATACAGTGATTCTTGCGGCAACTATTGCGAGACATACAGACAGACGTACACAGAAAATACCCAAAACTTTTTAAGTCTCTACTACATGGAGGCCTCCACTGACGTTTCAGCAATTACCCTATTTTCATTATCAGCCTTAATATTTTAAAAAATTTTTGTACGCTATAATCCAAATTTACAAGAGATATTAATCTAAATTATCATTCTGAAACATATTATTTCAAAAAACTCTACCATTGTTTGGCTTTTTTTTTTTTTTTAATTCTTTAGAAAAGAAACATTTAAACCAGCAATGTTGTGCAAACATAATTTTTTATATCAAAATATGGCATACCTTAAAATCAAAGTAAAATTATAAATATTAAAAAATATTGGAATTAAAAAGCAAATGTCACCGTGCAAAAATTTTGTAATACCTCCAACCCACTTTTAATTTCTTTTGTCTGTAACTTCTATAATTTTTATTTATTCAGTTCAAATTTTGACATAAGTTATTTTATATGTTTAGTTTTCAACACATGTAATAAACAAATTGCTATTTTTTCCACATGCGCGGTACAACATAATTACTTAAACCATGCAAATTTTCAAAAATATTAAATGTAGGCATTTTATATTTCAGAACAATATTTCTTACGTTTTGTCATTTTTTCTCTAAGTTTCGTAAAACTTAGTTGAAACCATCGCGTTACGAGTTTAAAAAAAAGCTCTGAATCAAACTCTAAACCAATTTAATAAATTTTGAAAAAAAAAAAGTAAATATATATATACATATATGTGTCTAAGTATTCTTAATATTCCTAGAAAAAAACATATAAATATATTGTAAATAATAAGCGAAGTCATGCATTAAGTTACAAGTATTTTACAGTTTTTTTTACGATACAGGGTAATCAAAAATTTTTTTCCTTAAATTAGTGGTTGGTTTCGTAATTGCACTCATCACTAAATCATTACTGGGATGTGTGATTCAAAAAATATTCTTTCCTTGTCTAAAGTTCAAGGGCAATTTTTCCAGTATTTCCCTAGACAATAGAAAAATGTCTATATAAAATTATATAATTAAATGATCACCAAATATGTTCTTTTACAGAAATGCGTTTAAAAAAAAAAATCGAATACATTATAATCAGCTATACAAACATACGAACTGAGCAAAATACTCACTGTATTATGATTTTCTTTCTTTCTTTTCTTTTCTTCTCTTTTCTTTTCTTTCTTTTCTTTCTTCATTCTTTTCTTTCTTTCTTTTTTTTAGGGGAATCACCTCCAGATATTTTCTTTTTACTTTCCGAATTGTGCTATCTAAGAAAAGTATTGTAATAATAAAAAAAATTTTGATTATACGATTAAGATACATCTATATGTTTAACGTTTCTAGATTTATATTTACCATTTTTACTGTGTTGGATGTATGTACATATGGATGCATTTGTATACGTGTGTGAGAGAGAATGACAGTGTAATACATACTTGCCATCATCCTAATTAATATTCCGTAATATTGTTAGCCCCCCTCTTTTTTTGACACCAGTAAATTTTTAGAGTAATATTCTCAAAATTCAATTACGATTAAATAAGAAGAAAATTACTCTAAAAGGATACTGGTGCGAAAAAGAAGGCAGAGCTAGCAATACTACGGAATATTAATTAGTATGTTGGCAAGTATGGTTATAGGTCACCACCTCACGAACTGTAATAATTTTCCTGAGGATAGGGTCGACAGTGGAGAATTCATATTAATTATGACCTATTGACTCAAATTATTTCAACTACACTATCATCCAAATTCTACATTCGATTAAGATAAAAATTTTAAGCATGTTACCGATTATCGTCGCAAAAAATATACATATTTTCAACAGTGTAAATCTTATATATATATATATTTTACTAGGGATCCGAAGTGAAATTTTTATACCTTATTGTGTATGAGCTCAATTATCTTGAACTCCGTTTTAGTATTGTTTAATTATTCTAAACAGAATAAAACATAGATATGTTACCTTACTTTTCTAAAGTATGATTAGTTTGAAAAATTATATGTGTACTATAATAATTAGTATTATTATACAGGAATGAATGGGAATTTTTACACGTATTACGTCGTGTGGGGCCATGTTATCTCAAGTGCACTGAATTTTATAAAAGCTAATGAAACTGATACATGTTTTAGAAATTCGCTACAGCTTAGTAAAAACTAGAAATTGCAAAATTACTATTCATAATTCGTTTATAGAGGCGCACAAAATAATTTTGTTGAATTACTGCTCATTAAAATAACATACGAACTTGAGAAAAAAAAAATCGAATAACATATAGTATCGCCTAGTTGTCGGAACTCGACCAAATTTTTTAAATAAGCATTAAAAATAAATAGAGACATTAAAATTTCAGTGTAAAAAATGCTCTTAGTAATTACGCTATCCAAAAAATAAATCACTATCAGCATCTTTATTTATATTACAGTGCATGTCCCTATTAACATTGGTAGGTATTTGTCTCTCAAACAAACCGATCAATTTTCTTCTTCTGAACATTTTAATAGCAAAAAACATTGTCTGCCCCCCACCTCCAAGAGTATGGCAACAATTTTGAAAATAAATAAATAAATAAATAAATAATACACACTTCTGTTGCAATACAAATAAAATATTAAAAAATATATACTCACTTCTGTTGCGAAAAGGCGAATGATAAAATAACGTCAGGATAAACCAAAGAGTGATTATCCTACGTGGCATTATGTTTGAGGTTTTAATAAATAAATCCAGAGAATAAACTGAATCATGAAATTTTAACAATTTATTTCTAAAGGAATTTTAAATACAAAAAGGTTACGTATATAAAATGAAAAAGTGTATAAAAATAAAGGTGTTTTTTTATGCCTTATTTACATTATATGAGAATATTTCTTTTTTCTCTGCAACCCGCATGAAACATACTTTTCAAACCGCCTTTCAGCCCCTCTTTTTTATTAAAAAAAGGCTAAAGATGTACGACAGATTTTGTGCTTACGCATTAATATACAAATAATAGTTGTTTCTAGGGGACGCAAACGATTGAAATGAAAGGCATTATAAATAAAAAAAGATTACGTATTAGAAGTGAAAAAATGTATAAAAATGGTACTTTTGAATATTTTCATCACATCGTAAGAGAATACTTCTCTCCCCTCCCCCCTCCCTCAAACTCATATTAATCATACCTTTCGAACGAAATATCACTTTTAATTCCCTCCCTACACTTATAATTAATATATTAAAACGCACGACAAATTTCACGTTTGCGTAATAATATTTACATAACTTATTTTATTTGCTCATTAAAATTTGTTTAAATGCTTAGAGATTTGTAGTTTTTTGAAAAGTTGAATAAAGTCAGCCTAATATATATATATATATTTTTTTTTTTCATGTGTCTGAATTTTATTTATCAAAATAAGAAATTCAAATAATTTATCAATAAATAAATAAATAAATAATAATAATAATAATAATAATAATAAAAATGCAGCATTTGCTTCAGGTAATACGTTGACATATTATAAAAGTGCAAATTAAAACAATTTAACTTTTCACCAGTTTAACAATACATCTCAGTTTAATAGCGATTATTTTTATCAAGAACATTGTTTTCATTTTATGGTCTTAAAAAAGCATATGTTGCTGCCTTTAAGTGATTACGCATGCGCAAAACCGCGAGTTTTGCTGATAATATATGATAATATTCTGTTTCTCTAAAAATGCACTTTTCGCTCCCAAAAATGTAACATTAAAAGTCATTACTTTTATTAAAGGCTTATAAGTGCTGGTTGTCATCTATCAAGATATTTTTTTTAACTGTTATAATAATTCTGAAAAACTTTTATTACAAATTCTTTTTGCTAAAAAATGTAAGCAAACATCTATGAAAATTTAACTTGACATATGAGCTGAAACATGAAAGAAAATTATTTTTTGCTCATTTAGTTTCGCTTCTTAAAGGTTACTTAAGTTTCTTGAGTGAATTTTCTTGTATGTTAATAACTTTTCCAGATTTTTTTTTTTTTTTTTTTTTTTTTTTTTTTTTTTTTACAGCCGTTAATATTGATCTGGTACGAAAAAATACAAATTTTGTATTATGGGAAAACACTGTTTTTGTTTATATTCTACAAAGTTTATCTTTTTTTTTTTAATCTTAGAAAATATTTTTTGAAAGGTGACTGATATTTTGCATAGTATTTTGCATACTGTTTAAATATGTAACTACATGTAATTGGTTAATTTTTTTTTTCTTGAAAAAATAATCTTATAAGAGAATTTACAAATGTCTTTAAAATGACACATTTTATTTATTTTATTTTAGTTTTGTTTCGCGAATGTGTTCAGTTAATTTAAAAAATCTGATGTGAAACAACCACACGACTTCCATTACCCACTATTACACGTATTACATGCATTTTTTGGAGATATTATATGCATTTTTTGAAATTTTCCAGTAAGAGAAACTTGACACATGTGTAAAGACATATTGTATAAAACAGAGTTTGCACAACGGGTTAAAAAAAAGAAAAGTGAGTTAAAATGGCGAGTTTGAAAAAAATCCGTACAACCGTTTTTAAAGGAACGCCTTTGCGAGGCCTGAAATTGAGCTATTTATACAGGACGCCTATCAATTTTCCTGAACTAATCAACTTTATCATTCAAAAGGACATCTAATAGAGTGTTTATATAGCAAGTTTGAAGAAAATCGTTAGAGCCGTTTTTGAGATACGGACTTACGGTTCCACTTCCGGTTTCCGATGTCCCACTTCCGGTTTTTCAATTTTCACCAAAATTTGGAAATTCCATCTGTACACCAGACGTATTTTAATTCTAAAGTTTCGTAGCTCTATCTTTATTAGTTTCTGAGCTATAATAGCCAGAAGATTCTCCACATACATGCATACACACACACATACATACACACTGACCAATTGCCAAAAGCCACTTTTTTGGACTCAGGGGACCTTAAAACGTGTAAATCAGGTGAAAACCCGATATGAAATTCTCAGACCGAATACAATACTTCCATTACCTAAGGTAGTAGGGTAATGGAAGTAAAAAATATAATATTTCAATATAATATAATAAATATAGGCATATAATACTGCCCTATAATATTATTTATTATAATTTCCTTTTTAACATTAAGCCCTTTAGCGGCCAAGCGGTTCTGCGCTCAAAGGTGGCAGATGTGGGGTACCGGATTCGATCCCAGGTCACGCTCGTCGGCTTAGCCGTTCGAAGTTTTCTTTGCTTTTCTCCGAAACTTGCGTAAATACAGGATAGGACCACTTAGAAAGACCCCCCACGGAGGGTACTCACCCTAAGGCCTAGGACCTTAAAGCAACAATCAGCCTTACTTTTTAACAAATATCCTATTTATTAATAATAAAAAAGGTGAAGCAATAGAAAAAACGAAAAAAAATAAAAATAAAAAAATAATAATAATAAAATAAAAAAATAAAATAAATAAATAAATAAAAAGATCACTCTCGCAAAATGGCATTTTAATGACACTACAACTAAAATATGAATTTGAGTAAAATACATATTTGTTGTAAATATTCATATATATAAAACAAAATGTTTACATGTATATATACAATTTACACATTATATGTATGCCTGAATATTTTATTTCAAAATTTAGATTTTAAAAATTATAATAAACGATCGAAAAGCAAAAACAGAATTTTAAGATTGGTATATAATATATTAAAATGTTTTTGATTATATATGTATAAATTAATACCTGTCCTCTATAGATTTTAGTAGTTTCGCTCTCTCTCTCTCTCTCTCTCTCTATATATATATATATATATATATATATATATATATATATATATATAGAGAGAGAGAGAGAGAGAGAGAGAGAGAGAGAGAGATTTTTTTTCCTTCAAATATGGAAATTGTTTTATAAGTGATGTATTTTATTTTATTTTATTTTATTTTATTTTAATTTTAATTTAATTTTATTTTTTAATTCGAATCAATGCAACTGTGTCCGTAGTAGTCACTTTAAGGGCATTTTCCAGCATTGACCGGCAGTCTATTCCTATGTTATTCTGTGGAGAAATTTTTTATGTAGATTATTCATTACCTAATATTTTATTTTAAATTCTGTTTTCCCATTTAGAAAGTCCACTAACGTTTAAATGTTTTTTGTTTTCCAAAAACTGATTTAATTTTTAACTTTTAATATTTCATTTTCAAGCTATAAGGGCCAAAAACGCTCTAAAGCAGATTTATTTTCAAACTTTTTTTCTTTTTTGGACAGCTTAAAATGCGCCAGTATTGGATACGTGAAGACCCAGTCGTGAAAACTTTTCTTTTGCAGTAGTGGGCACTTTTGAATTTTTGCATGAAAAACTAAATAAAATGCAAACCTAATGGAAACAAATATACTCAAATAACAAAATGAATTTTCTCTTGTACGTACTAATGAGTTAGTATGAAAATAATTACAAGATAAAAAGAACTTTTTATATGCCACGCTTTTTAATTTTCTGTTGAATCATATAAATTAAACAATTCTATGTATTAAAAAATACTTACATTTTTTTAATGAATTATCCCATCAACTTGAAAGAAAATGATCAAATGCGTAAAAATGCGAGCAATTATAAGAAATTTTCAAATATTTATTGATAGAATAAAAGTGTTAAAAGAATGCATTGTCGTTGTGCTCTGAGCTATTCTAAAAGTTTCAAATGTCTAGATAGTCGGGAAGTTAGTTAAAAATCGATTGCAAAATTTGTACTGGACAAACAAGAAAGCGAGTTAATAAGAGCATGATAAAATATTCAAACTTATCATAAACATGAAAAAATATACGAACATGATTCATCTCTGAAAAACATAACGTTTTCATTGATACATTCCGTTACAGTGTTTCAATCATACGGTTTTACTTAAATTGAGTCTTAATTGTAAACAACATTATAATTACCCTAGATCACCCTAGTGTGAAAAATCTCATAAATGCCTATTCGAGTAGTTTTATTCTGAAATATTTCTAGGATTTTTATGAGACATTAAAAAAAAAGTAACCTTACAAAATTTGTTAAAGAAACCCTTCATGTTAATATATTGAGCTATTTTGATAATATTTTCAGAGAAATGACTTCACATTTTGCTCTGCATTCCGAATTCGAGAGAATTGTATCCACTAGAAGTTCTACTCCACAATATTAATATGCTAGTTATTAATTAAAATAGGCCAGTTGTGGGCAGGGCTGCTCACTATTGGCAAAGATGGCATATTGTGGTTTCAGTAGTGGGTACTCATAGAATGAACATTTGTTATTAGAAAATCGAAACTTTAACACTTAATTTTCGCATATTTATTTTAGGTTTCATCAGTTCAGAAGATACAAGGAAACAACTCGAAATTAGCACATCCGAAGCAAAGAAATTTTGTCTACCTTTTTCAAAATAGCGAAAAACTATGAAGCGATAGATTAATAAGATTATACTTTTAAAAAATTAAAGAACACGCTTTTATCGAAATGTGAACTAAAAAGCACAAAATATCTATCTTTATAGTATTAAAATGCAGGGTAAGAAAAAATTGTGTGAGTGACACACCCTATTACAGGGTGATTATAAAATAATTTAGAATTAAACAAAAACCATTTTTAAAAAATCTCCCCTGACTGGGCTCGAACGTTAGACCTTTAGGTTCGTAGCCCGGAGCTTTACCTCACAGCCACAGCGTTGACATAGGGAAAGTCTTTTTTTACAATATAGATTTTTTTATTTGCTCCCAGAGCGGTTACAAACAAACATACAAACATACATACCATACAGGGTGAAACTAATAAAAGCGTGTTAAAAAAGAAATTTCGCTCTAATTAAAATGAAAGTACCACATTCTAGAACAAATGGCTTGAAATCTTCATAGGTCAATACATTAATAGCAGAGGGTCTTAAAACCAACCTATCAAACGAACCTATGTATGATTTAGAAAGATAATTTTACGAGTTTAAATTTAAACGTAGTTACTACTGATGAAAAATCTACTGTTAGTACATTTATTGAAATCTAAAATTCCGCTGGTTCATTTTCTCTTTTTCTTATAACTAAGTGTCCATGTAATTTTTATTAACAACTACTTCATTAAAATTTTATTATTACTCGTATGAATAGATAGTTTTTTTTTTTTTTTTTTTAATGGGAAGGGGAAAAAAAAAGGTGTAAACATTTTGTTTCATTGGCATAATTTTGGTTTTGGTATATATTTATTAAATTTAAAGTTATGAAATTTTCATGAATAAATTCATAAAAAATTGTAATTTTGGAGATTAAGTAGTTAAATCGGAACCTTTGGGTAAATTCCATCTTTTGACATTTACAGCGTCGTTTGACATTTTGTGGTTTCCGAAAAATATAGCCAATCGTGCGTTTGGTTACTCTCGGATTTTAATAGTTTAGTTAAAAAGCAGAACTAATTTAAATGTATGTGTATGTGTATGAATTTTTATAGATTGTTATTCTAATTTTGTTATTATTCTTTACTTTTTTTCTCTAGCCATTTGTCGGAGAAACCCTCTGTAAAGAAGAGAAATCCTCTATTGCGTGCCAAAACTCTTCCAGCAATCATAACTCCTAGCTTAAGCATTATTCAGGCACCTTTCGATCCCGAATCGAAATCGAAGGTACCGACCATCACTCACAGTAAGTTAATTTTTCATGTTGTTCATTTCGTAAAATCAAATATATTGGAATATACAGAAAGTTCTGCGGTTTCTTTCATGATAAATGAAAATAAAATGGTACAAAGGCATAATAAAATTTTACTGAATAATATGAGCACCATTATGTTATATGACTTTTTGCCATAGTTCTAGTAGCTGAAAAATCAGCAAGTTATGAAGTTGCCGTTTGATATTCTTTGAAGAAGTAAACGTCTGCGCCTGGAAAGGAACCTCTAAAAGAATTTTGAAGTGGTAAAACCTGAAGAGGTAAAACCTGAAAAGGCCAGGTCTGGTCAGTATAGCGGGTGACACAAAAGATCCCAATGATACTCAATAAGTCATTACCTGACATTCATTTTAATGTGGGGCTAACGTTTGTCATGTCAGGTGACACCACCTTGACCATTGGTCAGTTTTGACTGGTTTTCCTTCCTTTTTTTTGCTTCCAAAACTGCCATTTGGAGATAGTATTTTTTCGAGTTTCATTTGGCGGCAAAAGTTTAAAATAATCAATTCTTTTTAGTCCCATTATACGCAAAGCATTACTTTTTGCTGGATGCACTCCCCTTTCAATGTTACTTAGTGAGGTTCGTTTGGCTTACCAAACGATTTTTTCCTTGTCATATTACTGCATACATAGTATTCACTTCTGATCGCAATTAATGAAACATTTGAAAAAAGAAGTTTCTTCATTTCGTTTCAGGAAAAAATCACATGATGAAACTCGAGAAAGCATATTCTGCGGCGCTAAAGTATGAGATGCCAGCATATCACAATCGATTATATATCGTTCATTAAATCGTTCTTTACTATCAGTCTTCGCTACAGCTGACAATTTATATAACAATGACTAAACTCAAATAATTTAAAAAAAAACACTTCTATCAAAAAAAGCATTTTAAAATTCGATAGATGATAAAAATATCTGTATAAATTTATATGCATACATTTTTATAGTTTTTCCCTTCATTCGAAACATCAAATAGTTTCATTATATAATTTTTGGTGCATATTTATTTTTCAGCTAAAATATATTTTACGATTGCCTATAATTTAGCTCCAGAAATTTGGTAGAATAAAGTTAAATCGTGTCTTTTATTATGGAAATTTTAGTCATTTTCACTTTCTTCTATACATAAGAAGGGCAGTAGATTCCGTAATTTTTCCGACTTTAAATTTTCGATGATTTTATACATTTTTCTAAACATGATTTGACCATTTTAATAAAATGTTTATGTGTTGGTTTATTTATGTAGGGGTTTCCGATATATTGTTTGTGCTGTATCTTACAAACAATGACCATAATTCGAATATTTGTCACATAATTTGGTGCTGATTAGATGTTGGTTTATATCACACAATATATGCCTCTATGTCTATGCTCTTCTATAGTTTTCCCCAATTATGAAAAGGCTATATTTCCGCTTCTGTAGTGTATACTCATCAAAACGTAATGTATGAAATGACTATTATGTAAATTACGCTCATTGAATATGGTTGCGTATCAGACATCATGTGGCGATTTTCAACCACTTTGATGTGCTGGAAAGTTAAATCTCATCTTCTATGGTACGCAGTTACATCATATGCAATGTGTAACATGCTTAGTATAAGAAACCGGGTTGATTAGATTTTTTTCATATATTGTGTACCAATTTGCGGTAATATGATGCAATTTTCACCATTGAAATAAGGATAAAGCTCAGCATCTATAATGTATAAATGTATCGAATTTCATATGTGAGACGACTATTATGATAACCCATGCCTATTCAATTTTCATGTCTGTTGGGTAACAGACTTATTAATTTAAACTTCTGATAAGAATTTTTTTTTTAATTTAATTTATCGGTAAGCCTTAAGTTATTGATACTATGATGAAAGTGTCTGGTTAAATAAAGCACAAAATATCCTACGTGCATCCTAAATACATCTGTTCATCAAAGAGTAATTTGATAGAAATGAAAAAGTCTTGGCTTACGGCTCACCTGACATGAGAATGGTTATCGCATTGGCATTGAATTGTCAGGTGTCCAGGTTAAACATGGATTGCTCTTAGATTTTTAAAATTCATTTTAAGCAGTATGTCCCGGTCTAATCACTTCTATAATTGAAAAAGAAAAAAAGACCATAGAGTACCAAAAGCAATTAAACGTTGGGTTACGATCAAATGAAAATTAAAAGTTCTTTTTTTTTTTTTTTTTTTTTTTTTTTTTTTTTCACGAGAATAATATTTAACAAGGCTTCCACAGCCATTATTACTTGTGTTACATTTTGTCGTTTTAAAGTTCAAAGTTAAAAAAAAAAAAAAAAAAAACTCTATTCTTTTTAAAAAATTAATTCTATCTAAATACAAAGCATTCATTCTTTTGCTTTTTAAATAAATACAAAATTTTATTAATTACTTAAACTCAAGAAAGTCTTTTTTCTTCTTTTTATCTCTAATTTATCGAATCTTTTTGCATTCTTGAATTTTCAGTGAAAAAAGTGTCTCATGAAATTTTCAGATCTCATTTCAAAATTCACATGCATTCTGCTTTAGTTAAGGTTCTTTGTGACATTCTAAATTTGGAAATGGACTTTAACTCTCTATGGATTACAACTTTTTTTTTTTTCTTCGAATGGGTTTCACGCGAAAAAGGTTAAAATGACTTAAAGAAATGTTTTTATAGAGATTTCAAATAGATAAATGTCAACTTTATGACATGGTCTACTTGTGAAGAAAAAATTCTGTATACAATTTTCCATACTTTGAAACGTTATATTTGTAAAAGATAGGAATTTTTGCAATAAGTATTTGGCAGTTTAGGAAGGGATATTATTTTGGATCAACGCGTTATATAATACTCGAACATAAGATTCTTTTTATTATTATTATAGTTGTTGTTCACTGTAAAATATAGGTTCTTAAAAATAAGTATATATTGTCTCAAAATAGCCCCGAAACAATATATACTTAAATTTGAAAATCCAGCATGTACTCATTTTTGAGTACATTGACATGTTCAAAAATGGTGTTGACCAATAAGAATCCGAATAAGAATGACCAATAAGAATCCATGTTTGACATGTCAATATACTCAAAAATGAGTACATGGGTTTTCAAATTTAAGTATATATTGTTTCGGGGCTATTTTGAGACAATATTATTTATTTTTAAGAACCTATATTTTACAGCGTTATTGTTGTAGCGAGATTGAGAAAAATAATGCATAAACATCTGATAAAGAAACTTTTGGTGTCACTTAAATAATTTCTTTGCGAATTTTTAAGAGATGAATATAGTCTGATGATACTCAAATATTTAAAGAGTTACATAGGTTTAAAAGGATGAAAAAAAAAGCATATTCTTCTCCATTTTTTAAATATAATAAATGACATATTTTATTCAAAATTTTGAGCCTATAACAGAGCAACATTTAAACAATATTGTATAGAATTGTAAAATTCAACCAGTGGGTGCTGGTGTTAGGTGACCTTTAAGAAAAGCAGTAGAAATGATTTCACAAAAACTATTGTAACGAGCTTATTAAAATATTGCACTCTTCTTCAAAATGCAATTGACTAGTGCTTCAACGGAAGATTAAAAAATGAAATTTTATTTTTTGGCAGAGTTGTATGCAGTATCATACTCGGTACAGAAAGAAAAAGAAAAAAGAAAATCCCTTCGTTAAAGCACTAGTCAATATTATTTTAAAGAAGTGTACAAACTTTCAATAGGATCGCAGTATTAGTTTTTGAGAAATCGTGTACACCGCTTTTTTGAGGGGTTTCTGGAAACCAAGACATACCGATTGAATTTTCGAGCTTTTTTAATGAAAATTTTATAAAATACTGTTTAAATGGTGCTATTTTATATGATCAACATTTTGAATATATATTGTTTCTCTATATATTAAGAACTAGTATGTTGTGGCCACCACAAAACTTTCTTCTATATTTTCCTATACATATTCAATCAGTAACAATATTAATTTTTTTTTTTTTTTTTTAAGTAAAAAAAATCGATAACTTTGTTTTAAATTATCACAGATTTATAGTTCAACCATTTGTTTAAAAGGTATTGACGAGATCTTTCGAAAGATACCCATCTTCAAAATTTACCCCCCCGGAGGGTACTTCTCCCCCAGGGGGGGAAGCCATGCCCCCACATGCACTGAAATTTTTTCCTAGTTAACTATTACTATTATCAAATGGAAATTTTTCATAAGTACAAGTAAAGAATGTTTTACATAGAACTTACTATGAAAAGCATTTACTATTATCAAATGGAAATTTTTCATAAGTACAAGTAAAGAATGTTTTACATAGAACCTACTATGAAAAGCATTTGTCCTTCGTTTACAGGGTGACACAATAGAATTTGGACATAATAGTACTAGGTTTGAGAATGCCTTGAAGTTTATTTTTAATTATATCATGCATAATGTTTTGCAGTCAAGTAAATACATTATTTGGTGCGTATTTAATTTGTATAGACTATATACAATGCTACTCCATAAAGTGACAAACTTAACAACTTTAAACATTTTGTAAAGGTGAATACAATATTCAATTAGAAGATTGAGGGGTAGCAACCTTTTATACAGTTATTATTTATACATGTAAAATAAAACGTTTTCTAATATTATTTTGAATTTTTCTTTTAAAATATACTAAAAGTTATCGAATACAGTACTTTTTATATTGCGCCTAAAAATATAATAATGTCTATAGAAATGTAGGATAAGAGTAAGCAGTGAGAGTGCCGCAATAGATAATTTTATTAAATTAATACATTTTTCTGTAAAATTCTGTTACCACCGCAATATTTTGCTGTAATGTAAAGCGTAAATCTCACAATGATTTTTCCAGTAAAAAATACTGTTCACCGTATGCAGTCTTTTCCTCTGCGTCAGTTGGGCTGCTGCAATAAAAGGAGTCAAAGTGAAAAATGGCTTTTTTTTTTTTTCAAACTCTTTAAAACATTTTAAAATTATTTCGATGTTACATTGTAGACTGATAAGTTGATGTCTTGAAAATATTTTTATGCTTGAATATTGAAAAATTGCTTGAATTTTTTGTATTCAAACATAAAATAAAATAAAATAACTTTCTCAACGATTTTTAAAAATAATACTCTAAAATGTTTAGAACATATTGTTAAATTACAGTAATGTTAAATCCAAGGAAAATGTAAACAAATATTGGTCAGCATTTAATTTTAATCAGCATAAATTTTAAGTTTTTTTTAATTAAACAGTTTTAGAGAAATTTTTATGTATTTAATATTAGAACATTTCAATACATACATGGAAACTTACATACATCAAAGTTATTATTTAAAAGATTGTTCGTAACGTCCCCCCATCCATTTAAAATATATTTTACCCTTTTATTGCAGAGCGGAAAAGCTAAGAATTATCTTTATAGTTTCACATTTAAGGGAAAAGCATAAAATACATTGTTTTGTGGCCACTCTATATATTATTCAAATAGCACATTCTCATCATAGAAAAGATGGCGGATGATGTTGACGTGCGCTTTCTAGCAGCTGTTGAAAAATTACGTAAAGTGTGTGAAATAAGTGGTAATTTGCGGAAAGATTTAAAGCAAAGTATTCTTGAGGCTGTCAGTGAACTAAATGGAATTCAAAATGATTATAAATCAAGTATTATATCACTTAAAGATCAACTTAAAACGATGGAAGCTGAACAAGCTACGAGGCCTACTCTGGGGAGATCTTATGCGGACGTTGTTTCTGTAATGGCGCCTAGCATCGGTAGTAATCTACGGGAGAGGATGAGTGAAAGTCGCCCGCTTCACTGCATTTGTGAAATCACTCAAGCAGCGAAGCTCTGAGGATATCAAGACGCTTTTGAAGGAGAAAGTTGACCCGGAGAAATTGCAGATTGGAATTGAAAGATTTAAAGTATTGAATGGAGGTAGGATTGTTGTGAGTTTTAAGGATAAACAAGATCTTGAAAAATTTAGTAATACTGTTAATGAACTATTAAATGAGGAAATATGTATTCAACCTAGCGAAAAATTTCTTCCCCAGATTATCATATTTAATATTCCAGAGGATGTAAATATGGATAATGCTGAAAGTTTGGTTAAAAATCAAAACCAAGACGTTATTCAAGATGATGTGTTTAAAGTGAAATTTATTCGAGCCGTCAAGAAAAAAAACAGTCGTTTTATGGTTGCTGAGGTTTCTGCTGGTGTCAGGAAAATCTTTCTTGAAAGAGGGGTAAAGTTAAAGTGGTCAATTAGTAAGTGCTCTGATTATTTATATATTAAAAGATGTTTTCAGTGCAATAAGTTTTCTCATGACTCATCTATTTGTAGATCTCAAGTAGTTATTTGTCCGCTATGTTCTGAAAATCATTCTTTGAAGGATTGTACAAATCGCAATGAGTTAAAATGTTCAAATTGTATTACTTATAATAGATTTGTCAGAGATGGCAATAAGTACAGTATTAATCATGCTGCCTTGGATAAAAACTGCCCTATATATTTAAAACAGATAAATAGGAAAAAACAAAATATTGACTATGGCGACTAATTCCAATTTTTCTTGTATTCGTTGTTTGCAAATTAATCTTCAAAGATCTTATAAGGCAGTGATCAATCTCTTAACTATTGTTGGTACTTCGTCAATTGATATAGTTTTTATTCAGGAACCATACTGTATTAATAATAAAGTGGCTGGTTTTCCTAAAACGTACAGAATCATACAGTTTGGAAATCTCAGGAAAAGAGCTGCAGTTGTAGTTGTAAACAAACATATTGACTCTGTAATGATAAGTCAATTTTCTTCCGAGGATTTAGTACTAGTGGAGTTTACTTTTAAAAATATGCATTTTTATGCTGCAAGTATTTACATGGATTGTGATCGTGATATAAATATTGATATTTCTAATATAGAGGCTATCAATGACCATTGTGGGGGGAGGCTTTTGATTGCTTCAGATACTAATGCTAGATCAGTTATTTGGTTTGATTGTGTTACGAATTCTCGGGGGAGAATTCTGGAATCTTTTCTTGCTTCTAAATGTTTATGGCTTCTCAATAATAATTTTAATTTGCCAACATTCCACTCAAGAACTGATCAAAGTTACATAGATTTGACAATTACTTCTTATGCTTTGCTGCCCTTCATTAATGACTGGGAAATCTTAGATGAGGAAAGTTGCTCTGATCACAATCTAATTAGTTTTACTATTAATTTCAAAGTTAATAACTCATATCAGTATTTTCATTTTAATATGAAATATATTTACGAAAAAGCAAATTGGAGTACTTTTAAAAATTTATTGCATAATGAGTTTAGTGGACTTTTAATGGAGGTAAATTATCATGTTTCAAGTAATACAAATGATTTAGATAAAGAATTAAAAAACTGTGTCAAAGAAGTTAAGGATTTAAATAACTTTGCCTCCCTCTTTATGAATTGCATTCAGAACGTTTGCAAACATTCTATGCCTTTTAAAGTTCCTAGACTGACTAGACAAAATAAAGGGAAAACTGTGCCGTGGTGGAATGATGAATTAACGAAATTAAGAAAAATAGTAAATTCAAAAAAGAGACTGTTCCAGAGAACTTATAACAATGTTAATCTACGTGATATAAGGAAATGTGATTATATGAGATGTAAACGTCTATACAAGAATAAATTAAAATATTATAAGTTTCAGTCTTGGAAAGAGTTTTGTTCAAGTGCAGGCTCAAATCCATGGAATGTTTTGTACAGTATAGCATCTGGAAAATGCAAAAATCAAACCACTTTAACAACAATAAAGGATTCTAGAGGTAATTATACTACTAACTATGAGGAAACCTTAAGTGCCTTGATGGATCAGTTCGTTCCTCTTGATAATTGTAATACTGACACATATTACCACACCAAATTAAGAAAACTTATGCGAGATGACATGATATTGATTTTTCTCAAGATGAGGTTTATTCAACAATTAAATGTTTGGATCCAAAAAAATCACCTGGTAAAGATGGTATATCTAGCAGAGTTCTTTTAGAGGTCTTTGACCTTTTTCCGTTGTTTGTGACTGCTTTATACAATGAATGTCTTGCTAGAGGAATTTTTCCAAACGTGTGGAAACATTCTTGTATTCGTTTCTTTACTAAACCAGGAAAGGATGAGTCTCTGAGTGCTTCTAAATTTAGGCCGATCAGTCTGTTACCTGTTGCAGGTAAGGTTTTAGAGAAGCTCATGATTGAGAGAATTATGTATTTTTTAAATTCGAATAATTACTTAAGTAACAACCAATTTGGTTTTACCTCTGGTAGAAGTACTACTGATGCTATTTTCAAGGTTTCAAATTTTATTAAGGATAGTTTTAATCTTAATCTCCAAGCAATTTTGATATCTCTGGATGTTAAGGGGGCTTTTGATGCAGCATGGTGGCCAGCTGTTTTGTTTCAGCTTCGAAATTTTCAGTGCCCAAGAAATTTATACTTTTTAACTGTTGATTATTTTTATGAGCGTTCAGCCAGTATT
This sequence comes from Salticus scenicus, assembly GCA_963930645.1. Taxonomy (NCBI): domain Eukaryota; kingdom Metazoa; phylum Arthropoda; class Arachnida; order Araneae; family Salticidae; genus Salticus; species Salticus scenicus. The sequence goes on along the minus strand of OZ005649.1, from coordinate 368,921,499 downwards.
TCTACTGAAAATTATTTTTTATATATAGATGTAACTATGGGTTGCCCTCAAGGATCTTGTAATGGCCCTGGCTTTTGGAAAATATTTTATGACTCTCTGCTTAAATTGGGTTATCCTGTGAATGTTGAGGTGATTGCGTTTGCAGATGATGTACTAATAATGATTAGAGGGGCTTCGGAACTCGAACTTGAAATGCTTGGGAACATAAGTATCAAGAAAATCATTGAATGGTCAAAGTTCAATAAAGTCATTTTTAACACTGAGAAATCTAATGTTAAGCATTTTTCAAGGAAGAGAAAAAAAATGCCTATTCGCATCTATATGAATGGAGAATGTTTAAGCGTAGTAACTGAGATGCGTTATCTAGGTGTAACTTTTGACAGCAAACTAAATTGGAACAGCCATATTACCAATATGTGTGTTAAAGCTAATATTTTACTGCATATGTTAGCAAAAATGGCTAAGGTTAGTTGGGGTATCGGTCCTGATGCTTTAAAAACAATATATGAGGGTGCAATTGTTCCTTTATTGACCTATGCTGCCCCTGTTTGGTATGAAGCTGTAAGTAAATCTTATAACCGAAAGAGGTTAATGTCTACACAGAGATTCATTGCACTTAGAATTATAAAAGGTTTTAGAACGATTTCTTATGAAGCAGCGTGTATTTTGGCTGGAATTGTTCCTATCTATTTTAAAATTCAAGAAATTGCAGATATTTACACCTGTATAAAGTTCAATAGCCATTTGAAAATAGATACAGAGCTCCCTTCAAATTTGTGGCTTCATCCTGGTAAGTATGTACCATTTAATACTTCAAGTGAAAGTGATTCACCTATTGAAATTTATACTGATGGAAGTGAAATGTCAAATAACATCGGTTGTGCTTTCGTTATCTTTCAGGATGGGCGCACTATTGCTGAAAATAAATTTAAATTGCACCCCCATTGTACGAATAATCAAGCTGAGGCTTTTGCCATACTTAAAAGTTTACTTTGGATTTCCTCAAACAGAAATTTCATAAATTATAATTTTAACATATATACCGATAGTAAAATAACAATAGATAAAATAAGTAATAAAAGGAAACATTATCCCGTTATTGAAAATATCCGGAAACAGCTTTGGGGTCTAAATTCAAGAAATCAAATTATAAATATTTTTGGGTCAAAGGACATTCAGGTAATATTGGCAATGAACGGGCTGATTTATTGGCCAAAGTAGCTGCTCTTTCAGAAATGCCTTACGATTTTGAAGACATCCCGAAATCACACATAAAGAGTGAAATCCGTGAAAATATACTCCGAAAATGGCAAAATGAATGGACTAGCTCACAGAAAGGTTTAACAACTAAACTCTTTTTACCAACAGTTAACGATCGTCTAAATGCAATAATTCCACACAATAGCAAGCTAACTCAAATTATGTCTGGACATGCAAGAATAAACCAATATCTTTTTAAATATAAACATTCCACCACCGAAAGTTGTCCTTGTGATACCACTGAAATACAATCGGTTGAACATGTAATCTTCTTTTGCCCGCTTCTGGATTCACAAAGATCAGAACTCTTTCGAACAGTAATCTCAAATGGACTTACCTGGCCTCCCATATTAAGTACTTTTCTTCATTCTGATTTTTTCAATATTTTTTGTAAATTTTGTTCGGCAATTTCATTTTTGTAATTAGTGATTTATGTTTGTAGTTTTGTGATTTTCAATGCATGTAGTGTGACCTTGTCACGGAACATGCTGAATTAAAATTTTAATTAAAAAAAAAAAAAAAAAAAAAAAAAAAAAAACCTCATCATATAGTGTCCTATCAAAAAAAAAAAAAAAAAAAAAAAAAAAAAAACTGATCATAGCACAACCAAAAGTAAACTTAGCGTAAATTCTATAATGTGTTTGGCTTAGGTCGCGCTTGTCGGTCTAGACGCTCGAATTTTATCCAAGTTTTTTCTGAAATTGTAATTTTAGAAATCATTTAAAAAATGGTATGAATAAGGCAGTTAACGATGCCACAAAAAGTATTAATTTTTGAAGGGAAATCAAGAAATATTTTAATACGTGATATGGCAAAATAATTAAATGTTAACGAAATATTGGTAAAAGGGTTTTTAGCAAGATATAAAATTTTTAACCGTTTAAACTGGAAATTTGGTTTTAAGTGGCCATGTTGCTCATCCAAGCGAGATGACTGTAAGTTAAAAAGCCATTGCTTATAAAATCGGTTTGTATTACATTTAGAGCGTGAAAGAGATTCGGAAAAAGTGTTTAGCAGCATAATTTCTCTAACTACAGTACAGCAACTATTAAACGAAGCAGGTTTAAATGACATAAAATTTGAAAAAATCCCATTCTTAGTGAAGAGAATTAGGAAAACAAGACCTCAGATGGCTAAAAATAAAAATAAAAAATGGTTGGTTAATTACTGGGCTGAACTGGTTCTCTTTGATGAGTCAAGTTTAACTTATTTCGAGCTAAAGAAAACAAGCAGATCTGACAACAAAAATATGACCGACTTAATGAAAATCGCACTTTTAAAACAGTGACACATTCTCCGTACATTATGGTACGAAGGTGCATAACTTTTCAAACAGTCGGGCAAATTTTTATGCTCAAGGGATCAATTAACTCGAAATAAAACACAATATTCATAAAAGTAGTGCCTGACCGACTATTTTTTAGGTATCTTGGACATTTCCGCAAACAGCATTTCAAGATGATAATGCACTTTACTACATGACGTCTGTGGTAAGTATATTCACTTCAAATTGTCAAAATGTCCTATCCATTCCCATGAGAACCAATAATTTTGTAATTAATCATACCTTTTTTCACTTTAAGTTAAATCCCACAAAGGATATAGTAGAATTTCTTCTTTACCAGACATGGAAATAGGCCTAATCGCGATCCGCTCGAAAATGTTTCGTCTATAAGAAGGCGGGGTGAGGGGAGAGGTTTTGAAATTTGCAGCCTATAACTCTGCCAGAACTAGAAAAAATTATTTCTGATTTTTGGCACACTGAAATTTCTGAGATTTATATTAAAACACTGTATAAAACTATGCCATTGTGCATTAAAGCAGTAATTCCATATAAAGGCGGAATGAACCCAATTCAGAATACACATTTTTAATAAAAAAATGCTTAGATCTAACAAATAAATAGTTTTATTTCATATATTAAAATATAACTTGTTTATTTCATATAATAAATCATAATAGATTACAAAGTGTATGGTTATTACATTATGTTCAGAAAGAAAATTTTATGCAGATTTTTAAAAAGTACTTCGTAGAGTGCAATAAAGCGAATTATTAAATCGAAAATGTACAAGACAGTTTTACTTGTTTGAAATATTTATTTTAAAGTTATTACAAATAAAAAAGGTATAGGTCACTTTTTCTGCAGTGCGGCTTTTTTTTTTTTTTTTTTTGTCGCTTAGTGTATTTATACACATGCCCATTTAACAGGTCATTTAAAATAAGTATAAGTAGTAAAGTTTAGTTACCTTACAGAACACTTCTGATACATCGACGGATGCAGGTAAATTTCATTCACGCAACTGAAATTGTTACTTCTAAATCAAGCTCTTGTTATGTTTTACAGTTGATGCAATGTCGAACTTGTTCAATATACTTATCAAATGTTTTTTCCTAGTCAAAGTGATGAACTGATTCAGTTAAAGCTATATATTTCGCAGTCTGTTTCTCAGTAATAGTAAAAAACATGTCATGAAACACAGATATTGCTCTTCTATAATAATTATCGATCATTTCTTCAGTGAATCGATTTTCTTGAAACTTTGTATGTACATAGTCTATATCATAGTCTTAATCAAGTTTATTAATCAAGTTAATTCGCCATTGTCTCCTAAAATGATAGTTACTTGAAATTTTACAACATACATAATATATATATATATACATATATATATATATATATATATATATATATGAATAGATTTTACATGAAACTCGGTACATACATAGTCCATACGATGCTTTCAAACAAGTTTATTTATCGGTACTTACTTACTTCGAATCTTCACCAAAAAATCGATTTGCTTTTTTGACAGAATTGGAAGCGCTTGTTTCATTTTATAGTGTTTGCTTACAAAGTTTCTAGTACTCTCTCTAGCCATATATATATATATATATATATATATATATATAGTAAATTTATAGCTTTTATTCTATTACTAAGTAAGTTTATAGCTTTATTTATAGTAAATTTATAGTTTTAATAATTTTAGACCAATTAAATTCTAAAAATCTTGGTGCTTGCAAATTCTGAAAAATTTGCATTTGCCCAATTTTATATATTAGTCAAACTGATAATGAAATGAATGAGTAAATGAAAAGTAATACTTTTTTTTTTTTTTTTTTAAATTAATTGTTTAATGCACAATATATTTTTTCTATTTCACCCTAAAAACTGGTTTCTTTAATTATTTTCTGAGAAATTTCTAAAAGCATAATGAATTTGACCTTTGCTTTTAATAATGTAAACATTTTATGTAAGATGTTTACAATGGCAAACTACTTAAATCTTCATGACACAAGAATAACATCTCCCCTCCGATTAAGTTGTCGCGATAGTCTCATTTACTGTCATTATGTTACATTTTTACAGTAATTGTTGTGCATTGTTATCCGTTTTTAAAAACGAGTAACTTAAATAAGGGAGCATTAGAGACAGATTTACATAGAGCTTAGAAAATGATTCATGTTAAGATATCAGAAATATGTTTAGTGTCTAACAAATATTAAAAACAAAACATAAATATTTAATTTTAATTTTTTCTCATTTTATTAAAATTTACCTTTCAAATGTAATGTAATCTCAAAATCAAATTTTAAGATGATTATTAATAGCTATAAATATTTTTAAAGCATTTGATAAAGTTTTTAGATTTAAATGAATGCATACAACATATCAACATAGTTTACTGGAAAAACTACTAAAAATAATCACCAAACACTTGTTTTAAAAATATTTAAGGAATTTTACTAAAAAAGATTATTTAAACAATTAACTTATATACAGTTAATAGCAAATGATTTATTTTTATACGGATTGGTGAACATAAAACATAAGATATTCCATTGGCCTTTGCTCATTCATTATTAACCTATACTCGAATGGTAACTGAAAAGTAATCATTTCACATTATGAATCTTGGGAAGAAAATATTGCGGATCTAAATTTTATGTCTTGGACTTCCACAAAATTTGCTGTAAATAATTAATTAACTTGATAATAAGCGGTTAATCGTATGATAATTAAACTGTATTATTGTAATTTTAATAACGCTTTATTAATTGAGTATTCTGTAGTTTTATTCTGTTTCATTATTATATGTAAAGCCATATCTAATCTACCGTGTGTATAAATTTAAGGAACCATGGGCTAATAAGATATATATTATATTTTTATCCATGCCTCCTTCATTAGGTCTGCTATAATTATGTCATCATGATTTATTAGTGTATTAATACTTTGAAATTGATAATGGATTATAAAATTATATAGGATTATGAAATAATTATTATGTATTATATATAGCACGTACATAATCATGTAGTTTATAATTTTGATGTCATGCGATCTGATGAATAAAATTTCTTTTAATTCTGATTCTGTGACCGAGCGGTTCTGTGCTCAAAACTGGCAGACGAGAAGTGCTAGATTCGATCCCAGGCCGTTCGGAGTTTTTCGTGGTTTTCTGCGAAACTCTAGTAAATATGGGCTAGGATCCCTTAGAAAGGTCCCTCCACGGAAGACATTCCGAATGTACGCCTAAGATCCTAGTGTAATTAATCGGCCATAAACCATACAACTGATTCTAATTTTTTAATCGTGTATCAAAAATTTAATGTAGATTTTTTTATTATTATTATTATTATCATCATTATTCCTTATGTTTTATTATTTCCAAGTTTTTTTTTTTTTTTTTTTTTTTTTTTTTTTTTTTAATAATTAGAAATCGATGTTTACCAATGATAAAAAATTCCTACCTTTTCGCTACCATAATATCCCCACAGAAATATTAGTAGTTCTTGTGATTAAATAGAACAGGAATTATTGTTAGAAAATAGTGATTAAAAAAAAAAAAAAAGCATTACTTTTATAAATTAATAAAGTAGTTCTTATTTATGTAGAATTGTGTTGTTTATAAATTTGTAAGAAATAAATGGTAGAAATTTTCGTAACTTTTTAAATACATTAAAAATATAGTCAAGGAGATTTTATAGCATTTCTAGATTTAAACAAATGATTTTACAATTTAATGAAATTATAAATCATTTCAATGGTGATACATGCAGGGTGATTATAATTAAATTTCGGTTTTAAAATAGCACCCAGTGACTGAAACTTGCAACCAGATTGCTACAAAATTTTGTATATGGGCGACTCTTTACAAGCACACTAAAAATATTAAAAATAGTTTTAAATTTTCCACTACGTAGAGCTTTAAGTGGGAAAACGGAGTAGACTCATTTGAAATACATAGTGTTAGATATTGTCCATGTTTTATTTATTTATCTCATTTTTATATTTTAACTCACGTGATGTATTTTTGTTATTGTAAAAAAAAAAAAAAAAGATTATTGAGATGATGCTCGTCGCGTGCATCTAGTTTCTTTTTTCTCAGTATTCAAATTTTTCAATGGAATAAAAGCAGCAAGTAGATTTTGTTGTTAGAAATTATTATTTAGTTTTTTAGAAAGCTTAGGAGTTTAAAATAACTTCTTTTGTATGCTTTAAGTTTATTTGGCGTCCGCAATTATATATATAGTAAGCTAGAGAGTTAAAATAACTTTCTTTTTGTACGCTTAAATAACATTTTGTGACGTGTACGCGACAGGACGAAGTAAAACAATGTTTCAAGCAATTAAAGGTTTTAGAAAAGCCGATCTGAAGTTTGTAGCGGAAGAGCTTGGCGAAATAATTCCTCCTGAATGTACTATTGCTACCTTGAAGGAAATTATTTTGAATAGCAACGAATATAAAAATGATCCCAATTTTGTGCAAGAAATTCTATCAACGGCTGTTGTTGAGAGGCAAGAAAAAGAAAAATTGAAAGTCGAGCAAGAAAAATTGAAAGTCGAGCAAGAAAAAGATCTTCAGCAACAAAAACTTAAACTTGAACAAGAAGAAAAAATTGAATTAGAAAAGCTTAATCAAGAATTAGAAATAAAGAAGATGGAATTAGACCAACAGTTGGAATTGGCTAGAATACAGTCACAGGCCTACATTCAAGGGGAGTCAATTTTAACTGTTAATGAAAATAATTCATCTAGAAGAAAAATTTCCTTACCCAAGTTACAATTCCGACAATTTGATGGGGATTTAAAAGAATGGCTACCATTCTGGAGTCAGTTTGAGCAGATAGATAAAGATAACGATATTCCTCCAGAAAACAAATTCCAGTACCTCATTCAAGCAACGGTCGCTGGTTCCAGAGCACGAGAAGTCGTAGACAGTTTTCCGCCAACTGGCGCCAACTATGCCAAAGTTATAGAGAGTCTAAAAGCTCGTTATGGAAGAGATGATCTTCTAGTTGAAGTGTACGTTAGAGAATTATTAAAATTAATTATAGTTGCTCATACAAAAGAAAACTTTTCTCTTACTTCATTGTACGATAAACTTGAATCATATTTAAGGGCTCTTGAAACGTTGGGTGTCACTACTGATAAATGCGCTTCTATATTATATCCTATGGTAGAATCCTGTTTTCCAGCTGAATTTTTGAAAGCTTGGAATAGAAGTAACATTGTTTCTACTAGTTCTGATGCGAAAGAACGGTTGGACAATTTGATGCAATTTCTCAAATGTGAAGTTGAAGGAGATGAAAGAATAAATTTGGCGGTAGCAGGTTTTGGTCTGGCGAAGAAAAATGATGACCGAAATTATAGAAAAAGAAGGACTTATACTGATGTTGTTAAGCCTATACCCACTGCCTCTACTTTATTAACGACTTCTTTTAAACAGGATCTAAAGAAAAATTGCGTGTTTTGTAATGGAAAGCATATGAGTTCAGACTGTTTTACGGCACGAAAGATGAGTTTTAATGAGAAACAGAATGTTCTAAAGGATAAGAAGTGCTGTTTCCTCTGTTTGGGGTCAGGTCACACTACCAAACAGTGTAAAGCTGTCCTGAAGTGTTTTATCTGTGATAGAAAACATTCCACCGTGATGTGCCAAAGTCTTGATAAAGGCAAAACAAATGAACGAGAAGAGAAAGAGAAGTCAAATGAAAGTGAAGTAAATATGGCAAATTTCAATAAAAATCCAAGGGTATTTCTTCAAACTCTCAAAGCAAAAGTCGTCTCTGATAATAAAGAAAAGGATATTCGTCTAATTTTAGATACTGGTTCACAAAGATCGTATATTTTGAAGAAATTAGCAGAAGAAATGAAATATGCAGCCATTAAAAAAGAAAAGGTTGTACATTCACTTTTTGGCGGAGTCTCAACCAAAGAATATGAACATAGCTTTTATAAAATAAGATTAAGAGATTTGACAGGGAAATTCAGATGCAATTTTGAAGTTTTGGATCAAAATATTATATGTGAAAATGTTAAGCCTGTGGGAAAAGGTTCTTGGCTGAAAGAATTGGCCGAGAAAGGCATTGTTTTGACAGATGTTGGCGATGCAGATGAGTCTATTCAAGTACTGATTGGAGCCGATATAATCGGTAAACTATTGACAGGGCGAAGAGAAGTGTTGTCTTCTGGGCTAGTGGCAATGGAAACACTTTTTGGCTGGACATTAATGGGAAAAGTTCCTCAAGAAAGTTCATCTAAAGAAAATTTAGCTCTATCAGTTACTTCCATGTTTGTAAAAGAAGCAGAAATTTCTGACTTATGGAGATTAGATTTACTTGGAATAAGTGATCCAATCGAAAAGCTATGTAAGATGGAAGTAGATCGTCAAGTAAAAGAGCACTTTCTACAGACAGTAACACGGAATAAAGACGGTCGTTATGAAATATCCTGACCATGGGCTGAAGATAAACCACCTTTACCTGATAATTTGTGTTTAGCCAAGAAAAGGTTAACCAATGTCACACAAAAACTACTTGCGAGTAATATTTATGAAAAATATGAGGAAGTACTTTTAGGATGGCTTGGCGACAAAATTATTGAAGAGGTCCCTGAATGTGAAAGGTCCATTTATGGACACTACTTACTTCATCGACCAGTTATAAAGGAGAATAGCACTACTCCAATTCGTCCAGTATTTGACGCATCAGCAAGAATCCAAAACCATCCATCTTTGAATCAATGTCTACACTGCGGTCCAAATCTCATTGAATTAATTCCTGACATACTTTTGCGATTTAGAGAAAATAAATTCGGTGTCTTAGCTGATATCAAAAAAGCGTTTTTGCAAATAAGCATCCGGAAAGAAGATCGGGATTTTTTACGTTTCCTCTGGTGGAGCAATCCAGAACAAAGTGAGATGAGAATATTTCGTCATGCTAGAGTCGTTTTTGGAGTCAAGAGTTCACCTTTTTTGCTAGCTTCAGTAATAGAATACCATATTAAAAATGATGAAGAATACGACCCAGAACTTAAGCAAAGATTGTTGAGAAGCTTCTATGTTGACAATGTTGTTACGAGTGTCCGTACAGAGGAAGAGTTAAAGAGATTTATTACTTGCTCTAAAAACCTAATGTCTAAAGGCGGATTCGACCTAAGAGGATGGGAACATACAGAAGAGAGAAAGGACTCGGAACACAATAAAGAAGCTGTTGTACTTGGATTACACTGGAACAGATTTTCGGACATTTTAAAGGTCAATGTATCCTGGACGAAAGATGTAAACCTGGAGAAAATAACAAAACGTACTATGCTATCAGTGGCACATAAAGTTTTTGATCCAATTGGTTTTACTTCACCAGTCATGATTTGCCCCAAGATGATGTTACAGAAAACCTGGAAAATTGGTTTAACCTGGGATGAAGAAATTACCGGGGATCTAAAAAGCGAGTTTATCGGATGGTTTCGTGAATTAAATATATTGGAAGAAATTGAGATTCCGCGATACATTCAAGTCACTCCAGATAATTTAAAAAAATGTACTCTTCATACATTTTGTGATGCTAGTAATCAGGCTTATGCTGCTGTTGTATTTTTGAGAATAGAAAAAGCTGATCAAGTGAAATTATTCCTTCTGGCTGCCAAATCCCGCATCAGTCCTTTAAAGTGCCCAACTATACCTCGAATGGAGCTTTTAGCGGCTTTGATTGGTGCTAGATTATCGAAATCAGTAACAGATGCATTCAGTTGGGAAAATATGGAAAGATATTTTTGGAGTGATTCCACGACAGTTCTTGCATGGATAATCAGAGAAGAGAACTGGTCAGTTTTCGTCAGGAACCGAGTTCAAGAAATCAGGAGTTTGACTGATCCTTCTTTATGGAAATATATACCCAGTGAAATGAACCCATCGGATCTACCCTCTAGAGGTTGTAAAGCCAAACAACTTGTCTCTCTCAAATGGTGGGAGGGTCCATCGTGGCTTAAGAATCAATATGAGTATAATAAACATATGGATTTCATCTGCCAGAATATAAATGAAGAAGACGTTGAAAGAGAAAAGTTAAAATCTACAAAATTACTGATAAATGTAGATGAAAATTCACAGAATACTTGGTACTATCACTATTTTTCATGTTATGAGAAAATCGTTCGCCTTGTGGGATGGATTCTCCGTTTTAAACACAATACTTGTAATCCAAAGGATAAAGTGAAAGGGGAATTGACAAGTCAGGAATTTCACAAAGCAGAAATGAAAATAGCTTGGATTATTCAGAAAGAAGCTTTTTCCTCTAAAGATTATGAGAAATTGAAAACTCTTGAGACTTTCAAAGATGAAGAAGATATAATCCGCGTGAAAACTAAAATTAAATATAGACAAGCACTGCAGAAAAGTTTAAGAAATCGATTTAGATCAGAGTACTTGGGTTTACTTATTCAGCGACCGAATGTGAGAAGAAGCCAACAGACAGTTTCTGTAGGAGACATTGTATTGGTGGGAGCGGACAATAAAAAAAGGATGCACTGGCCATTAGGACGCATCATAGAGCTTATTCATGGCAAAGATGGAAAAGTGCGCCTCGTAAAGTTACAAACATCTCATTCAGAGATACTTCGACCAATACAAAGAATCTATCCTCTAGAAGTATCATCTAGTAACGGTGCTGAAAATACGTTTCCTAATCCAGCTGTGAAGGAAGCACAAATTGAAAAGCTTTTGGAGGATAAGTCCTGCAGGGAAATTAGAAAGACTAGATCTGGAAGACTAATTAAAATGCCAGATAGACTGATTTTGTGAAGTTTATGAAATCTTCTAGAGATGTCAAAATATAGAGTTTTGATTATAAGATATAATCAAAAGGTGGGAGGATGTTAGATATTGTCCATGTTTTATTTATTTATCTCATTTTTATATTTTAACTCACGTGATGTATTTTTGTTATTGTAAAAAAAAAAAAAAAGATTATTGAGATGATGCTCGTCGCGTGCATCTAGTTTCTTTTTTCTCAGTATTCAAATTTTTCAATGGAATAAAAGCAGCAAGTAGATTTTGTTGTTAGAAATTATTATTTAGTTTTTTAGAAAGCTTAGGAGTTTAAAATAACTTCTTTTGTATGCTTTAAGTTTATTTGGCGTCCGCAATTATATATATAGTAAGCTAGAGAGTTAAAATAACTTTCTTTTTGTACGCTTAAATAACACATAGGCAATTTGAACATTAATGTGTTTAAAATTTTTTACACCTCCCTATACACATACAGTCTATCTGATCTAAAAATGTTTAAAAAAATATTACCATGTTAGACAGATTTGAAACATTGAATTTGTACGTCTTGCTATTTATTTTTTTGAGTTAGGCTGCAGACACACACCCACAGATTAATCACTAATAACCTGAATTTAAAATTTAGGGCACATCAAAACATGCAATTTGAGAACAAACCCAGTTTCGAAAATTTGATTTCAAAACTATACTTTTGCTATTCTATACAGGTCAATCTTTCAATTACGAGGCCGGCGCTCTACCGACTGGGCTACCGCGGCCCCAGTTACCGCTGTGATCCCATTTTTTCTAAATTTTTAACGTGGCAGTATAGGAAAAAATAAATGTACATAATGAGAGTTATTACTTTCAGAAAATACATATGTAAGAAAAGTATTGTAATCATGTCAAATATCCGACTTTAAGATTTTGGTGTTTCTATACGTTTAGAGGTTCTCTGAGTTCATTTTGCCAATTTTTACGGTGATGTATGCATATGTGTGTGTGTGTGTGTATGTGTGCGTGTGTAGGTATGAATGTGAACACGATAGCGCCTAAACACTTCTTTCGAAGGAGCTGAAAGTTAGTATATATGTTATATTTCACCATAGCACGAAACCTGTTGATTTGGGTGAATCTAGGACTTATACATTTTTTACATGGGCTCAAAGAAAATTCCTTTACCATTATAGCCTATTTTTCCAAAATTTTTAAAGTGTAATAGCGTCTAAAAACATTTTTCATCTGAGCTGAAAAATTATACACATATCACAAATCACTGTCGCACGAAATGTATACATTTTGGTGATTCTAGCACTTATAGTTTTTTCGAAGGATATAAAGAAAATTTCTTTATCATTATGTTCTATGGGCCCAATTTTTTTAAAGCGGGATAGCGTCTAAACTCATTATTTGATTGAGCTAAAATTTTGTACACTAAATTTTTGTCACCGTTGCACGAATTGTATAGATTTTCGTGAGTTCCCTTACAAGTTTTTACAGGGATGCAACAAAAATTCTTTATCATTATGATCTGTTGGCTCAAATTATTTGAAGTGCAATAGCGTAAAATTAAACAGTGGAGAAAAAAATATTCAAACATCCTGTTATACTTTTCACTTTTGTTTATTGAACGATTTGTCTTACTTTCATTTATTCATATAACTGCTAATTACTTAATATTCGAAAAGTCGAGCGGAGTCACTCCAGATTATTATTATTATTATTATTTTAATGTATGATTGTAAAACTAATATTAATTATTTATAATAGTAGTAGAAACTAGGGAAAAGAAGTTTGTGCCATAGATATAGTAATAAGACATAGATCGATCAGTGGAGGGGGAAAAGTGATACCTTTTTATTCGGGAAAAGACGGCCATTTTATTCTCTTATGGATGTATTTTCCTGAGTGAATATACACGGTAATACACACAGGTAATTTAGCAAATAAAATTTATGCACTAATAGAGAATGAAAAACTCCTGATACCCCTTTTTCTTTCTTTCTTTCTTTTAACTTTCCTTCCCTTTTTTTTTTTTTTTTTTTTTTTTTTTTTACTATACTCTAGTATACTTATGTCTACACAAAACTGTCTTTCTTTCGGCATTTATTATTATTATACTTCTTTTAGATAAAAATCGTCTGCATTCATCATGAAAAATAATTTAAATAAATTATAATTTAATAAATTATTTGTATTGCGTAAATTTGTATAGGATTATATATGGAAGAAAGTCTTGTGGTGGCCACAACATACTAGTTATATATTAAAACTTCCGCGACTACTAACTACATTTAAAAGAATTTTGATCATTCCGTATTACTTACTAATATAAAATATTAAAAAATATTAAAATTAAAAAAAAAAAGTATTCCATTAAATACGTAGACAGTAATTATTTCATAATAATAACAAAGCAACTGATTATAAAAATTATATTTTACATAAATTACTTGAATATAACTTATTTATGAAAACTTATCCCATTTCTTTTCATATATTTATTAGAACACTGAAAAGCCGCTCAATATTTCGGCATTTTCAAAATTCATTAACATTCTATTCTATTATTATTTTCCAGTTTTAACTCTCTAATGGCTGATGCCAAAAAACTTTTTCGGCATTAAAAATCTTTGCTCGTTAACATGCGGATGATAGATATATATAAATTACTATATCTATGGTTTGTGCATGTGGGAACATTGCTTCACCCCTCCCCCTCTGGGGGGAGGGGGATTACCCTCCGGGTTATGTACGTTTACAATATGGATATCATTTGAAAAATCTCGTCAATACCTTTAAAACTAATGGTTGAGCCGCAGATATGTGTTAATTTAAAACAAAGTTGTCGATTTTTTTTTTCATTTTTTTTTAACGGAAATATATATATATATATACATATCACATTTCTTCTGATATTGACGAAGTTAACTTTCTTTCGGCATTTTTTTTTTTTTTTTTTTTTGTTATAATTCTGTGAAATAAAATTCGTCTGCATTTATTGTGGAAAATAAGCAATGTAATAAATAATTTGTAATAAATATGACAATAAATAATTTGTACTGCAGGTATTTGTGTAAAATTATATGGAAGAAAGTCTTGTGGTGGCTAAATCATTCTAGTTTTATTTGTTTTTGTTTTCAGTTCAAAGAATCTAAAACTGTGGAATAAATATACTTTATGTTCAGCATTTTCTATTACATCTTGTTTAGATAATCTGAAAATGAGGCCCTACAAGTACTCTTTGTATTTGAGTTATTGATTTTTGCACTGGTTAAATAATCAAATGTGTCTATTTAGATTTACGTTTTCCTGAAGTTTGAAATAGGTAGAAATGGTTCAAAAAGGTATATAATAAAATTGCAAGGAAGCTGTATAAATTTTAATTTACAGATAAAGTACTAAATTCCACGTAAATGCAATGGAACATTTAAATGAAATTACGAAACTGTTTAGATAAAGTACTCATATATAAAGTTCGGATATATGATTTTATAAAAGTACACGTTTAGACCGCATTTTGAATAATTATTTTATTTTTCACAAATTATAAGTGCTCCACCAGTGGTAAAAAAGGTGATGGGTTCGAACCGAGATGGCTCTCATTGGTCTAACTTTTGGAGTTTTCCTTGATTTTCTCAAGAATTCTCATGAATACGCACTAGGTTTTTTTTAATGACCCGTGAGGTTCCAAGTCCAGACGACCGTCTTCACTTGCACAAACCCAAATTTTAAGTTAATGCTTACTAATATACTTTTTCTACAGGATATTTATCTTGACTAGAAGTGATATACACAAATGGTAATAGTACAAAATTACACAAGTTTATTTTATGTGTCGTAAAAGAGCCAGTAGGGGACTCTGCACCAGTAGCAAGAACTTCTATATTTAAACTCTGAAAATAAGTTTTCTAATTCTTGCTTATGTTTGACCAGCGTAAGGATTGGTGATACAATACTTTACTACTCTACCTTTTCATAGGGCCTCGGTAGACCAGTCGGTAGAGCGCCGTCCTCGTAATTGGAAGATTGCAGGTTCGGTACTCGAGCCGGCCAAAGACCGTCGTGTACGCTAATGGTGGCTGGTGCACGTAAAATCTGTCGTGGCCTCAATGTCCTCTCTGTTCCCGTAAAAAATTATACCTCTGGGGGGTCACCGAAGTGGGAGAGCTACCCCTTCCGTGGAGGATCAAACTTGTGATGGCATGACTCCGGACCATTTCTAGGGGTGTGTCCTAGACCGTCGCCAATTGCCCATCTGCGCAGCACTAGTGCGACGTAAAACCCAACCATCACCAACCACCACTACCTTTCATAAATAACCGTTAACTTTCGATTTCAGGCGTTTTGTCAAATACCTAGAAAAAATTTTGACGAATTATCCTGAAAACAGGAGCATTTAAAGAACATGTTATACCTTATATATTTCTGCAAGCGCTTTAACCCCTTCCACTCCAGGGACGTACGTGCGTACGTCTAGTGTTAATGGCCATTAATACCATGGACGTACGTGCATACGTCCAAAGAAAGTATACGATACAATAAGCCCAAAGTTGTAGTGGTATCAGAGAGAGTTATTTTATTTGTCATATGGTATTTTGAAATTGTATTTTCATTATTGACAACTAGATGGCATTAGTAGTCTCGGTGACGTATTAGTTTTGGCTACGCCAGTTGTTTCGTGATTTCTCGCGGCTGCGGTTGTGTGTAATTTTCGCTCCTCGATTTTATGTGTTTTGCCGGTGTTTGAAACTGTGAATAATGTCTGATTCTAGTGATTCGAATAGTGATTATATCCCTGATTACAACGAACTTGAAGATTCCAATGATGACTTTACAACAAGTGAAGACGGCGAAAGCTATGACAGTGAGGATGAACCACTTACAGCAGGTGACTGGAAATTTATGTCGGATCCTTTTGCCGATGCATGTCCTGAGCAACAGCCTGAACTGAAAAGGGACTTTGATTTTTTACATCCAGCTTTCCATTGTTACTTCGTTATGTATTGCATTATTTCAAAATTATAATCTGGTATTTCACATACTCACACTACAACTGGCCTGGAGCGGAAGGGGTTAAAAGCAAAAAAAGGACAGTAAAAATGTAAGAGAATTCAAAATATTTGGGATAACCCTGTAAAAAGTAAGACTTTAATTGAGATCTGGCTGTAGCATATGATTATGATGCTTTTTCTCATTATCTGCATTGGTTTATAGGAGACTGGCGCATGTACAGTCGGCAGCAAACTTATTGAAGCACACATCCACGTTTTTTATATTTTTCCTTTTAGTTTACCGCTAATTTTTATCATCAACTTACTTTTTTTTTATAAACAGCATAAGACTAAGATCATGACTCGACAAATATTTACTTAACAAAACAGTATTGGGTGCTCATCTTTTAAATAGGATTTATTACTAGTGAATCAAAAATTTTGCTGCCGACCGTAGTTAAATATTATTTAGTAAAAATGCTCTTATATTTCATTGGGTATTTAATATTTTTGTATTTTGTTTATAGAATATTGTGTTTTTACCAGTTCTTTTTTAACACTTTCCAAAAAGGTTGAAAAGTGTTAATGACTTCGGTTTGTCTGTCTGTCCGTCTGTTTGTCTGTCCGCGCTCTAACTCCCGTAAATACTTATGGAAATTCTTGAAACTGATTTATGATATTCAAGTTCAGTATCGGACGTTCCCTATTCAAAATGGAGTATATACCTCAACTGGTTTGTGGTCAGGGATACTCGAAAGTGTTTCAAAGCATTGAGTTCTATGAGAGGTATTTCTATAAACCATATTTTCATACCCTTACTGTACAAAAATCTTAATGAAATTGAAATATGTTACTCAAGTACACCATTGGATGTTTCCTGTATAAAATAGAGGATATACCACCATCGGTTTATGTACAGGGACACTCAAAAATATTTCAAAGCATTGCGTTCTATGAGAGATATTTCTATAAATCAAATTTTAATAACTTTCCACGCAGTTTTAGGAAATTTAAATATTTTATTTATATGCACAAAAAATATGCTTTGCATAGAATATAGCATTATTAGTATTAGATTTACAGGGTGACACAAAAATATCCATTTATAATAAGAGTTATTAATAAAAAATTGCTAGAATTGTACTTTCGCTTACATTAAGCGTTTTTAACACTTTCTAGCATTTTTAAGTGTGAATATGATTTCAGTTTGTGTATCTGTCCATCTGTCTGTCTGTCTGCCCGTGCTGTAACTCCTGTAAATACTTATGGAATTTCTCGAAACTGATATATTTTTTTGAAGTTCACTATCGGATGTTCCATATTGGAAATGGAGTGAACATCTCTTCTGGTTTGTGTACAGGGACACTCAGAAGCATTCGAAAGCATTGTGTTCTATGAGTGTTATTTTTATAAATATTTTCCCTATAGAATGTTCCCCATTTAAAATGACATTAATAGGAGATGTACAACTATTTTGTTTACAGGGACAAAAAAAAAAGTGCCAATGCATTACGTTTTAGGACAGAATTTTTGAAAGTTATATTTAAAAATCTTTCTACGGTAAAAATCATAAAAAAAATATTGAAATGTATTGTTAATATTCTAAAATAATGTTTTGTATAGAATATGATATGATTAACTTTCTGATTTACAGGGCTACATTAAAATATTCAGAGAGGTCAAAAGCTGTAATTATAATCTAATGGCTGCATTTTCTTTTACGTTAAGCCTTTTTAACACTTTCTAAAATGCTTAAGAGTAATTTTTAAATCAATTAGTCTATCTGTATATTTTTCAATCCTTCTGTCTGTTGTGTGATAACGTAAGCAAAGAATATTAAAAGTTATTCGATACTACAGTTAGAAAGTGTTACTAATCAATGCGTACTGCATGATTTTTCTTTCTTGTTTATTTTAGTGGCAAGTATTTTGCTGAAATGTATGAGGTATAATGTGTTCTTTACAAACTCAAAACTTCAAGATAATTCATCAAGGATTTTTCTAGATACACCCCTTTCCCATAAATGTCCAGACACTTTAAATTTGACGTTTTGTCACATATTTCAAAAATTTCTGAACATCTTGAGACTTCTGGAGTGTAAAAAACATGTTATACCACATACATTTCAGTGAAAAATTTGCTCCGAAAGCAAAAAAAGACCAGTGAAAAATTAAATAAGAATGGAAATATTTGGGATCACCTTGGGAAAAAAAAAAAAAAAAAAAAAGCCTGAATTTTGGGTTCTGGCTGTAGCATGGGATTATGAGGCTTCTTCTTATTATCTGTATAAATTTTTATGAGGCTACCACATATATATTTAATATTTTTGTATTTTTATTACGGTATGCTATGTCAAGTTTCCTAAAAAGGGCTTCACACTGGGATTAATATTTTGCCTGTTGTAATTAAAAAAGTAGCATTTTTTTTTTTTTTTCATTATTTTAAGGAAACCGTTATATCTCCATGAATATATGTGGTAGCCTCATAAAAATTTATACAGATAATAAGAAGAAGCTACATAATTGCATGCTATAGCCAAAACTCATTTCAAGCATTGCTTTTTACAGAGGGGATCACAAATATTTTTTTTTTTTTTTTTTTTTTTGTTTACTGGTGCATTTTTTGGTTTTAGGGCAAATCTTTCACTGAAATGTATGAGGTATAACACGTTCTTTACACTCCTGAAGTTTGAAAATGTTTGAAAATGTTTGAAACCAAAATTGTCCGGTAATTTATTAAATATAATTTATTTATTTCATGAACTAGAAATATTTCCAGCCATTAGTTTTAGATTGACTGGTTTATATAGGGGGGAAAAAAAACTTTCTGTCATTTCACATTTTATTTTATTTTTTTATTTACGAAGGGAAATTTTGTGTGTATTTTTTCTGATTATTTTAAATGAATTTAATGTTCTGTTGGCTTTCAAAAGTGTAAAATTAATATGCAAAATTCGTTTTCTGCGTTAAAATTTTAATTTTATATTAACATGAGATGTAATGTGTGTGCAGCTTTGTATTTGCTCAAATTTGCAATAAGGAATGAATTCATTGCACAAAAAAAAAAAAAAAAAAAATGCTCTGATATATTCAGCTGCGAACCTATTCCGACAAATTGTTAGTACCGCCCATTTTTCTAGACCACTTAATTTTTAGAGGTTTTGTTTTCTTAATTCATCGTAAAAATATTTGAAGAGAAGTACTCTAAAAATTAAGTGGTGTAGAAAAATGGGCTGTACTAACATTTTGTTGGAATAGGTTGGCAGTTCTAAAGATATTATTTTATTTTATTTATTTTATTTTTTTTAATTTTTGTGTGTAATTTGGATTCCTTGCTATATGCATTTTGAAAACAGCTATCGAAGGCAAAGAAGCCTTCGATAGCTCTTTTTGATGTGTTAAAACCAGCCGCCCGTCTAGTACAAAAGCTTTTATCCTGATTAACTGATTCACAGATTCATCATCGACTAGCCCAGACCGTTAAATTTAGAAAATATAAAAATTGGTGATAGATCCCTTTCACGAACTAGACACCTATTAAGAATTTATTTTAGAAACAGCACCTCCCTGGGAGAGAAGGCGAAATGTGAATTTGCTTTTCAGAGATCTTCTTATCTCAAACAAAGAAACAGATATTCTAAAGAAATATGTAGATTCTTGTTTATACATATCAATTTATGAAACTTAAATGACTAAAAATAAATTTCAATAATTTTGAGAATCTAAAAAAAAAAAAAAAAAAAAAAAAAAAAATAAATAAATAAATAAATAAATAAATAAAAAAAATAAAGATATCTGTGACATAGTCGTTTTAAATTCTAAGAAATACAAATACCTAAATATCTAAAAATCAGTTTTAGAAACTTCGGGAATTCTCCCTCAAGGGAAGATTGGGAAAGCCAAAATGAGTTTTTCATATACATGTGTATATCTAAAAGAAAAAAACAGATATTCTTGATATGTTTGCTTTAAAATATAACAAATAGGAATAACTTGAATCTAATTTCTCAGTTTCAGGAATTTGAATAGAGGAGGATGAGGTAGCAAAATGCTGTTTTCGTATATTCCTTCATGCCTAAAAAGAAAAAAGAAATAACGGCAAGTTTCTTGCATTAAAATGTAATAAATGCAAGCACCTAAACATTAAATTGTGGAATTTCAGAAAATAGACCTGGGGGGGGGGGGGGAATCGTATTTTTCTTAATCTTTCCTTTCTAAAAAAAATGGGGGTTGTGGGGTCGGGTGTCAAAACGGACATCTTTCACGTACACCTTCATATCTTAAAGAAATAAACAAATATACTTAAACTATACTTCCTTGCTATAAAATGTATCAAGCACAAATACTCAAAAACAACTTTCAGGAGTTTCAATATTTCCCCTACAAAATACTTTCTATAGTCTTCCACGTAGGAAATTAGTATTAAAATGTTCTTTTTTTAGTTATTTTAATTTTGCAGAATATTTTAAACTGTTGTACTTCTTTTCTCAGTTCAATGTAAAATTTTTAAAAGTCTTATTTTAAAAGGTATCTTTTAGTGTTAATTAAAATTAATACTTTTTTCTTATAGCAAAATGTTCCGCTAATATCTCAATTTTCTCTCTTATTGAAATTGGTGTTTAGCTTTGCTTTTTTTTCCTTTTAATACACATAACCTATATAAGATTACATTCAGAGTGATTCATTCTCATTACGCAGAGTCTTTGAAATTTCTAAGTGAAAAGATTGTAGTTGGAAATATACATATAAATTACCATAAAGGAATTAGTCTAACTCTACCAAAAAAAAAAAAGCAATATATTATGTCTTTTGTTCATTGGATTTGTGTGTATATATATATAAGCAAAACAAAGCCAATTGAAAATTTAATCCCAGAACACACAAGGGCCTTCATCAGGGGAGCTCCCCCATGTAGGGAAAGGAATATGAGAAGTTTCTGACGAAATGCTGGTAATTTAACCAAAAAACACGTTTCTAGCCCCAACTTCTCACAGATGGAAGCAAGACCATACAGCAAACGTATTTTAAATTAATACAAAGCATAAAAAGCAATTAACTTCAGAAATAAAGCACCAAATATAATACATCAATATAAAATACAAGAATATAAATAATACAAGAATACATAAATACATACATGGACAAACTGGAATAGTCAGATTGGATATCTGTTTTGCTTTTTTATTATAGTTTTATATTTCCTTTAGCT
Source organism: Salticus scenicus (assembly GCA_963930645.1). Taxonomy (NCBI): domain Eukaryota; kingdom Metazoa; phylum Arthropoda; class Arachnida; order Araneae; family Salticidae; genus Salticus; species Salticus scenicus. The sequence continues at coordinate 368,899,983 of OZ005649.1, read as the reverse complement.
ATATTGCGCATTGGTTTATAAAAACTTTGTTCTAGTTCTATTTATTTAATAATTAAAATTTTTACTCCCTCCTATATTTAAATTTTATCTCATTTAATCTTTATCCTCCTATATTTTATATATTGTACTCGGATGTCTTCGGACGGGGCGAGTGAGAAGTTTCTTATCTCATATATATATAATATATATATATTAAAGATTTTAGAACAATATAAATTATTGATGCATACTCAGTTTTTCAAGTGTATAACATTCCATAACAATAATTGTTAAGTAATTCAAATTATTTCTTAAATTGAGAATTGGAACACTAACTAATGGCAACCCAGTGTCATCTTTTTGCAGTGCCAGACAGGGCCCGACTTAGACTACCTCGAGCCCCAGGGCAAGCTTATTCTGGGGGGCCCCCTTGCAGTGGCATAAGAGGTCTTTAGGTTGCAAAATTTCTGCTTATGCCTGTTGGGGGGCCCCTTGCAGAAGGGGACCCAGGGCAACTGCCCCACATGCCCTGAAGTTAATCAGGGCCTGGTGCCAGATTGAAAAAGATATAAAATTCTATACAAAACAGAATTTAATTTAGTACGACAGTTTTTCCTTTTTTTTTTTTTTTTTTTTTTTTTTTTTTAAATTCCATATAAAGGCATGCGGTAATTGTGTTTCGTTCCTTAGCAACGTTTATTGTATTCATAAAAAAAAAAAAAAAAAAAAAAAAAAAAAATTGGTACAGATTTATTACACGACCCCATGGCCGGCTTTTTGTCATTTTGGCAATGAATTAAAATAGCTATTCGACAGACTTATGTAGTATAAGTCCGTGGGCTATCCCATTTGGGCAAATAATTATCTTGGTGAGAAACGTTCGAGCTATTCTGGTGCTAAATTTTAGATTTTGCCAAGGGGTTCCAGAGCTGTCCCATTTCTTTAGCATGATTTTTCTGAATGTTATCTGAAACATATTTTAACTTGTTGCGAGAGAAAAAGAGAGAGAGAGAGAGAGAGAGAAATAATAAACATCCAATCCAGAGTTTAATTTAAAAAGCCTCCAAACCAGAAAATTGTCTGTTTTCCGTTGTTATTATATTATTCCAAAATAAAAATGGCTAAAAAAGTTACTATATCAGTGGCATCCTTAACTAGACTGAAACTCAAACTTAATTATATTATTCTATTTTTTATTTCATTTTGCACGCGAGTTTTTCATTTCCAAAATTCAAAATTAATAAAGAAAAAAAGAAAAAGAAAGAAAGAAAAGAAAATAAGAAAAAAATGTTTTACGTGTATATATATATATATATATATTTCCCCGCCATAAAATATATTTACTTAGTATTTATTTGCAGATTTTACATAATACTTTAAGATAGTTTAGAGAATTAAATGGTAAAATTGGACATAGTTAGGTACCCTGGCATATTAAGGTGCAATTTAAAAAAGGGCAACAACGAAAAATTGCAGATTGAAAGAAATTGTACGACCTGTCGTAGTAGAAAAAAAAAAAAAAAAAAAAAAAAAAAAGTCGTTAAATTGCATTAATGGAAGAAAAAAAAATTAAGAAGAAAAGAAAATGTTTACAAATAGATTGAAAAATATATTTAATGAAAAAAAAGGGGGGGGGGATTTGTTTACCTCGTCGTAATTATTTATTTGGAAGCGATAAAAATAATTATTTTCGCTTAGTTTTCCAATTTCTGTTTCGTAGTTTGATTCAGAGATGTCGCCACCAAATGCAGTGTTAGATGTCATTATTATTCTCTTCTTTCTAAAATTCACGTAAATTTTTATAAAGATACGAAGTGTATGTAACTTTATGTCTTCGTGCATTATCTTTCGAATAATGTGTTGAAAATTAAAAACTAATTTGAGAAAATAAATATGTTTCTACACGTTGATAGTCATAAAATAATCACATAATTATATAAATAATACTAATGTTATAATTATTATTATTACTTTTAAAATAGAAACCTTCTAAAATTTTTACCGGTAAATATTCTTTTAAATGGTCAATGGTGATCATGATTTACTTATATGTCAAATTATTATTTTAATTTTAATTTTAATTTAAGTATAAAATTATTATTTTGAAAATTTATCTTTATTTAAAAATGGTACGGGTCTGAAAAATAAATAAATATTTGTTTGAAATTTTTTGGTTAACTTTATGTTTTTAAGGATGCTGAATCCAAGAACGACCTACATTTCCGCCTGCCTATCATATAAGGCTTTTTGGAAAAATAATAGGGGTTTACAATAAAATTAATCACTAATTTTATTCCGTGAAACTAAGTATATTTTTTCTCATAATGAAACAAACAATTCCTTCAGTATACATTTAACAGTCTCCAGGGGCGTAGCGTGAATATTTTATTGGGAAGGGGGGGGGGCGGGGTGACCCAACGTTTGGTGCCCTTTCCTATTCCTCAACTAAAATTGCCACCCGCGTACTTTGAGGGGAGTTGCCATCTGGAGGACCGAGGGCACAGGTCTTCCCGTCAGTTAATACGTGATTCTAACCCACCCCCTTTTCTTTCCCTTCGGAGCATATTCCTAAAATCAGCCGAAAAAAAAAAAGCTTTAATTAATTAATTAATTAATTAATTATTATTATTATTTTTTACATTTAGCAACATTTTTTTTTTTTTTTTTTTTTTTAACATCTTTGGAGCATTTTAATTCTTTTTAGAGAATCTATATATTAATACGCAGACATGAATTTCTCGTTCGTTTTTAGCCTACTTTCGATAAAAGGAAGGGCTTACAAGTAGTATCGTTCGAAAGATACAGTCAATGTACTTTGCTGAAATATATACATATAATACATACATAGCCTCATACATATACATATAATACATAATTAGCCTCATAATGAGTCTCATTAGCCTCATATATATACATATAATACATAATTAGCCTCATACATACTCGTATGAGGCTAAAGAAAATTATCTTTCTTAGGAAAACAAGAGTATTGGTTTGAGACAAAGTAGAACAATTGAAAAAAAAAATTTTTTTTCTCTTTGCAACAAGTTTAAAAGATATTACATTATAATTGAGGTAAAACATAAAACTTTCAAAATAAATTTTTAAGAAATTAAAGTAGTGACTGTTGCTAGGGAACGTAACTTCATATTTTTAGAGGGGACAATACCTAATTTCTAATTAATTAAGCTGGCTCCGCAGGTGAAACCTAACAAGAGTTTGCTACAATCAGACATTTTAATGCGAAATTTTTATTGCTGGTCGGTGAACCAGTTGGTCGCCAAAGGCAGCTTGTGATACATAAAAATCTTAAGTGTTTTTAGTAACTAACTATAATTAATTCACAAAATTATGATCCACTTTCACATGAACTGTAGGGCGCAAGTCAGCGCCCCCAGAAACCTCATTATACCGCTCTATTTTTTAAAATATTGAGGGGGGATACTTTCACCCCTCCCCTCCCCTTCAAGCTACGTCCCTGACAGTCTCTGCCCACTCTTTTTGACTGTGGAACATTTTCTTCTTTTTAATGCCCTCTCCAAACACTCTTCCCTTTCTCTGTTTCCAGTGTCCCTTCCCCCCTCCCAATATTTGCTGCTTTTCATTCTGTATCATTTTTTAGATTCAGTCTCATAAATATATTTTTAAAGTAAAAAATATATAATTTTTTTTAATATGTTGTGTATAATTAACAATAAGATATCTGTATTCATAGGATATCTGAAATTATCTATATTTAAATGATCGTAACAGAAAAATACATAGATTAATGGGTAAAAAAATATGTAAATAATATATTGCCGTATTCAGGCCACTTCAAAATTCATAATTATAGCAAAATTTCAGCTTCAAAGACTGGATTTAAAATTCGAATGAATATGATAAAGAAACTATCATTTCTAAGAAATTTTCTTGGGCGTAGTAAATTTTATAAAGAACTTCCATGAATTACACCCAACGGACTAAAGTGTATTCGCTTACATTTTTTTTTTTTTTGTCTATAAATAATAATAGCGTATCTAACACATAGTGTACTCAAATTTTGAAAAATAAAATATATATAGAGAGAGATATTCATACAATTTTTTGAACATTTAGTAGATATCAGCCGTTTAAACAAATTTGAATCACATAATAAATAATTAGGTAACGAAAGTTTGAAACGTTCAACAGAGTATTCTAAGATTTCTCCTCAAGTTTGAATATTTGTACAACGGACACATATCCATATCCGAATAATTAGGCATTTTAATTGTATCGATACACATGGTATGCTATGATTATCTTTAAACAATGATAGTTGGTTGATTGATTGCAGAATTTAAGGCCGATTGACTACGCTAGATCCTAGGTCTGTAAGTGAAACGCCCTCCGTGGGGCTCTTTTTAAGTGATCTTAGCCCGTATTTACTCAAATTTCGGAGAAAACCACGGAAAGCTTCAAACGGTTAGACTGAGGAGAGCAACCTGGGATCGAACCCAGAAATTTCCAGCTACCAGCTTTGAGCGTAGAACCACTTGGGCGCTGGTCGGCTTAAACAATGATAAATTATCGGTATAGCGTTCCCCCTTTTTAATGAGATATTGCTATTCAAACAATTAAAATTATCCGATACGTAATAATCCAAACAATTTATTAAACCTATTATTTTAATATAATTTTTAGATCAGCTATCATTTTAATCACTTTCCTCTGTCTTAATACCTTTTTTGCTCTATTAGTCTGGCCCAAAAGACAAATTTAATATAGGAAATACATTATTTGTGCATATACATATATTTCACACATTTTAGCAAAACCAAATCATTCTAGCCCACATACAAATTATATAGTTCTAAAAGTCAATGTAATTCTTTCTAAATTAAATTAATAAGTAAAAAGAAGGAATCTAAATTATTCTAATATTTATATTTCTATAAATAACACACTGTTCTCTATTAAAATGAAACTTTGAAAAATGTCTGATAAAATATTTTTTAATCATTATAAAGTTTCTGTTTAACTTGTCCTCTTATCTCAATGATATCCTTAACTTGTTATATACAATTACAAAAGACTTTATTATAAGACTTTTATTATTAAACTTCTTTTTAATGCAAAGCATTAAATATGCAAAAATATATGACAATTAAAACCTTTTAGCTCTCGTTATATAGAAATAAGTGAAACATTCACGAAATAAATAGTATTTTAATTGTACACATTTGTTAACAATTTCAAAGTTCTGTGTTAGATAATGATTTTATTTTGCGATCTTTAAAATCTTCAGAACACATCTTGTTATAAAAATATTTTTCTTGCGAGCTTTACTGATCAAAGAGTTTCATGGAAATCCAGGAAGTGTCATAGAGAAACAAAGGTAATTACGAGAAAAGGGATCAAAATTTTAGATTCAGGTTAATTTGATGTCGGGGTTCAGTGAGTGTTCATGCGTAACAGGAAAGATGGTAGGGTGTAAATAATGAGTGAGGAATATTTCGTGGGTTTCGAAAAATTATAAAGTGTTGGTATTATATTTTACCATTGAAATAAAGCATACTCGTAATTTCTTGAAAAGTGAGTATACAAAATTTTTAAAAAAGGTTTTAAATAATTGTTAAATGTAACACAAAATATTAATTTTGTAATAAGTAAGAAACTTTTTAAGATAACACCATAAACAATAATAATAATAAATAAATAAATAAATAAATAAAAGTTTTGTGTGTCGTAATAATAACCCAAGCCCTTGTCGGACAAGAAATGAATTTTTTGTAATGCACTGTGTTAGTTTACTAAGTTTTTATTTATTAATATTTAACATAGAATTTTCTGTACATCTTACTGCTATGAATTTTGTATGCTGAAATTAGAGTTAATGCCAAAATTTATTGTGGGACAGTAGCGGTTTTATTAACGGAAAGAAAAAATTCTAGTTGTTAACACTTAACTTAATAGAAAAATTCCGTAGCTTTTTTAAACAATCATAAAATGTTTTCAAAATGATATGAAAAAAAAAAAAATAATAATAATAATAATAATAATAATAATAAATTCTTGATCAAATCTCAGAAATCATAAGATTTTGGATTATAATATAGTTTACTAAAAGCTTCGATATGTTACAAAAGCAATTAAAAAACAAAAACAAAAAACAAAGATTCATTAACATAGATATATTAATCTTATCCATTTGATTAATTGCCAATTGCTGTTATGTTTAGTATTTGATTGGATAACGTATATGAATAACGCCTTTAAATATTTTATCCATTCTTCTAAGCGAATAATAATGCATAACACGCGATTATCATAGTTTATACACCATCTAGCAATAAGTATGTGGCCCTTTTCTAATTTGGACGTTTTGTCCAATATCTGGGAACGTTTTTTAGGAATCATCTTGAAACTCTGGTAGTGTAACGAACATATCATGTATTTCAACAAAAGTAGTGTCTTGAAGAGAAAAAATCTGGTGTGTAACTCACAAGACTTTCTCTTACCCTGAAATTTAATATTATAAATACAGGTTGCAGATTAAGAGCTAAGATAACGAGTGCTGTTATGTAAACCTGAGTTAAACAATTGAAATTAGGTTTCGGAAGAGTTTTATATGATAATTAGTTCTGTGTGAGGGGGGCTACCGCCCCCTTTAACCCCCCGTTTCATTAATGGACCTACATTTATATAGAATTTAATTCGGTTATTGAAAAATAATTCCGTTTTTAAAAAATAATTTATTAAAATTATTATTTAAAAAAAAATTATCTTTTATGATAATGCAGACGATTTCCATATTAGAGAAGTAGTATAACACTTAAAAAAAAAAATTGAATTTATTCTCAATGTTACATATTATTATGTTACATATATTTATTCTCAATGTTACAATGTTTTTTTTTTTTTTTTTTTTTTTTTTTTTTTTGTTAAAAATGGAAAAAAAAAATGATAACTTTATTTTAAATTATCGCAGATCGATGGTTCAACCATTCGTTTTAAAGGTATTGTGAAAGATACCCACCATGAAAATTTACTCCCCTCGAGGAGGGGAGTAAATTTTCCTTTCCTCCCCCCAGGGGAGAGGCGAGGCTCTTACATACACAAAAAACTTTTTCCCAGTTGACTATCTCTATTACAAAAAATATATATTCGTTGCATTTAGTTTAGTGCAGTCTGTAGATGTTAAAGTCTACTTACCTGCAATTTCCCCTATACACGTAATGTGTTTGAATACTTTTGAGTGTCTCTGTACACGAACCATTTGCTTCGACTCAACGAAAAGCTTACTCTAGCATCCCTATATGATGCACATTTAGAATACCGAGTTTGGAATTTCTGCTACTATTTGTTCTTGAAATATGCTGATAGCAGACACGCAGACATCCACACACACACACGCACACAGACAGACAGAAACACATACCATTCTCTAAAAACAAGACTTTCGTATTCTGGGGACCTCAGAACATCTAAATATAAACAAAAACTCATGTTCGAAAATTTGACCCTAAAACAATACTTTCTCGACCTTATGGGTAAGAGAAAGTAAAAAGGGACCAGTAAAAAATTAAACAATCATCAAAATGTTTTGGATCACTCTATAAAAATGAATGCTTGAAATGCGTTTTGGCTATAGTATGGGATTATGAAGATTTTTCTCGTTATCTGTATAAATGTTTTGGAGGCTACCACAAATATTCATGGAGATATAACGGTTTTTTTTTTTTTTTTAAATAATAATGAAAAACAAAGTCCTCCTTTTTATTATAACATGTAGGGTATTAGACCCAGGGCAAAGATATTTTTGGAAAATTCAGCATACTACTTTAGACACAGCATATTGCAATCAGAATTCAAAAATGTTGAATATCTTACGAAATATGAGCACTTTTACTAAATAGTTTTTAACTGCGCATGCGCAAACTTTTTAAAAATTCTATTTCTATAACTTAATAGCCAACTTTCACATATATGAAAACCCCAAACAAATATTGTGTAAATTCAAAAAGTTATACGAGAGATAGAATGAACATAATTTCAGTTCTCTCGAAATAAAAACTAAGCTATAAGGGGTTTTACTCATATTTTTTTTATTTTAATTCAATCAATGCTCAATTGTAATACAGTGTTTTCACTAATTGTAAATAAATATGGATAAAACCCCCCCTAACATCTTCCATTTTTTTTTTTTTTTTTTTTTTAAGAAGGACTAAAATTTTGTTCATTCTATTTCTGATAACTTTTTGAATTTACACGATATTTGTTTGGGGTTTTCATATAAGTTATTCAATACTTTTGGCTATTAAATTACACGAATGAATTTTTTTAAAGCTTTGCATGTGTAGCTAAGAATTATTTAGTAAAAATGCTCATATATCCTAAGATATTTAACATTTTTGGATTATGATTGCAGTATGCTCTGTCTAATGTAGCATACCATATTTCTTAAAAATGGCTTTGCAGTGGGTCTAATACCCTACGCGTTATAATTTTAAAAAAGGCTTTTTTTTTTTTTTTTTTTTTTTTTTTTTTTTCATTTCTTTAATGAAACTGTTATATCTCCACGAATATATGTGGCACTAGCCTCATAAAAAGTTTTACAGATAAGGAGAAAAATATTCATAATCACATACCACAGTCAAAACGCATTTAAAATATTATTTTTTACAGGATAATCCAAAACATTTTAATTTTTGTTTAATTTTCTACTGGTCCCCTTTCCCTTTTCAAGGCACAACTTTTGCTAAAAATATCTGGAGTAACTCCACTCGACTTTCCGAACATTGAGTAATTAACAGTTTTGTAGATAAAGTAAAGAAAGTGGAGTTGTTAAACAAACAAAACAGAGAAACCCATAATACAGTATTTGAGTATTTTTCTCCATATATTACACGATGTTTTATTTAACGCTACTGAACTTTGAGCCCACAGATCATGACGATAAAGAATTTTTCGTTGTGTCCCTGTAAAAACCTATAAATGCTAGATTCACCAAAATGCTTATAGTTAGTGCAACAGTGATTTATAATATAAATTTTCAGCTCAATTGAATAAGGCGTTTAGATGCTATCGCACTTTTAAAAATTTGGTCCCATAGGCCATAATGATAAAGAATTCTTCTTTGTCTCCCTGTAAAAAAAATTGTAAGTGCTAAATTCACCAAAATCAATACAGTTGGTGCAACTGTAACCTATAACATGTGTACAAATTTTTTGCTCAGCATAATAAGGCATTTAGACGCTATCACACGTTTAAAAATTTGGCCTCATAGGCCATAATGATAAAGAATTTTTCTTTGTGCCCCTGTAAAAAAACTGTAGGTGCTAAATTCACAAAAATTTATACAGCTCGTGCAACTGTGGCCTATAACATGTGAAAATTTTTTTTGCTCAGATTAATAAAGCATTTAGACGCTATCGCACTTTTAAAAATTTGGCCCCATAGGCCATAATGGTAAAGAATTTTTCCTGGTGTAAAAGAACTATAAGTGCTAGATTCACCAAAATCTATAGGGTTTGTACTATGGTGACTGACAATATACATACCAACTTTCAGCTTATTCGAACAAAGCGTTTAGATGCTAGCGTGTTCACTCACAGACATCCACACATACATCCACACATACATACACACACCCATACATACATCATCGTAAAAATAGTGAAAACGGACTCAGGGGACCTCGAAACGCATAGAAACATCAAAATATCAAATTCGGATTTTTGACATGATTACAATACTTTCCTCACTATAGTGTTCGGTAAGTAAAAATATGAAGTATGAGATGTTCTTTACACTATCAAAGTTTCAAGCTGATCCCTATAGGACTTTTCTAGATATTCGACAAAATGTCTAAATTCGAATGTGTCCAAATACTTATAGGTAGGTAGTGTATTCAATAGGAATGTACATTTACACTCTATGCCTTTCCAAAAACATTTATAACAGTTATAACTCAAAGCCACTAGAAATCTAAAATTCATATTTTACAGACGTTTTTAGAAATTCCCCAAGAAAATTAAAACTTAATAGCATTTATATTTATAGTATATTTCAGTGGATAGCAGAGATATGAAATTTTTTCTACATCAAAAATGTTGTCATATATAGTTTTATTTATTTATTTATTTTCAAAATTATATACTTAAAATGTCAATTACTGCGAGCAATGCGTTCCGATAAGAATTTTTCTTTTAAAATAAAATACTGATAAAAAATGATTTAAAAGTGCTATATTTTAAACTGTACTGCTTGACAATTGCTGAGGAACAGAGACAATTTTTGAAATAAATAATCCTATGCGATTATTGATGAAATGAAACTAAGCGCACGAGCAATAGCGTTAGAGTGTGTCATTTATCATGTAAAACGATACAGATTTATCCACAGGGGAAGGCGGGATATAACAAAAGAATAAACACAGTACCATTTTTAAAAATTTCAGAGTCACAAAAGAAATTCTTTTCAAATGGAAGGATGAGAGATACCATTCTCTCAGTAAAATAAATTATGCCCTCCTAGGACCCTAGTCCACATTTTGCATCTGTTATTCATGCTATTCATCTGTTATTTGTTCAATATTTTCAATATTCGGTTGTAGACGGATGCAATTGTGTTTGAGGGATATTATCTCAGTCCTCTCTATAGGCGTTTTTTCAGTTCTTGCACAGTTAGGTGAGAGTATGTACTTTGAGAAACTCGTCTACCAATAGCATCCCAGGCATACTCTATAGGATTTAAATCTGAAAGTTAACAGCCGATTCCATACGTTCAGTATTTTCGATTCCTATTGAGTTTGATTCTTCAATGGTCCTGTGTGGACGCGCATTGCCATCTATCTAGATATCTATATATAGATGTAAAGCTAATGGGACCTTTCTGGACCTTAACCTTGCCTCATGGCTGCATTTGACTTTTTAACTTCGTTGACGGCTGTTATCGAGATTTCTAATCTTCCTGCTCGGGAATTTGTATGTGCTTCTACAAGTGTTTCTTTGCCGTAGTTCTGGTGCGACTTTTTGTGAACTGGACCTTTTTTTTTGTGTCAAAGTTTTTCTACAGAACTTGCTGTGTAACCCTAGTGTGACGCCAAGTGATCTTAAATGACTCGTGATTTTTACAAGACTTATTTTTAAACTGTAACTGTATTGAACTTCTCCAGTATATAATGCTGTCTACTCTGCTGTTAATTAACAACACCTGAAGATGCTATTTTAATAATAGCGAAAAGCTTTGTGTTGGATTTTAATGAAAAAAAATTATATACGTGTTTTAAAAGTAATTTTATACTTTTTTTAATGTATTTACACGTGAAGTCATTACAAATTTTAAACTTTCAGTAGTTTTTAATTTTAACTATATATATATAGATAGATCTACTGCACGCTTAATAACACAAATATTATCCAGAATAAGTTCTCTCCAGTACCGCTGGGATGCATCGGTACCTTGCTCAACAGTTCACGTTTCTGGCTATTTTATTGTGATTTCCCTTTCCTTCCATACTAACTAGTGTCCAGAAATTGTATCCTTCACTTGTCCTGGTGAAGTGGGATTTGTCTGAACTACTATTGCTGGCACCCTCAACCAATATGTTCCTTATATCAACGCAATCTTCTTTGAGGATAGCTTGGTTGAAGAGGGATGCAATGAAAAAATTTTCGTGCATACAAACCAGCCTGATTTAATCGCCTAGAAATAGTTCTGATGGATACACGTGTACCAGTAGTGGCTGCAATGTCTGCAGCCACGTGACTAGGCGTGAGATTTCTGTTCTCTTTCACCGTTAGAGACACTTATCGACTATGTTGAGATAGGGTATTCCTTACTCGAACACCGGCTTTCTTTCACATAATATTTCCACATTCGGCGTCTTTTCTATTTGTGGCACAGTAGTAAATCTTTGACCTGCTTCGAGCCGTCCAACTGTTCGTACATGATTCAAATGATGCCTTGCAGGACATTTTGTACTTAATTATTTCCACTCCATATCAGATATCGCAGAAAATAGTTCAATAGTTTATGGTGCTATTTTCTTTAAATATCCAATTTCATCAACTCTTCAATGAATAAACAGCTTCAGTGCACTTTTTTTTTAGATGATAATATTGCCCAACTACCCAACTACGCATTCTACACTTAATTTTACAATGATTGGTCTGCTATTAGGAGCGTTATGATGCGAAACCTGTTGTTTCTTAACAATTGTCAAACAATGTAGTACCCCAAATTTAACCCTTTGCGGCGCAAGACAATTCGGACCATTTAAATTATACTGCCACCGGAATTCATGAACTAAATTAAACTAAAAGAAATTTTAAATTTTAAGGTTAAAAAAACTGGCCTTCTCTGCTATGTTGTAAACGTAAATTTTTGCTAAAAAATTTCCGGGATGAGTTTTTGCAGCTGGATCTTAAACTTTGCGTCCTCGCAGCGAGGGCAACGCGCGTTAAGGGGTTTTAAAGGTATATACATATATAAATTTAAAATTTTATAAAAATCTGTGATTTTTTTTTTTTTCAAAACAGGCATTAAATAATTATAATAATCATTTTGCTTAAATTGTGGAATAAATTATTCTATGCTTGCTCAACTGCTTACTTGAAAAATAAAATGGTATTAATTACAAAAATTTCATGAAGCGATAGATTACCAAAAACTGAAGATCCTGACACTTTTCCGTTAGGTGAGTGCCGGGCTATCTGGTGAATTTAGCGACTCAGACGTTTTAGCTTTTATTTCATTTGTAACTATAGATAAGTATTTGTAAATTATTTGTTAAAATTTGAGGTATTTTTTTGTTTATTGACTGTAAATTTGCGATTTCACGGGTCTCTTCCAGGTCTACCGCAATAAATCAGCGTACTATATTCAAAATAAAAATAAATAAAAATAAATATTTAAAATAAAAAATGCAGGCAATGAAATAAGTAAATAAATAAATATATAAAATATTATGATAAATTTAAATAACAAATAATTGTATAATAATGATAGTATAAACAATAATAAATTTTAACCTAATTAATTTATAAATGACTTTACGTAGTTATTATTTTATTATTTACCAGTAAAAGTCATTTTTAAAACGATCTTCTGAGTTAAATAAATAAATAAATATATATATGATTTCGTTTATGCGACATGAAATTCAGTAAATAAAAAGCAAATAATTGAAAAACAAATAGCTTAGCAACCGCTATTAAGAAACTCAGACTGCTGAAAAATATATAAATAAATAAATAAACAGGTTGAAAAAAATATAAGAAAACAAAATAGCAAAATCAACAGAAATAATAATAAATGATAATTAATTAAAAGAATTCAATTTTGAAAAAAAAAAAAAAAAAACTCTATGTGGTGCATGATTCTCCAAACGCCTCCTAAAAAGATACAAATTACTGTAAATAATTGTTGCAAGCTATTTATTTATTTTATCATAACACAATTTTTATTAGAAATTTTTAAGTATATCATTGTATCGAAATCTGTGATGTTGAACATATTAGAAACTGAAAATTGAAAGTTTTTGAAACGTAAAAGGTCTTGAAAATTACATACATTAAACAAAAATTGCTATTAAAAGTAACTGAGAAAATAACTAAGTCAGAAATATTCTCGAACCATGTCATATTCGTGTGATTTTTTGACAGGATGTATGTTATGGTGTAAATGTATATGTATATGTATATGTATGTATACTTATTGCATCCTTGTTTTATACAGACAGTATTTTGTCGAAATTTAATTGGATATATTCACACTGGATTATTTCATTTAAAAAATCAACTTAAATTTATTCAACATATATAAAATTAACGTATAATTTTTATTTTATTATTATTATTATTATTTTAACTAAGTAATATAAAACCATATAATTTATTATTATTATTTTCTTTATTTTTGATTAATTTATAATTAGGTGTATTGTTTCATGTCTTTAAGAACGCTTTCATTATAAAGATCTGTGATGTCAAAATGAAAGCAAATCGTGAAAGAGAATTGCCCCTGTGTTACCATGGCAACAATTAGTTCACTGCCCGATAATTTTTACATTTGATCATTAATAGACAAGGAATAGAATTTCATACAAGGGCAATTACATATAAATAAATTGGTTTTATTCTTTTTGATTATGCGCATAATGACCCACTGATTAGTTTAAGTGGAGAAGGCTTTTAAGACTTTTTATGATACTATTTTTATACGGAGCCAAAATAAATATTATTTACACATCAGTGCCATTATTATATTACCAAGAAAAAAAAATATTTTTAAGACCATTTTTATATCTAATTAACAGTCATACGATTTTGAAAAAAGATTGTCATCACGAAGTACTTTGTTAAATTAGAATAGTGTCTTTTAGCTGCTCCATCCAGTGTTGGCAGACCTGGCGGATTTTTTATTCAATTATCACCAATAAATTTTAATTGTAACGTTTGCCTAATCACTTCGAAGGTTGATAGTCTATTACGTATACCAAATATCACTTCAGAAAATTATTGGTGACTATTGAATAAAAAATGAGTCAGATCTGGCAATACTGCCTCCATGACACAGGTATGAAAAATTTAGGTATTCGTAAAAATTTTCAAACTTCTTTTTCTTTTCCCTCACGCTTTAAATAAAATAAAATAAAATAAAATAAAATAAAATAAATAACATAAAGTCGATGTGCTCTCAGTCTGTATCTTTGTTAGTAGTCAGCTTTTTAATTGGATACATTCACAGTTATTAGTTAATTTGTAAATATGTACAGATATTAGAAATTTTTATTTATGAATTCATCAACCGTGAATATTCATTTTAAGCAAATTGGAGTGTGCTATGATTATTAAGTCCTTGGAGTTGTGATACGATTATTATTGTCTCGCCTGATATATCTGCGTTTGCAAACTCGGTGCTTTTGCCAACGAATATTATGTAAGAAATGCCTAGCTGGTTGTCAGCCAGGGTAGCTCAGTGGTAGAGCATTCGTGCGTTAAGCGGAGGTGCCCGGGTTCGATTCCCGGCTCTGGTATTTTTCACATAGTTGGTAAATAAAAATATCAACCTTCACTCCAATTTACTTAAAATGTATAGATATTACCTAAAAAATAAACGATTGTTAAATTAGTTTTAAAATGCCACTTAGGATACTGACAAGAACTTTCTTCAATTTCAACCTTCTAGTTAGAAAACTTCGTTATTATTAAAAATTTAATTTTGTTTTCTTTTAAACATGGAAGAATAGGATTAATTTTTGGATAAATTTAGATCATAAGGATTATTTTCATCAGCTACTTTTAAAATATCATTTGCGATACTGAAAAGAACGTGAATGGGCATTCACACTCTTTAAAAAAAAATTCTCATAATAAAAAAAATTCGGTTGTCTATTAGATAAGCATTTAGTTTCCTAGGAACAAGATCCTTGCTGGATCCATTAGCAATGCATGATTTTTTTTTCCATTTTTATTCATTATTTATATTTATTTCTCACTTTTACACTTGCAATTTCTGACGTTAGTTTTTGATTTCTTTAGAAATCGACCTATTGCTGTATATATATATATATATATACATATATCATGTTCAATCCATGTGACTTAACATTTCTGTTTCTGATATTATCTTATTAATCTAATAATATTTAATTTATGCATCATAAAACATAATAACACACGCACACACATATCCCCAAAATAGGTTTCCATAATCTGCAAAATATTTTATTAACAAGTTTTATTTATTTTTTTATTTTACATTTTGTTCTCATCGAAAAATGTTTATATAATAAAAACGTATAATTAATATAGAAATTAAAATGTTTGTATATTACTACAGAATATTTTAATAAATAGTGCGAAATCATAAAAAAGAAAAATACTTCAAACAATAATGTATGAGCTTGTACCTTTTATTTCCTGTGTGAATGACCCATCAAAAAAAAAAAAAAAAAAAAAAAAAAAATGAAAAATGCTCCCATAACAAAAACAGGAAATCTTCCCAGGAGAAAAAAAATACATATTTTTTCCAATAGAAACTAAATCATTCAACTGTATCTTCTCTAGGCTTTTCTGGAAGAATTGGAATCTGCATGTTACTATATAAAAGGAAAATTTTAGTTTACTTGTACACAAAAGACTCAGTAAAGTAATATACAAACGAAAGTTTTACAGGAATTGAGAAGTTTGATATCTAAGATAGATACATGAATTTAAATCGGGTATTTTTAAGGAAATAATTTTTTTATCAACTGATTTAAGTTTCGTTTGCAAATTTATCAAACGAATTGTTGGGATAGTATTTAAGAAAAAAAAAGAGTTCAGTGGGTTTTGTGTCGTACTTAAACTTATGCAATGCATTATTGACGACGGTCTGAACCTGAATGGGTTGTCTGGAGACATGCCAGGACAGTTTTTATTTCCCTCCGTAACCTCTAGTTCTATTAATTTTACGAATCATGGAGGACATTGCAGCCACAACGCATTTTACATGCCTCATCCACCAACGTACACAACGATCCTGGGTTAGTTTGAGTACCGAACAAGCAATCCATCGATTACGAGTTCGACGCTCTTCCAACTAGATAACAGGCATTTTATTTTAAGGAAATTCTTTGGGAAATATCTTGACAGAATATGAGAGTTCCATACTATATAAATTGTTATATAAAATAATTATTGATATGAATATATTCATTTTCATTTTCATTTTCACCTCTTGCAATCGTTTCTTTAAACAGACTGTTCAGAAAACATTGACTTTCATTGCAACTCCTTAAATATTGATCTTAGACTTATACTGAAAATATGGTTTGACTGACGCAAAATATTGTATAAATGTGAAGAGTAAGTCAAATGTGCTATAAAAAACTTCGAATCTTACAAATTTAACATTATGTATATACCTGGATGGCTGAGTTCATAGGTTTCATAATGAAAAGTCATTCGTAGAGTAAATACAGTGATTTGTTTCAGGAAATATATTTTTTATATGTTATATAATTCTTATTTTCTGATTAACAGTAAAAACTAATTTTCCTATATAGATAAAGAAAACTCCATTCGAATTATCATTTCAAATCCCTAATAATAAATATTCATCAAAAATCTCTCAAACGGTTTCCAAAAAATCAAGTTTCTGCTATATTTTGTTCCAGACTAAGTACGGCTTACCAATTTTCCTGAAGAAAAAGGTAAGTCATATCGGTTTTTCCTCTGAAAAAAAAAAAAAAAAAAAAAACGCTAATCCTATTTTTATTTAAAAATTGTTAAAATGATTTATAAGGAAACCAAGTTTCTGCCATATTTTTATTGGATGGAGTGCAAATTTACAGTGAACGCCGATTATCCTGAAGATGAAGGTATTTGAGATCAAAATGTCAGCTCAATTCATCGTTTCTTTAAGGGGGCAGGGGATGATAAAATTTATTAAAATCGATGGAATAAAAAATATCTAGATATAATTATTATAAAATCTAAACGCGATTTTTGATGTGTAAGGTCGATTATGAGTATCCAACACGTAATATAAAGCGATTTTGCGAAAGTCCCCCTCCCTTCCCACCTTTAAGAGCGGGTCAAAAGCACGTTTTCAAGAAACATTTTGATGCGTCGCTTGGTTATGTGTATGCAACACGCACTGCAAACGGATTTTGCGTAATTCCTCCCTCTACTCTCTCTGGAGTGGCCTGGACAAAAGCACGGTTTCATGCTTAAAACTGCTTCAAATTACTTTAGAATGGCGAATTTTGGTGTGTGGGTGTTGAATATATGTACATAATATGCACTTTGGTGAGATTTTGCGAAATTACTAACTTACCCGTGGGGACCTGGACTCCCTCTGTTGCAAGCGGGAAAAATCACTAAGAAACGCCGTGGGAACTTTAACTTGGGTGTCGACGGATTTCGAGGATTTTCATTTTTTATTTTTGAGATTTTTATTAATAATGGTGTATAATTTTCAGAATTCGTTTAAATACAGTGTACAGCGAAGCAAGCAAGGCCTGCTAATATGGAATATTATGAACTTCTATCATCTATATTAATAAAATGAGACTTTTGTTTGTAAATTTCTCAGAACTGAAAAATCTTGCGACGTATTCACGTTTCACATATCGTGAAAGCCATAGACGACTTCAGAAAAATTTCTCTGTGTGTTTTTCGGGAGGGGGATCATTGTGCCTGTATGTCCCTAATCCGAGTATCACGTTAGTACGGCTAAACAGAATTCAATGACATTTAGCAGAAATTTAGGTCGTCTGTACACAAATTAAAATTATATCTATCAACTTTTGTGAGATTTCCTTAATGCCCCCGAGGCAAAAACACGTTTGTAAATATATCTCCGCTCCAAATTACTTCACGGTGAAGAAATTGCACGTGAAAAGACTAACTTGAGTACAAAAACATCATTTTTTACGATTTTCAAATTTTTGAATTTTAAGGGGGGGGGGGGGGGAGAAAAAACCGATTTTCGGTAAGAAATTTCGCAAATTCTGAATTTTTGAGTAGAACTCTACCAAAAATGACTCAAGATTTCGAAAACAGCAATCTATTTTTTATTTGGGGCGAGTATGGAGGGTGTTACTTCACCATCTTAGTAATTGGATTCTTATGGGCGACAAGGTCAGCACCTCTATACTGCTTAAATTAAAGCTCATTTCACTTAATCATGACTTTCATTTGCAATGGATACCTTCACACGTGAATCTCCACGGGAATGAAATGGCTGATAATCTTGCTAAGGAGGGTTGCAGGATTTCTTCAACTCCCTCCTCCGCACTTACTTTTCTGGAGTTGTACTCCCGGGAAAATTAAAAAATCTCGGAGGAGTGGAAAACTCCCCCCACCCATAATTGGTACATGGGCTCAAAACCGGGTTTGTCCCTTGACCTCCTGTGTGACACACGTACCCGAACTGTACTTTCAAGACTCACTAGCGGTCACATCAAGTGCCTCACTTTCAACGATGGCAGGAAATTCTTCGCCACCTGCTTCAAGTGCCAAAATCAACAGGCTTCTCCTGAGCACCTTTTGGAATGCATGGGACTCTCTAAGGAGGATCTTTTTATCAATCCTCTTTTAGTCTTTGACTTTCTAACAGTCAACGAACTCGTGGATCTTGTTTGACTCCGTCAGACAAGGAGGATAAGCAACAACAACAACAACAACAATTTTTAAATGACGATTTTTGAAGATTTATTCATTACATTTTAAACACATTATTACTTAAAAAGGTTTTACGTTCAAGATTAACGGACATATAAATTTATTGAGGTAATATTCTACACTTTTGTACTAGTAAAACAATTATATAAAAAAATATATAGAGAAATGGTCTGTTTTCCTTATATTTACGACTGTCCTAAACCATTGTCCTATATTTAGGACAGCCTGCACCGATTCATCTAATGAAAAGTTGGTAAGTTTTTTGATTTTCTGTGTATACATAGACTTAAAGAAACATATATTTATGATTTTATTAAGAAAAAAAAATATTTTTTAAATGCTTGGTACGATATGGGTTAAATCTGCTACAGATTACCTTAGAATGGCGAATTTTGGTGCGTGGATGTTGATTAAATATTGGTGGGATTTTGTGAAGCTTCTGACTTACTCGTGGAGGAGGGGAGAGTAAAGAACGGGTAAGTTGCTGTCGAAGGGAGCAGGGACACGGACTCCTCATGTTTCGAGCGGGAAAACTACTACCGTACACAGTGGGAACTTTAACTTAGGTTTCGACTGATTTCAGTGATTTATTTATCTATTTATTTAAATTTTTGATTTCTTGAAATTTTATTAATGATGATATAGAACTTTGAGAAATCATTTAAATATCATTTAAATATAATGACCAGCGAAGCGCGAAAAACTTACTAGTAAAAAAAAAAAAATATATATATATATATATACATGTCTGCGAAATAAAAGGAAAGTACGTGTTAATATACATGTTTACATATTAAAAGCAAGTGTTTGTATATTTCTGCATAAATTCTAATGTTCTATACATTTTTGTACCATTAATTCTGCTTTTAACATGCCTAACATCAAATGTCTGAATTTTGAGTTCATTCAACTTCGTTTAGAAACATTTAACCACATCTGGATTTTATAAACACATTAATTATAACTTTAGCTCCAACATTTAACTGTATCAGTAATTATATTTAATTATACGAGAACATCTGATAACCAAATTTCACTGAGGAACTCTATAATATTTCATAATGGGTTTTGAATAGCGTTTAATCTGTGAGTATAGTGTTAAACATACATTAATGCATAAACATAAAGTAATTAATTAGTGTCAAAGTTATCGCGTCATGAAATATTCCAGTAGCATTTATATGTCTTTAATATAGAGAAAATTACACTAGTTGAAGTTATAAACGTTAAAATTTATAGGAAATTGCAGTCTTTGAGGCAGAAATTAGAGATAAACGTTTTATTTTTAAACTAGCAGGCTTTGCCCGCTTCGTTGGTCATTATATCGAAAATAATTCTCAAAATACCATTTCATTAATAATAAAATTATAATAATAATAGTAATAATAATAAAATAAAAATCATTAAAATCAATCAAAATCTAAGTTAAACTTAGAGTCTGGAGCCGTAATGCCTTCGGCAGCGCCTTACCTGGTTTTTACCTGCTTTTAGAATAAGGTGAAATTTCAAAAAATCTTTTTGTGGTGTGTGTCTTGAGTACGCATAAACAATCGAAATATATAAAAAATCTTTATCCTGAGATCATTTGGAACAGAGTTACTCTTAAAAGTGTGTTCTTGCCCCCTCTCTGCCCTTGAGGGGAGGCAGGGGGAAATTTCTTAAAATCCTTTTATTATGTGTGTTGGGAATCCATAACCAACCTACACTAAATAACATATCTTACTGAGATAATTTGAACCAAAGTTATGTTTGGAAACGTGTTTATTGCCCCCCACGCCCCCAAGGGGAAAAGCGGGAATTTCGCAAAATCTAGTTACAATGGGAGTTGGATACACGAAATAACCATACACTAAAATTTGTGACCTCAGCTTCTACAGATTTCCCCGGACGAATTTAGCGCTAAAAGGGGGGCTCGAATTTTCCTCCTCGTAATTCCCCCCCCCCCCCCCAAATCGAAAACCTCAAAAATGAGTTTTTGAAAATATCCCCAAGAAGGCGCTTGATGTTTTTTTTTATATCTTTGTGCTATTACCGGCAGAGTTCTACTCGAAAATCCTTATTTTGGTCAATTTGAAAAACGTTTTCCCCCATCACCCCCTTAAAAATCCAAAATTTCAAAATCGCAGAAATCGATTTTTTTGTATTCAAGTCTATTATCCTCATCTACAATTTCAAAACGGGGGGGGGACACGGCGGTATTTTGCAAAATCCCGTCTTAGTGTGGGTCAGGGCCTAAAAAATACCTACTCACTAAAATCGCCACAGCTGTGTTGAGTCAGTGAATCAGTGAATCAGTTAGCTTACTCTTTTTTAGATTATGTAATTTTTTGATTGCATATTGATGGTAAATTAATTTCTATAAGTGCATTATAATTTTTTACAGATTTCGATTTTATATGCATCATTAAGTTAATTTTTTTTCCGTATTCAGTTTTTGATACATTTGCACATTTTGAGGTCCAAAGAACCCTAAAATAATGTTTTTAGCACTTGGTCTGTGTACGTGTCTATTGGTGTTTGAGTCTGTCTGCTAGACTTTTATCAGCCTATCTGAAAAAAAAAAAAAAAAAAAAAAAAAATATCACCAGAAACACCCAAACACAGTATTCCAAATTTTAACATATATGCATGTTTCTTCAAACATTTTAGATCAGACAAACATATAGTGGTTTCGAGCATACAAAACTATTCATGTACATTAAAGTTAAGACAAAATATAATTAAATACTTATTTTCAGGACGATAATTACATTTTCAAAAACATAAATTTACCTTATAAATTGTCCTTTCATTCTCACTATGCATTTCGGGTGCTTCCGCACCTTTCTTCAGGTGATTTGTGACTCTCATCAACTGTCTTGTTGTCATCTGTTAGACTCCGGTTTCTTCCCTTCACTTCGCTTCGTTTTTATTTGATTCTATTGACCAATCGGTTCCAGATCTTGGGGATGTTGGCGTGTTCACGTTCATTTACTGCTGTTGGGTTAGTAAGGATTTCGATAGCTTCTCGTTTTAGGGCGTAACTATGGTTATTATAGGGGGCGATCTTTTTAGTATGGATAGTGTTAAGATTAATGGGGTTAGTAATGTGGGTGGAGGCAACGCCCAAAAAGTTAAACCAAAATTCACAACATCCATCCCCTTCTGTAACGGCGCAAGTGTAAAAATACAATACGAAGCCAAAAAACACAATATTAACATCCCGATTAAACCAAACCTCAACATCTTTCAACATATCAGAAATGAAAAAGACAATATCGACAACCAATCCACATCCGGAATTTATAAAATTAACTTCAACCACACTAATGATTCCAGCGCCTGCTATATCGGAGTAACAAAAAGAAAAATTCAGGACCGCGAGAAGGAACACAGAGCAGATTTAAAGCACAACCGTCAATCCACCGCACTTGCCACCTCCCACATTACTAACCCCATTAATCTTAACACTATCCATACTAAAAAGATCGCCCCCTATAATAACCATAGTTACGCCCTAAAACGAGAAGCTATCGAAATCCTTACTAACCCAACAGCAGTAAATGAACGTGAACACGCCAACATCCCCAAGATCTGGAACCGATTGATCAATAGAATCAAAGAAAAACGAAGCGAAGTGAAGGGAAGAAACCGGAGTCTACCAGATGACAACAAGGCAGTTGATGAGAGTCACAAATCACCTGAAGAAAGGTGCGGAAGCACCCGAAATACATAGTGAGAATGAAAGGACAATTTATAAGGTAAATTTATGTTTTTGAAAATGTTAAGACAAAATTTTGGATCGGTACGGTTTAACATCTTTAGACTTGCTAAACAATATAAAATCAATATACTTTTTTTACATATTTTTGTACGTATTTTTTTATGTGCATGTTTTATACGTATGTTTGAGCTAAAGCATGTTTCACGTAGACTATAGCAGTAAAATCATTTAACCTTTGTTTACATAGGAACACAAAATATTTGGGATATACACTCATATTTGTGAAAATTGCAACACCTAGAAGGAATGCGAATATAAGAATGATATTTATTGGGTACATACATTATAGTAGGAAGAGAAATTGATTAAATTTGCAGGAAGTTTTGAGTAATATATCCTGAGAAAGCAGTACATAAAGCAGCGACCTCTGGGAGCAATAGCTACACTTATCTGCCTAAGCATTATTGAACAGCGACTGGGTGACATATTCGGGTAGAGCACTTCATGAAGCTTCAACAGGATGCTACAGTTCATAGACGGTTGTTATTGATGAATGGTGGCGAGCCACTCGCTTTTCAACGATTAAACATACGTTTTCATTGGTGCGGTCGTGCTTGGTGTGGCCAACTTGTGGTCGTGCGTTATTCTGCATAAATGTTGGGCTACGGACGCCTAGAATATAGGGCAGAGGAACGGGCCTTAACTCACCAGAAATTTAATGGCCGTTACTCAGAGTTCCGGGAATAAAAACAAGAAGTAATCGAGACGTGTATCCAATGGGACCCCATATCATCACTGCAGGTAATGAACAGTGTTACGATGTCGAATTCCAGCTGGTAATATGCATTATTCACAATGTTGTTAAATACGGTTGAGGCAATATTGA
Source organism: Salticus scenicus (assembly GCA_963930645.1). NCBI lineage: Eukaryota > Metazoa > Arthropoda > Arachnida > Araneae > Salticidae > Salticus > Salticus scenicus. The sequence continues at coordinate 368,876,276 of OZ005649.1, read as the reverse complement.
TGCTGTAAACAGGATTGTGATTTGTCTGAAAAGATACTTCAAGCCATTCCTGCGTCCAGGTTCTTCGTTGATCGCACATTAAAGGCGCCAATATGAGTGATGCAGTTTTTTGGGTAGTCAGAATTTTGGTAGCCGCATACTGGGTTACCACCTGGAATGATGGTATGCGGTACCATTGGATACCCGCCTCGATCAACAGTTGTTTTCATTCCCACCACTCTGAATAACCGCCATTACATCTCTGACGAGTTGTGGCCCATCGCTCTGCCCTATATTCAAGGTCTCCAAAGCGCAGTATTTAAGCATTACAATGCACGACCGCAAGTTACCCGTATCGTCCGTACATTCCTTGATAGAGAATGTGTTCGACTGTTGCTCTGCCCAGCACGTTCTCCTGATCTTGTACCAGTGAAAATGACTGTTTAATCGTTGAAAAGCGACTGTCCCCCCACCACTCACCAGTAACTACGGTTGATTAACTGTGGCATTGGGTTGAAGCTTCATGAAGTGCTCTACCCGTACATGCCATCCAACCACTTTTTGAGTCAATGCCTAAGCAGATAAGTGCAGTTATTGCTCACATAAGTCGCTACTTTAAGTACTGTTTTCTCAGTACATCTTATTCCAAATTTCCTGAAATTTTAATCAATTGTTCTTCCTACTATAGTTTATGTGCCTAATAAATATCATTCCGATATTTGTATTCTTTCCTGGTGTTGCAATTTTCACAAACATGAATGTATAACAAATGTTTCTAAATGTATTTCCATTTGTGTGAAGCATTTCTTATGAGTGCAATATTTAAGAATTTCGTGCTTTTACAATTTATTGACAATATACTATTGAAAATTAGTAGATTAAGTTTGTAAGATTAATGTGAGAATTAATTTTTTAGACACATTTTTCAATTTAAAATTTAATTAAACTCTAAATTCCTTATAAATGCAAATCTAATATTCAAATAGGGTTTAAAAGAGAGTGTAGTTCAACGTTTATTGAAATGTACGTCATTAAATTATTTTGAACTACTGTAATGTTAAAACACGGTACCTTACGCTTTAAACTTTCTCTGAGAAAGTAATATGCATGCCTCACCAAATTATTCTTTTTTTTTTTTTTTTTTTTTATAATTAAATTTCTAGTTTAGAAAAGTGTTGTTTTTAAAATAAATTAATTAAACAATGTTTGTGTTAATCCGTTGTCTGGCTCCTTAAACAAGAATCTTGATGCAACATTTCCATACGATGCAGTTTTAGGTTATTGAGTTTCGACTTTCTTTTCTGATAATGTCTGTTTTTAAGTTATGTTTATCAAAGATTCTCTGTCTCACACACTGATCGACAGATACAAATAACCTCCGTCAAAAATTTTGATTCAAAGGACCGATAGATCCAAATATAGATAAATATCAGTTTCAAAAATTCATCTCAAAAACTTTTTTTTTAAACCATATGTAAATAATAGAAAGTAGAAAATAGTACACTGAATAGTGAAAGCATGTGATTAAAATACTTTTATTAAAGTTTGAAATCAATTTATTATCATTAAATTATTTCAAATTAACTTGAGATTGTATGTGTATATACAATATATGTAGTTTATTATTCATACTATATTTTGGATATATCTTTCACTTTTACCTTAAAATAAGGTATGCACGTGTTGACCTAGTGACTTTGTATACATTCTACTATTCCATTTTTCAAGCTTATATACTTTGTAAAGATATTGACAGTGACCAACTTTCTTATTCGCGTCCTGGTTATTTTTGTGTGAGATTTCAGAAAAGGGTCACATCTGAAACAAATATTCACAAATGTGTTATACTTTTAAGCGAAGTGTGTTTACTTCATGCGAAACGTAAAAAAAAAAAAAAAGGTTTTGGTAGAGATACGTTTCTCATATACTGCTACAGAAAATCTTCAAAATCAGTTTTAAGAAACAAATAAAAGTACAAAAATATCTAAACGGAGATAACCTACCAATCTCTTTTCGATTTTTCTGGTGTTAGTATTTTATTAAAATCACACAATTAACTGTGGAAGAAAATCATATTTATTGAAATTTTATTTTTCCGACTGAGTGAAAATAATGCCTGGACCGGGTATCCTTTACCTGCGGCTTATTTTCTGTTGTGCTATCTAAATGATAGACCAGAGATGCTTCTGCCTAAAAGGTTGTCTGAGTGAGTAATGCAGACCGGGATGTCGGCCTGGATAGCTCAGTGGTAGAGCATTGACCTTGTAAGTCAAAGTTCCGGGGTTCGATTCCCGGTCCAGGCATTATTTTCACTCAGTCGGAAAAATAAAATTTCAGTTAGTATTTTATTTCATATAATAATTCTGCTTTAAAAATTTGTTTATATGCATAGTCCTTTGTCCTGAGTGATTGATTCATTATCACGCAGCGCAAACTCCTGTACCTAGAAGTTTCTGTGAAAACATTCCTTTTGTGATGGACACTAACTAAAAAGCTACTTTATAAAATTCGCCCCTCAAGCGGTCAGGGGGTGAAACGTAATTTCACATTATTCTTTATCTATATATTTAAAAGAGTACATCCACTAATCGATTTAACACGGCCAGGGCGATTCTGTGGGAAACCGGGTCAAGATTTTCAGTGTAAATGTTGCTTTTTCAAAATTCTCCCTTTTTCTTCCCGTTGGGAATAGGTAAGAAAATCAGGTTTGCGGGTATAACTCAGCTCCAAATTATTTCATGATGAAGAAACTGAATATGGAAAGATAAGAGTTGAGATAAAAATAGAACCTTTCTAAGCCAAATTTTAGGTGATGTCCAAGGACATATACAAGCAATCATTTTAATGTTTTTTGTTTATTTTTAATAATTAATGTAAATTACAAAACCATTTTTACTGTGAAAAAAAATATGATTAGCATAATTGATTAGTTTACAATACCTCGCAAAGTTTTCTAATGCATTATGAGATGTAAGGAAAATTGGATTATAAGGATTTTTCTAATATATTGTATTGCGAGTATCCAAAGTTTGCATAATATATAGGAACATAGGAAGGTTGTTTTTTTTTTATCTTTAGAAATAAGACTATAAATAATTTCTTTTTAGTGATTCCTTACTACATAGTTAAAAACAAAATATATTTTTGTAACCTCACTGTTTTTAGATAACAAGACTTTACAAAAACAGTCAACTGTATGAGGTTTTTTTTTTTTTTTTTTTTTTTTTTTTTTTTTTTTTAATAAAGAAATATATATATATATAAATTCCCTTTTTAATTTGAAAAAAAGGAAAGAAAGAAAAAAAGAAAAAAAAAAAAAAAAAGAGAGAGAGAGAGAGAGAGAGAGAAATAAAATTACATTTTAAGGTGTTTTTGGGGAGGCAAAATATTTCAAGGTTAAAGGATGTAACGAGTAAATACAGTTGGAAAGTGCTTATAATGTATGCGCGTCGCATTAATTTACTTTCTTTTTCCAATTTAAGCGTATGCTCCAAACATTTTTCTTTAATATGTTATTCATCCTTTTCGTTTTCTTGCATGTCACTTCTTTTGTTTCTCCTTAATGTTTTAAATAGCAATGAATCGATTTCATCTTCTTTTTTGCAATTCATTATTTGCACAGCAAATTGCTGAGCTTGTTTTCTTATCTCCGTGCTATTCCTTTCTTAAAAAGAAAGTTTACTCAATGTATAAAACTAGAGAATTCTAACTTCTTTAGTAAATAAAGATTTTTTTTTTTTTTAATATAAGAAATGTTGTTAACAAAGACGTGATTTCAATCCTTGATTCTAGTGCATACAATATTCTTGACATAAGAGATTTGTAACGTTCATAGATATACGTAGTAATAGATCTATCGTCCCCATATTATCGAGCAAAAAATTTTGATGCCGAAAAAAAGTTCTAAAATCAGCCATTAGAGAGTACTGGGAAAAAGAATAAAAAGAAAAATGAATTTGAAACTGTATCTGGAGTTTTTCATTCACCTTTAGTAAATAAATTATTTATAAATTGTATTTACTAAATTATCCGTGTGTATTCCTGTGTGTGATTTACTCGGAGAAAGTCAGCCATTAGAGTGACTTTTCCCGAAAAAAAAAAGGTATCACTTTTTCCCTCTCGCTGATCAATCTATGTCTTATTACTATATCTATAGTAACTTTATGCTTAAAAAATATATATACATAAATATCATACTGAACTATATTTTGATTTTTCAAATTTCGTGTTAGTATAATAAACGTACAAGGTACATATAGATTCATAACCATACCTCTTCCACCCCTCACCTCCTCCTCAAAAATAAATAAATTAGTAAGTAAATAAAATAAAAATTAATTAATTAATTAAATTAATAATATTTGAAATAATTCGAGAAGTGTGTGAGGTTTCTATTCGTTGAAATTTTCTTAAAAAAAAAAAAAAAAAAAAAAAAAAAAAAATCGCTGGTCAACAATATTTTCATGTCAAACAGCTTAAAGAACTCCTTAGTATTTTTAAAAGACTATATGAAGTGTATTTTATTTATATAAATTTAAACATTTCACTTATATTAAAAAAAAAGTTTTTTTTTAATTTTGAGAAATAATATTAATAATAAAATTTTGAAAAGTAATTTTTTCCCATTGATTTTTCGAATAAAACCCAAATATTATTACAAGAAGACAACAGAAATTTTAGATTACACTTACGCCTACATCTTGATTAATTTTGAATTTATTTATATTTTAACACAGAAGGAGTTTTACTCATAAATTTAAAAAAATACTTAAATATTTTAACATAAATTCAAGAACATTAAAATATAAGCAAATTTATGTTTATTCTAAAAACAAATATAAAATTTATATTCTGTTCTACGTCACATAAATATATGGTAGTTTTAAATAACATTCAAAATTAAATAAAAGAAAAAAAACTTGAGATAAATCATTTTAAAGTATTTTTTTAAATTAATTTATAATCTATTTTAAATATAAGCTGCTTAAGTACAATAAACATGATCCATTTTAAGTTGTATTCATTACTATGTTAAAAAATCAAAGTTGGTGTACCCCCGTTTATTTTCTTGGTCTCCTCAACTGTAAAAGTTGCATTCATCTTTAAAATGTAGACCTTACTTTTTTTTGGAATTACGCATTCTACATTTTATGCGTCAACATCGCAATGAAAGAGTAACGAATATTGCATTTTGTGTCCCATCACTGTGTATATGTTTTTTGTTTTGTTTTTACACAAGATATATATATATATATATATATATATATATATATATATATATATATCCAATATACTCACTTTTATTGAGTCTTACAGTATTTCAAGTAATTAATTATCTTTATTAATTACATTTCAGCTGAAGTAAATGGCCAATCAAAAGTGTCGCCAGGCAAATGCCGAAGCAAAAGGAGTCCTGGTTCTGCTGGTAAAAAGAGTACTGGAAGCGAAAGTAAGTATCATTTTTTGTATAATTTATATAAAGGAAAGAATATTATGAGTTTAAATGTCTTACGTAAATAATGTTGATGTTTTTATACAACTGATATCGCCGTTATACTATATGCGACTTAAAAATATTTTTAACGCAACCGTATAAATTGTGATATTAGCATGTAAGTAGCATGATTGATAAATTAAAAATATTCAAATATCGAGCAACAAATAAAATTTGGAGATTACATTTATTCAAGCCATGAATCAAAATATTATAGAAGTGAATTTGCGACAACATGATTTTACTGAATCCAAATAAATTTTGTTTAATGTATGATTTGTATATAATTTCCATGTAGTTGAAACAAATCCAAGTATAATTTAATGGCCAAAATCTGAAAGACATTTAAAATTTTAAAATCTCCTCCCTACGCATCATTTTAAGTTTCAAATTTCAAGATGATTGTTTTGACTAAAATGCAAAATATACTATAGAAAGTCGCTTATTAAGGCCATCATATTTCTGTTAACGGCTATCAGTTTCATATTGTTACTAAAGAAATTACTTTGAAATATTATAAATATTTATTTGTCCGTTTCTCTGATACCTATATTTGATTTTTTTTTTTTTTTAAATTAATCACTATACTTTTGTATTACTTTATAAAAAAAATCTCAGGGAAAAATCTTATTTAACTCGCTTAAAACCTGGTTTTGTTACCCCTCTGGTTTCGGCAGCATCTTATGCAGGGCATTACTTGAGCGTTTCAATTCGAGTGTTTCTAGGAAGACAAGTGGCGTTGCTATTATTCGCGAACTACGATTTTGCAGATCTATGTATTTCAGGCTACGTTTCGGCATCTCCTGAATATTTTACTTTTGGTACCATGTATTAGCATGACCTAGAAACAGACCTATATTTTCTAGTACTGCAGATAAAAGCAGCAGATCTTTAGCAAGTAATGTCTCTAAATATTTCTGAGCGTGCTATTCGCCATACAATAATTCGTATCGTCTATGGAAGACGAAGGGCACTGCGAATAGTGTTGTGGAAGGCAACAAATAGGATAATAAGTTCGCGCAGACGTATAAGAAAATTGTTAACAAAAGTCTACAAAAATAATGTCAGCAAACTTTGATTTGATAATTTTTGCTGACACATATGTTTGTGGTGTGCTGAAACCAAAAATGAAGCCAGTTTTTCTTTATCATGTATAAGGTTTTTGTCCAGCGACAAAATTTCTTCAAATAATAATAAATAAGAATGGAAATTTCAATTAATTAAAATTAATCGTGGGAACATATTGCAAAAGTTACCCTATAATTATATTGGTGGAAGAGTCACGGGAAATATTGTGTCAGTAGACACCCTGTATTAACAAAAATATATACGTGATAAAGAGAAACTTACTACAACACACCAAAAAACATGAAGATCAGCCAAATTTATCAAATCAATAATTTTCATTTAGACTTGTGTAGCTGGTTTGGTACATGAGTGTCATGTTACAGATATTTTTTGCTTTGCGGTTATTGTCGCGGGCGGTTAACATAAAAAAGCAATGTGTTCTGATGAATCATTTTTCATGGTCATAACATGGAGATGGACGAGCTAGTTTTGCTGCAACAGCACAAAAATACAGATGCTGAATGCATTGCTTTAACACTTTAAGCTACTTTAGGCAACGTGATTGTTCGAGAAATATTTTATTTACATGCTTTGGACACTTTTTTTGTCCTGGATATGGACGTTTGAATAAGACACCATACCTAAACAACTTTGCTCAGCCAATATATTCTTAATGCTGATGATTTACCTAAGTGGTATATGGGTACTTTCAATAGGATAATGTGTCTTGCCATATCGTTGGTATTTCGGAGTTTTTTTTTAGAAACTTCATTTATTTAATTTTTTTTTTTCACATTGGTCTTCACAATCCCGAGATCGCAACCCTATTAAACATTTATAGGTTGAAATTGAAAGAGGCATCAGACATCTAAATCAACAGAAAAACAATTTCAGACTATTGAAAGGTGCTTTTCTTCTAGCATGGCCTTAAATTTTACAAACGACCAATATGTACTTCGTAGAGTTCGTTTGAAGCAGAATCAAGGCTTTATTAAGGGGAAAAAATAGTACTAGTAGATATTGACGGGTTAATTATAATAAAGTAGGCGCTCAATATACATTCTAAACATATTTAGGTATTATTTGTTGATTCATTGAATTTCTTTTTTTTATGTTTGAATACTAAAAAATTGTATTAAATTTGAGTATTCAAGCATAAAAATATTCAAGAAAAACACACCAAAATTACTAGAATTGTTTAACCCTTTTCGGCGCAAGACCATTCGGATCATTTAAATTATACTGCCACCGGAATTCATGAACTAAATTAATCCTTTGCCGTTCAGTGTTCCACTACATGGAACACCTAACTTCGCTAGCTTCTCCAACCGTTAAATTCAATGGCAAATGCATAAAAATGGGTTTATTTTTTACTTTGAACTTTCCTTTTCATCCATAGATGGCATCACTACACAATGAAATCCATGATATGTAGCTGGGATGCACTATTTTAAATCCTCGTATTTACAAGAAATTTTGTATATATTTTTTTTTTTGTGATGCAAAAAAGATTGATTGAAAAAAGATTTCTATGTTATATCGTTGGCTGTACTCTAAATTATTTATTCTATATTATTTTTAATTTTTTATACAGGAAACATACGAGGAATCGTTGAATAAAAAAAGGTGTTCCATCTCCTGGAACACTGCGACACTAGCGCTTTTCATATTATGCAACCGAAAATAATGATGAGAGAAGACAGCTGTGTTTACGTGCTCTGTTTTCCTCTGTTTGGAGGGAATGACAGCAAGCTATCAGATGCTGCGAGGGAGGGTTGGTTGTTTATATAAAAAAAAAAAAAAAAAAAAAAAAACGCACAAACTTTTTTCATGTGCAAAACCTGCAATGTTGGTTTGTGCTTCTACCAAAACAGTGTGACGTACTTCCAAAAATTTCATAAAGCTAAAAAAATAGACTAATTGTAAATATTTTTGCACATGGGACTTGTATATATGTATACTAACTGTAAATATCAAATTATTTTAATAAAATATCATATAACCAAGATTTTTTTTTTTTTTGGGGGGGGGGGGGGAGGGGGGAGAGGGGGAATGGGTGTAGACTAGCAGGCCTCCTCGTGATACACCAAGGGTCATGCTAAATCTACTACACATGTATAATACAGTGTTTTTTAATTCATATGCAAAATCTTCTACTCATTTACGCGCTTCACTGCGATGCTCTTAGACGCACTTTTCAGAGATCCGGTGGCGCAGTGTTCCCGCTGATGGAACACCCACAGATTCAAAACGGTAAGTACTATCTTTATAAAATTTCACCTGTGTACTCCTTTAGACGTAAGTAGATAGCCTACAACTTTTTTTTTGTTGAAATTCCAACTTTAAAGGGTAGTGCGCTGTAAAGGATTAAACTAAAAGAAATTTTAAATTTTAAGGTTAAAAAAAACAGCCTTTTCTGCTATGTTATATACGTAAATTTTTGCTAAAAAATTTCCGAGATGAATTTTTGCAGCTGGATCTTAAATTTTGCGTCCTCGCAGCGAGGACAGCGCTCGTTAGGGGGTTAACTTCATGCCATCTTTACTGAAAAAAAACAAATTACCCAAGATGAATAAAAAAATACGACACTTTTAGGGTTATTTATGCTTAGAAATTTCGAAATAGGAAGCATTTGGCCATATTTCAATTTTATTTAATGGCTAATGAAGTAATACGTAAAAAAAAATAAATAAATAAAGTAGCTTAACAATAAAACTATTCATATACATCTTACAAAGTAATCTGTATATCTTATCAAAAAACAAAGTGTTTAGATAGTTAAAGAATATAGTCTTAGAATGTTTTGAAATGAGAAAAGTTCTTTTTTACTTTTTTTTCTGTAAAAATAAGAAACTTACGTCTAATGAGAAACTGAAGTTTATTTTGAAATTTTTATGATTGTTAATGTATTTTTAATTGCATTAGATTACCACTCAATAATTTATAGCATCCAAATTAGCTTCCGGCAACAAAATTTAACTGTTTTGTAAGGAAAATAAAATACAGAAATAGAATTAATATTTATAAAAGCCACTAAGTCAAGGAATTCTAATTATCTGTTCAAAGAAAGAGAGAGAGAGAGAGAGAAAAAAAAACTTTCTCCGTGGAGATAAATTAACCTAATTTTTGTATTCCAATCAGATAATTCCCTAATTCATTTTACACGTTACTCTAAGTTCACCGAACTGTAATCCACTCTAAAAATAAAAGAGTAACTTTCTTTTAACCCTTTAAGATTTTATTTTATTTAAAAGCTGCCGGAAAATTCAATTTTCTAGACTCTACTGAACTATATTAGCTAGTATAACACTTTCTGAGGGACATCAAAATTTATTACTTTGCTCTGAAAATAAACATCACTATGTCAATAAATTAAAGGGGAAAACAAAATCTTTTACGTTTTTTCTTTGTTTATTTCTAATTTTCTTTTAATTTTGGATGAAATTGAAAAAAAAAAAATGCTTTTACAATGATTCTAATTTAAAGTGTTTTTATGTGCATGAATGTTCTTTCTAAATTTAATTAAGAATCTTGAAGAATCTTTTACTAATTCCTGCTAGGGAGTTTTCTAAGCTATAATTTTTCTTTGAAAATAAGAAAAACTAGTACGTTTTGGCCACCACAAGACTCTCTTCTATATAATCTTATACAAATTTTCGTAGTAGAAATTATTTATTAAATTATTATTTATTAAAATCATTTTCCATTATGGTTGTAGACGATTTTATCTCACACAAGTATAACACTAAATGCCGAAAGAAAGTAAATTTTATGCCAACATTAGTAGAAATGCGAAAGATAACTTTGTTTTAAATTTTCACATATCTATGGTTCAACCATTTTTTTTAAGGCATTGACGAGTTCTTTCGAAAGATACCCATATTCAAAATTTACTCTCCTCCCCCGAAAAGAAGAGAGATGCTCCTACATGCCTACACTTTTTTTCCTATTTTGCTACTACTACTATCAATAGTTCATATTAATTTTGCAATCATGCGTTAAAAATTAGTTTCATTATGTACATTTGTACTAATTTTTGTCTTATACTGTCATGTAAAAAATTAAAAGAAAAAAAAAAGGGGGGGGGATTGCAGCGCCACTTTTTGAGCAATAGATCCCAAAGTTAATCAAATACTGTTTAGATCAAGGTCCAACAAAATACCAAGTTTAGTTGAATTTCATTTATTAATTCATGAGATGCACCATTCATATAATTTGTGATACACATATACAGACACACACAAAAACAGACATTTTCTAAAAACTGTCAAATCGTGTTCAGGACATCCCAAAACGTGTAAATCCATCGAAAATTGGAGTTCGAAAATTTTTAGGAATCCAATACTTTCTTCTTATATGTATAGAAAAAAGTAATAACATTTCATGAGTATAGAAATCCAATCATTTATATTCATAGTTAAGTTATATTATTGTTATGCATTTCCCACAGAATAAGTAAAAATTAAAAAAAATGCATTTTATAGGACAATTGCAATTTAACATAAGCGCAGTACAACAAAACGTTAAAAAACAAAACAGATTTTAGATTCTTTTGCTTATTTTATTTCATAGTTAATACATATTCTTTGAATTACTTTTCAATAAAATATGGCTTAGTCTCGGCGGCGACAGCGTCTGAGAATTTATGAATAGTTTTTCCTTTTTATTTATAAAACTTAATATATATATATATATATATTGTTTTTTATTTTTATTTTTGAAGTATACTTTTCTTAACCGATCTTTTCAATAGCATGTTTAACCTGAACATTACTCTGTCAATAAATTTAAGAAGGAAATGTATTTTCTTATTGACTTCGTTTTACATTCCAACGGAATTGAAAATACTTGGTTTAACTTGATTTGACACACACACGCAAAAAGAAAAAAAAAAAAAAAAAAAACCATATTGTTTGCGTGAATTTTGTTCCTAAATTTAATAAAAAAAAAAAAAAAAAAAAAAAAAAAAAAAATCCCGGAAGATTTCTGCATACCGTTGTTTGTAGGTAAAATTCTTTCCCTTGATAAATGATAAATCATGGACAGGAAAACATTTAGAATAACATAGGATTTTATTATTCTAATGCATTTATATGCTATTTTAAAAATTATTTTGCTCTTTATGGGAAAAATATTTTAATGTTGAAATTTTGAAGCTAAAATCAATTTTCCAATATTTAGACAAAATTAAATTATGCGCATGAATTCTTCCCGAATGCAGAATAAAGTATAAATAAATAAATTTATTAACATACTTCCTTCCTTTTTTAATATTTAATGGCATGCATTAGTGGATATTGCTTTTAGAAATTATGTGAACTTTTGTGCTATGTAGTTTACCAAGTTGTATGTACAAGAATACTATGTACGTTAAATATGTACATTTAGGGTGATTCGCTACCGGCGTGACAGATTTACAGAAGATGTAGGGGATACAAAGACGATTCGGAATCACATAGAAATGCAGGGTAGGAAATGCAATCCGAACGAGATAGGAGATTTTTTAGTCATTTTATAACTGTTTGAAGACACACCCAAGTGGTTCCAATTTTTATTGAATTCAAGACATTTTTATTAAAATAAGCTTATGAATGATGGGCATTTTCATTCCTCTGATATTTTTTATTAAATTTTGAATAGCATGATGCCGATTGGTGCGTTCTAGCTCTTTAAAATCCCAGGGATTTTACACATACGAGAGTTAAGAGGTTAAGGGTTATCACAAGAAAACTATAACAGCCACTCATAGAAGTGTTGGAATAAAAATTATGAATATATGGTGACCGCGAAGTGACATTAAAAGGCCAAAAGTTTAAAATAAGTTATGAGTTTCCTAATAATTATACATCCCCTAATAACCCCTCTATGGTGTTAGGATTGGATTAGCCCATATTAACACCTAAGAGGGTACAGTTGTATTTTCAGAAAAGAAAAAAAAGATTTCTTGAATAGTTTCGTTCGAAGAAACAAGCAAGGTTCCGTAAAAATTTGTGATTTTTTGTTACTGATAATTTTATTCATTGTGATTGTCCAGTATCTTTTTAAATTATTATTATTGTTATTATTATTTCTTAATATTTTAATAAAATTACAAAATAATGATTTTTTTTTTTTTTTAATTGTGCTTTCTCAGCTTATTTTAAAAGTAAATAATTTTGGTGCTTATCATTATGATAGTTGATAAATTAACCCTACTTTTTGTTATTCCCTTGGCGTCATTTCCTTGTTTCATGCAAGGCAACGTTGTGCTCTCGAAGCTGGCAGACGGAAGATGCCAGATTCGAATCTAGGTCTATTCCTCGACACAGCCGATTAGAGTTTTCTATAATTTTCCCAGATACTCACTTAGATACGAGCTAGGACTTTTTGGAAGGAACCATAAGGAAATGGTTTTTCTCAGGTCTAGATTCTATGTATAGACATTTGGCTTTTATCCACCTCAAAAACTTTAAGTCAGTTTTAAATCTAATGCTTAATTTTTGAGTAATTCAATATTTAAAAAATATATTATAAATAAAAAAAAAAAATTAAAAAATTAAAAAAACTCGAATGTAACAATGGGAAAGGTAATGTGATGTTTAGTAGAATTTCAAAGAATTATCTTCTTAAATTCAATACTGAACGTATATAATTTTCTTTTAGTTCTGATATTGATATCGATAATTTAAATGATTCATCCTTAGCAAAATGCTTTAACATGAAAATACAGAAAAAGTCTTCATATTCTTTATTATTCTTTTAAATATTAAAGATAAAATATAAATCTCCGCATAAAAATATTTCAGAGATATGTTATTTAAATTATTTATATCCACTTTAATGTTATTTACGATCAATGCATTTAAGGAAAACCCCTCCAAAAATGCAAAAGCGGAAGTATATAATGCTTGTTTACGGTTGTTTACGTACAACGTTTTCTTCTTTTTATACCAGCAGTAAAATGTAAGCAGTTTATTGATTCTTTAATTTTCCAAAAGTGTATCTCGTATTCTGCGAAAAGAAAATTAAAAAACAAATCTTTTGATTTAACATGTTATTTTAATATGCTATTATTTATTTATTTATTTAAATCAAATCGTGTTCTGGACATCTTTAAACGTGTAAATACACCGAAAGCTTTAAGTAAAAAAATTTTATGAATTTAATAGTTTCTTCTATTGAATATAGAAGCATAGCCTCCTAAACTAGATGCCTGTCGTGTAAGCTTGGAAACTTGGCAACAGTTCAAGCGGTAGACAGCGCCACCTGGTACTGATTGTGCGACCTTTTTTATTCAGCAGCCACCAAAAAATTTTAAAAATCACCTTTTAAAATTATTGGTGACAGTTGAATAAAAAAGTCGCGCAATCTGTACCAGGTGACGCTGTCTACCATTTGAACCGTTGACAAGTTTCTGAGCCACGCGACAGGCATATAGTTTAGGAGGCTATGATAGAAGAAAGTAAAAATAATGTATAATTCACAAATAAAATAATAATCAATTTGATTAAATTTAAAATCGCAATCTTTTGCCAATTTCAATATTAGAGAAAGAAAATTTTAAAAAGAAAAGGAGATTGGCTATGATTATGGAAAAATTGATTGTCAGTTAGAAAATGTAGGTCACTAATGGCGAGCAGGCGACTATAATTATTAAGCCCTGCATTTGACTAAAAATTAATTTATTTAGTTTATCTGAATTGATTTTAATATTTAATATTTTATATCTAAATCAAGTATAAATAAATTCATTCCATCGAAACAAATCTTATCAGATATTTGAGTGTGACTACTGTAGGATTCCTGGTATCATATATTACATACACATTTGCTAATTAGCATTAATTACAGTGCTGAAGATTGTGGAATTAAATTTAAAATTTTATTCTAACGACCTACTTAATTACGCATCGATCAACATTCAAGAACTGCAATATTTAAATTTTGATTCCATTTAAATATTGATTGTATTAAAATATCAGGGTTATCAACCTTTGCTAGAAAAGGAAACGAAGGGTGTTCTAAATTTTAGCATATATTTTGGTCAGATATTACCTAATTCCTTTCGTTTCAAAATAATCTAAACAGTTGAAAAATAATTTTCATTAAAAAAGTGAAATGTATAAAAAGTTTATTATTTTACTTATTTATTTATTTAGATGACTCACATAAAACGCAAGGATTTTGAATTACTTAATTACGCATAAAATAATCTGGTGTGTCACTCACACGACTTTCTCTAACCCTGAAATACTATAAACACAGGTTGGAGATTAAGAGGTATGATAACGAGTACTGTTATGTAAACCTATGTTAAACAATTCAAATTAGGCTTCGGAAGAGTTTTATATGATAATTAGTTCTGTGTGACGGGGGATACCGCCCCCTCAACCCCCCGTTTCATTAATGCACCCACATTTATATAGAATTTAATTCGGTTATTAAAAAATAATTCTGTTTTTAAAACATAATTTATTAAAATTATTACTTAAACAAATTATCTTGTATGATAATGCAGACGATTTTCATATTAGAGAAGTAGTATCACACTAAATATCAAAAACACAAACCATTTGCTAAAATCATGATTTTCGTATTCAGGGTACCTAAGAACATGTAAATATAACAAAAACTCACGTTCGAAAATTTGACCCTAAAACAATACTTTCTCGACCCTATGGGTAAGGGAAAGTAAAGAACCATCTTAAAATTTGTGAGAAAATCTTATAATAACGTTTATTATTTAAGAAAAAATTCTGAACTAAATATAGGTAACGTTTTGTTTCTAAAAGTGTTCAAGAAAATAATTTACGAAAAACTTAAAAAATTTAGACGCTTTCATCTAGAACGAATAGGCGGTACTTTTCTAAATCCCTAAACTAAAAATATAGATTTCCGAGGTATGAGTATAAGTCACGCCAATACACTGAGAAAAAATTCTATAACTGACAACTATAATCTAAATTGCGGCTCTAGAAAAAATAGTTCCATGTCATCCTTATAAATTTCTTATAAAAAAAATTTCTAGTCCCCTTCGAAAGCAAATTCTAAAGACCTCTATTAGAATTCTTGAGCGTTTGCCTCTATCAAGGACAAACCTATTTGAAAATATCTCCAAATAAATGAGAATACAAGAGGCGGGTTTCAGCAGCTATAATCTTGGTTTATAACCCGATTCTAGAAACTTAAGCGATAATTTCTCGTAATACAAAAGATTCAGAATATTGTTTCACCATCTAGAAATGTGTAGACTAGAAATTCTCGACCATTTCATCTATTAGCGTGCTTATTCTATTGGCGTGCTTTATGCGCATAGCTCGGAAATCTATATTTCTAGTTTAAGGATTTAGAAAAGGACTATTTATTCATTTTAGATGAAGGCGGTATATTTCTTTCTCAGTGTAGTCCTAGTTAGAAAAAAAAAGCTATTAAAATATTAATTTTTGGAATTACACAATGTATTGATTTTAAACATATACGCATAATTTTTACAATCATAAAACATAGAACTATTGAGTATACTTGGAAATATTAGATAATAAATGGAAAAATTTTCAATTAAGGGATATTTGAAATGTATGCTAGGGAATAGTAAATATTAATAGAATTAAAAAAACTAAATGCTATTTGCAGTAATTTTTGAAATACATGTATGTACTAGGATGAAACTTAAATTTTTTGGATGAATGTTTGATATATATATATATACATATATATATATATTTTTTTGGAAGGATAATATAGTGATATCTACTGCAGTGATATTCAATTTTCTTGGCAATGTGTTCGTAAATGGAACATCCAGATAACATGCCGACCCAAAACACATTTAGAAAACCGACAATTAAAAAAAAAAAAGTTTTACAATGATGTATTTTTATTTAACTATATTTATTTACTTATTTTTATATACCTTCTGACCCCACGGTTATTTTACCATGTTTTAATTAACTCGCTTTCTTGTTTGTTTGTTTGTCCTGTACAAATCTTGCAATCGATTTTTGACTATCTTCCCGACTAGCTAGACATTTGAAACTTTTAGAATACCTCAGAACACGATGACGATGCATTTTTTAAATACTTTTATTCAATTAATAAACGTTTGAAAATTTCTTATAATTGTTCTTTTTATTACGCATTTTATCATTTTTTGTCGAGTTGATGGGATAATTCATCAAAATTGTTTTTTTAAAAGTATTTATTAATACATAGAATTATCAAGTTTATATGATTTAACAGAACATTTAAGAACATGGTATATAAAAAGTTGTTTTTATCTTGTAATTATTTCCCATGGTTGGAATACTACTGATCTAAGAATTAAATTCTTACGCTTGATACAATGCACAAGAACGCAAATTGAAACTCGTAAACACTTGAAAACACACTGTTAAAAATAATTTCTTAAAAATGAGCTAAATTGTCTCGAAATAGCTCCGGAACAATATATACTTAAATTTGAAAACCCACGTACTCATTTCTGAGTATACTGACATGTCAAAAATGAAGATATTGGGATTCTTATTGGTCAACCCCATTTTTGAGTATGTCAGTATACTCAAAAATGAGTACATGGGTTTTCAAATCTTTATATATGTATTTCTTTTGTGCGTGTGTATGTCACTGAACTCCTCATAAACGGCTGGACCGAGTTTAATGAAATTTTTTGTGTGTCTTCAGGTGGATTCGAGAATGGTTTAGATTATTTACAATTCAGTTCAATCGAATAATTGGATCAAAAGATATTAAATAAAAACTGCATTTTAACTTTAAAATGATTAAAAAGAAAAATATATTTGATGCCAAAATAAATAAAATTCACGTTTATTTATTTTTTTCCGGAAATAAAATATTTGAAGAGTTTTGAAGTGTGCATAAAAAACTATACATTTTGCAAATTTAGTGCGGAATTGGGGTGAGTATTTTATATAATTTTCTATCAAATTTACACACGCGTTGATTAACAACCACCCTAACCTACAAATTTATTTGTGTAGCTAATTTATTATATTTTATTTATTTATTTTTTGAATGGAACACCTTTAGTATCGGATCCCTTTGGCAAAATTTGAAATTTGGCACCGAAGTAGCTCGGACGCTTCGCGCCAAGATCTTTAGTTCCACAATTGAGATAGCCATTTCAATTCATCGCAAAAATGGCTTAAAATATTTAAAGTCACCAAATGGGTCCCATTCTTTTGTGCGTGTGTATGTCACTGATATTTTTTTTTTTTTTTTTTTTTTGTATGGAAAATTTGGCACCGAGGTAGCTTGGACGCTTCTCGCCAAGATCTTTAGTTCCACAATTGAGATAGCCATTTCAATTCATCGCAAAAATGGCTTAAAATATTTAAAGTCACCAATGGGGTCCCATACTTTTATGCGTGTGTAAGTCACTGATATTTTATTTATATAATTTTTGTATGGAACACCTTTAGTATCGAATCCCTTTGGCAAAATTTGAAATTTGGCACCGAAGTAGCTCGGACGCTTCTCGCCAAGATCTTTAGTTCCACAATTGAGATAGCCATTTCAATTCATCGCAAAAGTGGCTTAAAATATTTAGTCACCAAATGGGTCCCAATTTGTGGCTTAGATTTAGAAAATCCGTGCTTTTCTCACGGCCAATTATATGTTGCGTGTTCCAGGGTTGGAAAACCTTCGAATTTGTTTGTGTATACTCCTCAAGGATTAACCAAAAATATTGTACATCCAATGGCATTACGATAAATTAAGTTTTTGCAGATTAAAAAAATATACCTGTTATAAAATAAATTGAGTTTCAACTTTTTCACCTTTAATTAAAACGAGTTTAAGTTTTTATTTAATACGAACTCTACATTTCACTTCGCTCATACTATACACATACTCACATGCATCGATTGATTGAATTGTGATAAATGTACATGTAATGATGTTAGATATTGTAATAACTTTTTGATAAAAATTTTCATCAAATCGGTCCAGATTGTTACAGCTTATTCAAAAAAGACGGAATTTTCATGTGAAATTCGTTGCTATCAGAGATTCTCTCATAAATTGCAATATTTGCCGTGTGAAATAAAATTTTGTGCTGTTCGACATTCAGCGGAGGTTTTAAATAACAAGTAGCAAGTAGAAAATACCAAGTAGCAAGTAGCAAGAAGCAAGTAGCGAAAATTTCGGTAATTAAGTCTTTTACGTTATAATCGGAATTCACAGTCACCGTTCACAGAGCTCCATACCTGTTTCACTTATATACCACATCCTTACACACTTACAATAAGTTAGTTATTTTGTTCTAGCAAAATATTCTCTAGAAATAATTTATATGACAAAACAACGTTTGTCGGGTCAGCTAGTTTAAGTATATATTGTTTCAGAGCTATTTTGAGATAATTTAGGTCATTTTTAAGAAACTATTTTTTACAGTGTACCTTAAAAAATAGTTTATATAAGATGCATTCCATATTTTCTATAAGATGCATTACCTATATTAATTGTTTATTTCCCATGCCAGGGATAAGAGTTCAGACTTCTTTACACTTATTTTCTCTTTATTGAATCTATCTTATTTAATAATAAAAAAAAAAAAAAACCCTCAAAATACGTTTTTTTTTTTTTTTTTTTTTTTTTAATGGAAATAATGGTAGCTAAAAAACTGGAAAACTCTCATCCTTGCTTCGTAGGTTATATTTTCAGAAAATCATCGTTACAGGAAATGACTGATATTTTTCTTTACATTTTATAAATTTTCCATTTTAAAATGGGAAAATTGTATGACATGAGAGAATATGTAAGTCTTTTTAAACGATTAGCTAAGAAAGATGCTAACTATTTCTCATTATTTACAAAAATAAGTAAATATATAAAATGTAGAAATAAATAAATTGAATAAAGCATAATAATTATTTAAATTTATTCAAACTTAAATCAATACGATGTATTGTAAAAAATACTGTTTCTTCAGTTTTATATCATTAGAATAACTAGTAATGTGTATATTTATAATAATACTAGCAGGCTTTGCCCGCTTCGCTGGTCACCATATTTAAAGGAAACTCTTTTCTATATAGTTTTATGAAAAAAAAGAGAAAATAATAATACTGAAATCGCTCAAAAGTTCGCTTTGGGTTCCCGCTACCTTCGGCAGCGCCTTGTTCGTCCTCGCATCCTGCGATACCTGTCCCTATTGCCTGCGACAATGACTTACCCGTGGGCTTCCATTTAGGTGCTTATCATATACGACAATTTCGATACGGACAGTATCGAAAATTTTGAAGTAGCCCTTTATATTTGAATCCTAGTTATATATGAGCAACATTATACGTGATGTACATAATATTTGCTTTCAAGTTATTCTCTATATCTATTTGATTTAATCGATCAACCATAGAATGACAGCAATTTCAAGCCAAATATAATATTACAATATGCTATGATCGGCTACTTCTATCGCATGAGACAATTATTATTATTTTGTGGTTATATATACTTCATGCTTAGTTAATAGTAGTTGGTATATAGAAAAATAAATAAATTAATATGTAAACTTGATCATGGTACAGCCTTAATGCCCTTGGCGACTTTTAAATTTTTGTTGCCGTTTTAGACCAAAATATAATTTATGCGATTATTGTTCCTACGCAAGCGAAGTGTGACGTCACTGACCGTCCGTGGATGCAAGAAATGATTTCCTATGTTAATCGCCCATTGGATGTTTTGTAAAAAATGATTAAAAATCGAAGAAAATTATTTCCCGAGTTTAATTCCCATATTTGGGTACATATATGTTTTAGTTATCATGTGCATGTGTTAGATTGAGTTATTTTGCTGTCAAATTGACAAGATTTTAATTTTAAATTTCAAAACTCTGTCGTTCTTGGCGCTTATTGTATTTGGTGATCAAAAACGTAATACGAAAATATACATGCCAGATGTATATTTTCGTAATATGCATTGTACGAAATATTGTTTCATATTATTCATGGAACAACTATAGTATTTCCCCTCAGCTAGATTTGGCGATTTTTCGTTGGCGATTATGGCTAAATCATAAATCTAAAAATCATAAATCATATAGCATAAATGATAAAATCGTAAGCTAAATTATAAATCATAAATCATAAAATCATAAATCCAAAATAAATAGCATGCAGGCTGCCATATTATATCGCAAACAATCCAGAACGACATTGTTATCGTTCAAATCGGCGCCAAAGAAAAATCGCCAAATTCAGCTGAGGGGAAATACTATAGTTGTACCTTATTCATTACTGTCTTAAAATAAGTTGTTAAAATAACCATGATTTTTGAAAGGAATTAAATTATGTTCGCCAAATAATTTGGCGATATTTTATTTTTCTACCAAGGACGACCGATATCAAATCTATTCCGCTGCAACATATTAGTATCTTATATTAGATACTTTATTTAGACATTTGAAAACAAATTTGACTTCAAATTATGATAGAATATTTATCATTTCCCTTTCAATCAGTATATTAGTTGGATATTGTGTAAATATCATCCTTTGAAATGAAATGTTTGTGTTTTCAATCGAATATGGAAGTTTGGCATTTTTTTTTTCTAGAGTTTTGAAATTAAAAATTCAAATTTGTCAATTTTACTACAAAAATAACTTAATCTAATGCATGGACATGATAACTAATACATATCTATACCTAAATACGGGGATTAAAATCGGGAACTATTATTTTTCCTCGATTTTTAATAATTTTTTACAAAAAATCCAATGGGCGTTTAACATAGGAAATATTTTTCTTGCATCCACGAACGGCCAGTGACGTCATCACTTCGCTTGTGTATTTCTTTCTATCTTTTCCTTGGCGAAAAATGTCCGATCTACTTCAGCATCAAAATTATAAAAAATTGTCAAGAATTATCAATAAGAAAATACCTTTAATATATTGCTGAATTAGCGTTTATGCCAAGCGTGTTTCATCCGCCATACTACAAAAAAAAAAAAAAAAAAATCTGAAGTTGAGGTATATAAAAAAATGCTGTGAAATAAAATTCAGAAGAAATATGTTAGATTTGTAATATTACTATTTTATTTTAAAATTATAAAGTGTCATTTTCTCATCGACCAGTTTAACATTTAGTAATTTCTTATTTTTCGCGTGAAAGCATATTTCATTTTATGCTGAAAACAATAAATAAATACATCTCGTAAACTTTTTTTGGCAACAATTAAAAATTTAAATGGCTTATATTAAGTCAATATAAGTCAATAAGTTTATTATTTTCATATTTTAATTAATTTTAAAGATTTTTTCAATTTTTTTTTCCTAAACCATCCCTGACCTATAAGGAAAAAAACAAAAAAAGAATGATCGAAATCGGTCAAGCCGTTTACGATTTTATAAATAACATACAGACAAACATTCATTTTTATATATATATAGATAAGGAAATAAAGTAACTATAATAACTATGATTCTGGTATAATTTCAGTTTTATTAAATTTGGGGTATATCTTAATATACCGATTGTAACGGTACCTTTATCATTCTTGAAATTGCATCGATAATATAAAAACTATTTTTAGTAAGTTTTTTTTTTTTTTTTTAATCTGTGTAAATCACTCAAAATAAATAAATAAATAAATAAAATAATCATAACCTTTTAGTTATAACAGAAATTTAGTTAAAGGGATCTTCTTTTAAAACGGAAAAGTTAGAAGTTCTAGTTAGAAGTTGTAAAAAAAAAAAAAAAAAAAAAATGAATTACTTGCTGTCCTTTATAAATACCGATTCTGATTATTTATTTAATAAATGATTCAACTTAAAGAAGTTATTAATTATACAATGTTAAAATAAATTTGAATATGTATCTGAATTTGAGAAGAACTCAAATACCTGTAATTTCTTTGAATCAGCAAATAATTAAATACGTAATGAGAATTTAACAAATACAATTCTTCCGGGTTTCTTTGCTATTTTTACTTTCCAAGAATTTACTTTAATTATTTCACAGAAACTACTTCTAAATATTTTTTCCTCTTCCTTATCAATCAAATTTGCTGAATACAGAGTTTATTATTTTAAAAATCTTTGTAACTCTTTATACAAACTTTAAGTTTGTTGCAGCACATTAATTTTTAAATAAATTATACATTGATTATAATAAACTACAGGGTGAATGCCCTGAATAAAAGCTCAAAATCTTGGACTAAGAACGTGTAAATACACTTTCTCTTTTGAAAGACCCTTACGATAATTTCGCTTTTGTTATTTCTTCGTGATAATCAATGTGGGTGGGAGATATATTCATCTTGCAAGATGAAATTCTTCTACGCGTTGGAGAAATCTGACGTTACCCTTAGGAGGTGGAATAATTAAACCATCGACAAGTTCACAGAACTTGGGGAATGCTGTTTAATTAAATTAACGATAAGAAATCTTTACTCGTTGGTTATTTATTAACCATTGTGTCGCACGCGTTAATTTATTTGAGATATTTATTATAACATTGTATTCCGATGACAAAAGTAAGTTTTTGCCGAGTTAATACTTCCCTGTCTTTGACAATGAAATACGATTTTCACGGTTGTAGCTTATTTAGGATTTTTATTTTTATTTTTTTTAAATAAAATAATGGAAAGTGAATAGCATTTTTCTGTTTATTTAACAAAAATTAAGAGGAATAGTCAATTTTAAAATTTTGATTCGTGTGTGAGTGTTAAAACAAATTAAAATATAGCTAAGATATGCTAAAAATGCATAGGAAAGAAATATTAAGCGATAACAAAAAATATATAAATGATTTATTTAATTTCATTTAACGATATTTCGAATTTTACGTTAATATATAATTTTTAAATAATATACAATGAACAGTTCTTAATTGCCTTTGAAGGCTAACATCTTAAATATTATAATACCTAGAATTCTCATAGTAATCAAAATGATATGTCCTGCCGGATATAACGTAGCTGATTGTCGTAATATACACATGCATCTGGTGATGACGCAATTTAACCAAATATTCACTTATTCAGATGTTTTACATTTTGTAACATTTTACATGCATATTATTTAAATACATTTATTATGCTCTTTGGTGAGATTAATTAGACTTTTAATATTTTTAATGTTAATATCATAGAGACTATTTGCTGTAAAGCTTGGAGAAATTGTCATCTATCTGATAGAAGTTTTGCCTAAGATTTTCCAAAACGTTGCCGTAGATTATTTCATGCGTATCACAATGTATGGTTTTGATTAATAATAACAGGAGACTTGGCGTTGGAATATTAAAACCCGAATAAACTAATACGTCAGAAACGCCAAAGTAAAATATTTGAGATGCATACAGCTGTTTCGATAGCCTTAAGAGTACCGTCTTCAGTGCAAAAAGAATTTTGAATTTGGAGAAGTGCTCGTACATATAGGAGAGGGTCCCTCTCCTATATATCCATCTCCTAAGTCTACTACTGTAAATATTTAGTTCGAATTAATTCAGAAATTCAAAAGTTATTGTGTTGATAAATTAAGTATCCGCCACATGGATTAAAATGGCGGAGCAAGTTGCTTAGTGAACTAATCGAAGGTATTTGTAAGATAAGTCCACTGTTCAACTTTTGTTCGAATAAATTCAGTATTTCAAAAGTTATCGCGATAAAAAATTCTCACGTGGCAGCAATCAAGTGGCTACAACTTCGAAACAAAATTGCGGAGAAAATTACCGATAGACGTAGATAGATAGATAGATAGATAGATAGATAAACGAAGTGATTGAAATAGGTTGATTTCTAAAGAAATGAACATAAAAAATCAAAAGTATATAAAATAATAAAAAAAAATTCAGAATTTTTTACAAACCTAAAATTTTTTATTTTGTATTTATTAAATATTAATATATTTGTAATTTTATCTATTTTAACTTTCTTGATACATATTTATTTCTTCATATAAAAAACTTTTTCTGACATTCTGTGGACTTAAAGGCAAAGCAATTACAGTAAATGACTTTAATTTTTTTTTTTTTTTTTTTTTGTGAAAATTAAATGGATAACTTTGTTTTAAATTATCACAGATATATTATTCAACCATTCGTTTCAAAGTTATTGACTAGTTCTTTTGAAAGATACCTAAATGAAAATTCTGTTCCATTCTGGTGGGGAGAGAGTTGCCCCTACGTGTCCAAACAATTTTTCTTAGTTAACTTCTACTATTATCAATAATTCTTTTTAATTTCCTAGTGATTCGTAAAAATTAATTGTCATTGTGCAGATTTATATTGAATTTTGTGTTACACCGTAATGTAAAAAATTCATAAAAAGCGGGTGGCACCGCCACCTGTTAGACAGTTTTCAGCAAAAGTTGATAGACACTAATTTATGTCAAGGTGCAACTAGTATCATCAACTTGTGTGAAATTATGCGCCGTAGTTCATGAGATACAGTTGCCACAGAATTTTTGTCACGCATACACAGACAAATACTTTCTAAAAATAGTCAAATCCTATTCTAGCCATCTAAAAAGGGATAAATCCATTGTAAACTTTAAGTTGAAAATTGTTATCAATCTGCTGAATATAGAAGAACGTAAAAATCAACTGTTATTATTCGAAGTTTATGATAATCAGAATTTTCGTTGCATCATCCAACTTCAAGTTACTTATATTCTATACCTTCACATAAATTTGGAAAGATCTTTGTAATTTATGAGTGAAGTACGGTTTCTCCTATTATAATAAGTGTTTGTCTTATACACGTATATAAATATATTAATTAAATTCAATTCTTTTTTAGTTGTAATTACAATTCTTTTTCATAATATGGTAAAATATTTTATTCTATTTTATCCATGGGACCTATACTGAAAGCGTGACAACGCTTTTAACGCAGGTTGGAAGCAATAGTCCTTGTGGGATAGTAACTACAATTGTTTAGCTGTATATTTTTCTTGATATCACTTAAATGCATATATATCATTCACTGTTACATTATAATTTTAAGTTAATAAGTGTTTAAGAAAATTTTAAATTGAAATATTTCTTTAACCTTCAGCATGAAATATTAAAATCTTGCCTCGTCTGAAGATTTTATAGAGAAAAAATTTAGTTTAAATATGTTAACATTAAAAAAAGAAAATCCATTAATTAAAAAAAAAATAATAATAATAATAAATAATAATAATAATAAAATACGCAAATAGTTGCACATTTTCACGTATTTAAATTATGAGCAATTAAAATTAAGGCTTTTCATATTTCTAAATTTTAAATGTCTGGATATTGCAATAAATAAATGAACAAATAAATAAATATTATAGCTGTTCATGTTTCGGTAATTTTCATACATACATATTCTTCTTTTAAAAATTTGCTTCAATACATTTCGGAGCATATACTAGCTTAATATATTTTCTGAAGCCTGTTAGGATTACATAATTTCTAGGATCTGCAGTATTCCCATCTGCTGATAAAATTGATAATACGATTATTGAATTTTTTGCTTAAAATTTTGCCTAAATTAACATTTTTTGTCTTGTTTATTAATATTGTTAAAATTTTGTTATTACATTCTGTTGTCATCTCTCATAATTCATCATTAATTTATACATATTCTAGCATGTTACACCCGCTTCGCTGGTCACTGGTTTTAAATGAATCACTATAACTAATGAATTCTCAAAATTGCATTAATTTTTACCATGTGGAAAAAAAAAAAAAAGTTCTGGTTGAGAAAAATGTCGCACCGGGTCCCCACTGCCTTCGGCAGTGCTGGCCATTATGCGCTGCGCGAGCACATTTATGTTCAACACTCTTAATGAACCACTATATTATCGCAAAGGAAAAAATAAATATAAAATACAAAAAAAAATCTCCCATTGGAGGAATAATCGGCCCGGGCCCCCACTGCTTACAGCAACGTGTACACGTGCGCACGGCGCGTGTACTAATTTCCAACGTTCTATCTTAATTTCTTTATTTTTGCCCCCTTCCCACTCCTCGTAATAATTCTACACTTTCGAAAATATTCGCAATCGATTTATGGGCCTTAAAACCTAATAATACTAATTTTCAACGCTCTAACTTTTATATCTACTATATTCTTACCCCTTCGCACCCCCCCCCCCCCTACCAGTCTATCCTAATAATGTTTCCGTTTTGGAAATATCTGCATTCGATCTGTAGGTTCCGAAAACCTGTAAGTGCCAATTTTAAACGGTCTAACGCTATTTCTATTGCTCTACCCCCCCCCCCCCCCCCCCAACTTAGCTCTCCTAAAAATTTTTCAAATTTGAAAATATCCGCAATCGATTTGTAGGTATCAAAAACCTCTGTGTACCAATTTTGAACGATCTAACTCTATTTTGTTTCTCATAGCCCCCCCCCCCTTCCCGTCCCACCTGGGACGAATTTCTAAAATTTCAGAAATTTGTTTTTATATGTATTTGTATGAGCTATATTTTAGAGCAAAAATCTCACAAATATCCTTTTTTGTTTGCGATATGAAAGATTATTTGAAATCACGTTTTGCCCCTTCCCCCTTAAGGGGCTGAATTTCTAAAATTCCAGAAATTGTTTTTTAAATATTTGTATAAGCAATATTTTAGAGCAAAAATTTCACGTATATATATATATATATATTAGATATATAGGATTATGTGAAATCACGCTTTGCCCTTCCTTCCCCTTCAGGACTTAATTTCTAAAATTCCAGAAAGTCGTTTTTAGATATTTGTGTTAGATATATTTAAAAAAAAAATTATGGATATCTATTTTTTCCTGATAGAATGGAGTAGAAGGCTGATTTTTACCAACTATGTGAAAAATACCAGATCTGAGAATCGAAACCGGGCCTTCTGCTTAACGCGCGGAAGGCCCGGGTTCGATTCCCGACTCTGGTATTTTTCACATAGCTGGTAAAAATGAGCCTTCTACTCCATTCTATCAGAAATGTATTTCCAGGTTGATGATATTTTTTGTTTGAGATATGAAGGATTTTGTGAAATCACGTTTTGCACCCCCCCCCCCCCCCCCACCGTGGGGGGCGAATTTTGTAGAATCGTTTCTTAGTGCATTTCTACGTAATAGAAAGAACATTGTCACAAAATTTCATGCTTCTAGGTCCAGGGAAATGATAAATCACTCACTCACGTACACACTCAGAACAAACGATTTTATATAGACATGATATGTATATATTCAATATGGCACCTAAATGAGATTTATCACTGCATTATTATTTTACTTTTGCTGTTTTAACATGGATATGTTTGTGCTATTGTATTACGGGTTGGGTTGGATTGTGTTGTGGAGATTAAGGCCGATTGCCTACACCAGGGTCCTAGGCCTGAGGTGGGGTGCCCTCCGTGTGTGTGGGGGTCTTTCTAAGTGATCTTAGCCCGCATTTATCCTATTTCGGAGAAAACCACGAAAAAACTCCGAACGGCTAGGTCGACGAACGCGACCTGGGATTGAACCCGGCATCTCACGCTTACCAGCTTTGAGCACAGAACCGCTCGGCCGCTGGTGGGCCCTATTGTATTACGGAAAATTCTCCTTTATACTTAAAAATGAAACGTAGTTCTAAGGTAATCAAACGTTTGCCTTGCAAGCTTCACCTATTTAAGCCTATTCTTCAGTTGCACATACATATATTTAAATACGGATATATTTACATCACACATTTCAACGTGAATATGTTTTAGGGGCACACAATAGGCACACACATTTTAACATGAATACATTTTTTAGACACACGCTACACACGCATTACTGCATTATATTTCGACATGGATGTGTGCTTTTCTGAACACACTCACACATAAATGAATTTTGTAAAAGATACAGACTTAAAGAAATGCGATTCAAAGTTTCTGCGAGAACCTTTTCTTCCACCGCTGTTAATAGCAAAATAAGTGACACACATATCCTAAAATAAACTGTATTTGCATACATTATTTATGCATGTAAATAAAAGTATTCTGCAAAATAAACACGGAAGTGGAAAGATAAAGTTCGTAAAAACTTTTTTTTCGAAAAAAGTTTTAAATATTACTTTCATATTGAAAGGAAAAATTCCCACATTTTATTAGTTCACAGCCGCGGTTATTCTGCATTATGGTAGAAGACATTTTTCATTGTTTTATTTCTGTATCGCGTCTTTTATTGATTTGCTAGATGCTCTTTGAGATGATTGTCCCTTCTCATTATATTAGAATACTTCCGGGTTGATAGCAGCGGCGAGAAATGTCAATTTTTTTGTGTATCTTGATCAGTTAAGATGGTTCTTTGTCAATGTTACTGTTTATTATTTTTTGTCTAGCGATAAATATGTCACAGATGTAAACTTGATAGTAATAGTTCAGAAATGCGATAGGTGACAGGAGGTTTCCGAAAACTGTTTTTGGTAAAAAAAAATAGTGTAAATAAAAGCGTCATAGTGTAAGTTAAAATAAAAAGAAATATCTAAAATCGAATGTAACTTATTTATTTTATTTTGCTATTTCGATATTTGGTGATCTTAATTCGGTCATTGAACTTCAGGGTTTTCAGACAAACTATTTTACATTAAGCGTTTTGTTCTTAAAATGAATATGCTATATAAGTTCTTAAAATGATATGGTCTCATGCACCAGTGCTTCAGAAACATTTGATATTAACTTTATAATTATCTTTTGCATTGTGTAAAATTTCTTTTCCACATATGGTTTGGAAAGAGTAGGGAGGGGTTAAAATTATCTATGCAATGAAATTATGCTTTTATTAAAAAAAAAAAAAAAATCTTACATTAATTACTAATTTATAGAAAAAAGCATTTAGAAGTATTAAAAGATTTCACAAATACAATTTTATATATTTCTCAATTCCCTTATTTATTAATACTCATCAGTGGCCGAGAATTATGGTTCTGGAGTCTGATAGACGGGAAGTGCCGAGTTCGATCCCAGGTCTATCCACTCGAATATTTTAGAGAACTTTGACAAACTCGCGTAAGAAGGAGCTATGGCCCCTCCCCACTCGAAGCAAATTCAACTGAGGCTGGGGATCTATCTGAAGTCTTGTTTTAAATAAATAGATATATGCTAGTATTTGGAACAAAATAATTTTTTGTGAAATTATTTATTATAAAGTTAATTTATAACTGATAAAATAATTAAGGAAACACATGATATGGATTTCTATAAATCTCAACTTTGGCAGTATTCTTTTATCAATTTTCTTGGTAAAATATTTTTTTTAAATCTTTATGTTCTTTTTTTTTTCTGAAAGAAAATCAAATTTTAATTGCCGATCTTAGTTAACGTTTCACAAGCATTTTATAGAAGTTTTGGAATTCTTGTTTCATCTTTATATATATATTTCTTTTGTGCGTGTGTATGTCACTGAACTCCTCCTAAACGGCTGGACCGAGCTTAATGAATTTTTTTGTACGCCTTCAGGTGGATTCGAGAATGGTTTAGATTTACAATTCAGTTCAATCGGATAACTGGATCAAAAGATATTAAATAAAAACTCCATTTTAACTTTAAAATGATTAAAAAGAAAAATATATTTGATGCCAAAATAAACAAAATTCACGTTTATTTATTTTTTTCTGGAAATAAAATATTTTTAATTTCGCGTGATAAACAATACAAATTAGAAAAAAAAAATAATATACTATGAAAATATTCGCGTGTAAATAAATATTTTCATAGAGATACTTGGTATTAGCTTAAAATTTTTATTTAATTTAGTAGTACTTTTCTTTTCTACAGTAAAACAAAATTTTCGTTTTCATTGATACTTTATATGTAACTTATAAAGGTTCTTTTATGTTTTCACCTTAATTGTAAATAGTAATAATTTCGAATGTATTAGAATTTTTTATTTTTATTTTGTATAAATCATAAAACAGTTTTTTTTTTTTTTTTTTTTTTTTTTTTCATGGAACAGCTTTAGTTTGGAAAAATTTGAAATTTGGCACCGAAGTAGTACGGACGTTTCTCACCAAGATCGTCAGTTACGCAATTGAGATAGCCATGTTAATTCATCGCAAAAATGGCCAAAAATATTTAAAGTCGACAAGGGGGAGGGGGGGGGGGAGGTCTATACTAAAGCTGTGTCTTTGTATTTATCTTTATATATATATTTCTTTTGTGTATCCCTTTGGCAAAATTTGAAATTTGGCACCGAAGTAGCTCGGACGCTTCTCGCCAAGATCTTTAGTTCCATAATTGAGATAGCCATTTCAATTCATCGCAAAAATAGCTTAAAATATTTAAAGTCACCAAAGGGGTCCCATACTTTTGTGCGTGTGTATGTCACTGATATTTTATTTATTTATTTTTTGTATGGAAAATTTGGCACCGAGGTAGCTTGGACGCTTCTCGCCAAGATCTTTAGTTCCACAATTGAGATAGCCATTTCAATTCATCGCAAAAATGGCTTAAAATATTTAAAGTCACCAATGGGGTCCCATACTTTTGTGCGTGTGTATGTCACTGATATTTTATTTATTTATTTTTTGTATGGAACACCTTTAGTATCGGATCCCTTTGGCAAAATTTGAAATTTGGCACCGAAGTAGCTCGGACGCTTCTCGCCAAGATCTTTAGATCCACAATTTCAATTGATCACAAAAATGGCTTAAAATATTTAAAGTCACCAAAGGGGTCCTAATTTATGGCTTAGATTTAGAAAATCCGTGCTTTTCTCACGGCCAATTATATGTTGCGTGTTCCAGGGTTAGAAAACCTTCGAATTTGTTTGTGTATACTCCTCAAGGATTAACCAAAAATATTGTACACCCAATGGCATTACGGTAAATTCAGTTTTTCTAGATTAAAAAAATATACCTGTTATAAAATAAATTGAGTTTCAACTTTTTCACCTTTAATTAAAACGAGTTTAAGTTTTTATTTAATACGAACTCTACATTTCACTTCGCTCATACTATACACATACTCACATGCATCGATTGATTGAATTATGATAAATGTACATGTAATGATGTTAGATATTGTAATAACTTTTTGATAAAAATTTTCATCAAATCGGTCCAGATTGTTACAGCTTATTCAAAAAAGACGGAATTTTCATGTGAAATTCGTTGCTATCAGAGATTCTTTCATAAATTGAAATATTTGCAATAGGAAATAAAATTTTGTGCTGTTCGATATTCAGCGGAGGTTTTAAATAACAAGTAGAAAGTAGAAAGTACCAAGTAGCAAGAAGCCAGTAGCAAAAATTTCGGTAATTATGTCTTTTGCGTTATAATCGGAATTCACAGTCACCGGTCACAGCGCTCCATACCTGTTTCACTTATATACCACATCCTTACACACTTACAATAAGTTAGTTATTTTTTTCTAGCAAAATATTATCTAGAAATAATTTATATGACAAAACAACGTTTGTCGGGTCAGCTAGTATATTTATACAAAGTTAAAATATTTTATTTTATTGAAATGAAGTAAATAGAAAAATCTTTTAAGTAAATTTAATTTTTAAAAATTTGTCAAAGTTAACCAAATTAAATTAATTATGGTTATTTATCAAGTATTTATCATTTAATTAAATCATAAACAAAAACAATCCGAGATAATTTTTAAATTATATATTTCGAAATGCCATTAGAAGTTTCTTAATGTCTAGAGGGGGTCATTATCCTTTAACGTAAACAAACAAATTAGTAGCAAATTCCAAACAGTTACCATGTTCATTGCGACAAGCTGAAGTAAACTAATTTGATTCACTAATTATTTCCAAATGTTAGTGGTATGAGTTCTGCTTTCTTAACGATTAGTAGAATTAGTTAGATGTTGCTATTTCTTTTATTGTTTATGTACAAAGATAAAGAAATAGCTTTGGTGAGCTTTTTTTTTTAATGCTTTTGAGAAAAATAAAGAATAGTTTTAATTCCTTCAATTCTGTTCATAAAAAGAACATTTAAAATTCCTTTAAGATAATCTATTTAATTAAAGTAAAAAAAAAAAAACTTTTATTGTTAAAACGGTTTTAAATAAAATAATTTCAAAATTCTTTTGGCAAATCATTTAACTTCTTTAAATTAAAAGTTTTTATTTATTTATTTATTTATTTGATGCCTTATCAGAAACCATTATGTGTATAATAATATTTCGAATTATTCATTGAATAAAACAAGTGAATATATATTTTTTAATTTGTTAAAATTTCATGATTAATAATTTAAAAGGTATCATAATTATGCATATTTTTTAATTTGTTAAAATTTCATGATTAATAATTCAAAAGCTATCATAATTATGCATAAAAAAAAAT
Organism: Salticus scenicus; assembly: GCA_963930645.1. Taxonomy (NCBI): domain Eukaryota; kingdom Metazoa; phylum Arthropoda; class Arachnida; order Araneae; family Salticidae; genus Salticus; species Salticus scenicus. The sequence continues at coordinate 368,843,512 of OZ005649.1, read as the reverse complement.
TAAAAACTTTCAGTACTATTTGATATAAATATATCATTAATGATTTTGCTTGATCATGTAGTTATTGTCTGATTAACAATATATGCATACACACACACACACACACATATATATACATATATATATATATACAGTTCCCGCCGCTTTTTAAAATCACATTCGTTGTGAGTCAAAGTGATTTTATTAAGCGGCTGATTTTTATATCCGGCGAACGTACCTGCACTTATAAGAAAAAGATATCACTTCCCTGAATTTGGAAAGAAACTTCGAAAGTTAACGAATAATGGAAATAGTAAACAATATTAATTAATTTCTGATAGATAATTAATTCATTGTTTCTTCGACATAAGTAAATTAAACGCATTCCAAGTTCCCTTGCGTTTTCCTTTGAGGAAAATAATCATTTACATCACCAAAAGTTCACGCTGTTCTTATAAATTTAAACCTTTCCGTTTAAACCTCGTGAATTATAGTAATTTCAAAATAAGAACTAGAAATTGCTTTTTAACTTAGAAATAAATAAATATATATATATATCATTTCAAATCAAATTTGTAACTGATTAATAAGCTTTGAAGAATACGTTCCTTGAAATTGTTACAGTGATTTGTTATGGGACGTGTTTAATTTGTAACTGTGTGCTGCAAGTATAAAATCTTCAACAATGAGCGATAACGGAGGGTTTGTTGTGCTTTAATTTCTTTTTCTATTTAAAAAAAAATTAATTAAAAAAAATTAGTGTGCATAAATGATATTTTTGGCTGCTGAGGAGATATTTTTGAGTTTATTAACCGGCGATGCTGATTTTATTAAGCGGCGGCTTTAAAAGTAGTTTATATTGATTTGATTCCGGTTCTGGCAAGTTGATCAGATTAAGCGGCTGATTTTATTAACCAGTGAATTTACTAAGCGGCGGTTACTATATATATATTATCATTTATAGCCAGGCTTGTTTTCGCTATAAAAACGGAATAAGAAAACACTAGTAATAAGGGGCAAAAGGCTATGGGGCAAAAACAAGTAAAAATACAGTTAGGGCGTTCAAAATTGGTACAGATACGTTTTAGAGGCCTGCAAGTCGAATGGGGATATTTTCGATTGTGTAAAATTATTAGGAGGGGCAGGAAGGGGGAGGGGAGAGAAGGGGCAAAAAAATAAAAATAGTGTCAGATCGTTCAAAATTGGTACATTGAGGTTTTCGATACTTACAAATCGATTGCGGATATTTTTGAATTTGTAAAATTATTAGGAGGGGCGGGGAGGGGGTGGGCTGGTAAGGGGGGTTATGGTGCAAAAACAAATAGAAATATAGTTAGGCCGTTCAAAATTGGTACAGATAGGTTTTAGAGGCCTGCAAGTCGTATGGGGATATTTTCGAAAGTGTAAAGTATTTTGGTAGGCCGGGAAGGGGGGGTCGGAGGGGCAAAAAAAAATAAAATGGAGTTAAATTGTTCAAAATTGGTATATAGAGGTTTTCGATACTTACAAACGATTGCGGATATTTTCGAATTTGTAAAATTATTAGGAGGGGCGGGAAGGGGGGGCTGTGGGCAAAAACAAATAGAAATACAGTTAGGCCGTTCAAAATTGGTACAGTTAGGTTTTAGAGGCCAGCAAGTCGAATGGGGATATTTTCGAAAGTGTAAAGTTATTAGGAGGGCAGGGAAGGGGAGGGCTGAGGGGCAAAAAAAAAAAAAAGAGTTAGATCATTCAAAATTGATACATAGAGGTTTTCGATACCTACAAATCAATTGCGGATATTTTCGAATTTTTAAAATTATTAGGATAGACAGGAGGGTGAGGGGCGAAGGGGGAAAATGATAGAAATAAGAGTTAGAGCATTTTGGGAATTTTTTCCGAAGGCAGTGAGAACCCGGTGCGACATTTTTCCTAATCAGATTTCGTTTCTGTTTTTTTTCACGTGATAAAAATTAATGCAATTTTGAGAATTCAGTAATTATTGCGGTTCATTTAAAAATAGGGACCAGCGAAGTGGGCGTTGCCTGCTAGTAAATAACTAAATGAATAAATAAATAAATGAAATAAATAACTTCTTTACGGCTTAACTACTTGTGGATATGTAGGCTGTACTAATTTAAACCCCTAAGAACTGGCGTTAATCTGTTGATGACAGTAGCATACTTGCCAACCATCTCATTAATAACCGTACAAATGTTAACAACCCCTGAAAAAACGACCCTTTTCTCACACCAATATATTTTTAGAGTTATTCTCTCCAAATGTTGTTACTATTAAATAAGACTAAAATTACTCAAAAAAATTATTGGTGTGAAAAAAAAGGCGGGAACTAAAAGTTGTATGGTTCATAATGAGATGGTTGGCAAGTATGCAGTAGTTAGCTTGCTAAAATCGATCTGTGTGAATATGTGCCACGATCATTATATTTAAACTATTTATGATATGTTTAAAACTTTATTTTATTTCTTTATACCACACCTTTTTCACGTGTTTACTTTCCTAACATACATTTCCATGTATATTTACAAGCCACTGCTATAAAATTTGCAATTTAAAGTTTAGTTATTCTAATTTTTCATGTTCAAAACATTTATAAAATATTTCCATTTTACAGGGAAATGTGAGAGGAGGGTGTTTCAATATTGTTGAAACTCGTTTTATTTATTTATTTATTTATCTGTTAGAGATGAGTGAGCAAGGAAAAATACTACGTTACAAAAAGAAAAACAAAATCCACCCGTCAGGTTTAAAAATGAATTGCACACTGTTTAAACTCATGCGAGCCCTATACAAATCTGGGAAATTATAAATATTTTATTTTCTATCCAACAAGACCATTAGAAAAAAAAAAATGCCCGCATATCTCAATCATTAAAACTAATTGAACAACACGCACACGCATAATAATAATGATGATAATAATAATGATAATAAATTAATTAATAAATTAATAAATAAATAAATAAAAATGCTGACTTATAACCACTTTTATGTATCACTTAAAAAATTGCTTTTCTGTGAAAATAGAAATCGGGTACAAATTGATAACAGAAATTTTTAGATCTACAATGCAGAAACCTTTAAAAATTACTTTTAATTAAATATACAGTCGGCAACAAAATTATTCGAGCGCTATCAATAATTCCCATGTAAGAAAAGTACACTTAATACTGCTTTGTTCAATAAATCCTTGTCGAATCATGTTCTTAGACTAAGAACATGATTCGGCAAAGATTTATTTAACAAAACAGTATTAAGTGCACGTTTTTTATGTGTGAATTATTGGTAGCGCTCGAATAATTTTATTCTGTTTTATTTCGACTGTATTTCATTGATAAAAATTCCCAAAGCTTTAACAGACACATATAAACAGCAGTCTGCCTATGCAAGTCACAAGATGCATGTGACCCCTAATTTCTTTTCTTTTCTTTTTCTTTTTCTTTCTCTTTTCTTTCCTCCTTTTCTTTTCTTTCTTTTTTTTTTCCCTTCTTCTTTTATTCTTTTTAGAGTTGTGCTGAAAAGTAATAATGAAAGTAAATAAGTAGTCGAAACAGAAACCTTTACATTTCATTATGAAATTTTTAAAAAGTAGTTCTGAAAAACATTTGAAATGGGTAAACTACCGTTAAATGAAATTAAAACATCTCCTGCATTTTTTTTTTTTTTTTCAGAACAGAATTTTGAAAAAAAAAAAAAGTGTTAAATTAAAATAATAAATAACAAATTTGCATACACTACTTTCTAAGTTTTAAAAATAAAAGTTGGCAATTTTAAAATTAAAAAATCCTTTAAGAATGTTCAACTAGATCGTGAATCTACCCTAAACGTGCAAAAATTGTTTTAATGTAAATAATATTTTATCTTTTTGCAAGAAGTCTTAGTCTTGCATAGACCTGCTAACTATGCTAGTGTATCCGTAATGGTATTAAGCCCCGCCTTTTTTTCACACCAGAATAGTTGTAGAGCAATAATCTTCTTTAACGTACACAAACATCAAATCGTCTCAATTATATATATTAAATCAAAAACTCTTTTATTTACGAGACAAAACTTAAGTTAATATACATTTAAAAACAAAATATACATATAAAAACAATTAAAATCTTGACGTTTCGAAACCCGTCCGGGTTTCGAAACGTCAGAGGATCCTGATGATCCGGTTAGGATCCCGGATGATTCCTGATGAGGAAACCCGGAGGGGTTTCGAAACGTCTAGATTTTAATTATTTATATATGTATATTTTGTTTTCAAATGTATTTTAACTTAAGTTTTGTATCGTAAATAAAAGAGTTTTTGATTTAATAGTCTTCTTATTTAATCATGAGAACATATTGCTGAATATTACTCTACAACTGTTCTGGTGTGAAAAAAAGGCGGGGCCTAATACCATTACGGATAAACTAGCATAGTTAGCAGGTCTAGTCTTGCATTTCTGCTCGGTTAAATGGTTTCTATGCGCATCATTTAATTTTTAGTTAAATAGAACTCACTCAATTTTAAAAATACTGGCATACGTTTATTTATTTATTATTATTATTATTTTAATGATGTTGCTCTATAAATGAAAAACTTTCTAATTTATAAAATGTTTCTAGAAGTGTCGTACAAAAATTTAAAAGTGTTACTTTCCGAAAAAATTTTAATGTGGAAAAAAATTCAATAACTTTTTCTTCTTTTGGACCAATTTACAAAATTTATGATTTCTACTTATCTCTAATATATATATATATATATATATATATATATATATATATATATATACCGCTTTCAATATTTTTGAGGCACCGTGTATTTATTTTTGTAAACTCGGTAGCATTATAATATTTTAACCCAAAGCAATAAAAATATTAATTCATTTACAGTCTATTTTTTATTTATTTATACATTTAGTTTATAGCAACAAGTAAAAACGAAAAGCGAATTCAATTTATCAATTCTTTTTCCTAATCTAATAAGAAAAGTGTTTTACTTTACCATCAAAATGAATTTCATTATATCTCTCATACCGCAAAAACAGAATCGAAAATCGATTCTCTTATGAAAATATTTTATTACAAATCTTTCAAAACATGTCTTACAGAAGAACAGTAATTTAAACGTCTGTATCACTCACATTCCAGTTTTTCTATCGGCAAAAGCTAAATGTATGGTATTTTGATATTTTTGTAGGTATTTTTCGCCGATAAAATATTGGCTTCAATATATTTGATATCGTAATCGAATAAAAAAAATTCCTAATACGTTATAAAGAAAAAAAAAAGAAAAGGAGGGAGGAATTCTCAGAGACATATTTGTAAGTTTGTTCAGTGATAGATCCACGCTGTTTGATGTATTCTTATATATTTTTTTTTATTCATGCAGAAGGGTTCAATGACCGCAAGTTTAGTAAGATTGCTCTAGTTTCTATGTTTACATTATGAAGAGGTAGTTTTACTTAATAACAAGGTATGAATAAATGTATTTAATATAAAACTCTTCTTTTCCGAGAATATATGTTTTATACTTATTAAATAGTTTTAAACTAATTTCTGTGATTTGGTAATTTTTTTAACATATAATAAATGTTTGTAGGCGATACACATTTCATATACCGACATTTATTTATTTATTTTTAGATATTAGTTTTATAAGCACTTCACGTGCTTTGAGATGCATGTTTTAATAATCTCTTGAAATAATTAATTTATAAATTTCACTTGCTGTACTCCACGTAAATGCAGCTGCCTCCTCCAATGAGTAATTTTTTTTTATTTTTTTAATTGTTTATTTTGTTTATTTTTCTTTAATTCTTTGAATTCTCGTACTAAATAGCTTTTTCTACTACTTTCTTCTTCATATTTGACTCCGATTTTTCCATGTACGATCGGGGGCCAGCTAATAAGTTGCTACTATTGCCGGTAGAGTAATGAAATCGTACATGGTGCACAAGGTTGAAAAAGGTCTCCCCTGATGTGTTTTTTTCATCTTTCTGAGCTACTCCTACTTAAAAATTGTCTAAAATAGTGCCTTAATTATTTATTTTCTCACTGCTTGTTTGTATCTTTTCTTTCGAGTCTTCTAAGGTAGTTTTAATTTGATGAAAATTTATTCTTATTTTTCTATGTGGTTTCAGTGATCTTGTATCTGTTGCTCGGCGTATATATATATATGTATATGTGATCAATTAATTACTGGATAAAAGAGAGATGACAGGCGTAGCGCACAATGACGACTAGGCTTTCTTTCAGGAAACATCATTATTGCTGCAGCATTTCAAAGTCGGGACAGGGTATGGCGAATGGAGTCATAATCCGACGCTCTGCCGATCCGCGGGCGGCTCCCGAATGTGTTGGGGAGGCCTGTAGGACTTACGTAATTTCAGAGGAAGATTGCAGCGTGGAATTGTTGAACAAGTCAAAATCGTGGCAAGAAGTCTCCGTTTGTTTAGTGTTTGGGCTTTTATACCTAATTTTCTGAGCTGCTGATTGGTTCTGTAGATCGTCTGGGCTGTTAAAAGGAATTTCTGGGATTAATTAATATGCAGCTCAATGCAGCGACACTTGCAAATTGCACTAGCGTCAGCGAATTACGACTTATGATTTCGTTCTTTTTCTGAGTTATAAAGTTTTCTGCTAGGAAACAAACTTTAAAGGGGCAATTGCAAATTATTCGCGATTATAATTTCGATTAGCGATTTTCACACTTTTAAATTGGGTTTTTTAATAATTTAAAACTATTTATTTTTATCCCTTTTATATATATATATATATATGTGTGTGTGTGTGTGTGTGTGTATGCATGTATGTACGTATGTGTGTATGTTTGTATATGTACATAAATGTGAAAGATTGTTTGTTCGCTATACAAATCCACACTTTTTGATGGATTTAAATGAAAATAATTAGCACCTATTATGAGTCAACGCTCAATTAAAAACTTTTGCTTCATCCCTCTGTGAGCGGTCTAATGAGCCTTAACGTACAAAAAAAATAACCAGAGAACAACACCCCAAACCCTCTAAAGTGGTAAAATTAGGCATGGTGTATAGTTTAGGATGAGCGTGAGTTAGAAACTTAATATTTGATAGGGAAATTTTTTATTCAATTTAATATTTTCTACACTCTATTAAAAAATAGTTGCGACCTTTCCAAAAGAGTTGAAATGGGAGTAAAATGACGGGATATGTAGCAATGTAGACGGGATACGTGCAATTGGACGGGATGCGTGCAATGTAGAAATTGCTTAAACTAGAAACTTAAATTCTTCGTTCAAGTCCATATTCAACAAGCTATTAATATTTCAATGCTAAAATATTATGTATAAACTCTAAACTGATTGTTTTAAGATAGTGATGACAGTATAATAAAATGAGCGTCAAATTTTAGGAACGCTACGAGGCTTATGAAACTTGATATTTGGCATGAAAATTCTTCACGTGAGTTCATATTCACTACCTTATCTTTTCAAAGCTGCTTAACACCCTTAAAGGGTGGTAAAAGAGAGGAAAAAATGGGGTCCTTTTGAGCATTTGGAAATCCCTTGGGTCAGAGATTTGAAAATTGGGGAGCATTCGTCATTCGAGTTCCTTCAATTCTTCCTAATCATTAAATTTTCTTGTCGTTTTTATCCTTATACACTCAATACACCACATTTTCGATACACATTTTTTTTAGATGGGTCTTGGAAATATCAGGTATTTCATCTATTTTGTAATAAATTAAAGTTTCAAACTGTTTTGGGATGTTGTTGATCAGAAAATACGTTCAGATTTTTGTGTGGTGATGTGCTTCGTGTACATGTAGGTAGCATTAAAAAAAAAAAAAAAAAAAAAAAAAAAAAAGATAGATTGTACACAACCTGATTAGCATTATCTACTGTATCATTCTATGTCGAAATTAAGGAACTGGGTTAAATGTTTTTGTCAACATTTGCTTATGATTTTAAAAATAATAAGCATACTGAAACGAAATATTCAATACATGTCCTTGGCTTAAAAAAAAAAAAAAAAAAAAAAAAAAAAAAAAAAAAAAATGTTCTTGTCCAATGTATTAAAAGTGCTTAATATTACTGAAGGATCAAAGGATCAACGAGCTTAAACCTACCAATTTTATTGAGTCTAGTTTTATTTCAGGCTACATCACTGATATACTTGCTAAAATCCGAAAGCCGTGGGATATCTCTTAATACCATATAGGACTTATCTTTATTCCGTGAAATGCTGCAATTCAACTTGGCATTGACTCAACAAGTTGTTGGAAGTTTCCTGAAATAATATTAGGCTATCATGTTTCTAGAGCCGTCCATAATTACGAGTTTATTACCGGTGCAGGATATTGTGCACGGACAAACTCTTTGATAATATTTTGTATGTTTTTTATGAAATTCACACAAAGCGATCTAAGAGGCGAAATAATTCGCGAAAACGATCAATATTACTCGAATAAATTATAAGCGATTTTGACCCTGTGGCATGGAACACTGTTCTAAAATTCCATTTTAGTTTAGATATTTGAGTTCGTAAATGGCTGTAAATAGTATTAAGTAGCTGAACGTAAACATTTTCAGTCAGTGATTGCTTCATTTTTTTTCAGGGTATCCAATAAATGCAATGTAAAAGCAAAAACATCATTATAGAGCTATTACCAGCTTACCTACTGCCTTGCAGACAATTTCGGTCTGTTGAGTCGTGAACCCTTAGTCGTATTTTTGATTCCTGCCATAATTTTTTATTAACTGAAACTGTGACTCAACTCACAAAACAACATTTTTACTTCTTCTAGGGTCCAACCAATATGTTCAATTAGAGGCACTGAAACCGATGGCGTTATATTTTAATATGTAACTCTAATGAGTCTTCTGCTATAATATTCCACGAACATTTGTGTTGTTGAAGCCGGTGACGTGATTTTAGTAAGGATATTTGAGTCGGTCTTCTGTTGTTATATCCCACCAATACCAAATTTCACTTACACCATTCTCTGAAATATGCCTGTTACACATTCCAAATTGAATATCGTGGTTATTTGATCTAGTTCTACTTATTTTGCAACTCTACTTTACGCAGCCGTGACTGATCTGAATCATTAAGTAGATACGGTTAGCCACTGTGTTGTCTATTCTAGGAGGCAATGCTTGAAATTATATAATGTCAGTTTACCCTTGTCACTGTCAATAAAGGAAAGTTTAATGACCTAACAATTTACGAAATAAAATGCCCCAGATATCTAGCTCCAATTAACAATGCCCATTTATAGCACGCTATTTTTCATTATGCAGTCATGAACATACCAGAAAACTTTTCCCAGGAAGCAGTTGAGTACAAATGAAACAACTGCAATCTGTAACGTACGGACTGCTTTTTTAGTTCTCCATCATACTATAGGTATGGGGAACTTAGGTAATCGTGAAAAATTTCGACCTCGGTTTTTTGACTTTTCTACACGTTTTCAGGTGTGAAGAATCCGAAAATGACAAAATTTCTATGGTGTCTGTCTGTAGGGTGTCTGTTAGTCTGTTAGTCTGTTAGTGTGTTAGTGGGTCAGTCCGTTAGTTTGTTAGTCTGTGTACACGATATCACAAGAACAAATTGTCGCAGAGAGGTCAGATCAGTTTTAAAATATTACTTTCGACACTGGCAAGAACCCTATTCATTTGCAACATTCGAGTTTAAAAACTTCGTAAGTTAGTCGAAATTTACGATTTTCTTAACATGGGAGAATAGGACAAAAAATCACTTAAACGTGCATTAAATGAAAACTTTTTATTGTAAAAATGTCAGACCAGTTTTTAAATATCAGTTTTGATGCCGGAATGAACATCAGTAACTATAAATATGCTACTTTGAAAATTTCGCAAGTTACTGGAAATTTACGAATTTCTTAACATGGCAGTATAAGGGAAAATTTCACATAAACGTCAATTTTGAGAGATATTTTCATCGTAAAGATGTCAGACTACTTTTGAAACATTATTTAGGACACTGGCATGAATATTAATGACTATGAATTTTCCAATATAAAGATTTCGTAAGTTATTGGAAATTTACGAATTTCTTAACATGGCTGAATAAGAGCAAAATTTCACATAAACGTCAATCTTGAGGGATATTTTCATCGTAAAGATGTCAAACCACTTTCAAAATAATATTTAGGATACTGGCATGGATATCATATACTATGATTTTTCCAATTTAAAAAATTCGTAAGTTATTTGGAATTTACGATTTATTTAACATGTCAGAATAAAGCAAAATTGAGCATAAACGTCCATTTTGAGGATCCTAAATACGTTAGACAACTTCAAAATTACGTTTATGATATTTGTTTGAACATGATTGAATACAAATATTCTAATAGGAAAATTTCGTAAATTATTCGTAATTTACGATTTTATCAACATAGCGAAATTGTAAATTTTTCATATAAATATGAATTTGAGGATTATTGCATTGGGAATAGTAGCATGAAAACTAAACAACGAAATTGACCATGATAAAATAAATTAATAGATTAGAATAAGATAAATATATCGAAATGAACGGTGGATAGCCTATTAGGCGGGGATTTCATTCTGTCACTGTATGAAGCTTTGGTCAAATTGATTTCTTTTAACATTATTGCCGAAACGTCAGTGGAGGCCCTCTGTTGAGACTCAAAACGGTTTTGGGCTGTGTCTGTCTGTCTGTCGCGCGATAGCGGCCGCCAAAAAAGCGCTATTTACTTGAAATTTGGTACACGTGTTCATGAGCCCCACGAAATCAGCTGTATAGTTTTTGGTATGTATTCCATTTGTAGTTCATATACAGGGACACGCCAAAGTTTTTCTTATCATTACGGCCTATGGGAGAAATTTATATGTATCACGATAGCGGCCACAAAAATCACGCTATTGACTTGCAATTTGGTACACGTGTTCATGTGCCCCGCGAAATCTGCTGTATAGTTTTGGGTGTGTATTCCATTTGTAATTTGTGTACAGGGACATGCCAAAGTTTTTCTTATCATTACGGCCTATGGGAGGAATTTGTATGTACCGCGATAGCGGCCACAAAAATCACGCTATTGACTTGCAATTTGGTACACGTGTTCATGAGCCCAACGGAATCAGCTGTATAATTTTAGGTGTGTATTCCATTTGTAGTTCGTGTACAGGGACACGCCAAAGATTTTTTATGATTAGGGCCTATGGGAAGAATCTGTATGTACCGCGATAGCCACCGCAAAAATCAAGCTATTGACTTCCAATTTTTGCCGAAATGTGAATGGAGGCCCTCTGTTGAGACTCAAAAGGATTTTGGATTCCGTCTGTCTGTCTGTCTGTCATGCGATAGCGGCCGCAAAAAACACGCTATTGACTTGAAATTTTGTACACATGTTCATGATGCCCACGAAATTAGCTGTATAGTTTTCGGTGTGCATTCCATTTGTAAGTTCGTGTACAGGGACACGCCAAAGTTTTTTTTACCATTATGGCCTATGGGAAGAATTTGTATGTACCGCGATAGCGGCCCCCAAAATAACGCTATTGACTTGCAATTTGGTACACATATTCATGAGCCCATTGAGCAAGCATTTGACGAAACTGATATAGATCTGAGACTGACCGCCTTGGCGAAAATAATGCTCCTTTTATACTTTTCTATCGAAAACAGACTGTTCTGGAAAATTCTCGTATCACATCAGCCAATGAGATTAGAGCTTCCATATTTGGTATATCCCTAATAAGGATTTTCTCGCCAAGATCGCCAAAAAAATCGCCAAGGAGGGAAATAGTCGCCAAATTTGGCGCCAAATTTATTTCTTCCCTTATAGGAGCTTTTTAATGCGTTTTTAAAGGAAAATTTGGCTATTTTAACGCTAAAACGACTATAAAGGCACAAAATTAGCATTTTATCAACTTACTAAACCTCTTTGAAAGAATTTATACAAAAATAAATGCAATTATTTACAATTTCGTAACACTTTATATCATATACAAATAGGTATACAAAGAGAGATACAACGGGGGGGGGGGGGTTGAGGGGGGCAATGTATTTGATTTTGGTAATAAGTCGATCGAATCAATATATACTATTATATAATAAGGAATAAATAAAAATGACCTATTGAATAATGTCTGATGCAAATAGGACGTTGAGGCTCCTGATCTGCAGATCCACTAGTAATATGTCTCGCACTAGAAATTTCTGAGAACATAAATATGATGGGGAACTGAGCAGAGTCCACCTATGCCAACTAGTTTAAACCTCTGGACTGTTCTTACCTACCTGGATAAAGCGAAGTTTATTGGGTTTACTAAAGTCTACAGGGGAGAAGAACAGCAGATCCCCGCATGGTAATCGCCTACTTTACAAGTAACCAAAGAGTTTCAGAGAAGTGAGCTGCATCCGCAAAACTTCCTTCAGACATTTGGCTGCAAACTTCTATGTTCTAAGTGAGGGACTCTGTCAATCAGACTTCATTTCCTTTTCTCCTTGTATACAGTGTTCGAAAGGCACACACACACCTTCAAGAATGCACGATAGATAGCGCACAGACCATTAACCTTAATGCATGAGTTTTGAAGTAAGTGCACGGCTAGCTTTTAGAGAGAGAAAGAAAAGTAACAAAATAAAAAGAGAAATTTGAAAAGATGGAAAATATATGGCCTATTTATATCTTTTTAAGGAAACTACAGCCACCTGGGTGTTACCATATTGCTATATATTGACTTTTAGTACTTCAGTGTATTTTCTACACTTCTGGTATTTATTATGTAATGCAATTGCATTTCGTAAAAAAAAAAAAAAAAAAAAAAAAGAAAGAAAGAAAAATGTAAAGAAATATACTTTTGAAATACTTTTAAATAAAAAGATATTTTTTGTTATAGTATCTTTAATCAAGTAAATGAATTTCATATCTTGTAACGGGAATGCTTTTTGTCTGAATGTTTTAATAATAATTTTTTTTCAAGATGTTTATAGATCATTTTTAAATCATTACACTTTTTTTTTCTAAAAAGATTTGATTTTAAAAATGTTATGCAACAAATATCCAAACTTTTATTTATTTATTTATTTATACTGAATTACAATGTATCACAACTCGTTAATTTTTTTTTTTTTTTTTTTTTTTTTTAGTTTTTTTTAAAGAATCGATAGCACTTTAGATGCGATATTCATTAATAAACATCTGAAAATCTAGATCACTTCCTGTTGAATTAAATTCCCTTTACGATCACGAGCAACAATTCTTTCTTTTCACTTTTAAATTATTTTATTTTACTTCCTGCAAAATTTAAAAGTTTTGAGAAGAAAACGTTTTCGTTTAGTAGGTTTCTTTTACTAACCCTCTTTTTTTAATAAAAAGAATTACCTTTTTCGAAAGTGGTAGCAAATGATACGAGGAGTCTTACACAACTGAGTTAGCGCGCAAGAAATGGGGTCAAACGAAAGGAATTCTCCTGATAATCATTGGATGATGCTGGGAGATGTGGAGACTGCGTAGACGTGAGGTAAGAAGTTGTAAGTATTCATTTGGCGTAATGGCGATGTTGGCGAAAATTTCTGGTGGAATTATTATCATTAATTTATAAATTACAATAAAATATATATGTTTCCCCTTTCTTGTTTTAAAATGATTATTTAATAATTTTCGATTATTTTGGGTGTCATTTCAACAAAGGTTTTCTTTAAACTAAAATTGTCAATCATTTTGTCAGACAAAACTAAATGTTTAACGCTACTGACTCTGTAATCCATTTTTATCGATAAAGATATGTATTTTTTACTTAAATTTTCCGGAACTGAAGGATTTCTATTACTTACTTGTACATTCAATAGAAGGAAGTATTGATTTCGTTGAAATTTTCGTCCTCGGGTTTTCTATGGTTTTACACATTTTGAGAGGTCACACAATTTGACCATTATTAAATAATGTCTATCTGTGTGTGTGGGACAAAATACTATGGCAGTCATATCTCAGAAATTACTACAGAGAATTTTATACACATTAACATGTAGTTGCACTTTGACATAGCGTAATGCCTACCAACTTTTGATGAAAAGTATAGGACAAAATTTTAGCATAAATATAAAGAGAATTTTTTTTTAAGGATCAATATGGAATTAAAAAGTATTATTTATAATAGTGACAGTCAACCGGGAAATTTTTTTTGTTTATCTTGTGTTATCGCTTCTCCCTTGGAGGGTAAATTTTTATTATAGATATCTTTCAAAATAGCTCGTCACTACCTTTAAAATGAATGGTTGAACCATAGTTCTGTGATAATTTAAAATATAGTTATCGATTTGTTGCATTAGAAAAATAAAATAAAATAGAGATGGTATATAGAGAAAATTGACTTTTGTTAGATATTTAGTGTTATACTACTTCTCTAGAATGAAAATCGTCTGCATTCACCAGGGAAGATAATTTTAATTAATAATAATTTTAATAAATTAATTGTGCTGTGTGAAGTTGTGTAGGAAAATATAGAGGAAAGTCACGTGGTGGTCATACAACGTACAGTCGGCTGCAAAATTATTCGAGCACTAGCCAATAATTCCTATATTTAAAAAGTACATTTAAGACTGTTTTGCTAAGTAAATCCTTGTCGAATCATGTTCTTAGACTGATTAAGAACATAACTCGACAAATATTTATTTAACAAAGCTGTATTAAGTGTACTTCTTTTTTGGCAAGGATTATTGCTAGTGCTCGAATAATTTTGCAGACGACTGTACTAATTTTTCCATGAAATTACATGACAGTTTGAAGGTGCTATTACTTTGGAGTTATTTTATACAATTTAGTAAAACGTCACATATATATGAAAATTAGATAAAGATAAATACGAATAGCTTTTGAGTGAAAATAAAGTAATGAGTTTGATTCTTTTTCGCACGTATCTAAATGTGAGATATAATATACATGTTAGATACTTACTTCATGAAAATTCATGTAAGTACCTATGGTTAAATACTATAGTACTACATTGGTTTTTTCTTCTTAAAAATTTTAATTTAAAAAATGTATCTATCTGTTCTTAGTAACACACCATTCTCAGAAACAAAATTTAGAACAATTAAGCAAAGTTACGGAAAAAAATGCGTTTTTTGTTATTTTAACCGTGATTTTTTAATAATTATATAGATTAACTAATCAGTGATGCCAGATGGTCGAAAATTATTTCCCCAAACAGGTGTTCAAATTTCCCCAAATCAGGGTTTTTTTTTTTTTTTTCGAAAAAATCCCCTACTTGTCTTCTACTAAAAAGGGAAAAAAAAAAAAATATATATATATATATATCAAGCAGATTTTTCTATAATTTCAGCTCAGATTTTTCCCCAAATGAAGGCAATTTTTGAAAAAAATCCCCAAATAACAATAAAGCTATTGAATGTCTCTAGTCGTAGGGATAAATCATTACGTTGCCAACATTGACAGAAAGTTGAAGAACTCCCCAGATTTGTCCCCAAAAAATATAAAATTCCCCAAAAAAGTCCCCACAAACATTTGATCCCCAAAATTTTCCCCAGCAGCCTCAAAAATCTTCAAAATGGGGACAAAATCCCCAATCTGGCATCACTGTAACTAATTTCTAAGTAAGTAAAATTACTAACTGTTACATTTGACACCTGCTAAAAGTATGCCTGGCCTTATAAACGTTCTGTTACTTAGAACGTTATTTTCCTTCATCTATTCTATCACATTTCAAACGGTCATTCAACTAAAATTATATATAGCCGATCAAATCGATCATTCACCAAATATGAACCAGTCAGATGCCATATTTCATATGCCTCTAAACATTTTCAACGGAACCGATAAATTTATAAATTAAACATCCATTCATTGACCTAACGAATTAAATTATACAAAGCGCTATATGAGTGACGTGCATGAAATTTTGTTTGAAAATTAATTAATTCTATTCGGCGGAATGCTTTTAGATCAACGACATCTATCGTTAGAGTAAGGTTCATTATTAAAAATACTTTTTATATGCATGTTTTTAACTTGATTAAATAATGTACGTTATACAGATAACTCTCATTAATGAATAAATGATTTCGTTTTAAACAAAATATTGGAGCAATGAGCGCGTGTTTCAGCTTTAACAAGTAGCAAATTATATTTAATATATATTTGCTCTATCTAATCTATTTAATTTGTTTTAAATCCTTATTTCCAGCCTTATGAGCATAAATATAAATCATTCAACATAAATTCAGTCATTCAATTATTGAATTTCACTTTGGTGTCTCACATTTTTTTTTTCTTTCAGGTTAAAAAACTTTTTATCCTATGTAATAGAGAAAAAGAAATGATGAAATAATAGAAACATCATAAAAGAAACCGAAACAAATAACCCAACCAATATAATAGGATATGAGTACAGTCGAAACAATACTTATTAGTAATTTGATTTAGCACATATATATATATATATATACATACTATACATATATATATATATATATATATATATATATATATATATATATATTGCAGAATTTTTTTTTTTTTTTTTGTGTCTAGCAAAGTGTAATAGCAAACTGTACAGGAAAAGCTTTTGTTACAAATTAATCTTAAAATACATGCTCACCGAAACCGCTAGTATATTTTGTTATCTTACACAATGTTTTTTTTTTTTTTTTTTTTTAATTACTGAATATTTTATTACTATATATTTTGATTGTAAATAGAACGGATTATCTGTTATCATAAACATTGTTGGGCCGCGGTAGCCTAGTCGGTAGAGCGCCGGCCTCGTAATTGGAAGATTGCGGGTTCGTTACTCGAGGCGGCCAAAGACCGTCGTGCACACTAATGGTGGCTGGTTCACGTAAAATCTGTCGTGGCCGCAATGTCCTCCATATTCCCATAAAAAATTATACCTCTGGGGATCACCGAAGCGGGACAGCCATCCCTTCCTTGGAGGATCAAAATTGTGATGGCATGTCTCCGGACCACCTCTAGGGGTGTGTCCCAGACCGTCGCCAATTGCCCATCTGCGCAGCACTAGTGCGACGTAAAACCCAACCATCCAACCATGAACATTGTTTTAACGTGCAAATGCATTACTAAATCATGAACTAGCTTTAAGCTAAGCTTTAAAAGTCTTCTTGTCAAGTTTATGCTGTAAATGTCAGCGTTAATAACAGTATTCTTCACTTCTTCAAATGTAAATTATATAATGTAGACTTTGAAAGCTCGTTTGAGTGAGTAAGTAACGGAAGAACTCTATCTCTGCATTTTAGTCTTATCTACCATTTGAGGTAATTTACTTTTTCCCAGCTAGTACCATCAATATTTTCATAGTAAATCCGATATATATAAAACATTTTATTTACTTTGACCTTTATAATCAATCAATGCTCAATAATGTTATTATTTCATTTTAAAATATTAAAGGCCCAATAAATGCATACATATATTTAACGACGAGACGGCAGTCTTGAAGCAAATGTATATATATAAACGCTTTTAATAGCTTTTATATCCGCAGTAAATAAAACACCACAATTATATAATTTAAATTCCTTTCGGTAAAAATGAAAAAAAGAGATTAAAAATGAAAGGTGGACGTGCTCTTTTTGCTTTGATCTTGGTCTCTATACTTTAACCAGAAGGTATATTTAGTTCTACCAAGATAATAATTTGTGAAAAATGCACTTAATAATAATAATAATAATAATAATAATAAAATAACAAAGTCTATGTTAAAGAAGGAAGTCTTCAGACGTTTTATTGGTATTTTCTTTCTGATATTAAAGTGTTTCTGATAGATTGGAGTGGAAGGCAGATTTTTATACCAGTTATGTGAAAAATATCAGAGCCGGGAATCAAACCCGGCTTTCCGCTTAAGGCGTGGATGCTTGATTTTTCAAGGTTGATTATCAAAAATTTCTAAATTAAAGTGTTTATTTAAAATTATTTTAAAATGTGTTTTTGGTATATAAAATTATCCGTTAAAAAAAAAAAAAAAAAAAAAAAAAGTATGTCGCGACAAGCAAAAGAAAAAAAAAGAAACAATGAAAAACAATTATCTAAATCTACAACAAATTGCATAAGTAGGAACATAGAGAATATTATCTTCAGAAAAAATAAAGTATAAATTAGATTTATTTATATATATATATAGTTTATATTCATTTTACACGTAAAAAAATGTGTAAAAATGTGTATACATTTCTGTAAATAGACCGACAAAAGAAAATAAATGACGTCTCTATATATCATATAAGTTATAATCGTCAAAGAAATCATTAATAACAATATAGCATTTTGTTGTCTAAATACTAAAGATAAGGATTATGAAGTTTAAGGAATATATATGCTCAAATGCATTACTTTAAAAATAATTGTTCTTAAAAATATATATATATATATATATTTAATTTATTTATTTAACCAATATTTCTATGTTAGAATTTTTTTTTTTTCTAGAAACTGTATAGCTACTTTGTTCCTTGAGCATAATTACCTAATTCGTTGAAAATTTTGCTTGTTATCTTAAAACCATGTGTTACATTTAGACTCATATCTTATATAAACACTTACAATCTCTTTCCACGATTCAGTTGGCACCCACTCCACCCCTAGAAATAACATCCCCTCTACGCAGATCATTCACCCTAATAACTTTTAACAGACAATATCGAGCCAAACATGGACTTCTGCTTGGCGATGCCCTTCTTGAGCCTCCGTCACTTTGATCCTGGCAACCCTGGAGGTGCTCCTTTTCATCCGTTTTCTCGTAGCAGGACCTTTTACCGGAAAATAAAAGTTGTGGCCCGGAGATGAGCCCTATTCATTTGATGCGTTGTTTTGAAAATGGTTAGACTGTTGATTGCATGTCTTACGACTGGTGGTAACAGGACTTATCAAAATAGAGTTACTTACCCCAGACGAAGTCGCTCTAGTAAGTTTTCAAATCAATAAATGTTATTTGAATTTAATTTAAAATATATAAACTAAAATTGCAAAATTTAAAATTATAGCTCGGATATTACTAGATTACATTGCAAGGATTTACATTCATGCAAAATAGCTGGTCACAATACAATTGCTTAGTAATAATAATAATAATAATAATAAAGTAATAATTTTTAAAATAATAATAAACAAATAATTATAATAAACAAATAAATAAATAAGTGAAAATAAAATTATTATAGTAATTCCAGTAACTAAAACAACATTACCTAAAACAAATATGTAGTTTGAAAAATATATTTTTTTAATTAAATTACATTAAATTAAACTAAAATTATTATAGTAATTCCAGTAACTAAAACAACATTACCTAAACTAAATACGTAGTTTGAAAAATATTTTTTTAAATTAAATTTTTTGCTATTTACCCCAAAAAAGTCTCAATTTTAGCGGACCCATTCAAAAGTATATATTGTTATTATATTTTTTTTAAAAGATTGGCTAAAGTATAAATACACTGAAACAATGATGATGTGTTATATTTTGTAACGTTTTAAATGTTTTAGATTACAATTTTTGTACTATGCTCACAAACACACACACGCATATAATAACAGTAATAATAATAAATATATGTATATATAAATGTATACATAGATAAATCAATACCACAATGATGTGGATATATGGTATGTTGCATGCATGCTATGCATGCATTGCATGTTTGAGATTTTAATATAGAATTAATTTTTTTTAAATTGTACTTCTTGTGCATTTAGTTTTGCAGAATAACATATATATCCGAACACATAAATGTGTAAATTACTAAAGACGAGTTATCTTAAAAAGTGTATGATTTCGTTTCTATATATTTTATAGTGTACATTTAAATATTTTAAAATTGTTTTTTGAATAAATTCGTGTGACATAAATACTCACATGAAATAAATTTCGAAGAACTATATGCATGTCAATTTCACATATATATATATACATATATATATATATATATATATATATATATAATTACAATTGAATAATTTTAACTTCCTAGTACATATATAATTGAGACGAATGCATAAAAATGAAATATGTTAAGATATACACATTAAACTAATAATTTCTGCTAAAGAAAAGAAAGAGAAAACATTATATAAATAAATAATTTTGTGAAGCATTTTATGCATGAAGGTACTTGAAAAGGGAAATGTAATTGCACTTACCTTTCTTTATGAGCTTAGTAAGTAGACATCTCCTTTCGACTTAATTGAGACCAAATTTTAATTTAAATTAAAACTTATATAGAGATTATTATATCATTTTTCTTGTTATACGTGTTATTTTTATTTATTGTTTTTTTCAAGAATATCTGATAAAAAAAATATATTAATATATAATACCTTTTTTATTTACAGTTTTTGATTTTTACATCCTGATTTAGATTACTTTAAATGCATGTATTAATTTGAATAACAAAATTTTTATCAAACAACACAAATTTCAATTAATAATGAAAGTAATTAACTGCGTCGAAAAATATATATATATATATATATATATATATAAGTTGAAATGGTATTTTTTTTTTTTTAAATATCAACATTTTTAAAAAAGTAATTTGATCTTTATTCATTTTTTTTAAGGGAAAATAAATTTTGATAAATATAGACTGTTATTTTTTACAGTTTTATATATGTGTATATATAAAACTATATATATATATATATATACAGTATATATTTATATATATATACAATATATTATTATTATTATTATTATTATTATTACTTGCATGTGATAATTATAATAATAATAATAATAATAATTTTTTTTTTTTCAGTTTTGCTTTTTTATATCCTGACAATTTCAGCGTACTTTGAATTCATGTATTAATTTCAATATATTAAAATACAAATTTATTATATTTAATCAATACAAAGATTTTTTATAATGGTAAAAAAAAAAAAAACTAATTGCTTTGAATAAAAATCATACGATTATAATTGAAATACAATATAATGAATAAAATGTTAAAATATCGACATTTTTAGGTCGTTTAGTTATTATAATAATAAGATTAAAAATGATACATATAGACAGAAATAATATTTATTTAATCATTTTAGATTGTTTTATGTGTTTGCGTTATGACATCTGGGTTTTCCTTCTGCAAGGGTCCATCAAGCTTATAAAGTTCAATGACCTTTACATCAGATAAACGAAATTTGTTATAAATTAACGTTGTGATAGAAATTCTATATTATTAAAATAGTAGAATTAAAATGGCATTACCATAAAATTTAATGAAAATGTTAATTTATTAAAGCATTACGTCTTTTTTTTTTTTTTTTTTTTTTTCATCGTCTATAGGTGCATAATGATACTATAAATTTTAAGAATATGCGTGGTTTTGTTAAATATTTATACATTTATATTGTTTTAAATAATAATAATAAAACAATAAAAAGCTTTCTTTAAAATTATATTTAATTTCTACATTTGCATTTTTAAAAATTTAATTTGTTTACAATAATAATATTCGTATTATAAAAAGCAATTTTGCTGTTGAACTGCTGAAATAATTACTATAAAAGATTATATACATATGAAATAAACTTTGAAAAATAATAAGGAAAAAACTGAAACCTCAATAAAAACTTGAAACTATGTAATTATAAACCAATGCACAAAAGGCAGCAAGAGAGAGGACCTTTTCTTTATAGAATTCGTAAAATATTAAAAGTAATTTCTAGAAAATCGTTCCAATAAAAAATAAAATAAAATAAAATAAAGATATTATTTATTTATTTATTTATTTTACAGTTTAAAAAAATATTATGTAAAGAGAAATTTAGATAGCAGACATTTTATGTATTTTTTTTTTTTTTTTTTTTTTTTTTGGAAATAGGTATCAATGATTAGTCAGTTAAGAAACCAAGTGGTGATAAAAATAATGATATAAAAAATTTCCCAGTGTGAGAACTCTTGAATACTTATACATTATTCATTTAATAGTTTTAAATCAAATATTATTGTTATGAAATGGATTATAATATTTTTAAAGCTGTACATGTTAAGAAAATTTTTATTTAAAAAATGCATACCAAAAAAAAAAAAAAAAAAAAAAAAAAAAAAAAGAAAAAGAAAAATATTTTTGAAACGCATTATAATTTAAACAATAAATTCAAAATTATTTTGTAGTTTCTTATATTATTTTTCTATCGTTTATTTTGCTGTACATAAAAATAAAAATATAAGATTTGATAGTTTTACCTTTGACTTTACTAAAAATAATTTAGACGAAACCTATTCATATTTCGATTGCTTAACACGGTTTGTTTCTTTTAATTGAAACAATATTTTACCATGAAAACTCTTCTCTGAGAGAATAATTGTATCTTAACCTTAAGCGAAATTACTCTCTTGACATAATGCAAATTGATCTCCTCTCTTTATTTTGCTTTTCTAAGCGACATGGTATTTGGATAAAGAGCTATTTTAGATTAAATGTAAAAGATAACCTTAAGCGAAATTACTCTCTTGACGTAATGCAAATTGATCTCCTCTCTTTATTTTGCTTTTCTAAACGACATGGTATTTGGATAAAGAGCTATTTTAGATTAAATGTAAAAGATAACCTTAAGCGAAATTACTCTCTTGACGTAATGCAAATTGATCTCCTATCTTTATTTTGCTTTTCTAAACGACATGGTATTTGGATAAAGAGCTATTTTAGATTAAATGTAAAAGATAACCTTAAGCGAAATTACTCTCTTGACGTAATGCAAATTGATCTCCTCTCTTTATTTTGCTTTTCTAAACGACATGGTATTTGGATAAAGAGCTATTTTAGATTAAATGTAAAAGATAACCTTAAGCGAAATTACTCTCTTGACGTAATGCAAATTGATCTCCTCTCTTTATTTTGCTTTTCTAAACGACATGGTATTTGGATAAAGAGCTATTTTAGATTAAATGTAAAAGATAACCTTAAGCGAAATTACTCTCTTGACGTAATGCAAATTGATCTCCTCTCTTTATTTTGCTTTTCTAAGCGACATGGTATTTGGATAAAGAGCTATTTTAGATTAAATGTAAAAGAATTTTAAGAAAAGCAGTTTTCTAAGATTCTAAGACGGAAAGAAGCCGCTCACCACTATGCAGTGGTTTTGAGCGTTTTTAACCTTTAGAGAGGGGCTCCAAAGCCACTGTGGAGATTCAGAAGAGCCCGTCTCCAAAGGTTAAGCCTCCCCCGTTGTTTATTGCATAGCAAATAACAAAAAAAAAAAAAAAAAAAAAAAGAAAAGAAAAGAAAAGAAAAAAAAAATTACAAAGGTCGCCAGAGCAGAGCTCTGCCGCGACAAAAGGCGACAAAGTTGCATGAAAGTGAAGAGGACCGGTGCCAAGTGGAAGTCTAATTACAAAGTTCATTCAGGTAATGTACAAATTTCACAGTCTTTATATAATGTTCTCGCAGTCTTTATATCAAGCCCAAACACCCTAAGAACAATGTTGGTTAGCAACATCATGCGCAGGATGATTGCTTTCCGAGAGCACTTCAGTGGAATTCTGTAGCATCAGACATGACCAGTATTCGCCATGTAGGAGAGGAGGAAAAAATAAGGAAAGATAGAGAAGGAATTTAGTTTGTTGAATTTGATAAATCTTGAAGGAAGGCATAGATGCGCTTTAATTTGAGCCGTAGGGGCTTTCTAGTTATTATATTGTTCAGCCAGGTTGCTGGTCTAGGATAAGGGTTCCTTAAATGGTAAGGTATTGTAAGTTGACAGTGAAAGTAGTAATGTTGTGCAGTCCCCTCCTCACCGCATGAACATAAGGGTGATCGTCGGCAATGAAATCTGTGGAGGTATTTGGGGAAGGGGCCATGACCTGACAGAAAGGCAGAGATTTCCGGAGAGAGGTCCCAAATATTGAGTGAGACATTTGGTATTAGCTCGTGAGTGTATCTCCCTTTTGGAGACACACTCCAGAGACTCTGCCAGTCATTAATTAGTTTTTGATTTAGGTGATATTTTATGAAGGAAGGGGGAGCTGGGAGTGAATAGGCTATGTCACTAGATTCTGTTGCTGATTTTGCAAGAGAGTCCGCTAGTTCATTTCCGACGACCCCCTTATGGGCAGAAACGTGTGCCAGGGAGATTTTAGTTTTTAATTTTGAGAGCTTTATTTTAATTTCAATTACTTGTGGGTGTCTGCTCTTGTGGCGAGCTATGGCCTGCAGGCTCGAGAGGCTGTCACTGAAGATTGAGATTTGATTGTAGTCTGGAGAGTTATTTTCTGACCACTCAACTGCCTTCAGGATGGCAAAGAGCTCAGCTTGAAAGACCGAATTGTGGTCTGCGAGCCTGCCTGCCCACTGATGGAGAACTTTGTTATTGTTTAAAACGCAGAGTGCAGCTCCCACTCCATGATCGGTTTTGGAGCCATCAGTGTAGATCGCCAGTTGAGCAGACGGGGAGAAGCTGTTTTTTGCACAATTTATGAAAAGGGAAGCAGCATCCTGTGCTGGGTGTATTTGCCAGCTGTTAGAAAGCTGTTGGACATGAATATTAGGGAGGAGAGTGCCTGTGAGAATGGAATTATTTAATTGCAGGACGTTAGTTTTGTTAAAGTTGTATTTTAATTGGAGGTGAGCATGTGGAATACCAGTGATGACTGTGAGGGCATCAGTAGAGATTGTTTTGTAACCTCTAGAGATTTGGACCAAAAACATTCTCTGTATTGAGTTAAGTTTATTCGACGCTGCTTTGGTGAGGTTGCCCCCCCAAATGCCAGCGCTGTAGGTTAGGATCTTTTCTATTACTATTTTATACCAGGTTTTTAGGAAGAAGGTGGATATACCCCACCTCTTCCCTGCCATTTTTGCTGAATTGCGGAAGATTTT
This sequence comes from Salticus scenicus, assembly GCA_963930645.1. Taxonomy (NCBI): domain Eukaryota; kingdom Metazoa; phylum Arthropoda; class Arachnida; order Araneae; family Salticidae; genus Salticus; species Salticus scenicus. The sequence goes on along the minus strand of OZ005649.1, from coordinate 368,818,728 downwards.
AGAAGTTTTTATTTTTAGGTCTTGTATGTGTGCCAGCCAGTTTAGGTTTCTACCTATTGTGATTCCCAATATTTTTAGTTGTGAAACATGACGGACACTGACGCCATCGATCCTCATCACTGAGTTCCGTTTAAGGAGTCTTGGAAAGGAGAAGGTTAATGCTTGCGTTTTCGAGGGTGAGAGTGTTAGATCTGATTCTATTAATAGGGAGCTGAAGAGGGAGAGGGCAGCCTGGGCCTGTTCCTCCAGAACTTTTCTCGTTAAACCCGAGAGAATCACAGAGAAGTCATCAGCATATGCGAGGGTTTTAAAACCCTCTGAGTTCATTTTTAGAAGAATTTTGTTGGCCACCAAGTTCCAGAGGATCGGGCCTAGGCACGATCCCTGGGGGCAGCCCTTAGATTGTGGAAAAACACTGTAGTTAGGGCCCCAGTTAATCAAGATATTCCTGTTGGAGAGGTAAGAGCTGATGACTCCCGCAAGATTTCCCGGGCAGTTAAGTGTTTGTAGAGTGTGTAGGATGTGTGGCCATTCGATGTTGTCGAAAGCCCCTTTAATGTCAAGTGAAATAAGAGTGGTGTACTTTCCAGACTGAAAGTTAAGAGCGCAGGAGTTTAAAATTTGCTGCAAAGCGAGTTCACATGATCTGCCCTCTCTCAACCCGAATTGGTTGGGGTGTAGAAGATTATTGGATTCCAGGTAGAAATTTAGTCTATTGACAATGAGCTTTTCTAGTAATTTGCCTATTGTTGGGATCAGGCAGATCGGTCGATAAGAGGAGGGTTCAGAGGGAAGCTTCCCTTGCTTCAGAAAGTACTCCACTTCACCCCTTCTGAGAATTTCTGGAAAATATTGTAGTTCGAGGCATAAGTTTGTCCATGTGTGAAAAATATATGTGAGTGTATTGAAGGAGTGTCTAAGGATTCTGAAGTCTATGCTGTCAGGGCCAGGGGCCTTATTTACGTTAAAGCTATAAAGAGCAGCCCGGATTTCTGCCTCCGTGAAGGCTTCGTCCATGGGACCTGAAAAAATTGGAATATGGGGGCTGGTGAATTTACTCGGAGGGAAGAGAACTGAGGTGATATATTCTAGGTTGTTGTGTTTAGAGGAAAGAGCTGGAGGACGTTCAAGTTTGAGTTCTGTTGGTGTGAAAAATTTATTACTATAGAATTTCTGTGCAGTGCCATGGATGGCACTGCACAGTTGTTTGTGTTGTGCAAAAATGTTTCCATGCGTTATGTTTTGCAATGTTTATTTGTTTTTTGAATGTTGCCGAGAGTTGGCGGATTTTAAGTTTGTGTTGCATTAGATCTGAGGGGTTGATATATTTTTGTTGTCTCCGGAGTGCTGTCAGGCGGATACGCATGGATCTGAGTTGAGGGGACCAGAAATTGTAGGTGAATTTCCGTTCCGATTGTTTGAGCCTGAAGGCTGAAGAGGCAGCAGCGTGTATTGGGTGTTCCTTACTGTACTAATGGTGCCAGTTAGTTTGTCGGTGGATAGTTTAAGTATTTTATTAAATTTTGAGAAGTTGCCACGTTTTGTAGCAAACCTTCGAAGAGTTGATTTAGTTGGTGAGGATTTTAGGGTATATGTTATGTATTTATGATCTGAGCAGTTGGCTATATCCAGGACCGACCAGTCGCTCATTTTGGCGTATGTTTTCGGGTTTACTAGTGTGAAATCAGGCCAGCCTTTGGCATCGCATTTTTGGAAGGTCGGTTGTGAATTTTCAATGTTAGCTAGACAGAGGTTATTTATTGTGATGTATTCTATGAGGCTGCTTCCTCTTGCATCCTCACGGGGAGAACACCACAGAGGTGAATTTGCATTGAGGTCGCAGCCACAGAGAAAGAGTGTTTTGTGATTGATTAAGTGCTGCCACTCCTGCATGCAGTCCTCGAAATCTGCAGACGGGGCTGCGTATGCGCTGCCAAGGTACAATTCACCTTCATTGGTGGTCATAGTTATAAAAACACAATGCTCCCCAGTGAAGAGGTGAGTGTAGGTGAGGTCTTGTGCTGCGATGACAATGTGTGCTGAGTGTTGGACGGACTCAAACCTGGACCAGGAGGAGGGAAAACCATACAGATCACCTTCTTTAGTGCAGTAGGCATCTTGCAGCAGCCCGACATGAATAGAGTTCTTCTCCATGAATTCTCGTGCTGCCGAGTTTGCCGCCTTACAGTTATTGAGGTTGATCTGCAGGATTTTCAGGTTATTGAACGAGGTGAGAGGAATTGAGGGTGCTGCTACTGGGGGAGGAGAGGAGGAAACTGATGATGAGGACATTGGGAATAGGACAGAAGTTAGAGTTTAGAAAGGTTGAAGGAGCTTACCTACTGGCTGAGACTGGTTGATGTCTGGGTGGAGAGTTGACCGCCTGGTTGTATCCGTAGGCAGGGTCGTAGAAGGATGGGAATTCTCCATATTGTGGAAAGGTGGGGTCTTGATATCTCCAGTAGCGCATGTGGAATATAGAATCCCTTGCTTGTTGCTGAGAGTTTGGGTAGATTGGTTCTCTTAAGAGTGATTGTTGTTGGTAGCTTGAGTCGTGGAATTGTTGGTGAGGCTGTGGTCTTGGCAGTTGTGATGGAGCTGGTGGTGGAGGGTATTTGTCTTCTAGTCTGGTTCTTAGTTCTTTGTAGATTCTATTATAGGTTGGACATTCTTTTGAGTAGGACGGATGTTTAACGTTGTGTTTTGTACCATTGGTGGAGTTCTCCCTTATGCAGGTGATGCAGGCTGGAGGGCTGGAGCAACTGTTAGTTGGTTCATGTTACTGACCGCAGTGGGCACATATGGGCATAGAGCTGCAGGTACCAGCAGAGTGCCAGAGCTCTTGACATCTTGAGCATCTCTGAATACTAGTGAAAGAAAAGCAGTTTTATCGGGAAGGTAATGGTTCATATTAGGCATTTATTTATGTATCAATGAGGGAATAGTTATTACTTTTATTTGCTGGAAAAGTGTCGCCGTACAAAAATACAAGATAATTGCTGTGATTTTTGCAAGTGATTGATCAAATTGATGTTATACGTATTTACGTTCGTGCTAAGTATGAATTGGGAAGTGTATGTGTCGGTAAATATGACAATTGTTCTATTTAAGTGTTTATATATGTTTACCTGTGTATATATGTTTTATTTACTAACTAAACATTTTAAGTATTAAGTATCCATTTAATTAAGAATTTAAGAAAGGGCGAAAACCAGTAAGCGTAAAGACGTTTTAGCACAGTTCGAATTTGTACTCATTTTGCTCAGTTGCCATTGTACTTACACTTATGAAAAGTTTTGAGGATAAACACAATTAATTGGCTCTTTCCACCTGACGTCAGAGGTCACATGGCATAGTAAAACAAAGAGCAGACAAAGTCTTCTATATCTATAGCAATTGCGGAAGTAACAGATTTTCTAAACTTATTTTTGATCAATTCGATTTAATCTGTGTTATTTTTTTATGCATCATCAATTTAATCCATTTTATATTATTATTCATCATCTTTTGTTTGTTATATACACTTACAATCATCATTTCGTGTATATTTGTTATTAATGTTGAAGAAGAATGGGTTAAGACTCTGATTTTTGGTACTTACATCATTAACGGTGCAACATCGTACGATGTAAAACCGTTTCGGCCAGAAGCTAAATAAATTAACTTGTTCTAACACTTTTATGTGATTAAATTTAACTTAAAACATATTAAATTAATTTCAAGTTATAATCCATAAACATTCCACTATTTATCGCTAGATCAGTTAATGTAACAGTTACACTACAACATACAAAAATCGTTTCTTAGTTGTAAAAATAAGTAAACATATAAAATGTTTTTTAACAATTATTAAATTTACAAATACAATTATTCCACTGTTTACAAATGCACAGTATTACTTTTATCTCATTTTATATTAAATAATAATACTTTTTTCCTTAAGAACAATATTTAACTGAATTCGCTTCTTTGTTTTTCAATATCACGTGATTGAGCAGACGACGCTGGGAAGAATCCATTGGCTTTTTAAAAATATGAGCTTTTTATAATTTAATAATGTGACACATAAAGAAAAAAAAATTACGAAACCTTTGTGTTTCGTGGTTACACTTTCCTCATAATTTTAGTCAAATGTAACCTAGGCCTACTTTACCCAAATACAAATATTAACAGATATGTAAATAAAGATTTGGAATGTGAAAACCGTCACGAGTTTAGGACTGTTTGAATTTTTTTTTAAATATCTTAATCCGTTACAGAATTGCGAACTTTGCTACTCCCCACCATTAGCACTTTACAAAGTTTGTAAAAAAGGCTTATCAAACATACGTAGTTAAAAGCTAAAAATTATAACACAATTAAATATTTATATTATGCTTTTTTGGTACACCATTGTGGATTCTTACATTAAATCGAAAGCGTGTTTTTAACTACTGTGTGGTTTTTAAACGTAAAATATTAGGTGTAGTAGTAAGTTGTAAAGCGATTTTTGGGTGACGTGTAAAACGGTTGTGTGAGTTGTGAAAGGCCAATTGCGAAACAGCTTTTCAATGAGTATACTGCGTTTGTGTCATGTGATAGGAACTTGTTCAGCGTTACCAAACTGATGCAAAAGTTGGGAAAAAAAGGAAGGCAAATTTAAAATTTCGAACATGAAAGATGTCATACGATGTCTTTTGTTTCGTCACTGGATTTGTAATTAATTTTTCTAGGGAAGAGTGCTGAAAAAACATAGCAAATAATTTGTTCTGCTCTTGTGCAGAAAACCTTGTCGAAAACCAAATACAAATTTTGGTTCCGACGTTTTAAATATGACGGTTTTTATGTTATCCATCGAGAACGTACTGGCGCTTCCATAAAGCTAAATATAAATTAGAAATTAACTTCGCGTTTGTTTTTATAATACACACCCTACATGTTAAGTTTGGTGCATTGATATGCAACAGATCCTGAGATGTAGCCTTCCAATAAACAAGGGAAATTTCAGTATAGAAGAGCCACCTATTAGCCGTTATGCATCCAAATTAACTCAGCATAGTGCTTCATATTAACCCTCTCACTTATAAAATTTTGGGCATTTACACATTATCGAAGCGTACCCTTGCACAGATATAATTGCAGCATAGCAGTGCCACCTGTCGGTCGAATATTTTCTTCTATTAAATGTAGAAGTTATACAATTTACTAAAACTTTGACGCTTAAATGGAAAAGATATTAGCCCAATTCATATTTTTTGGCAAAATATTATCAATAATTAAAATTTGAATGAACTTTTAAATGCATTTGTGTTTTATATAAATATTTACACAACGTTGAGAACGCCAATGTAAAAAAATAGTAAGCAGTTTCACCGAAACTGCAGTATGCTACCAATATATTTTACTTAGGCGGTATCAGCGTTGTGTAAATATTTATATTTCTGTTTAACGTTTAGTCTGGTTATAAATAACCTGGTTATATATATATATATATATACACATATACAGTAAATTAATTTTTAAAACGCAGCAATAACCGGAGTAACAGAAGATTTAATTCCATTGAATACCATATTGAACAGTAAAAAAAAAATGCAAAAAAAATTAAATTATCCTCTGATGAATTTATTTTAAATATGAAAACAATTAATTCTACTAGCTTTAATAAGTTATATATATATATATATATATATATATATATATATATATATATATATATATATATATATATATATATTATTAAACTATTTTAATTAGCTTTATAACTTACAATGTTTAATTCAACGAAAAGAAAATATTCTTTTCACATTCAGATCATTTTATTGAACATTTTTTTTTTAAATTAAGATAAAATTGCATTCTACAGTATTTTTTTTTTTTTTTTTTTTTTTTTTTCAAAACTAAAGTGTTTCTTTACTTAAAGCGAAATTATTTTCTCTAGGTAATGCAAAAGGGTTTCTCATTGTTATTACTTTTAAACTGGGTTACTTGTTAATACGATAAAATACAATTGATGGTTTAATTATGAAATAATTTGTGAGATGTATTTAAAGACAGTTAAAATATGAACAGAATTTAATTAACTTTTTATCAATTTTGCTTTTTTTTCTTAAGGGTATTTTTAAAGATATTTATTAACTATTCTGGAATAACTGTTAAACTTTCAACAGAAAGAAATATTTTGACATTGAAAATATTTGACTACGTTAGCTTTACAATTAATGGGAACAAAGTTGAATTGCTATTTTTTAGAGTAAATTGAATCCATGTAAAAAAAAAAAAAAATCTGATGTAGACACTCATGACTTCTTTATAGACCCATTAAATTATACATATTGTTACGAAAACATTGACATTTTCGCATACGGTAGATGTTACAAAACTAAGCATTCAGGTTTCATTCCAAGAATATTCTTGAAACAAGACAATAAAACTATTATTTGAAACAAAATAGTAACGATAATAATATCACATGCACCGCAAAGCACGAATATCGTTTGTACAGTTTGTTTTAGAATCGTTCATTGACAAATTTACATCTCACAGTTCAAACGAAATTACTCGAATATAGATGTCCTCCTTTTCTACATTTTCGCGAAAATTAGTGTCGAGAAAGAATATATTGTACCAAAATAGTTAAATCTTTTTAAAATTGAGAAACGTTTTCTAGGTTCTAGTAACCCTAAACTATTATTTTCAGCTAAATTTGGTCGCCAAGTTCGTAATCAACGATGATCTCCGTTTCCTTCAACAATCTCCGTTGAAGGAAATAAAATGATATGCTGTTTGTCGTGTCATTACGCGCACTTTCACTCCAATAATATTTCTGATAAAGGAAAGGTAATTTATACTTTTTAATAACATTCTTGCAAAGGGTTAAACCTCTTTCCTGCATCCAAGTTGTTTTTATGGAAAAAGTATATTTACAGTTTAATATATATATATATATATATATATATATATATATATATCAGTTTTTCAAATTTCAGGAAGTTTGGTCTTGGGGAAAGTCTTGGGGATGTGGCATGGAATTTGTTGACTTGGCGATCAAATTACGGGGAAAAAAATGTTTAAGTTTGCGAAAGTTTGGATGTTTTAACTTCAATAGAAACCGAGTTCTAGAATTTTCCACAATGATCCATTGGTTTCTGGGAGGAACTTATCTCGAAAGTTTTTTAAATTGTTAATAAGACTTCACAAAGAAATGAATCACTCTTGAAAAGTTCAGTTTGACTTCAGACTTCTAGCTGAGTGATCGTCACTGAGAGACTGTGCAGTAAATGATTTTTCCAGAGTTAACAAAATCCCTACGCTGTTTAAATGACGTATTCTACTAATATCTAATTTATTGGACTATTTCGATAATATTAGTCCTTGATCGGCTTTTGTGGTAAGTTTAGCAGTTTCATTGGACCGTTATTAAAAAACATTTGCTAAAGTGCATTTGCCGACTAGAACCCGCCTGCAATTTTATGAATTATTTTCTACATGCAAAAAACTCGCCAAATTTCATAACAATATCATTACGGGATGAATCATTATAGGTTCTGTTGAAATATCTATCTATAATCATAGGTCATAAAATGAACAAAAATTTTGCATTTTTGGTCATTATGTTAAAAAATGTTATGGATATCTTCAAAAAGGAAAGTCATATAAATTTCAAAAAGGGAGATGCACAATTAAATGTTATACGAAATCTACATACAAATTTACATTCCCATCAAACTGTTAAAATGAAATTTTAACAGTTGTGTTTTTTCTATTGTTTTTAATAATTAAAATAGCTTATTTGTAATTTCTTTTTTTTTGTTAAAAGGAAGTTTGTGGTTATTAATGTGTGTCAGTCCTTTTTCCCCTCCAAAATTCTTTCGCATTTTCAAAATCGTATCTCTTTTCAGTGCAAACCCTTTTTCCGACAAGGAATTTGTCCTCAACTATTATTTAGTTTGACCTCTGGTTTGGGTACGTGTTTCTAGGTCCGTCTTGACCTTCAGGGCATCCCCTGCTCTCATGAAGGTCAGTTCCTCTTCTCGCACATTTGCACTTGACCGTGTTCGGTTCTTAATCGATTATTATGGGTAAGGGGTTCAGCTCCTCCATCGACAGTGCAGTTGCGTCCTCTGATTGGCCGAGCTGTTTCTCCCCCGGAATTTTCATGCCAAAATTGGCAACAGTAAGTTAGCGTCCTTTAGATGAGCGCGAAAAATTTTAATTGAGGCGGTAGATATCAACTACGTAGCATGTGAAAAAAAAAATTCTTCTCGTAAAGAGGGGCTTTTGCCCTGTGTTAGCTCCTTGGATCTTCTCCTTTTAGAGGGAAGCCTTGCTTTGCTTATTCTCATGGAGATAAAATTGCCGTGTCTGTAGCCATATTCGGATTTATGTGGAGACCTAAGTACAGTTGGTGCGAAGACCTAATAGAAGTGATATTCAACTTTTTAAACAAAAGTTTCTGTAGAAGGTCGAGTTGTCGTGGTTTGTGTCTATATGAGGCCTGATGTCCGAGCGTTAAAGACCTGTGGCATGAGCAGATCGTCATGCTCCCTTCTATTGTGGGGAAGAATCTGTGTTCCGAGCCCAACCAAGAATCTCGTAAAATTCCTCAGCTTGGGGATTAGCATACTGCAACCTGAGACCACCTCCAGGTGATCGAAAGCCATCGAGATAATCAAAGTCGGTAACCAACTTTATTTTTATTGTTTATTGATCTTGTCTATATCTATATATACTTTCATGAGAAAGACTCTTATAAATTGTTTTAGTTCAAGAAGTACCTGATAAATTTAGAAAAGCACTTAACTATTTTATTCAATCACTTGTCCAAGTTGTTAATATCTCCTCCTATAAATGTAAACCAAGTGAACTTTGTAAATAAGTAACATATATTGCTAAGGAACTTATGTGTTGGTAATTATAGTGCTATTTAGGACTGCAATGCACTAGAAGGACTCCCCTCTGATTAACTGTAAAAAGTTAAGGGAGAAGTAAATTTTGATACGGTAAAAGTTTTTCTTTAAAAGATGATTTTATTGTGATAATATGGATTAATATATTAGGTGTAATTGTTTGATGTAACCAGAAAAACCAAAAAGGAAATTATGTGTTTTTTTAATGATGTATTTAGTTTTGAGGATCCTCTTATCTTTTTTTATGCTTTAATTAATAATTAAAATTTGTGAATTTTCATTTGAAAGCTGTCTTATGTGTTTTTTTTAGTTTTATTATGAGTAAATATTATATGTTCTTTCATTTTCATGGGGATTTTAAGGCCAGAGTTGTTTTGTGAGCCATTTAGTAACCTTTTGGAAAATGCTGAGAGATCTAATTGTTTTCTTAAAAGATAAAGCTTTTATTGTTTGAGTATAGAATTTATCTAATTTAAAGAAGTTGTGCATAAATTCCCCCTTTGTTTTGATCCTCATGCTTCCAGCAGGTTACATGTGAAAAAATCTAAAATTACAAAGTTAGGCTTCTTTTGGGTGGGGGGTGGTAATGGCTCCAATGTTATTTTTTTTTATTTACATATTAGTTAACTTTGATTAATATAGATGAATTATTTAGCTGACACTTTTTATATGAATGTTTATATGTGAAAATCAGTCTTATGGTAGTTTCTGTCGTAACCATTAAATTGCTTAACTTTAATCAACTTCAATATTTAATGTTTTGGGTTTTTTTTAACAGAAACTGCCATAAGTCATCATGGCCTTAAACTACATTTATTTATATTTATAAAGTTTTTCTTTTGTGTATCAGAGACCAAAGCATTCTTCCAACGAGGTTTCGACCTCCTTTTAATATCTTTATGTTTAGAACCGGGTTAGGAATTTGCGGCAGTGTACAAAAATCAAAATCTATACGATCAGTTATGACTGTACCCAAGCAGCACCGAAACGTTCTCTGCACGTTCAAAAATTGTTCTGCAAACACGTTCTAAGAACGTTCCCTTTGAACGTGCTATAGACGTCTATTTGTCCATCTTGAAGACGTACAATAGTACGGTTCAGGGAACGTTCAATGAACGTGTAGCTATCACCATTGGTGTTATAGAAGCGTTCAGAGAACGTTCTATGTATACGGTCTCAGAACGTTCTAAACGTTTTTAGAACGTTTTCAAAACGTTATACACATTTTCAGAACGTTCTAGAAAACGTACTATAAACGTTCTAAAATAGTGCAATTAAAAAAAAAAAAAAAAAAATTGTGACGTCATTATAAAAAAGCACCCCACTACTTTTTTTTTTTTTAATTCAAATAATGTTTCAGAAATTTTAACATACTTACTATTCCTTTAATTTCAACGTATATGCATGAAAAATTCCATATTCTACGACAGTAATTCCCAAAAAGTGTCATAACGTCGCTATATCCCTTAAAATATATCTTATATTTTTGCATTTAAAAAAAATATATATATTTATTTCCCCTAATCTGAAGAAAATGAAGATATAGTATTCATTACAAAACTTTGAATAAACACCATAAAATGCAAGAACTCGCAACAATTGTTTCGTGTCAAAAGAAGACACAACTTTTCTTCAGGCGAACAATGTAGACATGAGAGCTGCAAACAAGCACGTTGAGTACATTGAATGTGTTGCCGCTTTGTTTGTAACAGTTGCATTTTCTTGAATTTTATGGTGTTTATTCAAAGTCTTGTAATCAAAACTATTACGTCATTATCTTCAGATTAGGAAAAAAGAATTTTTTTTTTTTTTTTTTAATGCAAAAATTTAAGGAATTTTTTAAGGGATGTAGAGATGTTATGACACTTTTTGGGAATTACTGTCATAGAATATGGAATTTTTCATGCATATACGTTGAAATTAAAGGAATAGTAAGTATGTTAAAATTTCTGAAACATTATTTGAATTAATAAAAAAGTAGTTCATATCCCTGTTGTTGTTTGTATCATTATTCTTCATCTGCTATGCACAACTAAACTCTTGAATTATTTTGCTTGTTTTAATCCTTGTGACTCCAAATGCATCATTCTGTGAGTAATTTTAGTAAATTACTGTTTTAGTATTATACAATTTTACATAAATGCATTAAAATATAATATTATTATGTATATTAAAATTTCTCGAAATCTATTTAAATTTACAATAATAACAAAAATTTTTAATTTAATTTAAAAAAAATATTTTTACTGTTTTCCTAATAAAAGTTTTATTTTTCCACCGTTTGTACATTATTTTAGTTTAGCCATAGAATCTAGTCTGTGTATTAATTTTTAGATTCATTGATAAGTTAAAATTTTAAAGATTTTTTTATTTATATACTGAAGTTTGTTGGAAAGTTTTTTCATTTAAAAATGAAAATATTTTTAAAACATTAACTTATGAATGTATACACAAATTAATACCTAGAAGTATTTAGACTCTATTTCCAAACTATAATAATACATAATCGATGGAAAAATAAAACAAAACTTTGTTAAGAGGAACATCTAAAATATTTTCAAAAAATTAAAACTAAAAATTTTATTATTATTGTAAATTTAAATAGATTTTGAGAAATTTTAATAAACTTAACGATATTATATTTCAAAGCATATAGAATGCAAAACTGTATTTAAATAATTTATTTAGAGTTTAAAAATTTTCCATACATATGCATTGATATACAACAATATAAATAAAGTTTTCTCCAAAACTACTTAAATTTAAAAATAACAAATTTCAATTTTTTTTTTTTTTTTTTTTTTTTTTTTTTGAAAATTTTTTAAAATCTCTTTCTAACTAATTTTTATTATTTTCACCTGATTTTATATTACTGCAATGTAACAATAAATTCTAAATATATATGAGAAAAAAAAAATAAAGCGCAGATTATTTTAAAGCGCAGTGCTTTTCTTTGGGTGTGGATTCAATAATTTGTTAATGTTTTAAAAACACTTTTAAGCTTGAATGCTAAAACTTAAACTTCAGCTCTCAAACATAAAAATATTTATAAGAAATTAACTAATCATTCTACTAAAATATATCGTTAAACAATAGTAATATGAAACCAGCAAAAAACAAATTAAAATGGAACATTTTAAAAAATTTCAAAAATAATAATAATAAAAATATTTTGAATTTACTTTTAAAAATTTAAATAATTTCGGAGAAGTTTAAGCTCACATAATATTGTTATATTTCGATGCACATATTTATAAAATTTGTAATTCTTAAAATAGCTAAAATTGTAATATGTAAAATGAAATTAAACTTATCTTTTATCTGTAGATTTACTTCGTCTAGCAGCAAATCTTAACTGAATAAAATATGAAATTAAGCAGATGGTATCATTACACGACTCATTACTACTACTGTCTTCGCTTCGCACTTGTTTTGATTTTTGAAAATACATCCGGCTGGCAACCATACGAAAACTGAACGGTTGGCGAGATTCTGTAAAACATACGATTATTATTTTAATTCTATTATTAAAAAGAAATTATTTTACTTTTATTCTATGTATTATTATTTTTTTTAAAGGTTTTTAAAGTAAAATTTTGAAATTCGATCGTAGCTAAAATAGTAAATCCTTGTTTCAGAATGCCTATGTTACTTCAAATAAATTGCATTGTTATTTTAGTTAAAAAAAAAAAAAAAAAAAAAAAAAAAAACTAATCATCAAAACCAGGGCCTGTTTACCGAATAGGCCCGTGAAGCCCGGGCTTACTCAAGAATTTACAAGGGGGTCCCCCCAAAACTCACTTTTTAAAATATTTTTTTTAATAATTTTTTGTCCAAGATTTTTTTTATTTTTTATTTTATATACGAAACTTTTATCTAAACTGCGAAACTCACTAGGCAGTCATGTGTTTGTCTATAAAAAATTATTTTAAATGACATATTATTTTCTATTTATTTATTTATTTTGCATTCATATTAAATGCATTTTATGTTTTCTAAATCTAAAGTCCATAACTATAGTTTGAAATGAAAAAAGTTTTGATTTGAATAAAATTTAAGGACTTAATGTTTGATATTGCCTAAAATTATCTGCAGCATCCACTACCATTTTGTTATCAGGGTGCTTTATATTTCTTTTTAACTGACAAAGTATCTACTATACTATTAGGTATTATGTAATTACATGAGATTTGTGTGTATTCGAATGCCATTTCCTTTCTGCACTGTGTCAAATTAATATAGAATTAGCATTATATGTTAAATAATTAGTGTTCTGACATCATTTGCATAAAAATTAGACTAGATATGAACTTATGATTCTTTTTTTTTTTCTTTAAAAATTTTATGGTGAATAGTCACATTTTTTAAGCTTGCATAAAAATCTGTAGATATAACAAAGAATATAGATGATTTGTATAGAACTAGGGGGTGCCCCTGAATGACACCTCTCTTACCTCGTTTTTCAGTCTTAAACGGGCCCTGATCAAAGCAAAATGAAATAAAAATTGCATAGAAAAATTACAATCCCAATGAAAAAAAAAGTAACACAATAAAATTTTATATTTATTACTTTTTGTTTTGTTTTTGATCTTTAATTGAAGAAACTGCTTAAACGGTTTGAAACATAAACTATTGTATTATGTAATTTGAAAACAATATATATATATTATTCAAATATTACAGCAATTATGCATGTTTTATTAATTTTAAAAATGTTGCAATTCGCATAAATTATAAAACACTTTTCAAGTAATTTTTACCTTTATATTAATCTCAAGTGAAATTTACCTCAGTAATGACACATCAATTCTGTATATCGTTTTAATTAAGAAGGAAGAAATCCCACAAAATCTAGTTTTAGATCATTTATTTTATTTTATTTTTCTAAAAATGAAAGCATAAAATAGATTTTTTTTTTAAATTTATTATTGTGTATCTTTGAATATCGTTTAAAATTTGCATACGTCCTATATTACTATACTTTAAAAAGAAAGAAAGAAAAGGTATAAAAAAGAAGACAAAAGTCGAAAAGAATTTGACACACTGAAAATTTACTTTGCGTGAGTTCAACTTATATAGGGCATGAAAATGATTTCGGATCCCTATAAACCTATTATTAATACTGATCATATTCTACAGGAAACACAGTATTTTACATCTAAATAAAGTATGTTAATTTTGCTGTGATGTGAAGATTATACAACTTTTCAAATATGTTTTAAAGAAAAAAACATCCCATAGACTCTATTTCCTGAGATCCTGTACGTAAACGAAAACTACTTTTTTTTTTTTTTTTTTTTTTTTTTTAAATAAAGAATGCACCACAGTAAAGCTGAATAATATATCAGAGATGTTCTAAAATAATTAACTGAATTAGAGAACGGAAAGATAGATACACAATGGAACCAAAATCATAAACGCATTTTGATTTTGTTATAATGTTAAAAATGCATAAAAGAACTAAAAATGCTCTTTAAGAAGTTTTCACGTATATCTCCAAATGTATCTTAATATTTTTCTCTCGCAACTGAATCTTATGTTGATCATGCCACATTTTATACAAAACATGTTTTTCTGATGTTTTATGCAGCATAAAAATAAAACAAATATTTCTTTGGATAAGTATCTGTCATAGTCCATGACAGAGTCCTTTTCAGACATCCCGTACATTAAACAATAGCTTTATTTATATCATTTACAATTAAGAGAAAACTATAATGAACTTGGAAAAAAAAAATATATATATATATATATATATGTTTCAGAGTATCATAAAAACATTTTATAAATTAACCTCTCCCCCCCCCCCCCCGTAAAGAAAGAAAAAGGGGGGGAACGAAGAATAGACAAACCGATATCATATAATATTTTAAAATTTGCCGGAAAATGTTCTTTAAAAAAGTCTTATGTATTGATAAATAAACACACACACACATACATGAGAGATCCTACTGCGGAGATTTTAATATATTTATTTTTGGATAGTAATTGTCCCTCTAGTTTATTCCAAAGTATACAAAAAATTTCTGTAAGAAAAAAGTGGGACATAAAACATCAATAAATATACATAATACATAATAATATTTAATTATTCATCCACATGTGTCTTTAATTTTTTAATTATTAAATTTAATAATTAGTATTTGATCGGTTTAAGATTTAAAATATGAGTTTTAATTTTAAAACAAAAATTATCAGAAATTAAGCATTATTCAAATATGTTAGCTCTCCCAGGAAAGTTGAACAATATTTATGATTTCGATTTGTCTGTCTGTCTTTCTTGAGTATTTTTAGAATACCTTGAATGTGATTTTGTGTTAGCTATGAAACTGTTATTTAGCTCACTATGTCATGTTCTTTATTGAAAATAGTATGAAAGCACAGTTTTTTTTTTTTTTTTTTTTTTTTTTTTTTTTTTAATACAAGGATTTGAAAAAAGAATTCGGATACATTACAGTCTATGACGATTATTTATTTAAAGCGTATTATAATATTTTGAATCAGCACAAAAACAAACGGAATAAACATATATTATTTAAATTCACAAAAGCATTTTCTCTATAGATTATGCTACTGTTAGCAACGATTTGCATATTTGGCCACAAAGAAGTGTAATGGAAAATGCTAGAAATGCATTTTCAGTTGAGTTATGCATTTTTCAAAATTTCAAATAAAGTTAAGATTAATTAATAATCTTTGTTCGTCTGCCTGCGTTCACATTTCCATAAATAATTTAAATAATCTTTGAAATCAATATGTATCATTCAGGTTCTATAGCTAAAGTATAAAATATTTCTTACAAAAAATCTTGCACCTGATACAACTAATTTGTGTATAAAAATAAAAAATAATTCGAATAAACATTGGTCTAAAAAGAGGCATTTTAATTAATTAAATTTCAGCGTTTTTATGCTACAGTAATCATAGCGAATATAATATACATATTCCTGATTAAATAAATGAAAATAGCAAGATTAACAGTAATAATTCATTTAAAGAGCCACAAAAAATATGTGGATTCATTGGAAAATTGTCGATGTGCATTTGCATGTTCCTATGCGTTTTTTAAATAGGCATCCAAATAAACAGTTATAATTAAAAAAATGGGGGGAGGCTTTAATTCTTTTATATTATTAACAATGTAATTATGTAAAAACAAAGGAGAAAATCGCCACAAAGAGCGAAACACACGCCTAAGTTATAAACCACTGCCATCCGCATAGCATACGCAGATGTTTGTGGCTGCTGAAGTGCTGATAATGCAAATAGTATTATATTTATTCAACTCAAGCTTCCTTTTAAAAGCAAGGATTTATACATTCAAAAATTAAACCGTTATATATATATATATATATATATATATATATATATATATATAAAGTATATATATTAAGGTTTTTATGTACATTTAAAACAATAGTAAATCTAAAAAAAATAATGAATAATTAATTTGTAGATACAAGTAATATATAATATTTAACATGTATCTCGATACTTGAACAACTTTTAAATCACAAAATATTTCAGAATTAAATATATAATATATATATATATAATTACATCAAACTATTTTTTCTGATTTTTTATGAGCAAAAATAATGTAGTGAGAAAAAAAAATCATAGTGTCAATTTTTTTAAAATAATAATAATAATAAATCTATTGTGTAACAACAATCCGACTTCAATTACCCACAACTACACACATTATATACTGCTTTTGGATATAGTGTGGTCAAGAGACATAAAATTGATAGGCATTAAACATCTAACAATTTTTGAACAAATTGTCCTAACTTAAGACTTAAGAGCAATCTAATATATACCTATATCTAACAACTTCTCGTTTTTTTTTTTTCTCTCTCTCTCTCTCTCTCTCTCTCTTTTTTTTTTTTTTTTTATTTACACCATTTTCTCTGAGTAAAAATTTTCACCTTATTTAATCATTAAAACTTTATAGGAAATGTATGAAAAATTTCTATAAAATATTTCCGGTCAAAAAAAAAAAAAAAAAGAAGAAGTACAAATTGGCAGCTATACATACGGCGTTAAAAACACCCAAATAAAGTTTATATATCGAATTTAAAGAAATCGATAAAACTATTTTTTAAACACCAATTTCTGACCTACCTAATCCTGATGCCTAACAATTTTCCAGTAGTAACTAGAAATTACGAACGAAAAAACATGTAAAAATTGGGATGTGTTGCAAATTTGAAGAAAATCATTAGAGCCGTCTTTGAGATAGAATTTTATTCTCGCTTACGGTTTTACCTAAATTTGGTAAATTAACCGCGTTATCCTAAACCTAAAATCACATACAAATGGACGTCTAGATGGAAGTTAGAATGACGAGTCAGAAGAAAATCCACAGAGCCGTTTTTATGCACTTGCGAGTCTTTTTAAACAATATTATTCAATTATAAATTTTTATATTAATATTATATTTAATATTAACATTTTATGAAACAAAAAAATAATACAACTCAAAAATTATCTGAAAATTAGTTTTACATCATTCAAGAATATAAAACAGAAATTTTATTGCAAATATCAGATAAACAAAATTTAAAATTATGTTAAAAAACCAGTCCACCTCATCTCTTTTATTTTCCAACTAATATTATTTTTAAACGTATCAAGAAATTCAAGTTCATTTTTTTTTTTTTTTTTTTTTTTTTTTTCAAAATTTTTTATACATTATAAGTGGAAATGAATCGCTTTATAATATTCATTATAGTTCACTGAAACAGAACGTGTTATGACGGTGAACTATTTAACGTTTTTCATAAAACTTTAATTGCACGTATTATGGATGGTACAAAACACACCTTTTTAGAACGTTCCAAATAATACTATTTTTGAACGTCGAGTAGAACGTTTTTGTGACACGAAACACGGTGTTTGAACTATTGCAACCGTTATTAGACGTTCAGAGAACGTTCTGGTGCTACTTGGGTAAATTGGAATTTTCAAAATTTAAGTTATTGCAAAATTTAAATTTTTTAAATTATCATTATGGACAACCCAATTTCACCACAACAAAACGTTTTTGAGTTGTACGAGATACAAAATCCGTTTCCCAAAGCTGTTTCACAATATTTCATTATATTTTGTATAATGTAGTAAAAATCTCACATATTGTAAGAAAAACACGTATATAAATATATGACTTTAAATGTGTTATTTTGACGGCTTAATCACGAAACTGTGCTTAAAATTTTCTCTTCCGATGTTAAATGAAAATCGAAATTAATCCCATCGTATTATTTTCTTAGCTCAGATCGGTTTAAATGTTATAAAAATTATACTGACAATTATGAGAAAGATATGTAAACATTTTAATTTTCAAGTCAGAATTAGCTTACATTCGTAATCCTGTGTATTAAATTAAACATAAATAGAAATTTCATATTAATTAAATTAAATATACTTATAAACTACATTGCAGCAAAACTTTTGAAAGTCATGGATTTACAAAAATTCATAGCAGCGGAAAAAAAGTAAAAGTTAGTATTATCACATAATAACAATCATTAATAATAATTTAAATTAACAAAAGAATAAAAAAATGTGCTGTAATATTTATTTAAGTAATAAACTATGATTCTAAATATAATAATAATAATAATTAAAATATTAGAATTTGTAGACAGTTTTTTTCTGAAAAAGACAAAATTAAAAATATGTTGTTTGTGAAGCAATTGCGCTTGGATTAAAATAGTAATAATGACAATATTTTAGAGGGACTAAATGATAGGGTCCCTTTATTTCAAAATCATTTAATTAATATTTATAAATTACCATAACTGTTCTTAACAATCGAAACCATTTTGGATGTATAATAATAATAATAATAATCATAATAATAATAATAAATTATAAACGCAATAAATTTTAACAAGGCTTATAGAAAAATTTATGTATTGAAAAAAGAAAGGTGCTGTATTTGTGAAAAGTTCCCTCCCCCCCCCTTTTTTTTCTCTCTTTTGAATAGGAAGGGGGGGGAGCGGAAAGGAAAAATTAGGTTATTTGACTCCTAAATATTTTTTTTAATACGAGAGTTTACAAAAGTGTATCCAAGTATGAGATTATATTGCAGTTAGATAAAATGTTAATGTTTCAGACACTTTTATAATTAAATATAGCTTAACAACACATTGAGTGTACATTTAGTAAATAAATCAGAAGAGTATGTGTAGTAATTTGAAATTTTCACAGTAACAGTCTATTTTATCACTGTTAGTAAGAGACGATGAATTACATCGATTCTTATGAATAGAGTTCACACCAGCGAGAAAAAGTTAGTACGAAAAAAAGGCCACTTAGATTTGATTATTGGCGAAAATTATGACTGGTCGACCAAATATCTATAGATAGTTAGATGAATAATTATTTTTACCTATTCATACTGAAAAAAATCAACATTCTTTTGAAAAATTAACACAATTACTTTCACTTTAACAAGGGTGTTTCTGTCCCCGGAAATTGCTACCAGAATTTTTTAATAGTGATATTATTGGTAGTTTTCTAGTAAAGCTTAGCAATTAAATTCAACCAAAAACACAATTAATTACTGGTGGGAAATAAAATAAAAAATCCGGAACGCAAACACCCCTGCTTTAAGCTATTCCAAACATTAAGTGATTTTCAATAAATTTAAATATTTATTTCTTCAAGTGTAAAAAGGTAAAATAAAGTTTTTAACAGGCAAATGTAGTTGAAAAATAACTAAACACGTGGATCGGGTTGGCTTGTGGGGATTAAAGTCGATTGACTGCACTAGGGTCCCTCCATTGGGGTTATTTCTAAGGAGCCCTAACCCGTATAAATTTCAGAGAAAACCAAGGGAAACTCCGAACGGGGCTACCGAGCGCAACCTGGGATCGAACCTGGCATCTCACGTCTACCAGTTTTGAGCGTAGAACCGCTCGGACGTGGAACTCGTAAGTTTACTTCCTTTTTCCCCGAATAAAAGCTGGCATAAAAAAAAAGAAAAGAAAGAAAGAAATCTACGTAATAAAACTGTCTCCCCCCCCCCTAAACAAATTACAAACGGAATACCAAAAACTAATTGCTTTTCTAAGATAAAGCCGAAGGCTGCTCTGCTATAGGGAAATGTCCATACCTGGTAAAATTTACAGTTAGCCCCGCCTTTTTTCACACAAGTATATTTTAAAAGTATTTTTCTTACTTCATCGTAATTAGATATTGGAGAAAATTTCATTAAAATCATATTGGTGTAAAAAAAGGATTGGGCTAGCAGTACTCCGTTATAAATTATAAAGGTTACCAGGTAAGAAGTGCCTCAATTCCTCCAAAAATTCTCTCAGCGAAAGCAGGTGTGGAAAAAAAGAGAAAGAAAAAATATTTGGACTTTTTTTTTTTTTTTTTTTTTTTTTTTTTTTTTTAATTTGGAAAGATTGATATGACGAGTTTTGAATTCACTGAGTACCTTCTGTACTACAAAGTTTTCAAATAAATAAAACAAAAGTAGCCAGATAAAATGTGCAAAATAATAATTTTTTTTTCGTGTAGATATATTATATTAATGCAATTCAATTTATTTTATTTTAAATGACGAATTCAGCAGTCAGTTTATTAAATTTCAAATACATGATTTTTAGCTGTTTAATAAAAATTGTTACATTTTCAAAATGTTTTTATTTGAACATTTTTCACAATTACAAATACTAAGAAATCGGTTATTTTTACGCGCTTTAGACAATTTATCACTTTTTTAGTTTCTTTTCGAAGTGCAGTTCAAAAAAGAAATATAATCCTTGGTATAAATATAATATAAGTTTGCTTTTTAAAAGTTATTATTTTAAAAATATTATAGCATATTACACATATGTTATAACAAAAGTACATTTACAGACCGAAATTTTTTGAGAATAGAGAGATGACTTGATCTAAAAATGTAAATAATAATAACAATAATAATAATAATAGTAATAATAATAAACCAGAATTAATATAATAAAAATATATATTTAAAAATAATGAAATTTTTAAAAAGAAAAAAAAAATTGTTTTTGTAGAATATTTACCATCTAAGTTTTAAAACAGTTATAATGTTTTATCGTAACTCAGATATTACCACTTTGGAGCTGTATCTGTTAAAAATACTAGATGCAATTATTAAATCCGTAAAACACGATCTTATTGTTTATTTAATATATTGAAAAAAAAAAAAAAAAAAAAAAAAAAAAAAAAAAAAACTTACATTTTAGTTTTGTATAAAAAAAATTTGCATTTATACTTTACTTAGTTTCTCATAGATGGCAGCACTAAAAATCCACATTCGTATTCTCGTTTTTCCTGCTGAGCTAGTATTGCAACATGTATCCTTCCTTTACGATCACGTAAATTTCAACATTTACCGATTGTCGATGGATAATTTTTCTATTAATATTTAAATGTGATAGCAAAAATAAAAGAGATATTAAAATAATATTTAAATGATAGTTGAGAAAAAATGAACAAATACATAAAAACAATAATAAAAATAGATAAAAGTAAAATTTATGAAAGCACGTGAACTTATGCCTATTTTATGTTTA
The DNA here is from genome assembly GCA_963930645.1 of Salticus scenicus. Classification (NCBI taxonomy): domain Eukaryota; kingdom Metazoa; phylum Arthropoda; class Arachnida; order Araneae; family Salticidae; genus Salticus; species Salticus scenicus. Next base: position 368,797,277 of record OZ005649.1, on the reverse strand, counting down.
TTTATTTATTTTTTTAATTTTATTTAATTCTTGAATATATATATATATATATATATGACTCTGTGTTTATAACAATTAACTAAGTGGACAGCAGAGGGGTTCATTCTCTTTTAATACCATATGGTTGTAAAAATTAATATTATTTTACTAAATATATAATACATTGCAATATTTTTCAAATACATGTATCTACGCATTATAGAATAAGAGAGTAATGAGGAGAGCAGATTGTGAGACATTTTTGTTTACTTTTCCTATTTTGATTGGAGTTTATACCCAGGCCGCGCTCATCGGCTAGCCTTTCGAAATTATTTGTGGTTTTCTTCGAAACTTGACTAAGAACCGGTTAGGATGCCTTAAAAAGGTCCCCACTGAAAGATTCCTACCCTAGCTTAAGTCCTAAGTTTAGGTAACTGATCTTATTTCCTAGGCTTGTAAAATGTTTCATTGTTGAATGTATTACTGCATTTTTATTTATTTTCATAACTCAGTTTAAATAGAGATTTCTGTTGTCATATTTACAGAAGCAAAATGTTTTACTTTAATCACAAATGTCTAATAAGCACAATTTTTAATAGTCACAAATGTTTTATATGATGAATTTAAAACATATTCAACTAATTAAATAAGTAATAGAATTAAAGTTCTTTTTTTTCAATTTTAAAACTTTACATAAAGTTTTAAAATTGAAATTGGCATGTCTTATAATAATTGGATAATCTGATAATATATTGAAATAATATATTATTATGTAATACTGAAATTATAATATATTGAAACATATATATATATATATATATATATAATAAGATAATCTTATATACAATATATTGAAATAAGTATAACTTTATTTAAATTAGTATAATATTATGCATAATTTAATATATACAGAAAAATGTATTACAAATCTATTTCTTATATATCTAACACTGCCATATAGGCGTTATTATTGTAAAATTGAACTCTGAAGAGAATATTTTGCCTTAATAATTTAGATTCTGCTGAAAAGTAAATAAATAAAATATGTAATATGGGTCAGTCTGTCGTCAAACATAGGTGTGTTTTATTCATTAATATTGGATTTCAGAATTTTCCAAATGAAAAAATCCTGACACGTCGTAACAAAGAGACACGTGTATTAAAAAGAGCTAACTAACTATAACACAAATTATTTATGTTGAACAACATGTATTATATTCCCTGTTTTGCTATTAAAAACTCTCGTAGACCTATCCGTTCGGAGTTTTCCGTGGTTTTCTCTGAAGCTCGGGTAAATACGGCCTTGGCACCTTACAAATTGCCTTTCCTCGGAGAGTACACATCAAATGTTTAGAATATTTCATTAAATAATAATCTGTTATAACAGACCTAATTGTAAAATGTAGTTTTAGAATTTTTTTTTTTTTTTTAAATGCCATAATGTCTTCAAAAATAAACTATCTTTAAAGTGATTATATATATATGTGTGTGTGTGTGTTAAAATTCCAAAATAAAAAACAAATTCGCATATTGCAGTTTGGTAGCGTAATACTGCAGTTTTGGTGATGGTTCCACTTAACCTTTTAAAGTTCACTACATATTTTCTTTTGAAAATTGTGAAATTAATTTAAAAAACGACTTTTAGACGCATCACTGAATATAAATTATATTCATAATTGCAAAACGTTTAGTACATATAAATTATTTAAAAAGAAAAAAAAAGGTATATATAATACCCACATACATACTTTTATACCTATATATATATATATATACATATATATATATGTATATATTAATATAATTCCAGAAAATTATATTGTAAGAAATTGCAGAAAATCCAGGAAATGTTCATTTTCTACTCTTGTCTTAAGTCTTTCGAAATTCGACCTTTACTGGAGTTTGGTTTCTCTCAGAAACCAAACATTTTACATAACTTTTCGGACATTTCTGTTTATTTATATAAAAAATTGAAAGTTGCAATTTATGTCTGAGAAGGATTATAGTAAGTTCATGTGCTATTATTTAAAATATTTTTCATTTTTTTAAATTGATACAATTTTAGAAAATTAAAGTGACTTCTATATCTGGCTGCAGCTGAAATAGCATTTTGGATTTTGCTGTAGTGCTGCCATATGCTGCAAAGAGAGTGAATAAGAGTTTAATATTCTATTAACACTTTTAAAAAATTGCTGGGAAAAAAATGTGCAATATTTGGTTTTTGAGCGAAACCAATGAACGTTAAAGGGTTAATGCATACCGTCATTAAACGGACTTTTCAGTGGCCGTTTCGTTCCGCCCTCCACAAGCACTGAGCTAGAATGTACGCAGTGATAACTTCCTCTTGAATAAGAAATTGAATTGAATTGAAAGTTACCACTCCTTACATTCTAACTCAGTGCTTGCTGATAACGGCACGGAACTGTCACTGTAAAGCTCGTTTCAGTGCAGAAGAGCAAGACAGATTTTTTTAGTGCAAAATAGCAAGACTAATTATTATTGCTCCTATGAACAATAATTCCTCTTGCTAATCAGCACTAATGGCGGTATGCCTAACGATACCGAAACTACAGTATGCAGATTTTATTTTGTAAATTGACGTTTTTAACATTGATGTATAAATAATTACTGCATCTGTTTAGCGTTTCATGTTTTTATATGATATAATTTCCTATTAAAATCTATTACTCTAAGAGGCAAATACTTCAATAATTTGAATATATATCTGTATTTTGTAAATAATAATGTAAATCGTAATAAAAAAATACACTATAAATTTATTAAGTCTAATAATGATTAAATTGTTTAAAACTTTCCGACTCAGTGAGCCCGGTATAGGATCACTTAATCAACCTCATTTTAAATGTTGAATGTATGTCATAAAAGAAAAATAAAGTTAATTGAGAAATTACGTTTAACCTTGTCTGTTAATAAAATAATATACATTAGCACTACAGACTTCAATTCACACATTTTAAATGCAGTAATGTTTTAAAAATTTTTATTTTGTACTTCACTGGAATGCTTAAATCACAATTTTTTCTAAGTTCATCTGAGGCAATGGGCGCACCCATAAAATATAAAAGACAATTGCAAATAATACACCTGAATTGTCTAAGAACTTTTCAGACAGTTTATAATTACAGTTTTTTTTTTTTTTTTTTTTTTTTTTTTAATTTCAAATTTAAGTGTCTGACTTCCGAAGTTCATCTGAGCATTGGTGCCTCTTTGCGTACACCCACAAAATTTAAATGCCGGCTGTAATCTTTACAAAATGGTACATGTTAACTATTCTAGACATGTTAAGACTGCTTATAAATAGCTTTTCTGAAATTTTAACTTTAAAAGGTAGTGTGCCGGAAATGTTTAACAACCTAAATCGAACTTCGTAATTCCAATCAAATACATTGATTTAAAATTTTATGAAAAATAATTTGCTCCTTGTGCGATATTCTGAAAATTTTTAAATAGTTTATATTCTTTGACATTTAAATAAAATAAAAATAACGAAATAAAATTAATGCCAGAAATGCAATCAACATAAATTTACACAATCACAAATGCTATCATTATTACTTATGCTATTTTTTGTCTTAATATATTCTAAAATTATATATAACATACGTTTGAATCAAGAATATATTGTATATTTTAAAAATTTCCAAAGCTTTTTGTATATTTTCGAAAAAAAAAAAAAAAAAAACCCTTAGTATTTGCATATCGCATATAGGGTAGGTGCTCCAGTGATTGGCATGCTCCAGTAATTGACATCTATCCCGAAATAATTAATAAATAAGAAAAATAATAAAATCATATATTTTACGTATAAGAATTTTAACAATTTATGTCAAACACTGGAGCATAGGTTGCTAATAACTGGTAAAATGAATAACTAGCAGTGTTAAACACTGGAACATAGGGTGCCAATTATTGAAAAAAAATGAAAAAAAAAAAACTGGCAGTGTCAATTACTGGAACATTGAGTGGGTGTCAAATAAAATTTCACAATAAATAAATAAATAAATAAATAAATAAATGTTATCAAATGTATATATTTTAACATATAAGTGGTTCTGAATGTCTTTCATGCCATATGTACCAACTTAAGATTTCTAAAAAATATTTTCTGATGACTAGAACATTAAAAACATCAGAGATTATTGCTCTAAAAGTGTCAATCACTGGTGCACTTACCCTAACATATTTTTATGTATATTGTCCACTTTTGTCAGTACTGGATATGGATGTTTAATAATTTTAGATTTACAAAATCTTTTCAGGTGATAAGACGACATGAATGGAATATTTTAATAGGTGACAGTGATAGGAATCAGTTCTTTAAAATTAGTTTTTATAGGCTTTTTTAATTATCGTCAAGATAGGAAAAACTAATTAAACGAGATATTGTAAGTTACAGAAATTTCAAGTATATTTAATTTTCAGTGCTCATAATAAGTTAGGAAAGTTTAATTGAAAATCTATTTTTAGGAAAGCCTCAGTTCATTAAATTGTTATATCAATAAAATTTCCTTTTGTGTACACTGCTTCCATCACGCCGTTAATTTTTAATTTATCTTTTAATATTCACAAGAAGTTAATTAAAATTTTCGTAAAGATAATTTTTCGTAGTGTTATGAAACATTTATTAGACATATTTTACTATTTTGTAATTAACCGAGATATTTATTTAAAATGGCTAGCATTAAATTTTAACGCGTTAAAAATGGTTGAATGGGAGAATGAGTTTATTTAAAGCGAGCGTTGTTACTAGAGATTAGGGAAATTTAGAGAAAATAAATAAATAAAAAATATTAAAAAAATACTGATTATAAATATACATCATAAGTATTTACGAAAAAAAAAAAATATATATATATATATAATGGGAAAATTTTACAATTGGATGGAAAAACGTACATAGCAAATGTTTAATTTGTTTTTTAGTACAGATTGCTGGTGATTTATGTATTACTAGAATAAAGAAACTTGTTTTTTATGTAAATAAAAAGAAAGAACTATATTCTTTTCCTTTTCTTCGTTTAATATTTAATATTTTTATGTTGCAATATCAAAAACCAATATCTCTCCATTCATTCAAAGTATTAATGAATATAAACTATATAATTTTTTTATGTAATATCTTAAATATTTTTAAAATATTTTCATATTTGAGTTCCTATATTTTTCCATCCATTTATACAGAAATTTTAAGTTTTTCACTGCATTAAAATTACTAATTTTACAACCTGTAGGAAAAAAAGAAAAAAGTCAAATAGAACAAAATATTTGGCCAATGTATGTTCTTCAAAAGTATCTGCTATTTATTACATGCTTAGTTAGATTTCAATCTACAAATTGTTTAGAACCTATTAACATGATCAAATAAAAATTTGCACAAGATTCGTGGCCCATCATGGAATTCACTAAATTTATAATCTGGTATCGTCTATTATTGCCATAGATATAGTAATAAGACATAGATTGATCATTGGAGGGTAAAAGTGATACCATTTTACTCGGGAAAAGACGGCCATTTTACTCTCTTATGGATATATTTTCCCGAGTGAATATACACGGTAATACGTACAGGTAATTTAGCAAATAAAATTTATGAACTAAAAGAGAATGAAAAACTCCAGATACCCCCTTTTCTTTCTTTCTTTTAAATTTCCCTTCCTTTCCTTTCCTTTCCTTTCTTTCTTTTTTTTTTTTCTATACTCTAGTATACTCATGTCTGCACTAAACGCTTTCTTTCGGCATTTATTATTATCATACTTCTTTTAGGCAAAAATAGTCGGCATTCATCATGAAAAATAATTTTAATAAATTATAATTTAATAAATTATTTGTATGGCGTAAATTTGTATAGGATTATATATGGAAGAAAGTCTTGTGGTGGTCACAACATACTCCTTATATATTAAAACTTCCGCGACTACTAAGTATATTTAAAATAATTTTGAGCATTCCATATTACTTACTAATATAAAATTTGAAAATATATTAAAATTTGAAAAAAGTATTCCATTAAATATGAAGACAGTAATTATTTCATAATAATAACAAAGCAACTGATTATAAAAATTATATTTTACATAAATTACTAATTACTTGAATATAACTTATTTATGAAAACTTATCCCATTTCTTTTCGAATATTTATTAGAACACTTAAAAGCCGCGCAATATTTCGGCATTTTCAAAATTCATTACCATTCTATTCTGTTATTATTTTCAAGTTTTAACTCTCTAATGACTGATGCCAAAAAACTTTTTCGGCATCAGAAATCTTTGCTCGTTAACATGGGGATGATAGATCGATATAAATTACTATATATATGATTATTGCATCAAAAATTAAAAATCCATTCTGGTACTTAGGAGTGAAAGCACAATGAACGATTACCGTAGCTGTTAAGGAAAACGCTTGAGTGAAAGAAAAGATTTTTATAAATAAAATATTCAGTTAATTTATTGGCTTTTATAATTGTAATTATTCATGCGGCATAGCAAGTTTTTGATTGTTATACTGTTAATTTATGAATAATAATAAAACCTTAATAGTAATGCATTGTGTTTCTTTATTTCACATCCTATCATTCAAACGTATCACGTACATTTAATACGGTCTGCCTGAATAAAATGTATTTCAAAAATCGCTCGCAAAAGCAATATGGGTATACAGACCTGATTTAGCCGGTACTATTGGATTACTTGAATGTAGCTATATAAATCCCAAGAAGTTAGTACCGGGAGAGACTTGTTTTACAGAAATTAAATGTACCTCTGAACTGAGGTCCTGTCACTGCACAGTGTCTGAGAAGCATTATGTTAATTTAAAGCTTAATTTTTTTTCTTTGAGAAAATGTAAATTGCATATAATGTTGATAAATAAGTAACAGGTGAATATTTGTTAGCAAATCGTTTGATGAGCAAAGTAACAAGTTGATGAATAAATGCTGATGCAATTTGACCCTTTATTTTTAAAAGTGATGCGCAAAAATTAAGAAGTGAAATGGAATTTTAAAAGAAGATAAGTCACAATAAAGATTCCCCTAAATATTAAAAGTAATCATAAAAACTATGAAATAAATTATCCAGCACAAAATTTTGGGTAGTCTATTTTGTTTTTTTAACTGTAGTAATATGTTAGAATGTAACAATTTATTTAACGTTTGGTTACAGTAAAATTATATTCCGGATATTTTTCAACTAAAAAATTTTATAAGTAATGTTTTTCATAGTTTTCTAATAATTTTCAGAAACTAATAAAATAAAAAATAAAAATAAAAATAAAATAAAAATAAATAAATAAATAAATAAATTGCAATTCGTAACTACTGGTTGAAAAATATTCGTAATACAAACACTCTTGATTAAAATAAAGGACTTTATCATACGCAATATATAAATAATTCAGTAAAAATGTATCACAAACAATGTTTAACTATTTTAAAATTGCTTTATTTGAATTCAATTTTCTTATGTATATATTAAACTTTTACACCATTCATAAAATACATACGCCTGCCACGCAACGAAGTGCTATCTAATCATGTGGTAAATTGCGTTTCCTATATCATTAACTAGATTTTATGTTAAAATCGATTCAGGTATTATCGATTACAGCTCATTTATTATCTGCTGATTAAGCTATAAAGTCGTACCTGAGGCGAAGTAATTTATGGAGGGTAAATTCCCTTCTGCACGATCATCCATTTTGTTTCCAACCGAAGGACGAAATTGAAATTGTCCAATTTATGTAAAACATTCCAAAAGTATAGCTTAACACATATATATTTTTGGATTTTGTTGCTATGAAAAATCCTCGTTATACAATAAATAAATAAATAAATAAATAAAACAGCGTAACTGTTGCTACTGGCAAGAGTTTGAAGATGTTCATAAATCAGAAATCTAGAATATCGTTTCTAACTTATATTTCATTACGTACTGTCAGGTATTGTCTGTTTCACTATAGACAAAATATTTAAATAAATTATTTAAGAAAAAAAAAAAAAAAGATTCACCATTTTTCTTACATAATTTAATAAAGAAAAACTAAAAGAAAAAAAAATATTGAAATTGCTCAAAACTTCGCTTTGGATCCCGGCTGTCTTTTGTGACGTCTTCCTCGCCAGGCTGTGTTTATATCTTGTCTTTACTTTTAGCGGCATCGACTTAACCAGGTAATTCAATTTTGGTATTTATCGGGTAACAGATGGTGCTGTCTATGTTCAAGAACTACGATTTTACAGATGGCTACATATATATTTTAGCAACTACAGAATATTTTAGTTGCCACGACATGTATTACTAAGACCTAGTAGCGGGAGCCAGTTTTTATAGCCTTTGCTTTATCATTTTAAAATTATAAGTAAAATAAAATTTAATTACATTTTTTTACTAATTATAATAATTACTAATTATAATATAAAAATATATATAATTTTTCTATAAATTATAATAAAATTTTAATCAGTTTAATCTTTTCTACTATAATAACATTTGATTTCGGTAGACAATAAATTAAAAATAATAAATATTTCCCTTTCAAAGAAATTTTTAGGTCACCCCAAAAACGATTAATTTTATCAAAATAAAACATCATATATTATGAAAAATAAATAAATAAATAAATAAATAAAACGATTGGTTTGCTTAGGAATATATATCAGCAGATAGAGAAAAATTTTCACATTTGAAATGCACTATTGTATTGAAATCGGAATTATATATAAATTATATTTAATTATGTGACTTAATCTAAAACATATATGTATAGCATGTTAATCGTGGCTAAGGAATGAAGAAGATTAAAATAACAGAAAATTTCGAAAAAAAAAAAAAAAAAAAAAAAAAAAAAAAAGTAATAAATCGAAATGGGAAAATCTAAAAAACATCATGAGTTGCACACCTGCATAGTTTAGTCTATGCCTCTGCCAAGTTTTGTAGATCTGCGATCAATGGCTAGAATTCCACAGAGCCCAAAGACACATTCACTGGCACCACTCTTTATTTATATATATAATGTATACTAGTATTCCATGTTATTAATAGTAAAAAATATTTTATCTATGAAAAAGAGCAGAAATTTCTTTCTCTGTTTAAACATTCAATAAAAAGAGTTATTTACGTGAATAATCGCCATTTTGTTTTGTTTGTTTGGTCTTTATCTAGATTTATTTCATGTGAATAAATGTTATTCATTAACAATAGATATTATTCTCTAATACATGACTACTACTAAAAATTCAGTCAGTAAAGATATACCTCTAAAATTAAGATTTCCGAAAACAGACCCCTCTACTTACTCTGCAAATATTTTTTATTATCATTCTAAGCGAAACTTGCTCATCCAGATACTTTTAATTAACTTTAAAGCTTTTGTAATATTTTTAATTAATACCTTTTTAACTGATCGTAATAATTTAATTTAAATGGCCAGCTCAGAATACTTGGGTTATTTCGCATTTTTTCGTGCCCTTCTCGTCTTTCTGCGTTTAGCGGTCCGTGAGCAGAGAGCTGATCATATTAACAAACAATAAGATATTTAGTATTATATATGCATATAAATAAACACGTACACCTATTTACACACGTATATACACAGATATTAACATGCATACTACGCATACGCACATTTTTATGTAGAGGTTGGTTCAAAAGGTTATGCATAATGGCACGTGTGGGTAAGTCAGGTCATGCGGAGTAAGGATTACATAGAAACTGGGGGTCGGAAACCCAATTGTAACCCGCTACAGGGCAGGAGACTACAGGGTAGATTTGGGGACTTTTTTATTCAACTATCACCAATAATTTTGAAAAGGGATATTTGATATTCATAATAGACGGTTAATCTTCGAAGTTATTAGGCAACTGCTGCATTTAAAATTTATTGGTGGATATTGAAGAAAAAAAAAAATCCCCAAATCTGGCAAAATTGCTACAGGGCGATAGGCTCTGGACATCATACGCACGTAAAAGACGCAAGTGACAATGTGAATCCTGTATCACGGTTAACATGGCTCATATTGAGCACTTCTTATCAGTTGTAATATTTTTCATTTGTATTTTGCACTTCGATTATGTTTGTTGTCAAATAAATGTCTTTTTTACACCGCTTGTTATCTTTTCTTTGCGTGGAGATCACGATGAAATTACACTCTCACGATCGCGTTTCCAACCCCCAGTTTCTATGTAATTTTTACTCCTCGCGGCCTGACACATCCACACGTGTGATTTGGTCACGACTTTTGAACCCCATTGAATAAATATTTATTAAAACATGCATACTGCACTGACATTAGAAACACATTTTCATAATTATTAATATAGCCGTTTAAGACAAAATTTTGCATAAAAATATCAAAAATATCACCTTAAACAAATCATAGCAAAATTATTATTTATTTTATATTATTTTATTATGAAAAAAAAAAACAATCAGGGTAAAATTTATATAAATATATGGGAGAATCGACATACGCTTTCGGGGGATGTAAATTTTAATATGGGGAAATTTTCAGTACTTTTAAAACGAGTGGTTAAACCCTATTTCTTACATAATTTGAAGTAAAGTCTTCATATTTCTTTTGAATGTATCTGTTTTCATTTTGTCTGAATCTCCACTCGCAACATTTGTCTTTGAATTCTCTGTTAGGTATGATAGAAAATATTGGATAATGTTTGAATTCAATTTATTATCGTCATATAAGAAATTATTTTAAAAGACAAGTTGTTGCATAAGCAGTAATTAATTTGAAAATGTTGAATAAATTTATATTTATCATAGTATGATTTTCTGCTGTGTAATGTACATTAAAACTTTTTAATTTCATATTATATTGCATATCAATATGCAATTTCCATTCGCCATATTGTACTATATCTCCCATGATTAAGTTCAAAATTTTATCGGCTTTTGCTTTGCGCATAATTAGGCGTATTTTTTTTTTTTAACATTATTTAATCATTCCGTAGTTATTCAGTATTAAATCAGACATGCTCCTGTTTCTAATTTATTCCGCAGCATTTCTAGTAAACGCTGTTTGCAACATAATTTTTCTTAAAAAGTACTTTTCTTCTTATTTATTCGTAGCTCCATATTTCCGAAAATTACTCTAAAAACTAGTATGTTGTTGCCTCCAAAATACTTTCTTTTATATTTATATAACCTTATACAAATTCACGCTATACAGAACATTTGTTAAATTATTATTTATTAAAATTATTTTCTATGATGAATGGGGACATTTTTCATTTAAAAAAACCTATGACTGAATTCCGAAAACAAGTCAATTTTGTACTAATATCAGAAGAAAAGTGATTTTTTTTTTCTAAGTCGTTTTTTTTTTTTTTTTTTTTTTTTTTTTTTTTTTTTTTTAATGAAAAAAAAGATTGATAACATTGTTTTAAATTATCATAGATCTGTGGTTCAAAATTCATTTTAAAGGTATCGACGAGTTCTTTCGATAGGTACCCATACTGAAATTTTACACCCAAGGGGGATAGGGTGGTCCTACATGCACACATTTTTTTTTTCTAGTTTACTATTACTATTATCAATAATTCATATTACTTTTACAACCATGCGTTTAAAATAAGTATCATTATGTATATTTATATCAAATTTTGTCCTATACTGCCATGTTGAAAATTTAAAAAAATGGGATTACAGCGCCACCTGTTGAGCGATTGGTCCCTAAATATAATCAGTACCAGTTTAGGTCAGGGCCCAATTAAATACCAAGTATGGGTAAACTTCGTTCATTGATTCGTGGAATACAACGTCCAAAAATTTTTTGGTACACGCACAGACACACGTAAAGACAGACAGGTAGGCACATAGACATTTTCTAAAAACAGTCAAATCGTATTCAGGGCATCTGAAAACTTGTAAATCAAATCGAGAACTGGAGTTCGAAAATTTTCACGAATCCAATACTTTATTCTTATATACATATTGCAGAAAGTAATAAAGTGGTGTTAAAAAAGTCAGGATATTAATAATGCTTCACAATGAATTAGAAAGGGTGGCATTTCTGTTAAGTATTGAACAAAGTAATCAATGAAATATAAATACATTTTCATTATATTAAAATTTTGCAATATCCTTGTAGAAAAAGTCTATTTCAAAATTACTAACTCTACAATGATAATATCAGAAAGCCATTAATGTTTTGTTTATCGTCGAGATATGCGTTAGTACAACAAAAATTATTCCACGATTTAAAACTTGTTGTGTTCCTATAAAACTAGTTGGCATAGGTGGACTCTGCTCAGTTCCCCATCATATGTATGTTCTCATAAATTTCTTGTACAGGACATATTATATACATGTTCAGAGAAATGAATTTGACGAAACGCTTGACACAGTGACAGAACGAAATCCTCGCCTAATAGGCTACCCACCATTCAGTTCCATATATTATTCTAATCTATTAATTTATTTTATTGGGATCAATTTCGTAGTTGATTTTCATGCTACTATTTCCAAATCAAATTTTCCGAAAATGCGTTTTTATATGAAATATCGCCCCATTTTGCTATGTTGATAAAATCTTAAATTTCGGGTAACTTACGAAATTTCTCTATTAGAATATTTGTAGTCAATCATGTTCATACAAGTATCATAAATGTTATTTTATTGTCTGATATATTTATGATCCTCAAAATGGACGTTTATGCTCGATTTTGCCTTATTCTGCCATTTTAAATAAATCGTAAATTCCAAATAACTTATGAATTTTTTAAATTGGAAAATTCATACTCTATGGTATTCATCCAATCATTCTGAATAATATTTCAAAAGTAGTTTGACATCTTTATGATGAAAATATCCCTCAAGATTGACGTTTGTGTAAAATTTTGCCCTATTCTGTTTATAAGAAATTAGTAAAATTCTAAAAACATACGAAATTTTTATATTGGAAAATTCATAGTGATTAATATTCATGCCATTATCCTAAATAATATTTCTAAAGTAGTTTGACATCTTAAGATGAAAATATCCCTCAAAATTAACGTTTCTGTGAAATTTTGTCTTACTCCGCCATGTTAAGAAATTCGTAAATATCCAATAACTTGCGAAATTTTTAAAGTAGCATATTTATAGTAACTGATGTTCATTTCGGCATCAAAACTAATATTTTAAAACTGGTCTGACATTTTTACAGCAAAAATTTTTCATTTAATGCAAGTTTAAGTGAAATTTTGCCCTATTCTCCCATGTTAAGAAAGTCGTAAATTTCAAATAACTTACGAAGTTTTTTAATTCGAATGTTGCAAATAAATAGGATACTTGCCAGTGTCGAAAGTAATATTTTAAAACTTTTCTGACCTCTCTGCGATCATTTGTTCGTGAGATATCGTGTAAACAGTCTAACAAACTAACGGACTAACAGACACCCTACAGACAGACACCATACAAATTTTGTCAATTTCGGATTCCTCACAAAACGTGTAAAAAAGACAAAAAACCGAGGTCGAAAATTTTCACGATTACCTAAGTTCTCCATACCTATAGTATGATGGGGAACTAAAACTGATAGGTTCGTTCAAAATTAAATGTAATATAGTTTCGAATTTTTAGAAACGGTAAGTGATAACATATTGCAATTTTATGTTTTTTTTTTTTTTTTTAAATAAATATCCGACATTATAATGCGATATATATATATATATATATATATATATATATATATATATATATATATATATATATATATGTATATATATATATATGTATATATATATATATACTATAAACTATTGATCATCCGAGAAATAGGATGATTCGTCAATTGCGAATAAGAGAAATACGCAAGAAATCCACAACTCGAAAATGTTTTCATACAATTTTTATATAGAGACTACACATAAAAGTATGACTTAAAAAAAAAGACTTTTGTACATTTGTACTTTTTTTTTCTTTTGTTTTAGCTATACATAAAAATACACACGCGCCCAAAAGAAAACAAGTTCTTCCGGCTCATTTGAAAGGGTAGGTTGATTTCTTTTTTCTTATCAAGTAGCTGCCATTTTGAAATAAAATGGCGGCTACAAATTATTAATTGACTTGTGTGCTATGTACATATGGAGTTTTAAGCAAATAGGCTCATAAATCGCTTTTTATGAAAATTTGAAATTTTCAAGTGGCTTGCACTTGGAAACGAGATGGTGAGCTAAGTTGACAAACAAATATAGCAAATGTATTTCAGAGATAAATCTACGATACAAATTTAGTTCGAATTAATTCAGAATTTCAAAATTATAGCAACTTGGAAACAAAATTGCGGAGAAACTTGGCCACCGAAATCATAGATATTTGAATGATAAATCCATTTTTGAAGTTTGGTTCGGATTAATTAAGTATTTCAAAAGTTATCGTGATAACAAATTTTCGAGTGGCCGCCACTTGGAAACAATATCACGGTGCAAGTTGCCCAGAAAACTCATCCAAGATATTTGAAGCATAAGTTAACTGCCCAACTTTGGTTCGAATCAGTGCAGTCTTTCAAAAGTTATTGTTATGACAAATTTTCAAGTGGCAGTCTAAGTGGCTGTAACTTGAAAACAAAATGGCGGAAAAACTTATCAGTGAAATCATCCAAGATATTTGTATCAAAAGTTCACTCTCAAACTTTGGTTCAAATGTCTCACAATGGTTTTGTCCCATATCAAGATTTGATTGATTATACGTATTAGAATCTGTGATAGTCTTCCTTAAACTGAGGAAATCGCTATATAGCAGCCCCTGTTGTTGAGAAATTGACACCAAAAATTGATTAACAGTAATTTATGTCAAGGTGCATCCACATATAAAATTTGAGGCAATTTTACGCAGTAGTTCTTGAGATATAGCTCTCACTTAAATTGTGAAAATCGCTGCATAGCAGCGCCACCTTTTGAGTAGTTGAACCCATAAATTGGTAGGCATTAACATATCTCAAGATGCATCTACATATAAATTTATATGAATTTTTATGCAGTGGTTCCTGAGAGATAGTATTTTCTTAAATTGTGAAAATTGTTACATCACACCGCCACCTGTTGAGCAGTTGACACCGAAAGTTATAGGCGCTAACTTATATCAAGTTGCATCTATTTATGATTTTATATGTACTTTTGTGCAGTAGTTCCTGAGATACAGTCGCAACAAAATTTTTGTCTCTCTTTCACACACATGGACAGACGGACAGACATTTTCTAAAAATTGTCAAATCGTGTTCTGGTCGTCCCAAAACGTGTAAATCCACCGAAAACCGGAAGTAAAAAATGTTTACAAATCTGATACTTTCTTCTACTGAATATAGAAGAAAGTAACAAATTTTGCTTTAAAATTATATTAAAAAAAATATCTCTTTGTTAGGTTTCTAGAATACATAAATTAATATAATGCCTTATTTTTTTAAAAATAAGACTAAAGATATTGTGTTACTAATCAGTCACGTGTAAAACACTTATGTCTCGTGAAAAGTGAAACCTACCTCTGAAACTTATTTTTTCGAGTGCAAATTTGGAAAATTAAATTGCGTGACTCGTGGTCATATCCTTCTAGTACTGCATTACGAGAATAAAAATAAGTTGCTCGTTATATTTAAACCCACGTTTTCTAAATATATTTTCTTTATCACTAGGTTACAAAAAGGATCGAATGGGTTGCTATGTATACAAAACGAAGATAGATTTCAGACCTATATACAATAAGCAAGCACTTCATAGCAGGAAATGTTTTTTAATAGATTAGAAAGATTTCTTCTTCACTTTATTCAGCAAAAAATTTCTGAATTATTTTATTTTATTTATTTTATTTTTATTTTTATTTTATTATATTTTGTGAGTGTGTAAGTCAGTCATACGTTTCCAATATTAATTTTGCGTACAATTTCTATAAATTTCCAAGATTGTTTCACCTTGCTGTGCAAAACTACTATGTTACGTTAAAAACATGTTAAAACAGATTGGAATTTAGAATAATAATTACTAGTATCGACCCATAATAATTAATAGCATGGTATAATAATTAGCAGCGGTCGAAACTCGACCACTTTCATAATGGAACTAAATTGCAACTTAACCACTGCTTAACTTTTCTCGTTTCCTTCTTTTTCGCATATTTTTTAATCAAATGAATGCATGTAGGGCACCACATGACATCCTTATACACTTCTAGAAATATACATAATGTTAAAAACATTGACATTGGACCCGAAACAGTTGGCTAAAAATAAAAAAATAAAAAAAATGAATTATCACCGTGTTCGGAGCTTTTCTGAAAGTTAGTTAAAAACCGATTGCAAGATTTGTGCTGGTAACGCTGACGAAGGCAGCAGGGACCCGAAAAAATTGGCTAAAAGTATTAAAAAAAGCATTTTCACCGTGTTCTGAACTATTCTGATAGTTTTAAATGTCTACCTAGTCGGGAAGTTAGTTAAATAATTTTTTTGTTGGACCATATAAACGCTGCCGAAGGCAGCAGGGACCTGAAACAGTTGGCTAAAAGTATTAAAAAGATGCATATCTACCGTGTTATGAACTATTCTGAAAGTTTCAAATGTCTAGCTAGTCGGGAAGTTAGTTAAATAAATTTTCTGTTGAACCATGTAACCGCTGCCGAAGGCAGCAGTGATCCGAAACAATTGGCCAAAAATATTTAAAAAATGCATTGTCACCGTGTTCTGAGCTTTTCCGGAAGTTTTAAATGTCTAGCTAGTCGGGAAGTTAGTTAAAAATCGATTCCAAGATTTGAACTGGTAACGCTGCCGAAGGCAGCAGGGATCCTACACAGTTGGCTAAAAGTATTGAAAAAATGCATTTTCACCGTGTTCTGATCTAGTCTGAAAGTTTCAAATGTCTAGCTAGTCGGGAAGTTAGTTAAATAAATTTTCTGTTGAATCGCATAAACGCTGCTGAAGGCAGCAGGTATCGGAAACAGTTGGCTAAAAATATTTAAAAAATGCATTGTCAACGTGTTCTGAGCTTTTCTGAAAGTTTCAAATGTCTAGCTAGTCGGAAAGTCAGTTAAATTGCAAGATTCGTCTAAACCGTTTTTGAGTTATTACCGTTTTTTGATACATTTTTGTCATTATGAACCTAATTTTCCTAAATATCTCCAAAACGGAAAATCATAGAAAGTCCAAAAAGGGAGGTGCACAACTAGATGTTATAACAAACCTATGTACCAATTCGCAATCTACGCAATTCGCAATCTACGTCCAACCATTTTTGAGTTATGCGACATACACACACACACATACAGACGTCACGAAAAATCGTGTAAAATCCCTTATATCTCTAAAACGAGAGCTCGTGTTAAGACGACACTTGCAGGTGTGCAACTAGACATCATGACAGTCACACGTATAAATTGGCAACATTCAGCGATCATTCGTTTTCGAGCAATGTGAAATACAAAATCCATTTCGCAAATCGGGATTACTATACTTCATTATACTTTGTATAAGGAAGTAAAAATTTGGATGGCATGTCCTTTATCAGACCCTTAATCGAATTTTATTGAACTTTAACATAGGCAAATATTAGTACGACAGGACTATTTCTTTCAAACAGTGATTTTAAGTTGTTACACTTCCAATATGCCAGAATGCCTGCCAATATCTAATTTTACCATTTAAATTTTTAAACTATCTTAAAATATTTAGAAATTTTATTAATAAACTCATCAACCGAGAAAATTCAATTTAAGTAGTCTGGAATATAAGATTGATTTTTTTTAGTACCAACTATGTGAAAAAGGCCAGATCGGGGATTTGAACCAAGGCCCTCAGCTTCACGTGCAGATGATCTTCCCTGGCTTGACCCGCTTGACATTTCTCACATAATTATCCGATACGTCTACGTTTGTAGATATGGTGACCTTGCCAACGGTTATTATGTAAGAAATATTGAGTTTAAGAAACTTTTTCTTATAGTATATATATATATATATATATATATATAGTTACAAGATTGCAATATATAAATTAGTCCTGTCGTACAAAATTAAATTCTCAAAAGTCAAAGACAAAACTTTTCTTTCTCTTTTTCCTTTTTTTTTTTTTTTTTTTTTTTTTTTTAAAACTAATATTACTTCATTTTTTCTCAAAAATAAAATTTTGGAGAAATGGAAAATTTAAACAATTTTAGAGATGAAAGATGATTGAAGAAGGTGTTAAAGATGCATGATAGATAGGTGACGTGCCTCCAAATGTTAAATTAACATAAGATTTTTCATCTTTTTCTTCCATAACGGACATTTTGAAAAGTTATAATTATTAATTTGGGGACTATGAACGATGCCAAAATAATAAAAATGTTAAAGAATAATTTTATAAAGAATATCTCATCCAATTTTCATTCTGTGTTGTATATCTTTGAAAAATGTTTTCGCAAAAGAAGAAAGTAAAAGAAGAAAAAGTAGAGTGAATACAGAAAGGAAAACCGAGTTTCAATTTAACATTTAAAGACCTGTTTATCTCATAGACCTATTACTACAGTGGACGGAACATTGTTTTATTACGGGAGTATAAGAAAGTGTGGTAAAGATGTCTCGGCTGATTGCTGGGGAAAAGTTAGCTTTTGTGGGCAATTAGTGCGTTATTGGCGACTATCTGTAAAACATTACATTTTCAAATTTTCAGCACGATTTTATTTATTTTATTTTATTTTTTTTCATTTAATACAATGATTTAGAGATAATTATAATTCCCATACATTATTAAAAAAAAAAAAAAAAACACTTATTTTTTTCTCCCAAATAACACTTGCCACTGTTACTTTTTTATTTAAAGAACTACTAGATGGAACCCGTCGAATTCGACGATCACTTTATTGACCGCAATGTTTCAAAATCGTCACATCATTAGTTAAATGTATTTCAAGTTAAAACATCTAATATAATTTACGACATTTCTCTTAAAAAAAGAAAGTCATAAATAGAAATACTATACATGACATCACTTTCTACAAAGTACTGCCAATGGGACATCAAACTGACACCAAATAAACAGTTGCTATCTTTTATTTTCTATTTCGTTTAATACTAAGACTACATGTTAGCTGACCCGCCCGGTGTGCCCGGGCCCGTGGTAATAACCTTAAATGAACCTTAAATGTGTATCATTTTATACCTTTAACTCAATTTTGTTTGAATTTCAGTTTTTATATAAAAGCATCAAAAAAAAAAAAAAAATAATAATAATCTGTAACAAAAAAAATTACCTCAAACAGAACGGAACTCGGGCTTGTGACCCGGTGCCTGCGGCAGCGTATATGCAGGCCGCTAATAACATGAAAAAATTCTCAAAAATTAACCTTTAACCAAACGAACCTCTGACCCGTGTTACCTCTGCCTGTGGCTGCTGCACTGTGTAGCAGGCATGCTACGCACGCGCTGCAAAATCCACTTTCCTCCACCAGGGGGTGCAGTATGTTGTATAGGAACATAACCAATCGCCTTGAATTTCCAAGACTTTTCAAATAAGGTGTCACTGGTGGTATCAACTGCAAAATCCTTTAGTTGCACTTTCCACCGCCAGGGGACACAGCGTGTTCTATACGAACAACACCAACGGTAGGGAAATACCAAGAGCTTTAAAATAAGGAGTAACATGATAGGGTCGACTGCAAAATCACCTAGTTCTATTTTTAACCACCAGGGAGTGCAGTATATTGTATACGAACATCCCCAATCAACATGAAATTTCATGACCTCTATCACCAATCGCCTTGGATTTCCAAGACCTTTTAAATAAAGTGTCACATGGTGGTGTCAACTGCCTAATCCTTTAGTTGCACTTTCCACCACCAGGGGGCGCACTGTGTTCTGTACGAACATCACCAACGGTCAGGAAATACCAAGACCTTTAAAATAAGATGTAACATGATAGGGTCTACAGCAAAATCACCTAGTTCCATTTTTCACCACCAGGGGTCGCACTATATTGTATACAAACATCCCCAATCGACATGAAATTTCAAGACCTTTAAAATGAGGTGCTACATGTGTGGGTCTAGAACGGATTTCCCTCTCAAACAAATTTCCCCCCTTTCCCCTCCCCTCCAAATCTACTTCCCCCTTTTTTCCCCCTTTAAAATCGAAAATTCCAAAGTCGCAGATATGGATTTTTTAGTATTCGACTCTAGTCCCCATATGTACAATTTCTTCACCGTGAAGTAATTTTGAGGTTAGTTAAGCTCGTAAACGTGTTTTTAACCGTTTCCCCCCCCGGGGGGGGAACCGTTCGACTTTGTTGTATTTTTTTCTTTTCATAGCACATCTACAGACCAAGACCTTTTTTTAGACACCTCAAACAAATTTTTACACCAAGTAGTTCTCTCAATATAGTCGAGACAGACAAACACATGTTTCAAATTAATATATAGATTTCAAGACCTCTATCACCAATTGCCTTGGATTTCCAAGACCTTTTAAATAAGGTTTCACATGGTGGTGTCAGCTGCAAAATCCTTTAGTTGCACTTTCCACCGCCAGGGGTGCAGTGTGCTCTGTACGAACATCACCAACGGTCAGGAAATACCAAGACCTTTAAAATAAGATGTAACATAATAGGGTCTGCAGCAAAATCACCTAGTTCCATTTTTCACCACCAGGGGTCGCACTATATTGTATACAAACATCCCCAATCGACATGAAATTTCAAGACCTTTAAAATGAGGTGCTACATGTGTGGGTCTAGAACGGATTTCCCTCTCAAACAAATTTCCCCCCTTTCCCCTCCCCTCCAAATCTACTTCCTCCTTTTTTCCCCCTTTAAAATCGAAAATTCCAAATTCGCAGATATGGATTTTTTAGTATTCGACTCTAGTCCCCATATGTACAATTTCTTCACCGTGAAGTAATTTTGAGGTTAGTTAAGCTCGTAAACGTGTTTTTAACCCGTTTCCCCCCCCCCGGGGGGGGGGAACCGTTCGACTTTGTTGTATTTTTTTCTTTTCATAGCACATCTACAGACCAAGACCTTTTTTTAGACACCTCAAACAAATTTTTACACCAAGTAGTTCTCTCAATATAGTGGAGACAGACAAAAACATGTTTCAAATTAATATATAGATTTCAAGACCTCTATCACCAATTGCCTTGCATTTCCAAGACCTTTTAAATAAGGTTTCACATGGTGGTGTCAGCTGCAAAATCCTTTAGTTGCACTTTCCACCGCCAGGGGGCGCAGTGTGCTCTGTACGAACATCACCAACGGTCAGGAAATACCAAGACCTTTAAAATAAGATGTAACATGATAGGGTCTGCAGCAAAATCACCTAGTTCCATTTTTCAACACCAGGGGTCGCACTATATTGTATGCAACAGAAAGTGATTTTTTAGTATTCGACTCTAGTCCACATATGTACAATTTCTTCACCGTGAAGTAACTTGAAGCTTAGTTAAGCTCGTAAACGTGTTTTTAACCCAAACGGGTGGGAAACGGTTTCCCACCCGTTTTCCCCGGGGAGGGGGAAACACACCAAGTAGTTCTCTCAATATAGTGGAGACAGACAAAAACATGTTTCAAATTAATATATAGATATACAGCAGTTATAAGAATTTTACAAAAATAATTACTTAAAGTGTACAAAATAATTATTGTTATTATTATAATTATAATTATAATGAAACACCATTGATTGCTTGCGATAAAATATGTTTTATATTCAAAACAATCTAACTTTTACAGGAAAATATAAATTTAAAAAAACTTTCAAAAATAAAGAAAAACATCGACAGTGTAAGAGAACGCAGACTTTACAGCTTGGCGAGAAAAATTCAATGTTTTAACTAATTTGGCTTACTATAGTGTGCAAAAAAGTCATGTGGCTATTATAATTTATACATATTACGTAACTATTTTTATGAATTATCTCTGCCACACAAAAGCTTGCCATTGTCCTGTTCACTGTAATTATATGTCTATGATTTATCTTCACTGATATATCATGCAACTTTAACACCACTTCCTAAATATTTTTAATTTCTAAAAATGTGTACATTTTTCATTTCTTCGAAAGCTTACTTTTGAGGGGAAAAAAAAGTAATATAAGTTAAAAAATTATTGCTTGTGTTAAAATTATATAAAATTCGATTAATGGTTTGATTAAAAAAAAAAAAAAAATCCAAATTTTATGTTTATGCATTAATTTGTTTAAAAATGATGCGCAAAGAAAGGCAACGCCAAAACAGGCTATGACTTTTAGTTTAGACACCACATGAGTGTATCGTAACCTAACAATTACTGTTTAGTTACACCTAATGCACGATGCTCTGCATAACTTTCTTTTCTTTCCTTTTTTTTTTTTTTTTTTTTTTTTTTACTTTCTTCTAAATATGTTCAATATACTTTCTTCTATATTCAATAGAAGAAAGTGTTGGATTCGAAAACATTTTCGTTTTGAGAACTGTAGAACAAGATTTGACCATTTTTAGAAAATGTCTGTCTGTGTGTTTGAGACAAAATATTGTGGCAACTGTATATCAGGTACTACTCACAGAATTTCATACAAATTGGTATGTAGTTACACATTGACATAAATTAGTGCCTATCAACTTTTGGTAAAAATTGTCCAGCAGCTTTCGCTGCCATCCCGCTTTTTCTACATTTTTAACATGGTGGTATAGGACAAAATTGTGAATAATGAGAATTATTTTTTAATAATCATTATGAAATTGAAAAGAATAATTTGTAATAGAGATAGTCAACTGGGGAAAAAAAATGTGTATGTAAAAGCCTCGCCTCCCCCCGGAGGGGGGGGGGGGAAGACCCCCCCCCTCGAGGGGAATAAATTTCCATGATGGGTATTTTTAAAAAGAGCTCGCCAATACCTTTAATACGAATGGTTGAACCATCGATCTGCGATAATTTAAAATAAAGTTATCATTTTTTTTTTCATTTTTAACAAATAAATAAATAAATAAATAAATATATATATATGTATATATATATATATATATTATTTATTTATTTTTTTTTTTTTTGGGGGGGGGGGGAGGGGGTATAAAATTGGCTTTTTCTGGATATTTAGTGTTATACTATTTCTCTAATATGGAAATCGTCTGCATTATCATAAGGAAGATAATATTATTAAATAATAATTTTAATGAATTATTTTTACTGAGTGAATTATTTGTATAGGAAAATATAGAAGAAAATCATGTGGTGGCCACAACATACTAGTTTTTAAATAATTTTCTAACTTTTTTTTTTTTTTTTTTTTTTTTGTGAATCATGAATATATATATATATATATATATTCGTTGACGTTCAAGTTACACATATGAATATGTTTCGTTTAGAGTGAACTTAATCTTATATATGCTAGAGAAATTTATTGCAGTATACATATATATGTATATATTTGTAAATTATTTATAACATTATTATTTTCTTTTTTTTTTCGAAAAACACACGCAAAATAGTGTGTATAGTATGTATATATATCTATATGTATAAAGTTGTAAAACTAGAACATTGTGTTGTGATTTCTTATGTTATTTAAATGGCATTTTACTGATGTATTTTAAATCAAATAAAACTTTATTCATGTTATTCATATACATCATGGTGAATGGGGAAAAAAAAATTCATTTTACATTTATAATTAATGTAAAGTGTCGCAGAAAAGAATGCATAAGTAAGTCCGTGTACAACCATTATTGTGGTGCTGAAAATGGTTGAAAACAATTTAATATGTATAAAACTACTGGCACTTTTCCATTTCGGGATGCCGCCAATGAGTAAAATAAAATCGCCAACTTGAGGTACATAATTTCCATTGTACAACAAAATTATACCTCTCGGTAACTCTACACGAAATTCCTTTTCTTCACGACTGAAGGCGTTTCGAATTTCTTTTCCTTTTTCATTACTGGTGTTGATTTTTATTGCGTGTCATTTTTTTTTATTGGTTTTGCTATTTCTTTTTGCTTGCCATGGATTTTACTCTTTGTGTAAGTTTACTGAATGTATTAAACAATTAGCTTTTTTTATGAGTAAATATTAATATTTCATTGCCCATATTTTTCTTTCTGATTTCCCAAAAAACTTTCGTTAACGGTCCTCCAAAATGGAAAAGTACCAAATTCTTTCAACTTTGAAATAATTTTATATCATTAGTACTAGTACATATACACATTATTCACACGAGAAATATAATATAGGTGGGTCATTCCATGTGAAACCAACACAGCTAAAAACCTGACCCACTCAGATTTTTATGAAAATGCGCTCATATACACTCATGTTTGTGAAAATTGCAGCACCAAGAAGGAATGCGAATATAAGAATAATATTTATTGAGCACATACGTTATAGTAGAAAGAACAACATTCGGGATCAAGGAATGTCCAGACAATACAGACAACTTGCGATCGTGCATTATCTTGCTTAAATATTGCGCTACGAAGGCCTTGAATATAGAGCAGATGGGCAGCCACTCACCAGAAATTTAATGGCCGCTATTCAGAGTGCCAGGAATGCGAACAAGAATTAGTCGAGACGTGTATACAATGGGATCCCATACAATCACTGCAGGTGATGGACAGTGTGACGATGTGGAATCCCAGCTGGCAATGTGCATTATTCACAATGCCGTAAAATATGGATAAGGCAATCCTGATGCTGTAAACAGGATTGTGCTTTGTCTGAAAGGCGACTTTACACCATTCCTGCGTCCAGGTTTGTCGTTGATCACACATTAAAGGCGCCTATATCAGTGATGCCGTTTTGAGGGTAATCAAAATTTTGGTAGCTGCATACGGGGTCACAACTCATGGTATGCGATACCATTGGAAACATGTCTCGATAACCTCTTGTTTTCATTCCCGCCACTCTGAATACCAGCCATTACATTTTTGACGAGTTAAGGCCCGTCGGTCTGCTCTATATTCAAGGTTTCAGAAGCGCAATACTTAAGTAGAACAATTCATGACCGCAAGTTGTCCATATTGTCCGGACCTTCCCTGATGCAGAATATGCTCGACTGCTGCTCTGGCCAGCCCGTTCTCCTGATCTCGCACCAATGAAAATGATTGCTTAATCGTTGAAAAATGAATGGCCCTCCAGCCCTCACCAGTGATTACGATCGCTGGATTGTGGCATCGTGTTGTAGCTTCATTAAGTGCTTTACCCGTACCACTGAGCTAAAGAACAACTGAAGCAAATGCTTCCAATACCTTTACACAGTGTTCTTGCGTGCCAGTTTTTCTGCAAACATTTGCCGTACCGAGTCAGACCTCGTACGGCAGGCAAAATTTGTCGGGCCGTCTATTACTATTATATTCTTTAAAGAATTAAAATTCAAAATTGTAATATCATGTTTAGCATATGGTTGTTCGAACAGACAACCTTTACAGAATTTTACTTAAAGATATCAAATGCTTTCTGCCGTGCTACGTTCGGAAGACAAACCATCCAAAAACGGCACGCAAAAACCGGTCTGGCATTTCCTCCAGTTGGTCTTCAGCTCAGTGACCTGTACATGTCATCCAATCGCTGTTTGATTCAATGCCTAGGCAGATAAGTGCTGACATTGCTCACAGAGGTCGCTGATTTATGTACTGTTTTCTCAGTACATGTTGTTAAAATTTTCCTGAAATTTTAATCAATTGTTCTTCCTACTATAATACAGGTGCCCAATAAGTATCATTCTGATATTCCTATTCCTTTTTGGTGTTGAAATTTCACAAATATGAGTGTATTTGTTCTATAGAGAAATGAATGTATATAAGATAAATGAATGTATATAAGAAAAATGTAAATGAATGTATATAAGAGATATAAGATTTGTATCATTAGAAAGCGGCCATAGGATGGGATGACCATGGGATACTGAGTTATAAATTAAAATGCAGCTCTACCAGCATTTCCATACTAACATAACGTACCTTTTACAAAAAAATGGCCGTCTCTTGTTGAAATTTACGATATTTATAGATAATAAACGTATGAATAATATATAATTTTTAAAGGAAAATTAAATGTGTACTTTTTGAGGCATTGGAGGTCAAAGTTCAAAATGTTGACCTTAAAATGAAAGTTTTTAAAAATATATACATGTGATGTATCATTTAAAAGCCTGTATTATAAGCTCTCTAATGATACCAATTTTATATCTCTAAATTAATTAGGGAACAAAATATGGGTGAAACCTACGTTATGTTATTATGAAAATACTGATGGAGGGGTACATTTTAATTTATAACCCTGCATCCCATGGCTGTTTCATGACAGAATTTTCAAAAATCATAAGAAATAAACGTAAGAATAACATATAATTTTAAAAGATAATTAAATATGTACTTTTTGAGTTATTGAATGTCAAAGGGCAAAATGTTTGACTTTAAAATGAAAAGTTTTAAATATGTATATATATATATATATATATATATATATATATTATACCAATTTTATATCTCTAAATTATTAGAATACAAAATATGGATACATTTGTAGTAGAAGAATTATGAAAATTTGCATTTTTCACCCATTCTTCCAGCCCTGTATGTCAAAAACTAAAAGTGGTAGGGAATTATTAATTGGCATACATTCATTTCTCCATAGGACAAATAAATGAGCCCAATTTCATAAAAATCTGAGGGGTCAGGTTAAAAATGCAGGTTTTTTTTGGTGTTGACTTGACATGGAATGACGCAGGTATAGTATTTTAAAAATTACAATTATAATGCATATCATGCGTACTTAAAAAATGCTAATTTTACCTTTATTTAATGTAAAACTAAGTAATATCTTCTATTCAGTGAATATATCAAGTAGGAAAACGTTTGACGTAATAAAATTCCGAATTGCGTGACGTTATTCTTCTTTTTAATTTTATGCAGTTGCAACAATAATGGAAAACAAATTAGTGGGGCAAGGTTGTGTCTAAATATAGCACTTCTATATATTCTATTTTTCGAATTCAATTCATAAGTGATTTCGGTGGAAGCATAATTAATGTTACAAAATGGAATTCTGCTGATAAGTGCTTCACTATCTGCAGTGACAGAAGTATGCTACATTTATCATACAAAAATAACGGGACGAGTTATAATGAAGCTTTATATTTCACGGCGTATAAAACTTGACGAAATGCTTGATGAAAACATTCATTTTATAAATAGTGTCTTATATTAAAAAATAAAACTACTACAATAAATAATAATAATGTATCTAAATACCAGAGCTTTAAGGGGACTTGGCTCCTTTGACTTGACTCTACTGAAGATTTCATAAAAAAATATATTTCTGTTTATTGTATATAAATTGAACTTTATTAGGTTTGTTCCTTAAAATGTATATTCAGGCAACAATCCTTATCTTTTTTGATATATTTTTTAAAGATTTTGAAATCTTTAAATTTTGTTTTCCCAGTTTGCATTTCTTCATGAATTTATGAACTTAAACGTCTACAGAGTTTTTAAAAAAGACTTAATATTCTTACTTTCCGAACACTATACTTAGGAAAGTATTGTAATTATGTCAAAAATCCGAATTTGAGATTTTGATGTGTCTATACGTTTCGAGTTCCCCTGAGTCCGTTTTCACCATTTTTACGATTATGTATGTATGTGCGTGTGTATGTATGTGTCTGTGTTTGTGTGTGAGTGAACACGCTAGCGTCTAAACTCTTTGTTCGAATAAGCTGAAAGTTGGTTCGTATATTGTAAGTCACCGTAGTACGAACCCTATTGATTTTGGTGAATCTAGCACTTATAGTTTTTTTACAGGGACACCAGGAAAAATTCTTTATCATTATGGCCTATGGGGCCAAATTTTTAAAAGTGCGATAGCGTCTAAACGCCTTATTAAACTGAGCAAAAAATTTGTACGCATGTTATAGGTCACAGTTGCACCAACTGTATAGATTTTGGTAAATTTAGTGCTTACAGTGTTTTTACAGAGACACAAAGACAAATTCTTTATCATTATGCCCTATGGGACCAAATTTTTAAAAGCGCGATAGCATCCAAACGCCTTATTCAATTGAGCTGAAAATTTTTATGAATATTATAAACCACTGTCGCACTAATTATAAGCATTTTGGTGAATCTAGCATTTATAGGTTTTTACAGGGACACAACGAAAAATTCTTTATCATTATGATCTATGGTCTCAAAGTTCAGTGGCGTTAAATAAAACATCGTGTAATATATGGAGAAAAATACTCAAACATCCTATTATGGTTTTCTCTCTTTTGTTTGTTTAACAACTCCTCTTCCTTTACTTTATCTACAAAACTGTTAATTACTCAATGTTCTGAAAGTCAAGTGGAGTCACTCCAGATTAGTTTTTTTGAAACATGAATTTTTGTAATCTAAAACTGATCTATCTGATCAGGGTGACTATTAATTTTCTCTTATAACCACTTAATACATGAGAAAGGTTGGATGGTTGGGTTTTACGTCGCACTAATGCTGCGCAGATGGGCAATTGGCGACGGTCTGGGACACACCCCTAGAGGTGGTCCGAGACATGCCTTCACAATTTTGATCCTCCACGGAAGGGATGGCTCACCCGCTTCGGTAACCCCCAGAGGTATAATTTTTGATGGGAACATGGAGGACATTGCGGCAACGACAGATTTTACGTGCACCAGCCACCATTAGTGTGTACGACGGTCTTTGGTCGGCTCGAGTACCTAACCCGCAATCTTCCAACTACGAGGCCGGCGCTCTATCGACTGGGCTACCGCGACCCCATGAGACAGGGTATCTAAAATGGATTTATGTAACAATTTTCCAGAAAATCGATAGAGCCGCTTTTGAGGTACCGTCTTTTACCAAAACTTAATAATTGGCCGGAAAACAATAATTACATGCAAAAGGTTATTTAAAAGTGAGTTAATCTGGCGAGTTAGAAAAAAAAAAAAAAAAAAAAAAAAAAAAAAAATCCTACAGCCGTTTTGAAAGGAACGCACTTCAGTACCTGAAATTGAGCTACTTATACAGGACGCTTATAAATTTTCCTGAACTTACCAACTATATCATTCGAAAGGGCATCTAATAGAGTGTTCCTATAGCAAATTTGAAGAAAATCGTTATCGCCGTTTTTGAGATACGGACTTACGGCCCCACTTCCTGTTTTGATGTCCCACTTCCGGTTTCCAATTTTCACCAAAATTTACAAAATTCATCTGTACACGAGACTTGCCTCAATTCTGAAGTTTCGTAGTTTTATCTTTACTAGTTTCAGCGATATAATAGTCAGAAAGTTCCCCACAGAGACACGCACACTGACCAAATGACAAAAACCACTTTTTTGGACTCAGGAGACCTTAAAACATGTAAATCAGGTGAAATTTCGATATAGACTTTTTTGTCCGAATACAATACTTCCATTACCTACGGTAGTCGGGTCATGGAAGTCAGAAAAGCAAATTGATGCCAACAATCAAAAAATAAATAAGCAAATATATTTTTTCTATGTCGGAAGAAAATATGTGTATATATATATATATATATATATCGAGCCCTGATACCATTTCTGTTGATTCTTACGTAAAGTGATCTCCTGAATCCAAATATGGCCTTCATTTTGACCACCCACGTACCGTTTTTTCAGGACGTCACCCCTTTCTCTAATTTTTAATACTGTTTTGCAATTTTATGGCCATGAATTTGATTTGGATGGTGGTAAAGAATTATTTTAACACTTAAAAACAAAAAAATATAATAGATAATAGATAATAATACTAACAGAGATAAATAAACTATAATAAATGTAATTTATGATTTCAGTGACAAATTCCTCCTGAATTTCCCATTTGCTACAAATGTTCATGTTTTAGAATATTTCACCTCTGTAACCCCTCAGTCAAAATAATCCTTTGCCCCTCTCCAAATCAAAATCATAGCTATAAACTTACAGAACAGTGGTTAAAAATAGGAGAGGGAATGTCCCATAAAACGGTGTGTGATGGAGTAAAATGTGAGTCGTGTTCGAATTCAGGAGGTCATTTTACATAAGAATTTGTAGAAATTGAGTTGGGGTCGATTTTCCTGCTGTAATTAAAATAAAATTGGGGAAAATCGTACTAAAGAAATCGAACAGTTTCAGCGCAGAATCCTTTGGCGAAATTAAAAATTTGGCATTCGAGTAGCCCAGACATTTCTAGTTAAGAATCTTATTTATGCAATCGCGATATCCATTTTAATTCATCGCCAAAATGACAACAAAAATTAAAAAACTGCCAAGGGGTTACTATGCTATTATGCTAAAGATATTCCAAAGAAATTTTAAGACATGAATATAGTAACCGATGCTAGAGAATGATAGAGATTTACTGCATTTACTACTTTACACAGTTAGTGCCTTAATATGACAGAATAGATTTAAATAATTCCGCAGTTGTAATAAATCGAATTCCATTTTGTTTAGAATTTTATATTCATTACTTAAAAAACAAAAATAGGCTTTTTTTGACTTTTATGAAAATTGAATACCTAAATAGAAGTACTGAAATATTCATTTTAAAATATAATGTAACATATTAATATCAGCAAATAACTCATTAAAACGATAAATATCTGAATATTATATTAAAATTCTAAAAATTATTAATTAAATATAATTAATTAAATATCTAAAAATAAGAAATATTAAACAATATAAATTAAACATATTAATTTTATAATTTATTTTAATCTTAACAGAAAATAGTAAAAAATAGTAAATAATAATGATACATATTTAAATAATTAAAATAATAATAATGTTATTGTTTATTTATTTATCTATATAAATAAAGAGAAGTGTATGTGTGTGTGTTTGCACTCTGGTGCTCACATTAACGATTGCAGTGCTATGAAACTTGGCATATGGGTACCTGGGACCCTTCAGATGTGCATATCATTGAGATTTTTTTTGAATTTCGAATTTGAATTTTTTAAATTAATTATTTTTCAATTTTAAATATTGGTTTCTACAATATGTTTTATTTTTCTTCGTAATCGTCTGCGTTTCTTAGCAACGGCTATTACGCTATTACGCTATTTATTTTTTTTATTTAACTTTCATTTGAAGGCAACATCTCTTTTTCTTTTGTTAAATTTATTATACTTATTGTAAATAAAATGGGAATGAAGTAGAAAAAATTAAGTATAATAAATTTAAAATTTAAAATTTAAAAACCTATTTATAATACTTATATTTATAAATATTTTTTATGGAAAAACAACTTTTATTTTGCATTTTTTAAATTAATTCTTTTAAAAGAAAAACCTTTTTTTTTTATTATTTACAGTATGTACCGGGAAAAATGGGAGTATATACATAGTAGAAAGGATTAAACTGTTTAAAATTTATTTGTTTTTTTATGTATTTAATTTTTTTCAATCTACTTTTCATTTTATTTTATTATATTGGTGGGAATCAAATCGTAATATAGTGTAAATAGGCTATAAAATACATGGTTAAAAAACTAAAATATATAATAGATGATGAGATACAGTCATCTTTAAAATAGTAGTTCTTAAATAATAGCAGATCCACCTGTCGTCGATAAATACCCAGATTAAAGTGCCCAGGAACGATCTTTTTGCATGCATGGGAAACCTAGACCTGATGCAGAGCGAGCGGGAAAAGAGCTGCCGTAGGCAGCGGGTACCCGAAGCGAGGTTTGGAGCAATTTTAATGTAATTTGTTTAGTTTTTATCCATAACGTGGTGTAAGAAATAAATATTGATTCAATTCTTCTTCTTCTTTTCAAAATTCATTTAAATATAGTGACCAGGAAAGCGGGCGTAGTCTGCTAGCAAAGACTAAAATCCAAACTTCCGAAAAAATACAATCATGGATCTATCTAATCTCCATATGGTCTCAGAAATTACTTAAAATGACTTTTTCAATTCAATATTTCACTAATAAATTTTTTACAATCGCTGATTCTACCCCCCGACTTTTTTCAACACTTAATAAGTTTTATTAGTTTAAATTTGATTTCAGTTTTATTATTTTTTTTCTTGAAATTTGTTTAATTTTATTTAACGAAAATAATTGCATTTTGTTGCTTAGAGTAAAATACTATCTCAAAGAAAATTTAACTTATGTTATCTTAATGATAATAATAATAATAATAATAATAATAATAATTATCTATCTATATATATATATATATTATTCGTTCCTATACTTTTAATCTTTTCTTTTTACTAATGTTCGTTTGGCAACCTGTTTATTTCTACTATCTCCGTATGTATCGTTTAACATGTGGATCGCTTAAAATGCTTATTCCTTGTTTCAATTTTAGTTTGTGTTATTGTTTAATTTAATTTCCTTTTTTATTTTGTTTTGTTGCAAGATAGAGACTTGAGCTGTATATTTGCTTGAATTAGCTATACAGTTTTACGAAATCTTGTTTCCTGATGGCTGGACATTTCTATTTTTCAGCATTTAAAATTCCAATTTTCAATTTATGAATTCCCCCCCCCCTTTTTTTTTTTCCTTTTAACGGAACTCTTTGGCAATTTTATCCTTTTCTCTAAAATGTTCACTGTTACTATTATTTAATGGTTTTTGCAAATTTTCTCATCGTTAGGTTTATGTGTTATGTTAGTGTCATTTCTCTTCTGTGTAAGTACTTTAACGTGTTTTTACTAATCATTGGTACTCAAATTAAATTATTATCGTGATAATTTTTATTCGAAACAAATCTCAATTAAAATTAAATTATATGTTGGTATCTTCATCTATCTTTTGCCTGCTGAGTGTTACAATGGTATTAAATTATTCAAATTATATATACATACATACATATATATTTATATATATATATATAACTACTATATCTCAACTGTAAGCTGGCGATATGGTACAGCGATCCTCTTTGTGAGTACATATAATTTTTTTCTTACTTCCACTAACCGACTATTGTAGGTAATGGAAGTATTGTATTCGGTTCAAAAATTCAGAATCGAGTTTTCACCTGATTTACATGTTTTTTTTTTTTTTTTTTTTTTTTTTTAAACTTTTGGTGAATATTGAAAGAATAGAAGTGAGGCATCGGGAACATGAAGTAGAAGCGTAAGTCCGTATCTCAAAAAAGTTCTAACGAATTTCTTCAAAGTTGCTATATACATACTGTATTAGATGTCCTTTCGCATGAATTAGTTCATTAGTTTATGAAAATTGATAGGCGTCCTGTACGAATATCTCAATTTCAAGTTTCACAAAGGTGTTCCTTTAAAAACGGCTGTACGAATCTTTTTCAAACTCGCCATATTAAACCCCTATTAGATATCCTTTTGTATGCAATTATTCTTTTCTGGTCAACTATTGAGTATGCCAAGTTTTGGGAAAAGTCGGTATCTCAAAAAAAGCTCTAACGATTTTCTTGAAAATTGTTACATAAACCCATTTTAGATATCCTTTCTCACGTATTACGTGGTTATTACAGGAAAATTAACAGTCATCCTGATTAGGTAGGTCAGTTTTCGATCTCGGAAATTCATGCTTGAAAAAATGGTATTACCGAATTTTTTTCTTATTTTTAAATTCGCTATGTATATCTGTTTTTATATGTCTTTACACGTGTATCAGTTCTCTCTTACTGGGAAATTTTTAGATGTATACTTTGTTAGGTCCATTTTATGTCTTGTGATCACATTATCTCCAAAAATTGCATATAATACGGGTAATAGTGGGTAATTGAAGTCGTGTGGTTATTTCACACCGGATTTTTTTAAAATTATTTCTGAATGCATTGGGAATATTGATATTTATATATATATAATAAATAAATAAAATAAGACACAGCCAGAGATGTTTGAAGATTATATGTTTATTTAAATATATATATTTAATTAAACATGTAAAATTAGTGTGGCCAACTCTCACCTGTAATATTTTGCTGAAATTGTTTTTCATTTCCCCTTTTTCCAAATATAAATTTGAATAGAATGGATTTGTGTGTGTAAATTAATCAGTGAATGAAAAGAATAACTTTTAATTAGATCTTTTATCTAGTGTGATTTCAAAATATTCATAATAACATTTCTTTTCTTTTCGAATGCTTTTATTCAAAACATTTAATTTAATAAATCTTTTATCATAAAATAGCAGTTATAACCATAAAATAAAAATCTTATTATCTAATTTTTAATAGTAAAAAAAAAAAAAAAAAAAGACATCAGAAATTGAAATAACTAGATGACATCAATTGAATAAATTCTCGAGTAGTTTTATGAATGGCTTACGCTATCAATTCTGTGAATAATGAAAAACACGATATTTTGTGGAAAGGAAATGATTATGGTTCGTAGACGGAAAATTTCGCTACTATTTTGTGTAGAGCGCAACAAGATTACCGTTCCAACAGCCCTTGAAAATCGATTTTCTTGAATCCGTCTCAAAATAGATATTTATCAATACTGCTTCTGGCTGCGGACATATTTAAAATTGGACAAAAAGAAACATACTAAAAGCTTTGTTTAGCATTTATATGTGCGTAATTAAATAAATATACTTTCCCGAAATTCCTATATTTATATTTATACTTTTATGATTCGCCATTTCAGTAAAAAGTACTTAAAAATACTATAGACTATTACTAAAATTCGATGGACATAATATTAATCTTTAACAGTAACTACTTTTTGAATTATGACATAAAAATCTATATATTTATCATATTAAAACCCATTTTTATATTAAACATTTTTGTTAAATTCTCTTAAAAATAGCTATTAAAATTTAATATCCCATCTGTAATTCCAGTAAATCTCTAGGCTTGTCTTAGATTTCAAACGCAATATTTATCCTGTAAATTCTTCTAAAAGATTCAAAAATTGTCTGATAAAGAGGGAAGTTTAAAAGACTTCTAATTGTCGCATTTCAGCAACACATTATTATTATTATTATTATTATTATTATTTTAACTCCGTTTATTCTAGTTCAGTCAAATTGCCCATTTGCGCAGCACTAGTGCGACGTAAAACCCAACCAACCAACCAATCTAGTTCAGTCATTGTTAAAAAAACGCCTTTACACTACATTATTACGTTTTGCGATAAATTCTATGACAGTGTTGCCTACAGATGCTTTTCATGTTTTTTTTTTTTTTTTTTTTTTTTTTTTTCAAACACTTTTGTGTGCATAATATACTGTATCGGTTTTAGCTTAGAATTTAAAAAAGTAATTAAAAAAAAAAATCACACAAATACTTAGCACAGAAATCATTTCTCGATCACTATTTTTATTTATTCACTTTAATCACGCTCCCCGATAGAAAATCTCCTTTCTATACTTAAGTTTATCCTGCTTTGCACATTTGCTCTGATGTTTATAAAGTTTCCAAGGAGCTTAATTTCTTAAAAGTTTTTAGTCTTTCTAGAGGGTATAATCCTTCTATCATCAATAAAATCCTGAATAAATTAAAAAAATGCTTTTCCTTCAACTTGAACAAAAAGAGTTTACCTTTTATTATTCTGCTATTTAATTTCGTCATTTCGTTGCAATCTCCAAAATTCTTTTAAAAATTGCATTATCAATTTCTTTCGAACCCGTCAAAAAAATTCAATTCTCGTCACTTAAAAATTCCATTCCTAGAGAAGACTTGTCGATATTTATTTTATCTCTTTTTCATTGTGCAATTTAGATTATATTAGTCAATTCAGGAGGTGTTTCAAACACAAAATAAAGGAACACCGCTGAAATATACGTAATGTAAAAGCTTAAATATCATCTATAACTTCGCACTACTGACTAAAGGTCCCTATTAGTTCCCCATCATGCTTATAAAGTATGGGGAACTTGGGTAATCGTAAAAAAAAAAAATAGCCTCAGTTTTTTTTTTACTTTTTTACACGTCTTCAGGTGTGATGATTTCGAAAATAGCAAAATTTGTATGGTGTCCGTCTGTAGGGTGTCTGTAGTTTGTTAGTCCGTTAGTTAGCTTGTTAGTCTGTGTACACGATATCTCAAGAACAAATAGTCGCAAAGAAGTCAGATCCATTTTAAAATATTACTTTCAACACTAGCAAGACCCTTATTCATTTGCAACATTCGAATTAAAAAATTTCGTAAGTTATTAGTAATTTACGATTTTCTTAACATGGGAGAATAGGGTAAAATTTCCCTTAAACGTGTATTAAATGGAAAATATTTACTGTAAAAATATCAGACCAGTTTTAAAATGTCAGGGTTGATGGCAGAATGAACATCATTAACTATAAACGTTCTACTTTGAAATTTTCGCAAGTTATTGGAAATTTACGAATTTTTTAACTTGGCAGAATATGGCAAAATTTCATATAAACGTCAATTTTCAGAGATATTTTCATCGTAAAGATATCAGACCCCTTTTGAAATAATATTTAAGATACTGGCATGAATATCATTGACTATGAATTTTTTAATATAAAAATCTCGTAAGTTATTGGAAATTTACGAATCTTTTAGCATGGCAGAATATGGCAAATTTCACATAAATGTCAATCTTGAGGGATATTTTCATCGTAAAGATTTCATCAGATCAATTTTGAAATATTATTTAGGATACTGGCATGAATATCATAGACTATGAATTTTCCAATTTAAAGATTTCAGAAGTTATTTGGAATTTACGATTTACTTAACAGCGCAGAATAGGGCAAAACTGAGTATAAATGTCCATTTTGAGGATCATAAATATATCAGACAACTTCAAAATAACGTTTATGAGCATGATTGACACATGATTTGTTTGAACATGATAGACTGCAAATATTCTAATAGGAAAATTTTGTAAATTATTCGTAATTTAAGATTTTGTCTGCATAGCAAAATTGGGCGATATTCCATATAAATGTGCATTTTGAGCATTGTTGCATTGAAAGTAACAGCATGAAAACTAAACTACGAAATTGACCTTAATAAAATAAATTAATAAATTAGAATAAGATAAATACATCGAAGTGAACGGTGGATAGCCTATTAGGCGGAGATTTCATTATGTCACTGTGTCAAGCGTTTGGTCAAATTCATTTTTCTTAACATGATTATAATATATATCCTGCAATAGAAATTTATGAGAACATGGGTAATTGAGCAGAGTCCACCTCTATGCCAACTAGTTTTGAATTTCCTAAAGCTACAATTTTTTCTTTTGCTGTTTCTTATAGCCAGAAAATCATTTCTAATGACGTGGAGTTTGATGCGAGTAATTATTGAGATACCTACACTTCTGACTTTTCTTTACGCAAATGCACAATTCCCCCGGTCTCTCCAGATGAAAAGGCGCCTATTATCAAGAGCAATTGTTAAACGAAACCCGTAAAACGGGACATTGCTGCATTCTTGTTTTCTTCAATTGACATGCTGTCTAGATTACCCTCTAATGTTTAAACCGTTATTGTTATGCATTTACATTTAAAGTGTTTGCTTACTGTTACATTTGTCAGATAAAAACTTTTTTTTTTCTTCTTTAATTATAACAAATAAAAAATTGTATATTAACACATTACAAATATAGGGGAGACCCGTGTACCTAGGGCCATAATGTACCTAGGGCCACCCCACTTTATTTGAATAACATTTAATTTTAAGTTTTAATACTCAGTTGGGCGAGCAACAACACCAATTTCTACTTTTACAACTACTTTGGAACTTTTGAGGAGAGAGTTTTCACAAGTTACATGTAGAAAACGAATTTAAGTAGTTTGAAGTAAAATTTTGCAGCTCATCTCTTTTGCTATTTTACAAAGGCAAGTTAAATATTTTTCTTTCATTTCTAGTGTATAATTTTGCTTGTTATATTGAGTAATAAATGAGATATTTAATTAGTCCTCTCTGCATGTGGATTTTTTAGTGGAAGGCATTTTGAATGAAGTTACCAAAACTTGTACCTAGGGCCACATCGCTGCCTTGTACCTAGGGCCAGTGTGTTTGGACCTTTTAACACTTTCGCGACCGCATGTTTTTGTCTTTTTCACAGTAAAGTTCGCCTGTGGGCGTTTTTCTCATTAGTTACAGTTTTTCAAAACAAAATTTTTCATATTCACATTTATATTACAAATGGATATGCATTATAAACATACTCTCTTTCTAATCAAAGTGTTTGCATCCATAGTATACTGACTGTACACATATGAATATTGTGTATATTTTTTAGCAACAAATAACATACAAATTGCAAAAAAATCGCCCACTGGTGGAGTTTCATATTTCCAAATGACGTGAATCTACGTCAGCGGTCGAGAAAATGTTAAGAAAAACAGTACAGCCTATAGTAATTGGATGCTGGCAAACTCTGGTGAACCAATCACTATAACTATATATGACGTTGCTGAAAGTGTTGGCAAGTCCCATCCGTCGGCCTTTACTCCTGTAAAAATTCTATCAGGCTTTCGTGTATCCGGCATATAGCCAATAAATCAAAACACATTCACTGAGGATGAATATTTAAGTTCAAATGTGACT
The DNA here is from genome assembly GCA_963930645.1 of Salticus scenicus. Lineage (NCBI taxonomy): Eukaryota > Metazoa > Arthropoda > Arachnida > Araneae > Salticidae > Salticus > Salticus scenicus. The sequence goes on along the minus strand of OZ005649.1, from coordinate 368,758,893 downwards.
GAAAGACAAGACCCCTCCATAAATTAAAAAAAAAAAAAAAAAAAAAAGATTTTCCAGGAAAAAAGTGAACTAACAATGATAGAATTGGATGTCTCTGTTTCGTGTCCTGCTGAAATTTCGAAACCTTCAACATCTAACAACTTTTTGTGTGTTATGCTTTAACAGGTACGAAACTAAGCAAAACCTTTACCTAAAGCAAAACCTCCCACATCAAAGAAAAGATGTGACCGAAAACCAGAGAGATCTAGAAATCCAAAAGACACTCCAGAAAAAAAAAAAAAAAGAAAAAAAAAACGTTCTGTTAGAATATCCCAAAGAAAAGAAAAAGGAAAAAGGAAACAAAAAAAAAAAGTGAAAATTTTTGTGTTTTAAATTAAGGCAACAACATTATAATTATTATATGATAAATAAATATATTACTTGATATCGTTTCTTTTATAAAATACATGTTTATATGCTTATTTTCTATTCATTACAAAGTGAAATCTAAATTTGAGAGGATGGCCCTAGGTACAATGAGGTCTGGCCCCGGGTACAATGAGGGTGTTGTACCTAGGGCCACGAGTGAAGTTTTTTTTAAAACCTTCTATTTGTCGTAATTTATTATTTTAGGTATTTATATCAATCCCAATTGGAAGTAATTAGTCCTAAAGTTATGTACATATCAGATTGATAATTTTAAACAGATCAAGGGCTCTGATTTTGGGCATTGAAAAAAAGCGGTCCTAGGTACACGGGTCTCCCCTATATACTGTAATATTAAGAGTTGTACAAACACACACACACATGTATATATATATATATATATATATATATTTAGATAATTCTTTTTTCATTCCAATTTCCAATAATTCATTTAGATAATTCTTTTTTGGTTTGATTTGGGTTGTCTTCGCTTATGATCCGAATAATTGCTTTAATACTGAATTTAAATCCTCTTTAAATTTCAAATTTTTGCACTGATAATATTGTATTACTATATATATATATATATATATATATATATATATGTGGGAAGTTCCTCATACAGACAACAGATGGCGCTGCCTCCGATGCTCATCTTTCGACGAGAGGACAGACGGAAGATAGTTTAGATCTGGCTGCAGTGGAGATCGGTTGAGACCGTCAGCGCGAAGGCTGATGTGGTCATTTAGTCCTAATTTGAGCACAGAATGATCATAATAGTTGGGTAGAGCCATAGAGGGCTCAATACCTCAATTTAACATATTTAAAATAGTGCGCGTAGGTACTATTGTGATTTATGAGTAGGTGCTTAAATGTTATGTTACGGTTATACTGATGAAGAGAGTTTGTTATGTGCTAAGCCTCGAAACCAGCTGTTGGTTAATTATGCAAATTCTGCTATTATCATTTTTTCTTTGTGTATCTTGTGTTGTACGTGTGTTACGTAATAAATGTTTAGTCATTTAAGTCGCAACTCATCATTGCCCCACCTCTAGACACCCAGCCAAGATTCTACATATATATATATCAAAACAAAATAAGATGGTAAAGTCCCCTGTTGGAAGTTAATAGGAACTAATAAATGTCAACATGCAACTACATGTAAATTTGTAAACCTGTATAGTAGTCCCTGTGATACAATTAAAATAAATTTTTGTATCACATACACAGATGAATACATACAGACATTTTCTATAAACAGTGTGTGTTCTGAACTTAAAACAAATAATATAAAAAATTTTTTTTTTAATTTCTACTTACAAACACTATCTAAAAAGTTTTTTTTAGTAATTTTGAATTATGAAATAAAAAGCGCGCGTGCAAAATGAAATAAGAATAATTATAAGATTAAAAAAACTTTTTATATACCATGTTTTAAATTTTCTGATGAATCATAGAGCTCTTATCTATGTGCATAAAATTTTTAAAGTGATAATGACGGCAATTTTGTGAGATGCATAATTTAACTTTTTATAATTTTTTAATGTTCACGTTTAATTAAATGTATTTATTTTTATGTCGAAGGAAAATGAACTCGTAATTTTTTTTTTGGCAACAATTTAATTATAGCTAATTTTTTAATGGCTATTGTAACGCTATTAGGATGTTATTATTTTCATATTTTAATTAATTATAAGAAAACTAATCAAAAATTCGAAATCGGACTTCGAAGTATTGTGTTGTCATCGTGTTCTGAACAATTCTGGGAGTTTCAAATTTCTAGCTAGTCGGGAAGTTAGTTAAAATCGATTTTAAGATTTGCACAAGATATATATAGGGAGAGTGTAAACTAATAGTAGGAATTGAAAAAAAAAAAAATAAACCCGTCGAAAATCAGAAGTCGAAAATGTTTACGAAGTTAATACTTTCTTCTATTGCTTATAGAATAAAGTGAGAATGATTCAAAATACTTTTTATCATATATCTTATAAGGCTGAATATCACATAAGTGTGCATTTTGGATTTTTTTAAACTTTTTTTCAAACTTTGTATTTTAATTTGAATTTTTGAAAATAAGTCCGTAAGTGCATCTTAAATAAATTCTGTTTTTGACAGAGATCGAACATAATTTTTTAAAATTTTATTGAAATTTTTCAATAAAAATTTATAATTTTAATTATCTTATAAAATCAAAATTACCATTTAAATTTTTTTTTTGTGGTTCAGATTCATTAAAAAATACAAGACTTAGGCTTTTCTAAAAAGTTCTTCCCATTTTAAAAAATAAAATAAAATAAAAAACCCAAAAATTTTAAATTTAAAAAAATAAATAAATAAATAAATAAATTTAAATTTATTTTTTTATAAACATAAATTATATCAATGGGAAATATCATAGACTGCATACCTCTTGACTATAAACTGGAAATAATTAGTTTACTTGCATTAAATGTTTAATTATAGCATTTAAAGATGTCAAAAAATGATGTCACTGAAATGACTGGTTTGTCACTGAAATGACAATGTTTGTCACTGAAACGACTGTTTGTCACTGAAACGACTGTTTGTCACTGAAATGACAATATTTGTCAAAATGACTATTTTTCACTGAAATAACATTGTTTGTCAATGCAATAGGACCATATAATATTAAAAATGGAACATATTAGAACAATAGAGAAAAGATTGTGAAGGGAAAAGAAAGAGCAATAATGAGAATATCAAGCAATTTTATTGTATTAAAATCCTTATAGTTACAAGTTTAATGATTAACTGAATTAAATTCAGAAAAAGCATTTTGAACATTATTAAAATCTTCATCCTGAAGTTTAAAATATCTATTTGAAGCAGGTTCAGGAGAATTCCTAATTTTGCACAGAATATGTGGCACTTGAATTTCATGGACATCCTCTTTGTCAAGCCATGCAAATTATTTTTTCTGCATCTTGCCATAAATAACACAAGTAAAATATTTTGAGTAACATTCTCAATGACACCTTAAAGGGGGCAAAAAATAAATAAATAAATAAATAAATAAATAAATAAAATTAAATAAATAAATAAAAGTTTGCTTTTTTAATTGTATCTTAATATTAATGTCGTATGTAATTTTTTTATATTTACCTGGATACCGGAAAGTACTTTAAATATTTAAATATAAAGCTTATCCTACACCAACAAATCTTTTAATTCAAAATAAAAAATTATTTAAATCCAGGGCTTACAAAATAGTAAATCTGCAACAAATGTCATTTTCGAGACGTCACAAAAATGACCGTCACGAAAATGACAAATCGTCAATAATTCGTTCTGTACTGAAAAACATTCTTTCACTAAGCCAATATCGTCACATTTTCTTCTTCTGGTCGTCATTCTATATTAAAATAAAACTTTGTTCTAAATTTTATAATAATATTTTTTTATTTTTTATGCATCTCGAAAATGACAAGCAATAAAAGTACGCACAGCATGTAAACAATAAAAATAATGTTAACTCTTACCTGTTTTCAATTTTCTTGAGATTTTTTTTTCCCACATATCGTCAATGTTGATTTCTGATCTTAAACTTTAAAAAAAGTGAATGGTGGCATCCCTTGATGATATATGAAGTTATTTGCATGTGTCACGAAAATGACGTGAAGACTTGCATACAAGCATTTTAATTATACATGCATGAAAATTAACGTAATTAAAAAGAAAAAAAAATTTCCTTTGAAAACAAATAGTTTTTTTTACAAGAATTAACAATTATTATAATTATCATTTTATTTTTTTTTTAGTAAAAAACATACTTTGTATGTAAACATTTGGTCTTGGAGACAGTCACGAAAATGACGGTTATAAGGTTTAAAATTTTCTAAAAAATACTAAAATTGCTATAAACTCACATTTTATGATTTGATGCTTTTTTAAAAAGGTACTTCTAAATAATAATAATAAAATTTTACAATTTATTTGCTTAAAATTAATAATAAAGACCTGAAACACTAAAATGCACATTTATGTGATATTCAGCCATAACAAGAATTGACAATACAATAGAGTTCCATTAAATTATTTTTACTTTCGGTATTTTTCTAAAGAGAAATCTTTGTTTGCGTTAACAATTTATCCTGTGTTCCCATTTTTAATTTTTATCAGTACTATAAGAACAAACAAAATAATGTGATCGTTTACTTCCTTCTTAATTCCATTTCACCAGCCCGCATATTTTTCAATTTACAAAACTTATTAAAAAATACTCCATTAGTACCGGTAAATATTGAAAAGGTTTTCGCTAGTACCAGCACCAGTACCAAATACTGAGGAATACAAAAATTTGAGCCAGTGAAATGGTAGCCGCACATTTTTTGAATAATAAATTTCGATTATATCATTCAAAAGTACTTCGTTAGTACCGATTAGCACCTCAAAAAGTTTTATTAGTACTGATACCAGTAGCAAATAATGATGAGTAAAAGAATTCCGGCAGATGAAATTGTTGTCTGCACCCTTTTGAAATATCGAATTTCAACGACGCTAATTGAAAATACTTCATTAGTACTTAATAAAAGATTCTGTTAGTAAATACACCAGTGCCAAATAATGAAGATTACAAAAATTCAGGCCTGTGAAACATTAGCTCGCGCCCTTTTGAAATATTAAATTTCAAAAATTTTCGGTACAAACCGGCACTAACAATGTACATTCAAATGACATCGTTGAAATTTAAAATTTTAAAAATGTAAAAGCTATCATTTCACCATCCCGAATTTTAATACTATTTCGTATTTGATACTGGTGTCAGTACTAACGGAAATACTAACCAGCACTAATAATGAGCTTTAGGATGACAGCTCTGAAAATTAATAATTTAAAAGTGCCACGGTCTGTCATTTTACCAGCTCGCATTTCATTTTCTTAAGTATTTGGCACTGGTATTGGTGCTAACTAAAGTTTTTACGGTACTAACTAGTACTTTCGAATAGTATAGTTGAATTTTGTAAATTCCAAACTGTGCGGGCTGGTAAAATGAACCTTACTTTTCATACAAAAGTACACAAAATTGTTTTTTGTGTCAAAGTACATTTAGATTTACATTATATATAACAAATAAGTTTCAAGACCATGAATTGAACTTTTACTATGCATTTTTGCAGGTAACACTTATTTACTCAGGATTTTTTTTTTTTAGTTTTTACAGAAAGGTGTCTTATTCAAAGGTGCCTTATTCAAGGCAAATCTGTCTTGGACTGGCCGGGGGGGGGCGGGGGGGGCCCTGTGGCAGGACTATCTGTAATCCAATCATGTTAATATAAAAGAAAAGGAAAAAAAAATGTATAAATTTTTTCTCCTGGATAGAGAGGGCTTCGGAATTCCATCAAGTACGACATAGCTTTTAGATGTTCTCCACCATACTTTAGTTTACTACCTCTCCTCAGGCTGGCTTTATTAATTTATTTATTTTTTACATCATATCATCACGTCGAGCTCTATTGAGCTCACTTCAGTTAAGAAGACTGAATACTTGCTTGATAATGCAACATCTTCTCACGTTTCCTACAACTTCAGGTGGAGTTAAGCGGTGATTTCGATCCCTGCAGGTACTCCCAAAGCTCTCGTGATGATGATGATGATGGATTACTTATGTGTGTATGGTTAATTAAATACTAATAACATCTATTTTATCCAACATTGTAATATAATGTACCACTTAAATAAAAATTTTCCAATGCTTGATTAGTTCATCCTTTTTTTTTTTTTTTTTTTTAACTTCTAGCAGAGAAAGTATTAGTTTTTTAGTTCAAATATTCAAAATTAAGTTTTTGTTATATTTACATGTTTTGTGGTTCCCTAAATATTAATAAGGTTTTTAGTGACTAGTCTGTGTGTTTTATCAGCATATCTCAAGTTCAAATATTCAAAATTAAGTTTTTTGTTATATTTACATGTTTTGTGGTTCCCTAAATATTAATAAGGTTTTTAGTGACTAGTCTGTGTGTTTTATCAGTATATCTCAAGAACAAATATTACCAAGAAATCCGAACTGTTATTAGTGAATGTAATTTCTTTTGTATATTTTACCATGTCCAGGATATTTGCTCAGGAATGAAAATTAATTCCTCATACATATATGGTAAAGTATTTTTAAAAGTTAAAAGGGTAAGCAAAAGTCGTGTGAGTGGCACACCAATTATTTTCCATGATTCTGAATTTGTTTCGTGCATTTCCTCTTTCATTTATTCATTCATTTGCCTCTTGATATTCCCTGTTTAAGGAGTAGAAGAATCTGCATTCTTCTTCCTTTTCTTACATGTTCTATTCCTCCCTGAGCTGCTCTGTCCCATCCCTCCCTTTTCATAATTTTTCAAAAAATAACTTATTATTAGACACATGCTACTTTTAGGCTTAATTTAGCTACTAATTCATAAAAGCTATATTATTAGGTATATAAAATATGAAAAGTAATTACGTTAACATCAGTGAGTGTCACTGAAAACTTGCCTTGAAAATTAAGTAATTATTTACTTTTGCTGTTATAAAATATTTTTTTGCTACATAAACTCACAGAATTCTCGAACTAAAATGATATACAGCAACAAATATGGGGCTATAGTTACTTCATCTGGTGGAAGAGTGAGAAATTAAAACAATGTCTATTTTAAGAATAATTTTAGGCGTTCCATCCCTCCCAATGTCATATTACAAATTTCTCCATCTTTTACATCATCATATTTATATGTTTTGAAATCCAAATTTTTCTAAGAAGCTGAAAATGATATCGAATCCTTTAATTTAAATTGTGTAGCCACATGTCTATTTATTTATTTATGTTTTTAATTTTTTTGGGGATGTAGTTGAATTTTGCATATTTAATTTATTATTATTTTTTTTCCCCTAACGTATTGACATTCCGCAGAGTTTATTCAAAAAAAAAAAAAAAAAGAGAGAGAGAGAGAGAGAGAGTTTATTTTGTTTATTTATTGTGTATCAATGAAGGAATCCTCCAAAACCATGCAAACTCTTTATCCCATTACATTATTCCTATTGTAATGTAAGCTTTTCCGTTAAATTATCTTTTTTCAATATTTTATTCAGTTGAAATGCACGCATGAAAACTATGGATAAAATTTTACTTTATTTATTGCAATACATTGTTTTAGCTATGACATCATTTTCAGCTTTAGTTTATGAAAACTTGGTCTTTTATTACTAAGAAGATACTAGATTTTTTTTTTAAATAAATTTTAACTTATTCTGGTAAGATATAAATTCGAAAACAATGATTCAAAGTACTTATTGTGATATATCACTTAACAAAAATATTAATAAAATAGGTTAACGTTAATTTATTTTTACTTTCGATGTTTTTCTAAAGATAAATTCTTATTTGTCTTAAAGATTATACCTGTGTTCGCATTTTTAATTCCCATCGTTTCCATAGAAACAAGCAAAGTAACGTGATCGGTTACTTTTCATAGAAAAACACAAAGAATGCTTCTTCTGTGTCGAACTACTTTTAGATTCGCATTACATGCAACAAATAAGTTTCAAGATCGTAAGTTGACCTTCATGTGTTTTTACAGGTGAAACTTATTTGTTAAGGAATTCTTTTATCTTGTTTAAAGTTTAGAAGCTAATTTTACTAAAGACGCTTCACAGAATTTATCGTTTCTACTGATAGCATGTTAATAATAATAATAACAGAAGTAATAACTTCATTAAATAAATAATAATGAGTGCATAAATGCTTATGAATAATTGTATAGAAAATATATTTCTATAAAAATCAAGTTTCCTATGACTGTTTATATTTTGCCTATTGTTCACGCCTATTATTGAATTTTTCTTGTCTGTTTATTTAGTCACTTCTATATACATTTTTATATTAAAACGTTTTTATAATCAATTTAAAATAATTTGATAATTAAATTATTATGTTTTTTTAATTAAACTAGCAGCCCTTGTCCTCCTCGCTTGTCATTAAACGTTTTTTTTTTCTTTTTTAATGAATAATCGAAACATTTAAATAAATATATTTCGATCGGCGACTATTTTCGGCATGGTTTTAAAATGGGATCCTCTGGGTGATTTCAAATATTTTTTTTTTTTTTTTGTCATTTTGCCAATAAATTGAAATGGTTATCGCAATTGCGTAAGTAGAGATCTTCACAACAGTCATCTTCTAAATCATCTTGGCAATTCATCACTAAAAGGCCGAAAAATAATAAAAGTCCACAAAGTCTTATATTAAAACTATGTCAACATTACTTTTGGGGATCACAAAATCAAGGCAAAAAACATATAAGCCTATTATATTAATTGAAATTAATATTTTAAAAATAAATAAATAAAAATAAAAAAATGAAAACTATAACGACGTCAGTTTTATCAGAAATATTTTATGATACAAGTTTACATAAAAAAAAAAAAAAAAAATTCTTTAACCTTTTTTTTTTCCTTAGAAACATTGTTTTTCCTTTTTAAAATTTTACCACGTTTTCATTAATTCGCTTTCTTGCTTGTCCAATGTCTTGCGATCGATTTTTAACTAACTTCCCGAATAGCTAGATATTTGAAACTTTTAGAATAGCTCAGAACACGATGACAATGCATTCTTTTAATACTTTTAGCCATTTTTAAGCATGTTTGAAAATTTCTCATAACTGCTCTCTTTATTACGCATTTGATCATTTTTTTTTTTTTTCAAGTTGATGGGATAATTCATCAAAATATTTTTTTCAAAGTATTTATTAATACATAAAATTGTCAAGTTTATATGATTCAACAGACAATTTAAAAACGTGGTACATAAAAAGTTCTTTTATTCTTGTAATTATTTGAAGTTAAAATGGGGTTATTATTTATCCGATTACTAGAGCTCTTATTATTTTGAACTAATTATCCGATTGAACTAAAAATTACGGCGTTAGACAGATTTTTTTCTGAATACGTTTGTAATGACCGATAGATGGCACAACCAGAGCAATAACTAATGGCCAATCACAGCAATGCATCGGTCAATGGATAAAATGCCTCAGAATTTTTTTTGGGTTGTTTGTTTATTCATAACATGTACATCAGATTTGTATGCTGGACTCGTAGTCCGCTTGTAAATTTTCGTCAGTTAATTACAGATAGCACATGACAGAATTACAATACGAAGAAATGGAAAAATACCCAGGGCAGCGCGGGAATCGAACCCGCTCTCCTACGCTCGAAGACGATTAGCAGGGCCCAATTTTATATGTATATATATATATATATATATATATATATATTTTTTTTTTTTTGGGGGGGGGGGGTGATTTAATCCACGACCATTTCACGGGATTCATTACGCTGAACGACTTTGATCCAGACCGGTTCACGAGACTGGACGCATTGATCCACGACCGGTTGGATCGGTCAAAAGCCTGAACCCGCCCGTCGTGTCGTTATCCGGTGGCAGATTCATTTGAAGTAATTATAAAAAAACAAAGAAGAGGATTCTGAGAAGCGAATTTTATTAAATAGTGTTTTTAGGGAGGCATACTATTGTAACGATCGCAGCTATCGAATTTACAGCAATTGGAAATGGAACAGCCGAGAGATATCAGCTTCCGATTGTTTTATGCAATGCTGTCACAGGTCACAAAATGCAACGTGGAACTCTTTCAGCAGGAGTTGCGTATCTTGATAAACTCTTTAATTATGGCCAAGTTTATGTAATTTTGAGTAGATTTAGATGACTTGACGGCCTTAGAATTGAAGCCTTTAATTCTGCTAAACTGTTGAGCAGTAAACCTTGCAATGAAGAAGTCATAGAAAAAATGAAACGACTGAGGGATTTGCCTTCTCTCTTTCCGGAAGAAGAATTAAAAATAATTGATCCAAAAATTATAACACATATATTTTATTTAAAAAGCTTAAGCAGGCGTGTATCGAATCTTCGACTGCCTTACCGCCTAGACTTTCGTGGTTTATAAAAGAATACAAATTCTTTTCCGCTGAAATTTATCATTTCACCTCAATACAAAAATTTTGCAAAATCATAACTTCGAAAAGATTTATGTGATATGATACATTAAGAATTTGTGTTTTAAAAGTTTTTTTAAATAGATAATTATTTACTTTTTCTGTATATAAAAAGAAAGTACTAGATTCGTAAAAATTTTCTGTTTCCAGTTATTGATGGATATACACTGTAAAAAATGCTGCAGTAAAATTACGGGCAAAGCCCGGCAGCAGAGATTCCAGTCAAAGCCCGTAAAAGTACATTTAGACGATGAATGATGTATCGCAGTAATTTTACGTTGTGATGAAACATACAACCAACCTGCAAAAAAAGTAGCATTGACCGTAAAATTAAAAGTTAAAGTTTGAGTTTCTCGAATGCTTTAAAAAAGTTTCTTGCAATTATTATACATGCGTGCAGGGAGAAATTCACAACACTAAAAAACTAATTGATTTTTTTACACGCAGAAGATAATTTTCACGCGAAGCAAACCGTCTTGGGTAGTCCGGGATTCGAACTCACAATCACCTGTGTCAGAGGCCAACGCTTTGCCAACCGCGCCGTTGGGATCACAGAGACTGTTCTTTACAAAAACAGATAAAGTCAACATCAGAACTGACTAGTTGATAAATCTTGTCATACGTACCAAAAGATTTCTGGAAAATTTTTTAAACCGATTTACAACACAATGTGAAGTAACAAATCTTCAATTATTTTTACAGAACTAGCTATACAAATTTACAGCAACCTATGCTGTATTTATGTTAAAAAAAGTACTTTATTTTTACAGAAATTTTTTACAGTAATTAAGTTGTTAACGTTCAAACTATGCAAAAAAAATTATTTTATTTTAAGACTATTTTAAAATCTAAATTTGATATTTTTGACAAAATTAAGAAGTCAGTCAATTCTCATATTGAAAAAAAAAAAAAGCACTTTTTTCCCCTATAAAGACTACGATACTGAATTTTGTGAAAGAAAATCTAACTATTTTTCGAAATCATTTTTATTTATGAACGGACTGGATTGGATTTGGGAATAAGGCCGATTGACTGCTGTAGGTCCTGAGCCTGAGGGAAAATGCCCTTCGAGGAGTCTTTCTGAGGGGTCCTAGCCCGTATTTACACAAGTTTCGGAGGAAACCACGGAAAACTCCGAACGGTTAGGCCGACGAGCGCGACCTGTGATCGAGCCCGGCACCTCATGTCTACCAGCTTTCAGTGCAGAACCGCTCGGCCGCTGGTGGACCTTTTTTATTCGTAAACACTAGCACTGAAGCGGTAGTCTTATTTCAAGGTTCTCATTAGAAATAAATAATGGGTGAGAATTTATCACCCTTTTTCAAAAACAAAATGAAACTTTTGAAAACTATGTGAGATCTCTGAAAATTAACCGAGACGCAGAATAAACTTTGAATAATAATAATAAAACTTTTACATAAATACAAAGAATTTGTATCTAGAATTAATACGATTTTTTTTTCATGGTTTTCGACCTTTATGGTTTCAGTAATGGGTGCAAAGAAGAAATAACTAGAGCCTAATTCTTATTCATCCAAACAGGTTTCCATTATAAGGCCGATTTCAAACTGTGTTTATATAAGTGTTGGCGTATTTGCACTTTTTACAATAGCAGAAGAGTTTTTTTTTTCTTTTAAGCTGTATTCCATTGAAGGGAGCCCACCAGCGTCCGAGCGGTTCTACGCTCAAAGCTGGTAGACATAATTTGCGGGGTTCGATCTCAGGTCGCGCTCGTCGGCCTAACCGTTCGGAGTTCTCCGTGGTTTTCTTCGAAACTTGAGTAAATACGGGTTAGGACCCTTTAGAAAGACCCCCACGGAAGGCACCCCTTCTGGCCTAGGACCTATAGCAGTCAATCGGCCTTATTCCCAAAATCCAAATCCATTGAATGAAGAAAGGACTGAAGTATTTCGAGAGCAGAACCTCCTATATATAATGTAATGTACATATCTGATGGTCATATTCAGATAAAACAGCTTTGTTTTTTAACAGTGAAAATCATACATAATAATCATAAGACTTACCTTCAAATGGTTAATTACATATTCATTTCATATTGAAATAAACTTTATTTTAGCATATTGTAAAAAATGCATTGTTGAAACAACATTAAAATTTTCCGTTTTCTAAGGCTTAAGTAAAGGGTTAAGAGCAATTAGAATGCTGTATGCTTAAAAAAAAAAAAAAATAAAAAAAATGCGTTTAGTGGATAAAACAATTATAAGGTTGTAGTTTGTGTTTCAGAAATCTGGCTTCAAATCAAGAAACCATTTAGCTTTCTTTTTTAATGTTTTCGTGTTAACAGACAAAGAAAATCAATTTCATCAATATCAATTACTCAGTTTCAGTCAGATGGAATTTTTTTTTAATTAAATTAAGAAAACAATAGCTTATTAAAACCAATGGATGTTTCTATGCGTCATGCGTGCATAATTAAACACATTCTATTAGTATAAATAACAATCATAGTTTCAATTTGAAAATAGAATTGTCTCTTGATGTTACTGAAATGATAGCTTTTGAAGAGATTTTCTCATAAGAAAATAGTTTGGTGAAAGATAAAAGCAATTTGCCTATATTAACGGCTTTTTCTCGTAAAAATTCAAAAAATTATACTTTCGAAACATCAATTTACGAGCTACGACCGTTTAGCTAGCAAAACGGTCATTTCCCGTAAAATTATACGGTTATTTCCCAAATTATGTTTCCAAAACATTAATTTACGGATTATGACCGTTTAGGTAGCAAAACGGTCATTTCCCCTAAAATTATACGGTCAAATACCGTGATTTTACAATTTTTTTTTTTTTTTTTACAGTATACAAATACAATACACGTGCTAAGATGTCCTGAACATGATTTAACAATTTTCAGCCTATGTGAGTGCGTTACCAAAACTTCGCAGGCACTCTGTTTCCTGAAATAATGGACATATTTCCATAAACATTTATATTTGGTCGACTATTGGTATAAATTGATGCTGATTAGATTTTGGCATGTGCTGTTTTGCCAGTGATATGCTACTTCACTACAATCTCCTCCAATAATGGAAAAGCTATGGCTAAGCTCCTATAGCCTAAAATTGCACTAAACATGATAATTGAGGTGACCATTATATAAACGTATGCTGATTTAAATTTCCGTACATGGAAATCGGTAGGCTCCGCTGTCATATGAATGATATAGAAGGAAGATTTGTAATGGCCCCTGCATACTTTTATATACCCAGTACAAAAATTAATAAAAATTAAATTATCTTATTTTTGTAATAAGACTTAATAGAATTTAAAGCTTTTATTAGAAGCACCACAATAAGTGCAATAGGAAACACTTTAAACTCATAATTATTTGTATATAAGTATTTTCAAATAACTATTTTACAATACTTGCGATGAAGCAATATTGTGATCTCTCACATGAATTAAAAAACGTTTAAAAAAATTAAATAGCTTAAAATTTAACTACTTTTAAATCTTCATTAGATTTTTCGATTACCGCAAGATTCACTAAACAGGCCATGAGTTATAATGCTCATCCGTACAAGTGAAGTGCTCAGGTTCGATTTCCGGCTTCGGCATTTTTCGCATAATTGGTGTAAAATTTCAACATTACACTCTAACATCTCCAAATAAATTTCTATAATTAGATTTAAATGGTAGCTCGTGTCAACTTGTTAATAAACTATCTAGAATAGTTATATGGGTATGGGACTTGTGACAGTAACAGCCGAAATTATAACAATTTCTTTCTTTCACTTCTTCTTTTTTTATTTCTCCTAAACTTTTTTGCTAATAACGTCATAATTTGTTTTCCCATATTTTTAAAACATTTCTCCAATGACCCCAAAATAATAATAGAAAATATATTGTTAACAAAATTGTTATCTAAATTATGTTTTCGTTTTCGATGTAAATCTGCACGTGTTTTTTAAATTGATTCGCGTCAATCCACTTTTAATGCTTATTAAGAAATGCTTGACAACCGATTTTTTAAAGATGTTACTGATTATATAGCATGTGCATAACTAAATGAAACTATGTTTTTTCTAAGTATCACAGACAGACATTTCTGTTTTATCATATATTAATCATCGATAATCACAATATTAAGTGCAAATTTACTATCAAGTGTAAATATTCTTAACCAGATAAATGTTATCTGGTTAACAGAACACATTTATTTTAACTCTAACAAATGCAAAATCGAACAGGAAGAATAATTTGAAAATTTTTAGGTAACAAACATTCCGTGTTTTCGATTTGTCGTTAAATGAACTCCTCTTCAATTCCAGCGGATAATAGATGCGTTACCATAGAAACTCCTAACAAACATGGATGACGAGAAAACTAAACACCGTTAAAACAATTCAATTAGCGAGTTTTTTTACTGCAAAAATTCATTGACACGCGAAGTGATGTTTGAATTAATTCTCGACAAGTATAAAAAGGTCATTGGGGCTTTGAACATTCGAGAATTAAGATGTATCAGCATGAAATTGGTAGAGTGTAATTATTTTTATTTTTAAATGGTTTTGTTTAGAATAACGCAAGCATTTTTATTTTTAAGTTAATTATTATAATTCTGATTTTTGCTGTTGTTATGATACAATAGAAAACATTTATACTTATTTTTCTCAAGCCTTTCTTTTTTGATAACTTATTTGGCGTCAGAGCAGTCACACTTTTTTGTTTATTTATTTAATATTTAAAGGAAAGGAAAAATAAAAAATGTTATTAAGAATTTTAGACCATCTGACTTCTGAACTCAGTGTGCAATTAAAACATTATAGTTAAAAGTTTCTTTTTAATTCTTCACAACACCGTAAAAGAATATTACATTTATTCATCATCCTATCTATTCTTTCACATTCTAATTCTAGTAGTTTCTAATTCTTTTACAAATAAAATTATTTGGATACAATTACAGTTTATATCTACATATTTATCTATATATATATATTCAAATTACTTCAGAACTCTGACTAATTTTATAATTAATAATGATTATATAAAACACAAAAAGCAAATTTATCATCAAAATATTGGTATCCCTCAAGGAGAATCTAGTTAAAATATGCTTGCTGACATTTATCTATATTTTTGTGAATGTAATTTTAAATTTAAAAATCTTCAATTTTTAAGATATGTCGGTGATATTATAATTATTTCGTATTGTAATGTGATGACTTTAATGACCTTAATGACTTTAATTTTAGTTATCCCACTAATTTAAAACTTACTATAAAATGTCTTTTTAAAAAATACATGAATTTCCTTAAGTTAAAAATTAAATTGTATAATAATAAAATACTTATTGACATTTATAATAAATGCAATCACTTTTGTCTTAAGGTTTATATATTTACTCATCTCAACTCATGCTTATACTTTTCTGTATTTAGAAACATTATCCTTAACCTTGTTTTTAGAATTAATAATTCATGTTTAATGAAGTTAATAAACAACAATATTAATAAACTTGTCTATGATACTACTTCTAGTAGTTTTCCCAATAAATTTACTTATTTGCTGATTTATCCTTAGCTCTCTGTGGTATGTTCACTTTATATATAAATTTGGAGCAAAAGAACAATTTTTTGTGTGTGTGTGTGCATTAGGGTGTCCCTTAAATGGGGGAAACACTTTTGTTTTTCTTTGGCTTTCTTTTCTTTTTTTTGAAATCCGATATGCATACCCTCTAACTTTTTTTTCGATCTTAGAAGGGTTTTCTCGTCGATTTGGCATGTATTAATATTATCCCAGAGAGCTGATATTTTACTAAAAAGCGTTTAAGGACAAATAGAAAATAAATTAGAGGGTATGCATATCGAATTTTAGAAAAAAAAGGGCAAAATAATAATAATAATAATAATAATAATTCCCCCGCATTTAAGTTACACCCTTCTGTGCATGCATATAAATAAATGCATATATACGCATATAAATGTAGATTAAAAAAAAAAAAAAAGGTAAAGAATGGGTGGGCAGTTGAATGATTCTGGAGGGTAGTTGGTGTCGTTTTGTTTGTTTGGTTAGTTTGGTTGCGGAAACGCATTAGTTTTTTTTTTTTTTTTCTTTCTTTCTTTTCTTTTTTTTCCACACTGTTAACATGCTACTTGGTTGTAAATGATTCTACATATTTTTCGCATATCTTTGTAATATTTTATGTTTCTGTCAGCATTAAATATACCTATACAAAGTGGATAATATTTAAAAATATAATATATATGATTGATTTAGTGTATATAAATTTTGTTTATAAATATCAATAATTCCAAAAAAAAAAAAAATTAAAAATTTCACCTAGTATTATAAAAACCTTTATTTAAACGCTCATTTTTTTGCATATAAATATATATATATATATATTGTTCCTCCTATTCTTAAGTTTAGTTATAAATTTGTAGTTAAAGTTAAACAATATTTCCCGTTTATATTATATTACTCCATTACGTTAGTTAAGTTGGTACACCGTTTTATTTGAGTTGTATGTAGTTTTTCTTTTAAATTTATATCAGTGATTGTATTTTAAGATACTCGTATATTGAAATGTCTTGTTTGAAATCTGCTTGTTTGAAACTTTCTTTGTTATATTTAACTTTAGAAAATTACATGAAATAGGAAACAGTAATAATTTTAAAAGTTTAAAAAATTGCTTACATTTCCACTCTTCAACAGAGTGCCGATGCCAACCTTTGGAATGTTTCCGTTACTCTATTGTGACGTAAACTGCAATTTTTGATAAGCAAACTATACTGATGGACAAAATTAAAGCAACAACCTGTTTTCTCGTCTTCATCTTTTGCACATAATTTTTAAAAATATGAACATAAAATTTGGAAGACCTGTTCGTTATCATATTATTAACCAAAGTTTATGTACTTTAACTTAAGAATAATTTTTAAGCTAATAAATATTCATTTTTCTCTCAAAAGTAAGCTTTGAAAAAAATGAAAAATTTCAATAATTTTAGGAAAGAACACTTAATGAAAAGTGGTGTTAAGGATGCATCAAAGATAGGTGAAGATGCACACGCATCCATATGTTACATTACAACCAAAATCTTTCTACCTGTATTCACTTTTCTGTTTCTTATTTTTTATTCTTTTTTTCGCATGTGAATAGTTTTTTAAAAAACACACATGCAAACATGAAAATTGAATAAGATGTTCATTATAAAACTATTTATAGACATTTTTATCATTCGGGTGATGCTCATGTTTACAAACTATTAATTATATTAAAAAAAAAAAAAGTCCATTATAAAAGTAAAAGAAAAATTAATACAGAAAGAAAAATCGAGATTTAGATTAACATTTCAAGGCATGTGCGTCTTTACCTATCTCTAATGCATCCTTAACACCACTTTTCATTAAGTGTTCTTTCCTACAAATATTGAAATTTTTCATTTTTTTCTAAAGTTACATAAAATTAGGTTAATAATATGATAACAAAGAGGCCATTTAAATTTTATGTTCATATGTTTATTTGTTTTAAAATTATGTGCAAAAGAAGAGAATGAGAAAACAGGTTGTTGCTTAACAAAAAAAAAAAAAAAAAAAAAAAAGGACACTGCAACTATAATGCGGGGTTTGATTTTAAAAGAAAAAAAAATACATACATATTTCCTCGGTCAAGTTTTGAGAATTAGTGAAGTAGATGACGAAGAAGTTATTTTCTTAAAAAGACATAATGTAATTAAAGACGGAACCACATTTTTGTGGCCCTAATCAAGAGTTGAGATAGAAGTATCGTGAAAAGACATTAGGACATTCAGTAATTCCCAAAGCTAAAATGCCTTATTCTGTGTCAAAATTGGATTTGACTGATATTTAGGTTTTATATTCACTTCTACAAAATTCTGTAGAATACAAGTAATTTTGTCTTTTTTTTTAATTTGTTTTTTGCCAAAGTAATATTGCCCATTTTTGATTTTCTTATAGTTATTTAATTTAACATTTTATTTTCGAATGTCAGAATTTTCCTTAAATGTAGAACAATTCATTCGATTCCTTTTTACTTTCTCTTACCCATAAGGTAGAGAAAGTATTGTTTTTGGGTCAAATTTTCAAACGCGATTTTTTGTTATATTTACATGTTCTGAGGTTACCTGAATACGAAAATCATATTTTTAGCGAATGGTCTGTGTGTATGTCTGCGTGTCTGTCTGTCTGTTAGCAGCATATCTCAAAAACAAATTATGGCAGAGAGTTCAAACTTGGTATTCTAAATGTGCATTATATAAGGATGCTACACTAAACTTTTCGTTAAGATCAAGCAAATGGTTCGTCTACAGGGACACTCAAAAATATTCAAATAAAATATATCTATGGAGGAAATTGCAGGTATGTAGAGTTTGACATCTATAGACTGCACTAAACCAAATGAAACAAATATACATTTTTTGTAATAGAGATAGTCAACAGGGGGGGGGGGGAATTGTGTATGTAGGAGCCTGGCCTCGCCCCCAGGGGGGAAGCCCCCCTCTAGGGGAGTAAATTTTCACGATGGGTATCTTTCAAAAGAGCTCGCCAATAGCTTTAAAACGAATGGTTGCACCATCGATCTGCGATAATTTAAAACAAAGTCATCGATTTTTTTTTTTTTACTTTTAACGATTTTTTTTTTTTTTATGTAATATTGAGAATAAATTCAACATTATATATATATATATATATATATATATATTTAGTGTTATGCTGCTTCTCTAATATGGAAATCGTCTGCATTATCATAAAAGTTATTTTTTTTTTAAATAATAATTTTAATAAATTATTTTTTTTAAACAGAATTATTTTTTAATAACCAAATTAAATTCTATATAAATGTATGTGCATTAATGAAACGGGGGTTTGAGGGGGGCGGCAGCCCCCCCCCCCCTCACACAGAACTAATTACCATATAAAACTCTTCCAAAGCCTAATTTGAATTGTTTAACACAGGTTTATATAGCAGTACTCGTTATCTTACCTCTTAATCTCCAACCTGTATTTATTATAGAATTATATTTCAATTTCAGGGTAAGAGAAAGTCGTGTGAGTGACACACCAGATTATTTACTTTCTCTTACCCATAGGGTCGAGAAAGTATTGTTTTAGGGTCAAATTTTTGAACGTGAGTTTTTGTTATATTTACATGTTCTGAGGTCCCCTGAATACGAAGATCATGTTTTTAGCGAATGGTCTGTGTGTCTGTGTGTCTGTTATCAGCATATTTGAAGAACAAATAGTAGCAGAAATTCTAAACTCGGTATTCTAAATGTGTATCATATAGGAATGCTACAGTAATCTTTTCGTTGATATGAAGCAAATGGTTTATGTACAGGAACACTCAAAAGTATTCAAATACATTACGTCTATGGGGAAATTGCAGGTAGGTAGAGTTTAACATCTATAGACTGCACTAAACCAAATGAAACGAATATATATTTTTACAATAGAGATAGTCAACTGGGAAGTTTTTTTTGTGTGTATCTATGAGTCTCGCCTCCCCCCCCCCCGGGGGGGAAGTCCCCCCTCGAGGGGAGTAAATTTTCATGATGGGTATCATTCAAAAAAGTCGTGTGAGTGACACTCCAGATTACTATTATTATTATTATTTTCAAGAAATTTTGAGTACTTTTATTTATTTTACATATTATGTTATAAATTAAACCACAAATGAAATGAAAAAAAAAAATAATAATTTCGTTTTTTTTTTTTTTTACTTTCTCTTACCCATCAGGTAGATAAAGTATTGTTTTTGGGTCAAATTTTCCAAAGTGATTTTTTTTTTATATTTGCATGTTTTGAGGTCTTCTGAATCTAAAAATCATGTTTTTTGCGGTTCGTGTGTGTGTGCGTCTGTATGTTATCAGAATATCTCCTAAACAAATTGTAACAGAAAGTTCAATCTTCGTATTCTAAATGTGTATCATATAGGGATGCTCGACTAAGCTTTTTGTTGAGAAAATGGTTCAAGCAAATGGTTCGTCTACAGGGACACCCAAGAGGATTCAAATATATTGCGTGTATGGGGGAAATTGCAGGTAAGTAGAGATTAACATCTTTAAACTGCAGTAAACCAAATGAAACCAATATATATTTTTTATATGCGTAAAAACATGTTTCATGTAGAATATGGTATAGAAATCATTCAGTGTTCGTTTACAGGGTTACACAAAAGAACTAGATTATAATGCGACAATACTTGAAAATTCATGGTGGTGTAATTGATTGTTGTGCCGTGTGTTATTAATATAGGACTATATTTAAGTGCACCATGTGATGTATAAATAATTTTCAGAATATATACAGTGCTGCCAACATTTAAGACATAACATTCTTTTTCTTTGTTAGTGTAAGTGCTTTACTATAATATATTATATCATATAATATATTTTACAATGTCCAGGAAAGCTTCTCAGGAATTGAAATTAATTCCTCAAAGCCATATGATAAATAATGTATTTTTAAAGCTAAAATTACTCCGTTCGTTCCTCGTATATTTACACGTATTGAGGCTTCATGAATACCGAAATCAAGTTTTATAGTTTGATTTTTGCCTGTGTCTGTTAGACTAAATTAAAAACAAATAATTTTAGGCGATCCAAATGATGCATTTTGAAGTGAATACGTTTGTTACTAGAAAAGCTTGTTCAAGATTGAAAAGTTTTAAGGAATGATGCGTGTGAAAGTTGTTTGAATAATTTTAAACGAACTTTTGGACTTAATAACAGATTTGAATGCTCTATAAATACAGACACAATAATAAAGCAGGGGGTTGAGGGGGGCGGTAGCCCCCCTCACATAGAATTATTTGTGAAATAAAGCTGTTCCAAAGCCTAAGTTGAATTGTTTTAACATAGGTTTACATAACAGTACTCGTTATCTTAACCCTTAATCTCCAATCCGTACTTATAGTATTAAATTTCAGGGTAAGAGAAAGTCGTGTGACTGACACACCAGATTATTATTATTATTATTATTTTCTTTTTTTGAATAGGTATAAGACTCCACAGTGCACCAACCAGAAATACAATATAAGTTCTTCATTCAATTATAATTTTCAGTTGGTTAAGTTTACTTTATTTATTGTTTTATTATTACAATATTAACTTATTTTTTTTATTTTTATTTTATTTCTTCAAATTTTGTGAAGTGCTCGAGGTGTACGGAAAAAAAATTCAACAATTTATAGATTCCTGAAGGTTTTCACTATCTATAAAAACTTCATTTACATATCTCTTAATATATTGTGTATGGGTATAGTATGTCGAGGTTACACTCCCAAACCATGGAACCACGAAATATAAAATTTCATATTATTTTTTCTTTAAGTGGCAGATTGTTAAATTTTTATTTTTTAAAAGCTAATTAGTAGTAAAATATTCAGATATATATATATATACATATATATATATATATATATATATATATATATATATATATATATATATATATATATATATATAAATGTATACGTATGTGTATTGATTTATTACAATGATTTACTTTACCCCCTTCTTTCACTCTCTTCGTACATGGAAAAATTTGTCATTATAGTTTTCTGAATAATTTGAAGCAAATTTACATAGTGAACTTAGTTTAGAAATACCTTCGATATGTTTGTTGGCTATCTTGTTCCGCTATAGTGTTTCAAAATGGCAACTATTTGTAATTTTTTTATATATAAACACATAAACACACATACACACAAATATATAAGGTATGCATAATGACGTACATATATCTGTGAATTCGTCCATATATATATATGTATGTGCGAACAGTAATTTGCAGAAGTTTGAGACCAGTAGCCGATTTTCAGTATGTTTACATATTGCATCATTCGTGCAGGTTATTGCGTCATCTCATCAATTTTCACACGCAACATTCATTACAAAAATATATATATTCGTTTCATTTGGTTTAGTGCAGTCTATAGATGTTTAACTCTACTTACCTGCAATTTCCTCCATAGACGTAATGTATTTGAATACTTTTGAGTGTCTCTGTACACGAACCATTTGCTTCATCTCAACGAAAAGCTTAGTGTAGCATCCCTGTATGATACACATTTAGAATACCTAGTTTGGAATTTCTGCTACTATTTGTTCTTCAGATATGCTAATAACAGACACACACACAGAGAGACCATTCACTAAAAACATGATTTTCGTATTCAAGGGACCTCATAACATGTAAATATAACAAAAATGCACTTTCGAAAATTTGACCCTAAAACAATACTTTCTGTACCGTAAGTAAAAAGTGAGTAAAACCCCCTTATATTTTAGCTTTTATTTTGAGAGGAACCAAAATTCTGTTCATTCTATCTCTCATAACATTTTGAATTTACACGATATTTTTTAAGGGTTTTCCTATAATTAGCTCAATACTTTTGACTATTAAATTATGCAAATGAAATTTTTGAAAAACTTGCTTAAGCATAGTTAAAAAATATGTTGTAAAGATGCAAGATATTTAACATTTTTGCATTATGATTGCAGTATGCTGTGTCTAGTGTAGTATACAAAGTTTTCTAAAAATTACTCTGGACTGGGTATAATATCCTACGTGTTATAATGAAAGAAGTAGCAACTTTTTTTTTTGGAATTTTTTAAAGAAACCGTTATGTCTTCGTGAATACATATATGGTAGCCTCATAAAAATTTATGCAGATAATTAAAAAATTCCTCATAATCACACACTTTAGCCAAAACGCCTTTCAAGTATTACTTTCTACAGGGTACTTCAAAATATTTTGACTTTTGTTAAATTTTTTACTTGTTCCCCTCTTTAGTACAAAACGTTTGCTGAAATGTATGAGGTATATCATATTTTTTATATTCCTAATGTTTCAAGATAAATCCTAAAGAGTTTTTCAAGATATTTGACAAAATGTCTATATTTGAAAATGCTCAAATACAAATTGTTAGGTAGTGTATTCATATGAGGCACTAGATGAAGTTGATGAAATCATAAATTCTATGAACTTCCATTATTTTAACTGATTTCGTCTTATTTTGTGCTTTTTTCAACTCTTCATAAATTGGTAATTTTATATAAGTTTTTAGACACGCACACACACACACACATGTAATTATTTAGATTCGTTATAAAGTATTTAAATTGAAATTGATAAAATTAGCTCTATTAGTTTGTGTACTGCAATAATTAAAAATATTTGGTTACATTATAGCTTATGATAGCTATTTATTTAAAACATAATTTGACACCTTTATGCAGCGCAAAACATAACAATATTAACATGTGTTATTTAGTTGCTTCTCTCCTATAGAATATGTTGGGATAAGCATTATTTATTCGTTTACATAGACATTCAAAATATTCATGAGCATCATGCCTCTAAATATTATGTAATCATTATGTAATTCCTGGAAATATAACTTCACTTCTGTGCTGCATTTAAAAAACTTTTCAGAAAAAATAAAAAGTTGAAGTTAAGCAATATAATTTTTAATCACAGTAAGAATGCATTTTAAAATATATATATTAGGAATAATTTTTCTATCTAGTTTATTATTAAAGAACTACATTTGAATAAATTCGATGCAATAAAGCATAATGTGTGTTAGCATTATTATTATTAATATTATTTACCAAAAACGTTTATTGGAACAAAACATCTCTTTACAATAATTCACTTAGTGATTTCTAACAAATTCTTAGCTTGCATTTGAATGTAAGAAAAAAGATTTCTTGAGATTGTTGTTAGATGGATTATAAGAAAGTTTATCCTATAAATATTTCTAAAAATTCTCTCCACATTTTGAAAGATATGAAATCTGGAATTATCTAATAGCTATTTGCCTGCAAAAGAAGGCAAATGTTCAAGTGAAAATGAAAAGTGTAAACGGGATTGGTTTCAACAGAAGAATTGCATAAAAATGTTTAAAAGATTAAAGGATATGGCTGATAAATTTTAAAGTATTATGATATTTAGCTTAAAAAATACTTGGGAAGAGGCATTTTTATTTAAATATTTTTATAAATAATACAGTTCATAATACATTATCTAGTTCATATGAGCAATATATTCTTTGTTCAAGCAATTAAACATTTTTTAAACAGGAAATATTCAAAATATTTTTTAATTTTGTGCAAATTATTCTATTAACCTTTCTATGAAGAAAATACATTTTATAATGTAAATTCCATAAAACCATGGAAGTTTTTTTTTTTGACCACCAGTGAGAGGTTTATTTCTCGTAGCGGATAGACGTTAAGTTTCTGGTTCAAATAACGGTTGCACTCGTAGGCCAAGCCTTTCGGAGTGTTCCGTGATTTTCTTTGAGTTACACTGAGATAAATTTTGTATACCTTAGGATATTCCTCATGGAGGGTGTTACAGAGACATAGAACCCACGTGCACTCAAACAGCTCTCAAACCATACCCTCCCCTTCCCTCCTTCTTATGTATATTTAGTGAAAAAACGCAAATATATATAATTAAATAAATTTCATTATTTATCTTAATATTATAACAGGTAATATTTGAAAGGAGATTTAAATACAAGTACATGCGAATATCTTTTCACGCTTAGAGGCATTTTAAAAAATAACTCCGTCCATAGCGTAAATTTGAAATAACTTATCGTCTAATTCGTAGACACTTTATGACAAGAAAAGGTTTTTAGTAGCACCATTTGATGTAAGTATAGGGAATAATTATAAATTTTAAAGAAATTATTGGTCTTACTTGCAGTTTTTTGGATTCTAAAATAAATCAAAAATATGTATATTTAAGAGAAACATGCAGTATATTTTATTTTAAATTATTATTTTCTGTAATTTATTTATCAGCGTTTCAAAAAGAAAGTTTAAAAGCATAATGAGAATATGTTTTAGTGTGAGCGTGATGTTTCTCTTACTCATTATTCCGTTTAATTTCCTAAAAAGAAATAATGAAAATAACTCAACTTGAGTGAATTTTCACTCATTTGCTTAGAAGAAACGTGCCCTTTCATTTTCATTTAAATTCAGTAAATTGAATAAGTTAACATAATGCACTCAAACTTGAGTTATTTATTGTATTTGAGTAATTTATTTATTTTATTAAATATTATAATACAAATGATTTTAATAAACTGGATCATTTTATAATGGCGTTACCCGTGGCACTGCATGCTACTCAAATGCAGCGAGAGCGTTGCTGCCACTTACAAGTGGTTGAATGAGCAGAGATAACTCAAGTATCGATAAATATCGATAACTGAAGTTCACTTAAATAAAAATCTATTACTAATTAGCTCAATGAATTGCATTTTTAACTCAAGTCGATTTAAAAAAAGAAAATAACTCCTACTTGACAAAGTGAATAAACTCATTTTTTTAATGGTATTTCGAATGGTATTATCCGAATAACACGTCAAAATGTGAAATATATGAGGTATTTAAATGTGAAATGCGAATGTATTTGTGCTTTACATCCGCAATATTAGTAGGGGTGTATTGATAAAAGTGTTTGCTTAAAACGTGTGAGGTTGTAGATATATAAATATAGATAGTTTTGGGTGAACCTGAACATTTCCTTAAGATTATATATATATATATATATATATATATATGGAAAAGAAAAATAAATAAATAAAATGGAAAACCTAATATTTTGGAGAACATTTTTAATTAACAATCCTAATCTACAGCTAGAATCAGACAAATCAATTATTTTTATTTATAATTATTTCTAAGTTTATTTCATTTTTTCTTGACATAA
Organism: Salticus scenicus; assembly: GCA_963930645.1. Lineage (NCBI taxonomy): Eukaryota > Metazoa > Arthropoda > Arachnida > Araneae > Salticidae > Salticus > Salticus scenicus. Next base: position 368,732,773 of record OZ005649.1, on the reverse strand, counting down.
TAAAAGTATTGAACAACTAGAGTTTTCACTTGTTTATTAATTTTTTTCCGTTCATCATATTTCTTATAGTTGCTTATTGTATAACTCTAAAAAAAGAAATTTGATATTCAATAATGAGTAATCTTTTTTATTTATTGAATTCTATGTTATAAAGATGTTTAAATTAATTTATTCGTCTTTTCTCTCAAATATTATAGAATAATACAAGTTCATCCAGGTTAAGGCACATTTTAACCTAACGAGGAAGTTATATTTATTTTAAAACGGTTTGAAATTTCCACACTGAGAAAAAAATGTAAACCTCCTCCATCTAGAATGAATAAGTAGTCATTGTCTGAAAACCCTAAACTAGAAATATAGATTTACGAGCTATGCATATAAGGAAAACTAATAACCCAGATAGACGATATGATCGAGAATTTCTAGTCTTTTATTTTCTAGAGAGGGAAACAATATTATGAATATTTTGGATAGTATGAATCTTTTGCTTTGCGAAAAATTTTTGCTTGATTTCCTAGAATTGGATCATAAACCAAGATTATGGTTACTAAAACTCGCCTTTTGAGTTTATATTTATTTGAAGATTTTTAATTAAGTTTGACCACGATGATATAAGAAAAAGACCTACAATTCCAATAAGAGTTTTAAAGGAACTAGAATTTATAAGGATGACATGGCACTATATTTACTAGAGATACAATGTAGTTTCTAGATGCCAGTCATAGAATTTTTTCTCAGTGCACTTTCTCACTTTCTACTTTTTGTATTTCAGTAAAAATGGATTATATTAGCATTTGACATGTTTTAACTTTTTTAACTTTCAATTTTTTTGCAATTCAGAGAATGCAGCTGTGGCTGTACTTGATATTAATTAAAACATATAAAAAAACGCTTGAAGAAAGAAAACAAAAAATATGAATCAGGTTTTCGTTAATGCTTGAAGATTTTAAAAGAATAATATTTATGTAATTAAAGCACCTAAGAAAAAAAAAATGTAAAAATTAAACATAAATATGCTTTTGCATCTGGTAAGTTTATGAAATTTCGAAGATCTAAAAATCTCATTATTTTGTTTTCATATATCATGGTTGTTTTACGTTCAGATTTCAAATAAATTAAACGAGAACGATTGCTTGTTGCGATTAAATGTGAAATAAAATCATATTAATATCTCATGAACATTTTGAGCTGTTCACTGAGGGAAAAAAATGCATATACCGCCTTCCTCTCGAACGAACAAGTAGCCATTTTCTAAATCCCTAAACTAGAAATATAGATTTCCGAGCTATGCGTATAGGGTAAACCAATAACCTGGATAAACGAAATGATCGAGAATTTCTAGTCTACACTTTTATAGATTGTGAAACAATATCATGAATATTATGAATCCTTTGTATGAAATTCTCGTTGATTTACTAGAATTATGTTAAAAAACAAAATTACAGTTATTAAAACTCGCCTCTTGCGTTCGCGTTTATTTACAGGGATTTTTAAATGAGATTGACCACCATAATACAGGAAAACGGTGTAGAATTGTAATCAGGGTTTTTAGAACTCGCTGGCAAAGGGATCTAGAATTTATAAGGATGACATGATTTTCACTAGAGCCACAATTTAGATTCTGGATGTCAGTCACATAATTTTTCCTCAGTGTTAAGTCTATAATAAGATTTATTAACATGTGATAAAATTAATATTTACTTTGCTAGTCTGGAATTAAATACAACGAGTCTGAATTTGAAGAGCAAGTAAATTTTATTTAGGAAATTGACGTCATTTAAATAACTTAACCTTTTTAACTGTATTATAATAAGAACTCTTTTAATAAAAGAGCTATTTTTAATCTATATGGAATTAAAATATTTTAGTATATAATCTCAACCATATTTTAAAAATATTTAAAGCAAAGATTTACGTTGATGCGAATAATGAGATTAATGGAGATAAAAGAAAATAGTTGTGTAAGAAAGATATTTTCGAAATGCACTTATTTTTACAGGACAAATGATTAAATTTAAGTAAAAAGAATTTTGAATAGTACAAAACAGCAGCATGCTTAGAAATACTGCTGATGAAATTTAATAAAAAATAACTTTGTAAAAACACCATAAATTGCAAAATAAATAAATAAATAAAGTATAAACAATTGTTTTGGGGTAGAAATCATTGAGCAAGATCTTCGTCAGGAAAATACAGTAGGTATGAGCGCAGCTTAAGAACGACAATGCAAATAAAATAAGTAAATGTCGATATGAAGTAAATATAAAAAAGCATTCTGAACAAATACTGCATTGAAATTAATTACGATCAAGGTGGAACAAAAATACCATTAAATAGATAAGTGTTCACATTATTTTGTCTGTATATTCATAAAAAGATAACAAATAAGGCAAAACATATACATAGTATTTTTGAACGATTACATAAACCCTAAAAAGATTGAGATTATCATCAGGGGAGCCCTAAATGTTGGGTAGAAAAAAAAGAGATGTTTCAAGATATCGCCAGTGTATCCAAGGGGGAAAAAAAATTATCTCACTAAGAATCTCACCAAGAAAATAATGATTAAAATCGAACAGTAGCCCATTAACGGCCCTGTTCACTTACCGTCGCCGGAAGCCCGAGCCAATGTTATTCTATGGGAAGTTTTCTTTTCAAATAACTTATTAACTAATACATATTTTTAAATTCTGTTTTCACATTCAGAAAATTCCCAACTGTTAAATTTTTAAAAAAGTATTTTTTTAATTTTTAATATTTTATTTTGAAATTGCAAAATGAAAAATTTCACATATTGAAAATTTGTATTTTGCAGCTTTTAAATAAAATATGAAAAATTAAAAAAATACTTTTTTAAAAAAGGTCCGTCAATTTAACAGTTGGGATTTTCTTAGTGGGAAAACAGAATTTAAAAATATGTATTAGTTATTAAGTTATTTGTAAAGAAAATTTCCTATAGAATAACATTAACTTCGGCTTCCGGCGACGGTGAGTGAAGCGGACCCTTAAACAAAATACATACTGAATAATTTATATAAATATATATAAACATACATTGAAGGAAATTTTAAATGACTAAAAACTTAGAGAAACACAAAAAAGTTATCGACTACGAGCACAAGACAGCTAATACAATATTGCAGGGCTGACAAGGCGACTTTTTAGGACTGAGGGCCTATTAGTCTCAATCTGGGATTTTTGCGTTGTCGTTTTCGATAGTTGGACATTTATCGAAATCATTTTCCGATAGTTGGGCATTTATCGAAATCTAAAATTTATCGAAAATATAATTGAATAATTTGAAAGCGATATTTTAATTGGGAAGAAAAAAAAAAAAAAAAAAAAAAAAAAACTAACAGTACTCCGTCCTAAACTAAATTCTGCTTTTGCCAGAATTTCATCAAAATCTTTTTATTATTATTATTATTATTGAAAGAAAAAGAAAAGAAAATTAATAATAATCAATATCGCTACAAGCGATATCGAAAAAGTTTTTTTTAATAATTTTGAATTAGGAAATAAAAAGTGCGCGTGAAATAATATGAAATAAAAATAAGTAAAATAAAATTAGATAATTTATGCGATTAATATTTCTACTTCATTAATTTTTCACAATAATTTATAATTTATCGATATGTTTTATGCGCTATTTGGCTTAAAATGGCTGTCGCCTTTGCGTGTCAAAAAATATCCAGTTCACTTAATTTAATCCAAGATGTTCTTTAAAGGTGTTTTTGTACAACTTTAGTATAGACTCCATATGCGACTTTTAAATATTTGTTTCTATTTTCCCGATAAACTACAATAGTTATTGTAATCGCATAACTAAAGATATTGGCGAGAAACGTCGGAACTACTTCGGTGCCAAATTTCTAATTTCGCCAAGGTAGTTCTATAGTAAATCTTTTCCGCAATTTTTCTTTAAAACTTAATTAGCTTTCATTCCAAACATGCTTTTTGTGCCAATACAACTATTTTTAAAAACCTAAAATTGAAGTATTTTAAAAGTAAAAAAAAAAAAAAAAAAAAAAAAAATCACTATATTTAAAGGGGACTAGTGTGCAAGTTGTACCTGACGGGACTAATGTGCAAGTTGTACCTCAAGGGACTAATGTGAAAGTTGTACCTCAAGGGACTAATGTGCAAGTTGCACCGAACGAACAAACTATTTCTTTCAACGAAAATACCTACTAACCCTGGACGATAGGTCTAATATATCGTATCATATTATATATTGTATTTATCGTAATATAACTCAATACTTATTTTAATATTCTTTCTGTAGAACTATTTCCAAAAAATTAAATTTATAACATATTTTCCTAGGTAAATCTACACTTTGCCTGCGTAAATTTATTACAAATTTTATGTTATAAAAATAGTGGTACGAAAAAGATAATAATAAAAAAGTCGCTTGCGGCAGCCCTGTATTAGCAGTTACAGATACTAGCTGAGACAGAAAAAAAAATCACTCATAAAATGCGAAACGTCTTACTTAAACTATCAGAATTATTGAGGTTTTTTAATTATTGTTATTTGAATTATGTATATTATATAAAACTAGTATCGCCCAGTGGTCGAAAATCGACCATTTTTTTTTTTTTTTTTTTTTTTTTTTTTTTTGCAAAGCGAGGTAAAGCAAAGTTATTGCCTTGTCCTAAACGGAATGCAATTGCAATACAGCTGCGGCAATTGTTTGCCGATATTCCCTCTAACTGGATCAGCAGAGTTTTACTTAATATAACTGTTTCTCTCTGTAGATGTTAGCCTTTCCTGAAATGAGAGAAAATCGCAACGTGAAAACGCCCCTTGTTGTGTGATACAGCCCAGAAGTTAATAGGTACTATGTCAAACCAAGGCCCAACCAAGTATCAAATTCTGTTAAATTAATTCGATTGGTTCATAAAATACAGTGTTTGAACAAAAAAAAAAAAAAAAAAAAAAAAAAAAAAAATCAATCAATAAAGATATTTTTCAAAAATGGTCGAATTGAGTTCGGGAAATTTCAAAACGTGTAACTTTATCGAAAACCGAAAATCTAAAACTTTTCTGAATCTTATATTTATTACTTATATATGCAGAGGAAAGAATAATAAATCCACTTTTTAAAAAATAAAAATAAGTAGTCAATTTCACTTAATTAAAATGCAAGGAAATTTCAAAACGTGTAAATTCATCGAAAAGCAGAAATCAAAAGTTTTTATGTATCTTCTACTTGCTTCTTCTACCCACAAAAGCTAGCAATAAAGACACTTTTTTAAAAAATAAGTAGCCAATTTCAGTTAATTGAAACGTAAAGAAAGCTCAAAACATGTAAATTCAGCAAAAAACGGAAATCGGAATTTTTTCCGTATCGTCTACTTATACATGCAGCAGTTAGTAACAAATCCATTTTCCTTTTATTTAGTATATTAGTTGAATATTTATTGTTTAAATATCATCCTTTGAAATGAAATGTTTATGTTTACATTCGAAACTGGAAGTTTGCCATTTTTTTTCTGGAGTTTTGTGATTTTAAATTAATATTTTATCAATTTTACAGAAAAAATAACTCAATCAAACACATGTAGACAGTAACTTATATATAACTATACCCAAATATCGGAATTAAAATCGGCAGATAATATCCGTTGTTTTTTAACAATTTTTTACAAAAAATCCAATGGACGATTAACATTGAAAATCTTTTTCGTGGCTCCATGGACAGACAGTGACGTCATCACTTCGCTTGCGTATAGTGATGCTACATTATACAAATTACTGTGTCTATGGTTTTATTTGAGCTTTATGAAATTGCCAGATTTAATAACTTTCTACTTTTAGGTATTTTTTAATGTAAAGGAATACGTGTATAAAAGGGAAAAATGGGGAAAATTCATAAAAAATAAATGTATTTATAAATATCTTTTTGACATCGTAAGAAAATAATATTTGTATTCGCACCTTCCGGCTAACCATACCTTTCGAATGATACCATTTTCAACCCTTTACTCCCATAATTAATATGTTAAAAAGGGACAACAAATTTTATGCTTGCCTATTAATATATAGATACTAAGTATATATTTCGTTTAAATTTATTTAAATACTTAGTGTGTATTAAATTAAATACTTTGTATATATTTTGTTTAATATTGTTTGCAGTTACCATTCGACTTTCTTTTCTCCTGGCAAGATCTATGTGTTTCTACTGCATTTTAATATTGTACTATCAAAATTTTGAAACATTCTTTCTTTTCTAAACATTTAGAATGCTCTTAATGATGGTCGTAATTTTTTACTTTATTTTATTTTATTTTTTTGCTTTTGTTTATGTATTTCTGTTATTTATTAAATTAGTAATATTCCACTTGACACTTTCTTTTCCGAATTTCTTGCGCATTAAATATGTCAATACGTTTTTCAATCTTTTATATTTATTCTTTAAAGTTAATTACCGTCATTATATATAATTTATTGAAGAGTTTTCTTGCTTAAATTCAGCATGTAACAAATTTATTTTTGTTATATAGCTTCATATTTTTGTAAATTTTAATTTTATTCATTAACTATAAATTTATCTTCTTATCAATTTTGGATAGCATATTTTAACATTTCTTCCTAAAATAATTTACTTACGTAATGTCTCTTCAGTATAGATCTAACAAAATATATAGTTACGCCTACGAAATTTTCGCATAAAAAGCTTAGAATGAGCCCTATAAGAGAATATATCCCTATCCTTTTTCTCAACAAGGGCATATAATATGCTAGTCTTTTTATATCGAAATTCAATAAATTGATGATCTCTTTTCCAAAGATATGCAAAATTTTATTACGCCCCCATCCTTTCCCTGTTTTAGAACACAATCTCTATAGCAACTACCAGAAAGAGTGGGTATTATCAGTAAAAGCTGTTCAGTCTTAAAATTGTGATATAAATTCAAATATTTTTACAATAACTGTTGCCCTTTTCTGTTATTTTCAGTATTTGTGTAAACATTCACTACTTCAGATATTTTGCAAAAATACCTTCACTTCCTTTAGCAGAAAATGTGATACATATTTTCAAGATTTACATATATAGAGAGTAGTTAAAATGTAAATTTTTTAGTAATCGTTTATCTTTGATTTTACCTAAAAGTATTCATTAAATACTAATTCATTCAGAGTAAAAAAGAAGAATAAATTATTGTTTATAATTTCGGTTAAATCTTTTTTTTTTTTTTTTTTTTTAATTCGGCAAAAATTAGTTTTAAGTAGTTGGTCTCCAAAAGATTTTTTAATCAAATGAGAAAGTTATCTTAATCGGGGATACTTTTTCAGCTAATAAGAAGTTTGTAACTTTTAGAAAAGAAGTTACAGTAAAAAGTTTTGTAGGGCAGAAAGCTAAAATTCTTTTTATGAATTAAATAATAAATTTTTAGAAAAAAAAACGTTTTTTATATAGCAAAATAATACATTTTTCTATTTTTAAAAAAAATTACCCTTTCTACTTTTTTATTACTTCTTTATACAAAGCATAAGAAAGTATTATAATCCGGATTTGAGAAACAGGTATTATATTGCAAATTTATATGTGTGACTGTCACAATGTCTACTTGTACATCTCCAGCTTTGCTTTTGGCGCGACATCCTATTTTAGAGATATCTACGATATTACTCGATTTTTCTTGACGTCTGCACGTACGTATGTGTGTGTGTGTTGGATGTAGGGAGCTGCAAATTGGTATAATTGTTTGTTATATACCAATTTGTTGTGCACCTCTTTTTTCTTTCTGGGGATTTTCCTTTTGGGAAATATTTACTAAAATTATATTCATGATGACCAGAAATACAAAGGATTTTGTCATTTATACTGCGTTGGCCAAAATGTAATTACTTTTTTTTTTCTGTATAAATGAAAATGAGAATTTTTTCATGGAAAGCAAAAATTTTTTTAACAATATTTTGTCTTTTTTGTTCGATCGCCTTTTGCCATCTTTCAGGCAATTTCAAGATTCCGGTCTCAAAAAAGTTTTTATCTTTTTCGGCAAAAAACTATTAAAAGAACAATTTGACATCCTCATAAGCAGTGAAGGTTGTAAGATTCAAAGCGTTTTGCAAAGAATAAAACAAATGGTAGCCTGATGGTACCAAGTCTGGTGAATACGGTGAATGTAGTAACACATCCCATCCAAGCTGCAGCAATGTTTGACGAGTGACCAAACATGTATGTGATCTAGCGTTATCATGGTGAAACACAACATCTTTGTGATTCGCCAATTTTGGACGCTTCTACTTGATTGCATTCGATGACAGTACACGTCAGAATGCATGGTTTGGTTCCTTGGAAGCAGTTCAAAATGCACAATAACTTTGAAATACCACCGGACAGACAGCATAACATTCCTTAATGAATATCTGCTTTTGAAGTGTTTTGGGCAGGTTCATCACACTTGCACCACGACCTTTTTCTTTCGACGTTGTTATGGACAATCTATTTTTCATCGCCTGTTATCATACCTTTTAAAAAAAGGGTCGTTTTCTTCACGTTTTAAGAGGGAATCGCAGATGTCAACCGGCTTAGTGAGATGAATTTCTTTGAGCTCATGAGACACTGAAATATCGAGCCTCGTAATGTATCCGCGTTACATTTAAATGTTTTTCAACACTTCTTTTCGATATTCTAATATTCTCTGCTGTTAATAATCTCTCGTAATGTTAAAAGTCGCTTAGATTCGATTAGTGCCTTTATTTTGTCGTCATCACCTTCCATTGGCCTTTCTGAGCGTGCTGCATCCTTAACATCAAAATCGCCAGACCGAAATTTAGCAAACCAATTCTGACACTACTGTACTTTCAAGGCATCTTTCCCATATACAGCATATCACTTTCTGCGAGCTTGAACAGCGTTATTCCCTTTTCGGAAGTAATACAACAAAATATGGCAAAAATGTTCCTTTTGATTTTCCATTTTGAAATCAAAACCAAACAAACAATTGCTAATGAAATTGTGCACATTTTTTTCTAAATCAATTTTGATGTGTCTGCTTTGAAGGTACATAATGGCATTGCAGTTATAAAGGAAGTTAGATGCATTTCAAAACAGTTATCGTCATCTATTAGAAAAAACGCAATGACTTTTTGGCCAACCCAATATGACCTAACTTCATAGAGATCTCCAAAAAAGCTAATGATAGAGTCTATGATGATAAAAGCTAATGAATTATAGAAGATAAGCTATGAATGATAGCTATGATAGCTACGAATGAATGATAGCTATGAATGATAGAAGCTCATGATAGAAGCTAATGAATGATATGAAAGCTGTCGACATTAGTAGATTCTAGTTGACGAATGAACTTTATTTAATGAAAACTTTGAAAACAGTTGAATTAAACTGTTTTTTGTATCGCAAAAATCAATAATGAATGAATATTCTCGAAGCAGTCCAATAAAATATTCATTTGTACTTCATAAGTCAAATAAACAGGGTTATATGCTACAGAGCAAGAATGTACCTAATTTATGAGCAATGATAATAAATCTGAATAGAATTTGAATTTATCAAGAATCTTGTCAGTCGTTTATAGAATTTTCAAGGTATTTCTGGTCTAGAAACCAATGAATTATTCTGAAAATTTTCAAAGCTCTGTTCTTTATAAAGTTAGAACTGCTAAACTTTGGTAACCTTAAACAACAGATTTTAGCCTAATTTGGTTTATCAAGTCTTCAAATTCGACGAGAAATTGTCTAAATTGTTTTCAACACCAAATTCTGCGTTGGCGTTAAAACTTTGTGACTTGGCGAATTTAGTGAGCAAATTTGGCGAAAAATAGTATTTCAAGGTAGACAAATTTAATTGTTTCAGTGTAATGCATTTTGTATCTTGTCATTAATTTTCGCCAAAATAAACAAAAGTAGCCCATCTACACTCCGGTAAATTCCTTTGTATTCGAAGCTGCGCTTTTGCCTATGAGTGATACTGTAATAAGATGTGAAATTTTTTTTTTTGAATAAATCGTTTTCTTCTCTGTGGTGAATATATTCCTATTACCTATTTTTTTTTTTTTTTGGTTGGTGTAATAGATTTTCTGACTTGTTTTCAGAAATGTTCATGGATAGGAACCTGCTTGTTTATTTATGAACTACTTACTTCACACAAAAATGTCAGTGTGTTTGTAACGATATGTATATTCTAATGGGTGTATAAGAAAGTCATGCAGTTTCCACATCATATATATATATATTGATAAAAAGAATGTATTGTAAATAAGTAATTCCAAAGTGAATAAATAAATATATGAATCATAATGTGTAGAGTCAATCAGAGTAGATCGGCTTTTCTTTATAAAAGTATGAAAAAAATATTGTTTTATTGAAAAACATTAGTAAATTAAATAGTCACTGAAAAACATTATACTACTCTAACTGATCTTTAGTTATTTTTTAAAATAAATAATACTGCACTAAAAATTTCTTGTTTATGATAAGATTAAATTTGTATACCCAGATTAACATTATAAAGGGATGTTAATTTAACTTTTGCTTTCCGATTTTGTATATAATTTTGTGAAAGTATTGCCAGCATTAAGAAATTTTTAGCACATTACGCAAAACATAAATTAGCACAAAATATTGAGATTCTTCTTATCTCAGCGCTTATTCTTTAAACAGCATTAATAATTGATAGATTATAGGGGAAAAAATCAAATAAGAACAATTTTTAATTCATAGTTAAAATATACAAATTAAACCTGTTTTTTTAATGTACAAATCTTTGAATTTTAGAATTTTTTGGATCTGTTGAAAATTTGTTTATTGTGAAAATGTATGATGTAACAAATTAGAATATTATTTCATTTATTAAGTTACTCATAAGATCGTCCTAGAATAGTGATTTCATTTAAAATAATCTGAAAGTGGGACATTTTACTAGACAAAATTTCCTCATTTTGTTGTAAGACACTCAGATTATAGAAGCTTGAATATTCCATTGAGTAAATATATGCACTAAGACTGATTCTACTTATAGTAAATTGAAAATATGCGTATATTATATTGGAGATATATGCTTAAAAATATATACTTATTTCGGTATAGAAGACATATTCAATTTTGTGTTTGAAAAATTCTAATTAATTACATTTTGCTCTTGTTTTAAAATTATGACAAATTAATGAATATTATTTTAATGTATTTTAAATAAAGACATGTGAGTTTTTCTTTTTTTTTCTTTTTTTCAAGAATAAGCTTGCATTTGCTTTATAAAATTTATAAAAAATTAATTCAGAAAATGTTGTCGATATTAAAGTCTAAATATAATAATACTTGCACTAATCAGTTCTAACATGTCAGTAACGTACTTGGAGCCACTTTGCGTTTCACCACTTATCAGTTTGTTAAATCAGATATCAATCAACAATCTACCCTTAAGTTAATGATAACGTGTATAATACGCTACTGAGATTAAATCTCTAACCAAATCGGCAAATTTAGATTATGTGAATTAAATAAGCTAAATGTGAGCTATTTTTTTTAAATTAAATAAAGTCTAATAAGTGTTCAATAAATTATTTTTAACTTTAGAATGTTAATATTTTTATTGAACGTATTTTCGATTTTATAACAGTATTTTATCAATAACTGACTAATTTATTTTGGGAAATAGATTGTAAAATTGTGATAATAAGTATTTGCAGATTAACCTCAATGCATCAATGTATAATGTTTATTGTGCATAATCTTTTTTAAATAATTTTATTAGGTTTCAACCTTAAAAATTTTATATTTTAAAGCAAAGATTTTTTTATTTTATTTTATTATTATTTTTTTTTTAATGCGAACTATTCTGAACATTTTTATATTTAATTTATGCTTCCATACATTTTGGTTCAGAAGTTATCTGCAAAGTTGTAAATGATGTTACGACTAATATTTATTTTACTTCCAAATTTTAAATCTTACGCTACTAAGTTAGAAATTTTTTGAGAAGTGTTTTTTTTTTTGTCTATCCGCAAGATCAGGAAAGAAAAAAAAATTCTTTTACTGCCTTTAAACTTTGCACACACTTTTAAAATAAGAATATGTAGTTGAACATATATATATATATATATTTCTTAATCTTGTAGATAGTGTCAAAAAAACACTTTTGTGAAAATTAAAATTAAAGTTTGAAAATGCAATAAAGTTGAATCTTAAAGTTCCTTACGCTTTTGCTTATACTTTTTTAATCAAATTCCATAGAAACATAAATGAAGTGTCAAAATATGCAAATTAGTTTATAGATCAACATATACCTACATTTTCAAAAAAAATCTTTTTTTCTTTTTCTTTTGAAAGACTAAAATCCTCTAAGCTCTAGTCAATTCAAGAAGATTTGAGAAAGTATTTACTATGATTTTATATGCTATGTATCAACACATGGCTAGTTAAAACATTTCAAAATAACTTCTATGAGTTTATGTACTCCAGTTGGTGTTAAAAAATAAATAAATAAATAAATAAGAAATATGTCTCGGAAATTCTGTGACCTCGAATACAAATTTTTGTGATATTTTTCCTAAAAAATTCACTGAAGATCAAATCATAAAATAGTTATTTTGCGTAAATAAAGAATAATTTCTTTTTAAACGATTGTATTTCAAATAGACTGAGGTGGAAAATTTCAAAGTTTTAATGATATTTGCATACTTTTCCAATAAAAACAAAGAAACTTAATAATATATTTCATAGAATTTGTGTCCCTCCCAGGATGCAATGAATATAAGGAAATGTTTATATATAATTAAAGAAATTTCTTCAATAAAATTGATAAGAAAAAACTATTGATAAACGAAATTAAAGTCTTATATAGATCAAGTTTGAACATTAATTTTTCTTCAATACTTTCGTTAGTAGAAAAATTACTCAAAATCTAGTTAAAAAAGGTTTTAATATAAAATCCAAATTACGTATTAGACTGGTTGACCAAGCATACTGCCTCCAAAAGAAATTTTGAAACTAATATATCAGATTAAAGCAGAATTTGTTAAATTGAAAAGTATTTGTTTATCTAACAAATCACTAAATTCAAATTTTCTTCTTCTTCTTCTTATTATTATTATTTGTAAAACTGTCTTCTTTAAGTCATTCGGACAATCCAAATCTAACAAGTACTCTCATAGGTATGAAACCAATCTGCATTTATGCATCAACACTCAATAATCAAAGCACACTGTAACCATGAAGCCTTCAACTTATATTTAATTGTACTAAATTAAACTTTCCCCTATTTTTTATTCTCTTTCTTTTTACTCTCTCTATCTCTCTCTGTCTCTTTTGCGTATGTACGTATAAATACAATTACTATCTTAGCTTTATATACTCGCATTAACAGAGAAACAATAGTGAAAAAATAAATTGAAATGTCGGAAGAAAATATTAGTACTTACTCATACTGTTTAAGTCAATATTCCTGTTAAATTATTCATAAATTACACATAAGTTCCATTAACACTGTACATTTTTTGTGAGTATGTTACTATAAATTTGTGTTCGATTGGATAAGTTACATCACATAGTAGATATTTCCAAATAATAATTTCTGGTTGATTGTTGTTATTATATAAACTTTATCCTTGAGCTGATCAGTATTTATTTTACGACTAGAATGTTTCCTAGTTATATTCTTTTCTTTTTGATTAATTTACAAATCTTAATATCAAGTTTTCTTTTCAGCCTCTTTTGTCACATCTTCAAAAATGCCTCGCTTTCATTCGACTAGGAGGAAAGAAAAACCTAGTAAGGAAATATCGAAAGATTCTTTCTAAAACTGTTTCAAATCAAAAAGGGTTAGGAAATAGTGGGCTAGATTTATAGTCATAGCGAAGCTTAGTCTTAGACCAGAGTGCTTAGTAGTAAAGGGAATGTGATTGATTAAGGCTTCTTTGTAAGAAAAAATGTATGTTCACAACTCAGTGCATAGTGATATTTGTAGTTTAGCAAATTTTATATTCCTTATTTTGTGTTGAATTTAATAAATAATGTTCAAAACGATGAAAAAAGTATATAAAATCGATGTGGTTTTTTTTTTTTTTTTCTGAGAATGGAAGAACCGATTAAAATAGTTCTTGAGACGTAAAAGTATTTATTTCGGGAAAAACAGTATTCACAAAAGCCAAATTTTAAAGCTTGTCTCAAAAACAACTCGTAAGATCTGGCTCTTAAGCTCTCATCAATGACACTGAAGTGAACGTGAGTAAATAGTTATTCTTATTCTTATATGTTTTCTCTTATTATGCTCAGTTAGAGATGTGATTTTAGAAAATGCAGCTATTTTAGAGTTTTCAGCATTTAACACCAACCTTAGAAAAGTTGACTTTTTTTAAAAATTTTATTTTGTCGCCAAAGTTGTCAAAATAAAAATAAAAGAATAAAATGTAGCAGTATTACCTAATGGTCGAAATTCGGTCATTATGGTGGAAGTTTACTGCGAAGTTTACCAATTGGTAATTGGATTTGAATAATCGGTATTGTGTCAAAATAGCTCTGAAACATAATTCTTAGCAATCCGTAAAATGAAGATGCATAAATAAATTTCCTACATTAAGTTATTCTAAACTGGTTACTTTTAGAGTTACCTGATTTTGCAAGACATAACGTAATTTGGTGTCTTAAATATGCACATACATGTCGACATTATACTGCAAAAATAATATATGTGTTATGTTGTAGAAAACTGAATTCATATCATATTGCAATTCTATAACATACACATTGCTGCATTGTGACTTCAGTTCTGGGCGCTTCCGTAGTGGACGTACTTTGTACATTATGTGCCATGTAAATGTGGCAATTGCCATTTGGAAATGAAATGGGATAAATTAATGGATTCAACAAATGAAAACGTGAACGTTTTCGTATTGTACCACTTACTTTTGAAAACGCAACCCCGTTTTATTCAAAGGGCTCAACATCTATGTTACTGAAGATATCGGCTACATCTGCTTGAATTGTATCTGTTGTCAATGGTTTGAATAAAAGAAAAATTTACTTATTTCTGTAGCCAGAAAAATGACAAACGAACCTCGAAAGTATAAAATATACTCATTTCTGTTACCAAAAGACAAATGATAAAAAATATTAATATTTTAAAAATAAATACGGAAAAATAAAACCCCAAAATAAGCTAAATCAGGAGCCATTTTATTGAATTCTAAAAAATCGGACATGCAGATTTAACAACTATTTTCTATAGGAATTGTAAATACACAAATTTACGAGTATAAAATGAAAAAAAAAAGTGTATATATTAAAAAAAATGTTTTTTTCCTACCTTCTTGGGCTCATAAAAGAATTTTTGTCTGTAACCTACAATAATTAAACTTCTTTTTTTAATATATTCATTTTAAGCCCTTCTCCTTATTAAAAAATAGGCTAATAACGTACGACAAATTTCTGGTTTGCTTATTACTACATAGATGCCTGGTTAGTCAAAAATACATTTTTTAATACCAGGTTATTAAAAAATATGGCAATCTCTAAAGACTTTTTGAGATTGCCATATCAGTAGTTTTAAATGTAAGGAATTCTGCATATAAATATTGTTACATTAGTGGGGCAAAGCAGTATTTGAAAATTATATAAAATTTTCCGTCATCTCCAAGAAAAAAAATCTAACAAACTTGCTACAAAATTTAGCTTACTAGATTTCATAACAATCTAAATATGTTACAAATTCATTTTTTAATTCATGAGTTAATTCGCACTGTTTAGTGGTTACTGGTTTTTATAATATATATAAAGAGAAAATGAAGAATAAATTTTTCACAATGTATGCAAATAAAAATAGAAAAAAGAAAGATTAATTTTCTGATAGAAATTTAATTAAACATAGAAGAAAATGCTTTTGAATAGGTATGACTGGAGGCTTATTATCATATTCAATATTTAATTAAAATAACAATTTAAATAATTTCTGTCTGAATGACTAAGGAAAGCTTAATGCTATCATAAAACTTAGTTTTAAATCTCAATAGGTAATAAAATTTTGTCCCACATATTGTTTAACTGTATATGCAACTTCCTTCTGCGACAATCGAATAAAATTCTCTAGAAGAATGAATAGAATGATTTTGATCGGTATTTGTACCGATATTAAATGTTTTATATACTAAAACCATTCAATTCGAGATTGGTAGAAGTATATATTGAAGTAATTTTCCTTGAAAATTTTACAAACGTAATTCTTGAGGAAGTCAGTTCTCCAAAATTTACATATTTTAAAAGTATAGTTTAAATAACATTGATAAGAAAATGCTTACGAAAGTTTTTTTCATTTTTATTATACAATTTAAATATTAGAAATAAAAACTGATAAAATATTTTTTTCTACAAATGTACTAAAGACGACATTTCAACAATCATTCAAAAAATAAAAAATTATTCAGCAAAATATATATTATGAATGACACTTTTTCATAAAAATAATTTATTAACACTACACATCTATGCAACCTTCTTGTTTCTAGCCATAAACTATCATTCAAACAATGTGTGATAAATATTGTGCAAGAACTTTCCATTACTGAGTGGCATACAGCATAATTATATGGTATAAAACATTGCCGTGATATATTTTATGGATATTGCTTTCCGAAAACGCATATTGCTTGACTCATCCCAATGCCAAAAATATTAGAATTACACACCGATTTATTTGAAATATATATTATGAAGGGCAATTGTTTTAAAATACAAATGCATGTAACTATAATAAAAGAGGATTTTTAAATATTTTAATAGTAAAATTGTATTTCGCTCAGTAATACACTCGATGTGAAAATTTTATTAAGATTTAAGACCTGAAGCTCCCCCTCTTTTTGTTAGTTAAAAAACTGTCCATATAATGAGTAGCTTTCTAAAATTTTGAAGATGTAAAGAATAGGATATACCTACGGCTTGTAATAATATTCAGAGAATAACAGAATAATAGGTTTCTAATGAAATATGGATTTCTGAAAAGGATTTTAGTCAGTAAATAAATTATAACACAGATGAAGATCAGAGCTGCTAACCTAATCCGGCAAATTGTTTGTACCGCCCTCTTTTCTACACCACTTAATTTTTAGAGTATTTGTTTTCTTAATTCATCGTAAATATATTTGAAGAGAATTACTCTAAAAATTAAGTGGTGTAGGAAAAGGGGCGGTACAAACAATATGCCGGATTAGGTTGGCAGCTCTGGAAGATGATGGAAAAAAGCATTCTGAGACAGCGATAACAAACTATAAAAACCTTCTTTGTGCAAATATGGCTTCGTGAAGTACCCAGTTTTATAGCGTGAGATAAATGTTAAGCATATAATTTGATTCACATTACATAGATGCCAGCATTTTAATTTATTTCAGAGTATTTTTAGTCCACCTTTATTTCGCATTACTCTATTTATAGAAAAAATATTCTCCAATATATAACTTTGATAAAATAAGAAAAATTTACTCTTAAAAAAATAAGTGGTATTAAATAAAGGTGGGGCTAAAAGTACTCCAGTATAAATTAAAATGTTGGCTTCTATGTCATTAAGTATTTTTAACATTCCTTCCCTTAAACTGGGTTTTATAAGCTTATAATATAAAACAACTTTAAAGGCCAGACAATACATCAATGGTTAAAAATATTGTTGTTTTAAAAGTGAGTTACATATTTTGAAATGTATAAAATAAATGTATTACAATATACATGACCTTTGATTTATAAAGAAAACATAAAATTCTAAAAACACTCTGTATAAAAATTCAGTTTTATTCAATAACTGAGGAAAAGAAAAGAAAAAAAAAAAAAAAAAACCTTTAATGTTTTCATATAACTTTCTAAATTTTCACGATAGTTAGCAGGATTTTGGTATAAGTTAGCTTATATATTTCATTATCAAATTATGTAAAAAATCTTTTTGTAAAAAAACAGAACCGACTCCAAAAAGCAACCACTATTCAAACAACTAAAAAAAGAAATTGGTATGAAATGAAACTGTAAATTGCGCTTCGCTAAACAACCTATAACACTAAAATTAATCATAACTTTTGAAGTCGGCGCAAAATTAAATAAAATTTAATTAGTTTTTAAAGGTTTGTTTTTAGATCGGTAGCAACAAATGCTGTTGTCTCGAATGATCCATTTTCATGTTTACTTTATTATTTTATCACTGTATGCAATTGGTCCATTATAGTAGCATCTACATAGAACAGTGAACATTCTTCACAATATTTATGTTTCTACGAAGTTAGAGTTTCCTTTGAAAATTCGGTATAACTTTGATAACTATCAATCCTTAGTGGCTTTTGGATTTCGCGATCAAAACGAAATGCAAAAATATACACGCAAGATGTATATTTTCATAATATATATTGTACGAAGTATTGTTTCATATTCTTGATTACTCTCTTAATATACCTTATCAAAATAATCATGATATCCCAAAGAAATTAAATATGTTTGCCAGATAATTTTGTGATTATCTTTCACCAAGAACGTCAGATACCAGCATCTTCGCTACCTTTTGCTGCTTACGAAATCTTATTTGTTTTCTTGTATCAAGGCAGTTTTCGGCTGCGCTTTGCAGGTGACTATGTGAGATGTGTATTTTGAATAGGATTTGATTTTTGTATTGAATAAAGGTACCAATTTTTATTTAATTTTGCGCCGACTTCAAAAGTTATGATTAATTGTAGTGTTATAGGTTGTTTAGCGAAGGAAATTATTTTATACTTTATAGCGCAATTTACAGTTTCATTTCATACCAATTTCTTTTTTTAGTTGTTTGAATAGTGGTTGCTTTTTGGAGTCGGTTCTATTTTTTTACAAAATGATTTTATTTTTCTCTTTTCAGTGAAAACTTATTCATATACCAGAACATCAGAAGACATTCAACGGTAGTTTCACAAATCACAACTTCCAAGAAAAGTGACATAACTAAAAAAAATGGTTTATGTCACTGAAAAATACATGAAATGCACCCAATGTAAGCAAAAAAGTTACACCTCCATCTAGAAATTTATCCAATCGAGAGACACTTGTGCCAGTTTTATTCTAGTCAAGTTATTTTTTTCAAATGCTACATTTTTAAGTTGTGTCACTTTTCTTGCCTTTATTGGATATGAGCAAAAACCTATCTATTGAATGAACATGCGTTAAATTAAAAAAGTCTTTAGAAATGTAAAGAACGGATACTCTGTATTCGTAACCAAAAATTCTGTTTGGCATATATATTGAACTTTACAGTTAATACGTGTCACCCGCTGCGCTGGAAATTGCGCAGCGTAAAGTTCAAACAAAGAGCAAAATATTCATTGAAGCTGACGGACAGAAGTTTCAACATCGTACTTACATACTGCTTTTACCAGTGTAGCTGCATGCGTTCAGCAGTTAGAGTGAGAACAGACTTTGTGAGTATCCTGTAATTTGTTTATATCTTAATGAAATCATAATGAAACCTATTTCGCACCAAGATCATTACGACAAAAAAAAACAGTATTAAAATTAAATAATCTCTTACGAAGTTATAAGCTAACAAATTTCAACAAAACCTCCTCCTTTATGAAGTCAGATTAAAACATCTTTGCGTTAATTGATGTAACCGCTTATAATAACCATACTTCGAATTTTACATAGCATAAATGTCACCCGCTACGCTACAGCATATGCAATGTCGTTCAAGTGTGCACAAAATAGGATATTGTGAACAAACAAATGCGCGTTTTAAGCGTTCTGTTTTTAGCATTAATGTCTAAACTATCTTTTCGTACTAAATTGATGATGCTCTGCAATTTTGTAATTCAATTTTTTCCCGTGTCTTGAGCCGTTTCCGAGATAGGAACGCTAACTCCACTATTTTCCACCAGGTGGTGCTGTAGGCGGTTGTATCGCGTAGCACATGTCCACTTTACTATACCTACATACCGCTTTTATGACTATAGCTGCAGCTGTTCAGCAGTTAAAAGAGTCGGGACTGATATTTTTGGGCACCCTGTATTGTCTTTTGATCGTAAAGATATTACAATGGAACCTATTCCAGACCAAGACCTTTACAATAAAACAAAAAGTATCAAAATCGGATCATCCGTTCAAAAGTTATGAGCGAACAAACAAAAACAAAAACAAATAAACATACGCTTTGAATTGAGAACCTCCTCCTTTTTGAAGTCGGTTAATTAGAGCATCTCTTACGAAGTTATAAGCTTACAAACACCAACAACAACACATATCTCGAATTAATAACACCCTCCTTTCTGAAGTTGGTTTAAACCGACTTAGCGCTAATCATTGTGACCATTTACAGTAACAATACTTTGAACCACAGAGTATACATGTCATCCGCAGCGTAGTTCAAGTGTGCACAGTGTAGGAAATTGCGAACAAACAACTGCACGTTTTAAGCGTTCTATTTTTAGCAATAATGTCTAAAGACTGTCTTTTCGTAGTAAATCGATGATGCTCTACAACTTCGTAATTAACTTTTCTCCCATCTTGAACCGATAAGAGAGCTAATTCCGCTCTTTTTCACCAGATGACGCTTTATTTTCTTTAGATTGTAAAGATATTACAATGGGACCTACTTCAGACCAAGATCTTTACAACAAAACAAAAAGTATCAAGTAACCGAGTAACCGTATTTTGAACTATATAGCGTATGTCTCACCAGCTATGCAACAACGTGTGCAATGTAGCTCAAGTGTGCATAATGTAAGAAATTGCGTACAAACAAATGCACGTTTTTAGCATTGTATTTTTAGCACCAATGTCTAAACTATCTTTTCGTACTAAATCGATGATGCTCTGCAATTTTATAATTCACTTTTTCCCCTTGTCTTGAACCATTTCCGAGATAGGAACGCTAGCATGAATGTCTAAACTATCTTTTTGTATTAAATCGGTGATACTCTTCAACTATGTAATTCACTTTTTTCTCTAGAACCGTTTTCGAGATAGGAACACTAACTCCGCTATTTTCCACCAGGTGGCGCTGCAAGCGGTTTAACCTTGTACTGCATGGCCACTTTGCTATACTTACATACCATTTTTATCACTATAGCTGCAGCCGTTTAGCAGTTAAAACAGTTAAGACTGATTTTTTTGGGCACCCTGTATTTTCTTTAGATCGTAAAGATATTACAATGGGACCTATTTCAGACCAAGACATTTTCAACAAAACAAAAAGTATTAAAATCGGAGCATCCGTTAAGAAGTTATGAGCTAACAAACATAAAAAAAAAACATACGGTTTGAATTCAGAACCTTCCTTCTTTTTTGAAGTCGGTTAAAAATAACTTTTATCGTTTCCAAATGCACATTAAAAACACATTTTGTACAAATGGTCATATTTTGTAATATATTCAATATATTTCAAAATGCAGTATAATTTTTAGCAGACTTTTTCAAACTTATCATTAAATTTCGTTGAAAACTATATGTAATAAACAAATGCCATGGTTCCTTTTTACTTTATTAACCCTTCTACCGTAGGTAACGGAAGTATTGTATTCGGTCTGAAAATTCGATAACGGGTTTTCACCTCATTTACACGTTTTAAGGTCCCCTGAGTCCAAAAAAGTGGTTTTTGGCAATTGGTCAGTATGTATGTATGTGTGTGTGTGTGTATGTATGTATGTGGAGAATCTTCTGGCTATTATAGCTCAGAAACTAATAAAGATAGAGCTACGAAACTTTAGAATTGAAATACGTCTGGTGTACAAATAAAAGTTCCAAATTTTGGTGAAAATTGAAAAAGTGGAAGTGGGACCGTAAGTCCGTATCTCAAAAACGGCTCTAACGATTTTCTTCAAACTTGCTATATAAACACTCTATTAGATGTCCTTTCGAATGATATAGTTGGTTAGTTCAAGAAAATTGATAGGCGTCCTGTATAAATAGCTCAATTTCAGGCCTCGCAAAGGCGTTCCTTTAAAAACGGTTGTACGGATTTTTTTCAAACTCGCCGTTTTAACTCACTTTTAAATATGCTTTTGTATGTAATTATTGTTTTCCTGTCAATAATTGAGTTTAACCGGAAGTGGGACATCGGAAACCGGAAATGGGACCGTAAGTCCGTATCTCAAAAACGGCTCTAACGATTTTCTTCAAATTTGCTATATAAACACTCTATTAGATGTACTTTCGAATGATACAGTTGGTTAGTTCAGGAAAATTGATAGGCGTCCTGTATAAATAGCTCAATTTCAGGTCTCCCAAGGGCGTTCTTTTAAAAACAGCTGTACGGATTTTTTTCAAACTCGCCATATTAACTCACTTTTAAATATCCTTTTGTATGTAATTATTGTTTTCTGGTCAATAATTAATTTTTTGTAAAAGTTGGTATCTCAAAAACGGCTCTAACGATTTTCTCTTTAGTTCACTTTTATGTTTTCTGATCGCATTATCTCTCAAAAATGTATATAATATGTGTGATAGTGGGTAATGGAAGTCGTGTGGTTGTTTCACACCAGATTTTTTAGGTTTTTAGATAATACTTACACCTTTTTGATTTAATATGCTATCTTTTACACATACATCGGAAAAGTGTAAAGAGTCTGTATTAATGTTTGCTAACGTACGGATCGTTTCACTTCTTTTTACTTTCTCGTAATCATATATAAGGTAGAGAAAATATTGTTTTGGGGTCAAATTTTCAAAATTGATTTTTTTTTTTTCATTTACACGTTTTCAGGTCCTCTGAATCCCAAAATTCATGTTTTCAGTAGTTGGTCTCTGTGCGTGTCGGTGTGTCTATCTGTGTGTCTGTTATTAGTATATCTAAAGAACAAATAAAATCAGGAAGTTCAAACTCGGTATTCTTAATCTATATTATATAGGGATGCTACACTAAACTTTTCGTTGAGATCAAGCAAATGATTCGTGTACAGGGACACCCAAGAGAATTCAAATACGTCTATGGAGGAAATTGCCGGTGAGTATAGAGTGTAACATAGATAGGCTACATTTTACCAAATAAAATGAATATATATTTTTTATATGCGTAACAGCAGATTTTATGTAAAATATGATATAAAAACCATTCGCCGTTTGTCTACAGGACTACACAAAAGAACTAGAATATAGTAGGACAATACTTCAAAATCAATGGAAGTGTATTTCAGATTGTGGTGTGGGTTATTAACATAGGATTATATTTATGTGCACCATGTGATGTATGCGTAACTTTCAGAAGATATACTGGGCTGCCAATATTTAAGCCATAACATATTTTTATTTACCATGTTTTTATTAACTTCTATTCTTGTGTGTTTGTGTGTTTGTCAGGGACAAATCTTGCAATCGATTTTTAACTAACTTCCCGACTAGCTAGATATTTGAAATTTTCAGGACAGCTCACAACACGGTGACAATACATTTTTCTAATAATTTTAGTCAACTGCTTCAAGTTCCGCTGCCTTCGGCAGCGTTTATATGATTCGGCAGAGAATTTATTTAACTAACTTCCCGACTAGCTAGACATTTGAAACTTTCAGAATAGTTCAGAATAAGGTTAAAATGCATATTTTTAATACCTTTAGCCAACTGTTTCGGGTTCCCGCTGCCTTCGGCAGCGTTATCAGTGCAGAGTTTGCAATCGGTTTTTTCCTAACTTTCCGACTAGCTAGACATTTGAAACTTTCAGGATAGCTCAAAACACGGTGACAATACATTTTTTTAATACTTTTAGTCAACTGTATCAGGTTCCCACTGCCTTCGACAGCGTTTATATGATTCAACAGAAAATTTATTTAACTAACTTCCCGACTAGCTAGACATTGGAAACTTTCAGAATAGTTCAGAATACGGTTAAAATGCATTTTTTTAATACCTTTAGCCAAATGTTTCGGGTTCCTGCTGCCTTCGGCAGCGTTATCAGTACAAAGATTGCAATCGATTTTTCCCTAACTTCTCGACTAGCTAGACATTTGAAACTTTCAGGATAGCTCAGAATACAGTGACAATACATTTTTTTTTATAGCTTTAGTCAACTGTTTCAGGTCCCTACTGCCTTCAGCAGCGTTTATATGATTCAACAGAAAATTTATTTAACTAACTTCCTGACTAGCTAGACATTTGAAACTTTCAGAATAGTTCAGAATACGGTGAAAATGCATTTTTAAAATATTTGTAACCAAATGTTTCGGGTTCCTGCTGCCTTCGGCAGCGTTACCAGTACAAAGATTGCAATCGATTTTTCACTAACTTCCCAACTAGCTAGACATTTGAAACTTTTATAATAGCTCAAAACACGAGAGCAATGATTTTTTTTTTAAATTTATCCGATTGCTCCGGGTTCCCGCTGCCTTCGGTAGCGTTTATATGATTGAACAGAAAATTTAAAAACATGGTATATAAAAAGATCTTTTTATCTTGTAATTATTTAAATATTAATAGAAGTGCTTAACTATAATATTTTACCATGTCCAGGAAAACTGCTCAGGGAATGAAATTAAATAATCATAATCATACGATAAATAATGTATTTTTTAAGCTAAATATTCATTGTTTGTTTTTTGTATGTTACATTTTAAGGTCTCCTGAATACCGAAGTCAAGTTTTTAACGTTTGATCTTTGTCTCTGTCTCTTATCAGAGTAACTTAAAAAGAAATAACTCCAAGCAATTCAATTGTTGTATTTACAGTTAATATAAGTTTATTACTACAAAAAATGTAATCTAGATTAATAAGTTTCAAGAAATGGTGTGTGTAAAAGTTGTCTAATTCCTTTTAAATGAACTTTTAAATTAAATAACAGTTTTGAATTCTGTATAAATGTACTGACAATAATGAAATTGGGTGTTGACCTCCTTCCCCTCACACAGAATTATTTGTCAAATAAAGCTGTTGCGAGGCCTTATTTGAATTGTTTTTAACATTGGTTTATATAAGAGTACGCGTTATCATACGCCTTATTCTCCATAATTTATTTATAGTATTATATTTCAGGGTAAGGGAAAGTTGGGTGAGTGACACACCAGATTATTTGATGTAGCGTGATTGTAAACATTATTTTGTTTTCTCAGTTTGTTATTTCCCCCTAACTGACCAATAATCTAATAAATCAAGCTTCAAAGAAAGAATGACGACCATGTTTTTCATGACATCTCCTAAGTTTAAGAACATTTCAACAAATAGACAATTTATTAAAAAAAAAAAAAAAAAATCATTTTGTAAATCTTGAAAATTCCTGAGTACATATACTTTTTATTGTTTATTGAGATAACTGATTATTATATTCATTTTTACTTCGATATTTTCAAATTATTTCCTTTATTGTACTAAATACCTATAAAAACGTCTACTAATTTTGAAATAGGATAAGTTTAATTCTGGCTCTAATTGCTGTTCAAAGTGACGGTCAATACAGTTGAAGAGTTGTAACAAATATACTCTATTCGGCTAAACATAAATATTTTATTTATTTATTTACTGAAATTAGACGATTATTCTAATCAAAGCATTTATACTTTATTGAAAAGCTGAATTTTAAAAATTGATTTGCAGAATATGTATTCTGAGTATATTTTTTTAGGGTTTTTTTTTTTTTTTTTTTTAATATATATATTTTTTTAATATCACCAAATCGACAAAAGTTAAATTCCTAAAAAAAAAAAAAAAAAAAATAGTTTTAATAGTTTTGAAACTACCCACTTAAGGAGGTATTATTTTGTTCTAAGTCAATGAGAATCAAAAAGGCAAAATTCATGATTTGAACTTCCTTGCTATAATTATCAAGCATTTCATTATTATTATTATTTTTTTTTTATTAAAGTTGTATTTTAAAAATGTTTTTTAATTCATAGATGTAATATTGGACTGGGCACCACAGAAGGTTTCATATAAGAGTTCCTATTTTCATTTAATATATTTACAAATTGAACTATGATAGGTTTTTTTACAGTAAAATATGTATTTATGCAACAGTCCTTAGGCTTTTTGGTATGTTTTTTAAAGATTTGAAATTTTTAATTTGCGTTTTCTTAGTTTGCAATTTTTTAAGAAATCTTGATCTTGAAAATGCTAAAACTTCTATACATATTAAAAAAAAAAAAAAAATTACTATTTTTTTTTTAATGTTTAATTGAACCTATTTAAAAGAATTAGGGATGGATTTTGCAATATTTTTAAAAGAAAAAAATACTAAAAATAAAAATATAACAAAAGTCATGCTTTTTTTAACACTTTCCAACAAGGTTGAAAAATGTTAATGACTTCGATTTGTCTGCCTGTCTGTCCGCGTTCTAACTCCCGTAAATATTCATGGAATTTCTTGAAACTGATATATGTTATTCAAGTTCACTATCAGATGTTCCGTACTGAAAATAGAGTGCATACCTTTACTAGTTTGTGTGCAGGGACACCCGAAAGTATGCCAAAGCATTGTGTTCTATGAGAGGTATTTCTACAAACCATATTTTAATACCGTTATTTTACACAAATCTTAATGAAATTAAAATATGTTATTCACGTTTACTATCGGATGTTCCCCTTTGAAAATGGAGTAAATACCATCAATGGTTTGTATACAGGGACACCCGAAAGTATTCCAAATTATTGCGTTCTATGAGAGGTATTATTATAAACGAAATTTTAAGAACTTTTCTTTACACAAATCTTAATAAAATTAAAATATATTATTCATATATGCACAAAAGAATGTTTTTATATAATACAGTATGATTAGCATTAGATTTACAGGGCCACACAAAAATATTCAGTTAAATTAATGAGTATAATTTGGAATATGCAGGATTAGCATTTGTTTATATTAATCCTTTTTATCACTTTCTAAATGTTTTTAACGCTTTACAATGAGGTTGAAAAGTGTTAATGACTTCGGTTTGTCTGTCTGTCTGTTCCTCTGTCTGCCGGCGCTCTAACTCTAAATATTCATGGAATTTCTTGAAACTGATATATGTTATTCAAGTTCTCTATCGAATATTTCCTGTTGAAAATAGAGTGAATAATAACTCTACTGGTTTGTGTATAGGGACACCCGAAATTATTCCAAAGCATTGTGTTCTATGAGAGGCACTTTTACAAACCATATTTTAATACTATTACTTTACAGAAATCTTAATGAAATTGAAACATGTTATTCAAGTTCGCAATTGGATGTTCCCCATTGAAAATGAAGTAAATACCATCACTAGTTTGCTTACATAGACACAAGAAACTATTCCAATGCATTGCGTTCTATAAGAGGTATTTCTGTAAACCAAATTTTAAAAGCTTAACTTTGTACAAGTCTTGATAAAATTAAAATATGTTATTAACATGCACAGACGAATGCCTTCCATAGAATACAGTATGATTAACTTTAGATTTAGAGGGTCACACAAAAATGTTCAGTTACATTGAGGGATATTATTGGAAATTTGCTGGAATTGCCTTTTCGTTTATACTAAACATTTTTATCGTTTTTAAATGTTTTTAACACTATCCAACAAGGTTGAAAAGTGTTAATGACTTCGGTTTGTCTGTCTGTCCGGGCTTTAACACCCGTAAATATACATGGAATTTCTATGAAACTGATATATATAATTCAAGTTCACTATCGGATGTTCCCATATTGAAAAACATATATAATATTTCCCATATTGAATTGTATTGAGTGAATACCTCTACTGGTTTATGCACAGAGACACCCGAAAGTATTCCAAATCATTGCATTCTATGAGAGATATTTATATAAACCAAATTTTAATATTATTTACTTTGTACGAATCCTAATAAAATTGAAATATTTTATTCATACACACAAAAGAATGTTTTCTACAGAACATAGTATGGTTAACATTATATATACAGGGCCACACAAAAATATTCAGTTACATTGAGGTCTTTTATTGGAAATCTGCTGGAACCCGTTTACGTTAAGTGATTTAACACTTCTTAACAATTTTTAAGTGTGAATATGATTCCAATTTGTGCATCTATCTGTCTGTCCGTCTGCCCGCCTCCAGCGTCCATAAATAATATCAGAATTAATATATATGTATATATATATATATATATATATATATATATATATATATATATATATATACATATATATATATATATATATATATTATTCAAATTCACTATTGGATGTTCTCTATTTAAAATGGCATTAATAGCATTATTGGCAATAATGGCATTAATAGTAATATTTAAAATGGCATTAACAATTTACAAAATTTTCTTGTAAACTAACCTGGCACCCATTTTACCCACACTTTTTGCTGTTAGTTTACAGTTTTCTTTTCTTAACACTTTCCAACCAGGTTGAAAAGTGTTAATGACTTCGGTTTGTTTGTCCGTCTCTCTGTCCGTGCTCTAACTCCCGTAAATATTTATGGAATTTCGTGAAACTGATATGTTATTCAAGTTCGCTATCGGATGCTCTCTATTGAAAATGAAGTGAATATCTCTACTAGTAACGACACTCGAAAGTATTCCAAAGCGTTGTGTTCTATAAGAGGTATTTTTATAAACCATATTTTAATACCATTACTGTACACAAATCTTAATGAAATTGAAATATGTTATTGAAGTTTACTATCAGATGTTTTCTATAGAAAATGTTGTAAATACCATCACGGGTTTGTGTACAGGGACACTCGAAAGTATTCTAAATGCCACCTTCCACACCTATTTCTGTGATAAAGGTAGAGATTTATTTTATTTTATTTTATTTATTAATGTTTTGCAAATTTTTACATGGATAAGCAGATTTAAGTTTTTTTCCTCAAAAAATAATTAATGAATTTCAAAATCCATCCCTAATTATTTTAAGTAGGTTCTATTAAATATATATATATAAAGTATTTTCTTAAATATCTATAGAAACTTTAGCATTTTGTATATCAGGAATTTCTGAAAAATTACAAACTGAAAAAACGTAATTTAAAGATTTCAAATCTGTAAAAAAAAAAGTTGCCTGATTATATTTTTAATTGAATAAAGATCATATAGATCTATTTATAAATATTAAATGGAAATATAAGCTTTTACATAAAATTGTTAGTGATTCCAGGTCAAAGGTATCAAGTCCGTTTCATGGTATTAAAATTCAATATGCTTTATAATAAGCCATTCCTTTTGATAGAAAGTAATATTTGTTAAAATAATTCAACGGGCAGTAGTTTAATTATCCTTTTTAAAACACAAATTTTTTAAAAACTATTTTTAATATATATTAAAAAGGAATAAAGCTGTATTATGGAAATGATTTTTGTTAGTAAAAACTGAGATAAATCATTAATTATATTGATTAAGAAAGAATCTCTTAATAAAAATCTAAATGTGAAAGAATTTTGTTATAAGATAAACATAATTGTTATATTTTTTTAAATATCATTTTCTTATTCACTTCCTATGTAACTTATAAAAAATAGTTTAACACATGTCTTTATTTAATAACACATTTATTAAATTTTAATTTTTAGGAATAATTTTATGACGAAATAAAAAGAAATTAGTTAAAAAAAATACTCTTTTTATAAGACAAATGGTTTTTTTAATAAAAAAAAAAAAAAAAAAAAAAAAAAAAAGGTGATTTATAACTATTTAAAACTATTTAGACAAGTAAGTATGTTGTGTTCATGAAAAAGCTTTTCTCTACATCATTCTAAGATAGTGATTTGTTAGAAAACTTAGTGAAACCTCAAATGGTTGCTTAACCATTTGAGCCAATTAACCAACACCTCCTATTGGCACCTAAAATGAATTAGCATAGTTTTTCATAAAATACATCGTACATATTATGTTTGGGGCAGTACATATTATGTTTGCGGCACTTATACGCAAAAGTAGCTGAAATATACCTTCTACTTAAACGGAAAAAGTGCAGCACACCGCCGCCACCTTTAGGCCGGTAGGCATCAAAATTGAGATAGCACAATTTTTCATAATAACCATCTTACGGTATCAACTTTCATTAATTTATATATGGTACAGAGTAATATATATTCGTCCCATAAAAGAGTAATTGTTCAGCATAGCAGCCGATTTGCACCCAAACTGAGCCAGTGTAGAATTTCATAATACCTACCTTATATGTCAAATTTTGTTCATTTACACACTATAAAAGCTTAAATGTAGCCGTCCAATAAAGGGAAAAATTGAACCATTGCAGGTGCAAATCACATATCAGCCAGTATGTACCAACCAGCCGATTAGCAAGACGTTGTTTTTAATGCTAACCACTCCCCTATATAGATTGGTAGATTGGTACTTATCCTCTTTTAAAGCTAAAGTCTTTTTTTAAAGGAAGCACATTGCAAGCATAGCAGCGCTACTTGTTGACCGATGTGCACCAAAATTGAAACAACATGAATTTATATTAATAAATCAAGTTATGAAATTCTACAATTTTTTTTTTAATTTAAAGCTGTCAAAAAAAAAAAAAAAAGTCACTAAAACAGCGACTTACACTCAGGAAGACATCATTCCAAAAATTGTCAACACAGATTCAGTATTTCTGTAAACGTGTAACATCGTCAAAAACTAGGGTTAAATTTTTTTGCAGATTCAGTACTTTTTTCATGAATATAGAATACTCTGATATGGTCATCATAGTTATATTATAAATTAATTTCCTTCAATGAAGAAATAATAAATTCACAAAACTTTAGTTAAATTATTCGACTACTTTATGAACTTGAGTAAAAAAAAAAATAATAATAATAATAATAATAATAATAATAATAACAATGAGGATTAAATTCAAAATTAATTAAATTAATACTTGGGTAAAATTCTACTTATTGAACAAATCTGTTTATTCTTATTTATTTATTTATTTATTTTACCTTCTGTATATCAAATTTTGTTAATTCCAATTATTTGTCCAATAAATAAAATTTTTATATTTACAATCAGTGTATTTGAATACTTAAATTAAGTATTCAAATATATTGATTATATCAATAATCTAATATTTAATTAAAAAAATGTAAATTTTTAAATACAATGTTTTAAAATTGTTTGTAATTCTTCAATTATCTTCTTTCCTGCCTACTATCATTTCTTTCGGACAAATGTCGCAATAATTAGTTTAAAAAACAATTAATTCTCATTAATAATGATGTTAACTAATCTTGCTATTTGTGATATTTTTCAAATTAACTTTCGTTTCTATATTTTTTACCGAAGAAATAACAAAATCCAGAGACAAATTCTACTGATATTTTTTTACCTTTTTTAAAATCCTCATAAATATCGGATTTCCTAATCAAAATTTACATTCAATTCCATAAAATTTTTGTTTTATACTAGAAACCCTTTTTCTATGTAGTAATTTTACTAACGCCCTTAAATTCCACCATCCTTCCGCCTTCCGTAACCATGGCAACCGCAAGGTGGCGTGGGTTTGAAGCAGCAAAATCTATCTTGCATCCACAACACAGTGCCTTCTTCAGTCCCGGTTATGGCTTCGGGCCGCAGGGATAGTAGCCCCGGCCGGTTGGCCCTGGCTTTCCCATCTATTTGGAAAAAAGTTAGATATCGGTGGAGTCCACACAGAGTCAATTCAGTGGATTTAGGAGCTTCAACAGGTTCTCTTTCAGAGGCATTAGTGTACCCATGGATAGTACATCAGCAAACTGTGCCACCTGACGGCCGCCCAAGAAGTTTATCTTGTCAATTACCAGGGCCCCCTCTTCGTGAGTAAATTGAAAAGTTTTTTTTTTTTTTTTTTTTTTACCTTAAAATCTAGTATTTCGCAAGAAATACAAAATAACTTGAATACAAACAATCAGATTAAATAGTGTATCAGCACATTTAATTTTTTTTAAAGATAAATTACGAAATCAGTTTATCTCTTATTCTGAAATATGCGAAGCTTTTCACAAGGGGGTATTATAACTAGCTACAAAACATATTATGAAATTAAAATTGTTATATACTTAAGGTTTCATTGTAATAATAATAATATATATATATATTATTTTTTTATGTTTTCGTTTTTTATTTAATGAAGTAAAACATATTAAATTGGTTTGATTTATTTTCATTATTTTATGGTACTTTTTGAAAGGAGTGTAATAAAACAACCATAAGAAAAAATTTACTTTTCAATTTTTTATTTTATATTATAGGTAATTTAATTAAACAAAATACTTTAGAAAGTAATGAAAAAAAATTATTAATATTTCTTCGTCAAATATTTCGTTGACTCAAAAACATGGATTTTGAAAACTTTTTATTAGCTGCTTTAGATAGACGAAGTCACAGCCAAACATACATAAGTTAAATGCCATTTAATGTAGTAGTAATCATAAAAGAAACTAAATTTATAAACTAGTTTCTTAAAATTTTATTGTCTATCAATGTTTGATTGAATGTAAAGGGTGTCACAAAGTTTTGCAAGACATGAGTTGTAATACAGAATCAAGTCTTGATAAAAAAATTATTGAAATAAATAAAAACAACAAATTAAGCTAAAACAAATTGTAAAATATATTTTTGTCGTGTATTATACTTCTTAAATCGAGATCCAAACAAAATGCTCATCAAATAACTTTTTTCAATTTTGAAAAGTATAAAAAGAACATTTCATTCATTTATATTACATTATTAAGTAGTCCTCAAATACTGTTACGACCCCCCCCCCCCCCAAAAAAAAAAAAAAAAGTTTTAGTATTAAAAAATACTAATTATTTTTTTTTTCTAAATCTTAAAAAGGAAAGAAAAAAACCCTAAATAAAATTATTTATTTTAGGTACAAAACTACATACAGGTATATGTACATACATATTTATATGGCATCAAACCATTAAATTTTTAT
Source organism: Salticus scenicus (assembly GCA_963930645.1). Classification (NCBI taxonomy): domain Eukaryota; kingdom Metazoa; phylum Arthropoda; class Arachnida; order Araneae; family Salticidae; genus Salticus; species Salticus scenicus. Next base: position 368,700,027 of record OZ005649.1, on the reverse strand, counting down.
TTGTATTTATATTATTTGATTTGTATCTATATACAGTGGAACCTGTCTAAACTGACCACCCTAGGGACCGGCTAAAATGGTCACTATACGCAGGTGGTCACTTTATAAAGTCTCTTTAAAATTGGAAAATGGTCACTTTAGTTAGGTGGTCATTTTACCAAGGTGGTCACTTTTACAGGTTCCACTGTATATATATATACATACATACATACGTAATATGTATATATACATACATAGATAATCATTTCATTCTGACAACAAGAAGAAAATTGTAAACAAATCTTTATAAAAAATATTAAGAATTTAAAATACTACCGTAACAAATAAAGATTAAGTACTTTAAAACGCAGAATTTAATTGAAAGATGGTAAAAGAATCAAAATTCATGAAATTGCTGTATAACCCCCTTCCCTCACCTCCACACGCGAAAAAAGGAAAAAAAAAATAAAAAAAAAAACACAGCTGTAATCGTGTCAGAGATATTTAAAACTGTTTAGAATGAAACAAAAATCATTTTATTTTTTGATATAGTCCCATTTCATTACAAAAAGAGACTAAATCGAGTTTTTTGATTTTATTTCTTAATTACATAATAATAATAATAATATAATATAATTAATTTCATTTACTCCGCTTTAAGAAGAAGCCAAAAAGTAATTCCATCATTATAATAAGACGATAAAAGTATCAAAAGGACTTAATTCAAAAATTATAATACTCGTATAAAAGCTGTGAAGTAGGTAACAAAATTTACAGACAAAAGCATAAGTTTTGAATAACTATATAAATTTTGCGATGTGGTTATTTTAAATATATATAATGTCTAATAGAAGATATTTTGATACAAAACTTTTCTGTGACAACAATTGAATCGTTTTAATTACTGTTATAACTACATGTAATATTACTAAATAAATAAATAAAAAAAAATATCTGTATGTTAAGTTTATTCAAAAAGAATTATTTTAGCTTTTTGAAAAAGAATTATTGAAAATGAATTATCTTAGATTGTATTTTATTATTTAGTTATAAACAGTTTTTTTCTTTTTTTTAAATCTCCAACAACTTCTCTGAAAAAGTTATATTTTCATATTTCTGATTTCTGATTGAAATCTTGTATTGAACTATGTGTATGCAACAATTTTATTTAGACAAAATAATTACTTTTCGAGCAATTGCATGATTTGTATTTGATGCAATTAATTGTGTCAGTCGACAGGATTTTGGATATCAGTCATCTAAGACTCTTTTCTTCACCGAAATTGAACTTTTTTTTTTTTTTTTTTTTTTTTTTTTTTTTTTTAACAGAAAAATTATTTATTTTCATAATTGTATTTAATGATTAAAAAGTTTTATTTACTATTGTTTGAAAATACACCCGGCTTAATATTATGCATAATTGTAATAATATATATAAATAATATATATATTGTAATAATAATATATTAAAACACTTAGAAATTTTCCTATTTAAGTGCTTCCATTTATGTTTTATAATAAAATTTATGATTCTGTTGTGTTCCTGTTAACACTTTTCATAATAAACATTAGAACTTTTTGTTTCCAGACGCTCACTCTTATGAAAAGAATACAAAAACAGAAAATTTAGACTTACATCAACATGCATTTCAATGTCTGTTATTTTCACTAGTTTCTCTCCTAAAAAGCGATTCTGTCTCTCTATTTAAATATCGTAAATTCATTTCTTATTTTTGTTTTTGCGTAATGCATTTCGAATATATATCATTCAGTGTTTTTTTCTTCTTTCCATGTCCATTTTTTTCTCCCCATTGCCCGACTATCGTAAGTGATGGAACTATTTATTTGGTCAAAATTTTTGATATGGTGTTTTTACCTGATTTACATATTTTAATGTCTTCTGAGTCCTAAAAAATGTTTTTTCATCAGTGTATATGTGTGTAGAGAAGGAAATCTTCTGACTAGCGTATCTCATAAACTAATAAAGATAGAACGCCAAAATCTCGGAATTAAGATAAGTCTAGAGTACAGATGATTTTTCCAACTTTTGGTGAAATTTGGAAAACCAGAAATGAGACCGTATGACCGTATATCCGTATCTCAAAAACAGTTCTACTGTCATATATAAAACGTGGTTATATATAAAAATATATAAACACTCTTTTGTCATTTCGTATGTATTAGTTGATTAGTTCAAAAAACTTGATAGAAATCCAGTATAAAAACGTCAGTTTTAAGTTTCGCAAGTGCTTTCTTTTAAAAACGTCTGTATGAATACTCCTAAATTTAGCCCTTGTTGTCTATCGGAAAATTTTAAGAGACCTTTTTTTTAATAGTTCAAAACTGTTACTTAAATACACTCATGCTTGTGAAAATTGCAACACCAATAAGGAATGCGAATGTGAGAATGATATTTATTGGGCACATACATCATAGGGGGAAGATCAATTGATTGAATTTTCAGGAAGTTTTGAGTAATATCTACTGAGAAAACAGTACATAAAGAAGCGACCTCTTGGAGCAATAACTACAGTTATCTGCTTAGGCATTGAATCGAACAGCAACTGGATGTCATATTCGGATACAATACTTCTTGAATCTTCAACACGATGGTACGATTCATCGATCGTAGTTGCTGGTGAGTTGTGGCGGGCCACTCGCTTTTCAACGATTAAACAGTCATTTTCATTGGTGTGAGATCAGGAAAACACGCTGGCCGGAGCAACGGTTGAACACATTCTGTATCATGGAAGGTCCAGACAATTCAGACAACTTGCGGTCGTGTATTATTCTGCTTAAATATTGCGCTACGGAGACCTTGAATATAGAGCAGATCAGATGGCCTTAACTCATCAGAATTTAAAGGCCGCTATTCAGAGTGCCGGCAATGCGAACAAAAAGTAATCGAGACGAGTATCCAATGGGATCCCATACCATCACTGTAGGTGATGAAGAGTGTTACGATGTCGAATTCCAGCTCGCAATGTGCATTATTCACAATGCCGTTAAATACGGGTAAGACAATCATGATGCTGTAAACAGGATTGTGATTTTTATGAAAGGCGACTTTACGTCAGTCCTGCGTCCAGGTTTGTCGTTGATCACACATTAAAGGCGCCTATATCAGTGATGCCGTTTTGAGGTAATCAAAATTTTGGTAGCCGCATACTGGGTCACCACCTGGCGTCATGGTATGCGATACCATTGGATACACGTCTCGATCACCTCTTGCTTTCATTCCAGCCACTCTGAGTAACAGCCATTAAATTTCTGATGAGTTAAAGCCCGTCACTCTTCCCTATATTCAAGGCCTCCGAAGCGCAATATTTAGGCAGGACAATGTCCGACCGCAAGTTGTCCGTATTGTTCGGACCTTTCTTGATGCAGAATGTGTTCGACTGCTGCTCTGGCCAGCGCGTTCTCTTGATCTCGCACCAATGAAAATTAATGTTTAATCATTGAAAAGCGACTGGCCTCCCTCCATTTACCAGTTACTACAATCGATGAATTGTGGCATCGAGTTGAAGCCTCATGAAATACTTCACCCGTACATGTCATCCAATCGCTAATTGATTCAATGCCTAGGCAGAAAGTACTGTCATTGCTCCCAGAGGTCGCTGCTTTATGTACTGTTTTCTCAGTACATATTACTCCAAAATTCCTCAAAATTTATTCAATTGTACCTCCCAAGTATAATGTATGTGCCCAACAAATATCATTCTGATATTCTCATTCCTTCTTGTTATTGCAATTTTCACAAACATGAGTGTATACGAAAATATTTCTATTAAAATTTTCCGGTAACCAAAAAGGGCTAAAGTGAGGAATATGGTTCTCACGGTGTTTTTATAGGTTTACTTTTACCGGGGAATTGTTAGGTGTTGAATTTGTTTAATCAGCATTATGCCTACTGGTCATACTCTTTTTTCAAAAAGATTATATAGTATGTATAGTAGTGAGTAATATGGAAATCATGTGGCTGTTACACACCAGGATATACAACACACACACACACATATATATATATATATATATATATATATATATATATATATATATATATATATATATATATATATATATATATATATATATATATACATTTTTTTTTCTCTTGCACACATAGAAAAAAAGTCATTCAGATTTTCGTATTAAAGGAAACTTGATTAACTTTGTTAGTAAACCAAATCAATCAGCTAAATAATTTTAGAATTTCGAATTGAAAAAATAGCTTGCGAGTTGCACCTATATAGAACAGAAACTTTCAACTAGCCCAAAACTTATTTAATGTATCTAGAAATAGTGTGTGGGTATCGTTTGTTTCATATATAAATGCAAAAAATCTTTTTTTTTTTTCTTTTTTTTTTTTTTTCTTTTTCAGATATAAATTCATGTGAACATCATTATTAATTTTTAATCTGATTCCCTGATTTTAAATTCAAGAAAGTTGAAAATGTTGAAATAATAACACGATTTACTCAAATCGTATGAACAGAATTAGATTAAAAATTAGTAATGATGTTCTGGAACTTTTATGCATAAAAAAGGAATTTTTGCATTCAAAAAGGTAAACAAACAATACTTGTACATGAAATGCGAGTAATTGAAAAAAAAAATGAATTAAAGAAAAAAAAATATAAAAAAGCACTTTCATAGAAGTCCAGGCTATAGGGGATTTTACCGGGAAAACATGATAGTTCTAAAAATTAGCTTTCTTTATATTTTTAGTTCCACTGAATCCATATCTTCTCTTTCTCGGCAAAACTTCCTTGTGCGTTTCCTTGAACTGAGAAAAAGAATCGATTAAAACTATATACATATTCTTTGAGGATCTTTTGGTTAATTTAATAAACAAAACATTTACTAGAAGGAAAAAAACCTCTTTGTTGGAACGACAAAATGTATGAAAAGTTTATACAAATTTTTATCAAATTTTCTTCTTTCTTTTTAAAAATTAGTTAATTAATTAATATTATTATTTTACATTTTTTCTCTCTTTCTTTTAAGCTTTTACTTCACCACTTTCTCTTTTCCTTTTTTCTTTTTAATTATGCGAAGGATGTGTGTCAAATGATTTTTTTTTTATATACGCAAAAACAGTTTTCCTATACATTATGATATAAAAAATATTCATCATTCATCAAAATCATTTATAACAGTTTCTTATATTTAGCATAGTAAAAAAAAAAAAAAAAAAAAAAAAAAAAAAAAAAAAATGCATGGCACAATTTAATTTCTAGCATTAAATTCACTTGTAGCAATTTCCAACCTTAGCCTCAAATACTCTACTACGATTTTGAGGCCCACTAAATCTATGAAGAATGCCTTTATTACCATAACATATAAGAAAAATGCTTTCGTACACATAAAAAATGTATTTTTATTTTACTATGATTAGTTCAGCGTAAGTAAGTTAAAATGTACCAGTGAGAAATTTCGCCCCTAGATTGCAATGTATTTGATTTATTATTATTATTATTATTATTATTATTATTATTATTCTCTGTATGGAGTCCGTTTGTTCGATCTATGTAAAACGTTTCACGTAATATCATCATATTATAAAAATTTAAAATACTGAATTTGGATTTCTTGGTAATGTCTGTTTTATAGTAATAATTCTGATATCAAACACCTTAACAGGCAGATACCCAGACCAACCACTAAAAAAAAAAAAAATATATATTTTTTTTATTATTCATGGGATCGCAAAACATATAATTATACCAAAAGTCAGTTTTGAAAATTCTTCTCTAAGCCAATGCATTCTCATGCTTAATATGGTAAACGAAAGTTTAAAATAAGAACAGTTAAAGATGAAACTGAAAAAAAAAATTGTTACAGTTTCTTAACTTTTATTGCATACTTTTTATCCGTGCGACAAGATCGATTTTTTACGTACAATAATTTTGTTTGCAAAAGTAATTAAAATTTCCTCAAAAAATATGAATGTAATGTTAATCGTTTCCTTCTTCTCAGTGTATTTAAATGGAAAAATTTAATTGAAATAGCCTCGAAAAATATTCACTTTTCGACCATACCTAAGAATTTTAGTTTATTGAGCAATAATTGCAATTGTTTCATAGAGAAAGGGACAAAAAAAAAAAAAATAATAATAATAATAAGGGGAGTCTTAGCTCCAAGAAGGTTGGACGCTAAGAGTATGATATGGATTCCCATACTGACATTCCCATCCTATCATAGACAGTTTTTTTCCACAGACAGTTTTTTCCCAACAGTAAATTTTTCCATTTCAAAAGTATAGTCAAGTGACACAGTTTAATTTGAAATATTTAATAACCTATAGATGCAATCATAGAAATGTTTTATTTGTTGTTTCGATTACTAATGCTATTTTCCTTCATTTTTCAAAAGTATTAAATTTTAGTACACTGAAAAAAAAATCTAAATCTGTCAATTGAAATTAAGATATTTATTCAATTTTTCAATATATTCATAACATTACCCATCTAATTTATGATACGAAATCTACCCCTAATTATGGTTGAGTTTTACGTAAATATATCCACTCAAGACTGACCTAAAAATGAATAATTTAGCGCAATTTAACTTCTATTCAATTAAAATCTTTATAACATTTTAATTTAGATTTTCTCGAAGGCATTTTAATTAAAAGCGCAAGTTCATTGAACTGCTAATTGGTACTCTTAATGCTAAACATTCCTAATCTGGCTAGTTATTTTTAAATTTCTAGGAACATGGAATACTTTAAAACGTTAAAGTATCCTAATTATCAAGGATTCATTATTATATGCTACACTGTAGCTATTCTGAGAAGTGTAGTTTAAATCTAAATTTAGATAACTTAAATTGCGCAGCTATTTTTAGACAGCTATATGACATCAAAGCACCAGGCACTCAGATTTATGATTGTACATATTTGCGCTTATTATGATAACAATTAACAAATTAATTATTAACAATGCCATCCGTAATAGTGCTTCTTATTTAAACTCTTTATTTATTTATTTATTTTATTTTATTTTTTTAATGATAATTCAACCCTTTACAAATTTACGGATTGATTCACCGAAACTATCAATTTCATGTGGGTATCTTTGAAAAAAAGTTTGAAAAAAAAAATAGTTTTTATTTAGATTGATTTGGTTCATGGAAAATGCTTGCTGAGTTAAATTACTGCTACACACACACACACACACACACACACACACACACACACAAAAAAAAAAAAAAAAAAAAAAAAAAAAAAAAAAATGATTTACCAGTTCTCAACATTTTTGAAATTATATTTTTAAAATGTATTATTCGTATTAGAATTAAAAAAAAAAAATCTTTTAAAATGATTCTGAAAATTAATTTAGCAATTTCTTTTAATTTTTAGCACAGTTGCAGATAAAAAAAGAACTCGAGAACAACATACAGCAATGTCGCAAACTCAGAATAATAATAACTAGTATCGCCCAGTGGTCGAAACTCGACCATTTTTTTTAAAAGCAAAGTTATTGACTTGTCCTAAATGGAATGCAATTGTAACACAGCTGCGGCAATTGTTTGCCGATATTCACTCTAACTGAGTCAGCAGAGTTTTACTTAATATAACTATTTCTCTCTGTAGATGTTAGCCTTTCCTGAAATGAGAGAAAATCGCAACGTGAAAACGCCCCTTGTTGTGTGATACAGCCCAGAAGCTAATAGGTACCATGTCAAACCAAGGCCCAACCAAGTATCAAATTCTGTTAAATTAATTCGATAGGTTCATAAAGTACAGTGTTTGAATAATAAAAAAAAAAGATATTTTTCAAAAATGGTCGAATTGAGTTCGGGAAATTTCAAAACGTGTAACTTTACCGAAAACCGAAAATCTAAAACTTTTCTGAATCTTATATTTTCTACTTATATATGCAGAGTAAAGAATAATAAATCCACTTTTAAAAAAATAAAAATAAGTAGTCAATTTCACTTAATTAAAATGCAAGGAGATCTCAAAACGTGTAAATTCGTCGAAAACCAGAAATCAAAAGTTTTTATGTATCTTCTACTTGCTTCTTCTACCCACAAAAGCTAGCAATAAAGGCACTTTTTTTAAAACTAAGTAGCCAATTTCAGTTAATTAAAACGTAAAGAAAGCTCAAAACATGTAAATTCAGCAAAGAACGGAAATCGGAATTTTTTCCGTATCGTCTACTTATACATGCAGCAGTTAGTAACAAATCCATTTTCCTTTTATTTAGTATATTAGTTGAATATTTATTGTTTAAATATCACCCTTTGAAATGAAATGTTTATGTTTACATTCGAAACTGGAAGTTTGCCATTTTTTTTCTGGAGTTTTGTGATTTTAAATTAAAATTTTATCAATTTTACAGAAAAAATAACTCGATTAACACAGAAAATCTTTTTCATGGCTCCATGGACAGACAGTGACGTCATCACTTCGCTTGCGTATGGTGATGCTACATTATACAAATAGGGCAGTTCCTTGTTTGTAAACAAACATCTCAACTTTTATGAGTGGTTGGCAAAAAGGCTTGGGAAAAGCATAGCGATGGCGGATCACCAACGGAAAATCAATGGTGGGCGGTGCGCGGGAAAGTCGAGCGCGCTTTTTTGCCAACCACCAGACGTCACGAGGAAATGCTCTATTACTGTGTCTATGGTTTTATTTGAGCTTTATGAAATTGCCAGATTTAACAACTTTCTACTTTTAGATATTTTTTAATGTAAAGCAATACGTGTATAAAAGGGAAAAATGGGGGAAAATGCATAAAAAATAAACGTATTTTTAAATACCTTCTTGACATCGTAAGAAAATAATATTTGTATTCGCACCTTCCGGCTAACTATTCCTTTCGAATGATACCATTTTCAACCCTCTACTCCCTTAATTAATATGTTAAAAAGGGACAACAAATTTTATGCTTGCCTATTAATATATAGATAATAATAATAATATGAAATATTATAAAAAGTAACGAAAAAAAAAAAAAAAAAAGAAAAGAAAAGAAAAGAAAAAAATCATGTGGTTTACATAGATATAATACAATTTCTAATTTTAGTTATAAATTACAGAAAAAAAAATTATAGATAAAGATTTCCAAAAATTAAAGGTAAACCTGATTTTTTTTCCACGTAACTTTTAAACAAATGAACATATAATGATTAAATTGGAATTTCATGCTCCTTATCTAATAATTAACGGAAATTTATATAATTTTAACATGGACATAAATAATTTTATGCAAAAAAAAAAAAAAAAAAAAACATAGAGGCTGTTTCTTAAACTTTCCATGCCAGAATACTTTTCAACTTCGACATTATCGGAACGTGTAAAAAACACGTGACAGATATAAAAATGATTTTAAGAAATTTTTCCGAAAAAATTCCAATATTTTTGTGCCAGCTTTTAAAGGATCTGTAATGATAATCGTATCAATTTATTTAGAAAACCATCCTTCATTGAATTTGATAAATGTTTTCTGTTAGATGTTGAAATGGTAAAAAAAAAAAAAAAAAAAAAAAAAAAAAAAAAAATCCTTTGCGGTAATAGGGTAGGTGCTCCAGTGATTGGCATGCTCCAGTAATTGATATCTATTCCGAAATAATTAATAAATAAGAAAAATAATAAAATCATATATTTTACATATAAGAATTTTAACATTTTATGTCATACACTGGAGCATAGGGTGCTAATAACTGATAAATGAATAATTAGCAGTGTCAAACACTGGAACAGAGGGTGCAATTACTGAAAAAATTAAAAACTGGCAGTGTCAAATACTGGAACATTGAGGGGTATGAAATTAAAATTCATAAAAAAATTATTGTTATCAAATGTATATATTTTAACATACATGTGTTTCTGAATGTCTTTCATACCATATGTACTAACTTAAGATTTCTAAAAATATTTTCTGATGACTAGTACATTAAAAACATCAGAGATTGCTCTAAAAGTTTCAATCACTGGTGCACTTACCCTCTATCCTAATTATTTTATTAACACAAACCTGATGTTTTTGTTTATGCCATTTTCACCAGAAAGCATATTATATTGAACATGAATAAATCATATTAGTTTTAAAGAATTCTATGAATATTTATCGAAATAAAACAATGCAGAGAGATATACAGAAACACTGACATATAAATGTACGGATTTTCTATATGTATATCATAGCTTTGGGAGTAAGTGTACAAAACTTAGAAAACAACTGGAATGCACTTTGAGAACTTTCACTCATATCATCTCATAATCTGTTTCAACATTTTTATATGAACCTCTAAATGAAATATTAATACTTACATTATTCTTGAGAAAACACGCGTGCATGTACTCGAAAAATGTATGTTCATTTCGTTTTTTAATTTTGATGACGATGATCTTGTTATGTGTTTTAAGTGATTGCTAACCATAGACTGCCATGCATCCAAAGTTATTATGATATTCCGTATACACAATCCAATTATCCAGTTTATAACATTAGGAAAAGCGCCATAATTAACATAAAAAACATACATCAGTTTCAAAGGTTTATAAAAATATTTATGAAGAAAAAAAAATGGAAAGCGATAGACCTACAGACAAATAAATGAACGGAAGTACTTTGTACGGAGAGAAGTATTTTTACTTTGTAGCGCTTTTTCACTTTTCTTTTAATGAGTGTTTTTATAAGCACTTTTTACTTTGTTAGGAAGTATATAAAACCCTAACATAGTTGACGTAGAATTTCGAGCAATTTCCACATGTATTCTGCAATGCATCTAAGAATTTTTATAGAGCACTTTGAACCCATCATTAATCAAATTATTATACATGCTTTTCTGCACCTGTATAGCTTTATTATGCTTTGATCAGTATAAAGCTATTAAAATATACATTTTTCATAAATCACAATCTTTTACAATCATTTTGTGAGTTCCTGTAAAATATTCAGTAATGGTATTTATACCATTTTAATAGAAAATTTATGAGAGTAAAACTGGATAACATATATGAGTTTCAAGACATTCTAAAAACTGACATTGTAAAAATTAAAGCACGGATATACAGACGGACAAATTAAAATTCTAAATGTTTTTCAATTTTGTTAGAAAGTGTTAAAAGAGAACGAAATTTCAGATAATTAAAGCTCTTGATAAAGAAAAAAAAAAAAAAAGGAAAACTGATTTTTTTTCATAATTAAAATGTGTTGTGTTAAAAAACATATTTCAAAACTTATTTTACCTTCAGTATTTCTTACAGAAAATATTATAATTATCATGGTGCTTAATAATTACTTTAAATGTTTTTCATTTTCTATTCTATTGTGGGGTATATGTTCTTGATTCGCGTTATCGATTTTTTGCTGTTTTTTTCACCTATAAATATACTTCTTTTTATGCGTAGGTGTGTTATAAATTTTTAGTTTTATAAAACCTTTTTCTATGAATGCATTATTCAGTTTTCAGTTTTTCAATAAAAGTGCAAACATAAATAAACCTAAGGTGAAAAATGTCATTGTTTTATATTATTTATTTATAACTATTTATAACTATTATTATTATTATTTTGTGTGTGTTTGAAGTGTTTCAAAAACTGTATATTTAGATATATAGACGTAAGTAAATAATATTTCAATGACACATATATATTTTTTAATTTCTCGGAATATTATTAAAATATAGCTTGATGTGTCATTCATATTTGTTTATGTGTTGCATTGTAAATCTGTAAAGTCTGTGTGGTTGAAGACTCCATTTTACTTAACTAATTAGATAACTAAATAGGTAATAGAAGTGTACGAGACTTAAATTTAAATTAAAATCAGATTTTATTACAACTTGTAATTTGAGGGCAATACATTTTAACAATGAGAAACTCGATTACAGATCAACTAAATAAATCAAGAAAATATAAAGATTGTCTCTCACCCTTGAGAATTTCTAAGATAACGGGACTTGTGGCTGCTCTCACAAAGATGACTCTTTACTACTAGGTTTGTACTATGAAGAGAGGATCACAATCCCCTCACAATTTAAACTCACTGGGAACTCAACTAAACATCAACTCCTAAAAGTACGATACTCTCCCTCATAAACTATCCACAGAACTATCTCCAAGCTTTCTGCTCCATCCAGCACAACATTCCGCTATTTATTCACACCGAAACCAACCACCTCCAATCGCTTCACTTTCCAAATCTCCAAAAAATCCTTCTTATTCCTTACTCCACGCAACCTGCGCGAATCTTATTAACCTCTTTGCAACCCTGTGCTTGCGTAAAATCACTCCAATTCAAATTACCGCGCCGTCGACTGTTGGCGTTACAACCTAACTCCCAAGCATTACGTCACTGGGAGTGCTGGATCCAGACTTATTCTGAAACTGTGGTGCTGCGAATCTATTATTGCAGTGTAAGTTGTAATACCAAAAAATTAAAAATTTTGAAAAAAAATGGAATGAGAGCACCACATGTTGAGCAATTGACCCCATATCTAATCAGCACTAGTTTATGTCAGGGTTCAAGTATGTAAATACCAAGTTTAGTACCAAATTATGTAAATACCAAGTAAATACCAAATTCGGTTAAATATCGTTCACTAGTTCTTGAGGTACAGCGTCTTCAAAATTTGTGATACACACACAGACAGACAATTTCTAAAAAGAGACAAATTGAGTTCAGGACATCCCAAAACTTGTAAATCCGTCGAAAACTAGAGTTTAAACATTTTCACGAATCCAATGCTTTCTCTCTCTATATGTAGAAGAAAATAAATACATATAAATATTGAAAGGTGCTTATGTCTCTTTAATTCTTTTGTCGAAGAAAGTTTTTAGTTTTTATCAACAAATGTAATTTTGACTTTTTTTTTTTTTTTTTTATTATTATTATTAAGAAAAAATGTATTTAATTTGCAAATATGTATAGTGAATGTTACCAATAAGATTATTTTTAAAAAATTGACATTCTTTTTTTTTTTTTTTTAATAATTTTTAATAAAACATTCTAATGGTCCATATTCCCACTTTTGGATCGAGGCTTAAGAATATCAGCTGGTTAGGCAAACAATCCTCAATTCTACCATAGCAAAGCATTCTGGCTTGCAAATATTTATCTTGCAATATTATTTATAAGAGTTACAGATTCTATGAAATTGAAGTAAGAGTGATAGAGTGATACCTTTGTTTTGTTTTTAATCCAGTTTTAGTAATATACTTCAATATTAATCAACATATGTAATATTAAAAGTTTCCATGTGAACTGTGGCGATGTTAACAAATTTAAATGGATGTTCCATTTAATAAATTCCTTTATTAAAGTGATTGAAATTCTAATTATTTAAGCTTTGATGTCTATATATATATTTGTGTGTATAAAATGTTCTTATTAATCTTTTATTCATTTTATATATATATATATATGTGTGTGTGTGTGTGTGTGTGTGTGTACATGAAATGTTCTGCAATTTTACGATATGGAATAGTCTTAACTTTATCATTCGATTCAGTTGTTTACATTTCTCTTTTGTTCTTGTTTGAACAGATATATGATTATTAAGTTTCACTTGAGAAATATTTAGGAAAATGTTATGCGTAACAATAAAATGGCATCTTGAATTTAATTTGTTTACAAAATATCGGCCACGTGTTCGGAGATTTTACCTACTGTGACCTCACAGGAATATTGTCCATTATGCTAAGAAAGCACAGAACTAAATAAAAAAAGTAAAAATAAAATAAACACTACTTTTAATAAAGAAATAAAAATACAAAATCCTTCTAAGCGTAATTTATCAAAAAATAAATAAATAAAGAGAGTAATATAATTTTATAAATTGCTAAACGCACAGACTTTTTCAACAGATGTAATTTTATCTCTCTTATTGAAATTAATGTAAAAATTTTTAATTTGAAAATTTTTTTACATGATGACTGTGTACAATAAAGTTATACGAACAATATTTTTCAAAAAATATTTTTTTTTTTTTAACTTTTAACAAAGCTTACTAACTGTACTAACAATAAACAAAAGTAAAACACACACTCACACAAAAAAAAACATAAGTTCTTTTAAACGTGATTTATCAAAAAACGGATCAATCTGATTTCATAAATTGCTAACTGCACATACTTTATCAACAGATATAATTTTGACTATTTTATTGAAAATATGCAAAAGTATTTAATTTGAAAATTCTGTACATAGTGACCGTATCGAATAATTTTATACTAGCAAAACTTTTTATAAAACTTTTTTTTTTTTTCAAATTATTTTAACATAACTTACTAACTATAGTAACAAAACACACAATCAAAAACAAATATTCTGTTTTTAACAAAGAAAGAAAAATATAAAATTCTTTTAAACATAATTTATTAAAAAACAGATCAATATGATTTTATAAATTGCTCAACGACTAACTTAAGACATAAAATTGTTTAAACAATACGAAAATATTTGATGAAATATGACCCTGAAATTATTTTTACCCGTAAGAAATTTTATATTAAAAGTTACAATAATAATACCGCCATTTTAAATTAAAATTTCAATTCATTGAGTATAAATGAAATTAATTTCTTCCAAGGTACATTTTTAAAACGAGCGCTACGAATATTCTCTTAATGGTTTAATTAAACCAAACCATTGTTTTGGCTTCAAGGAAAATGTATTAATTCTAATGCGAATATTAAATGAATTAAGATGCTTTTTTTCTCTCTAACTTATTAAATGTATTTTCATTTTTTAAGGGAGAAATTAACTCATTTCTTTCTGTACTTAATAAGTAATTTTCTATTTATTACATTAAAAAATCTTAAGTGAGCTCTATGTAAGATCTCTGAACGCCTATTAAGTTATAGATATTGTAAAAAATTAAAATATTATTTTTCAATTTTAAAATGATAGTTCTGATAATAAACGAAGAAGAACTAGATACTTGAGTATTGGAGAAAAATGCTAAAAACTAGAATTTTCAAAGTGCAATTACTCAGCAAAATTTTTACTTAGAAAAATGGACCTTTTTATATTTTTCTTCTTAAATGAGAACAACATTTTTCGAAATATAAATCATGGGAAAGAAAGGGCCGTATAAAAATAAGAATTTTGTATTTATATATATATACAGCCATTGTGTACAAAACACATCATATCTGAAGTCTACTCTTGATTTGAACCAATTTTGTGATTAGGAGTATGTTTCTATGACTGTTAGTTTAAGAGATAATCGCTGTAAAATCTATTTTGAATCACCCGGTCTATGACTAATTTAAATGCTTTACAAGAAAAAATGATAATAAAGTATATAATCATATGATCAATGACATGGTACATTTGTTACAGTATATTCATCATGCTCATTTTGAAAATAAATTCCTCATACTAAACTAAAATCGATTTTAATTAGAAATAAGACACTTTTTAACCCTTTTCGGACTAGTGTTTACAAATTGCACAGAAAAACAGCTTTAAACGTTCCTCTAAAACTATGCATTAAGTATAAAAAATGATTTTGCACATCCCTTTTTAATCCGTTAAGTGCAATAGGGGTATCTATATAATAAGAGCATTTACTTATTTAATTGCTGTGTTTAAAATTTAAATGATTTTAACACGAATACATAAAGAATCTTTTGTTAAATATAGCAACATTTTAGAGGAAATCTTATCTTAAGTGGCAAGTATCTACACCAAAAGGCGTAGCTTACTCTTTAAAATGGGAAAATTGCCGAAGTCAAAGTGTTATGGCAAGATGCTTTTGATTTATCGAAAAAACCTTTAAAACAACAAGTTACTTAGTGACCAAACATTTTAAATTACCGTTAATATATTTAAAACAGAAGATCATATTTAGATTTAAAAAAATATATATATATATATATAAGCGTAGGAGGTGCACACAACTAGATCGTACAACATTCGTAAATAAAAAAAAAAAAATCATTGTTTTGCGGCTAATTGTTTTTGAATTATGCCAGATACTTACACGCATAGATGGAGATACATATAGACGTCAGGGAAAAACTTGTGAAATCGCTGATATTTTTGAAGTGGAAGGTCAAATGTAGCATTGGCAAAATATTAGAAGTTCTCAACGTGATGTTGTAACTGAATCTAATAAATTTTTTCATAAACTAAGACAAACTTTTTTTTTTTTTTTTTTTTTTGAAGTGCAACATGTTTTTGTTAAATTATGATGAATATCAAATCTTTGAGCAGCCCCTATCTATTTGTAGAAGCAAATGTATGGATTTTGATGCTTCTCAACGGATCACCCCATGATGACGCCTTATTAAAAGCATATCTAATATCAGTGAACAATGTTAAACTTTTTTTTTTTTTCACAACATTTGTTTGAGAATGTGTTTAAAATTGTGAGAAAATTGGGGTCAAAATGCTACTAATAAGAAAAGGAAGTTTTTTTTTTTTTTTTTTTTTTCTTTCAAGAAATTTTACATGACCAGCTTAATTGAAAACAAACAAAATAATAATAGTAATAATAATAATAATAATAATAATAAAATTACAAATTACAAAAAAAAGCAGGAAAAATACAAAGGTTTAAATATAAGGAAAATTAAGGCCAAATGTCGGAACTGCCCAATAATCCACCACGG
The DNA here is from genome assembly GCA_963930645.1 of Salticus scenicus. Taxonomy (NCBI): domain Eukaryota; kingdom Metazoa; phylum Arthropoda; class Arachnida; order Araneae; family Salticidae; genus Salticus; species Salticus scenicus. The sequence continues at coordinate 368,683,469 of OZ005649.1, read as the reverse complement.
GAGAATTATAGCCCGCGATCACATCCCGTTAAGTATTAAACGAAGAAATTTGCGTGAACTGGCAGCCACCGAATTCTCCTTTACAGAATGTGGTGGTGGGGGGGGGGGATTAAAAATCAAAAAAAGAAAATAGAAAAACAGACAAAAGAAAAACAGACAAAAGAAAACACATGCAAAGAGAAGGGAAAAAATGAAGCAATAAATTTGAAATAGATAAATAAATAATTTACTTGCTTTGAGAAATTGAAAATTTACTCGTACTAGGTTTATACAATTTTTTGTTAAATACTTCTACCGTTGATTTACAGACTAAATATAAATTCTGAGGATAAGTAATTCTGAGCATTTAACTGGCGTTATTTACACGGAGGTAATGAAATAATAGTAATTTGTACAACATGAAGGCGCAGAAACTCACACAAATATACGTATGTTGCTAAGTAAAATAATTAAAATAAAATACTTGTGTGATATAAATAAAAAAAAAAAAAAAAAAAAAGAAGAAGAAGAACAAGAGAGTGAAAAAAAAATGAAAACTATAAAAGCAAAATATAACATAACTAATATAACTTAACATAATATAATACATAATACTAACATAACATGACAAATATAACATAAAATACTATTTTTAAAAAATGTAACATGCAATATAGTATAAATAAATATATAGTAATCTAGAAGAGTAAAATGATTATCTCAGTAATTTGTTAATCATGCATGTTTTTGCAATTAAATGTTTATTTATAAAGTTTCTAGCTGTCAGTTACGTTTATAGCTCTTTTATATTGTGACTATATTTTATGGATATGCTAAATAGATAAAAAATGCACGAAATATTTCCAATAAGCCGTTTTATTTTTATGCTATTATAACTTCATTTATTACTTTCAATTCTCGTTACTATCGTGCCTCAAAAATTGTTTTCAGGACAATAACCTATTTGTGATCTCCGCTTAAATGTTTGCTTAAACCAATAGGTATTAATCTATTGGTTTAAGCAAACATTACGTTCCTTTGTAAAGTAAGTATAGGTCATCATGTAAAGTTGCCATTGCGTAAATTGTATGGAGCTTCATTTATTGTTGCTATCAAACTGTGATAAAAAACATAGTGTTTACTGTTTTCATGCAACTGCATATACGTAAAATTTTAACGACTGTCTGAATGTCTATTTTATATACAGTTTAGTGATTAAAATAATCAGAATTAAATGAATATTTTCCATTTTAATCATTTACGTTACTTTGCTGTAATAATAGCAATAATAATAAATTATCACTTGTTCTAAAAATTATGTAAAATTCGTACTCTTTATCATTTTACACATCTTTTCCGTTGTACTGCACAATATTAAAAATAGTAGTTAAAAAAAAAGTACCAGTTATAGAAATTTAGTTGCAATCAGTATTTGGTCTTACCCTTTTAAGAATGCTTACTAGTAAAAATGCACGGCTAAAATGGTAAAGCATTGCTCGATCATACTGACATCTATTAATTACGACGAAATTGAAACCTTTTTTTTTTTTTTTTTTTTTTTTTTTTTGTAAATAATTCATCTTATTTTTAACATTGCAGTGGAACTAAAAAGGTAAGTATTATAATGAACGTTTGAACACTTCATTAATATACCGATATTCAGTTTAAAACAGACTTAATGTGAAAAGTACAAAATGGTATTTATCTGAAGAGCAAATAAGCATATTTATTAATTATCTACGTAAATAATAGTTAGTATTAATGAATATCAGAATTAATATTTTCTCCGTAAATTGACACCGGAAGTATTGCGCACAAACCTCTGTTAAACTCTTATGAACGATTTTTATTTTTTTTAATAACAAACATAAAATTAAAAAATGGACATTTAGTAAAGTAAGAGCATTTTACAAATTAAAAAGTAAAATCTACCTCATAAGTTAGTTAAAAAACCATTTTAACTCTATTAACCTTCGAAGCAGTATAATTACATTTTTTTGTAATAGCAAAACATGGGTGAAGGAGTAAAGTATTATTCAACCACTGAGTGCATATTTGTAACCTTCGTGTTAAATACATTCTTCATTATAATGTTATGTAATACGTAATATATACTAAAACTCTGATATTTGCAGAATAATAATAATTACCACTATTAATTATTTTCATAAAAACCTTTAATATATATATATATATATATATATATTTAAGAATGTAAATCGTACAATAATTTTTGTATACTTTTAAAATAAAAAGATGTTAGTATTATTTTCCAATATTGACATCATTGTTTTATTGAACTTTACCACGTATTATTCCTAAGCACAATTGAGATATTTCGTCATTTAACACTTTACATCGAAAGAAGACAAAATTCGTTGAACAAATAGAGATGCCGTTAGAAGTCTATCGAATACAAAAAAGTATTTGTGAAAGATGGAGGATGTTCTCGTGAAAGATTCTCTTTTAAAACTATTTTAAAAAGACATAAAAAAAAACTATTTTAGAGATTTCTTTGTGAACATCTGTACAAATAGATATTTTTTGTAACACATATTTCATTTTTAAATCACGTGTATCCGTGACTTTAGCTTATTCAGTTTCCACGGTACCAGGTGAATAGATTTCTTTTCCTCTCCGATAATTTCTTTCGTTTCAAATTATCGAATGAAATTAAATATTTCTTTCCATAAATGTTATAGAATTAAATATTCCATACATGAACTAATTATTACAATTTAAACATTACAGTGTGTTAATGAACCGTCACTGTTATATGTGAAATATGGATGTAACAGTTAAAAATGTAAATTTTGGTATAAAATACTTAAAATATTAAAGGTATAGACAAGAATCATGAGATCAAATGCAATTTAGTTCAATTAAGAAATTTTTTCATCTATTTTGTAAATAGATAAAGTAATCTGATGTATCACTCACAAGATTTTATATTACCTGCTTTTCAATACAATAAAGTTAGATCAATAAGGTGAGATAATAAAGTTCAATCTACTTTTAAAATAATCTAAAATAGGTGTAGGAACAGTTTTATTTAACATACTACAAGTCTTTCTGAGTGGGCTACCACCATTCTCAACCCCTGTTCAATTACAGTGTCTACATTTATTTTTAAAAAGTCCTGGTTGTTATTATTTTCATGCAAATTTGCCAATCCTGATCACGTTTTTCAGGCGGCAACTAATACAATCTTCAAAATAAGAAATTTGAATTTGAACGCCGAGAAAAAAAATATATCGCTTTCATCCAGAACGAATAGGTGGTCCTTTTCTAAATCCCTAAACTAGAAAGACAGATTTCTTAGCTATGAGTATAAGGCACACCAATACACTGAGAAAAAATTCTATAACTGCCATCTAGAATCTAAATTGTGACTCTAGAAAAAATAGTTCCATGTCATCCTTATAAATTTCTTATAAATTTTTTTCTAGTTCCCTTCGAAAGCGAATTCTAGAGACCTCTATTAGAATTCTTGAGCGTTTTTGCTTATACTATCGAGAACAAACCTATTTGAAAATATCTCTAAATAAATGTGAATACAAGAGGCGGGTTTCAGCAGCTATAATCTTGGTTTATGACCCAATTCTAGAAAGTCAAGCGAGAATTTCTCCTAATACAAGATTCAAAATATTCAGAATATTGTTTCCCCATCTAGAAATGTGTAGATTAGAAATTATTGACCATTTCGTCTATTCAGTTTATTAGCGGGCCTTATACGCATAGCTCGGAAATCTATATTTCTAGTTTAAGTATTTAGAAAATGACCATTTATTCATTCTATAAGAAGGCGGTATATTTTTTTTCTCAGTTTAATTAGCTTTTAGGGTATTCCGATAAAAGGCATACATGCAGATTAACCGCTGAAAATTGGTCTTTCGTATTCAGGGAATATCAAAAATTGTTATTATACATAAAACCAGAACTGATAAAACAACTTAAAATAAAAAAAAAAAAAAAAAAAAAAAAAAAAATTTTTACGCAATATAGATAGAAAAAATTAATTTTCCTTCCTGAACAGTATTCATCGACATAATAAAATGTAGCAAAGCACTTCATTTACTTTAATTGCATTCAATAAAAGAGACCGTTTAGCTTAATATTTATTCTTCTTAAAAATGGAAATGGAAAATTCTTTCAAATTGAGCCTTATTTCACTCAATCGACATGTTGAAAAGCAACTTCTCACGTTGAGAGAAACCCTCTCAAATCATTAAGCTGCTATAAGCAGCTCATATTTGAGCCAATTGAAACAATTTATTTTTGAGAGAAATTGGAACAGATTTGAGAGAAAATGTTTGATGCTAGAAAAAACATATTATCTCCGCCGGAATCGAACTTGGGTCCCCTTCCATGACAAATGAACGCGTTACCACTACGCTACGATTTTAGGATGCAACTGATTGTATAGTCGTTTTGAATCTTTCTCAAATTTCTACGTATTTCATGCATGACATAAAATTATGGGAAACCCAATAAACTTCCTTAAAATAATACTATTCATTTAAAACTGAGAAAAAGTTTTTTTAAACAGAACCTCTATGACAAGAAAAGATTTTAGAAGCTTTCAAATTAATTCTATATAATTTAGCACGTTTAGAAAAATAAAATCTTCCACGCAACGTTGTAGAATTCCTTGTACAATTGAGTTGAAAAAACAGTATGTACTAGTTTGTTTAGACATATTATTGATTTTAATTAAAATTAAAACGTTATAACACATTTTTTGAACGATTTACTTGTATTTTAATAAATTAGATTCAATGAATATAATAAAAATATTGAATAACTTTAGACGTAAATAAATTTCTACATTATATAAATACATTGATTTTTTTTTCTTTATATTTCACATGTTTTTTAATAAACAATTTTTAAAAAGATATGTAGCACGATAATGCTTACTTATTAGTATTATTTTTAAATATAAGAATCACTACGCTAATTTATCATACAAATAAGTGAGCTGTTGTGAGTGACAGCACTTGCACACTGTCGGGTGGAAATATTTGATTTATTCAAATCAATATTTAAACAAATAAATAAAAATAAAAGTATATTTAATGGGAAATGTATACAACCATAAAATCTTTAGTTGTCTGAAATACGGCAGAAATAGTGCTCATAGCATAATGTTACATGGGGTTAAGTCTTTTCGCGGCATCAACTGAACTGTTGCAATGAAAGCAGTTTTACAGGCAAAGTGAAAATAAAAGGGCAGTTCATTCGCTTTCACTAGGGTCAGCCTTGGCGATAAACTTGGCGAATGGACGACCAAGTTTGGTGAAAAATAGTAGTTGACAGTTCCCGAAGTTTCGAAGCTCCCTGACACGCATAAGCATAGATCTCTAGCTTTCCATGGGATTCTCGATGGAATCATCGCCATGCCCAATCGCAAAAAGTTATAAATATTAGTAAGTTCATCTCTGCGCGAAAGTATGTAGTCACTGCGATTCAGAGTTATTCAGAGACCTAAAATCTGACTGATTACCCTTTAGAGATTGAGCTCTAAGCGACTGAACATTTTTCGTGAACTAGCGAAGATTTCTGATCTGGTGTATTTGATGTTGTTTGCTTTACTACTGTGGAACAAGTGACTGTTTTTTGGATTGTTCTAGAACATTCATCGAATTGTGAATTTTGTTGTACGAGTAACAACTTCAACTGTTTCCAGAATATTCGAAGAATTAACACTACTATCGAACTGTTTTCAAGAATATTCGTTATAATTATAGTTCTGTTTTACACACTGGAGAAGTTCAAAAAACATTTGATTTCACCAAGGAGGTCCCATACTAAAGCTTTGACGAAAATAGTCGTCAATCGAAATATATTTATTTAAACGTTTCAGTTATTCAATTAAAAATAAATCGTTTAAATATAGTGACTAGTGAAGCTGGCAAAGCCTGCTAGTAATAAAAATAGTGGTGTGGGAAAAGGGGCAGGCACTAACAATTTTACGGAATATTAATTAGGATAGTAGCAAGTATGTAGCTTATTACACAGCAATATCATAATAGAGAATAATAAAAAAAAATAACATAAGTAAAATAAATGTACTTAATGAAAAAAATATGGAAAATAAATATAAAACCAAATTAAATTTCCGAACTATTTTTTCTTCTCTTTGTCTATATAAATTAATAATAGAGATTCCAGATTACGATAGTAGTTTCTAAGTTTCATTACTTACTATAAGTATGAAATTCTCAAAAGATTTTACGTCGTTTAAAATTGTCAATATTTTACTTAGAGAAAAAGTGTTTAAAAAATTCTTTCTTAAAAAGAATTTCATTTAGGATCCGATTCCTATTATTCACTCACACTGTTCTTCTATACTTACATACTTGTAAATTCCCTTCTGTTTTAGACAATTTCTTGTTAAACAAAATTCAGGGGGGTTTACCTGTTTACAACATATAGTGGAGACGCTTCCTTTCCTTTCTTAAAGAAATAATACCATGGTCCTAATAATGTAAATATTAATATTAAATTATTTCCCAGTATCATGTTTGAATAATTGTAAGTCATTAAAACACTTTAAAACTTTTATTTAAACTTAAAACACACCATAAAACTAATGAAAGTACTACCGGTTTCAAAAGGACGTTGCCTTTCTTCTTCAGGTGCAAAACAGAAGCAAGACTGATTACTTACTTTACATAGTCTTACTTTAAAATCTACTAAAATACCATTGTACACATTGTAAAAGTTTGAATCATTTTTTTTTTAATTTAATAATACTTATTAGAAATATTGTTTTTAAAATTACTACATTTTTTATTTTTGATATAATAATATTTAAAAGAATTAAATTTTTGAAAAATGTATGAATACACTTTAAATTAAATTTTAATAGTTTTAGGAAATGATGATTTCTAGTGCAAGCCTAAACATTTCTTCTTTAGCGGAAGAAAAATACATCAATTAAGCCCTTTCAAGTATTTTAAATATAACTAAAGCTATGTGCTTGTAAAGTACATAGTTTTAATCATATTTCAGTTGAATATCATATAATAGTAGTTGCATATTATATTTATACATTAGTTTTAATTATATGTATAATTAAATGTTTAGAAACCAAAAGATGTCTGATGTATTTGGGAAATACTGTTTTAAATACCATATTACCTTCTCATGTATTAACTTTCAGAGTCAGCACATTAACTTTTGATATATATATATATATATATATATTCAATGGCAAGGCAAATACAAAAGCAAAATGATTACAAAAAAAAAAAAAAAAAAAAAAAAAAAAATCAAATAGGAATACATACACACACACACACACAAAAAAAAAAAAAAAAAAAAAAAAAAAAAGGACAAAAAAGTACAAGTGACCGAAGTCATTGCCTTAAAAGGTCTCTGGGACGCCAGTAAAGTGCAGTTTCAGAGTTGCCACGAAGTGAAGCACATCGACGGAGGTGGTGTCTGTTCATTGGTTCTGCTGAATAGCAGAGGGGATAACCAGAGTTTGAAAAGATTCCAATGCGATGGAGATGTTCTGCCAAACAATCATGTCCAGAAGCTGCTGAACGATGTAGACCAATTTGCCGTTACAAGAACGTTGCCCAGGGTGCACCAGCGGGGAGGTAGGTCTACGTTGCACCCCTTAACGTTTGTCATACATCTCATTAAAAATGTTTTAATATTAATTTAGACGATGTGTCATACAATATCTTAATTAAAAGAATCAATCGAAATTGAAAACATCGATCTTCATACATTGACAAACGTATTTTCCTTAATCAGTTGAGATATAAGTTTTCATTGAAAATTTGAAAACAGAGATTTCACATAAAGTTATGATTGGATTATACAAAGCGCTCTTAATTGAAGCTTCAAATTATAGCTTGAAGAAAATATTATTCTCTATTATTCGTCTATTATTCTATAACGGAAATAAAATCGGATCCTTCAATGCCTGATATGTGCCTTGTATAATTGGCGAGCGTCCCCAGATGTTATTCTATGGAGAATTTCGCCCCATTACAACTTATTAACTGATATATATTTTTAAATTTCGTTTTCACATTCAGAAACTCCACAACTATTAAACAATTTATCACATTCTATTTTTTTTTTTTTTTTTTTTTTTTTTAATATTTTATTTTGAGGTTGTAAAATGCGAATTTTCACAATGTGAAATTTTTCATTTTTGAGCTTAAAAATGAAATCTTAAAAATAAAAAAAGTAAAATTTTAGAAAGCGATAAATTGTTTAATAGTTGTGAATTTTCGGAAAGTGAAAACAGAATTTAAAAATATGTATTAGTTAATGAATTATAATGAGGCAAAATTTCCAATAGAATAACATTGGTTCCGCTTTCAGACACGATTGGTAGAGAGTCCCTTTAATCACAAAGAATTGAATTTCTAGAAGTTTTTAAAAACTTTATTCTAATTTTCTAATTTGTATATTTTTTTCGTTTGATGACTGTTTAAAAAAAAATCAAGACAAGTGTCTCTAATTTTTTTTTCTTTTTTTATCATGTTAGTTTCTATATAAATATTTTGATTGGCTATCTTGATAAATTTAAAGATAATTTTGCGCTTAAAAGATAATATTGTACAATATATTCTATTTTTTATTTAACAAAACAGTTTATTTCCATTAAACTTTTGAGAAATACGATACATTAGATACGATAATTAGAGACTTGACGCATGATAAATTAACAAAACGGAAAAATATTGTAACATAGAGAAAAAAGGAAAGCAATCAGTAAAACAGAATACTGTTTACAGCAGAGCGTAAAATAGCAGCTTGCATAATATTTCAGTGATAATATATTTTTAGACCAGATGGTTGGTTTATTAATTTTTTTAATAGTTTAAAAAATAGTTTTAACTTTAGTTACCTCGATACTTAAGTAACATTTGGATGTAAATCGTGTATGATAAGTTTTTTTTTTTTGTTTTTCAGTTATTATGTTCTTTAATTATTTTTACTTATTTATTTTATCCATACCGTAAAATTAAGGAAATATATTTTGAAACGCAATTTTTTCATTATATTAAGTTTTACAAACATTTTAATAAAATCAATGGGATTCAGCCTTATATTCAACTATTTCATTATTCTTCGCTGTATTAAACCATTTTATGCTATTTCGTTTATTATTTAGTGTTCAACGTAATATTCAAAACTCATTTACTTTAACTCTTAAACAACACTAAAACTTTAAGCCTAATTAATATTGATTTAATTTAAATGTTAAGCATTCTTCATTGATAAACAATTACTAAGAAGTGTCTTAAGTACTAAAGAAGGGCAGCAACTACTTTTGATCTCTACACTGAATTAAAGCCTGTTTTAAAAAAGAATACGAACGAAAGAATTTTGTAAGTCCTTAAAAGGTTTGCTAGACCAAATACAGATATGTTTCACGACATGATTTAGCTAATTGATGTACACTTTAATTAGGAGCTGAATCTTTCTTGAAATTATTTAAAAGAATTTCTCACAAGAAATTTTCGCTAATTATCTTATTAGCCACAGACGTTTGCATCCAATCCCTCTAAAAATAATTAATTAGCATTTTTTACTGCATATTTTTATCTGAAAGTAATAGAAAAATCTCAAAACGCCTCGCAATTTTCGTAAACGAATTTGTAATAGGTACTTGTTAGACGGTGTTTTAAGATATGTATATATAAATACAATTTTTAATTCTAAAGAATGTTTAGAAACTTGTATTTTTCTGTTTTATATTTCTATAAGTTGAGGCATAACATGTGCTGAGATATTTTTTTAAGAAGCGCATGATGACAAATTAGTTTTGTAATAGAAATAATTAAATAAAAATTAACCCACAAAGTTATAAAAAAAAAAAAATATCTCTCTATGCTATACATTATATAAATAATGATGACATAACATTTGACAAAATTTTTTTCAGATAAAGCGTTCGAGATCTATTTTAAAACAATACTGAAAATTCCTACTAACTCATGTTGAAAATTTATTTTATGCTTTTTATATCTAGTTTTATAATAAGAACAACAAACACTTTGCACATCAAACAGCCGAAATGTTGTGTTTATAAACTAGCATACTTTGTGCCCATCACAAAACTTTGCTTTTTATCATTGTATATAACAGCACCGTCTACCAGTTAACATTGACAGATGTTTTATCTGAAATTCTTACTGTAAAGATTTCACATTCGTAGTTTACTGTAGTTTTAACGAACAGTTCCTAAGATTTAGCCACAAGTAAAATCGCTGAAGATGAGTAATAGCAGCTCCTCTCGTCGATCGATATACACCTAAAATAAATGACTAATATTTTTCCTAATAGCCATCAGACACTAATATTAGTGCATTATAAATAAGTAATCGTGCATGTACAGAAGCTGAGATATAACCTTTCCATACATGAGGAAAATTGCTACATAGCAGCGACACCTGTTGGCCGATTTAGACCCCCAAATTAAATAAATATGGTGTTTCACAATTGCCTTCTCATTATCCAGCTTTGCATCGAAAATGATACTTCTTAGGCTCACCAAAGCGTAAGAACCATCCTCTGTGGAAAATCAAAATTGAGCTTCACACACACACGCAAACTTTTATTTAAATGATTAAATCATGTTTAAGACATCTTAAAACGTGTAAATCCTTCAAAAACCAGAAATCGAAAAATTTTACGAATCCAATATTTCCTTCTAAGAATACAGAAAAAAGTACACCTCACAACTATCTTAGTCACTGGATTTTATTAATTACCAATTTTTGTATGAAAAATGCCATATAAGAACGCGAAGTATTTACAGTCTAATTCCATAGAGAACATTCGAATTAAATGATAAGTTTCAAGAAAACTATTGCGTTAAATATTACGCTATATATAACCTTAAATTATAATATAACTTAAAGAAAGCATTTCAATCACTTAATCACTGTTTCTTAAACTAATCAGATTAGAAATTTGTGACCTAATACGATATAATACAAACAAGTAAAATCTCATTATTCTCCGCTCATAACTTGAATATCTTGAAGACATAATCTCTTTAGCCACTAAAATCAGCTAATTGTCGATAATTTTCTCTTGTCTTCATGGAAGAAAATCCTTATTACGAGGACATCGTTTCCGTCTGATGCATTATGAGAAATTTGAACAGACACTGAATTAAATTTATATTATGCTTAAATTTTGCTTAAAATTTTAAGTAAATAAAATACTTTCTTCTACTTTAATTATTGTTTTAAAAATATTAGATAAATTAGTTTCAATAGAATAGGAATCTTCTAATAGAATATTGAATAGTTTTATGGTTTTACTTCATCTTTACGCTAATAGATTTTTATAGAATAACGACTTTATACTCCTATGCAAAAAGATTTATTTGAGAAAAATACTAAGGTTAATCGCTTTTTGATTTTTATTTCATTAATTAACTAATGAGAAATTTATTCATATTTATTTTCAAAAAAAAAAAAAAAAGTCTGCGTCATAATCAATTCCATAATACAGTTAATGAAAAAACACACTTGTAAAAACTACACGAATAAATACGTAATATTCCAATAATTTGTTGTTGACTAAGAAGCACAGTGTTATTTGTGGGTTTGATATTAATATCTTTATAATCTGGTAGTCGTTAATGTAATAAAGGATAGTTTGTAATATCAAAGAAAAAGATGCAGATAGATAGTTCAGCATTTTTGAGTCAAAAGGAGGCATAAAAGAAATTCATACTCTGCAATTTATATTCTAAAAAGTACTGATAAAATTTTCTTCCGTGATAGCACAACCTTTATTTAAACTAATTTACAAGCATTATTTAAAGATTATTCTCTTTTTAACTCGTAGTTAAGACTTATTTTTATGAATAATATGTTGCTAATACCAAAAAAAGAAGACAAAGCAGGAAAAATCTGGCGACTAGTATATATTTTAAGCACTTTACGGCTGTTCTTATTCGTTAAACCGTTCAATCTTCATTCTTTTTTACTTTATTTATAACACATTAAAATACATTTTGTTTTTATTATGAAAAAAGAAATTTATAAAGAAACTACTTTACACTCTAGGACAAAAAAAAAAAAAAAAAAAAGGAAGCACCAAGAAGGAGTAATGCAAATTGGACACAAATTGACATGCATACAGGTATCAATGGAAAATGCAAATTTTTAAAGTTTGGCGACCAATGGATGAACATGTGACGCTACAGCGCATTTTAACTGCGCAACTGGCAAGATATTAAAGAGGAGAAATTTTGATTCCAGGTCATTCTTTGAGAATTTTATTCCGTCTACTCAGATAGGCAGTAACTATGCCTGGCATGCAGGTGCGCAAACAGTATGCGCAGATGTCAGAATTTGAGATAGGAGTGTAGTTGTGCTCAAAGAAGCTGGTTCGTCTAATCTGCGAATTCTTTAACATTTGGATAGGAGCGATGCCGCTAAGAGATGATGTTGGCAGGAATGGATGAACCACGGCCGAACATGGTGTTAAAAAGGAAGCGGTTGGCCTAGAGATAGGACAGAATTTAAGAAACGATCAATTGTCAGAGCGGTACTCAAAGCCCCAAATTCGTCATTATTATCGATCTTACGTGCAACTGGTATTTCAGTGACTTCAAATACCATTAATAGGCGGCTCAGAGAAATGGGGTTGAGCTCACGGAGCCCCTTGTGCCGACTGTTATTAAACTTTGTACACTGACAAGCCCGTTTGCAGTGATATCGGGCACGTTTGACCTGGAATGTTACTGAGTGGAGTAGAATTGTTTTCAGTTATGAGGCCCACTCCAATTTGAGCCCCGATGGCCAGCGAAGACGCATCCGGAGACGCCCCGAAAAAAAGAGGGGATTCCAACCTGACTGTCACCAGCCATACGGCCCGACATCAAGGAGTGATGGTTTAGGGTGCAATTTCATTTCATAGCAGGACCCCTTTAGTTGCCATCCGTGGCATCTTTAAGCAGAATGGTACGTCGACGAAATTCTACGACCCGTTTTGTTGTCTTTCATATCACGAAATTTTGAGCATATATTTCAACATGATATTTCCCGCCCACGTACGAAGATAGTTTTTACTGCTTGTTTTATTCCTTGCCCAACATTATTTTGGCCAGCAAATTCGTCGGATCTCTCTACCACTGAGAACGTTTGGAGCATCCTGAAAAGGGTCCTACAATCACCTCGGGATTTTGCCAATCCAACGCACCAATTGGACAGAATTTGGAACAATATCTCGCAGGAGGGCATCTCCCAACTCTATCAATTAATACCAAGCCGAATAGCTACTTACATAAGGGCCAGAAGAGGGCTAACGCGTTATTGACTTGTTCACTTTGTGAGGCTCTTTCTGCTGATAAAATCCTTCTAAATTTCTGAAACTCTACTCATTTGTTTTTCTCCACATGTACATCACATCTACCAATTTTCTTCCCAATTGGATAACTCCTTATTGGTGCGTCTTTTCTTTTCTTTTCTTTCTTTTTTTTTTTTTTTTTTTTTGTCTTAGAATGTATTTATCAGATATTTTAACGCAGTATAAATACATTGAATTGTGCTTACGTCGTAGAGCATGATCTATCAAAATTTTTGGGGTGTACTTGCAAACAATCCAGTAACGTTTTTATTCTAAATATAAAAATAAACGTGCAAGAGTAAATCTAAAAAAGTTAAATAATTTTTAAGGCATTCTAATATTTTTTACGAAAATATTAGCTAGAATATCCAAACGTCTTTGTTAGAAATTGTAAAAAAAAATAAAATAAAAAAGTACAAACAAACCTTTTCAAAGAATTTTTTAAACGATTTCTGAAATACGTGAAAATTAAGTAAATAATGACACCAAAATTAGATTTTTATTTTGGATATATTTTGTTTCAATTTACCGAAAGAATAAATTACAATAGCAATATATTTAAAAAAATATAGAAATAAATAAAAATATACTTAAAACTGTATTGTCTGAATTGCTGGTATTACTATTTAAATAGAAGATAGTGTTTGTGTGGAGCAGTAGCGGTTCTACTTTAAGGGCCACGGGGCACGGCCCCACCTAAATTTTTTCTCGATTAAAATAGTAATAATAATAATAATTTTGTTTTTTATAACTGTTCAAAAACATGTATACAAAATAACAACGGCTATCTAACTTTTTCTTAATCTTCTTTCATTATCATTTATTTGTGAATATATTTTTTTCAGCTGTCACAAATTACTAATGACCTACTTCCCTTCCTTATCAAAGAGAATGGGCCGTTTACAGTCGGTAGAAATTGGCGTGTTTATTTGTACAGTTTATTCTACTAGAATAACGGGTTGACAGATTTGGCGACGAACTGCTTTATCAGGTTAGCACGCTGAAATTTTGTCGTTGATGGGCCCACAATGAATGGGCCCTTTGGAACAAAACTATAGGGAAAAAAACTGTCTCTTTTAAAAATATGTTAACAATAGAATTCGCGGATAAAATTTGGCGACTTCTGCATTACTTTTTTTTTTCCTCATTAATTTTTCGGTGCATTTTTTAGAGTTATATATGACGGTTTAAAATTTTAGTGTTTAAAAAAGAAATCTGGTAATAGTCAAAAATATTTTCTAGATTAGCCTTTGAGATAAAAGCTCGCATAAGAATTTAAGACCTCTTTAGCTAAAGTGTTTTGAATTTAAATGGGGGGGGGGGGGGGAAATCAAAAGAAAAAGAAAATAAGATTTTTTTTTTTTCAAAATAGTGTAATAAAACTTTTATGCAAATAAATTACAAAATTTTTAGATAAATAATTAATGGATTTACATGGATAAATGGATAAAATATCTGCATAAAATTGTGATTTATTCCTATCATTAAATAATTTTTATTTAAATACGATTTAATAAAAACATCCGCAATGTTCCCTTTTTTCTTTATTTCTTCTTCTTCTTTTTTTTTTTTTTTTTTAAGATGGAAGCCCGTTTTATTTTTTTATTTATTGAAAATTAATTTAAATAATCTAAAATTAAGCTTCTAAAGTGAGAAGCATGTTTTTTTTTTTTTTTTTTAAATCTGTATCCACATTACATTAATCATGACTTTCTAAATTCCAATATAACTTCTTACAGATTTGTTAAGGTTTATTTTATTTATTTTTTAAGATAAGAAACATGAATATAACACTTGAAATTCTATAATTAAAAGACTTAGGGATATAATTAGCATTAGCTAAATAATATTACACGCTGAGACATTTGAATTTAAATTTTAATGGTGTGTAGTGTTAGGGTTAAAGCCAGTTGACTAAAAGAGGGTCCTAGGCCTGAGTGGTGTACTCTCTGTAGAGAGTCTTTCTAAGTGTTACATGGCCCTTATTTATGTGAGTTTTGGAGAAAACCATGGAAAACTCCAAATGCATATGTCGACGAAAGCGACTTGTTATCGAACTTGGCAATTTCCATCTTCCAACTTCCAGATATTTAAATTTTGATATTCCATTGGTCAGAACATTGTAGAATTTTGCAACTGTAGTTATAAAACTTTAATTTTTGAGATAATTTTAATCAATTTTTTTCATAGTGTTGAATTTTAAGATTCGCCATCATAAAAAAAAAAAAAAAAAAAAAAAAAACGAAATTTCGTTTTACATCCCACTTTAATAATGTTTGTTTTCATGTTTGAATAATGAATAGTATTAATGTTAAATTACGCATCATACGATGGATCGGGCCCCACCTACGAAAATTTGCACGAGCCGCCACTGGTGTGGAGTGAAAGTGATTAGTTTTCATTTTTCAATTGGAAAAACTCAAACAAACAATATTTTAAGCAAACGATGGTTGTATTATCCATTCATTTATGTAAGCATTCATTAATATTATGGAAATATACACATATTTGCGACTTATATGTTTACGTATGAAATATATGCATTCATGGAATATATTCATGCAATAAAAGCAAAAGTATTCTATCCATATTTTAAAGTAGAACAATTTTTTATTGTTATTTGCTACAATATATTATCAAATCGAGAAATCTTACACTATATATTATCATTCTAGAATTTTCCTAGAAGACTGGTTTTGCAGACTTCAATCGTTGCTTCTTAACCCGTTATTAGTCGCTAGTTGGTCGATTTGCCGCCCATCTTTCAGTGCTGCCAGATTTTTTTATTCTACACCCACCAAAAATTTTTAGAAGTGGCATTTGATATACAAAAAACGCGAATAAAATCGAAGAAACGTTGATCACATCACATCTTAAAATTATTGGTGACAGTTAAGTAAAAAGTGCGCAATCTGTAATAGGTGGCGCTGTCTATAGCGACTACTAACGGGTTAATACGGGTTAATAAAGCATGCACAGTTTCTTCTCAATACACCTCACTTTTGTAGAAGAATTTTGTCCGTTTATTTCAACGTTTGCTTTCTAATGTATTATTGAAGAAGGGCCTAAAAGGGCCTAAAAGGGCGTTAAACGCATACTTTTATGTCGTATACATTTAATTTGAATATGTTAAATGTTTTTGTTGTATGTAATTTTCTTAATTTTATTGTAATTAAAAAGTTATCTTAAAGAATTTTACAAGATGTAATGATTTTTAAATACCTTAAATTTTACACTGTTAAAAATAGAATGACGTGTTTCATCAGAAAAAAACGGTTCCAATTAAGTTGAACTAATGCTTTAGTAGTGCCATTTTAGGAATATAAACTATTAAAATAGTGAAACCCAGCATCAAAGTATTAGTTGCAGCTAACTTGTAATCCTTTTTTTGGTCAAACATGCCATTTTATTTTTAACAAAGTACACAGTTAACCAAAATTGTCCTGTAATTTATGGTAATAACGACTTTTTAACAAATGAAACTTATAGCTGCTTTTTAAATTGGAAATAATATAGACCATGGTTTAGTTGAAACCGATTTTTTTTTTTTTAGAAATTTTTAAAGAGTCATAATTCATCATTTTAAATATATTTTTATATTAATACTACTAGCAAGCTTTGCCCGCTTCGCTGAGTACTATACTTTAATGAGTTGTCAAAATTCCACATCATTATTAATAACCTAAGTTAAAGTTTCCTCTGTGTTCCGTAGATGTTTTTCCCGCTCGCAAGTGAGGAGTCCTGGTCCACACTGTCTTCAGCATCAACTTACCCGCTTCTTACTTCCTGTTCCAAAGCGGCTAAGTTAGAAGTTTTGCGAAATCTCATTAAAGTACATAATGCGTACACCTAATCAACATCCACACACCAAAAGTCATCATTCTAAGATAACGTAAGGCGAATTCAAACAGAACAACGTGTTTTTACACGTGTTTGTTGCCCCCCCCCCCGACCCCAAGGGGGTAAGAGGGGGTAGAGGTTTATTTGCAGGTTTATGGGATGATAAACCAAAATCTTTGGCCAAAAGTCTTAAAATAGTACTCAAACTGACGTTGGTGTCTTTTGCAGCCAGAGATGTCTAATCGTATTGCTGGAGGTTCTTGGATCTCGTACAACCATCCTTCTTATCACATGATCATCACTTGTGCACTCGTTTTTTCAGGGCGGCCACTTCTCTTATGTTTCCTGAAATTTTAAATTTAATAATAGCTTGATGCACAGCTGTCTTGCTCACATTTACCCTCGAACTTATTAGACGTTCAGAAAATCCAATTTTATGCAGGGTCAATAATTCTGATCTTTTTGTAACAGTAAGTGAAGGTTTTTTACCTGTTACAATAATTACACAACAGCACTGTCTACGACAAAATCCAATAAACAACTGACGATAAACGTGTCGGCCACCTTTATTTATAGCATTAGAATGCATCTGTTGCAATCAGAACATGAGATGATGCAATAATATGCGCAAATGATGCAATGTGTTAAAATACTGAAAATAGGCCACATTTGCAACTGACTGTAAAAACTGAACTTTTTATTTTTGCATTAGTTAAATTTTTTTTTAATGAGATTGTGATTTGCTCTTTTATTCTTCCTTCTTTTTTTTTCTACATCAAAAGAAATTGTGTTGAAATTTTAAAATTAATATGGTATTCGGAGAACTGTTGAAATTTTTTATACCTGTTTTATTATTATATAAAACAATAAAATATGTCTTCCTTTCGAATCTAGATTATCTTCAAATATAGCTATTTTCCATAATCAAATTAATCATAATTCTACTAATGTTGCTCAAATGGTGTGATTTTTTTTTTTACTCCCACGTACAAATTTTTATACTAGGATTATAAAATCCCATGAGATTTCTTTCGATATGTTTTGAAATTTCTTTAGAATTTATTAATACGGAAAGGCTTTATTTAATTCTACAGATATTTGTTTTACGGAACTTTATCGATAGAAGAATAATGCCCAAATTATTTCAAAGTATAATTAAGTTTACACCCCAAACATAACTTTTTATAAAAATAATAACTCTTCCAACAATTACATTGTTTTTTTTTTTTTTTTACTTCGCTTACTCCTACGCTTATTTTCTAATTACAGACAACTTTCAAAACAGAAAAAAAAAATGTAAAACTAATTATTAGCATTACAAATAGAATTAAAAGTACCAATAAGAAAGTGAATATATTTAATTTAGTCTCTCACTGACAAAGGGGTTTAAAAATTCCCAAAAAGGTAAAAACTAATTTCCTTATTATTTTATTATATTTTCTTTTATTGTTAATTTCGATTGAAAATTAAGGTTTTTTCCCATATATATATATATATATATATAAAGGGTGTCCAGGAATTACTGTCTGAAAATTAAAACTTAAATATGTAAAATGTAAGGAAAAAAATTAAGTATTTCATATGAAAATACATTTATTTTATCACAAATTAACGTATTCATTTGATAGCATCGGTTCCGTAAGCACCAATTAGTCATAAGTTCCGCTTAAAGTGCCGAATTAGGCTCTTCCCAATGCTTTTCGGGCCGCGGTAGCCTGGCCTCGTAATTGGAAGATTGCGGGTTCGGTACTCGAGCCGGCCAAAGACCGTCGTGTACATTAATGATGGCTGGTGCACGTAAAATCTATCGTGGCCGCAATGTCCTCCATGTTCCCATCAAAAATTATACCTCTGGGGGTCACCGAAGCGGGAGAGCCATCCCTTTCGTGGAGGATCAAAATTGTGATGGCATGTCTCCTGACCACCTCTAGGGGTGTGTACCAGACCGTTGCCAATTGCCCATCTGCGCAGCATTAGTGCTACGTAAAACCTAACCATCCATTCCAATGCTTTTCTGCTACCAATTGCGAGATCTTCAGCCATTTCTTTCTGAAAACAGCTAAATTTGAGATATTTTTTCTTCTTCTTTTGTATTCTAACTTGCCTAGAACCCAGACTTTTTCTAAAGGGTGACATTATGGAACATTATCGGACTTGTCTTCCGGGCACATATTCATTTTTTTTTCTTTTCTCTCTGAGATATGACTGCACAATATTGCAGCAATGACTTGTTTCTAAATTTGGCGAGAACAACAGTTTTACTTTTTCCTTCTGAGAGTTAAAAATATTCAAAAAAGCACTTTGATATATGTCCTTCAGGTACCTTTCTGAATTCAAACTGTATGTGTAAATAAACGGTTTGCTGGAAACTTTTCCATTCTTTTAACTTTAGAAACATATGAAATTTTGACACCAGGAGTATCATTTCAAAATTGTCTGCCAGGAATCGGTTTATAAGCATAGGGCCTATAATTTTCCTTACCCATTTTGCAATTTTTTCCCCACGAGATTTCACTAGTTGTTCCTTGAAGCCCCTTTTTGGCCTTTCAGCCTGATCATTTTTACATAGAGATGCAGAAGATTTAATCCTAGTTACAATACAGACTTTTTTTTTTCCCGGTTGATGAACAGACGATTTTGATATTCCAAGTTTTTTGGAAGCTTCTCTCACTGACAGTTAAGGATCTTTAATCATAAGACGCTTCAGCTTTGCAGCATTGCGAGATATGCCCACTTTTCAGATTCGTTCTGTTGACTGTATATCCTAATATGCAATTCCAGTGATCAATTGATGAATCGCTTTCCAAATCTTTGAGTTTTGTAGTGTTTGCTTATGACTTTCCTGTTAAAATTGCAAACCAAGAAAAAATAAATAAGTTTTTTTTTTTTTTTTTTTTTTTTTTTATCGGGGGGGGGGGGGTTGTTTTTATATCAATAAAAAGGAAAAAAAAAAGTACTTTACCATTTTAATTTTGGATGTTTCATGTATCTTTTAAGAAAACGAAAATGAAAAAGACAGTAATTCCTGGACACCCTATATCAAAATGAATCTCAAAAGTGTGCATATCTCGCAATGCTGCAATACTGAAGCGTCTTTTGATTAAAGATCCGTAACTGTCAATGAGAGAAGCTTTCAAAAAACTTGGAATATCAAAATCATCTGTTCACCAACCGGGAAAAAAAAGTCTGTATTGTAACTAGGATTGAATCTTCTGCATCTCTATGTAAAAATGATCAGGTTGAAAGGCCAAAAAGGGGCTTCAAGAAACAACTGGTGAAATCTCTTGGGAAAAAAGATTGGAACAATGGATATGGAAATGTTTCTGGTGTGGAAATTCCCTATGTTTCTAAAGTTCAAAGAAAGAAAAAGTTTCCAGAAAAATTCTTCATATGGCAAGCGCTTTTACAAGACGAGACAACAACAAACCGTTTATTTCCAAATAGAGAAAGGTACCTGAAGGTAATGTAATATAGGTAACGTAATATCTATATATTTACTGCCTGAATTCAAAAAATAAAATGTCAAATATATAAAATTATTTTTATGGTTGATTTTATCCTATCTCTTTCTCCATTAAAATTCTGTTTCAAACATTCTGTTTCACATTTATTAGAAAAAATTAAAATAAATGATACGTTAAAATTAAATGAGAGTATAGTATCGGAGCCTGTTGGCTTATGCTGTGATAGAGTTATTACTTGTAATTTGTAAAATATAAATAAATAAAACATCTTGACCGTATAATATAATTTTATAATGGAACATTTAAGAACGAACTCTGGAATCCTATTATTTAATATTTTAATTATAATAAAGCACAATTACAATAACTATATACACCGCGCGCAGTAAACAGAACAGTTGAATATAGGATACATAAGACGAATATAACTTCTTACAGGCCACTGCCTGTGGTCCATGGCCACACAGACGTCTTACACGAAAAACGTCTACATCTTTCAGCAAGAACCCACGAACTTCTGACTGACTTCTGAAATTAAAATGTTTTCACTTCACTTTATGTATCGGCAAAATATCGTTAGATATTTTGCCAAGAATGGCGACAGCGCCGTCTATATTATTTTAAAAAATAGGGGAGATGGCTCAATCGATAGGCTATTTAATATATTCGTAAGAGTTTGAATTTAGCGCTACATTCTCCCCCTCTGTTCCCGAGCCTACGCCCCGAGGCGGGAACAGCACTTAAAACTTTCCACTGATACCACTGGAGATTGAACTTTTGTAACTATAACATTTTAACATGATGATGAAAGTCGATGCGCAGTAGATACCTAAATTTTAATTTAATCAGGGGACTATTTTAAAGGTACTACAACCGTATATTATGCAACTGTTGTTTTGATAGGAAATAATTAAATACTACTCTTTATCTTGGGAAGAAATGTAGCCATAAGTGTAGTGTATTTGATTTCATGTTCCACTCGGGCCAATATTTTTCATCTGATGAAGAGCTGTACTTAATTATTTCGACCAAAAAAATATTTTTAACTTCTTGATCAGATATCTGTATATTATGCTGCTTAATGAATTATTTATTAGTTTGTTTGTCATTTAAATGCTGATGAAAGATAACACAAAAATTTTAATTTTTGTGCTAAATATATTTTAGTTTTATTTTATGCAAGAAATGTTTAAGAAGAGATAAATTTAAAAAATTTAAATATTCAAGTATTCTATAAAACTCGCTTCATTTAATGCCTTAAAATATTAATAACTTCAGAAATTTAGAGTAACACACTTATAAGTGGTTGTAATAAAATATTATTTTTCTATTATTTATTATTATTTTAAATTAGAAGTGAGTTTTATAAAATTTTATTTTTTTAAAATACTTTTTATTTTTTATTTTTTTTACTTTAATTTTAGCAGTGTCTTTAAATAGTTCCACAGATTTATCATAAAACCCCAAATAGAAAATATGTTCTAAAATTTTGTTACAACGTTACTTTCTCTAAATAAATCTAGATTTTACCACCAAAGGAAATGACAATCCGTTATATCGAACATCGATGTAGTAATTTTTTTTTCTTTAATAAACTTGCTTTGCTGTTTCAAGAGAACTTTTATGCCATAATTTATCAATAGCGAACATCTGGCATATTAGCTTCAAAACTTTTCAAGATTTATCTCACGTTTTCCCAAGTTGACTACAAAAGATCTTTAGCCTAATTAATAACCAATTCATTAATATTTTTGTGTACTTCCCACATTAAATCATCCATTTCTTTCAAAATCAAGGATTCATTGTTCACCAAAATTTCATATTCACGTTTACGCTATTTATGCTTTTTATTTATAGTTCGTCCTGAACGTAAATTTAACTTTTATTCTTTAGTGACAGTAACTTAATTTCTTGCAACAACCAGTGATTAAAATGCATATTTTATTTAAAATACCCCTAAATAAAGAAATGGTTTAATTTACTGTTTTATGTATGCATACAATAAATTCTTTGAACAGATTATATATATATCTTTCACTCTGTCAGGTTTAAGATATAACTTTAAAACAAGAAAAAAAAAATCATGCGGTTCGATGTGACTATTAACACTTTCCAACTGCACGTAGTAGTTGAATCCTTTAATTTTCAATTAAATTTTTTCCTATGTGATTACACAATGGACTGGTATATAAAGGACTGACAGATAGACTAAATGCATTCGTCAGAACTCATAAATATTGTTGTATTAATGTACAGTGCGTTGCATGAATATAAACGCATGTTAGCTTTAAGAATTAGAATGGTATAGAAGAGCAATAAAAAAAATATGAATAGGTGACACTTGATGCAAACTGTATGTGTATGATTAAAGAAATGAAAATTCGAGTCAAAACAATGAAAGACCACTATGATTTTTTAGAAAATAATTTTATTGAATTTATGACAAAAATACGTGTTGCATGAATTTAAACGTACATGTAAAAAATAAATAACTGAGTAACAAATACTGTATCTAATACATTGTAAAGCCACCATGGGCTTTTAGAACAGCCAGCAAACGCCTTGGCATTGACGGATATAGTGGCATCATCCAAGCTGATCGTCTTCCAAGCTAACAGAATGGCCGATTTTAGTTCATCTTTCGTGTTAAACTGCCTTCCGTTTACGTAAACACGGCGACCCAGAATACCCCATACGTTCTCCATTATGTTTAAATCGGGGCTTTTTGAGGGCTAATACAGATCTTTAATTTTATTGTCACGGAACCATTTTTTCACGATGTGTTGTATGTACAGATGCACAATCTTGCTGAAAAATATAATTTCTTCCAGCTTTCTCGACTGCTTGACGGCGGAGGTTCCTTGTGAGCATCTGGACATAATTTACAGAGTTCAGAGTGTTCTTCACGAACTCTAATTCGAAAATCCCTTTAAAACCTATGGCTGCCCACACCATGATAGACCCACCTCCAGATTGACGTTTTGAACAGTACATTCCTTCGGTTCTCAAATCGCGCCAGTAGCTATAAAATCTGTCCAGGCCATCGAGATTAAACTTTTTTTCATCTGAGAAGATGACTTTTTCCCAATTTAGTCGATCTAAAATCCAATTTCTTGCACATTCCAACCGCGTATCTTTGTGCTTTTGAGTGAGGGGTGGTTTCGCCTTCATTTCCTTAAATTTAATGAATGTTGCAGATTGTATAGTTCTCCATATGGTTGTCCGATGAACACCCAGCTTGTATTGAGCCTTTATCTTCGCACAGGAAATATTCTTATTCTTTGCAGCGTTTCATATTCGAAGTTTGTCGTAACTGGTGAGCTTTCCTGTTCGCTTCTTATACGCTTTTTTCCCATAATTTGCTCCTTTCTTTATACAATTTCGCACAACATTTTCACTTCTTCCGATTTGACGCCCAATTTCACGATTGTTAAAGCCTTTACCACGCATAAAGTTGATTTTTATCCTCTTGTCTACTGTCAAAGTTTTCCCTCTTGCCATCCTGAACAAGCTCCGTAAATTTTGCACTCAAGCATTAAAACTGCTTTTAGAGAACTTCAGCAACACGGCTATCTGTGCTTTAATTTAATTCCGGTGGCTCTGTTAAATTTTAAACGCAAAATACAGAGTGCGTTTAATTTCGCGCAACAAACGAAAAACAGTGAAAAATAAGAAAATGCTTAAACACTCATTTACATAAGCTTGCATGAGCCTAAACATACGTGCTCAAAGCACCTTATTCAGTTTTTAGTCGTATGCAATAACTGTAAGTCAAATTCCTTCTTTTAAAATTTTAAAAATTCTATTTCTGGTTATAGAAAAAAGTGCGTTTATATTCATGCAACGCACTGTATGTAATGTTGTATGTAAGTATTACAATCGATTAGTACAAACGGAAATGCAATTTCTTCAAATTCTAAATGTAGCCCATGATGTAACAGAAAATTTTAGAGTATCAATGTCATTCTTAACGCTAAACTTACCATATTCTATATATATATAAAAAAAAACTATAGACATGAATTTCATTATGATTTCTGCATTATTTGTGATTATTTATGTTTAGAGCGAGGTAAATATGATTTATAAAAATGACTTTCGTAAAGCACAATGTATTACCTTAGTTATGGATTTTTTATACTCAATTTAAATAATATTTACTCTTAAACATCGTTAGAAAGTGTTAAAAATGATTAATGTAAACGAAATTTCCAGTAATTTTGTATTATACCCTTAATATAACGGAATATTTTTGTGTAGCCCTGTAAATCTTAACGGTAATTCTTACTATAGTTTATAAAAAAAACATTTTCTTGTGCATATGAATGTCAATTTCATTATGATTTGTACAAAATAAAAGTATTAAGATTCAATTTATAGAAACAACATTCATAGAACGCAATACTTGGCAATTTGTTGGGTGTCCCTGTGCATAAAGCAGTAGTGATATTTATTTTATTTAAATGTAAATACTTTTTCTGACATTGTAAAATATATATAAAAAAAAAGCACCATCGGTTTCGAAAAGACATAGCCTTTCTCCTCCAGCTGCAAGAAACTCGTGCTATTGCCTTGGAAGCAAAAGCAAGACTAAAAGATGGGGGAAACTGAAAGACAAGGTGGTGGTATTTGCCCCATTTTTAATAAAAGACATTACGCAGTAGTGAAAAACATAAATCATTTTCAAGAAATTTCGTGATTATTTACGGGAGTTAGAGGGCAGACGACAGACAGACGGACATACGAACACAAAGACAAACCGTAGACGAATTCAAGTTATAATTTCTCTTAAACATTGTCAGAAATTGCTAAAAACGATTAATGCAAACAAAAGGCAATTTCCACGATTTCCAATTATAGCTATTAATGTAACTGAATATTTTTGTGTGGCCCTATAAATCTTAATGCTAATAATACTATATTCTATAGAAAGCATTTTTTTCTGCATATGTATTATTAATATCAATTTCATTATGATTTATGCGAAAATAAAGGTATTGAAATATGATTTATAGAAGTAACTCTCGTAGAATGCAGTGCTTTGTAATTTTTACCGAAGTTTTTGTAAAGAAGCTATTGGTGATATTTATCCCTTTTTAAACAGGGAGTCATCCCATTGTGAACTTTAATAACATGTATTATGTTCAAAAAATTTCATGAGTATTTACGGGAATTCGAACGCGGAAGACTAACAGACAGACAAACGGAAAGCATAAATACTTTTCAACTTTGTTTTGAAATGTTAGTAAAAAATGGCTAAGAATTATCATAAGAAAATTGACATACTGACTTATATAATGACATTGGTTATATTGTGCTCTCACTGTGGGTCCCAAACCGCAGTGAGAGACATATGGCTATAGGGATTTTTGTTCCCACAGTAGAAAAAATTTGTCTATGGTCCTGCTAAGGCAGAAGACCGTAGTTACTTTCTCTTACCCATAAGGTAGAGAAAGTATTGTTTTTGGGTCAAATTTTCGAACGCGAGATTTTGTTATATTTACACGTTCTGAGGTCCCCTGAATACGAAAATCATGTTTTTAGCAAATGGTCTGTGTGTATGTCTGTCTGTGTGTCTGTGTGTGTGTCTGTCTGTGTGTCTGTGTGTGTGTCTGTCTGTTATCAGCATATCTCAAGAACAAATTGTAACAGACATTCCAAACTTGGTATTCTAAATGTGTATCATATATAGATGCTACAGTAAGCTTTTCGTTCAGATCAAGCAAATGGTTCGTGTACAGGGACAATCAAGAGAATTCTAATACATTACGTCTATGGGAGAAATTACAGGTAAGTAGAGTTTAACGTCTATAGACTGAACTAAACCAAATGAAACGAATATATATATATTGTAATAGAGATAGTCAACTGGGAAAAAATTTTGTGTATGTAGGAGCCTCGCCTCCCCCCTGGGGGGAAGTCCCCCCTCGAGGGGAATAAATTTTCATGATGGGTATCTTTCAAAAGAGCTCGCCAATACCTTTAAAACGGATGGTTGAACCATCGATCTGAGATAATTTAAAACAAAGTTATCGATTTTTTTTTACTTTTAACGAAAAAAAAAAAAAAAACTTGGAAAAAAAAATCTTTTTTTTTTTTTTTTTTTTCTTTTTTAATATTGAGATTAAAGTGGACTTTTTTCGAATATTTAGTGTTATAATACTTCTCTAATATGGAAATCGTCGGCAGTATCATGGAAGATAATTTTTTTAAATAATAATTTTAATAAATTATTTTTTAAAAACAGAACTATTTTTTAATAACCGAATTAAATTTTCTATAAATCTAGGTACATTAATGAAACCTGTTTAACATAGGTTTACATAACATCGTTATCTTACCTCTTAATCTCCAACCTGTATTTATAGTGTTAAATTTCAGGGTAAGAGAAAGTCCTGTTAGTGACACACCAGATTATTTAATTTATTAATAGTAGATACATCGGGAATTGTATGTTTCGGGGAAAGCTTAAAATGAAAAGAATAAAATAAATAAATAAATAAAACAAAATAAAATAAAAATATATAAGTAAAAATAATAATAATTACATTTAGACAGATTACATTTCATTAACAGAGACAAATAAGTTAACGGATGTAATGTTAAAATTTATATTTAAAAAATGAGTAAAGTTCGTTTAAGGTATTATAAATATGTTTTAACTTATTATAATTATCTGGATTTAATAATATTGTTTTTAAGTTTTGCTTTAAAGTTTTATTACTATTAAATTAAAAAAATTTTTAATTAATAAAATTTTTTCGAATATATAATGAAAAAGGTTACCTAATTTCTTACTTTTACAAAGTGCATTTGGTAGTTTTTGATTTTAAAGAGGAAAGTAGGGAAACTATCATGCCATGAGATAAAATATAAAGATATTTTATTTGGGCATATAAAATTGGGATTAGCCATTTTAAGAACTGCGTACGTATCTCTACCTTTATGGAATGTTGCCACTCTTGTCGCCAATCACTAAGAATTTTAGCTTTTATAGTTGATTTTATAAGTTTGATTGGGAAAGGAAGAGAGATCTCATGATTATATGAATTATTTATTAATACTTCTTTTGTTCGTTCATCTACTGTTTCGTTACCAAGGGTACCTACATGTGCTGTTGTCCATAAAAGTTGTATTAATGAGAAATCTTTGTTGAGTATTAAGTTATATAATTCTAAAAGGATATTGTATTTAGGAAAAGGATTTTTTAGTGTTTCTAATGTTGATTTATTATCTGTTATTATTGTTACTGGGATATTTACATATTTTGAATTTAAATACCATTTAATTGCCTCTATGATAGCTAAGAGTTATGCTTGAAAAATAGAATTTCGCATATCCAGTTTGATTTGCAATTTGTGTATAATTCTATTATTTTCGAAGACAACGAAAGCACGTTCCCCTTGGCATTTTTGAACCATCTGTATATATTTTGAGAGTTGGGTAATTTGGATTGTCCGTGACTGTTATATTTTTATTAATATAATAGTTTGGAAATTCGTTAGTTGGAATTGTTTTCATGATATTATTGTTGTGAATGATAGTATTATCGATATTGATTGTAGAAATGCCTTTTAAAATACACTCATGTCCATAAATTAAGGATAATGCTAGCTGTGGCAAATAAAGATTCAGAAGCAAAACAAACATGACTTATTCATACAGCCCATTTATTAAACAAAAGATCAAGAAATAAAAAAGGTGGTTTATGTAGGATACCACTTATAAAAACTACGATTTTTGCTCCCTGAAGCAATTACAAAAAATATCTTCCTTATAAAAACTTAACATTGCATGGTTGGTATGATGGTAAATACATTCTATGTCTCTCAGATGATGAAATACAGTCCTTATAACGTCTAGGAATGCTGAGTATTAAATTATTGATCTGATGTTGGGGAAGATTACTTCACTCAGTAAGCACTGTTCTCCGAAGCTCCGGTACACATGTAGGAGGGGGTTGACGGACTGCAACTCATCGGAAAAGCATGTCCTACACATGCTCTATCGGATTCTAGTCAGGTGAGAATGCTGGCCGTTCCAGGAGAGTGATAGCTTCAAATTGTAGGCATCCGTGTACAATGTCTGCACTGTGAGGACGCGCATTGTCATCCATAAACACAAATTCTGGGCCCATGACACCCCTAAACGAACGTAAATGTTGTTCCTGAATGATGTCCCAATAAATTTAGCCTGTTATGGTTCCGATTTGAAATGCAGATCTGTTCTAATGTCCAATATGACCCCCCCTCAAACGAGCACTTCTGCTCCACAGTAACGGTGTCGTTCAACTATGTTATTTTGATAGTAACTTGTACCTGACTTCTACATATGAAAGTCTGGTGTGAATCACAGTGAAATTTAAACCTGGACTCGTTGGAAAACATCACACAAGCCCACTGCGTTGCTGTCCACATTGCATGTCCTCTACTCCAAGTTAACCGTTGGCAACAGTGCACTGCCGCGAGCGAAACACATCTAAAAAGCCTGCGAGCATATATACCAATACCTCCAATACGACTATACACGGTTTGCCTTGAAACTGTGGTACTTGTGGCTGCAGACAGCTGACGAGACAAGTCTGATGCTGCGCTTTATCTGCTCATTTTAGCAATTACTGTCAAATACCGGTCGTCATTCGACATTGTAACTCGGGGCCGACCAGTACTGTAACGTCGACTAGCATTTCCATCGTTTTGGAATCGATGCCAAAGCCTAGAGATGACACTTTTGGCGATTCCAAGTTCCCCCGATTCTTCTATCTGAGTGCGCCCACATTCTAGTCGGCCGATAATTCTACCACATAAAAAATCATCTGCATGCGTCCTCTGTGTCATAGCTATTCGGTTGGGGAACTGAGCGGCATATATAACGCTTGTGAACAATTTTCCTTCTTTGCTCCCATTCCTCATCTACCCCCTTCTTACACTTTCGTCACTGTAACATAATACCGGCGTCATCTGATGGCTTCCTATAATTTGCATATTATTCTTAAAGATGTGTGTGGTATTTCTACAGGTGAAATTTTTTCATTAAAGTTAGATTTCCGTCTGATTCTGAATTATCCTTAATTTATGGACATGAGTGTATTGTGTTGTCTAAATTTATTGCTTAAAAAAGAGTTATGATGGGAGGAGTACCTGTTAAAATGCATAATTCGTCTGTAGATATACTCTTCTATGGTTTTAATATGTTTAGTAATGCAAGTCGTTGATTGGAGGAGAGCTTTCGATGGCCATGTGAGTGAAGATCCTCAAACCAAATTTCATATCCATATTCTATTATTTCTAATGTGACAGTATCCTACCATGTTTTATTAATATTAAGTTTGAAGCCTTTATCTCTTGTTCTTACAATTCCAATATTATTTATGAAATTCAATATTTTTGAACGATTTTCTTGAAGGTGTTGAATCCAGATAAATCTTGAATCCAGAGTAAGGCCTAAATATTGCAATTTTGATTTAACTGGAATAGTGTTTTTTTTTTTTTTTTTTTTGCGTTTTAAAGATAGGTGGTCTTGATTCAAAAATAAGACTGCCTAACATCATTGTTGTGGTTTTTTCTTGAGAAATATTGAGTTTAATAAAATACATACATCAGAAAATGTTTTAATTTGTTGATTGTTTTTGATTTTTAATTTTTGTCTTGTATTTTCACCTATTAATATACAAAAGTCATTCGCGTATGCAAATATATTTTGATCATGTAGTTTATAGCTTTTTAATAATTTATTTGCTATGAATAACCATAACATTGGTCCGATGCAAGATACCTGAGGACAACTTCTTGAGATCTCTCTTCAACGGACCGTGTCAGTAAATTTAGTTCCACGCTTTCTATTATTGATGTAACTTTTAAGGATTAATTTTAAATAAGCAGGAAGAGGGGAATGAAAAAATATACTATTCAGGATATTCCAATCAATGGTATCGAAAGCTCCTTGAATATCAAACGAAATTAAAGAACAAGATTTATAATTAAATAATATTTAATTTTTAAATTGTTTTAATGTAGTTACAGCTGTTAAAGTACTTCTTCCTGCTCTGAAACCGTGTTGTGAGTTGTCTAGAAATTTATTATATTCCAGTACTGTCATTGTTCTTAATTTTATGATTTTTTCAAAACGTTTTGTTGTTGTTCAAGAAGTGTGATTGGACGGTTTTATCTAGGTTTTGTTTGATCTTTGTTTGTCTTATTAAAAAAGATCACGAGACCACTCTTCCATGCAGTGGGGAATCCCGAAAATTCTAAGCATTTGTTAAATAATAGTAATAATATATTTGGAAAATTTTTAACAATGTTTTTAACGATTCTTGCGTCGATGAGATTAACTCCAGGGGCCTTATTATTGGCTAATAAACTTGTGCAGTAGTTAAGTTCCTTTACTGAAATATTACAGTTTAGATTAAAATCATTATTAATTATTAAATCTATGTGGCTATTTTGTGAGTTATTACCAATAGGAAAATGAGTATCCATAAGTGTATTTAGTACATTATAATATGAGTCACTTATATTAGAGGCTGATAATTGAGTATAAATTAAGTCAATATGCTTTAGAGTTTTCCTACTTATAATGTTAAATAATTTGTCAAAGTTATGACAGCATGCGATCCAAGCATACATTTTTGCTTTGCTTAGATTTATTCTGTATAATGCTCTACGTTTTTTGTATATTAATTTGTAATTGTTGTTGTCTGGATGCTTTTTGTGTCTTTTAAATAATGCATTAAATGTATGCATGATCACTTTGCGAGTCAGCAGAGTAATCAGCTTTCCAAGAATCACTATACTGTAGGATGCCTGTGTCTCATAGCGTTAAATCGGGGTTACCAAATATATTACTTATGTTAAATGTATATGTATTTAATGGATCATTAATAATTGTTAAAAGAGAATATGCGAGAAGGTTTTGCATAATAATGCCCCTTATATAATGACATATGACCTATTGACTAGTATAATTGACTTCAATGTCATAAGCAAATTGACATAGTAGAAATCAAAGAAAACATAAAAGTGGAGAGCGCTGTCCTCAGAAGGAAGTTGCTGCTTATCAAAGACGTGCCAGAAGCGCAAGGCATTACAGTCAACTGCAAGCTTCAAAGAATCCTTTATCTGAAGACCGACGGCACCGACGGTTATTTGATAGAATTGAAAGAAAACCTGCAGAAACCAGGTCTGCGGCGACAAAACTTCACTGTATCACTTCCAATTCCACTAGCCAATTACCTACTGAAAGTCAGGAGTGTGTGTAGGCCTGAAACACTGCCAAATAAAAACAAATGTAGTCATCATCTGGTGCTACAACTATCAGGTTTACGATCACATGCCGGCAACCTGCAAGTGGGTGATCCGCTGCGCCATCTCTGCTGGCCATTATAAAATGGAAGGCTGCACTTTATCACGCTATGCTTGCCTCCTACGCCGGGTTTTTAACGTAAGTACCGCCAGCAGCAGGAAGCTACCAGTAAAACAGATCATACTGTTACATTTATAGAGAAAATTTAACAGCTAGGTAAGCAGAGATGGACTCAGGGGAAAAAAACCTGTCCTGTGGCATCGACGTGATTTCAGGACTAATCTTTGCTAACTTCGATCTACAGAGAAAATTCCAGTTGTCGAAAGGCAAGAAGATGGGCATCTCGGTTGAGAAATGTGTCCAAGAAAATATTGAAAAGTGAAGTCTCATTGACGAAACCCTACCTATAAGGTAGAAGTCTAACGTTATAATCGGCAGTAAAAGTATCCGAGCACTAGCAATAATACCTGTCTAAACAAAGTACACTTAATAATGCTTTGTTAAATAAATCCTTGTCGATTCCTGTTCTTAGTCAGTCTAAGAACAGGATTCGACAAGGACTTATTTAACAAAACAGTATTAAGCGTGTTTTTCTGATATCAGAATTATTGGATAGTGCTTGGATACTTTTGCTGCCGACTGTACATAGAAGTATTTACCCAGATCCTCCGGACACAGCTCATTTCTATGGGATGTGTGGGATGTGTGGAATGTTGATTCTCAAGTAGCTCGTAGAGCAGTTGGTCGCCATGCGATGATCTGAAGTTATTTGCCCTTTTGGACGGTATCAAATCCGTTAAACTTGGCCTAGTCCATGTTAGGGGCCGTTCAAAGGTTTCCAAGATTCGTTATTTACTTAATGTGCAGGGATTTGAGTGGAGTCACTACATATTTTTTTTATATAGAGGACTAACTAAAATATTATGGAAAACTTAAAAAGAAAAAAGTACTTTCTGGCGGAAGAAAAGAGGTTGAATATTATGACCGGAATAAACTCTCACTGAATTTTAAAGTTATCCGTTTAAAAGTGCTATTTACATGTGCGTTTCCGACATGAAAAATAAGTTAGCTGAGAATTCAAACATGAACGACCTATCAAATTTATCACATTTGTAGATTAATACTTATATTTTACTATGCAGTATTCATAATATAGTGCAGTAGTTTTAAAAATTTTCGTTGTTGAAAATTTTGTGATATTTTAAACGCAGAAGAAATGTTTCTCAATCGATGTTTTAGAAGAAGTGCTTGCAAAATCCTCATTTATCAGTGTGTCGTAGAAACCCATGAAATTTAGGGTACAAAAGTGAGGTTTTGTAATGAATTTACGCAAATGATCCTCTTATTTTACTCTTTATGGAAGGAAATTGTGATAATTACAAGTTTCTTTTAATCTTAGGAGCTTTTATCAGCTAACGCTCGTTTGATTAATAAGGCTGATAAATTGTTTGTTTCACATCCAATTAGTTTCTACGAAAATGTCCCTTGAAGACTCAGCTCCGTTAATTTCCTGTCGCAAAACTGTGTTAACGTGAAATTAAATTAGAAATAAATATTATTACACTAGAGCTTCTAAACTCGTTTTGTAACATTCAGGAGCCACATAACTCAATACGAAATTTCTAGCCTAAAAATAAAGGGTAAGGAGTTTTTATTAAAAAATTTAATCTTTGTATAGCAATTGAGAAAAGGAAATCTTCTTTAAGCTAAAGCTAATTTTATTTTCAATTCCTATTTATTTTGAATATTCTAAATAAATGAATACTTTAAATTTAGTAATTTAAATAGTTATGTATCAAAATAAATAGTTTTTTTTTTTTTTTTTTTTTTTTTTTTTTTTTGTACTGAGGAATTAGTTCGAAACTAATTTAGCGATTAGAAATGTTATTTCTTAATTTTAGAAATAAATAATTATTTTTGCTAATTAAATGTAATTTACTGCTGAAAGATTTATTTTGATTCTGTGATTTTTTTTTTCTGTTTGCCTATGTAATTTCTTTATCGTGTTCTCTGAAGGTGATTTCAATTTTCGATATTTCTGTATTCATGAGAAGAAACTAGTGGATTCGGGAAAATTTTCGTCTTCGTTTTTTGACGGTTTTGTACGTTTTAAGAAATCCTAAAATTGTTTCGACAATTTTTGGAAGGATTTTTGTCTCTGCTTATGTGTGTTAAAATTTTTATATAACCTCTAGATAGAGATCTAATTCACATGTTTTCAGGAAAATATATATTTAGCTGCACTTTTAAAGTGGTATCTATCAGATTTCAGTGCATATCGCTCAACAAGTGACGCTTTTGTTCCGTTTTCATATTTTTTAATGTGACAGTACAGTAGAAAATATTGAATATATATATATATACATGAGGATATTAATTTTAACAAATCGTCGTCAAATCTAAAAATTTTTTATTATGATAGTCATAGTCAAACAGAATAAAACTTTTTTGTATATGGAATCACAGCTTTTTGGAATGTAAATTTTCAACAAGCATTTTTTTTTTTTTTTTTAATCTTATTGCGATACTTTGAAGCAAAGTTATCGATTTTTACTTTCTCTTACCATATATTGTTTTTGGGTCAAATTTTTGAAATTGAGTTTTGTTATATTTACACGTTTTGATCAGATCAAGCAAATGGTTCTTGTGCAAGGACACCCAAAAGAATTCAAATACATTTCGTTATAGGGGAAATTGCCAGTAAGTTGAGTTTATCATCTAAAGGTTGCAATAAACCAAATGAAAGGAATTGATACTTTTTATAGGCATAAAAGCATGTTTCATGTAGAATATGGAATGAAAATCATTCACCTCTCGTTTACATGGCTTCACAAAGAACTAGAATACAGTGGGATAATACTTGGAAATTTATGGAAGTGCATTTCAGACTGTGCTATATGTTATCAATATAAGATTATATTAAAGTGCGCAATGTGATTTGCATGTAATTTTTAGAAGATGTACAGAGCTACCAATAATTAAGCGAATACATTATTTTTTATTGAATATAATTAGTGGAGTTGCTTTACTATAATATTTTACCATGTTCAGGAAAATTGCTCAGAAATTGAATATAATTTTTCATACCCATATTGTAAATAAAGTATTTTTTTAAACTAAATAATTAGCATTTGTTTTGTACATTTTCACGTTTTGAGGTTCCCTGATTATTGAAGTTCTCTAAATTAGTCATGTTTTTAACGTTTAATCTTTGTCTAAGCCTTTTGTCAGAATAACTTAAAAACAAATAATTTCAGGAATTCTAAATGTTGTATTTTGAAGGTAATACAAGGTTATTACTTGAAAAAAATTAACAAAATTGTTAAATTTCAAGGAATTGTGCGGGTGAAAGTTTTTTTTTTTTTTTTTTTTTTGAAAATTTGAAATGAAATTTAAATTTAATAACAGCATTTTAATTATTTTTAATTGTAAATGCAGTATTGAAACAGGGAGTTGAGGGGGAGAGCAGCCCTCCTCATACATAATTATTTGTCGAAAGAAACTTTTCCGAAGCCTAATTCAAATTGATTTTAACGAAGGTTATATAACGGTATTCGTTAACGTATTCCTTAGCACCCAATCTGACATTATGGTATCGAATTTCAGGATAATAGAAAGTCGTGTGAGTGACACACCAGATTATTTTCATTGTTAACAGAAAAAAATGGGGGAAAGGCAAAGCACATTTTCTATGATGCCGTCTGTAAAGACACAAAGTAACTTTTTTTCGGCGTTTAGCGTCATACTTTTCTAAGTTGAAAAGTTGAAAATCGCCTGCATACATTGGAAAATTGGAAAATAATGAATAATATTAATGTATAACACTTAGTAATTATGTTGTAATTGCCAATAGTGCATGAATAGTTATATCTGTATATAATTAAAGAAGATGTGTGTGTGTGTGGTCGTCGCTTTGTAGACAAATGGCTGATTGGGATCGATCCTCCAAGGGTCAATGTGTTAATTTTTGCAGATAATTAAAAGAAAACGTGCCAGTTGATTAAAAAAAAACTTTCAGTATTTCCATATTATCCTAAAATACAAAGATGACGAGAAAGTGACAAAAAACAAAGTTAAAGTTAGAGGTATATTGATCGCTTTGTAGAGAAATGGCTTATCGAAGAGTTACAAAATTTTGAATGGAGGTCTGTTTTGACCTCCCCTAATGCACCTCGAAACTCGATTTTATAGTTTATTATTATTATTTTTTAATATCTGTTGTCATAGAGTGAAGATGACAATCTCTCCGGTAAATGTTTGTCCTAAAAACTTAGTTCTTGAATAATAGCAGCGTCACGTATCGTCCCGTTAGCACCTAAGTTGAAATGTCCGGTTAAGGCACAAATGCAACCAGTGAGAACCCCAAGCAATTTTAATGGATTCTTTAAAAAAAAATATTTATAAACTCATTTGAATGTAGTAATCAGTTATTTTTGAAAATTCCTTTAAATATTAGTGATTAGCGAAGCAAGCAAAGCCTGCTAATAGGAAAATATAAAAGTAACTTTTGTGTTGGTCACAGCATACTAGATTTTTTCTGTACCGATATAATTAATTTATCTTATTTGCAGCAGGTGTTTGCAGTTTATGAAAAGGTTTTATTAATGAACTGCAAACACCTGTACGAAAGAATAAACAAATAATTGTTTATTCTTTCGACTTGAAGAAAAGTCTGTAGAACTCCACTTGACTTTTCCAATGTTTAGTACTACGAGTCACTTTAACGTATTTAAATAAGTAAATAATTGTTTTAAAAAAAAGTGCAAATTATGTGATTTGAGTACTTATTTCAGTGTAATGCATCCGAATACGTTTGTGCTTTCTTGTGAAAGAATGAATTTTGGTAAGCTCTCTATATCCAGTAACGGCCACATTATAGCGAAATTCTTAAACACATATAAATTTGATTATCCTTTAAGTAATTTAGTGCACTTTAAATAATTATCTGTATTGAATGTAATTTGAATTTTTTTTTTCATACTTCCTTGTAAAAAAGAATAGTATAAGTAGTACTTTCATCATTTCTCATAATGATCATGCAAAACAATGGAACATTAAATTTTTTTTTATTATTATTTACTAAGGTGTATTGTAAAGTTTAAATTATTACTAAGGACTAACCGAGATATGCGAATAGAAAATTTTCTGCATATTAACTGATCCTTGTGAACATAATGTTATGAATAGCAGTCAGCAGTAGTGATTTGTTTTGGTTTCAGAAAATTGTAGATTAAAGTAATAAAACCTTCTGTATGTTGATTATTTGAATCTGCAATTTCCTGAAATCAAACAGCTGTAATTTACATAATGTGAAATTATGTTTAAACAAGACCTTCCGGCTTATTCGGAAGGGTAGGTTGATTTCTTTTTCCTTATCAAGTAGCCGTCATTATATTTCAAAATGGCGGCTACAAATTGTTAATGCACTTGGTAGACATATTGATGTCGGCTATGCACATATGGAGTTTTAAGCAAATCGGTTCATAAATACATTTTTATGTGAATTTAAAATTTTCAAGTGGCCGGCGCTTGGAAACAAAATGGCGGGTTAAGTTGACAAATATATGAAATGTATTTGTCAGATAAGTCTACTGTACGCATATAGTTCGAATTAATTCAAAATCTCAAAGGTCATCGTGTTGAAAAATTAAGTTTCAAACACTTCGATCAAAATGGCAGAGAAAGTTGCTCATCTAAGATATCATTGCAAATTTGAAATTTTTTTTTTTTTTTTTTTTTGTAGAAATTCTTTTAAAGAGGCTTAGTAAGTTTATAAAATGTTAGTATTCTGCATTTCTAGTTTGTTTTAGCATTAAAATAGCCTAACTTTTCCTTAAAAACACATTAAAAAGATCCAGGAACGCAGGTAATGGATTTGGCTCCAAATTTGGCGACTTTTCCCTTATGGCGACATTTTTGGCGATTTTTGGCGAGAAAATACTTATTATCGATATACCAAAGGTGGACGCAATAACGTGATTGGTTCACGAGTTACGTGATTTTTGTTGTTTGAATGATAAATCCAATTTTCAACTTTGATTTGAATTGATTAAGTATTTCTAAAGTTACCGTAATAACAAATTTTCAAGTAGCCGCCACTTGGAAACAATACAGTGGAACAAGTTGCCCAGCAAACACATCCAAGATATTTGAAGCAAAGTTTCACTGTGTCCAACTGTGGTTTAAATCAGTGCCGTGTTTCAAAAGTTATTCTTATGGCAAATTTTCAAGTGGCAGTCTAAGTGACTGCGACTTGGAAACAAAATAGCAAAACAACTTGCCCATCGAGATCATCCAGTATATTTGTACGATAAGTTCATTGTCCCGTTCTAGTTTAAATTAAATCAGTATTTCAAAAATTATCGTCATAAGAAATTTTCAGGTGGCACCACTTGTAAAAAAAGTGGAGTGAGATGCCCAGCGAACTTATCTGAGATATTTGAATGATAAATCCACTACCCAAATGATTCTGTATTACTAAAGTTACCATAATGACAAATTTTCAAGTGGCCGCCACTTGGAAATAAAATTGCGGATGAAATCACCAAGTGAACTTATCCTAGATATTTGAACCATAAGTTCACTATCCAACTTTTATTTGAATCAGTTTAGTATTTTAAAAGTTATTGTGATGGCATATTTTCAAGTAACAGTGTGATTTTAAGTGGCTGGAACTTAGAAACAAGATGTCGGGACAAGTTGCCCAGTGAAAACATTCAAGATAATTATAAGATAATATCACTGTTCAAATTTAGTTCGATTTGGTGTACTATTTCAGAAATTATCGTGATTTTAAATTTTTAAGTGGGAGCCTGATTTCAAGTGGCCCCGCTTAACTTAAGATATCTGCCACGCTATAAAAATGGCGGATATAGTTTATTAATAAACTTCATTGAGATCCTTACGTGGTCTGTATTTACATCAAAATTCAGACAATTTCAGAATACGCTTTTTACAATTTAAATTTGAAATTTTCAAGTTGGCTCCACTTGAAAACAAAATGGCGGAGCAACTTGGTTAACAAACTTATCTAAGATATTTATAAGATAAGTTAAGACACTGTTCAAATTTGGTTCCATTTGGAGTATTATTTCGGAAGTTATCATGGTTTTAAAATTTCAAGTGGTGGCCTGAATTCAAGTGGTCCCGCTGAACTTAAGATATCCGCCACTTTATTTAAAATGGCGGATAAAGTTCATTAATAACGTTATTTCAGTCACTTGTATAACCTATGTATACATCAAAATTAAAAAAAAAAATCGGAATATGTTTTTTAAATTTGAATTTGAAATTTTCAAGTGGTCTCCACTTGAAAACAAAATGTCGGAGCAACTTGGTTAACAAATTCATATAAGTTATTTATAGGATAAGTTAAGACACTGTCCAAATTTGGTTCGATTTGGAGTATTATTTCAAAGTTATTATGATTTTAAATTTTCAAGTGGTAGCGTGATTTCAAGTGGCCCCGCTTAACTTAAGATATCTACCACTTTATTAAAAATGACGGATAAGTTTCATTAATAAACATCATTGAGACCCTTATGTGGTCTATATTTGCATCAAATTACAAACAAATTCGGAATACGCTTTTTACAATTTGAATTTGAAATTTTCAAGTGGTCTCCACTTGAAAACAAAATGGCGGAGCAACTTGGTTAATAAACTCATCTAAGATATTTATAAGATAAGTTAAGGCACTGTCTAAATTTGGTTCGATTTGGAGTATTATTTCGGAAGTTATAGTGATTTTAAATTTTCAAGTGGTAGCCTGATTTCAAGTGATCCCGCTTAACTTGAAATATCTGCCACTTTATTAAAAATGGCGGATAAACTTGATTAATAAACTTCATTGAGACCCTTATGTGGCCTGTATTTACATGAAAATTCAAGCAAATCTTGCTTTAAATATGCTTTTTACAATGTCGGTTTGAAATTTTCAAGTGGCTGCCACTTGAAAACAAAAAGTCGGAGCAGCTTGGTTAACGAACTCATCCAAGATATTTATAAGATTAGTTCACTGTCCAAATTTGGTTCGATTTGCAGTATTATTTCGGGAGTTATCGTGATGACAAAAGTTTCATTATAGATAGATAGATATATATATATATAGATAAACGAAGTGATTGCAATAGGTCGATTTCTAAAGAAATCAACCTAAAATTTCACTGGTCTTCTTTTCATGCAGTTTGTAGGTGAAAAAGTGTGTCAACAGCACTTGAATCTGAGACTTTAATTTTAAATATTAGACGTTTTTAATGGCACGCGTTATAATTTCCATGCTGGAAAAGTTAGATATCAGCAATAATTTTCTGATTTATAAATTTTGTATAGAATTTTTATTTAAAATATCCAACATATCTACACTGAGAAATATTCGGTGACTGACATCTAGAAACTAAATTGTGTATCTAGTAAATATAATTCCATGTCATCCTTTTAAATTCTAGTTACTTTTAATTGCAAATTCTGAAAATCACTATTAGAATTCTAGGTCGTCTTTCTATATATCGTAATCAAACTTATTTGAAAATCTTCCCAAATAAATGCAAACTCAAGAAAAGAATTTTAGTAACTATAATTTTGTTTAGGATCCAGTTCTAGGAAATAAAGCGTGAATTTCTCGCACTACAGTGGATTCATAATATTCATAATATTGATTCGCCATCTAGAAAACCATAGACTAGAAATTCTTGATCATTTCGTTTGTCCAAACAATTTGTTTACCTTATACGCATAGCTCATAAATCTATATTGCTAGTTAAGGGTTTTAGAAAAGGTCTACTTTTTCGTTCTAGATAAACGTGGTATATTTTTTTCTCAGTATAATCATTTCTTAAATATATGTATTTAGGAGCATATGTATCTTATATACAAAGACTTATAAAAAATTTCGGATACGTTACGGTCTGTAAAAAACATTATTTAATATATTTATCCTGCATACAAATAGTAAAATCAACATACATCCTTTAGGTACACAAATTGTTTTCACTGTAGAATATTTCATAATTATAGATATTTAGTTGTTTACATGATACGTATGTAATTTTTAAACGATATGTATGCCCACAGAACTAAATCGGAAAATTCTATATTTTCTCGTGAGAAATTAAGTGATAGTGATACTTTTTGTGGGATCACCTTACCCCATTTTAATTAAAACCAAAGTATATTTTTATGTAGCCTTGTTGTTTTTATGCAATATAGAGGGATATAAAAAAAATTATTTATTTTATACTTTCTCTTTTAAAATGGAACTATTAATGTGATTTCCTAGAGATTTAATTCTTCCTAAATGAAAATAAAATCAATTAAACGCATCTTCATGGAGGTAAATTAAATTGAATATTATAAGAAATAGCTAGTAAGTACCTATAGATAGAAACAATTTTTTACGATTGACTATACGAATGTCGTAAATTTCATTTTGTGTTCATAATTAAACATTTACATTAAATGCGACTCACTAGAAAAGTATTCCAAAATGTTTTAATTGTTTCATTAAAAAAAAAAAAAAAAATGCAAAATGCCTTTTGTTGTTAAATTGAAATATTTTAATTATTATTTTCTTTTTTTCACTTGCATGAAATTCTATTGTATTACAGGATCCAAAAATTTCTTTTTCAGTTAACTGGAGTAAATTTCGCAATGCTAATTTTTTTTCCATTTATTTTATTTTATGTTATTAAAGACAAGAATTGAAAAGTAATGCAAAGATTTGTATTTTTATATTTTATAAATTTAATCTTGTTAGAGTTTTTTTTTTTTTTTTTTTTATCCTTTCACTAACACATTTGTAAAACATATAATTTCCAAAATGAAAAAAAAAAAAAAAA
This sequence comes from Salticus scenicus, assembly GCA_963930645.1. Taxonomy (NCBI): domain Eukaryota; kingdom Metazoa; phylum Arthropoda; class Arachnida; order Araneae; family Salticidae; genus Salticus; species Salticus scenicus. The sequence continues at coordinate 368,641,702 of OZ005649.1, read as the reverse complement.
TGTGTGCTTTAAGTAATGAAAAGCAGCCATATACACGAAATACAAATAATTAATAACTTAATTATAAATTTATTAATTATTTGTAAATAATAAACGAAATAATAAACGACACCCATTATTTTTCTAATATTGCCTTTTTAAATTCTTAATGTTTATTAGTTTAATAAATTAGTAACGTTAATATATCCTTACTTATTTCGTGTTATAACTGGCTAAAAATTCATCATTTAGAAAAGCTATTAAAAGCTATTATAATATATTCAAAAATATTCTTAAAATATTCTTAATTCTCTTATTCCACAAAGAGTTACTTAAAAAAATACATTTCAATTTTGTTTAAAAAAAATATGTAAGTTTACACATTATGAGACAATATTTTATGTATTTTAATTGAGATAAAATAAAATTATATTAATTTCTTACATTACGGATAGAGACACCTAACAATTCTTCTACTTATACAAAAAAAAAATTATTCTAGTTGACTATTACTATTATAAATAAAAGTTTGGCATTTTACAATTTTTAGTTAAAAATTATTTTCATTGTATACATTTATACAAAATTTTTTCTATGCTGCCATTATAAAATTTATGAAAAAGCGGCACAACATTGTCAACTATTAAACAATATGAAAAAAATTCGGTGGACACCAGTTTACAAGATGCAACTAACTGTAAAGTATCAAAAACTTCTATACTTTAGTTCTTGATATGAAACTGCCTCAAACTTTTTAACCCATACTCACAGATATCTTCCTCAAAATGGTTTAAAAAATACTTTCAGTATTTCTTAAAACATAGAAAAACTTTACAATCAGGAAGTGGAATTTTTTTTAGGAATACATTTTCCCTAATAAAAAGAAAGTAAAATCAATGTAAAAGAAAGTAAATAAATAAATAAAATAAATAAATAAATATTAAAAAATAAGTTTAAAGAATAATCTAATTATTATGAGGTCGTCGAGTATAAGTGCACTAATTATTATCAAGCTCTTTCCTTTTCAATTCGTAAGTTATTTATATAATATATATATTTTTTAAACGGAAATATAAATATATTAGTTCTGTGTAATTTTGCTCTTATTACGTTTTTTCTCAGCAAGACATTTAAAATTAAATATAAGTACGTTTTGTATGTTTTAGATTAATTAAATTTTTCATTTTTTTCATTCCAAGTATCGAAGAATTTAATAAAATATTTTTCACTTTTTAGTGAGAAATATTTTTAGATATTAGAATCCAACGCATAATATATTTTTCAAAGTATTGATATCATAATTATTTTTCAATTTTATACACAATCGGCACCGATACCAATCGAGAGATTGTGCTCGCAACGTTAGTAGACGGGATGTACCATATTGGGAAACAAGTAGCACCACTCATCGGTCTTCCGTAGATGTCGATGGTTTTCTAAATAACTCCTGAGAGTACGTACTTGAACGTTTAGAAACACCATTCAGCAGGACATTGTTTTATCGGGAAGGTAATTCACCTTATCTGCCCCCCCCCCTCCATACACACACACACACACACACACATACACTCCTATACACAACCGGAATAAATGCACAAAAATAGTTTTCTTTTTCTTATTATCAAAATTACAATTTATGTTTTTTAAACTTCGAGTTAATAAAGAAACCTAAGATAAAGAAATAACTGAAAGAAATTGGTACGTAACACAATGACATTTCTATATACGCGATATCGTGAAGAATATTTTCATTTAAATACAATAAATATATGTTCAAAGAGATTGTTTTTTTCAATTGAAACATATTTTAGACTTAATAAAATATTAAATATATCTAGAGTTGATCCACAGAAAAGCAAAAATTGAAAATGAAAATTTTACTATAAATGATATCTAAATCTTTGAATTTTTTTTTTTTTTTTTTTTTTTAAATTTTCTATTATTAGCCGTTTAAAGCATGTAATTGTAATATTCTTTTATTTCACAGATTCTCAAACTAAATAGACCTGTTTCATCAATTATGTAGCTTTTTATGCATAGAAAAGGTACTAAAGAAATTAATAGACACCTAGAAATTTATTTATTTTAATTATTATTATTATTATTAATTTTAATTTTAAATTATTACAATTCATAAAACTCTTTTTGCATTTCCTCGTTTTTGGGGCTGTAGTTGCTATAAACATCTTAGAATCGATTACATTGCACAAGAAACATTGTGATGCAATAGCATTTTCAGGTAAATTTTAATCTTATAAAAAGATCGCTTATCTGTGCTAGGAAAAAGTAAATTAATTTTCTAAAATATATAACAAAAGAAAATTCGCAAAAGATTTTAAAAGATTGTAACAGGCTCTGTCGAAAATAAATAAGTAATTTAATTTCACATTTTCTTTTCACATATTTAAAAAAAAAAGATTAAAAAAATGTCATTTTGTATCCATTAATCTCCAATTTTTCATTTTAGTTGAGAAAAAATTATTCTTTTTTTTTTTTTTTTTTTTTTTTTTTTTAATAACAAGCAAAGAAAAAGATTCTTAAACAGAAAAAATATAATTTAAAATTCAAAATAAATAAAAATAAAATAAAATAAAAATAATATAAATAAATAAATAAATAAATAAAAATTATACCGAAAACTATGAAAATAAAAAATAAAAACGCAGTAAAATATCTGGTGCGTCGCTAACACTGCATTCTCTCACTTTATGTTAATATAAACGTACTTCTACATTCTAAAAAGACACGAATACTTCATTTGAACATTACTAATATATTTTAAACAAGTATTTAAATCATTTTAGAAATCTTAATTGGCATAAACTTTAATCTAGGCCAAATATTTAAGAGTTTGGATATTGTGTACAGGGACTCCCGGAAGTGTAAGAAAGCACCACAGAGCTGGCGTTTAAAAGTAATTAGTACAAAACTTTGAATAAACACCAAAAAATGTAAGAACTTGCAACAATTGTTTCGGATCGAAAGAAAACACGAACCTTCGTCAGGCGAATAAAGTAGCTACGAGTGCTGCATTGTGCGTTACCATTTTGTTTGCAGCACCCGTGCCTACTTTATTCGCCTAAGGAAGGGTCGTGTTTTCTTTTAACACGAAACAATTGTTGCGAGTTCTTATATTTTATGGTATTTATTCAATGTTTTGTACCAACTACCTGAAAGTATTCCAAAGAGTTCTATGAGAGGCATTTCTATAAGCCATATTTGAACGACTTTTAGGGCGATTGCTTATAGTAAATCTAACTATTGCAATAGTCCTCATGACACGACTTTCAGAAAATTTCTTCATATCTTCACCGATCATGACCCCTAGAGCCCAAAACCAACCCTGTTCAAAAGTTTATATATATAACGCTTTTTCCCATGTTAAGTTGTGAACGCGATAACTGGAGTAATTTTTATTTAAACTTAACCAGCTGAGAATATGTTGTCATGACAGTAAAAATCTCGGTCGAGTTCTATGATGGGGTATAAAGCTCAAAGGGGGTGAAAATGGTGGGGTATGAAAATTCTCATTTCCCCATAATTTCTTTATTGAAAATAGGGGGTGAATTACCGCCTTATCCTAAAGAACAATTTCTGTATTTAAATTTTTTCGATAGCTTCAATTATTTAAAAGTTACAAGTTAAAAAGTGATTTATCGTCAATTCGGATGAAGCCAACTTTTTTTATAGCTTTAATTGCTTAAATTTATAATATGATGCTTACGTCACGTACAAACGATAATAAAAAAGATCACTGAAAATATGAAAACCATGGTAACAGCTTTAATTAATCATTTTAAAATATAAAATTTAAATAATACGATAGTCTTTGGGGAAATATCATTTGTGGTGAATAGTTTAGAACGTCGGTTTAGGCAAGAATTTAAAATTTAAGATTAAAATTGAGAGTAATACGTTAGAGCTTCCTTTGACTTTTTATCTTATGGAAACAAGATATCGGTCTGTAAAGAGATATGAGGTTTTTGCGTGGGAAGAAAATATAATGACGCCAAAGCTACCATTCTCCATCGCCAAGCTCGCTCTCCATCGCCAATTTCGTCATTAAGTAACGAATTTCGTCGCCAAGTCAAAAATTTCGTTGTCAACTATCAAATTTTGCCACCAAATCACAAATTTCATTGCTAAATCGCAAGTTTTGTCACCATAATGTATAAAAATTATGGCTTCTATTTACTGAATGATTATGAGCTTGGATTTTAAAAAATTGAAACTACTGACCAATAAATCTAGACTAAAATTTTAAGTCGAATGAATAAAACCCTTTTGTAGTTGAAAATTAAATTTCTTGAAAACAGAATAGCGACATAAATAATGCAATGTGTGGGAACAAAGACATTGGCAAAGTATGTGTTAATGCATATGTAATATTTGTTTACTTTTGCAACTTTAACGTATAGGAATCTACCTTTGCCTTTAAGATTGCCGAAAAGGGATTTTATTTTGGACAAATTTTAATGATATAAACCCTTATTATTGATATGTGAAAAAAAAATGTTTTCCATAGTATATAACGATTTATAGAGTCAAACAAAAACATCTAAATACCGTAAGATCTATAATTGGAAATTGTTGGAATTAAATTTTGATTTTTAGTAAGCCTTTTTAACACTTTCTAGCAATGTTTAAAAGTGATTATAATTTGAATTAGTTTATCTGCCTGTATTTCTGTCCGTCTGACTGTCCGTTTGTCTTTCTGTCCCTCTGTCCGCTTCCAGAGCCCGTAAATATTTTCAGAATTTCTTTAAAATGACATATATTATTAAAGTTTACTAACATGTTCATATTTGAAATGGTATAAATAACACAACTTTTTTGTGTATAGGCCAACCAAAAGAATGCCAGTGTACTGGGTTTTATGAGAGCATTTTTATAAACAATATTTCAATAATTTTCTACTGAAGAAATCATACTGAAATTGACATTTATTATTAATATCCTAAAAAAAAATGCTTTTCATAGAATATGATATGTTTAGAGTACAGATTTACAGGGATACATTAAAATATTCAGATACATTAATAATTACCAGTGGAAAGTGCAGGAAATGTATTTCCACTTGTGTTAAATATTTTAACATGTTCCAAAAACGTTTGAGAGTGATTGTGAATTCAACTACATTATCTATCTGTCTTTCTGTCTTTCCAACTGCTATGTAATCATGCAGAAAAAGTTCATTGAAGGGTAAACGATGGAACGAGTAATTTTAGTTAGAAAGTGTTAATAATCTATGTGAATCGCATAATTTTCTGTTCTTGTTTATTTTATTTCTAAATTGTCATTCATCTAACTGCCCGAAATTGAAAATTTTAATTTTTATTATTTTAAATTTTAAAATATTTTTGCTTACTATATTTTATTGCTTATAAAGACTATTATAGAAATGCAATAAAATCACCTTTAAAGGAAAAATATTTGAAGAGTAACAGTCACACAATTTCCGCTACCCTCTTCTACACATAATACACTGTTAAAAAATAAATGATATGTTTACCAGTAAAATGGTTTCGATTTAGCTGCAACCAATATTTTGATGCTATTTTTTACCATTTTAATAGCGTCATTTTAGTAGTAAGCATTATTTAAACGGTGCAACTTAAAACCGAAATATTGGCTGTAGCTAAACTGGAACTACGATTCTGATGAAGCATACCATTTTACTTTAACAGTATATAATCTCATGTTGTAGATAGTACGCTCAGAAATCATAAAATTCACCTTAATCAATCAAGTGCTCAACCAATTTCCTGTAGTAGCCAACGTTACCGGTAAAGCCTTTAATACGTCTGTATCCAAACCTAAAATTAGCCTACCAAATCTTTACGCCTATAATTTTTTCTACAATAACCAAGTAGTATATACGAAAGGACATTTATAGGTACTGTTTATTAAAAGGTAGTGTTTACACATGAAATTTCAAGGAAAACGTTACAGCCGTATTTGAAATACGGACTTTCATTAACATACGACCCCACTTTTCATGTCTGACTTCCGTTTTTCCGATTTTTTCAAAAGTTGGTGATCTCATCTGTACACCGGACATGTATTATATGTAAAATTTCGTTATTCTGTGCTTTTTTTCATCTTGGAGATAAGAAAGTCAGGAGATTATCCCTCTCCCATAGAAGCATGGGATAAGCTTGCATGTATCATAATCACTCTTAAACATCTGTTTCATCTGAAGCATTTTTGTTAATCGTGTTTAAATAACTTTCTACTGCAAAAATCATAACAAAATTAACATTTATTGTTAATGTGTTAAAAATATATTTTGTATATAATATGTTTTTTTTAGTGTTTAAATTTACAGGGCTATACTATTCAGATGCTTTAATGGTTACTATTAGAAATTGTTAAAATTGCATTTCTTTCTGTGTTAAGCGTTTTTAATACTCTCGAAGAATGTTTAAAAATGATTATAAATTCAATTAATCTACCCATCTGTCTTTTTATCTTTCTGTCTATCTGCTCTCTTTTATCGTAGGCAGAGCGATGTAACAATATCTACAGTTGAAAATTATTAATAATCAATGCGAATTGCATGATTTTTTTTTCTTTTTGTTTTCTTGTAAAATTATATTTTCCTATTTCATCTTAATTGCGTTTTAATATTACCCATTTTCATTTTGTTTAATGCAGTCTAAATTGGTTAAACTGCATCTAGAAAATGTAGTTCTTTACATGAACCATTTGTACGATAGCGATAAATAATTTCAAGTAGAATACCTATAAGATACTAATTTAGAATACGGATTTTACTCTTTAACCTTTAGACTCTTTTTTTTTTTTTTTTTTAAGTGTGTGTGATATGTTCATAAGTGACTCACACATACCCTGACAGACAGTCACACATTATAATTGCTAAAAAGATTGATTTTCGAATTCTGAAGATCTAAGAACATGTAAATTTAGTAGAAGCTTGATTTCGAAAATTTTTGTCTCGAAGAATAGTTTCTGTACCATATATAATAGAAATAAGATACCATATAGATTGTAAGAAAACAGAGAAAAATAAAGAAAATATTCTTTTTTCAAAATCCAAATGTTTAGAAATATATGCAAACTTACCCCATGGTTGTATGGGTGAGGGAGAATCTCCTGACTATCTTATCTCCAAAACAGGGTTTAACCTGGCAAAAAAATTACTTTAGCATTTTAGCGAAAATAGGCAAGCACTATTTTAGCTTTTTCGAAAGTTAATTCTTTGGATACCATTGATTTCTTTTACTTAGCTTTGTTATCCTCAGTTTTGTTTTCTATTCCTTTTGTTCATTGATGATTTTAACCAAGCATCCATATTTGTGACTTTAAAAATATGAATCAGGGAAACTCTGTTTTGATTTTATCAATAGAAAAAGAGGTATTCATATCATACGTGTAAAATAAAAAAAAGCAATTTAAAAATCAAGTAAAGTGTTGTGGTAGATAATCGTGAAATACTAGTGCTAAAAATGCTTCTATGAAGCAAATTCTGAATTCTAACATACTTTTAAATATTTTTGCATTTAAATTCAATCATTGAAAATTAAAAATAAATCCAAATTACTATATAAATAAGGATTCCCCAAAAATTTAATTCCTTTCGTAGTTTTTGCCTGCAAATATTACAAAAAAAAAAAAAAAAAAAAAAAAAATCTGAATTATTATATAGAGATATTTTATACAGTTATCCAGTTTTAGCTTTTTAGCGAAATTCTGACCGACTTGTTTTAGCAAAATATGATACCTTTTAGCAAAATGCTAAAAAAACTAATGGCAGTTTAAACCCTGCTCCAAAATGAAAAAAGCACAGAATAACGAAATTAGAACAATTAGATTATGCAAGAACACAATTAGTAAGTTCTAACTGCAAAAACTCACCCCGGAAATTTTTTATCTAAACTTTAATTTTATAACATAGCAGAAAAGGTCGTCAATTTCTTTTATTTTAAGTTTGTTCGTGAATTCCCGTGGCACTGTAATTTAAATGATACCAATTACCTTGCGCCGTAAAAGGTTAAAGAAACAGGAGACTTGGCAATTATATTTTTATTTAATTACCAATTGTGAATTGTACTTGCTTAATTCTATAAATTTAGATTTAAGATTTAAAAAATATTTTTTGAAATATTTTACTTTTGCGAGTTTTAGTTTATAAATGAACAAATAAAGCATTTATTTATTATTAAAAAGAGACTTGGCGCTGAATTATTAAAACATATTCAAGTTATAACGTTGGGAACGCCGAAGAGAAAGAAATATAGGAAGTAAATATGCTTTCCATATTTTTTTCTCTTCGGCGTTCCTAACGTTGTAATTTGAATTCATTTATTTATTAATTTAGTTTTATAATGAGGCAAGTCGTTCCTTTAACGGAATTTCGAGATTTATCTACCTACTCAATAGTCTAGTTTTATGATTTATAGAGCATTCAGTTTAAAATCCCAAAGAGAAGTTCAACTTTACAAATCAGTAAATATATATATATATATATTTAGACATATACAATAATTAATTTTTGTGTTGACAAAAAAAAATTTCAATAAAACTTTTAATAAAACCTTAATATTCCTCTACCTACGTAAAAAACTAGTTTCTGCATTCTGCAACAATTTCATCACCATATTCTACAAAACAGAACATCCAACTCAAAAAATAAGTCTTTACGATAATTTCATCTTTAGAAATCTATGAAAAAATATGATAATCTATTATTATTCTTTGATTTAAAGAAAAAAATGCGACAGTCATCACCCACTCAGAAAATTAATTTCAAATTTCATGATGCGTTAAGTAATATAAGACGTTCGATTTAAAAATTAAAAAAGTTCTAACAAGAAATTCATTTTTTCTAATCTGTCAACCTATATAAAATATAACAAAAAATATAATGCAGGACGTTAGTGAAACATTGATATTCATCATTTCTACAAAAAAAAAAAAAAATGAAAGAAAGATAAAAAAAAAAAAAAAAAAAAAAACTGTTTACGCAGTACTTGAACAAATAGTACTTATCATGAAAGTAAAAGAATTTATAAACAAGATGTAAATGTTGACAACTCAAATCTGATGTAGTTACAATTTTATAAATGTGTTTATTCCCGTAAAAAAGTATCTAATGTCTGGGATTTTTATAATCGTTCTTTCTCTCTCTATATATTTTTTAATTTATTTATAGAATGGTTGATTCTTAAAAGCTATCTCAGAAAATAAGAATTGCAATGAATCTTAAAGATTAAATAATATTTTAAATAATAAGCATTAAAACTTGATTTAGATTTAAAAGTTAGCTCAGTTTATATTACGTTATTTATATTTTATTATATGAACAATTATTTATTTGTTTTTATAGTTAGCATTCTTCAATTAGATTCAATTTTCTCTCGGCTATTAATTTCTTCCTAGTACCTATACTGTGCTAGAAGCTTCCATGAATGAAACAAGAAGTTTATTTTGTAAATTGCAATCTTGTAATAATTAAAATTAGTAATTAGTAATTAAGTATTATATTTAATATCTAAACCAAAACTCTTTTTATTATTATTTTTTTTTTATTTAAACACTTAGATATTAAATATGAAACCAATATTTTACGATTATAATCAATTTTCTTTTTAATCGTAATTGAAATATCATAAAAATTTATACCATTACTAGCAGGCTACGCCCGCTTCGCTGGTCACTATTTTTAAATTAATCACTATAGTTAAGGAATTCTCAAAATTGCATCAATTTTTATCATGCGAAAAAAAAAAAAAAAAAAAATGTGATTGGAAAAAATGTCGTAACGGGTCCCCACTGTCCTTGTGCGCTGCGCGCGCGCATTTATCTTCAATACTCTTAATGAATCACTATATTATCATAAGGGAAAAACATTAAAAAATATATATATCTCATCAGTCGAATAATCGGTTCGGGCCACCACTGCCTGCGACAGCGCATACAGGCGCGCAAGGCTCGCATGTTCCTTCACCTACCGTTCCCGCCCCTCTTAATTATTTTAGACTTTGAAAAATACTCGCAGTCGTTCTCTCGGGCTTTTAAACCTAATAATACTAATTTCCAAAATTTTATCTGAATTTCTTTATTTTTACCCCTGCGCCCGATCACTTCCCGCCCTTCGTAATAATTCTGTACTTTGGAAAATATCCACAATTGATTTATCGGGCCTCAAAACCTAACAACAATAATTTTCAGCGCTCTAATTCTTATTTATATATTTTTGCCCTTTCATCTTCTTTTCCCGTCTATCCTAATAATTTTACAAATTCGAAAATATACGCAATCGATTTGTAGGTATCAAAAACCTCCATGTACCAATTTAAAAACTTTACAAATTCGAAAATATCCGCAATCGATTTGTAAGTATGAAAAACCACTATGTACCAATTTTGTACGACCTAACTCTATTTTTATTTTTTGCCCCTCCGTCCCCTCCTCCCGCTCCTCCTAATAACTTTACAAATTCGAAAATATCCGCAATCGATTTGTAGGTATCAAAAACATTTATGTACCAATTTTGAACGGTCTAACTCTATTTTTTTTGCCCCTCCGCCCCCTCTCCCTCCACTCACCTTTCTGACCCTCCTAATAACTTTACACTTTCAAAAATATCCTCATTTGACTTGCAGGTCTCTAAAACCTATCTGTACCAATTTTGAACGGTCTTATTATATTTCTATTTTTTTACCCCATAGTTCCCCTTTCCCGCCCCATCTGGGACGAATTTCTAAAATTAAAGAAATTAGTTTTTATGTGTTTATGGGAGCTATATTTTATAGCAAAAATATCTTACACATATATTCTTTTCTGTTTGCAATATAAAGGATTATTTCAAATCATGTTTTGCCCCCTCTCCTCCCCTCTTGGGAGCTGAATTTCGAAAATTCCAGAAATTAGATTTTAGGTATTTGTATTAGCTATATATTAAAGCGAAAATTTCACATATATCTGTTTTTCTGTTTGAGATATATAGGAGTATGTGAAACCACGTTTTGCGCATGTGAAATCACGTTTTGCCCCTTTTTCCCCCTTGGGGACCGAATTTCTAAAATTCCAGAAATTGGTTTTTAGATAATTAAATTAGCTATATTTTAAAGCAAAAATATTACGGATACCTGTTTTTTTCTGTGCGATATGAAGGTTTTTGTGAAATCACATTTTGCCCCCTTCACCCCCTTGGTGGGCGAATTTTGCAAAATCGCTTCTTAGGGGGTGCTTACACTATATGTTCTATAATCTGACCCAGTTTCGAGTCAGTGGCTCCAGTAGATTTTGCTGTGCGTTGATGAGTCAGTGAGTGAGTGAGTGGAAGTACTCTTTTATATGTATAGACTAGCAGGCAACGCCCGCTTCGCTGGTCTCTATTTTTAAATGAATCACTATAATGAATTCTCAAAATTGCATTAATTTTTATCACGTGAAAAAAAAGAGAAACAAAATCTGAGTAGGAAAAATGTCGCACCGGGTTCTCACTGCCTTCGGAAAAAATTCCCAAAATGCTCTAACCCTTATTTCTATTATTTTCCCACTTCGCCCCCCCCCTCCTGTCTATCCTAATAATTTTACAAATTTGAAAATATCCGCAATCGATTTGTAAGTATCAAAAATCTCTATGCACCAGTTTTGAACGACATATCTCTATTTTTATTTTTTTGCCGCTCTACTCCCCCCCCCTTCCCGCCCTCCCAATAATTTAAAAAATTCGAAAATATCCGCAATAGATTTGTAGGTATTGGAAACCTCTATGTACCAATTTTGAATGATCTAACTATATTTTCTTTTTTTTTTGCCCCTCTGCCCCCCTTCCCGGCCCTCCTAATAACTTTAAACTTTCGAAAATATCCCCATTCGACTTGCAGGCCTCTAAAACCTATCTGTACCAATTTTGAACGGCCTAACTGTATTTCTATTTGTTTTTTACTATAGCCCTCCCCCCTTCCCGCCCCCCCTTCCCGCCCTACCTAATAATTTTAAAAATTCGAAAATATCCGCAATCGATTTGTAAGTATCGAAAATATCTATATACCAATTTTGAATGATCTAACTCTATTTTTATTTTTTTGCCCCCCCCTCTTCCCTCCCCCTTTCCCGGCCCTCCTAATAACTTTACACTTTCGAAAATATCCCCATTCGACTTGCAGGCATCTAAAACCTATCTGTACCAATTTTGAACGGCCTAACTGCATTTCTATTTGTTTTTGCCCCATAGCCCCCCCCTTCCCGCCCCTCCTAATAATTTTACAAATTCGAAAATATCCGAAATCGATTTGTATGTATCGAAAACCTATATATACCAATTTTGAACGATCTAACTCTATTTTTATTTTTTGCCCCCCTCTCCCCTCCCTCCTAATAACTTTACACAATCGAAAATATCCTCATTCGACTTGCAGGCCTCTAAAACCTATCTGTATCAATTTTGAACGCCCTAACTGTATTTCTATTTGTTTTTGCCCCTTAGCCCCTCCCCCCCCCCTGCTGCCCCATCTGGGGGCTGAATTTCTAAAATTCCAGAAATTGATTTTTAGATATTTGCATTAGCTATATTTTAGAGCAAAAATTTCACGCATATCTATTTTTTTGTTTGAGATATATAGGATTATGCGAAATCACGTTTTACGCATGTGAAATCACGTTTTGCCCCCCCGCCTCCCTTGAGGACCGAATTTTAAAATTCCAGAAATTGATTTTTTGACATTTGTATTAGCTATATTTTAAAGCAAAAATTTTACGGATATCTGTTTTTTTGTTTGAGATATGAAGGATTTTGTGAAATCACGTTTTGCCCCCCTCCCCCCCTTGGGGGCGAATTATGTAAAATCGCTTCTTAGTGGATGCCTACGTCATAGAAAGAACATTGTCAAAAAATTTCATGCTTCTAGGTCCAGGGGTTTGGTCTGGGCGTTGATAGATCACCCCCTCACTCACTCACTCACTCAGGAAGTGTTCTTTTATATATATAGATAAATACATCCAGTTTAAAAAAAAAGATAAAGAAAACACAAACACAGAAAGAATCGAACTTTAATGACGCGACGAAACTTGCCAAACGTGACTTAGCAAGCTACCCAAAGTACCACTCATACATCATTATTCAACATTATGGAGGCATGTAATGTGTGTATGAACATCTAAGGGAGCATGATTTCTAGAATTGATGCGCTCAGATATGGACTTTTACAAATGAATGTATAGGTTAGATCCACAACATTACCACATCAGATGCCTTACAAAGGTGCACGACAGTGTTACGAGCAGTTGTTCAATGTTGAGACGAGTGGCACGATATTACTCAGAGAGGCAGCTAACCATCCGAACAGACAGATCGGTCGTCATTTAAGACAAAGCCATGGGCGTCGGCACGAAGGGGCTGGAAGGTCATTTATCCCGTCCTGGAAAAATAGAATCAGTAAGAAATAAATATTTTCAAATGATACGTAAAGCTTTAAAACTATGCTGATATAATTTTCGATGATTATCTAAAACTACTATGCTTACTCTTCGTTTTTCCCATTCTCTTTCAAGCTCATTCTCCTTTCCTCTCACTCCTTAAAGAAATTTCTAAGGAGTTTGAAGTTATGTTCTATAATGGATAAAATAACGGATTGTCTGGGGGAGTTAAAAATTAGACCAACAATGCATACTATAATGAAATGCAGAAATAAGTGGAGAGAACATTTAGTACGAATAGCTGTTGGCCGTATACTAAAAGCAGTCCTGAAATATAGACCAAGGGGATGAAAAGATGGATTAAGGCCAAGTAAAAGTTGAACTGAAGCCGGAACAGGCTGGTAGCCTTCAGTCGTGTTGAAGATGAGATCTACAATTGCAAAATAGAATTTATATCGCAGAGCCAATTAGAGATAAACCGACCGGACTTACGGATCAGATTGGCTCTAATCTTTTCCTGAAAGTAGTGTTTGATTCGACTTTACAGAAAATTTCTTGGATTCGAGTTGGTTTGTAACACGCTGCATAATTTTTGAAAATAAAATGTCTTAGGTTAAATTACATGAAAAAAAAATTGGTACTTATATACAGTCTTGCTTAACTATCTGAACTAATTATTAACCATTTATTGAAATTTTATTTTTCCGACTGAGTGAAAATAATGTCTGGACAGGGAGTCGAACCCCTTATCTTTGACTTACAAGGTCAAGGCTCTACCAATTGAGCTATCCCGGCCGACACCCCGTTCAGCATTACTCACTCAGACAACCTTTAGGCAGAAACTTGTTTCTGCCTAAACATGAAAAACAACGAAAACACATTAAAAACGCCGTCATAAGAGGAACTTTCTGGGCAGTGGCAAATAGAGTAACTTTATAAACCTGAAATTTTTAGTTAATTACTTCGTTAATTAAAATGACAGAAATTTCTAAGCAGCTGAAATGCCTTCCTTGAAGTTGTCGGAACACATTGATACCTCTCATGATGCAGAGCACATTGCCCTCCGTGAGAAAATGCTGTCGCAGACAAAAAAAAAAAAAAAAAAAAATTATATATCCTCGATACATGGTTCAACCACTTTTTTTAAGATAATGACACGTTTTCCTTTTTTTCTTTATATATATAACTATGTATATAAAAATATTGAAGATTTACATCACAGATGGGGTACTACTCCAAGGAGGAAGTCGTGTTCAAATATCTTATCTTGTTTGACTACTACCAGTATAAATGAAATTGTTAAATTTCACTCTGATTGATTAAAATAGCCCTCACTTATACTAAATTATGTCCTATGCTGCCCTACGAATTATACCAATTTATTCTAAGGTGAAACTAAACTTAAAATTTCATGAAATTCTACAGATTAATCTTTTTTTATCAAAAGCTGCCACAAAGTTTTTCGTTCTCTTACACAAGTCAGGTAACCAGATATCATTTTCCAGAAATTGTAAAAGCTCATTCAAAAAATATTAAAACGTGTAAAACCGTCAAAAACCAGAAGTCGAAGATTTTTACGAAATTAATATTTTCGTCATATGTGTATATAGAAGAAAATAAAAAGACGGAAATTGATTCGAAACATATTTAAGAACAAAATTCTGAAGTCTTTTCCCAAGTACTTATTAAATCGTACTTAACTAATTCTTTTAAAAGTGGAGAAATAGATTTTTTTTAAGATTAAAAAAATAAAATAAAATAAAATAAAATAAATCATTTTACTTATCCTCCTTTTGAAACTATATATTTATTGATATTCGATTTTATTCTCTGAATTCACTTCACAAAATTTTTAAATATTTGCCTTTTCCTATAAAATAACTTATTTTTAGAAACAGAAAACTATTTTACCCCTTATGTAAATAGAATGAAACTCCATATCTTATTTCCCGATGATTCTTTCATATTCCAAATATAATTTAAGAGAGTATCACGACTGCCTACGTTAGAATTTTAAATTAAAATGAATATAAAATGAATGAAATTTGCTATTTAATATTTTGCAATAAGCTGCTATGTAAGTTATTTTTTCGAATGTTTTTGGCATTCATTTTTATATTTACAAGAATTCCTTATGAAACGTTGTATTTATTTAAAAATCTATTTTAATAAATGTTTTATTTCTTTGTACTCTTTACTTCGTACAGGGACGTATATAATCGTGATTTACAAAACGTATGTTACATCTCACAAAACTATGATTAGCCTTAGAAGCATATTAAAATTTTAACTGTTACAACATCGAGCTGACCCCTCCTCTTTTGGGCACAACGTAGCACCGTACGGTCTAACAGTTTTTTCGTAACATCTGTATGTAAAGCAGTGGCTAAGACTCCTATAATACGAGCTGGCTCACAGCTGATCATTGTTGCCCAGCGGAAATATAGCTTGGCGACGTTTAGTTGCAGACGTATTACTCGGCGTCTTTATCGCCTAAAATGGCGAGTTTGCCTAAACAGAAGAGCGAATTGTTGTTTGTACTTGATAAGTTTGGCGGTAATATTTGGCGAAATTTTCTCATAACTCTTGTAAAAAGTAGCCATCGCTGTTGCTGTTAAATTAGTTAATTTGAAATATTTATACACTTTGAAAAGTAGTGTAGGTTGTAAAATACAACATTTAGATAATCAAACAGCAATAAAAACAAATAATTGATACAAAAAATGCAAGGAAACATATCATAATTACACTTCATATTTGTGATTGAAAGCTAAGCGTCCAATTTTCTTTTGGACAATTAATAACTAATTTCTTTTGCCGTTCTTCATCTGTTGGGAATCTAAACGTTCTAAAAACAGTTCTGGTATGATTTGAGCAATTTTCGGCTTCACAACCCCCGTTTTATGTGATTTGATAACACTTGAAATTCGGACCGCGTGGGCAACAATCGCTGAGTGGGAAACAAAATGCCTGATGAGCCAGCCTGTATTGAAGGAGCTCTAGCAGTGGCGAATCCAGAACTTGACTTTTGGGGGGGGGGGGGCTAAGATTTTTCAAAGTGTTATTCTAGACCAATAAAAAATTTACAACTGCAATATTCAATTCTGAATGTCAGTGTTTTTTTTGGGGGGGGGGGGCTTCAGCCCTCTAGCCCCCCCCCCCCCTTAAATCCGCCACTGATGTGAAGATATATATGTTGCAAAAATGGAAATGTCGGCATATTTGTTCCTTACACGGAAGTCGTAATAAATATTATTGTACTATTAAGCACTTAAAAAAAAACTTAATTAAAAGTATAATCGTATTTTATATAATATATAAATAATAGACAACAGAGTAACTTTGTTTCAGGTGCTAAAAATTGAAAAGTCTAGAATATAAATTTTAAATATTTATGTTAAATTTCTGGATTGGAATGTTATAAACATAAATAAAAGTGCAGAAAACCTGATGTCCTCTTTCTTCTATTAAGACCCCATCTAATGACTATTGCCTACGTGTAGGGAATTTTTCATTCAATAACTACTATTAAACTCAAGAACTAATATTTGTTGTACACGATTGTTGATTAAATTAGACAAACATTGCAATTAAAAAATAGCGATAGATATTGAATATAAAACTCCGTCGTCCGTACAAGTTGGCAACATAGTAACTAATATTCATTATTTCAGCTAGTTTTAATATCTCAATACTTTCACCTGATATATATATGCATATATAAACAGGGTATAAAATACTAATGGTCACAAGTGTAAGGAGTGACAGAAGAGAGAGTCGCGAGAGGGTGCTTGCTTGGTGAAAACGAAGATTACAATAAAAACGAATAATAAAGAATAAATAATCTTTTTTTTTTTTTTTTTGAACACTTTACAACGAATGTTCAACTGAGAATCCTTCAGCTGCAATGCAGATTTCACATTGGAATCATGGATTTCACATTGGAATCATCTCCATGAATCATGGAGACGTTGGAAGGTTCTTCGTTCGGGCGAAAAGTTCTTTGGTGATATTATGGGCGACTCGTTAACGACGTTTTTTAGCTATTCCCTGTGAAAAAAATCAAACCAAGGCAGAGTAGTTGATTTGAAAGACTGAGAAACAGGCCCACCTTGGCCATTCTATCTGTACGGAAAGGTATTTGGTACGGTATTTGGAAAGGTATTTGAAAGGTATACGGAAAGGTACGCCGGGTAGATTTGCACGATCCTTGATAAATATTGTGTCTATTTGTCGTTCTAGAACCGCATAATCGTTCAAACAAATGTTGTTACATCTTGTAGTAAACCAGACAGCACCTATTGAAGGAAACTGGGAGGACGGGGGGGAGGGTACTTGTGTTCGTCTAAGCGCTCATGCAAATGTTGCCAGCGAACTAAGAAACCGTGTACATTCCCTGCCCTGATATTCACGGAAAACATATTTGCTGCAATTCGAACATGTAGCATACAGGTTTACCGTGAGCCACACGATACTGTTGTGAATATTAAATATTCCGTCACATGTGGACGTAGCTTCGTCTGTAAACAGGACAGGTGCTGAAAACTATAGTTGCAGTATACTCTGTTGAATAAACTTATGTGCAAATGTTGCACGTTGTAGAAAACCTGTTACATTTAAGGTCTGGACACGCTGTAGGTGTAAGGATGTAACATTTTTTCACGCAACACAAGCCATACTGTCATATGGCTGATACCTTAGCCCCGAGCTATTGCTTTCGAGCTTAATCCAGGATGTCTGTTCACTGTCTCAAGAATTATTTCCTTTCGATATACCGTTCTCACAATCCGTGTTCGACCTGTATCATGTATTTGACCGAGAAGCGAGCCGTTCTTCAAAAGTTGCCTGTGAAAGCGTTAAAATGTTCTCCCATCGGTTGAAAGGCTCTCGTGCTTGTAAATCGCTTCTGGGAAAGTCTTACCTATTCTGTGGCATTACGTTTTGCAGTACCGTACATAAGGTACATATCGGCCTTCTACGCATTCGAATACTGCAGCATCCCTTTTCACGAATAGCAACTGTATGACGAGTTCTAAAAAAGGTGACATTTTATCAACTCCAGAAAAAGCTTCCACTCACGGGTCGCCCTTTTATTTTATCCTACATTGCTGAGTGAAAGTTGTGTTGACAATTTCCATTACCCCTTTCAGTTGTGGTAATTAGTTTTGTTACGCCCTGTATGTATATATATATATATGTGTGTGTGCGTGTGTGTACGTATATATCTATATCTATATATACATATGTAGGAAACTTTTGAAACGGATATGTAGAGGATATAAAATTAAAATAAAGGTTTAAAAATTGGAAAAACCAACAGGGGACTTACAAATCATGCACAAATTGCTGCAAAAGGAAATGCAAAACTTAAATATAGGAATAAATTAATAAATGAATAAAATTAAATGAAATGAAATTCATCAGGGGAGCCTCCCTGATGAAGACCTTTGTGTTTTTTGGGGTTTTATTTCATTTATTAATTTATTCTAATATATATATATATATATTGGGTGAGGGCGAAAGTTCTACCCGTTTTTGATATGCAAATTCGCAATGGAATTGATGTCACACATGACATTGTAATGACGCAAATTGTCGGCCAATCAAACGTGTGGATGCCTCACATATAAATTCATCGTGTCTCACACAGTTAATTATCTCAATATATATATATATATATATGTATATATCAAAGGGTGTAACATGGAAAGCGAGAAGGAGTATATAAAACATTGTTTGTCATACGTGTTCGTAAAAAGAGTACGGCAGTCGCAGCATGTCGCAATTTTTTCAAGTTTATGGGAAGGAAGCAATAGACGAAAGTACATGTCATCGATGGTTTCGTAAATTTAGGGAAGGAGACAGAAGCTGCCAATATCAGGCTAGGAGTGGACGGCCATTATACGTTGGAGACGACGATATCCACCAAGTCATGAGGGACAACCCGAATCCAACCGTGCAAGTATTAGCGGGTGCCTTCAACGTACACCGGACAACGGTCGAGAGATGGCTGGTTAAGTTGGGTTTTACGAGAACGTTGGATCGTTGTGTTCCACATAACCTGACAGCTAATCAACGGGATGACCGAATCGCTACCTGTGTTTGCTTGCTTTCCCGGTACAATAATGACCCATTATTGACAGAAGATGAGAAGTGGGTTATTTACCGTAACGTAAAGCGCCGTAGGACTGTGTGTCGCCCTTCTGATCGCCTGCATCGACTTTGAAAGCTGAACTTCCTCCCAAGAAGATGTTATTGAGTGTGTGGTGGGATGTGCAGAGAATAATTCACTGGAAGGTCCTGCCACTCAACCAAACCATCAATGCTGCCTTCTACTGTCTACAGTTAGACAGGCTGTATTCAAATTTCGTAGCAAAGCGGCCAGGTCTCATCAACCGTCGCGGTGTTATCCTTCATCACAATAACGCCAGGCCACATGCTGCTGTCATCACTCGCCAAAAGTTACTGGGATTGGTTAGGAGGTTTTACCCCACCATCCCTATTCTCCTGACTTGTCACCAACTGACTATGATCTACCTATTTCGTGCGTTGAGCAATTACTTCAGTTAGAAAATCTTTGATGATCTTGATGCTGTGAAATCTACAATCCAAGATTTTTTGACTCGAAACCGCCGGAATTTTACCGCCGTGGGATCCATCTCCTACGAGGAAGGTGGCAAGAGGTCATAGATAGCAATGGGAATTATGCACAATAACAGGTACTGTTCATTTTGCGTTTATTTGCACTTCTTTATGGGTAAAAAAACCGGTTAGAACTTTTGCACTCACCGAATATATATATATAAGTTATGGAACTCACAGAATGGTCTTTCTAAAATCGCATGCAAGTTACAAAATTCTGAGATTAAATATTTTTTAATTTAAAAAATGCATGAAATAATTGAAAAAAGGCTTGTTTAAAATGTAACATGAGAAATGTTTTGAAAGCAATAGTTTTCTTTACATAGAATGTATATACTGTTTAATCCCTCAACCGACATTTGAATTTTTTAAGTAAAAATAATTAATTAATTAATTAAAAAATAAATAAAATAAATAAAGCATCTCTTGTCATGTACTTTTAAAAATGTAAAAGTTCTTTTAAATGTTGCCATTAAACCAGAAAAATTATAAATTTACATTAAAAAGTTATAATTAAAAACGCCTCTAAAAGTTTTTTTTTTTTTTTTTTTTTCAAAAATTTAATTATGGATTTTAATCTAAATTGAATTTAAGATTTTTAATATTTCTTTCAAACATGTAGTTAAACGCATTAATATTTTGTTGTTGTTGTTGTTGTTGTTGCTTAAATTAATAACACAGTTTAAAACTTTTTCATGACATTTCTGTAAATCCATTCAAATGAGGGTTTTTTTCTTTCTTTTTTCCTTTTAAAAGAAAAAAAAAGAGCAATCGTATGTTTATAAAACGACAGAATATCATCTCTAATTAAACAATAAACTCCAGTATGGGAAAAACTTGTAATTAAATTAATGAAATGCACAATTGACGATTACGAATTGAAATTTACAAAGACCTTACGTACTTTTATTGAGAATTTCCATGACAAAATGCAGAACAAGTGATTAAATAACTATATTTATTGTAACTCCATTGATTGAGAAAGTTTTGAATATGTTGTATTACTATTAGAAAATTCTTACTGAATGGATGGTACTGTATAGAAATAATAATATGTTGGATGTTTTGTAGATTTTCTTTAAATCATAGTCACTTTTATGAACTTTACCATTAATCCAGTTACAAAACAGTTACTGAAATAAGTGCTGCAAACAATGTGAGACGTCCATCATTTGTCTTGATCTCTGATTCGACAACTAAAATAACGATTTTATGCCCTGCAATTAGTGGAATTATAGATTAACTCTGACAAAAGAAGATTACTTTCCCACAAACATTGAAAGAGGTGGCAGGAGAGGTCACACAAATTCAAGGCATTTTAATATAAAACATAAATTTCATCAATCTATAAACAAATGATAACATGAGATTGAATGCAATTATCCTTATTTTAATCAAATCATGCATGAACTGCA
Source organism: Salticus scenicus (assembly GCA_963930645.1). Classification (NCBI taxonomy): domain Eukaryota; kingdom Metazoa; phylum Arthropoda; class Arachnida; order Araneae; family Salticidae; genus Salticus; species Salticus scenicus. Next base: position 368,620,277 of record OZ005649.1, on the reverse strand, counting down.
ACTTTTTCTATATATTGAATTTTTATCCCGCATTATATATTGCACTAAAATTTTCTACATCCAATGATTATAAAAAGAAAACTAGAGTTAGTTTTAATTTTCATTATAATTTTCGTTTTCATTATCATCGAATTGAACATAGTAGCATAAAAATTCTCTACTTTTGTTTAATTTACAACTTATTTTTTAACTCATCACTATGTCCTAAAAATGGTACCTTTATACTTTAGATGTAACAAATCTCCTTGATAAATGGATTTCGAAATAACGAGATTTTTACAATTTCGTGTGTAGCAAAAGCAATACAAGTATTCATTCAGTGTTATCGATTTTTTAGCATTTATTACAAATCAGAGTTATAAGAATTTAGAAGCTATAAGAAAATTAATTTGAAATAACTTAGGATTTCACTCTTATAATGACTATTTAGATGATTTTGTTCTCTGAAAAAAACATGTAATGCCATTTATGGGATTGAAATTATTGGAGTTTCTTCAATTTTATACTGAAAGGTATTATTAAATGTGATACAACTAAGCAAAAAAATACATATTTAAAAAATATCGAGCTATGCCACTTTTAAAATGAACGACACATTTATGCAATTGCACTTTTGCTTTCGAGTAACGCATTTTGAGGTGAGAAGTCACTGACTGTGACCTCTCAAAAGCCGATATGTACTAATACTTTCAGCAAGTTATAAAGTGTTTGTGGTCCACCTGGACCCCGGGTCATAGTAATAGGGTTAAACAGTGAAATTTATTGATAATTTAAAATTATCCTTTCTGAAAGTAAAATACCATTCCTTAAAATATCTGAAGACAAATACAAATATTTTATAGCAAACGATAATTCTCTTAAATAACAAACATTTGATGTAACAGTTCTAAATAAATTTGAAAGAGGTAATTTAATTTATATAAATGAATATTTCATATTATGAAGATTATTTATAATAGCTTTTCTATTTAAGTTTTTCACTTATAAAAAAAAAACGTATTTGTCGTAAAATTATATTCACGTTGATTTAATTTTAGATTTAATTTTAGATTTTATTTTTTAAATGGGTTATTAATCACTCAATGCATGTTTTCATACAGTTTTGTTCATATTTTTATTTATTTAATTATTTTCACTAAGCTACCGCAAACATCGTTTCATTTTTAAAGCTTCTGACTTTTAAGTTTGAAAGCCGGTTTACTTTTATTTATTGCACTTTGGAAGCACAAGGATTGTGCACTCAGAGCTTTGCACATCCAGTTTATGCAGATTTTTCAAATAAAATGCAAATTAGGCGCATTTGTTTACCTAAGCTGTTCTAGGATTTTATTTCGACCTGCATTACATTCTTACAAATATATTCATGTTACTTTTCTAGATATATTTGAAGACACATGATCTGACACGAGCAATAAAATAGCAAAATTCCTTTAAAATTAAAGAAAACTTCTTTCTTCACCCATTAGAGTAATACACGTATTGTAACATTAATTTAAAAAACTTGTTATTTTTCATTTGTTAAGAAAAATAAATAAATAAAGCACGAAAGTTAAATAATCTTTAAAACTGGAATGTCACATGATGTTTAAGTGAAAAAACCCTTTTGGTTTCAGATACACTACGTTCGCATTTCTTGAAATGTTTCTGCTATATAAGGTATGTAAAGCCATTTAAAAAAAACCTTCTGTTTGATAAAATACTTTCAAATATCACATTTGAAGAACCAAAAATATATTTAAAATATTAATAAATCGTACAAAATTATTATATTACGGCTTGCGTGTGAGATTTCACAAAAGGGTGCAGCAATTTTTTTTGCAAAAGAAAATATGTATAACATTAAATGAAATGAGCATTAATTAAGCAAAAATTCCAATATTTTAATATATGTATGGGCTTAATAAACTATTTAAGCTTTGAAATGATGGTTAATGTAATTGATGCGTAATATTAGTTTAAATTAATATCACCGTATTTCTTTTTTCTTTGAGTAAAATTATTAATGCAGGTGTTTATGGTAATAGTTAAATTATTGTATTTAACTGAAATTATTTCTAATGAGTATCATCAAATGATATGAAATGTTGCTTGACACAATTTTTTATAACCTTAACCCTTTGCCGGACCTAACACTCTAAAATGTTCTAAACAGTGTTCCCAAATTTAGAGAACCTTTTATTCAACTATCGCAAATAATTTAATGAGTGGTATTTGATATACGTAATGGACGAATAAACTGCAAAGTGATTAGAAAAACGTTACAGTTAAAACTTATCCGCGGATATTGAATAAAAAAGCCCCTAAAATTGGCAACGTTGACCAGAGATGTGAAATTAAATAGCAACGGCAAAGGATTAAAACTACTCAACTTGTAAATAGTCTCAAATCACATTTTGAACGAAATACCAATTTCTGTACGTTATAGTCATGTATAGATACTATGTTAATTAATTAAATATTTAGCGATTTTTTCGTCGGAGCTTAATTTTTTTGTTTTGCAGTGGTCTTCATTTATTGTAGTTTATTAATTATTCATTATTGTCTTCATTTTGACTTTTTATTTTGATTCCATGTGCAGATGTTTTGGGAAGGGTTGAGTGCCCGGAAAACTTGTGTGACCCGGTCCAAGGAGGCTTCTGCTCCTTTTTCTTCTTCTGGTTCATACTATTATTTTTTCTGTTATTCTTTGATCATATTTGCTATGTATGACCTCATCTATCAATTTTTCAGGAAGAAAAATAATTCATACTAATTTTTTAAATACCTTTTGCATCTTATAAGGCTTCATTTCTCTCTCTCTATATATATATATATATTCATTATCCTCCCATTATCCTTCCATTTTCATTCTTCTTTCCAGATTTTTGGTCATTACAATGACGAATTATTATTATTATTATTATTATTATTATTATTAAAAGTATATTGTACTGTTTAAATTTTACCAAATTCTTGGCTTTTTAAAATATCTATTTATCACATTATAATTTCATGTCGATGCAACGGAAATCAATTTCTAATTATTCGTTGTTTATTACTCTTTTAAATATAATATCATTCTTTTAATTTAAATTTAAAATACATCTGATTCTTTTAAATTAAACATATTTCGCTAGTTTTGAAATATAAAGTATTTAAATTTAAAACATTTTCACAATATGAAATTTTACTTATTTAATTTGCCTAATAATTATATTATTTCACTAAGATTTTTAAACCATTCTTGAAAATGCCTTAAACGTTATGCGGATATAAGTAACAAATCAAATTGTTATAAGATATAAATATAGTTAAAAGGCTTCGTTAGAACCGTCTTTTAAATATAACACCGTTCATTATTATTGTTATTATTATTTAATAATTAATATAAAGTTTTAATGCTTTAATTTATCTAACAATTGTATAAGTTGATAGAGAATTTAATACCAATACTAAACTTTAAAAAGTACTATAAGTTATGCGCAGTGGGTCGTAATGCCCACCCCTTTTTTCGGGACACTTTTAGGGATGAGAAATTAACGACTATTTTGCTACCACTAGTTATATGCAATAATCTCAATCCTATTTAATCACAGCATATTACTATAAAAAACACCATAAGGATTTCTGTGTAAAAATATTCGTAGCAAAGAAAAAGGTGAAAATTTCTGATTTTTGAATGTGTCCGGAAAAACAGGCGGGAATACGACCTCTGATTATGCGGATATCGGTAACAAAACAAGTTATTAGACGATAAAATATCGGAAAAGTGTTCGTTAAAACAGTCTTTCAAATATTACACTGTTCATTTTTTTTTTTTTTTTTTTTTTTTTTTATCATTAATAGTGTGACTGTTAATCACATAGCATAATTCTGAGAAAGTAAACAAAATCCATAAAATATTAATATTTCAAATATTTTTCTCAAGATAAAATTTTACTCATTTAATTTACCTAACAATTGTATTAATTATCCGAATTTTATCACTACACTTGAAAATATCATTAAATTTATGCGGATATAAGTAACAAAGGAAACTTTTAGAATATAATAAGTAGGAAAAGTCTTCGTTACCATCGATTTTCGAAGATCTTCAAGTTTCACTTAAATAGCTTACAGCGTTCAACATGTGGGTGGGTACATGTAGGTGTGAGTGGATTGCTTTCTCCGGAACGAATTTTTCTGTAATATATAACTGAATCGTGTAAATAAAAGTATGCAATGAGTTTAAGTTATGAAAGTTAAAGATCAGATATTGGATATATACGGGCGAAATAAATTTATTCAGAATTATTTTCAAACTTTCTTTTGTTTATAAAAGCTAGAAAATTTTAATTTTATATAAAACTTGCAAATTTCCATTCAAAATCTTTTTAAATATTTCGTATCATTAAGTGATCTTTATCTTGCATTTTAACTGTATTAATATTATAAAAAAGTGAAGTTTGTTTGTATAAATCGGGTAATTTCCAGAACTACTGAAGTAAATTAAAAAGAAAAAAAAAATCTAAATAAAAGCTACACTATCTGTGAGTGGTATAAACCATAATTGATTTTAATAAAAAATAATTTTTAGTTTGGAATTTTCATAAAAACCTGACAAAAGCCATAAAATAATTAAATATTAAAAATCAAACTTGTGCCAGTATAAAACAGTTTCCACGTTCATTATTTATTTATTATTTTTTTTTTTTTTCATTTATTTATTTATTGACATGAAGAGAAATACACTTACTCGTGAAAAACAAAACTGATATAAAGCTTTGTCAAAAATTAAACATACACGGTGAAATTGAGACCATTACAGTTTAAAAAATATTATTTTAACGATATAATTCGTTAAAAAAATATTCGTTGATATTTTAAGTATTAACGTTTAAACGCACACGTGATTATAAACAAGACTGTGAATATTTATAGGTGAAAGCATATTTGAATATATTCCATTTTTCCTGTTTGACTCTCAAGCAAATTTATATCATTTAATTCCTGTTTACATGATATCTTTTTAATTAATGACATCTTTTATATCTTAACAACAATTTAAAAAAAAGTTTTAATGTTTAAAATGCCCCGAGAAATTATTTTCATTATTTTTAATATTATTAAAACTATTAAAATACTTTATATGTATTATAGTCATTTTAAATACTTTTAGGTTTTTCTACGGTTTAGCTAAATATTTTGATAACAATTCGATGATTAATCCCAAGGGCCGAGAAAGAAAACCGCCAAATCGCTAACTGGTGGTTTTGAAATAGTATCAGATGTTTCCTTTTAAATTATCTTTCCGAATTACTTTTTCCGAATTACTTTTCGAATTTCTGTTCCATTCCTTCATCCAAATCAAATGAAGGATAAAAAAAATGTTTTCTTTGTATGAATACATTATTATAGATATGACATTAGTTGTGCAACATTGTAACTATGACGTTAGCATTATAACTGGGAAATTTGGGCTTTTATTAATAATATAATTAAAATATTATTAACATAGGAAATAAACATTTATTCCGTGACTTAGACACCCACTATGAATTGATTTTACAAAATTCTCCCTTTCCAAGGTATGAGGGGAAGGGGGACAGAACGTGATTTCACAAAACCCTTCATATTTAAAAAAAAAAAAAAAAAAAAAAAAAAAAAAAAACTGACATGTGTAGGAATTTTTTTTTTTTAAGATAGCAAGCATAAATCTAAAATCCAATTTCAAGAAATCTAAAAATTCAGTCCACAAAGGAAATGGATCTGTTTTCACATGAGTAAAACGTGATTTGACATAACCCTTCATATTTCAAAAAAGAAAAAAAAAAAAAAGAAAAGTCAGAACATTTTTTTCTTTAAAATCTAATAAACACATACATCTAAAAACCAATTTAAAAATTTTCTTCCTCCGTCCAGAGGAAGAGGGAGTCAAACACAAATGTAACTCTCATCCAAAATACCTTAGGAAGGTGCTTTTTTTCGTGTGTGGGTTGTTTCTCATATCTGTAAATTGATTGCACTTAATTTCATGGCTGTAAAATTAAGGCGAAAGAGAGTGAATTGAGAACCGGGACATGACATAGTGCAGACGGAATAGACGCTGTCGTAGACACTAGAGACCCAACCAAGTTTCGTGTGTTAATATGTTTATTTCTCACGTGCGCGCTCACGTAATGCGCTACCGCAGACAGTGGAGAGTTGTACTCAGGATGGGTGGACGAAAAAACCGATTTGTAGACAGTAAAAACCCAAAATCATAGTAAGAAATAATATATTATATTTAAAGAATAAGAAAGACTCGCTGTAATGTTAAAAGCTGAGAAAGGTTCTTATTCCTCATTCTTCATTATTAATTCTTCATTGTTTTTTACTAGAAAAGATGTTTATGCTTAAACAATGTAATAAATCTTAATATTCACTTAAATTAACTAATATATCTGTTACATAAAATAATTTCATCGAGCTTTCGGAGTGCATAAGGAGGCTCTAAAAATTTTATATAGCACAAAAAGAAGTTGGCTATGTGACCCGCTGGTACTAAATGAAAGAAAAAAAAAAAAATCCTTCGAATGTAAATGTCGTAAGAATGATAACTACAGGGTGGTTATAATGAAACAAACAGCATCCTGCTACTACGAGTTGAGGGCGATTTGTCACAAAATTTGGTGTGGGGACGACTCATAAGATGCGCTGACGGTATCAAAAATTCTTTCTGTTCAAAAAATGTCCACCATATGGTGCATATGGCAGAAAAATTGTAAATTTTACAAATGGAGTGTCCCGCGAAAATTAAAACTTAATCAGTAACCGCTATTTTGGCTACATGAGGCTGTTTATAGCGGAAGTTAAATTATATATACCCTGTGTGTATTCAAAAGGTTTTTTTTTTTTTCAATTTTTTCATTCAGTCTTTTAGAAAACATTTGTCCGTAAATAAAAAAGAGAAATATATAAATTATTATTACTTTTCTAATCCTTTAAAAACGCATGTTTTGCTTTATAAATTCGATTGAGTTATCGGTTATGATACTGGTAATTTTTAAATATTGTAGAGTGCAATGATTTATTTTTTTTAGCTATATAAATATTATAAACTATATATTATAAACTATATAAGAAAATTATTGCTATAAGTTATGATCAGCTTAAAAACATGATATTAAGGCCGTTAATATCATGTTTTTAAGCTGATCATAACTTATAGCAATAATTTTCTAAAAAAAATCACCATTTTTTTCAACTCCATTTTATTTAATTCAGTAATTCTTTCTTTCTCCCCCCCCCCCTTTTTTAACTCTTATGTTTTAACGTTTGTTAACGTAAAAAAAATTCTACTCTATTGAGAATATTAAAGTTTAAATGTATTATTATTATTATTAGCAATATATTCTTTGCTTATAGATTAAAGAAAAACAAGAGTATTTTTGTCACATACTTTTTCAAATTTGATTACTACTAATAAATTATTTATTTATTTATTTATTGGGAGAGAAAAGAGGGGATGTCAATGGCTTTTAATTTATTTATAAACATAATACGATAATGAACATACCTACGTTTATTGACTGATCACTAAAGATTAAACTACGAATTCGTCTGATATTTTTATTCAGTCTGTGAGAAATAGGATCATTAGACACATCTTTAGCACCATTAAATATTAACAAGTGAAATATTGCCTAATGTTAAAAGATCGATATTGAAGATTGCGAAATTTTGATTTCGTAATTTTCTCGAGTTAAAAAAAGATTTATTCTCTTTGAAAAACAGTTTCCTTTTCTTTTACTGTATCGGATCATTTTTTATGCATGTGTTATGAAGAAAACTTTACTTTTTCAGAATGGCAGCTGTTGGTAGATGACGATGCTTCTTCCGGGAAATCTCCAGGAAATTCTCCTCGAAATAGTTTCAGCTCTACCGGATCTGTTGCATCTCAAGCGTCCAGTAGTAAAGATAACAGGTATAGCGCTTTATTTATTCCATTGTTCCCTCAATATTTCTTTCGTTTTTTTTTTTATTTTATTTTATTTTTGTAGGTAAAATAAACAATAAACTTATGATATTTTAATGATAAGTTTAGTTATTTTAAACCAATGTTTTAAAATATTGGCTTTTTTTTTTTTTTTTTTTTTTTGGGTGTGTGTGTGTGTGGAAGAATCACACTTTTTAAAAAATATTATTTCTTTCGGATAACGTTCAAAAAGTTAAAAAGTAATCTGGCGTGTCACTCACACGACTTTCTCTTACATGGTTTTCTTTTACCCTGAAATTTAACACTATAAATACAGATTAGATATTAAGGGGTACGATAACGAACTATTATGCAAACCTATATTAAAACAATTCAAATTAGGCTTCGGAACAGTTTTATTTCACAAATAATTCTATGTAAGAGGAGCTACCACTCTCTCAAACCCCCGTTTCATTACTGTACCCATATATATATATATATATATATATAATTCAAATCTGTTATTAAATTCATTTAAAATTATTCAGAGAACGTTCATACGCAATATTCTTTAAAACTTGTCAGTCTTGATTAAACTTTTCTAGTAACAAACGTATTGACTTCAAAAAAAACATTTGGATCGCCTGAAATTATTTGTTTTTAATTTACTCTAACAAATACAGACAAAGATCGAACGTTAAATTCTTGACTTCGAAATTCAGGAAGACTCAAAAAGTGTTACTATACAAAAAGCCAAGTGTTGAATATTTAGCTTAAAAAATGCCTTATTTACCATATGGCCATGAGGAATTAATTTCAATTCCTGAGCAGCTTTCCTGGACATGGTAAAACATTATAGTTAAGCACTTCCATTATTATCAAAGAAGAATATTATGGCTTAAATATTGACAGCACTGTATAACTTCTGAAAGTTATGTACACATCACATGGTGCACATAATTGTAATCCTATATTAATAACACACGGCACGACCTGAAGTACACTTCCATCAATTTTCAAGTATTGTCACACTATAATCTAGTTATTTTGTATAGCCTTGTAAACGAACAGCGAATTATTTCCATACCATATTTTACATGAAACATGGTTTTACGTATATAAAAAATATGTATTCGCTTCATTTAGTTTAGTGCAGTCTATAGATGTTAAACTCTACTTACCTGCAATTTTTCTTATAGACATAATATATTTGAATTCTCTTGGGTGTCCCTGTTCACGAACCCGTCGCTTCATCTCAACGAAAATCTTAGTGTAGCATCCCTATATCATACACATTTAGAATACTAAGTTTGGACTTTTTGATATTATTTGTTCTTGAGATGTACTGATAACAGACAGACACAAAGACAGACCAACCGCTAAAAGCATGATTTTTCGATTCATGTGACCTCAAAACAAGTAAAAATAACAAAAATTCAATTTTGAAAATCTGACCCAAAAACAATACTTTCTCTGCCTCATGGGTAAGAGAAAATAAAAATTAAACAATAATATTTTGGTGTATAAACTATACCATTTCCATTACCCACTACCTACACATATTTGTGGAAATAGGGTGCGTTTAGTTTGGCCAATGTATGATAAACCAGTTCTATAGATGTCCTTAAATGCCAGTTTTAAATTCCGCATTAAAGAACATATTTATTACGTCCGTAAGCAAGAAACCAATGAATTGTCTATTTCTAAGCATTGTTGGGAGGAAAACCATTATTTTAAATTTGACTCAGCGAAAATAATTTGCAGGAATAAATCCCCTCATGAACTCGATTTCTTTGAAGCTTTTTATATTTATAAAAATCTTAAAAGTGTTGTTAATTGTGATTTCGCTATACTCCGTTTGTCTGATTGTTGGAAATTTTACATTCAGTCCACATTTTCTTAATTTCTTCCACATTTTTCACAACTAGTGTTTCATAATTTTCTATTGGCCAATCACCCACATTCCGCGAAATTATATTGGCTGATCATCCTGAGCTGAATCTGATCCCTTTCCTAAATATAAGAGCACTTCTATCTCATTTTTTTGTGAACCTCACCTTAGTTGAAGAATCCCGACTTGTTTGATCCTGCAACACATCTTTCGACTTCTACATATTCAGGTGGAAGTAAACGGTGGTTTCGATCACTGCAGGCACTCCCAAAGCTCCCGTGATGATGATGATGATGCTATGAACTGAAGATGGTACGCTAAATTCTACCGAAACAGTCGTCTGCTTTCCTATTATTTCTTTTTGACATTCTAGACGTTGTTGTTTGTCTTGATTTTATGATCCCACGCCGTCTTCCATAAATATTATAGTAATTGATAATATTTTTCGCATGTCTGATATGAATGTCAGCTCTTTTCAATTTTACCAAGTGGTGCCTGTTCATTGTACGGTGTGTAGAATTATAATTAATATTATTGAAATAAATAAATAAATAAATAAATTAAAATTAAATTAAAAAATAAAATAAAAGCATAGTTAATCTTTAAGTTTTAGAATTTTCTTTTTTCCTTTTTTTTTTCTTTTTCTTTATTAGATTTTTAATATTTAACTCAATGTTATGGAAAAACTGCATAAAAATATCTGAAAAGTTTTTATAAATTCTACAATATTACTTCCAATGAAGTATCAAAGTTCTTATGTGTGATATTTCTATGGGTGTGACAAATGTTTAGAGCAGCTCTAGATCAAGACCTAATGCATAAATATTACTAAAAATTATGCACCTTGGTATTAGTTGCACCTTGATGGGTGTCTATAAAATTTCGGTGCATGTCACTCAAGGGGTAGATAAATACCGTGAAATGTAGCTAAATATCATATATAAAACATTTTGATAAACTGTATATTTCCAAGGTTTTGAGAAATCTAATTATATTAAAGATTAGGGGGAACAATTCATGTTTCTAACGTTTTAGCTCAGTTCTTTAAAAGTAAATCCATTAGCATGTAAAAGCTTATTTAGTTCAAGACACAAAGCCTTTTCAAAGGAATGTCACATTACTGGAGACTCTAAAATCACACTTGCTTGCACGTTCTCATTAATTAAGTTCACTTAAGCTATTTTTGTATTTTCTTTGTTGCGAAAACACTGCATTTTGAGATATTTATGAAACTCTATTAATTAGAGTTACGTTTTAAATCTGTCATTGTTTTGACCGGTAAATCACGTTAGATTCATGTAATATAATTTTTGTTAGCTGTTAAAACAAGATTTAATTATATTATCGTATTTTTAATATCCCCATGAATAACTTTTGTGTGAATAAGAATTAACCTGAGACTTGTTTCATATCTTTTAAATGTGAAATATGTTTTCATCATTTAGAAATTCGTTTCTTTAAATAAATAAATTCTAGTTTATCGGCAATTTAAATGATTTTCTGTGTTTCTAATTACAATTTTTCAACCAGGCCATTTTTCATGTTCATTGTAAAAATCTTTAAAAGTTCTATCAAAACAGCAGCTTTCTTTCTTTCTTTCTTTCTTTTTTTTTTTTTTTTTTACTATAATTAAATTATAAAGGCATTCCATGAATCTCTAAAAACAATTTCGGCATAAACAACAGAAAATTTCTGAAACAGTAGATTTCAATAAACATGTACACTAACTCTAAAAAAACCACCAACCTTAAATTTAATTAAATATTATTTTTCCATAAAATCAGTAATTTTTAGATGGAAGTAGTTTACAAATTATGAAATATCAACACATGGCTAAACTTGAATTTAATTAAATATTATTTTCTTTAAAATCTCTGTTATTTCTTAGGCTGTGACCCCATAATCACTATTTTTAGCCTCTCTCTCTCTCTCTCTCTCTCTCTCTCTCTCTTTCTCTCTCTCTCTTTTTTTTTTTTTTTTAAAGGCTTTGTTATAAGTCTAATCTGAAAAAGAAAAAAAAAAAGTCTAACTTATTATGAAAAAACAAGTTAGAAGTTGGTAGGTTAACAGCAAATTTTAAAATATAAATTTAAAAAAGCTTGAAAAAATATTTTAATAAATGTTAAAAATCACGTAGTCTAACCGTAGACTGTCGATCTGAATACCAACACACACTATGACCAAATCAATGCACACTGTCCGAAAATTTTAAACACCTTCGAAATTTTTTTCTGGCCACGGCCTTGTCCGCACGCGAGTTTTGTAAACGATAAAAAAAAAAAAAAAAAAAAAAAAAAACGTAAATAATATGGAATAGATGGCATTTCGTATTACTCGAATCGATATCTTTCAAAATAAATCAACCCCAACCACCTGTTGCTAGAAATAAGTTTATGTGAATCAGATTACTAACTTACGCAACTCCCCTATCGGGAATGACACTAGGTTTTCATTCATTTTACTGCTTCACAAATAAATTTATTTCCTTTCATATCGGAAAAAAATAAACGTACACACACACATATACTATATATATATTTTGCATCAAATTATTTTTATTTTTAATAATTTAAATGTCAAAATAGAGATTTTATTTAAAAACCAGTTATCTGATTGAACTAAAAGATACAACGCTGGCTAGATTTTGCCCAGATTAATAATTGTACCAATTTTCTGAGCGATCGGTTGAACAGTGTAGATTTTTATAGCAATATATCTGTCCTGTCGAAAGTAAAACACTACAAGTGATGACGGCATCAATGTCTGACTGAAAGCAATAATCCTGTCGTACTAAAAAAAAAAGTATATATATGAAAGAAATAAAAGAAACAAAATGTATTTTCTAAGATGTCGTCAGTAAAGTTTTAAATTGACTTTCTTTTGAAATTTAAGTTTATAATTTTTTGGCATGAAAATTATTTGCGCTATTCGTGGAAATTAATATTGAATATAATTTATCTCAATATGTACAGGAAAACGTAGAACAAATTTTTATCAATGCCAAGACATAAAAGTTTTTTATGTACTCTAAAGGCTATGCTATCTATGACTGAACAGCGATTATTATTATTATTATTATTATTATTTAATTGCCTTTATTTCTTGAAAAAGAATATATGATTTTGAAACATAAATATTTTAAAATCATTTGAAGAAATCAGAGAACTTTTGAGCAAAGTTAATCTATATCGTTTTACTTGAGAAAATCTATTCAGCATATTTTATCTAAGTGCATGGAAGATATATCCGAAAAGAATTTGTTTATTTAAAGAAGAAATTTAGAGGAAAGTAAGTGAATATATATACCGCTTTCATCTAGAACGAATAAGTAGCCATTTTCTAAATCTCTAAACTAGGAATCTAGATTTCCAAGTCACGCGTATAAGGTAAACAAATAACCTGGATAGACGAAGTGATCGAGAATTTCTAGTCCACACTTTTCTAGATGTGAAACAATATTATGAATATTATAAATCGTTCGTATTGCGAGAAGTTCTCACTGATTTCCTAGAATTGGGCTATAAAACAAATTATAGTTACTAAAACTCGTCTCTTGTGTTCGCGTTTATTTGCAGAGATTTTTAAATGAGATTGGCCACAACAATATTGGGAAAATGTCTAGAATTCTAATAGGGGTTTTTAGAACTCGCTATCAAAAGGAACTAGAATTTATAAGGATGATATGGAATTATTTTTACTAGAGCCGCAATTTAGATTCTAGTTGTCAGTAACATAATTTTTTCTCAGCTTATAGAATACCATATTACTTACAAACTTTGAATAAACACCATAAAATGCAATAAACTCGCAACGATTGTTTCGGGTCGAAAAAACACACGACCCTTCATCAGGCGAATAAAGTAAGCACGAGTGTTGCAGTCAAAGTTTGACTGAAGCACGTAATAATTCTCCAAGTAATATTTTTACAACACCAGTTTTGTGGTGCTTTTTAATTAAATATAGAATACCATTTCCATTTGAATTCACTGTAATAAACTAAAATATTGTGAATTGTTGTGGATTCGACTATTGCAAACTTCAAGTGTTTTGATTCTTTTCATGTTACGAAAAATAAAGTAGGCATGCAAAATTTTTAGTTAATGGGTAAAAACTGCTATTTTCGTGTAATATATGGGACAAAACGGATATTATGGAATAGTTATGAAGGGAAATTTGAAATACGCATTTCTTTGAAAGATGATATGGAATAAGGTAGTATTTTTACAGAAAATCATGAATAATTGCAATATAAACATTTTGTTTTGAAATCATTATTTAAAATAAACAGGATTGGGAAAATTATCAAAATTCAAGTTTTACAAAAATTGCAAATAAGAGGAAATAGTTGGCATTCCACATTACCAGAATCGCCATCTTTGAGAATTAATCAACATGTTCTACCCGTCAGTAGAAATAAGTTCATGGGAATCAAACTACTAACTAACTCAACTTACCGGAAATGACATTAAGTCCGGTTTCCACTACAGCTCTTTCGGCGGCTTCTATTCAGAATCCTTTGATGTGGTCACCCGAGCTCAAAACCCTCGAACGGGGATGGGAATCCCTAGTTCTAAACCCCTGCTGAGGTAATTGAGGGGCCGGAGGCAGATATCTTTGTCAATTTTGCATGCTTTCCTTTGAGGTAACTGCGCAATCTGATAAAAAAGGGCTGCAACTGATGACAAGACATTTGGCTCTTTGTGTCGGAAGCGTGATTAATGACTTTTTGAACCTTGGTCTAGAGCTCTAGTGGAAACCGGCCTTTTCACTCACTTTACTGTTTAGTAAATAGATTATAAAATCCGTAATAGTTACTTCAAAAAAAAAAAAAAAGACTCCGAATCTCGATAAACCAAAGAAGTTGTATGACACAAAATCTGCTTTTCTCAGTGACACAAAATGAACTACCGTTTATATTTGAGGCCCAGCAAAGACATTTGACGGGCTGTTGTAGAACCATACAGGTGAAATAAGACAGTATTCCATTTTATCCGACTATTTCATATTCCCCACCGTTCCTCTTAATAGAAAGTCACAAACTCACAGCTTTAAGGAAAAGGCTATTAAATGCACCAGCTAACAATAAGTACTATTTGGAAACTTTCGAATTTAGACATTTTGTTAAATATCTAGAAAAGTTCGTTTGGAATCATCTTGAAACTTTGGTAGCGTAAAGAACACGTTATATCTGGTATATTTCAGCAAAAGTCCTGAAAAAAAAAAAAAAAAAAAAAAAAAAAAAAATAGGGACCAGTAAAAAATTAAAGAAAAATCAAAATGTTTTGGATCACTGTGTAAAAAGTAATGCTTGGAATTCATTTCGGCTGCAGCATGTGATTAAGAGGAATCTTCTCACTATCTATATAAATTAAAAAAAAAAAAAAAAAAAAAAAAAATTGGACAAATCAAAAAAATTTTGATTTTTCTTTAATTTTATACTGGTCCCCTTTTCTTTTTCAGAACACAACTTCAAGCATATTTTTTTTTAATTAATTAATAATCTGCCTTTTTACTATTATTATTTCAAAATTTTACCTTCATTAGAAAAGCATACTAAATTTTATGTAGGACTTCTTTTTAAATGATATAGGTTTTAGATAATGATATATCGCTTGATGAAATGAAAGTACAATGTTCTCTAGCAAAATAATTTAAAAGTAATTTTTTATTATTATTTTTTTATTTATTTTTTATTTATTTATTTATTTTTGATGAATTGTGTTACAATTTTGCATGATGAAAAACATGATTTTAAATATAATTAAAAAAAATAATTAATTTATCTTATTTACAATATCGGCATATATATTCTACAGATATTCAAAATTTTGAATGAATTAAATCTACGTACAAACATCTTTGTGCAATACTATAAGTTTAGACGCTGTTTATTTTCTTTGCTCATTTTTTAAGCCATGACGAAATTATCTTAGACAATAAATATACTTGAAAAACTATATTCGTAAACCGTGCTGTTTCAGATTGTCTAGACATAGTATAATCAAATTTGTCCTCCTTCTTTATTTTCTTTTATATTTATCATAAACTATATTTTGAGACAAATTTATGTCAAGTATACTTTAATGCATTTTAAGGTTACATCAAGGTAGAACAATGAAAATAAAAACTTTAAAAGGACATCATAAATTCCAAAGACACGGCAATGATCCTTTATTTAAAACATTTAAGGTGACTTTTCACCTTTGACTTGGCACCTCTGAAGGTCTTATATATAAGCTTATATTTCTGTTTGATATTTATGAATTGAACGGCTTGTTCAATAAAATATATATTCAGCCAAAAATTCTCATGATTTTTTATAGATTTTTTTAGAAAATTGAAATCTTTAACACGTTAATCGCCATGTCAGTCATATGTGCCTGACGCATTTTTAACACGCATTTTTAACTAGGAAATAACCCTAAAAGGAATATGATATACGCCGAGTAATTATTAACACGTTAATCGCCATGTCAGTCATATGTGCCTGACGCATTTTTAACACGCATTTTTAACTAAATTGTCTAATAAAGTTACCATGGCCCATGTGAAAATTTTTCTGATATTATCGTGGCGATTAACGTGTTACATTGCGTTTTCCCAGTTTGCATTTTTTCATGAATTCATGATACTCAAAATGCTAAAACTTCTACAGAATTTCTCTATATATTAAAAAAAAGTTACAGTCACTGGCGTCAATTTTTTTTTTTCTGCGACAGCAGACAAAAATGCGGAGGGCAGGGGCCTTTGCGTCATGAGAGGTATCAGTGTGTTCCGAATACTCCAAGGTAAACATTTCAGCTGCTTAGAAATTTCTATCATTTTAATTAAATAAGTTATTAACAAAAAACGACAACTTACGTGCTTGGCGCTTTACAGACTAGGGTACCGCGGCCCGAAACCATTGATGTAAAAAATAAATCTCAACTTTTTCTCTCTTCTTTTAGAAGATTAATTTTCTTACACGGGAAAACTAAAATACGATCCATGGTTGTAGGTAGGTTGTGTTTCACGTCGCACCATTATTGCGCTATAGATAATTGGCGATGGTCTGGAATGCATCCCTACGGATGTTCCGGAGACATGCCACCACAATTTTGGTCCTACACGAAGGGGATGGTCCCCCACTTCAGTGGCCCCCAGAGGTATAATTTTGATGGGAACATAGAGGATATTGCGGCCACGACATGTTTTACGTGCACCAGCCACCATTAGAATACACGACGGTCTTATGTCGCCTCGAGAACCAAACGCGCAATCTTCTAATATCGAAGGGGTACAGCGGTCAGGATCTAAGGTTATAAAAAATAAATAAAAAGGAGCATATACTAAAGCTGTAATACAAAATGGTCTAGATATTATGAATTTCTTTCTATTAAAATGTATATAAATATCATATGTTTCAATTTGATATTAAATATGAGGATTTCCATAATAATTTTCCTTTTTTGTCTTGTAATATGCTCTATTAATATTCCTTTTCAGTGAAAGAAAACAGCGAATAGCCGGGCAGAGCTCTGCATGTGTTAATTAAGTAAAGTGAGTCGGGGGTTAGTGAGCGGAGCGAGCAGGACGCAGAGCCCCCTAGTTATTTAAAAAGATACATAATATATTCTTTAGGATGTCTTACAGAATCCACTTAAAAGAATTAAGAATGGATTTTGCAATATATTTATAAGAAAAAATATTAAAAATAAAAATATATCAAAAACCATGCTCCTTTTTTTTTCTTCAAATTTTTAGGTACACATACACATTTTAATTTTTTCTCCCAAAACTAATTAAAAAAATTCAGAATGGAGTTCTAATTCATTTAAGTGGGTTTCTATTAAGCATAAAAAAATAATATTAAGTCTAAATATCTGTTTAAATATCTGTGCAGGTTTTAGAATTTTGAAGATCATGAATTCATGGACATGCTGACTAAGAAAACGCAATTTAATGATTTTAAATCTAGTAAAATAATCTGGTGTGTCACTCACGCTACTTTCTCTTACCCTGAAATTTAATACTATAAATACAGGTTGGAGATTAAGAGGTTAGATAACGAGTACTGATATGTAAACCTATGTTAAACAAATCAAATTAAGCTTCGGAAGAGTTTTATATGATAATTAGTTCTGTGTGAGGGGCTACCGGTCCCCTCAACTCCCCGTTTCATTAATGCGCAGAAAATAGGCGATGAATCTTTAGCTTAAAACATACATTATTTACCATATCTCTATGAGGAATTTATTTAAATTCCCGAACAGCTTTCTTGGAAATGATAAAATATTATTAGTAAAGCACATCCACTAACAACAAATAACTAGTGTGTTGTGGCTATCACACGACTTTCTTCTATATTTTCCTATACAAATTCACCCAGTAAAAATAATTTATTAAAATTATTATTTAAAAAAAAAAAATATCTTCCAAGATAATGCACACGGTTTCCATATTAGAGAAGTACTATAACACTAAATATCCAAAAAAAAGTTGAATTTATTCTCAATATTACATTAAAAAAATAAAAAATCGTTAAAAATAAAAAAAAATCGATAATTTTATATTAAATTATCGCAGATCGATGGGTCGATCATTCGTTTTAAAGATATACGCGAGCTTTTTTGAAAGATACCCATCATGAAAATGTACTCCCCTCGAGGAGGAACTCCCCCCCCCAGGGGGGAGTTGAGGCTCTTACATACACAATTTTTTTTTCCCAGTTGACTATCTCTATTACACAAAATATATATTCGTTTCATTTGGTTTAGTGCAGTCTATAGATGTTAACCTCTACTTACCTGCAATTTCCCCCAAAAACGTAATGTATTTTAATACTTTTGAGTGTCCCTATACACGAACCATTGGCTTCATCTCAACGAAAAGCTTAGTGTAGCATCCCTATATGATACACATTTAGAATACCGAGTTTGGAATTTCTGCTACTATTTGTTCTTGAGATATGCTGATAACAGACACACAGACATACAGACCCACAGACAGACAGAACATTCGCTAAAATCATGATTTTCGTATTCAGAAGACCTCAAAACATGTAAATATAACAAAAACTCACGTTTGAAAATTTGACCCTAAAAGAATACTTTCTCGATCCTATGGGTAAGAGAAAGTAAAAAAAAAAACTATTAGAAAACATAAGAAATGTTTCATGAATATATATTTTATTGAACAAACCTAATATCGTTCAATTTAAAAATATTAAATATTAAGCTTTTATATGAGTTATATGAGTCCCCTTAATCAAAAATATTCATCAAGTGAAAAGACATACCGCAGTGCGGTATGGTAGAAGTAATATAACTAAATATTCAATGACTTGCACCTAAATCAATGCTATTGTTGAATGAAAAGGAATAAAAACTTTGTAATCAAACACAATAAAAGCAAAAATAAGCAACAATAGTAAAATTTGAAATCAAATACTGCATGACGCTGCATGCGGTAAAAGAAGTTAACTCTAAATGTAGCATGATGACAGCAGCAAGAAAAATCCGTTAAAGAAATCTCTCTTAGACACATTCAGTCAATTTTCAAATCGAACAATTTTCTTTTATTATTATCTCTTTTTTTGCCTGTCTTGAGTTACTTTCAAAACTACACTACATTTTCATAAATGGATTGTTCATTGTAAATTGAATAATCTCCTTCTAAATGGATTTTAAAATAACGAGCTTTTTGCAAATTTGTATGTAATAAATAAATACAAATATTCAGTCCGTGTTATTCATTTTTTAGTGTTTAGTGCAAATCAGAGTAAAAATATTAGCTTAGAAACTTTGCTATGTATTACAATGAATATTTAGAAGTTTTAGTTTTCTGAAAAAAACAAGTAATGTCACTTTTGGTATTTTAATGCAATTGCTGGTGCTTCTTCACTCTTATAATGAAAGATATTAGTAAATGAGAAACAATAAAGCAAAAAAAAAAAAAAAAAAAAAAAAAAAAAAAACATATAAAAATACATACGTAGTTCGTGTAAAGAGACACACCAAAATTTTTCCATTACGACCTATCGACAGAATTTGTGTGGAATAGCAGACACAAAAATCATCAGACTGACCTGCAAATTGGTACGCATGTTTAAGGACTGTATAGAAAAAGTTGTATAATTTTTGGTGCACATATTGTTTATTCTTCGTGTACAGAAAGACACCAAAGTATTTGTTATCATTTCCACCTGTGGGAGAATTTTCGTTTAAACTCACACTAACATGGTTACACTACATTTAACAAAATGAAACATTAACATATATTATTGAGATATTTTAAAGCATGCTTTCAGAGGAAAAATGCGTGCTTAGACAATAATTAATGTACATATGCAGGACCTTATCGACAATGTCACATAAATGTCCAAATTATGTCAAATTTCTTTATGCTACATTCAATATACTGAAATTAGCGTACACGATTAAGATGCTAAAATGCATGTTTTCTCTAAACAAAAGGTATGTGTAGACTAAATAATTTATTTACAGTACCACTGCGATGACATTCAGTAATCATCTAAATGGTGTTAAATTTTGTATAATTATTAATGATTTATAATAAATTAGTTGTATATTTTTTATTAATGTATATAATTACTGTGGCCCTAGTGTACAGGAAGACATAAAAGAATTTCGTACCATTACAGTCTGTAGATTATATTTCTTATAAGTAGTCAGAAACATTTTTTTTTTTTCAGTGAGGTAGTCATATATATGTATGTGTGTATATATATACATAATTATTTTAAATAACATGGAATAAATAAAAATGATCTGCTGGGTAAGGTGTAATGCAAATAGGTCATTGAGGCACCTGATATGAAGATTCACTAGTTTTAGTTATTAATATTTCTTAGATTTCATTGAATTTATCTAGTTTTAAATATTACATATGTACATATTTCATTATATTGTACACATTAAATTATGTTTTCAATGAAAGAATTTGCATTTTAAAGTGTAATGATAATTTTTGTTATTCTTTAATTGAAGTAGATTACGTTTCTACTTTCAAGTTTTCTGTTCACAACAATTTCCATGTCACTTAATTTCGTTAAAATCTTTTCCGCATACCTAATTCTCAAACGAATTTGAAATTGTTCTCTTTCAAAAGCGTATAATCCCAATTGTTTACTCTGCTCAATAATAATATTCTCCATTTAGAGTAAACATTTATTCCTCTTCATAACTCAGCTTTGTAAATTTCGTTTAATTTTCATTGAAGGGAAAGTACATTAATGCTTATTCTATTTTGTTTAAATTTCTGTAATGCACTCCATAAGATTAATTTTCGTCTTCTTTTAAAAAGCAAAACTTGAAAATAAAATTATTTTATTTCAAACACAGAATAGTTTCTTACAAATTAATTTATAACATAACACTAAATAATTTTTTTTGAGAAAAGGATTAAATGTGAGCGGTAGCGCTGTGTGAATATGATTCATTGTTTACGTTTCGTATATTGTATTTGATCGTTAGAATTTTAATGTAACCAAAGGTTCTAAATTCTATTAGACATTTTAGAAAACTTCTATAGATTAGTATAACATGCTTAATTTTATAGTTAAACAATATATATATACAGAGTGTGCCAAAATTACAGCGGCAAACTTTAAGAGGAAGTAGGATACATCAAAAAGATTCAAAATTATATAGGAATCCACGTGTAGTGTTGCCAGATCTGGCAGATTTTTTATTCAGTAATCACCAATAATTTAAAAAAGCGATATTTGGTATACATAATATAACTCAATATTCGAAGATCAATCTTCGAAGTGATTAAGTAAACGTTACAGTTAAAATTTATTGGCGATTATTGAATAAAAAATGCGCCACATCTGGCAACACTGCTCATGTCTACAAACATTATCTTAACCCTTAAAGAAGCGTGTTTTTTGGCGTATTTTACAAGATATGTGGGCGTAGTTTTTAAAATTTTAAAAGTTAACGTTTTTAAAAGTTTTTTTTCGGGCAAATGATTATATAAAAAGATATACATAGTAATAATGGGGTTTCTAATCGATGTATTTAAAATATTGGGTATGACTTTGAAAATTACGGATCATTAATTTTTTTTTTTTCAATTTTACAAGGTAGGTGGAATTACAAATAATTAAAAAATAAGACTACATGTGAGAAGTCGTAAATGCTAACACATGGCGTAAGTGTTAAAAAACACTAGAATGTATCCTCTCCGTAAATGGTTAATGTGATGATTGCGGTCATGGGTTGCGATGTACTCCTTATCCTTTCAGCTGTTACATATTAGCTGTTACATACTTCCTCTTAAAGATTGTACCTTCACGTTTGTACTGCCCAGATCTGTTAAAACTTACTCCAAAACCCCGGTTCTTAGAGTGTTAATATGACATTTATGGACATGGATTCCTATGCAATTCTGTATCCTTATGATGTGCTTTATCTTCTTTTAAAGTTTGACGCTGTAATTTTGGGGCACGCTGTATATATATTTAGTGTAGATTATAATTACATTAATTGTACAAATAGTAAGTACATTGTTTGACTTTTAATGCATTTCATTTACCCTCCGTGATGACACGAGCTTCGATTTGTACTGTTAGTGCACTAGACGCAAACTACACACTTGATGGTGACTTGAATAAAATCCTTTATTGTATAGAGTATTATTTGTAAGTAAACAGCTTATAAAGACCATGATCTTCAATATACTATGGTTAGTTATTTCAGTTCTTTTATTATTATCTACTACTTTTCTTCTATCACAACACAATTTCGTATAAGTTTATGTTTTGACTATGAGCACAAGTGAACACGACTTTAATTCTAATATTTGTCAAAAATTCTACTTTCGGATACTACATGTCTAAAAATGATAGCTTTTATTCTTGGTATAAGACAACAAGCTTGTCGTATCTTCAAATGTTGAAAAATAATAATTTTTTTAATGTCTTCCCTGGTACTTTAAAGAAAGTTGTTACTGGAGCTAAAAAAAAAAAAAAAAAAAAAATCTCTTTTCGGCAAGCTTAAAGGCAAAGGTAGATTCCTTTACGTTACTCTTACAAAAGTAAAGAACTATTACATATGCATTAACACACATACTTAGCCAATGACTTTGTTCCCACACATTGCATTATTTATGTCGCTATTCTATTTTTAAGAAATTTAATATCAAATACTACTATTCATTCTGCTTAAAATTTTAGCTCAGATTTATTGGTCAGTAGTTTCAAGTTTTTAAAATCCAAGCGCATAATCATTCAATAAATAGAAGCCATAAAGATATACAATTTGGTGACAAAACTTGCGACTTAGCAATGAAATTTGTGATTTGGCGATAAAATGTGATAGTTGACGACGGAATTAGTCATTTTATGACAAAATTTGGTGAGCTTGGCGATGAAAAATGGCAGCTTTGGCGTCATTATATTTTCTTCCCACGCAAAAACCTCATATCTCTTCACAGACCAATATCTTGTTTCCACAAGATAAAAAGTCAAAGGAAGCTGTAACGTATTACTCTCAATTTAAATCGTAAATTTAAATTCTTGCGTAAACCGGTGTTCTAAACTAGTCACCACAAACGATATTTTTACCAAGACCTAACGTATTATTTTAATTTTATATTTTTAAATGATCAATTAAAGATGTTACCAAGTTTTTTATATTTTCAGCTATCTTTTTTATTATCGTTTGCACGTGACGTAAGCATCAGATTATAAATTTAAGCAATTAAAGCTAAAGAAAAAGTCGGCTTCATTACAATTGACGAAAAATAACTTTTTAACTTGTAACTTTTAAGCAATTGAAGTTATCGAAAAGTTTAAATACAAAAATTGTCCTTTATGGTAAGGCGGTAATTCGCCTAGTTTGAAGTATTTTCCTATTTTCAATATTAAGGAAACTATGGGCAAATGAAAATCTCCACCCCCCACCATTTCCACCCCCTTTGAGCTGGATACCCCATCTACGAACTCGACCGAGATTTTTACTTTCCTTCTAGGGGTCATGATCGGTGAAGATATGAAGAAATTTTCCAGAAGTCGTGTCATGAGAGCCATTGCAATAGGTAGATCTCCTATAAGGAATCTACCTAAAACTCTTATAATTACCCCTTCTTCTATTTTAACGCATAATCTATTTATAGCATCCTTTTACTTGCATATCATAAAATAATTACTGTCTTTACGTTGAATTTTGGAAATTCAGTTTTTGTCTAATTTTGAAATTCTTGAATAAAAAAAAATCACGTTTATAGCGACTGGTATGTGTGTGTGTCTATCTATGTGTAAACACGTGTGGCAGTTATCAGCATAACTCAAAAATAAGCATCAGGTGGAAATCTAAACTGGCTATTCTAAATCTTTAACAATAATATAGATATTGCTGGAAACTTTTTTTGACATCGGTCAAATGATCCTTGTCTAGGGATATCCAAAAGTGTTCAAACAGATAACGAAATTTTAAGTCAGCGTGTTTTAATATCTTTAAACAGCATTAAACAAATTGAAATTAACAAAAATTTATTGTATGCACAAAAGTGGAATCACATAGAATAAAGCTTGGAAAGCATTCATCTTTTGTTTCCAAGACCCACAAAAAATTTTTGATACATTAGGTCCATGTTTCGAAATGGCTTGAAAAAGTGCGTTTCAAGTTGTGTTTATGAAATTACTGTGCTAAATTTAAATTCAATGTGTAAAGTTTTATTTTTGAAGCGTGGTATGGGCAAAATTTCTCTGACTATGTATATAATTCAATAGCAATCTGAAGTTGTTTTCTTTTCTTTTATTTCAATATAGCTACAATATTCAATAGGGGTTAAAAAAAAATGTGATAATCCTCCTCACACACATATAAATGTCAAATAAAATTTATTCTAAAACTATTTTTACTTCACTGAGAAAAAATATAATTAGCTTTCATCTAGGATGAATAAGTGTCAGTTTCTAAATCCCTAAACTATAAATACAGATTTCCGAGCTATACATATAAGGCACGCCAATAAGCTGAATAGACAAAATGATCGAGAATTTCTAGTCTACACATTTCTAGATGGTGGAACAATATTCTGAATACTCTGTTTCCTTTGTATTGAGAGAAATTCTCGTTTGATTTTCTAGAATCGGGTCATAAACCAAGATTATAGTTGCTAAAACCCGCTTCTTGTATTCACATTTATTTGAAGAGATTTTTAAATAAGTTTGACCTCGATAATGTAGGCAAACGCTCTAGAATTCTGAGAGGGGTTTCTAGAACTCGCTTTCAGAGGAGACTAGAATTTATAAGGATGACATGGAACTATTTTTACTAGAGCCACAATCTAGATTTTAGATGTCAGTTACAGAATTTTTTCTCAGTGTTATTTTTAAAGTATACATTATAAATCTTGAAATACAGCGCTTCACACGTTAAACGCTTAAATTGTACACTGAGAAAAATATATATGTATATAATCTAGAACGAATAAATAGCCATTTTCTGAATTCATAAACTAGAAATATTGATTTTTCAAGTTATACATATAAGGTAAACAAATAAACTGAATAGTCGAAATGATCGAGGATGTCTATTCCATACTTTTCTGGTTGGTGAAGCAATAATATGAATATTATGAATCCTTTGTAGGGCAAGAAATTTTGGCTTTGTTAGATCATAAAGCAAAACTATAGTTACTAAAACTCGCCTTTTGTGTTCGCATTTATTTGCAGAGATTTTCAAATAAGTTTAATGAAGATAATATAAGGAAACGGTTTATCCTAACAGCACATCTTCTTCCAGGACATATATAGGATATCCTGAGGATGAAAGAGATAGCTTTAAGTTGTATTGTTCATGAGAGGAGCATCTTTAGGATGTACTGTGGATAAGTGGGCTGTTAGGGTAGATATCTAATAGAGATTTCTGGAACTCACTAACACAGTGAAATACATTTTATAAGGATAACATGGTGCTATTTTTACAAAAGATACGATACATTTTTTTTCTGTCAGTCAGATAATTTTTTTCCGAGTAAATATGTCTGCCATAATCTGGGGTAAGAGAAAGTAGTGTGATTGCCACACAAAGTTTTTTAAATTTTTCTTTATTTTCTGATTTGTATTTAAATATTTTATTATATGTTCAAGAAATGTAATGATTTTTATAACCGATCTGTCCAAAACCAACGGAATTATTTATAAGCATTTACACCCTCCCACAGTCTGGTTACATCAATAGAGAAATGTGAATGAATATCAGAAGAGATAACTAGACTATCATATGTGGTGAATGATGAGAGAATGAGAGATGAATTTCATAAATAAAATATTTTGGTAAACTGCTTGTTTTCAAAGTTTTAAGAAATCGAATCATATTAAAGATTACAGGAAAATGTCCTGTTTTCAACGTTTTGACTCAATTCTTTAAAAGTAAATCCATTAACGTGCGTAAAAGCATATTTAATTCAGGATTCAAAGCCTTTTCAAAGAAAGATCATATTGCAAAATCTAAAATTAGATTTGGTTGCACATTCTCATTAATTAAGTTCACTTAAGCTATTTTTGTATTTCTGTGTAATTAAAACGCTGCATTTTGAGATAGTTATGAATCTTATTTCATTAATTAGAGCTGCATTTTAAATCAGTTATTGTTTTGATCAACATAAATTACTGAATTCAAGTAATGTAGTTTTCGCTAATTGTTAAATTAAATATGATTACATTTATTTCTAATATCTTTATAAATACCGGAAATCAGGGTTACTGAGACGCTTGTGGGGTTACTTGAACCCAAAACGATCGAATGATTGAAGTCGCTCGTGGCATGGGTTTAGTGAAGTAAGTACGTATTCTTGTGGACAAACTATACGAGCTGCGCCCATTATTTTAATAGACCAGTTCCATCAGCAGCGATTTTAATTATTTTATCGTAATATAAATGTCACATATTTTGGTCGTCAAGCACAACTGTTTCCTTAGAAAAAAAAAAAGAAAAAAAAAAAAAAAAAAAAAGAAAGAGGAAAAGAAAAGAAAAAATATTAATTTGCTAATCTTAATTTGTGCTGGCAGTTATAATTTTTTCACCAAGCCTTTTTTTTTTTTTCCTTCAGAAATGTCCCTTAGATGTTGTAATGAAAGAACGTTAGAATGATTTCGAAGGCTTCTCACATACCTAGAAATTATTTGGATATAAACAATAAAAAACTATTGTATCAGTAGAATTAAGAAAGCAAGTGTAAAAGTAGCTTTATATGTAATTAAAAAAATTTTGGAAAAGTTATTCGATGAATATGTGATAGGTTTTCCTTCTGGATAGGTAATTTGTATCCTTATTTATTACAGACAATGACCTTCGAAGGGTTAATTTGTGGTCCTCAGAAATTTTTTATAAATATCAACTATATTTTTCCTTGAAATTATTGAGTTATTTTTATTTGAAAATTATTGAGTGAGTGCAAAAGTTCTACCCGTTTTTATTACCCGTAAAGAATAGCATATATATATATATATATATGTATATGTGTGTGTGTGTGTGTGTGTGTGTGTGTAATGAATGTGCTAGTGTCCATGCATCTTATGAAGGAAAATAAGCGTATTATGAAGGAATGCAGGAGTACATTTAGGCTAAACTAATAATCCTTTATTAAGTCCAAAGGTGCAGCCATAATAGAGATGATGCATAGTCATGGACCGGGCGTTCGAACATCCTGTTCTGAGCAATATATCCCGGAAAAAGGTGCCGATGGTCGGCTATCATCCAGCCGCGGGACCCCGAAGGGCCGCGATTCTAACTAGTAAAGCTCTACAAGATGAATTATAATTCTAACGTGGATTTATTAAGCAAGTAATTATCGGAAAATGCCACGATTTCTCGTGTGTTCTAGCTTATATACGGCTAATTTCGGCGCAAACTGAAACTCTTGTTATGAATTCTTATTTAATAACCATTTGAGCTAAAACCAGCCTACACATTATCATTGGTTGACCCGGACATCTGGGATTATGTATTCTGCAATGTTTTGCTGCTAAATTTAATGATTGCATAATCTTTATTCTAAAACTTGTGCTCAAAATCCGATTCCCGCACTAGGACGTGTTTTGTTGGAGAACTAATTTTACCTGTGTTCTAAAATAGAATTCCCATAAAGTTAAGATTTATTCTGAGATATTAATATTAAGTTATCACTTAATATTAATTTAAACTACTAATTTAAAATCTTAATTATTTTGATCATTTCATATATATATATATATATATATATATATATATAAATATATAATTAGTTGTTTGCTTAATTGTGGAATTACTGAAGTTCGTATTACAAACAGGTCAATATTTTAAAACCAAATTGTAATAATAATTACTTTAATATCCCTTAATAACGAATTCATCAGAAAATTACACTATTTATTAATAATTTACTATATTCACTAACACAATGACAATTACCTACTAGGTAAAGCTTTTTACATAGCACTTTTTATGTTTGTTTGTTTACATATTTCATTTTCATTTTATTACTTTTGCTTTTAATTCAATGCATTTTTTGCTGCTAAAATTTTAAATGTGTTTTCACTCTAAATATCACAGTGGTGAGGAAAAAAAGAAAGGAAGAGGTATTCATAGTTTATAAAATTGATTTTGTTTAGAAATAATCACATAAGTTTCTGGTATTTTTAATTGTATATTATGTATAATTCTGAAAAATATGGATATCTCCAATTACCTATAAATTTTTGATTAATTTATATTATTTAATTGTTTTTTGCAAATTACATTTATTTTTAGGTCCGAACATAGTCAAGGTTCAAGAGCTGGTCTAGCCAAACTTGCAAGGCTGCTAACACCACGAGAAAAATCAGTAGCTGGTGATAGACCAGCAAGTCATGGTTCAGACAATTCCTTAGCTCTTGATATGTAAGTAAATACAAACATAAACGCAAAATAATGTTTTTATCTTTATGATATAAAGTTAGTATTATATAGTCAATAAATTTTTAAAAAGCATTCGAAATTTAACAGAAAATATAAATGTAAACTTTAAATCTATAACTAAAAGATTTAAAAACGTTATTTTTAGCTAAAATATTTAAAAAATATATTGATTTATCTTAACGTCAGAAAATATATATATATATGTATTTATGAGTAATACCCTTCTCCGTTGATGTTAAAGGTGTATAACTTTTTAAGAAATACACACAAAAAAATGCCAAATGTAATGTAAATAAATCAGTAATATTTTAATTTGCACAGATAACGGTAAATAAAGGAAATTTGGAAGTAGGTTGGCAATATTGCTGCAAAAAACATTTTAAAAACATTTAATCAAACAATTAACAATAATTAACTGTTAAATAATCAACAGCTTTGCGTGATATATATATATATATATATATATATGTATATGTGAATTTCAATTTTACATGCTATTAACACAATTAATTGGAATGTTATTTTTTTTTATACATATACTAAACATCGAATGAATAGAATATTCATTCAAAGTGTTTTACTAGAATGACTCAATAAACTTATGACATACACGAAAGTTGTTGCAGTCTAGTTAGTGGTAGATGCACTGGTTGAAACTCATAGGATGTCACATTTTAAGAGTAGTATCTTGCAATCGAAGTATTGCGTAGTATATTTTGTGTCCGAAATACAAAAAAGCTAAACAAAATACTAGCGTTTTACTAACAGTTAAATACTCCAGATTTCTAAGGATGCTTTGTCATCCACCAACAAAAAGCATGGTTGGTTATTGGAATAATCTATGATCATGAATACGATTCTTCAGATATATGAATATATTTTAGCAAAGTTTTCGTTCTATGAAGCTCCTCCACGTGTCGCCTGCTGTATAGAGAATAAAGCATGTACTCCTCTGTTAATTCCATGACGAACTAATTATCACCCGCAACTTAATTCGCGTGGCTTAGCTTGTGACATCTCTAAACTTGAATCCTTAGAAATTTTGATATTGAAGCTTCTTCAAACAGTTAATCTTCCATGTTCCTATAACAAATGAGTCAGGCAGGAGATTCTTGCTCTTACAAGCGATTCTTTGCAGATGTATTGGCATATATATAAAGATGTAAATATAAATCAATGAATCAATAACATACCTCGTAAGGGACAACGAACCATGTAATAAAATACTAAATGTAATAAATAATGTAAATGTATCCAATATCATGCTTGCGATTACCCTCCACATTGGTCTCTGGACCCACTTCGTAGCAGATGGCGCTGGGAATAATAATTAGGATTTTGGCCAATCATAGTAATCCGCAATTAGCCTTTTTTCAATTTTGGTCATGACTGGATGTCATCATGTTCTACTATAACAGTCAGATATTAAATCCAAGTAGGCGCGCTATATGAATAATATTAAACTACATGCATTCTTCTAAGCATTATTATTATTATTATTATTATTTTTCAAATGGTAAAAACATTTACGGGCAGTACATAGAACAGGTTATTTCAGTATGAGGCTGGTAAATTTTATAATCTTTTATTATACTCTAAATTAAGTAATTAAATGCAACGTGGTACTTTTTTGTTTATCTTTTATGCTAGGTAAAAATACCCAATTTTCTAAATACTATACTTCAAATTTTTGATAAAATTATTATGTAAATATACTAAATATAGATTTTGCTATATCACTAAAGGGTACTCACTAAAGTCAAGTTGAATTCTAAATCATTTGGTCTATAAATAACAAACATAAGTCTTGAAGTACATAATTTTCAAGTTTAGAAAGAAAAAAAAAATCAGAATTACAATTTTAATAAATATTACAGTTTATTTTTTAATTCCCCATATTTGGGTGTTTAAAATTATTGACTTTAATAATGAAGACTCATAAAAACTTATCGAAGACGTAAGCAAAAATCAAATTACTGTTTACTCAATATAATCCTTAAGCAGATTTAAATAGCTCTGTGATGAGAAAAAGGTGACTTTTATCAAATGTGAATAATATATTAAAGTTCAGTTTTATGATATCTTCTAACATAATTTTTTAAACACATGTGCACCTGATAAAAAATAAAAAAATAATAAAATAACAATTACATGTTTAAATTCAAAATTAAATTCTTCATCACCTATTGAAAATGCCTCAAACTAGTTATAAATAAAAAATTGTAAATAGTTATAGGAATAAAAAAATATTACATGTTAAAATTCAAAACTAAATCCTACTTCATCTAGCCTTCAATATAGTTATACATGTGTGCACTTAAGTCCTGCCCAACCCGCATAACTCGAGAAAATTATAGCTATTACCTTAAAAATAGTGTCTGGGTAGAGTTAAGGCTCTATGCACTGCAATTTGAAGTCCGCTAGCGCGCCATCTGGGGTAAACGACAGAATTAGCATTCCTAAATCACAATGTAAAGGATTCAGAAAAAAAATCATTAACAATGTTGTAGAGCGTCCTCGATTTAGTATGAAAAGCACTTTACGCAGTACAATGCTGAGAACAAAACGCGTAAAATGCACGTTTGTTTGATTAAAATTTCTCTATTCTGTGCAATTAAAAATTACGTAAGAGACGATACAATTTCCTCTTTTGGACCAAAAAATAGCTGTCACCGTCATTCAGCTGTACGTTTATTCATGTGCGAAAAGACTATGTTTCAAAAAGCTTTAATTTTTTATTTTTTCGTACGTCTTTTTAATCTTATGGAATGAACGAATTTCAACCAAATAAAGCACATTTTGCACATTATGTTCTAAGCGTTGTTGTGCCACGCAATATATGTTTTCGTTCTAAACTGAGCACGCTCTACACATTTTTATTGACTTTTTTTCCTGTATCTTTCACCACTTCCAATTTTGAAATGCTAATTCTGCTGTTTGCTCCCAGGTTGTGCAATAACGATCCGAACTTGTTGTGTATAGGCATTTTACTGTACCTAGCTACCACGTTTAAGTCAATAGTTATGTTTGTTCTCAAATTAAAGTTGGTGGGTTGGACGTTGGCGGCCTCCCTTTATGTTTCTTCGAGTAATTGACAATAAGCGAAGTAGAAGGTGGTTTGTTCCATCAGTTGTCAGATTTCTAATATTGTCTAGTACTTATTCATACTTTATTGAATTATGCAACTTTGTCAAAAAAGATGTCATTCAGTCAAATATAATCAATTTTGATTTTACATTAGATATTAATTAGTTCGTGTTCAATTCTTATATTAGTTATAAAAAATATTTATTTAAATAAAAGAGATCTTACATTCCTCAAACTTATCATTGACTATTCGAAGCATTTTCATAATTTTACATCCAATCAAGTAATGTCACATCACTACACAAGGTGAAATAATACAATGGTTGATATACAGTATGAATAAATTAGTTAATTGGATATAATGTATATCGTAAATCGTATATCGTAAAAGCGTATTTCGTAAAAGCACGATTTTATCAACGTATAATATTTCATAATAGAGTCACGTATTTTTCGTATTATTTCAGAGTTTCCTTACGGAAAGCCAACAGTATAGACAGTCTACTTGAATCTTCCACTTCTGCCTATAACTTGGACATTGGTGCTAGTGAAGCAGGAAGTGTATCGCCTGCCACTCCTGGTTCAAATAATAAAGCGTTGCCTGCGTCTCCTAGTGTTCCTGCTAAACTTGAGTCTCAAAGGAAAGGGAATGGGCCATCAACGTCGCCTACTGTGTCCAGCAAGCATGCCAAAGGTAGGATTCTTCAAGCATTTCAATGTACATGCGATGGTTTTATATGACGCTTTAATAGGATTCGTACATTATATATTTTTCTACCTCTGATTTTGAATAGCAAATTTTACCATTAAATAAACCTAAAAAATGTACAAAGAAATTATTATTTGCGAACAGAAATGTAAGAGTTTTTAAAAAATGCGGATTTCAACAATAAATTCTATTTATTCAACAAGCTGATCTATATACATAAAAAGTTTGTTTATTCTTTATCTGGATATTGAAAACATTGCATTCGATCTTTCATCATAAAGAAGTGAGCAGGCAGGAGTATTATGATGTTCGATTTTTAGATGAACTTTAAACAGACATGTCAGTTATGGTAAAGTGGAGTCTTCGTTAAAGTGCGTTGTAATATATGTTTCTCATGGTATTGTCTGGACGAAGTTGTTAATAAAAAAGAAACATACTTTAATAAATGCATATAAAGTTATAATGCTTTAATACGCAAATCATTGATTACTTTTAAAGGGTAAAGGTTCATTAAGTATAAAGTATTATCTGGACGAACTGATGAAACTGATTTAGATAACTTGTTGACTGAAAAAAAGCATCTCTAGATAGTCTTTGAATTTACTGAACTCTTTAACAAAAAAATTCAGGATATATTTTCGTTTTGATAATTTAATAAAAATGTTTTATATCGTGCAGCGAATTGGCAATTGTCGAAAAGTTTAACTGCGCGTAAAGCAAACAGCAATGTTTTATGATGTACAATATTCTTAAAAATGCTTTTTGAGTCAAAAAAAAAAAAAAATTGCACAATTTTATGCTCAATAATATACATTCGTGTGACATCGTAATAATAAATATAGTAAACTACATCGTTTGGATTATATAAAATGGTTAAATTAATTATGATTAAATTATTTTTAAATTAATTACTTTTTAAAACTTCCATCATTTATAATTATGCATGAGACGTAATATAAAAAGTACGCAATTTCTTTTTTATAACATCATACACTATGACTGCTTCTAAAATTTATAATTATAGGCACAGAACTTTTTACAGTTATTTTATTAAAAAGAACTATTTGTTTATTAATCCATATGTAATTTTATAAAAAAAAAATTTAAAGAATTTTTTTTTTTCGAAAATATTTTTAATGATAAAGCAAGACGAAATTATTATTCAATTTTTAGTTGATAAGCATGATAAATAAACCCCCAACTGCATGCAATTTAATGAACCTGACATAATTATTTATATAATAATGTTAAATTTATTCTATTTGAAAAGAAAAATATTTACCGCGTCAGCTACCAGACATTAATTTTAAATTTCGAAACTTTTTCTAGATTATATTAACCTGATACTCCCACATGCTTTTTACAGAAATCTACTTTTGCTGTTTTTTCTTTTTCCATACCTTTAAATAATTATCTTTCAAAAAACAGTTTTTTTCCCTCGTGGTTTTAAAGCCTTCAAATGTCAAAAGCTATCGTCTAGAACAGGAGAGAAAATTCAGTTGTTCAAGTTTCAATTTGTTGCTATAATTTGGCATCTTCTTCTTAAGTTTGCATTTGGGAAAATTTTAAGATTTTCTGATAGAATTTTTTTCGGTACGTAGAAAAATGTTTAATGAGGTATGATTTTGTACCATATTATAATATGGAAGCTTTTACATTAAAAAATATGTACAAATATTACAAAATGCTTACGCAGATATATTATATATATATATATATATATATATATATGGGTGGGTGGGTGTTTGTCTGGGAGTGACAATTGTATTTTCATTATTTATTAAAAAAATTATTTCTTTACTTATTAAGAAAGCTAATCACCTTATAGTTTTTAAAATATAATACACTTCGCAGAAAAAAAAAAAAAAAAGTCCCTTGCATTAAATAAATTTCGACCACCCAGAGTCGAACCAGGGGATCTAGAACGAACTTATCGAAATGCTGTCGTTATCGGAATTTCTCCGATGTGACGTCACATTCCGATAGCCTTTCTTATTTCGCTAGAACAAACTTATCGAATCGCTTTCATTATCGGAATTGTCAGGCGGAATCGTTTTCTGAAATTTCGACAGGTCTTTTCAGGGTGAAATCGTCGTGAGATAAACAATTCACGGTTCCAATGGCGTCCATCTTGGCATTAGGTGTTATTCAAGAAAATTAAAAATCAAGTTTTAAATATATTTAAATCTTTAAAATTAATTAAGTTAAATGAAAATTGAATATATATATATATATATATTGGTAACTAAACTTCTTATTTAAAAAGTATGAAGAATAACATGTCTTAATATTTAAAGTTATTGAAAAATAATTAAATATAATAAAAATTACAATAAATACCCATATATATATTTTTTTGTCATTAAAATTCTTATTAATCATGTATAATATTAATAGCATATCCATTAAGAATAACAAGTATTAATATTTAAAATTATTAAAAATTAATTAAGTTCAATGAAAACTGCAATTATATATATATATATATATATATATATATAAACTAAAAATCTTATTTAAAGTATGTCTATGAATGATGTAAGTCCCAGTATATAAAATATTAATAAAGCTTAAAGGAAATTATGATAAATATTTATTTTCCCTTTTAAATTTTATTATAATTGTATTAAGTAAGTTTGAGACACAGCACGTCAATTCTACATTCACTTGCAAAACTTCATTTGTAGCTATATAATAGAATCTAATTAGAATCTCTCATTTCTTAGAGAGGGAAAAGTAAGTGAATATATAGTTTTTTTAATTTAATAATTGATTTTTACAATCTAAATTAGACATATTATGTAAATTCACTTACAAAATGAAAATTAATTTTAAGATGTTTTTACTTTTTTTTATTTTGACGGTAGATAATTTTTTACTATACTTAAAGATTTAAAATTACACAGCATATTTTATTGTATATTGTAAATTCTAAAAGACATTCTAGAAACAGTACATACAAACATACAAATTAAAAAAGAAAAAAAAAAGTACTATGAGGTTTGATTTAACACATGTAAATACAATATATCAATTATAATAATATATGTACACAAAAATTTTAATTAAGGAAATTTAAACAAAATGTTAATATTTGTGTATATATGTAATAAAGAAGCATTACCGTAATTATAAAGTTAATACAGATTGGACAAAAATATCTATATATATATTACCTGTATTACATCCAAACAGGGTTTAACCTGACAAAAAAATTACTTTAGCATTTTAGCGAAAATAGGCAAGCACTATTTTAGCTTTTTCAAAAGTTAATTCTTTGGATGATTTTAACCAAACATCCATATTTGTGACTTTAAAAATAGGAATCAGAGAAACTATTTTTTGATTTTAAGAATAGAAAAAGAGGTACTCATATCATAAGTGTAAAATGAAAAAGCAATTGAAAAATTAAGTAAAGTGTAGTGGTAGATAATCGTGAAATACTAGTGCTAAGAATGTTTCTATGATTAAAATTCTGAATTCCGACATACTTTTAAATATTTTTGCATTTAAATTCAATCATTAAAACTAAATCCAAATTACTATATAAATAATCATTCCCAAAAATTTCAGTCCTTTCGTAGTTTTTGCATGCAAATATTACAAAAAAAAAAAAAAAAAAAAAAAAAAATCCGAGTTATTATATAGAAATATTTTATACAGTTATCCAGTTTTAGCTTTTTAGCGAAATTCTGACCAACATGTTTTAGCAAAATATGATACCTTTTAGCAAAATGCTAAAAAAACTAATGGCAGTTTAAACCCTGCATCCAAAGCTCTTATATCCATAGTAATTCGTCGTTCACTAAATAATAAATGCTAGCAGTTAACACTTCAAGGCAAAAAATCATTTACATTTACTGCCTTAAAATGCTAGCAACTGGTAAAAGGTGAAGTTCGGTAATAACATGGGTTTGATGTTGTAGAAAATACATACGGTATTTACAAAAAATAAATGGGGATAAATACTCTTTTCTTATTAAATAAAACTAAAACACACATTCACAACCACACAAGCAGAGGCAGCCATCTTTGTTTATCTAAAAAGTCCAAATGAAATCTCGCGGCGAAGATGAAATTATCTTTGTCTGTGATTGGTCAACTTAATCCGATTTCGAAAACAGCCCTTTCTCTCTGGGAGAAGTTTCGACTCACATTTCCGAGAAGTTGGTGCTAGGGTATAAAACGCATATCGGGATGATTTCAAGTGAAAACTGACGTTTCCGATAGTGAAAAGTTTCCGCGTCGAGTTCTTTCCGATGGGTTCGTTCTAGACCTCCATAGTCCATCGCATAGTGGGTGTTCAACACCAAGTTTTCTATATGTAAAACAGAAAAAAAATCTGCCCATTAAACAAAATATGTATCAGAGGTTACAGATTTTATCTGACAAAAAAATAGAGCGTCTTTTGTTAGATTAAAATCTAATTTTACAGTAAATCTCTGTAAGGTATGAAAACAGAAATCTTCTGTAGACAAGTACCAGAATACTATTTTTTCCTTGTAACAGAATCCTTTTACAGTGTAGTTTTCGATCTCTGATATACATTACTCTAATGACATTCTCTATATGCTGAACAAATACATACTTTAAATCAGTGGTCACCAACTGGTGGTTCGTAGACCTTTAGTGGTCTGCGAAAAAGTTTTGGTAAAACACGAAAAGCCTTTACATTTTTGGAATTTTTAAAAATTTATTAAAAATTTTACTGATGTTAATTTTAACTTCAAAATTCTCTGAGTTACTCATACTTACAACATTAGACTTCAGAATTTTCTGGAGAGACAGACAATCTTCTAACACAAAAAATTTAATAGTAAGTATCAGGCATAGTTATTACTTTGAATTTCTGAACTGTTTTTGATACTTTGCTAGAAATTGTTAGACATTTCTTAGAATAATCGAATTCTTTAATGGTTTAAAATGTACGTCAAAAATATAACCGTCTGATTTTAATAATCTAACAATATAATTTACATATTACTAGATATAGTTATTAATTTATATATGGAAATATAAATTTATCACTGTTCTTAATTTTTTCGTATTATTTTTCCTATAACATGGAAG
Source organism: Salticus scenicus (assembly GCA_963930645.1). NCBI lineage: Eukaryota > Metazoa > Arthropoda > Arachnida > Araneae > Salticidae > Salticus > Salticus scenicus. The sequence goes on along the minus strand of OZ005649.1, from coordinate 368,582,715 downwards.
CAATAAAAAAGTGTTCACGTCCTTTCCCTATAACTGCAGTTTACAATCAACTTCCTGATTTAACTTTTTTTTGCAATCTTTCTAAATCACATTTCCTTCGTCTATAATTTTTTATCCGTTTACTTCTTATTTTCCTTCAAATGTTTGTATAGTTTATATTTAATGAAAGATAAATTACTGTAAAACACAAAAGATTATACTGTGTCTTTGTATAATAATTGTCAAAATCTATTTGTTATTTAGAGCGGTAGTTAAGAAGAAAAATAAATATCTTATTAAATTAACGAAATGTATTTTTTTTTTCTATTTTAATAAGACTGTCTTCACTAGATACGTTTAATTTTTGTTTTCCTACATTTTTGTATATAAATTGTTTTTTTCCCAATTACTGTAATAAAAGTTCAATCATCTAAAACTGATCTTTATTGTTATTATTATTTTTTTATTATCTGTGATTTCTTTTGTTTTCAAAATATTCATTAAAAGCTAGGAAACAGGAATCTGTTTATTATTATTTAAATTTAATTTCTTTATGGCTGATTACTTATCTTTAAATATCTTTATTCTTTAAAAAAGCAGGAAATCGAAATTTCGTAGAAAATAAACATTGCAGCTCTATTAAACTACTTGTCAAAATATTAAAAATTTGAGTTACTTCAAAAATGATCATTTCAAAAAAGCGGTAGTTGGTAGCAAAACTGAAATTGCAGTTTCGTTTAGTCAGATGTAAAAATAACGTGTCTGTACCAAAAACATTTTTTGTTGTGTTAATGTAAAAGTTCTTCCGGTTTTTGGCTCTAGATAGCATTTTATCTTAAAACAGAAGTGTTGTCTATCTCAAACGAGTAAACATTTGGTGTTGTTTGACAGAGGAATATTCGCGAGTGCATACGAAAAATGTTGTGTTATTATTATTATTATTATTTTAGTTTTGTAACCTTAAATAATGGCCGAAAAAAAAAAGAAGATTTTTTATTTACAAAAGGCAAAAGTATTTCTCAGATGCAAGGGAAAGTACGTGCTGTGTGCAGTGATGGGGAACAATGACGATTCCATGTAGCATAATTGGTTCAGGAAGTTTTGTGCTAACAATTTTAATCTTAGCGATGCACCATACTCTGAACATACGACAACGTGTGCTAATTGAAAATAAGAGATTAATATAGAACAACTTGAAAAATTTGAGAAATTCTTAAAAGAATTCAGACAATATGGTCAAGACCATTATATCAACTTGGAATAGCTAGCGAACCTGATGCATATGAGTGACATATGAATTAACCAAGAAAAATAAAATAGATAAAATTAATGTTAGCAAATTTCCATTAAAACGCTACGAAATTATTCAGTTTTCAAAACGAATGGTTACTGGTGATAAAAAAGTGTTGTGTATAACAATCTTAAACATGAAAATTTATGGTTTAATTGCAGAAATATTTTTTCAAAAAATTCAATTTCATTTGAAGAAGTTTATGCTATGCATTTGGTGGTACTGGAAGGGAATCGATTAATGTAAACTATTATTTGAGTATCAGAAAATTACTTTGGAGAAATAAATATTTTAATAAGTAGGGGAAATAAAGCGAACAATCGATTAGAGGTCACCTGATCTTGCCAACAGAATGGAAGTTGCGTTCTAGCAACACAAAGTTACAGTGCGTTGCATGAATATAAACGCACCTTTTCCAATAACCAGAAACAGAATTTTTTTTATTTTAAAAGAAGGAATGTGACTTACAGTTATTGCATATGACTAACAACTGAATAAGATGCTTTGAGCACGTATATTTAGGCTGATGCAAACGTATGTAAATGAGTTTTATGCATTTTATTATTTTTCACTGTTTTTCGTTTGTTGCGCGAAATTAAACGCACTCTGTATTTTGCGTTTAAAATTTAACAGATCCACCGGAATTAAATTAAAACACATATAGTCGTGTTGCTAAAGTTCTCTAAAATCAGTTTTAATGCTTGAGTGCAAAATTTACGGAGTTTGTTCAGGTTGCCAAGAGGGAAACTTTGACAGTAAACGAGAGGATAAAAATCGACTTTATGCGTGATAAAACCTTTAGCAATTGTAAACCTGGCCACCGAATTGGAAGAAGTGAGAGTGTTGTGCGAAATTATATAAAGAAAGGGGCAAATTATGGAAAAAAAAGCGTTAAGAAGCGAACAGGAAAGCTCGCCACTTACGACAAACGTCGAATATGCAACGCTGCAAAGAATAAGAATATTTCCTGTGCGAAGTTAAAGGCTCAATACAAGCTGGGTGTTCATGGGACAACCATATGGAGCTGCAACATTCAACATCGGACAACCATCAAAGCTGCAACATTCATTAAATTTAAGAAAATAAAGGCGAAAGCACCCCTCACTCAGAAGCACAAAGATATGTGGTTGGAATGGAGAAGAAAATGGATACTAGATCGACTAAATTGGCAAAACGTCAACTTCTCAGATGAAAAAAAGTTTAATCTCGATGACCCGAACGGATTTCATTGCTACTGGCACGATATGAGAACCGAAGGAATTTACTGTTCAAAACGTCAATCTGGAGGTGGGTCTGTCATAGTGTGGGCAGTCATAGGTTTTAAAAGGACTTTCGAATTAGAGTTTGTGGAGAACACTATGATCTCTGTAGATTATGTCCATATGCTCACAAGGAACCTCCGCCGTCAAGCAGGCTAGAAAGCTGGAAGAAATTATATTTTTCAGCAAGATTGTGCATCTGTACATACAGTACATATCGTGAAAAAATGATTCCGTTACAATAAAATTAAGTTATGGATTGGCCCTTAAAAAGCCCCGATTTAAACATAATGGAGAACGTATGGGGTATTTTGGTTCGCCGTGTTTACGTAAACGGAAGGCAGTTTAACACGAAAGATGAACTGAAATCGGCCATTCTATTAGCTTAGAAGATAATCATCTTGGATGGCCTCATGCCATTATATCAGTCAATGCCAAGGCGTTTACTGGCTCTTCTAGAAGCCCATGGTGACTTTACAAAGTATTAGATACAGTATTTGTTACTCAGTTATTTATTTTTTATATGTGCGTTTAAATTCACGCAACATGTATTTTTGTCATAAATTCAGTAAAGTTATTTTCTATAAAATCATATTGGTCTTTCATTGTTTTGACTCGTATTTTCATTTCTTGAATCATACACATAGAGTTTGGCTCAAGTGTCACCTATTCATATTTTTTATTACACTTCTATACCATTCTAATTCTTAAAGTTACGGTGCGTTTATATTCATGGAACGCACTGTAGATTATACGTGCCTTGCACCGTTCATCAAAAAGCATTTCAATTTGATTTTTTTTTTTTTAATCTACTGTATTTTCCCGACCTTGCACTATCAGACTACACTTTATTAAAGACAATTTAAAACAGATTGGTTGTTAGAAGATTTATTTACTTGATGACATAAAATTTTTTGAGGATGAATTCTGTATTAAGAAAAGGTAGAACTTTTATGAGCACATGATTATGACAAAAAGATGAAGGAAAGATGAAGATAAATCATCGTACAGAAAGGCAAATATTATATTGAGTTAATGTTAGTTATGGTAAATCCAATGTTCTTTTAATTTCCTTTAGCTGTTGAAAAATTTATTCAGTACAACTGATAAAACACGAATGCAACTATTATTTTAAGAATTTAAAATCCAGTGGGCGGAGTTTTCTCAATTCCTCATCATCTATTTGTACTCATGAATTTATACTCTAGGTTATACTATATTCATATTAAAAGTAATGAATTCAGCCGTTCATCTAGCATGGTCCAGACTGAAACACCTCACCAACTAGGTTGCCCTATCTGAGATTAACTTATCTGAGATTAACTTACGCTGAACTTATCTTAACTTGCTTCTTAATTTATTAGAATTAGTTCCGTATTTTAATTTCCTCACTAGTTAAATGCAATAATCCTCATAATACATGTTTATGCAAAATTTTGCCCTGTTCTCCCATGTTAAGAACATCTTAAATTTCGATTAACTTATGAAATTTACAAATATAATATATCTAGTCAATGATGTTAAGTCTTGTATCATAAATTATATTTTTAAATTGATCCGATATCTTTAAAAGGAAAATAATCCACATAATGCACATTTATGAAATAGTTTTCCTAATTCTCACATGTTAAATAAATCGTACATTTTGAATAACTTACGAAGATTTTAAATTTTAATGCGGAAAAATAAATAGGGTTTTTGCGAATATCGTAAGTGATATTTGAAAACTGGTTCCTTTCACTTTACAATAAATCGTTTTTGAGATACTGCCTACACAGACTAACAAATTAACTAATAAACACATTAACTAACTAACTAACAAACTGAGTAATTTATGGCGGACGCCAACTCAGTTTTGTGATTTTCTAATTCTATACACTTCAAAACGTCTAAAAAAGGAGGTAGAAAATTTTAAAGTTACCTAGGTTTTTCATATCCATAGTGTGATGAAGTACTAGTAATAATAAAATTAAATTAAGAATACCATTCATATATATATATAGCAACTTCCTTTTGACGAATATTATTTCGTACATAAAAACATGTCTTGACTTAAAATGAATATAGCAGAGTAAATTTACATCAACGTTAAAAAATTCGAATATAAAAAATAAATAAGTTTTTCCGGTGACGTTAAACATACTGTCATCAGTGCAGATTAATACGACGGATTATTGCGTGATTGTTGGAAATATTATACGGTAGATCCTTTTCGGATTGTTGAAATTTACATTTTCTTGTTTCAGCTAGCAATAGTCACGCCTCGGTAGAACCTCATTGGCTGTGACACTGCCTCTGCGCAAAGCTACATTTTCTTGTTGCATCTATCATTTCCATAGCTTTCAATAATTCAAGGACTAATATCTCCCTCATCCCCTTCCCCATTTTATTAGCTGTTAATCCGGCTCTACAATCTGTTTCCCTATTTACTTACAGGAACAATAATCCGTATTTTTATTCTGCATTGACGACGGTACGCTTAACGCTACCGTAACTGTAATATGCAAAAATTATATATTTTTCATGTTAGTGTATTAATGTTCATGTAGTACACTAATGCAAAGTACACTCATGTACTTTGCAATATAATATTATTATTTGTAGATTTACTTTGCAATTTGATGTAGATTTACTGTACAATATCTAGCATGATATTGTACAGTCCTCTATATCTTTTTCGTTATTATATTCTATCCGTATATATTGTAGGTGATATTCATTTGCTCCTTAATACTCACACGAAATACATATTACGGAGATATACCTACAAATAATATACCGATGAACACTTCTTTCATGAAATATAAATCAACTTCGCGAATCTTTAGTTTCTTTTTCCTCTTTATGTTTTTTCCCTTGCGTAGAATCAGTTGATTGAATGCGACAACACTTATCGGGATATTTTCATCTTCCGATAATGGCAACCGTAAAAATGACGTTTATTATCAAAATATTTTTCTTCTGCTACCTCTGCGAATTGATTATATTAGATAGAAATTTGATTTTGCTTTTTCTCTGTTATTTAGCTTTAATGCATTTCTAAGATAACTCATTTTTAAAAATTATTTCTACTAATATCAGTGCAGTTAAAAATACTGATTCATTGTTTGGCTTCTATTTCAATAAAATATTTATTCGATATAAATGCAAGCTAATATTTAAAATAAATAAGATATTTGGAAATTTACCTTTCTCTAACTAACGTTCTGGTTAATTCCAGCTTATGTCTTGTTTGTAATTAAGAGAAAAAAAATTAAAATTAAAAAATTAAAATTCTGACCTGAACAAAATTTAATTTTAGACGAATTAACTTATTTATTTATTTAATTACTCTTTAGCTGTGTGTTGCGGAACTTCCTGATTTATTCTAGGTGATCGACCGCAAAATGTGAATGAGGCTTTTTTGCTGTCTAAAGCAAATAGCCCTCCCATCCTAATACAGTAAAACGCCGTTTATGCGTCTCTCATTTATATGCCTTTTACATTTATACGTCCTTTTAATGAAGTCCCGATTCAGTCCTGTTCATTTTAATGCTAAAATTCTTCGTTTATACGCCGCTAATATCGGTTATACGGCTTTTCCACTTTAATCAAATTCGCAAAATTTCTCGACCTGTCGTTATTTTCTATTCTAAATAAGACGAATTTTTCCTAGGAAGCATCATAAATGGAAGAGCACAGCAAAGATCGAAAGAATCAATTGAATTCAGAGTAGAATTTTTAATACTCATAGATAAGCAGCAAATGAGACGTATATTAAAGATAATTAATATTATTAAATAACTATGTGTATGGACATAAATCGTATGCTTATTATTAAAGATACGCAATATATATAATTAATATTCAAAATGTGTTCATATAGTTCTTAAGAAATGTAATATAATACTCCATTATACAATATATGTAATTGTAGTCATGCATTAATAGTATGATTTTTTCTAACTTTTGATAATAAATCTTTTATTATTATTATTGTTATTATTAATTCTGTACTGATAAGTATTTAAGTCCGAAAATGTCGATTTTGAGTTAAGTACATAGTCAGGCACAGAAAAAAATCTCAATCGATTGGTATAAAGAATTTAAGTCTATGTCATTTAGTCTTTGAGAAAATCCATTAGTAAATAATCTGGTGTGTCACTCACACGACTTTCTCTTACCCTGAAATTTAATACTATAAATACAGGTTGGAGATTAAGAGGTAAGATAACGATGTTATGTAAACCTATGTTAAACAATTCAAATTAGGCTTCGGAAGAGTTTTATATGATAAATAATTCTGTGTGAGGGCGGCTACCGCCCCCCTCAACCCCCCGTTTCATTAATGCACCTAGATTTATATAAAATTTATTCGGTTATTAAAAAATAATTCTCTTTTTAAAAAATAATTTATTAAAATTATTATTTTAAAAAAATATGTTTTATGATAATGCAGACGATTTCCATATTAGAGAAGTAGTATAATACTAAATATTAAAAAAAAGTCCATTTTATTCTCAATATTTAAAAAAAAAAAAAAAAAATTACGTTTTTTTTTTTTTTTTGTTAAAAGTGAAAAAAATCGATAACTTTGTTTTAAATTATCGCAGATCGATGGTTCAACCATTCGTTTTAAAGGTATTGGCGAGCTCTTTTGAAAGATACCCATCATGAAAATTTACTCCCCTCGAGGGGGGACTTCCCCCCCCAGGGGGGAGGCGAGGCTCCTACATACACAAAATTTTTTTCCCATTTGACTATCTCTATATATTCGTTTCATTTGATTTAGTGCAGTCTATAGACGTTAAACTCTACTTACCTGCAATTTCCCCCATAGACGTAATGTATTAGAATTCTCTTGATTGTCCCTGTACACGAACTATTTGCTTGATCTTAACGAAAAGCTTACTGTAGCATCCCTATATGATACACATTTAGAATACCAAGTTTGAACTTTCTGACATAATTTGTTTTTGAGATATGCTGATAACAGACAGAAACACAGACACACACACAGATACACAGACCATTCGCTAAAAACATGATTTTCGTATTCAGGGGACCTCAAAACTTGTATATATAACAAAATCTCGCGTTCGAAAATTTGACCCAAAAACAATACTTTCTCTACCTTATGGATAAGAGAAAGTAAAAATGGTTCAAGTCAAAAATTTACCATTCATGTATGGTATAAAATATTTAATTCAATTTTTTCCCGTTATTAAATAAAGGTTGACAATCACTGAATGGTGTAAAGGGTATAACTCAACGAAATACCTTTTTCCTAATCGATTCTTCTGATTTGTTTTTAGTTAGTTTAACTTTATTTTTCGTCTCCTGAAAAATCAAGATTATGGACTTTAGCAGTACAGAATTATTGTCTTAAAAAAAATTATAAAAAATAACATAAATTGATATTCATCATTTTTTAGGGATATCGGCTTGTAGGTAGCATTACTATTCTTAAATTTCCCCTATTTGTGGGAAGGCCATATATCAGATTACGAAGCATAAACATAACCAAACTTCATATGTAAGATGTACTCTACTTGTAAATCAAACGATAGTGGGTGTTGTTATGCTGCATTTTCTTTATTTCTTGGAAAACTATATGTCATTTCCTATAGTATATAGGTGCATAAAACTTTACATGTTATATGGTTATTATGAAAAATAGGCTTGCTCAATTTGTGTTCAAATCGGTCGGAATAAGGTGGACTGCTATGCTGAAAATCTCTTAATTTACGAGAAAGTTGCAGATCAATTTCCGTCGTATGCATGCGCACCAAATTTTATAAGCGTGTTGGCTTTTATAAAAAATATAAATTAATAAATAAATATTTTATGCTAACTTAATTTGGATGCATATCGGTGTGAAGGTGATGCTATTTTACAGTCCTTCTTTAAGGTTTGACTTAGGCTGTTATTCACCAATAACTTCAACTCGCGGTTGAACACAAAAATTTGAAAAGCGTATAAAGGCGGGGTGCAAATTTTCATTGAATTTTCACGCATTGTTTCAGCCATCTAGCGGTAAAGTTATTTTCAGATTATTTAGATGAAAATAACCAATCAAAGAATATATGAAATTCTCGACACTAGATGGCAGGAACAGCGTACCAAATTTTTCGGGAAAACTTAACTCTGCCTTTAGACGCTTTTCAAGTTTTTTGCGTTGAACCGGGAGTTGAAGTTATTGGTGAATACGGCCATTAGTGTTCTGTTCGGATCATTTAATTTATTAGAACAATATAGACATAGACGAAAGTTGTGTAATGACCGCATCATAGTACTTTCAACTTGATTTCGAAGGGGGAAATTCTTTTAGTTTGCTCTAGTTTGTCTGAAAGAATTAGTTTTCCTGTCCTGTTAAGAAAGTATATATTTTCGAATCTCATTTTAATACATACTTGGGATATATTGATATATTCGTAAAATAAAATTATGTAAAAAATTGTTTATTGTAACGGAAGACTTTTCTTTTAAGATTCAGTTACTAATGCCTTAATAAGCAATACCTAGGACAATTATATTAACATTTAATTACAAACAATTAACATGCAATTAGGGAAGAGAATTCTTACTTGTTCAAAAAATAGAAGAGCATTTTGTTAATGACTTTTTTTTTTTCCTCAATAATTAGCAAAAAGCATTTAAGTACTGAAATTAAAAGGACAGAATGAAAAAAAAATCGTTCCATTATTAAATAAAGTGAATTCATAATAAGATTTTAATTTCAAGTACCGTTTAAATGCCATTTAATGCTTATCCTGATGCACCTCGAGACCATATTTTTGAATTTTTTATTTATTTATTTATTTTTTCAAATTAATTAAAATAGGGGAAAAAAAACTCATATTAGCCTTAGCAATATTAAATAAAGAATAGTAAACTGTCGGTAAAATGTTTACACAATTATTTTTTTTCCATCATGAAAATTAATATATTTATTTATACGTAAGTAATAAAAATTTAATCGATAAAATTGCAATTCAACAATTTTACTCGCGCATCTGGCAAAATTGATGACATGATACCTTTAAAATTTTTATAGCTATTAATAAATTTTATTTCAATTTTATCATACACATACAAATAAATATATTTCTTCTATGTAGAAAAAAATTAACTTATATTTATTATATTTAAAATAATAATAATAATAATAATAATATTAATTCAATCTAATATTTAAATAAGTAAATCAAAAATCAAATATTTAAAATAGAACATATATACTAACACAAAAAAATTAGCTGTCTCATACAGATGAAATAGCGCTCTTAACAGATTGTGATACTATATTTGGCGGGAAATTGCTGACATTTTATGGTCAATAGGATAAAACAAATTAAATATACTAAATAATGTGATAGTAAATTGTACATGTAGTACGCACAGCACATATAGTGTTGTTTGTATGTAATCACGATTTAAATATATTGCTTATTAGTAAGTGTTACTTTGATTTTTTCAATAAACACCAAAAATGAAGTGCATGCGTAAGGTGTTGTCGCAGGTACAATTTTTGTCAGTTGCAGGTACAATTGTTACAGTCAGAGCACGAACACTATAAACCACAAGCAATGAAGAGGCTTTTGAAGACAGCGAGGACCCGAAACACGACTATGAGCGATTTTAATATATTTTTTTAGTCTTTGATTATAAAGTTATGTAAGAAATAGTTTTTTTTCCTTCTAAAATTTATTGAAATACAGTGAATAGTGAAGTGGACAAACTCTATTAGTATTTATATCAATAAATCAAAATAAAATATTCAAGATGGGAAATACGTATAGCCTCAAAAAAATTAGTTGTCACATACCGATGAGATAGTTCTCATACCATATTGTAATGCTATATTTGACATGAAATTGCTGTCATTTTATAGTCGACAAGTTAAACAAATGAAATATAGAAAATAACGGGAAAATAAATAGTACGTAGAGTTTTATTTATGTAATCAAGTTTCAAAAGTGGTGCTAACTATATAAATGCTACTTCGATTGTTTTCGATACTGTTCGTTTCGAAACTGTCGTCTGTTAAACATCCAAACGGAAATGCACGGGGAAGGTGGTATCGCAGGCAATCGGGACACGTATCCGGTATATTGCGGTTGAGAAAAACACTGAATTTTGAGCTATTTTAAAGGGGTATTTTTGTTATACTGTGAAATATTATAAGAAAATAGTGATTATTATTATTATTTTTAATTAATTTAAATATAGCGAAGAGGACAAAGCCTGTTACTACCAAATAAATGGCATTGAAAATGCAGGTCTAATTTTAACATTTTTCAACAAACAAGAAAAGTGTATATAAGCCTAGTTCTTCTGCCTGTCCATCTCTCTGTCAATGATCTCATTTCAGCGAATTTCTTGCAACTGCACATTTATAGTGTACTTTAAAAACAATTCAAAATAGTTTCAAATACATTTTGTATTTGAAGTACATTTGTGCATGATTGAGGTTGGAAGACCCCCGCTCCCCAAAACCATCGTTAAAATATTACTTCTGCATTTCATAAAACGTTTTCAGCAGTTATTAAATAAATAAATAAATAAATAAATAACTTATTCACAGAATTTTCACCAATATAACTTTGAAACCTGTCCAATTTATTTTTAGTAGCCTTATATATTGTCTATAAATTGTATGATCACAAAATAATGTCCAAATATTTTGCACAGTAAAAAAACTCATCACACAAATATATCCGATTTTTACTTTCTTCTATATTCAATAGAAGAAAGTATTGATTCGTAAAAATTTTCGACCTCGGGTTTTTGATGGATTTACACGTTTGAAGAGGTGTAGAACACGATTTGGCCATTTTTAGAAAATGTCTGTCTGTCTGTCAGTCTGTGTGTGTGTGTGAGAGACAAAATTTTGTGGCAACTGTATCTCAGGAACTACTGCACAGAATTTCATACAAATTGGTATGTTGTTGCACCTTGACATAAATTAGTGCCTATAAACTTTTGGTAAAAATTGTCTGATAGGTTGCGTTGCCATCCCGTTTTTTCTAAATTTTTAACATGGTGATATAGGACAAAATTTTGTATAAATGCGCATAAAGAGAATAGTTTTTTAGTAGTCATTATGAAATTTACAAGAATTATTTATAACAGAGATAGTCAACTGGGAAAATTTTTTGTATGTATAGGAGCCTCGTCAACCCCCTGGGGAGGGGGGAAGTCCCCCTCTCGAGGGGAGTAAATTTTCAAGATGGGTGTATTTCGAAAGGTCTCGTCGATACCTTTAAAACGAATGGTTGAACTATAAATCTGTGATAATTTAAAACAAAGTTATCGATTTTTTTACTTTTTACGAAAAGAAAAAAATTAGAAAAAAATCGTAATTTTTTTATTTTTTTTTTTAAATGAAATTTAACCAGACTTGGTATTTAGTTGGCCCCTGACGTAAACTGGTGCTGATTAGATTTGGGGATCAATCGCACAAAAGGAGGCGCTGTGATCGCATTTTTTCTAAATTTTTAACATGGCAGTATAGGACAAAATTTCGTATAAATGTACATAATGAGAGTTATTCTTAACCTGTGATTGTAAAATTAATATGAATTATTGATAATAGTAGTAGTTAATTAGGAAAAAATTTTTGTGCATGTGGGGGCATCGCTTCCCTCCCTGGGACGGAAGTACCCCCGGGGTGGGGTAAATTTTCAAGATGGGTATCTTTCGAAAGGTCTCGTCAATACCTTTAAAACGAATGGTTGAACTATAAATATGGAATAATTTAAAACAAAGTTATCGATTTTTTTTACTTTTAACAAAAAACAAAACAAAAAAACTTCGAATTATATATATATATATATATATATATTGTTACTGAGTGAATTTGCATAGGAAAATATAGAAGAAAGTCTTGTGGTGGCCACAACATACTAGTTTTTCTTGTGGGGATCTGTAAAAAAAATAGTGAATGTTATTCATACCATATTGTATGCAAAACTGTTTCATTGCATGTAAGAGATATGTGTTAGTTTAAATATTGTTAGAGGTTAAAATATACCAACGAAAAATTCTGATAATAGAGCGTTTTCTTTTTTTTTTTTTTTTTTTTTTTTTTTTCTCTGTGTATACAAGTTCATCATTTTTAAAATAAATAATATTATTAATTTTAAGTAAAATCAAACGAAATGCCATTAAGCAGCTCATGCACAGACATATACTTACACACGCATAGAAAACATGTGCACGCGCACTGACACATATATACAGTCACTCAGATCAATCGCTAAAAACTGGATTTTCAGATTTAGAAGATCTAAAAACTTGCAATTAAAAAAATATTTAGTTTCGAAAATTCGACACCTCAATGTCTATCATGTAAAATGTTGGTCTAGGTTAATAAGCGCGACGGGGGGATTTAGCTCAGCACTTCTATCACAGAGTTTAGAGATAATCACATACGGTAAGAGAAGTAAAAAGTAATTCTTTCATCTTCACCTTTTACGGGTAAAAGAAATGGTTTACAATGATGATGATAAAACTAAAAGTTTTATATGACAATGTTAGAAAATGAAAAATGATACTCTTAACAGTAGGGTACACATTCATATTCGTCGCCTAGAAGATTATCATAGTTAAAGACACTGAAGAGCCAAATAATTAAACTAAGAAGACTAATCAAATTAGTGTAGAGTTCCGATTCACACCATGATTCTTGCAGCGCAGTTTACAAATCCATACGAAGTACGAAGTGGTGGCGTTTTCTTCTAGACAGCACGTTGCAAGGCATTCCAAATATGCTCAACGCTGTTCATAATAGCAGATTCCGGTGGCCGATTGTTGTGTAATAAGTGAGAAGAATGTTCCTAGAACCACTTGATAATAACTTTTTGATTGTGGAGTGCTGCATTATTTCATATCATGCCAACAACATGCGTCCCATACTACCCCAAAGGCTTCACCAGCTGGAACAATCCCCTGTTGAGATGTTGGGTTCATGGGACTTATAAGGTTGCTTCCATATCCGTACACGTCCATCTGTATGATACAACTGGAAAAGAGATTAGTCAGATTAGTCAAGATGTTTCTAGTCAAAAACAGTCTAATGGCGGTATTGGTGTGTTTAGATGAAGCGTAAAGCTTCGTACAGTGCAGGCAGCAACGGTGCGCCAGTCGGCTCCCAATGATCATATCAATGATAGTCAGTTGAACAATTCGTACACTAATAGTTGTTGATACAGTATTGACATTCATGGCTAATTAAGGAAGAGTTGCATATCTGATGTATTTAAGGATTTTTATCAGTCTTCGATGGTTTCGTTTTTCAAGATCTTTTTTCGGTCGCACTGATGTCAGAGATTTATTTTTTATTTTCTATTGGATACTCGATATTCATAGCACACTCGCGAAATGGTTGTACGCGAAAAATAATATTTTACAACTACTTTAGACATACTGTGTCCCGTCTCTCGTGCTTAGATTATAACTCACGTTTAAAGTCACTTAAATAATGAAAACTGCCATTATAGCACCAGAAACTAATTTAACTGCTTTACCATAACTTAGTCTTATACAGGCGCTATAGACTGCTTTGTGTTGCACTGATTGTTTACGTTCCTCCATTATTTACATACGCATACCTATACCAGTTTTTCTGGCTCTTCAGTACAATTCCAATTTCTTCCATCCTCAATTTTTAAAACACTTCACATAAAATGAATTTTGTTATCTGTCAACTTCAGATTAGGCTTTTTTTTCTTCTTTTGACATTTTTTAAATATATTTATTCGAGAACCAAGATGTTACTGAATCCTTTTATTTTTTGATTTGGTATGTTTAAAAAAAAATCGTTCCAAATAAACAGGGATGCTATTGCCGATATCGGTACATTTGCAAATCAATCCAATTAACCTATTACTCATAGCACGAAAATGGCGATATAGTATACACTGAAGACAGGAACATACCAATACTACACACAATTTACAAAGCGATATGGTTCAATTTACATACAACTTACACACAAAAAAGTCAACTTTTTTTTATAACAATATGCATAGCTTAACAGCTGCACAAGGAGTCAAGTGGTGTTTGCATAAGATACTTTTTAATACATTTATTTAATTTTTATTTTTTTTTTCTTTTTACAAACATGATTTTTAGTATGCTTTTAAAAGAAGAGTTATCATTGTAATAGAATAAGGAAGTAAATAATTTTTAAAATCATATAATAAATAAATAGAATAAAATTCATTTAATTAACAAGTGCAAATTAATATGAGTAAATAAATGCTACAATTAAGCATTCTACATTGAATCTTTAGTTAAATACATATAAAAATATGGTGCACAGGGTGACCTGTTTATTAGTCTTCTACTATCCTTTAGCATCATATGTCAAACCAAGGAAATAAACGGTTAAGTGCATGGGTATATTTCTTCTCAATTTATCTCTCTCTTCGTAGAATATTTATATGTCATATCTTTCCAGCATCTGCATTTATTAGCCCCAGTAACGACTAAGTGGATTTTCTTGTGTTGGAAGATACTAAAAATTTCCTTTTCGACGATTATCTCTTGGTTGTACTTTTATTGAAGTCTTTCGAAAAGAAAGTTATGTTTGTTTTGGTTCTTTGACATTTAAGTGTGGCAAGTATTTTTCAAATCCTCTTTTTTGAATCAATATATAACAGGACAGTCTGCCACCATGTATCATTAAATGTTTGCCTTTGATTATACATACAAGCAATTTCTTTCTATTAGATATTTTTTTAAAGATATTTCTATGCTACGTTTCGAATAAAAATATAATTGTAACAAAGCGTAATCAGTTATTTTTCTCTCTCTCTCTCTTTCTCTCTCCTCTTTCCTCTCTTTATTTTAAATTAATTATTTCAATAACATTCATTTTTAATGAGCAATTATCTATTTATTTGTAAAACCTGTGAAATATAACTGAAAAGAAAATTTAAATAAATACTGCAGAATTTTTCTAGACGTAGTATTCTGGTAAAAAAAAAAAAAAAAAAAAAAAAGAAAAAGAAAAAAAAAAGAAAGAAAAGAACAAGAATGAAAAATCATGCGGTCGCATTGATTGTTAACACTTCTCAACTCTACGTTCTCGTTGTATTGTATAATCATCAAAGTTCTTAACCTACTTTTTCACACAATGGACAGATTGGAAAACAGAAAGAAGACAAATAGACCAGTTGAAATCATAATCCCTCTAAAACACTGTTGGAAAGAGATAAAAACGCTTAACGTAAGCGAAAATAGAATTTCAGCAATCTTCAATTCTAGACATGAATTTATCTGAATGCAAACTGAGTGTAGCAATGTAAATCTGAGCGCTAAACTTACAATATTATATACAAAATATGTTTTTAGCTTATTAACACTAAATGTCAATTTCATAAAGATTTTTGCAGTCGAAAGTTATTTAAATATGATTTATAAAAGTGCATCTCATAAAATGCTATGCTTTAGAATTCACTTGGGTGTTCTAGTACACAAGCCAGTTTTGTTTAAAAACATTTTTAACGGGGAACATTCCTTAAAAAACTTGAATAACATGTATCATTTGAAGTGCCGAGTTAAATCCCACGTCGCGCTCATCAACCTAGCCGTTCGGCGTTTTCCGTGATTTTCTCCGAAACTCGAGTGAATACAGGCTAGGACCCCTTATAAAGACTCCCACGGAGGGCATTTCACCTATAGGCCTTAGACCCTAGTATACTCAGTCGGCTTTAAACCCTACAACCAACAAAATTATAGAAATTCTGAAAATTTTTACTAACGATGGAAGCGGGAAGACGGACAGATAGATAGAAGGACAGTCAGACAGACAGATACACTAGTTCAAATCATATTTACCTTTAAAAATTATTAGAAAGTGTTAAAAACGCTTAATGTTAAAGAAATGGCAATTAGAGCAAATTTTCAATGATAACCCTCATTGTAACTGAATATTTTTGTGCGGCCCTGTAAATCTTAATGTTAATCATGCTGTATTCCACAGAAAACATTATTTTCTGCATATGAATAACATGTTTCAATTTCATTAGGATTTTTTTGCAAAGTAAAGGTATTAAAATATGGTTTATTTATAGAAATACCTCTCATAGAAAACAATGCTTTGGAATCTTTTCTGGTGTCCCTGCGTACACAAACTAGTGGTGGTATTTACTCCAAAACCCCCGATAGTGAACTTGACTAACATATTTCAATTTCATTAAGATATATGTAAAGTACAGGTATTAAAATATGATTTAACGAAATACTTCCCATAGAACGCAATGCTTTGGAATACTTTCGGGTGTCCTTGTACACAAACCAGAAGTGGTATTTACTCCATTTTCAATAGGTAACATCCGATAATGTACTTGAATAACATAAGGTAAACGCATTAGTAGTGGACACTTTAAGGACATTTTCCGGCTATTTTTTGTCTAATTTCCTAAATTTTAGAGTTTCAAAAAATAATAATATTTCAGACCTTTACTAGCTCTTTCTTAACACGATTGTATTATGAAAATTGCTAATTGTAGCCTTTATATATGTAAAAAATAAAAAATCTGAAGAGTTTAAAATGAGTCAGTAGTGGACACACTAAAAACCAAGTAGTGGACCCCTTTGAATTTTTTCTTTAAAATTCAACTCTAAAATTGCTAGATTATAGAATTGTGTCCACTACTGGATCTGGCATTAAAAGTCACATGAGCACATTGAAGAGGTTAAAATTAGCCCATTACCTTTTCAGCTAGGAGGGTTTCTTGATTACTGACCGAAACTCTCGTTGTCCAAAATCACTGCATATATTGAATAAAGAAGCACCACATATTGAACATGTAAAGTCATTGATCAACCACCTGCCGCAAGTGAACATGTTCGAGACGGTGTATTCGTTTCGAACAGGCATTTCCGAGTCAAAATGGAAAAAGTAAAATATAAAAAAAATAGCACATTGTGTGTGCAATGATATGTAATGATCCCGCTCATTTTTAAGAGCAGAATACGTCCACCATTTACTATTTATTAAAGTTTTTTTCCTCAAAATCTTCCGCCAAAAAATCCTTTGCGTTTTAAAATCTTTTACGCTTTAAAATCTTTTACGTTTATTTTATTTATTTTATTTTATTGAAATTTAGACGATTACATTCCTTAAAAAGAAGATTAAGTCGGCTGATATTTTTTGCTTGCATTTAGTTTTATCTCTTCTATTTAAGCCACCGACAGCTGCACAAAACTTGAGCAACATACTTGAAAGAATTGCAAAACTAAATAGATATACAATAACATTTAAATCCTTTACGATAAATTTCTCATAGACAAACAGCATTCTAGAAGTAAATATCATCAGAGGTGTGGCTTTTGTCGATTGCGTCGGTGGTGCGCCGTCTCGAATGGTTTGAACTACTCCAATGACTTATGGAAGTTAGGTTTTGGTATAGTCCTAGGCCTTGAACAAACTCATCATCATTATGTTATTAACACCAGTAAGCTGCGAAACCTCTGTTAGTATAAAATTTTAAATGTGCAATCTCTCCTAAATAGGAAAAGCGCAAACTCTCCCATTTTGGTA
Source organism: Salticus scenicus (assembly GCA_963930645.1). NCBI lineage: Eukaryota > Metazoa > Arthropoda > Arachnida > Araneae > Salticidae > Salticus > Salticus scenicus. The sequence goes on along the minus strand of OZ005649.1, from coordinate 368,564,651 downwards.
GGAGAGAATGCGCAGTGCAGAGCTGCCAACCTAATCCGGCAAATTGTTAGTACCGCCCTTTTCTCGACACCACTTAATTTTTAAAGTAATTTTCTTCAAATATATTTCCGATGAATTAAGAAGAAAAAAACTCTAAGAAATGAGTGGTGTAGAAAAAGGGGCGATACTAGCAATTTGCCGGATTAGGTTGGCAGCTCTGGTAGTGTTTTATTAAATAATTACTCAGCTTTAGAGGAAATCGCGGTGCTTGTACCGTTAGTCTAGGTCAGTAGATTATGAGAAAGTCTTTAATAAAAAAAATATTTTGTACTACTACCAGTGTATTGAAATCCTTAGGAAGGGTTATGAAAATTCAAGCAATTATTTTTGAGAACGAGACAAAATAACCACATTTTATCTTAAACACTTGAAGTAATCAATATGCAAATTCATGTCTGCAATTCACTATTACTGTTTTAAAACCACTTAAAATTTCAATTCGCCTACTCTATTCTTTCCCGCCGATCCAATATGTGCGCAATCTCTCTTACCACGCGATCTCTCCTAGCTTTACCTTGTACAAACCAAACCTGATTCTACTCGCAGAAACCAATCAAGAGGCTATTCACACATACTAAGGAAAAACAAACGTGCTATACACACAAACTAAGAAAAAAACGAAAATGTTATTCACATAAACTAAGAAAAAACGAAAATGTTATTCACACAAATTAAGAAAAACCGAAAATACTATTCACACAAACTAAGAAAAATCCGGTGTGAAACAACCACACGACTTCCATTACCCAATATTACACGTATTATATGTAGTATGCACTTTTAGGAGATAATGTGATCAGAAGACATAGAATTGACCTAATGAAATAGACACCTAAAAATTTTCTGATAAGAAAAAGTTAACAGACGCGTAAAGATATATAAAACAGAGTTTACATAACAAGTTAAAAAATAAGATTTTTTTTTTTTTTTTTTTTTTTTTTTGTGGAAGAGGGGGGGGGGGGTGAGTGAGTTACTAATTTCCGAGATCTAAAACTGATCTATCTGCTCAGGATGACTATTGATTTTCCTTTGATAACAGTGTAAAGCATAAGAAAGGATATCTGAAATGGGTTTATGTAACAATTTTCAAGAAAATCGTTCGAGCCGTTTTTGAGATGCGGACTTACGGCCCCAATTCCAGTTTTCCAATTTTTACCAAAATTTGGAAAATTCATCTGTACACCAGACCTGTTTTAATTCTAAAGTTTCGTAGTTCTGTCTTTATTAATTTCAGAGATATAACAGTCAGAATATTCTTCACATACATACATAGACACACTGACCAATGGCCAAAAACCACTTTTTTAGACTCAGGAGACTTTGAAACATGTAAATCAGGTGAAATCTCGATATCAAATTTTTGGACCGAATACAATACTTTCATTACCTACAGTAGTCGGGTAATGGAAGTAAAAAACGAAGATGCTAGTCATACTAATACAATTTATTGAAGTCCTTATTTCAACTTTGTTGACCTTGTAGTAGTGCTACAATCCTTCCGTTTCACAAACTAGCTTCAATGTACTATTTGTATGGTTATGTGGTACAGTCATAAATGCCAGTTTTTCCAGTTTTGTAATACAACTAATTTTGATTAGAAATTTTCAGAAATAGATTTTTGCGATTAATTAAATAAATTACTAATGTTAAAAGAAAATAGTATTGTTAAATCTTTTTAGAAACAGAACATAAGTTGGCATCTGTGTAGGCATAATATATAGTAATATAAAATATAAATGTTTTATTTTATTCGGCAATACGTTATGAAATACGAAAAAGCAATGTGAAAACAGAGCTAAAAACCAAAATATCAAGAGTATTTCCAGTTATTTTATAAAGTGTTTAGAGGACAAGATTTTTCTTCAGAATAAGGGAAAAAAAATAATAATAATAAACAAACATCTTAGGTAGAAAACTATTTCCTTTTTATTGGAGTACAACAAGCCTAAATACCTTTTGATAAAAAAAAAATTACGTAATTCGAAGAACATATAATGAAGACATATTTTTAGAACAGAAAATGATTAATTTTTTGTACACAGACATTTTTTTTTTCTTCTTCCTTTTAAGAATTTTCTATTTATGTTGGATAATTTTTTGGAATGGTTTCTTCCTGTAATTTTTTATTTTCGGAATTCAATAAGTATTTTATTTCCTGTGTAATTTGCTACAAAATATTTATTTCACGTTAGTTACATGTATTTTATTGAGTACTTCAGTGTGTATAAAATATTTGGAGTTTCAATGTATTTCTTGAAAAGTACCTTTTGAAAGTAAACAACTTTTTTTAGTAAAGGCAATAACTTGTTTTTACGTTTTCTTCTTTTGTGCATAATTTTTAAACAAATGAATGTATAAACCTAAAATTTAAATGGTTTGTTCGTTATCTAATCTTTACTCGAATTTCATTTAATTTTAATAGACGCAATGATTTTTAAATAATATTAAATCAATTTCTCTCAAAAATAAGCTTTGGGGAAAAATGAAAAATTTAAACAATTTTAGAATATAAAACTAAAAGAGAAATAGCATTAAGTACACATTACAGATATATAAAGACACGAAATCCTCCAAATAATAAGTTAAAACTTAATTTTTCTGCCTGTATTCACTTTTTTTCCTTCCATGATGTACATTTTGAGAAAATATAATAATTAATTTGTAAATTATGATCACCACCAGAGTAATAAAATTTCTATAAATAATATTACAACGAAAATCTCATTCATTTCTCATTTTCGTATGTATATTTTATTATTATTATTATTATTATTATTATTATTATTTTATATATTCACATATAAAAAGAAAAAGAAAAAAGTGGAGGTTTTGGTTAAGCGAGCTTTACACCGCACCAGTGCTACACTATGGATAACTGACGACGGTCTGGAATTCACCCATAACTGCGGTCCGGAGACATGCTATCAAAATTTTGATTCCGCTTATATGGCCCCCAGAGGTGCAATGTGGACGGGAACATATAGGACATTGCGGCCACGACAGATGTTACATGCACCAGTGACTATTTGGTGTATACGACGGTCTTTGGGCCAGCTCGGGTATTAAACCAGAAATCTTCCAACTGGATGCTTGGTGTGCTACGATCAGGCTACCCCCCCCCCATCCCACACACATACACACACACAAAAGAGAATACAGGGGGGGGGGGGAATCCGAATTTAATTTTATTATTTCGAGGCATGAGTATATTCGCTTATCTGTAATGCATTCTGTCATTTGTCATTAAATTTTTCTTTGCTAAAATTGTTTAAATTTTTGATTTCTTCCAAAGCATATTTTTGAGAAAATATGAATTAATAAGTTACAAATTTTACCTCCGATGTCTACCTTCATGGAAATGAAAATAAAACTGTTATTTGTTTCTACTTTAAATGTTATACCTCGTAGAACGTTATACATAAAGAAACAGGCAGGTTCTGGTTGACAGTCGTCAGTAATGACTCTCTCCTTATTATAGTCCCGTTAGTGATTTATAGAACTTTTAAGCAGTTAGGTTTGAGGTAGAATTCAATGAATCATTCCGGAGAATTCCAGAAATTAGTTCCTATTGAAGCTAGAGCTATCAAATTTTGGCGACCTAAATAACCATTTTTCGGTAAATTTGATCGTCAATTCCCCGAATTCAACACCATACCCCACTAAAAATAATCCGAAGATATTCTTGAGAAAACAGTATTTTCTTAAGATTTTCTTCAAAAATTTAAAACATTTTGAAGATTTCTCTTTTTTTATAAACTATCTTAAGAAATTTTAAAGACATTTTTAAGAAATTTTGTAAACTTTCTTAAGAATGGGCCAAATAACTTAAGATATTTTGTAGATTTTCTTTAAAAATACCTGCAGAATATCTTGAGATTATTTTTAGTGGGGTATCGCCGTTTTTCGCCCATTATAGTTCATAGTTGCCAATTAAGCCCTTTTTCAAATTTAACGGATGTATATATATATATATATATATATATATTTGTTTTGATTTTTAAACTCGTCACTAATTTTTGACTCAGATTACAAAAGTATGTCATCCATACTCTTGTAAATTCCTTTTAACTCTGAATTGCGCATTTGCTAAGGAGAGATTTTGAAATAAATTGTTCTTGAATAAAGGATATCCATGGTCTACGTTCTGTATAATCCTATCATCGTGACTTTTGTGGCTCGAGATAAAATTTTCTTGCATTTTTCTTTCTTTCTTTTTTTAGGATATTAATGGACTAAAAAAAATGCCTGTGTATTTACAAACCACTTACTGCACACGAAATGTGAATGTTTTTGGTAACAATATGTATCTTTCAATAGGGGTAGAAGAAAATCATATGTAAGATTTATATTATACAGATTTATATATATATTAGCAGTAATACCCGGCATTGCCCGGGTTGATCTATAGATACTGAATTGTGTATGCATGCTCTCAAGTTATTAAAAAAAAAAAAAAAAAATCTTCTTTACTGTATGGTACCCATAGAGATGTTTAAAAAGACGAAAGTATTGATAATGATGGTTTCTCCAAAAGGAGAATTGGCTCAGATTTCCGAATCTTAGATGTACAGGTTTCCATGCGACCTTAAATGTTTCTTAAATCTTAGGACTTGAGCCTAAGAATTAAAACAATGTTAGGAGGTACTGTACTCCACTCATTACCTCTTTAAAGGCGGGGTCCCCCCGAGCACTAAGGTTGTCTTTTTTTAACTGCAAAAATGCTGCAGGCTTGTAAAAAAAAATACTTAAAGTAATAAAAAAATAAGCAAAAAAGATTAATCAAAATTGCAAGTAATGAAAATAATGAAAATTCCACGTAATGTTGTAGTATTAAAAAAAAAAAAAAAAAACAAATATCCGAAGACTTAAATTGTATATGTGGCATATTTTGAACTGAAAAAATGCTACAGGCTCGTTAAAAAAATAGTGCTTAATAATTAAAAACCCCAAATATTAATAATAAAAAAAAATTATAAATCTGGCAACCATGGTTTTCGGAGGTATATTTCCTGAATTAATAGAAAAAAAAAGTGAAATATAAACAGTTTGTAAACACACTAAGAGGGATTTGGTTTTTAATTGTCCAAGGCCAAAAACCAGATAAAAAGCAATAAAACACTTCTTGATTTTCAAAATACAAATTTTGCGAGTTTAGATTCAGAATACACATTTGAAAGTTCCATGTAAATTTCAATGTAAATACTGTCGTCATGAAGGAAAATGAGTCTAAAGTACTTCTTTATATACAACATTGGTTGTTTTCCCAGAAGGACAATAAACGAAAAGTTTGTTTGTTGCTCCTACTCTTGAACATCCTACATACAATTGACCATGAGCAAAACAATCCTCCTGTAATTGTAGGCCAACAACTTGCAATGTCTGTCCCTGCGATTTGTTTATAGACATTGCAAAACTTAATCTCACTGGAAATTGTAAACGCTTAAACTGAAATGGCAGATCTGAAGTTATTAAAGGTATTCTAGGAATAAATATAATTTCCCCTTTGCCACAACCAGTTTGAACTTGTGCTTGCATGACATGAAGATGTAAAGCCGTTATTATTAATCTTGTACCATTACAGAGCTTAGGTTGATCTAAATTTCGTAAAAGTATTATAGGAGCTCCAACTTTTAATCGTAGCGTATGAGGAGGCAGTCCTGGAATATCTAAAGAATTGAGGAACTCCGTAGGGTAGTTGACAACTTCATTTTCATCCATGACTGTATCTACAGAATTGTATATTGTAGGATCACCTGGAATCTTTTACAAAAGCTGTTCGTTTGATGGAATGAACTGTAACATTCTTTGGTGCCAATATCGCTCTTTCACACAACCAGGATACGTCTTTGTAGTGGTGTATAAAATTTGGAAATATCTTTTCTGTTAATTCAGAAACACTTGTAACTACTGTGCTAATAGAAGACATATTAATCTTGTTCTGAGAATCGACAGGTGTTTTTCCTTCTCCAAGTTGTAGTAAATTGTCAGCAAATAATCCAGAATGTTGATCACCATAAATTCTTGCTCGCATGTTAATTGTAAGTTTGAAGACTGTAACATGTTTCCACAAAGAGGAGGGTTTAAGGCATGCTCTAATTTCATCAGCTTTAGTGCCCTTAGGAATGACTGGGAGAATCTGACGAAAATCTCCCGATAAGACAACAGTTAAACCACCCATCAAATGATTGTTGTTTCTCAAATCTTGTAGAGTTTTGTTCAATGCTTCTAATGCTCTTTTATGGGCCATTGTACATTCATCCCAGACTATAAGTTGACATCTTTTAAAAACCTCTCCCATGGCAGAATTTTTGGTTATTTTACAAACAGCTTCATCATTTGTAGCTAAATCCAAAGAAAGTTTAAATGTTGAATAAGCTGTTCGACCTCCAGGCAACAATGTAGCAGCTATGCCGGAAGAGGCAACTGCTACAGCAATTTTATTTTGTTTTCGCACATTGGTCAATAATAAGTTTGTCACAAAAGTTTTTCCTGTACCACCTGGAGCATCTAAAAAGTAAATGCCTCCAATTTGATCTGAGATACTGTTCACTATCGTTGAGTAAGCATTTCTCTGATTTGGGAGTAACTTGGACTCATTTTCATTTATATATCGAGATAAGGAGCTGATGTCATAGGAAGTTTCTCTTATAATTTCTGTAGGTACACTGATAACTTGTGTTCTATTTGTCTGTGGTAGACCAAACGAAGTTAACTGTGGGCCATCCATCGATGCTAATGTACCTTCTATTTCAATTACAGCTCTGTTGTACACTTCATCTGTGTAAACTACTTGAAAAGTAGGGTTTGCATGTTGCGCTTGGTGCTTAAAATCTTCTGCCAAATCACCTTTGTATTTGTTCCATAGTTCAGAAGGGCTTCCTACATCACAGGTTTTCGGTAGAATAGAAAATAAATGTCTTAAGCGCTTTGGCGATTGGCATATGGCTGCTTCTCTTAATGTAGCATCCCACTGGTTATCATTTTCAAGCAATCCACGTCTGTAGCAAGCTTCTCTAAATGTTTGACAAATAATGCCATCAACTGTTCTAAGATCTTCAAAATTTTTAGGGCCTTGAACTAGGGCCCAGTCTTAAAAAAAAAACATTTATGCTGGCTTGGATGAACAGTAAAAACTCTACCCAAAGCATTGTCGAATTTAACATCTGGATAACCTTCAACTGGATTTCCTCTTTTTCTTCTACTCCATTTTTTATTGTTCCATGTGTAATAAGATGGCAATTGGTGATAGAGTAAAGTTTGAGCAAACATATCCTCTTGGCATAATTTAAAGAAAGCAGTGAGAGTGGTTTCTCTAGGAGCCACAGCTTGTTGCGCAGCTGTTTCATTAGTAAAGTAAACTCTTTGTCAATTTTCTAAATGGACTGCTAATTGCTGGACTGCGGGATATCTTTCATGAATAGGGAAAGAAAAAATTCTCCAGAAGGCTTCATTGCTGCTTATGTAACGACCTTGTTGAAAAGTAGTAACTTTATCATGCACAGTGTCTTGTAGAGCGAACATAGCTGCATCAGAACCCTTGTTAACATACTTGCATACATATTTGATGGACTTAACGGAATTACAAAATTCGACATTAATGTGAACATTAAACATTTTAGTCAAGAGAGGGCAGTATGGAACTATCCATCTGTTATCAATTTCATGGTGTCCAATTTGAGTTGTAAAGCCTCCATCCTCGGGTTTCCTTCTACGATATGAGGGATACCCATCTTCTCCAGTTTGAGTATCTTTTAAAAATGGTTTTGGGTAGCGTTTTTTACATACGTTGTCTTTCATGCAGGGTGAATTGATATTTAGAGATCCACATGGCCCATGTACCATTTGAGTTTTAACCATTTCAAAGAGATTCTTGTCTACGTTAGGGTCTGGAAGTTCAGCTGAGATAACCGAATCTATGTCATTTGTCATTTTATTAGTCAGCCAAAGCAAAATATGAGCATGAGGCAATCCCCTCTTTTGCCATTCAATTGTGTACATGTGGCATCTTACTGGTCCAAAAATTTTTAATTTTATGATGAAATCCATCATTTTCAATAATTTCAATCGAAACACCCTAGCTGTAAGATCATGTCTGTGAATGTAGGTTTGTCCAGGTAGTAATTCATCCTTGATTTCTTTCCATTTAGCATTGCATGTGAACGTAATGAACAGGTCAGGTCGTCCAAAATTTCGAACGTACGCCATTGCATCCTGAATCCTTTCATGCATGTAACGTGGGCTTCCTGTGAAACTTGATGGTAGAATGCAAAGTTGGCCAATCTCTGTTCCAGCAAGATCATTATTTATGGCATCTCTTAAATGAACATATTGATCACATCTTAATTCTTTCTGATGAGTTCTAATATAACGTAATCTTTCAGATTCTGTTTTAGCATACATATCAACAGCAAATTGGTGGAAAAGATTTCTCGTCAACATTAAATAATTTGAAGAATTGCTACGAACCATAAATCTGTAGGCATAGAAATCCATGAAAGAAACCTTTTTGTTGGAATGTACACCGGCTTGGGGTATATCAAAGTGATAACCATCTTCTCCATGTACAAACAGTAAAGGGTACTGCAAGGCATCATACGATCGATGAGTTTCATCTATAAATTGCAAAGTATTGTCTCGAGATTTAAGTACAATGTCTATTTTCCCATGTTCTTCACCAGCAATAATTACAGCCACTTCATTACATTCTGGCAGATTATATCGTCTAGCATGTTCTGCAGGTGGTCTCTTGTCAGCATCAATGATAATTTTTTGTTCAGCTGTAGGAATGTTTTCCAGAGCATATTTGAAACTTTGAATATAATGATTCGAAGCATGGAGCATCTCCTGAAGTTGCAGAATGAGTTCAAATTTTGTTGCTGGGTTTGTGGTACACCTGTTTTGTGCTTGTTGTTGCAAATCGGAAATGAAGTACAATTGAAGATATTTTGCATGTTCATTTAATGTGGGTTGCAGTGAACATAATCTATGATAAATCTGACCTTGAACTTTAAAAGTAGGCATGAAACCTCGTTCAGTAATTATGTTTCCTCCGAAAGAGGTCATTGCAAAAGCAGAATTGTAAGCTTGTATATTTTGTAGGAAATGTTTTGAATCAGATGTACTGCCTGTGAGTAATGTTATCAAAGGCTCGGGAGGTTCTTGAATTGAAGGCAATACAACTTTTCCATTACTACAACACATTCCTGGTGATTCTCTAGGCCACTTTTTAGCACCACAACTGTCACAAATTTTTGACATTGATCCAATGCTTACCTGACACTGAGATGCATATTCAAAATCTGGATTGTAGTTAAAAGCACATAAACTCCACTGGTTAGTAGTCATGGCACGTGATCTTCCAGCAGCGTGTCTTACAGCATCTTCTTGAAGCCTTCGATTACGTTCTTCTTCTGTTTCCGATGATCTGCGTGCGGCTTCCCTTTCAGCATTTTGTTGAAGCCTTCGATTGAGTTGTTCTTCTGTTTCCGATGATCTTCCAGCAGCGTGTCTTACAGCATCTTCCTGAAGCCTTCAATTGCGTTCTTCTTCTGTTTCCGATGATCTGCGTGCGGCTTCTCTTTCAGCATTTTCTTGAAGCCTTCGATTGCGTTCTTCTTCTGTTTCCAATGATCTGCGTGCGGCTTCTCTTTCAGCATTTTGGCCTTTGATTGCGTTCTTCTTCTGTTTCGCGTGTTCTTTGTGCTTGCTTTCTTTTCGCATCCGAAGATTTTCCAAACGAAGTGCGTTTCTTCGGTGGCATTATGACTTATTTCATGTGTATTTTGTATTAACCGCACAACACAACGAAATTATGTACTCTACGAAATCGATAAAACGATACCCATTAGTTATAACAAAAGACAATACCAAAATTTCAATAGAAACCGTATTTTTTAAGTACTATGTTTAGGAACACATTTCATATACTTGTGCAAAAAGGAAAGTTTTATATACAATAGAATTAAAATTAAAAAGAGGGTAATCTATATATATATAAAGAAAAAGATAAAATTTTATATACAATAGAATTAAAATTAAAAAGAGAGTAATAATTATATATAAAAAGATAAAGATAAAAAAAGCAGTTTGTAAAAAAGAACGTAACCAAATTTCAGTAGAAACAGTATTTTTTCATCGATGTTTATTTCATGTGTATTTTGTATTAACCGCACAACACAACGAAATTATGTACTCTACGAAATCGATAAAACGATACCCATTATTTATATTCACTATACAGATGTAAGTACATTTGTGAAAGATACGGATATAAATAAGAACGTAACCAAATTTTAGTAGAAACCGTATTGGATATAAATAAGAACGTAACCAAATTTTAGTAGAAACCGTATTGGATATAAATAAGAACGTAACCAAATTTCAGTAGAAACCGTATTGGATATAAATAAGAACGTAATCAAATTTCAGTAGAAATAGTATTTTTTCATCGATGTTAAGAACACAGTTCGTATACTTTTACGAAAACGAAAGTTTTATATACAAAAGACAATCGAAGTACTATCGAAAAAAGGGTGAATCTATATATATAAAAGATAAAGATAAAAAAAAAAAGCAGTTTGTAAAAAAACAATCAAAGTTCTCTAGAAGTCATGTACGATGCAACTTCCAAGCGATAAACATGCCAAGTATGTTGCCAATTTGTAAATAGCAAGTTTGTGAAAACATATAAACGAATCACAAAACATATGAACGAATCAAAAGACATTTACTCCGTAGAAAAAAAATACTGAAACGTCATTTTTTCTCCCTAGACTTCGTGACGTTCGTCTTTTTCTCCCTAGATGGCGTGAGTTGTCCGTGAGCACGATGTCGGAATTTATTTAATGTTGAAATGAAAAATGAATTTTTAACCATATCTTACGAAGTGTTTAAAATATTTTTTCAAAGTTAATATTTTTTGAATCGTCATAGCCTGAGGATTAAAATGGTATATATTTTTTAAAAAAATTATCAATATTCGACGGAGTTATTTTATGTTGAAATGAAAAATGAATTTTTAACCGTATCTTACGAAGTTTTTAAAATACTTTTTCAAAGTTAATATTTTTAGAATTGTCATAGCCCGAGGATTAAAATGGTATATTCATTTTTAAATTTGGTCAATATGCGACTTTTTAGCGCAGTTTTTTGTGCGAATTTGTGTGTCTTACAAACTATGGAATTTTAATTACTAAATCTGAAAATAATGCTTTGAAACTTACATTTTCAGAATTAGTATACCCTGATCTTTAAGAAAGTAGTTTTGTTTTGTTTTTATTTTAAAAAATGAAGCGGATGCGAGAATAGATATATACACGAAATTTCCCCATATCTCTGCTTCCAAGGCCGCGGAGCGAGGTGCCGAATTTGGTTCCGACCCCTCTTCTCGCCCCTCCTAATAACTTTACACTTTCGAAAATATCCCCTTTCAAGTTGCAGGCCTTTAAAACCTGTTTGTATCAATGTTGAACGGCCTAACTGTATTTCTATTTGTTTTTGCCCATAGCCCCCACTTACCGCCCCACCCCCTTCCCGCCCCTACTAATAATTTTACAAATTCGAAAATATCCGCAATCGATTTGTAAGTATCGAAAACATCTCTAAACCAATTTTGAACAATCTAACTCTATATTTATTTTTTTGCCACCCCCCTCTCCCCTCCCCCCCCTTCTCGCCCCTCCTAATAACTTTACACTTTCGAAAATATTCCCATTCAACTTGCAGGCCTCTTAAACCTATCTGTACCAATTTTGAACGGCCTAACTGTATTTCTATTTGTTTTTGCCCCATAGCCCCCCTTACCGCCCCTCCTAATAAATTTACAAATTCAAAAATATCCGCAATCGATTTGTAAGTATCGAAAACCTCTACGTACCAATTTTGAACGATCTGACATTATTTTTATTTTTTTTGCCCCCCCTCCCCTCCCCCTTATTGCCCCTCCTAATAACTTTAGACAAACGAAAATATCCCCATTCGACTTGCAGGCCTTTAAAACCTATCTGTACCAATTTTGAAAGGCCTAATTGTACTTCTATTTGTTTTTGCTCCATAGCCCCCCCCCCTTGCTGCCCCCCCTTGCCCCCCCCCCTGCTGCTGGCTGAATTTCTAAAATTCCAGAAATTGGTTTTTAGATAGTTGCATTAGCTATATTTTAGAGCAAAAATTTCACGTATATCTATTTTTTTTTGTTTGAGATATGTAGGATTATGCGAAATCACAATTTACGCATGTGAAATCACGTTTTGCCCCCCCCCCCCCCGCCCCACTTGGGGACCGAATTTCAAAAATTCCAGAAACCGATTTTTAGACATTTGTATTAGGTATATTTTAAAGCAAAAATTTTACGGATATCTGTTTTTTTGTTTGAGATATGAAGGATTTTGTGAAATTACGTTTTGCCCCCTCTCCCCCCCTTGGGGGGCGAATTTTGTAAAATCGCTTGCGGCGTTGTCTTTCTCGGGTCGTAAACATTAACCGGGCCAAATTTGGTCCCGCTCGGTGAAACGGCCTAGGATTCTATAGCGGACACACACACAGACACACAGACTCTGCTCTTTTATATATATATATATATATATATATATATATGTGTGTGTGTGTGTGTGTGTGTGTGTAATTTAAAATTTACGCAATTTTGAACTTTTATTCTGAAATATTTTGTGCAAGTAAAACATAAAAATAGATTACCATCATTCGAACATTCATCACTCACGAAAATTATTCTATGATTTTTTTTTTTTTTTTGTCTTAATTCAAGATCTGAAGAGGTTAGGTTACAAAAAAGTAGCAAATTTAATAAAGAAAAAATTGTGTGATAATTTTTTTAACTGATTGAGACTAGCAATACACATAAACAATCTAGGAACAAATTTGCCGTTATGTAATTTTTTTTTTCTTCTTTTACTTCGTCTTAGTGTTATGAATAGGCCTATTTCATAAAATAGTAATTTAATTATGAATTTAGCAGTGCAAGCTTCAAAGTATATATATCAAAGATTAAGGAAATTTTCAAAAGCATTTCTAAAAAGATTTCTGGAAAAAATTCTATACATCTTCCAAAAAAAAAAAAAAAAATCGCTAACGTGTTTCTTTTCACGTAAGTTCATTCAAGTGGATGATGGAGACGAAAAAAGGTTTATGAATATCGATTTCTACTCTAGAGAATTTTTTTTTATTATGATTGAGAAAATATTGAATGGAATCGAGAACAATGAAATAACTCAAATGTAAAAAAGAAATGCATGTTATGCGTGTAAAATGTATATATCGTATTTGTTATAGAGAAAAGAAAGATTAAAATTAGCATTTTAAAAATTGATAAAAATAAAAGCGATTGTTGCAATACCACAAATTCAGAAGGCATTGCGATTTTGGGGTAGAATATGGCATAGTTTATTATATTATATGTATAATAATGGTACTTCATTTTAAGAATTTAAGGGATTACGAAAATATATTTCAATATCAAGAGAAAAGGCTTAAATAGTATACTTATTCTTAAATGTATATTTTCTTATATGCAGGGAGATAATGTAAAAAAAAAAAAAAAAAGCCCTCAAAAGAAATTTTGCCCTGAAATAATCTTTCAAAACAAAAATTATTTCTGTTATAGGGAAAGAGCTATACACCGATCACTCCATGAAATGCCATACCCGTCCAAAAATTTAAAAAACCTAATTTTAGAAAGCTAAGGTACAGTAGGCAGCAAAATTGTTAAAGCACACATCTACATTTTTCATGTATTCTTTTTTAGTTTAATTGTTAATTTTATAATCAACTTACTTTTTTACAAACAGCATAAGACTAAGATCATGACTCGACAAATATTTACTTAACAAAACAGTATTAGGCGCACATCTTTTAAATAGGAACTATTTCTAGTGCTTCAATAATTTTGCTTCCTACTGTATTATATAGGGTAGGCATAAAATAACGTAAGATGTTCATAGTTCTTTGTGTAATAAGCCAAATGTAATAAAATTTTGTATAGATGCACAGTGAAATATGAGGATTCGACTCCTAAAGAAATATACACATATATATATATATATATATATATATATATATAAAATCAAATACCAAAACTTGCCGCTGAGGTAATATATGGTGCTGCAAGCGTAATATGTATGGTGAAGGAACACGTAAGTGCCATTTAAAACAGCAATTAGCAGTACCTTTATTTATTATAAACAACGTTCATTGTAGCTTGCAAATTTGGCTCAATGCGACAAACATTCTGATGTTTCATTAACTGCATATGATATCCGACATTTAAAGTAAAAGATCACAGCCTAATGACTTTTTTTTTTTTTTTTGGGGGGGGGGGGAGGGCTCTAAACTTGTCTTATGCGTTAAAGTGGAAATATGAGAGCACAGCCAACCCGGGCTACCTACCTTTCGGTTTATGGTGGACCGGAGTCGCGCGTAGCGCACCCGGGTGACAGACGACATATCTAACTCTCCAGCGAGCCCGCGGACAGGGGCACGGGCCCGGGAGAAGTCCGCGGGAAGGGAAGACCCACAAATCTCGCATTGAGCAACTAGCTGCTGTCCGGCGGGTGTGCTAGGCCGGGTGCCAGGAAAATCCACTTGAGCCTATTAGAGGAACAAGGCCTGGCGGTGAAGAGTAGGTGACAGATTACAAGTAGAGCAACCCCGGCGCCTCGTGCCACCGAGGCAACCCGCAACATAACACATCACCTATTACTTTACGAGCGACGAGTGGGTGATGCCTCCAATTGACTGCAGGAACATCCTTTCCACCCGACATGCTTCGCGGCCACGCCGACCTCGTTAGTTCACCGGCATAGCCGGCTATCCAGGGTCACCACTTGGCGGTGAGGCCGACTGCCGCAACTAGCTCCCAGCTACCTGAGTGGCAGCCCGGGGCCAGGGACCCCTGGAAATATGAGAAAAATACCCTTGATAAACAATGCTTTTCAGATATCCACATAACCGAAAATCACAAAGATTGAGATTAGACGATCTTCGTGGTCACGCCAGGATGATTATAATTAAAGGTACGATTTCAAAACGCTATAATTTTAAAACTCAGAACGATTTGATATTTTACCGGAGCAATCAGGAGGGAATGAAATTTTGTTTGGGAGAGGAAAAGCGTAGTTCCAACATGTTCCTATAGACGGCGCTGTCAGTTTAATGTCATGGGAGACGCCTAAATTGACTCATTAAACACAGGAATGTTGTTGGCAACACAATGGAATAACAGGAAACAATAGACTTCAAGGGTTTACTACAGGAAAAAGACAAGAACACGTGTTTACAGCGGAAACAGTCATAATGAAAAGAGAAAAAGAGGAGTTTCATGAAACATATTCTTTACAGATAATTAACAGCGCATTTTGGAACTTTGATTTTTTTCTTTTGTCAAACAAAATTTCAGTGCCTCACGATTGTTCTGGTAAAACATCAAATCGCTCTGGTGGGTAGTTTTAAAATTATAGCGTTTAGAATTACAATCACCCTGTACATTCGATTATTCTTCTGTTCGAGAAATGTGTTCACAAAATTTTTTCTCCCCCTCTAGCATGATCACGGTAGAAACAATTCATCCCTTTTGCTGCAATTGCTGTATCAAAAAATTTTCAAGCATATCAGCAACGCTGGCATTTTTGTTCAGCTGATAAAATAGCTTGGCTAATAGAATATGCCACGAAAGACAATTCGTCGATAAAAGGTTAGAGTTCGTCAATTTTTTTTTTTTTTTTTTCTTTTTTGATCTTTTTGATCGTTCTATCCGAAACGCGTTTATGCAAATTTCTTGTATATTTCTTCTGGACCACTACACCATATGTACCCCTATCGGTGCCTTTTGGAATTAGTAAACTAATATTTTTACTTCCATTACCCGTCTACTGAAGGTAATGAAAGTGTTGTATTTGGTAAAATAAAATTCGTTATCGAGTTTTCCCCTAATTTACACGTTTTAAGGTTTCCTGAATAAAAATAAATAAAATGTTTTTTTGGCAATCGATCAGCGTATGTGTATTATGTGTGGGGGAAACGTCTGACTATCATGTCTCCAAAATAAATAAAGACAGAATGATGAAACTACAGAATTAAGACTGGTGTAGTGTACAGATCCTACACATCCACTTTCACCCATAAGACATCTATAAACACGTGTAAAAGTTAAAAAATGATCCATGAAACTTCTATAAATATCCTACAGATATCTATTAGCTCGACAAATGTCATTCTATTTTACACCTATTAAATGCCTGTTACATATCCAATAAATATCCAAATATTCAATAATTGAACTTGTTGGATCTAATAGATATTGTAAATATATAATTCTTGCATTGATCTAACATGTTATGTCTATTAGACATCGAAAAAGGCACGTCTAAATTTCTCTATATTTAAACAAATAGATATCTATAATGAGTACAGGACATCCAGGACTTTCAATGGACATTATTTAGATATTTTGTACTTTTTATGGATCACTGGATGTAATTTAGATATCAGTGGCTGTATGGAATGATTTTTCTAAATTTGGTGAAATTTGGAAAACCAGGAGTGGGGCAACCGGGTGTAAGTCCGTATCGCAAAAACAGTTTCAACGATTTTCTTCAAAGTTACGACATAAAACCTCTTTTGGATCTTTTTTCGTATGTATTAGATGGTTACTAAAGGAAAATTTATAAGTGTTATGAGATTAGGTAGATCAATTTTATGTCTCATATGTGGATGTCTAAAAAAAAAAAAAAAAAAAGGAAGAAAGAAAGAAAGAAAGAATAAAGACACTACCGATTTTCTTATTACTCACTATATTAACTTCTTTAAAGATGCACTTTGACATGTAATGTTAAAAAAGCAAAAAATCGTTACTTTAGCTACAGGGACGTCACTAGAAGATTTTTCATTAAACGATTTAATTAAGTAGATATAATATTTGAGTAATTTTTAAACTCGTTATGTAAACTCCGTTTTATATATCTTTACACATGTATAAGTTTTTCTTTTCACATACCGATATGCGTTGAAAATTTTTAAGAGCATTAGTAACTTACAAAACTTAAAGACAATTTCGTTAGCTTTAATTTATATGTTTAATGTTAAATCTTAATTTTTGAACACTTTTTCTATCATTATTTTGTTTAGTAATAGATTGGTCTTAATTTCCTTATTGCTAAATGCATATGCTTATTTTGAAGTAACATGCAACTCGCGTAATTTAAAGTACCTAGACAATCGAGTTTTTTTTTTTTTTTTTTTCTTTTTTTTCAGAGTAAATAATTTGTTTTGGAAATCATCATAGTAGAAATATTTCTTTACTAATTAAATATCTAGCACCATGTCCTCTAATGTCAGAAAAGAACAATAAATCACATCGAGTTCTAAACTTCAAAAATCTCCTTATCCACGATTTTTATTAAAATCTTTACAGTTGTTTCCGAGAAAACCACATTTTGTAAGATTTCTGCCATATTTTGTCCCGAGCGGAGCTGAGGTTTTCTGCAAATGATAATTTTTCTGAAGATGAGGATAATTGAGATCAAGTTGTCATCTGAAAAATTTCCGAACTCTAATTTTTTATCAAAATTATTCAAGTTGTTTCCAGAAAAACCAAATTACTATCCTATTTTGCCTTTCGTGGAACACACGTTACCAGCGGATTCTAATTTCACTGAAGTTGAGAGTAATTCAGTTCCATTTGTCATCTCAAGAAACCCTTATTTTAAATGTTAGCAACATGGCTCGAGCACTTTCGTAGAAAACCTGGTTTCTGCTATATTTCGTCCCGAGCAGAATACGGTTTACTAGTGAATAATAATTTTTCTCAAGGTGAGGATAGTTCAGATCGGTTAGACAGCTCAAAAAATTCTTAGCCTGAAAGTTTTATGTAAATCGTTAGATCCGTTTCCAAGAAATCCATGATATGTATAAAAAATTAACTCGTTTATCAATAAGGAGGATATATCAAAACAATTTACTTAATAGAATATATTTCTGTGTAGAATGTGAAAATTAAAAAAGAATTACAATTTTTATTAAAATCACACAATCAACAGATTGGAAAAAAATCATATTTATCTAAATTTTTATTTTTCCGACTGAGTGAAAATAATGCGTGGACCAGGAGTCGAACCCCGGATCTTTGAGTTACAAGGTCAAGGCTCTACAATTGAGCTACCCAGGCCGACAACCGGTCAGCATTACTCACTCAGACAACTTTTAGGCAGAAACATCTGGTCTATCATGTAGATAGCTCAAGATAGACCAGATGTTTCTGCCTAAAGGTTGTATGAATGAAAAATGCTGACTGGTTGTCGGCCTGGATAGCTCAATTGGTAGAGCCTTGATCTTGTAAGTCAAAGATCCGGGGTTCGACTCCCGGTCTAGGCATTATTTTCACTCAGTTCAAAAAATTAAATTTCAATTAATATGATTTTCTTCCACGGTTGACTGTGTGATTTTAATACAAATTGTATTTCTTTCTCCATTGTAAAAATAAAAATTTCAATAAATATTAAAAAAGAATGTTTTTTTTTTTTTTTTTTTTTTTTAAGAAAAAAACTTAAATTATAAACTTTTTAGTTAACACTTCAAGTATAAAAGTTAATATTCATTACATACATTTTAAAATAATTTTAACTGTTCTTTTTTTTTTTTTTTTTTTTTTTTTTTATCACAGTGCTATAGTTTCATGAATAGTTATAATGTTTTTAAAATACAAGAAAATATCATTCATAAAATGAAATTACCTTAATATTGCTTTTTTTTAAGGAAAAAAAAAACTGTAACATCTCTAGAAAGATTTTGCAAGAAAATCTAAACATCTTCAAAAAAAAAAAAAAGCTAACGTGTCTCTTTTCATGAAAGTTTAGTGAAGTGGGTGATGGAGAGGAAAAAGATTCCTGAATCATTGATTGGGGTCTAGAAAGTCTATTTTTAACTTCATTCAGAGAATGCAGAGTGGATCCCAAAACACAGAACGAGAAATCATGCAATAAAACTTGTGTGTTACGTTTAGGAATTTCTTTGTAAAAATTTCACATCGGCACTTTTTGAAAAGCATATTGTAGCGATTTCTCCAGAATATAAACATATAGAGACGTACACAAAAACATTAATACGAGAAAAAAAAAATACATGCTATTCGGTAAGATTACAAAACTTTTTTCTACTGCCATTAACTGGCGTTATATTTATGTCTATTATTTAAGTATATTTCAAAATAATACATTTTTTTTTTTTTTTAGTTGTGGAGGAAGAAATCTTCCATAATCTCCTTTTAAAGCTTTACTTTTAAAGCGAAATCATAAAATAACTTTCCTTAACATATTTTTTAATTTTGAAGGAAAGTGCAAAAATCTATAATACAACTAAAAATTCACTTCTCACCTTATCTATAATAATAAAAGAAGATCTCTGTCTGTCTTTCTGAGCATCTATACGTTCAGTCCCTGCTGAACGTACAGTCGGTAACAAAAGTGTCCGAACACTAGCGAAATAATGTTAAGGACGCATTACATAAAAGTAAAGATACACGGGCCTCCAAATGATAAATTGAAACAGATTTTTTTGTTTGTTTTGTTTTGTTTCTGTATTCACTTTTGCTTTCCTTCTCATTCTTTTTCCCTTTTCTGTATGTGCAGTCGGTAACAAAACTGTCCGAACACTAGCGAAAATTCCTATATAAAAAAGTACATTTCATACGGTTTTGTTAAATAAATCCTTATCGAATCATGTTCTTACACTGACTAAGAACAGGATTCGACAAGGATTTATTTAACAAAACCGTATGAAGTGTTCTTTTTTTACAGAGGAATTTTTGCGAGTGTTCGGACACTTTTGTTACCGACTGTTGAAGTATAAAAATTTACATATGGGTGCTCGCTTAAGCAGCATTAAATGCCCAAATAAATTAAAAATATCGGTACAATCTTTAAAAAATGAAAGGGGCGATTTTTCTGCAAACAGTAATTCAACACGACAATTAGATATTTTTTTTTAATCTGAAGTATGAAATTTAGGTGGGAACACTTCATTACTTCATTTATCAATTCTTCAGTGCCAGACATGTTGGCTGACTATTCTTCCGGTCGAAAATAATTGCTTTACGATCACCTGACAAAGTACTGGATATAAAGAAAGCAGTTTTTGTATTTTTTTTTTTTTTCAATTTTAAATCGATTTAAGTAGAAACCATAATTATTGCGTCATTATTGCTCACCTGTCTGCTGTTAAAATACCTAAGGTATAGCTTTAAAAAAAAAAAAATAATAGATTATACTTATTTAAATTAATTTTTATTTCATCTTTTTATGAAAAGAGACAAAAATTACTTTGAACAGAATAATATATATATTATTCTGTTAATATATATATATTAATATACATATTAAAAAAGCAGTCTTGGAATTCCTTAAAATTTAGATAAATTTCAACAAAAATCGCTAATTGCCCTTGATAGATTGGTCATTCTCAGTCTAAAATATATCAAAGATATTCATAAGATATTTTAAAGTGCTTTTATTGAGGACTATTGATGTGATATAAGGTGTTCAAATTTCGTACGAGGCTTTCGGAAAATCCAGAATATTTTTATTCTTTTATATTTTAATGAATTTCGAATTCCGATTTCCGCTCACATTTCGTACTAAGCATTTTTTTAACTGCATATAGCCCGGAATTACGCAAGTTCAGGAGAAAACCACCGATAAGTCAGGCACAAATATTTTTATAACATTGTTTATATTACCTTTGTATCTCAATTTCATAAGTATATATATCATTTTAAATCTTATTTGAATTAGAATTAAATAGCAGAGATCGCAAATCTCTGCCGCCAGATGTCACTTTAATATTTTAAATTTTAAATATCTCTAATTCTAATCATGATTAAATTACTTATAATACATCATTTGAAATATATTTTTTGTGGACTTTTAAACTGATATAAGCCGTTAAATTCCGTACAGGAGTTTCAGAGAGAACCATGGAAAGCCAAAACACCTTTATTCCAATATCTCTAATTCTAATAATGATTAAATTTGTACTTATAATCATTCGAAATATATTTTAAAGTAATTTTATTGCAAACTTTTAAACTTATGTAAACCGTTAAATTCAGTACGGGAGTTACAGTGATATCCATGGAAAACCAATAAAACCTTTAATCCAATATCTCCAAATTCTAATTATGATTAAATTACTTATAATACATCATTCGAAATGTATATTTTAAAGTAATTTTATTGCGAACTTTTAAACTGATATAAGCCGTTAAATTCAATACGGGAGTTTTAGAGAAAACCACAGAAATCCCGAAACTCCATTATTTTTTATTTTGCAAACTATCGAATTTGATATTCCGCTCACATTTCGTATTAAAAATTTTCAAGACTATTAACCCGTAATTACGGAAGTTTCGGCGAAAACCACGGGAAAGTCAGACACAAATCTTTTTATGGCAATGTTTATATTATTTTTGTATCTCAACTTCTAATTAACATAATTTCATTAGAAATATATCATTTTAAAAGTTATATGAATTGGTTGGTTGGTTGGGATTTTCGTCGCACTAGTGCTGCTTAGTGGGCAGTTGGCGACTTTCTGGAACTCACCCCTAGAGATAGTCCGGAGACATGCCATCACAATTTTGATCCTCCACAGAAGGGATTGCTCTCCCGCTTTCGTGACCCCCAGAGGTATAATTTTGATGGGAACATGGAGGACATTGCGGCCACGACAGATTTTACGTGCACCAGCCATCAATAGTGTACACGATGATCTTTGGCCAGCACGAATACCGGACCTGTAATCTTCCAATTACGAGCCCGGCGCTCTACCGACTGGGCTACCGCGGCCCTACTTATATTGCAATTGAAGAGTACATGTTGCAAATCTCTGTTGCCAGATGGCGCTTTGATATTTTAATAATTCAATATCTCCAATTCTACAGTGACAGTCTCTCAGATCTTCAGGCTCTGGCTCGCCACAGGCTTTTTATATTCTTGCTACCTTGTCGCCCTCTGTCGTGTGAAAGCTCCGCTTTGGCGACCTCTGTAATTTTTTTTTTCTTTTCTTTTTTTTTTTTTTTCGGTTTATGCAATAAACAACGGAGGAGGTTTAATTTTTAGACACGGGCTCTTTTGAATCTCCACAGTGCCATCGGAGCCCCTCTCTAAAGGTTAAAATCACTCAAAACCGCTGCATAGTGGAGAGCGGCCACCTTCCGTCTTAGAATCTTAGAATATCTCCAATTCTGATTCTGATTAAATTACTTATCGGGAGTAGTGGACCGTAGTTCCCACCGGGTTGGAGATTCGCCACGACCAGAATTTTCAAAGGACCTTTGCACTGTGAGAGAATAGGCTGTTTCAAATTATGAAACGTAAAGGAGCGCCGTAGTCGCCACAGAATGGAAATTTGCTACAGTTAAAATTTTCAAAGCTATTTGTACTATGAGCGAAAATGGCGGCACCACCGAGCAGGACACCACCGAGCTAGGGTCAGCATCTCCAAAGATCATAACACGGTGAGCGAACAGACTGTTTCAGATTCTGAAACGGGAAGAGGGCGCCACAGGCGCTACCGAGTGGAAATTTAATACAGTTGAAATTTTCAATAAAGCTATTTGCACTATATGCCAATAAACTGCTATAGGTCCTAAAATGCAAAAAACGACGCCGCAGGCGCCACCGAACGGGAGTTTTGTACGGCGGATTTTTCAAAGATCGCGAACCAGCTATTCACCGTAGGCTAGTATCTATACAGTGGCGAATTTAAGGGGGGGCTAGGGGGCTGAAGCCCCCCCCCCCCAAAACACTGACATTCACAATTGAATATTGCAATTGTAAATTTTTTATTAGTCTAGAATAACACTTTGAAAAATCTTAGCCCCCCCCCCCCCCCAAAAAAAAAAGTCAAGTTCTGGATCCGCCACTGTATCTATATAAATCTAAATATTATTATATGGCTCTGCAAAAGAATAAATAATTCTAATCCATACCATTTTATACACTGAGCACTTTATTACTTTATTTTGAACACTTTATTACGAGTATCTGACAGTTTTACAAAAGTAAGTTCTTGCGTCACAGAGGTTAGGGTAGTACTGAAAAAGAAAGTTGAATTCTTGAGACAGTAATATAGGGGAAGAAAACGTGTTTTGATGAACTTTGAAAGTGGAAGTAAGAGCTCGGATGATATGAAGCAAATATTAGCAAAATGATGCATTTGTGAAATGTTTACGAGCAGCTGCAGCGAAAGTGTATTAACACTGAAGTGTCAGGGGAAAACTGTGTTCATAACTGAGTGGTGAATGATCGCAGGACGAAGAATATCCTGCATTGTAACACAAAACAGAACAATAAAGTGCAGCAAATTGCAGAAGATACTAACCAAGAATCCTTCGAAATTATCTATGAACAATATGTGCGGCGTACCATGCTTCGTAGGGACTATTGAAGCCAAATGCAACTGCGGGGTAGCCAAAATAAAGTAGCTGATCAATGTATAAGGAATGATATACATATATATATATATATATATATATATATATATATATACTGCCCTGTGGCCAGTAAATCTTTTGTCGTTCCTTTGCTAAATTTTCTCAAATATTTTGGTTGAATACTGACATATATAAATTTCTTATCCGACTTTTGTGAAAGATCTTTTTTTAGATCGACTGTTTCAGAGATGATCGAACATTTTTGGAGCTGAATTTTTTTCTAGATAAACCTTAAAAAATATGCTATTTTTTATAGCCAGTTAATAAAAATTGCTTTTCTTCGTGGCTAGTCGAACTGAGGACGATTTCTGAAATGTGGAATTAATTCACAGTAATTAAATAATAATAATAATAATAATAATAATTGGAATTAATTTTTGAAATTTTAATTTTTTTTTTTTACGTTGTCAATTCCTGATATAAACACTTATTTCTCAGCTAATTCGTAGGTTTTCCGATTTTTTAACATTTTCCAACACGGCTGAAAAGTGTTAATGACTATTCTTTCTATCTGTCTGTTTGTCTCTTCGTCTGTCTATCCGCGCTTTAACTCCATAAATATTCATGGACTTTCATGAAACTGTTATTTATGTTCACTATCGGCCCTTAACGGCTTCTATGGGCAGTATTTTCTTTTGCGTTAAGCATTTTTAACGCTTTCCAACAATGTTTAAGAGTGATTATGAATTTAATTAGTCTGTCTGTATGCCTTTCAATCCTTCTGTCTGTCCGTTTTGTGATAATGCAGGTAAAGAACATTGAAAGTTATCCAATACAACTAGTACGTACCGTTGGAAAGTGTTATTAACCAATGCGCACTGCATGATTTTTCTTTTTTTCTTTTTTTAATACGATCGTTTGACGAATCGTTTCACTATCATTTAATTTATTCACGTCCAATTGCCAAAATACTCAATTTTTACATAGTCGATTAATAAATTTCAGAATAGAAACTTGCGAGTAGTTCAAATTTTTAAATCTCTACGTAGCGAGTGGTGATGCGGGGATATTTTTATATCATTTCTACTTCTGAAAATTACTTTTTAAATTTCCTACATTTAGCTTAGTATAAAGATTTTGACATAGGGTTGATAGAAGTACGTTTCTCAGACATTAATCTATCATACTGGTAATAATTTCAGTTTAAACTTGAACCACTACATGGAGTAAAGTTATAAGTAATACCATTATGGCTGTTATTCACCAATAACTTCAACTCACGGTTGACCACGAAAATTTGAAAAGCGTATAAAGGCGGGGTGCAAATTTTCATTAAATTTTGACGCATTGTATCAGCTATCTAGCGGTATAGTTATTTTCAGATTTTTTGGGTAAAAATAACCAGCCAAAGAATGTATGAAATCCTTGATACTAGATGGCAGAAACAGCCAATTTTTTCTGGAAAGCTGAACTCTGCCTTTAGACGTTTTCAAGTTTTTACGTTGAACCGGGAGTTGAAGTTAATGGTGGATACGGCCATATGTGATTTAACCTCACTTTTGGTTTCCAACTTCTTGCGATTGAATTTCTTTTGCACCAAAACTTGGACAAGTGTTTCGGCGTACGTGCAATTGTAATTCATTTTTATTCAGGAGATGGCGCCACTAGCACTCTAAAAATCACCGGCTGTAAGCAGGAAAATGAAAATAAAATATGTGAAGTGATATTGCGTGTGATTATGTCAGTCAAAAAGCAACATTCATTACAAGAAAAAAAAGGGTTCTTTATTTAAATAATCACTAACCAAATGTTACTATAAGAAAGTTTATTGAAGTACATCC
Source organism: Salticus scenicus (assembly GCA_963930645.1). Lineage (NCBI taxonomy): Eukaryota > Metazoa > Arthropoda > Arachnida > Araneae > Salticidae > Salticus > Salticus scenicus. The sequence goes on along the minus strand of OZ005649.1, from coordinate 368,539,337 downwards.
TTTTAAGAAGAGAGAACAACCTATTATATACAGTCCAGGAAGTATGAAGCAATAAAATTCTTTTTGAAACCAAACGAAGCTTAAATTAAAGAGCGTAGTCGAAAGCATAGGGTAAAGGACAAATTTTGCGCAACAACACACTCATGGGTCAAGATAAGACCCTAGAAAATTTAGCCCCTTTTATCAAAATTAACAAAACACTGAATTACCGGGCAAGAAAGCGTAGCGCAGTATCATAGTGTTAGACTTGAGACACGAAGGTCTTCAGTTCGATCCCTGCTTCGGTCAAACGTTGATTTTTTTTTTTTTTTTTACATAAAACCAATATTTGGTTCGACATAAATTTCTCAAATCATGGTAAACTGTTAAACCATCGGGAGGCTGCAGCTGCTTCAGTGTCAAGTTTTGTTTCAAACTAATACTAATTTTTTAACAGTGCAAAATTGTGAGTCTCTGCACACAAAATAGTTGTAATTTATGTAGAATTTTCAATAAGAAGCATTCTATGCAAAATCTCGATTGCTATCCTGGTTTCGAAGAAGTAAATAATTTATTATAAATTAACTAAAACCATGGGGTGCAAAGCGTTATGCAACTCACTTTTACTGCTCTAGAATTTATAAAATAGGTTTTATATCTCGGAAATTATAAAATTAATTATAGTTTTAACCAAAATAATCTGATTTCTTATAAACGACTTTTCCCTAACGATCGTATCTTTTAAAATAAGCTTCACATGACATTATCTCGGAATTCTGAATAAGAGCTGCCGTATTTCTATTTTCACAGTTCAGGAAGTGTATTATTATTATAAATTTAACGTATCTCATTTGGACTTCATTTATTATGGATCCTTGTGCTGGTGTCTTTAAAATCAAGAATAATGAGTTATGACTATTTGTCAGTTGGCCGACGTTATATTTTGGCGCTATCATACACGACAACTTTTCGCAAAATTTTTAAGCCGATTATCATTTTAAGCTAATTTTTCTGGCTCAAATCGTCTAAACGTCCAATGTAATTCTACGAGTAACGAATGAGTATAGAAAACTTTTTATGCGCGCCAAGAAAAGTGTGATAAAAAGATAGCCTTAATATGTACTTCGGGTGATCTTTGACTCAACATTTGTAATCCTCTTTTGGATTTCCACCTCAAGAAATTAGTGGAAAAATTGGTTCAAATGAAAATTGCGCGAAAGGTTGTGGTATGTAACAGCGCTATTAGAGGTATAAAAAAGTCTATATAATGTAAATATTTTAGAAAGTATTCGAAATGAAACAATAATGTTGATTTGTGTAGTTTCATAAAATATATGAATGCTCTTTCTCATACAAGTAAATTCCGATTGAATGTATCTTCGCTCGAATCACTAAACGTAAAGAAACGCCGGTGGCATGAAAAGAGACGAAATAACCAAAGGATTCCCAGCAGTTGATCATTTAAACTAAATTATTCTAATTAGGTAAAAAGATATCAGTTCAAAAACCCAAGATATACATGATAAACGACACAACCTAACGTCGCCAACTGCCTAAAACGGTTGGGCGGCAAAATTCAACCAGCAGCAGCGGAATAAATTGGTAAAACCGGAAATTACAAAATTATATGTCACATTCCAAAATGAGATTTTGTGTGATTTTAATGTTTTTTTTTTTTTTTTTTTTTTGTTGTTGTTGTTGTTGTTGTTGTTGTTGTTAATGAGTAAAGTGACATAAAAAAATAAATTATATTGATTCTTTTTTTTAATTATTATTATTATTATTGAAAATTCCTTTAAATATATTGCCCAGTGAAATATGCAAAGCCTGATAATATTAATTAATTTTGAAAAATACATACGTTCAAAAATTTAGTTTAGATTTAGTAAACCATACATGAAAACATCTAATTTAATTAGATTAGAAGTTTTTCAATTTGCAATATTAAACGCAAATGACTTTTATATTTCTTATATTATTTACATAAAAAATTCTGATATTTTATACTTGAAAGTGGGAAGATTGTTTTTGTGTTTGCATGTATGTCATATAGTTTGGAAATTTCATGTTTAAACTGGTTCAGATATATGGAAGGTAATACTCGGCAACACTTAATAAAAATCGGGATTTTGTTAAAATGCTAAATTAAAAAAACCTTAAAAATCTAAGTAAATCTAAAATTAATTTATTTTTCTCGTAGCGAATTATTTTAGAAACATTTTTTGAAGTAATTTCCAGTGTAATATGGAAAGGACATTGAGAAATTTGTGCTTCATTAGTATAAATCCCGTGTCGCACATGACAAGTTAACTGCCACTTCAGGGAAAAGATTAATTCAAATATATAAAACTAGTTGGCTTCTGTTGGACTCTCAATTCCTCGTCATACATTTGTTCTCATAAATTTCTACTACAAGGCATACTGTTATATTCATATTAAGAGAAATGAATTTGGCCATCGTTCGACATAGGCGCAGACTGAAATATCCCACCTAGTAGGTAACCACCGTTCAATTTTATATTTTTACCTTATCTTAATTTGTTGATTAATTTAATAAGGATTGGTTTCGTATTTAAGTTTTCATGCAAATCCATATCATCCAATGCAATGATCTCCTAATGTCAAGTTTATGCATAATATTTCTTCTATTTTGTCATGTTGAAATAATTTTAAATTTCAAATAACTTATGAAGTTTTGAAATTAGAATATTTGCTGTCAATAATGTTTAAGCCAGTATCATAAATGATATTTTAAAAGTAGTTTAAAACCACTACGATGAAAATATTCCCCATAATGGATGTTTATGCGAACTTTCGCCCTAATCTGCCATGTTAAGAAAATAGAAAATTTCGAATAACTTACTTTTTTTTTTTCTTTTTTTAATTAGAAATTTTATAGTTAAAGATGTTCATTGTAGTACCATAAAGAATAATTTAAAAGAAGTCTTACATGGTTGTTTAAAATCACTAGTATAAAAGTATTCCTCATAATGGACGTTTATGCGAATTTTCGCCTCATTATGCCATGTTAGGAAAATCTTAAATCTTATATATATTATAAATGTGAATGTCCGTTTATTTGACTGAGTTTCACGCTAAAACTGCTCGATGGATTTCGATAAAATTTGTTATGGAGATAGCTTATACCCTAACTTAAAAAGTTGGCTACCTTTTATTCCGAAAAAAAACTTTTTTTTTTGTTATTTTTATGCATAAAATAGTAATTTTGTAAGCTAATAATAGCAAAAAATTAGCCATTTAAATTTTAACCATAATTTAATTGTTGCCAAAATTAAATTTAATTATCCATAATTTAATTGTTGTCGAGTTTATCTTTTTTCCCAACAGGAAAATAAATACATTTATCTAAACTTGAACAATAAAAAATAAAAAATAAATAAATAAATTATACATCTCAAAAAATTGACGTCGATTTTAATTTAAAATTTCTTTTACAAAGTGCTAATATAGTTTACGATGCTAATGTGTGTTGTACTAAAATCAGTTTTATTTATAGTAGATCCTCCTGGGTGATTTTTTAAATTGTTGCGTTGAAGTACACCGAACATTTTTCGCCAAGAGGCTTAATTTAGCATTTTTTAATCTAGGTAGTTCAAGAAAAATATAAAAGAGGTTTAATTTAGCAACAGCAATTTTAATCTAGGTAGTTCAAGAAAAATGTAAAATTTATAAAATACTACAAAACGAAAAAAAAAAAAAAAAAAAAAAAAAAAAAAAAAACTGAAATAGTAGTCACATAAATGATCTATTTTTATCTGAGTAGATAATTTTATAGAAAAAAAAGTGCAGTTTTAAAAATAGAAAATTTATTTCATTAAGCACTATTTTAAACCTAAAAACCATTAATAAAATAAACAGAATATGAAGGGTTCTTATATGTTAACGAAAAGGTGTCCGATAAAACGCTTTCTATTTTTATGCAAGAAATTATACAAAAAAAAAAAAAAAAAAAAAAAATCGCTAATATGGCTACAAAAATACAAAAGCCGCCAAGGGAGAGATTCAATAAAGTTGTGTAGCACGATAATGTTTATTTATTTATTTATTTTTTTATATACCAATCACTACGCTAATTGAACATACAAATAAATGAGCTGCTGTGGGTGACTGCACTTGCACGCTGTCGGGCAGAAATATTTGATTAATTCAAATTAATATTTAAATAACTAAATAAAGATATGTTTAATAGAATAGAAAGCATAGTCTTGGTGAAAAATGATAGTTTAGGGTTCCCGATGTTTCGAAGCTCTCCGACACACGGGATCGTAGACCTTGAGCTTACCAAGGGATTATCGATGGAGTCATCTCCAAGCCCCATCGCCAAAAGATATAAGTAGGTGTGAGTTGATTTTTGCGAAAGAGTATGTAGTCACTGCGATCCAGAGTTATTCAGAGACCTATTCTGAGTCATTGCACTTTAGGGATTGAGCTCTAATCAACTGGACATTTTTCGTGAGTGAGTGAAAATTTTTGCTCTGGTGTAGTTGATGTTATTTGCTTTACTCCTGTGGAACAAGTGACTATTTTTTAGACTGTCCCAGATCATTCATCGAATAATGACTTATACTGTACGAGTAATAGCTTCAACTGTTTCCAGAATATTCGAAGAATTAACACCAGCTATTGGACTATTTTCGAAAATATTTGTTTTAATAGTAGTTTTTTTTTTTTTTTTTTTTTTTTTTGTACAGATTCGAGAAGTTCAAAAAAGGTTTGATATTGCCAAGGAGGTCCCATACTAAAGCTGTGACGAAAATAGTCGCCAATCGAAATATATTCAGTTACAAAGAAATCATTTAAATATAGTGTCCAGCGAAGCGGGCAAAGCCTGCTAGTTTCGAATAATTTATGAAGTTTTTAAAGGAGAATTTTCTTAGCTAATGGTGGCCAATCCCGAATCATAACTGATATTTTAAAATTGGTCTTTAAGCAAGTTTAAATGAAAATTTGTGCTATTCTCTCGTGTTAAGAAATTTGTAAATTTCTATTAACTTACGAAGTCTATAAAATAGTATTTTGAAAATCTGTTGGGTTTCTACCAGTAGCATAAGTTATATCATAAAGCTTGTTTGACCTTTTTACAAACTTTTGTTCTCGGAATAATGCGTGTGCACATTTTTACATGCTATATAACTAACTGATTAACATATTAATAACTTCATATCAATTTTTAAAATTGATGTGAAGTCCGTCGGATTCTTCAAACCTCAAAAAAAAAAAAAAAAAAAAAAAAAAAAATGTGCCGACACCTCTTCTCCAATTCCGATTTTATATATTTTAATCTCTCTCTCTCTCACTCACTATTTTATTGTTTATTTTCTATCTTTTTTTTTTTTAGAAGCTTTTTTATATGAAATTGACTTTGTCATCGCGTCTTCGTGTAACGCTAAAAAACGAGTAGTCTCCATTTTAAAATAAATGTAAGATATTCTGTTCGTCACTCCTTGGGTTAGTTGGTTAGAGCGTCAAGTTAATAACGCGATGGTCAAGAGTTCGATCCCCGAAGTTCCGGCATGTTAATTTTTGCAGATAATTAGTATAAAAGGTGTCAATTGATAAAAGAAAATTTTTCGTTGACTACACAGTATCCAAAGAATTTTTCAAGCGTTTTTTTAAGAGGCTTATATATATATAAATATATATATATATATATATATATATATATATATATATTAAAAAATACAAAATATTTTAGATATTATAAAAGCACAAAATAAAAAGTTTGAAGTAAAAAGTTCATAAATAAGTATTTTTTAGAAACTTTTTATTGAAATTGGATTTTGTCATCGTGTCTTCGTGTCACACTGAAAAAGAAAACGTCTCCACTTTAATCCAAATGTTAGCACCTGTTTTCGGCGCTTATTAGCTCAATTGAATAGAGCGTCATGTTGATAACGCGATTGTTGTAAGTTCGATCCTCGAAGACCGATGTGTTACTTTATTGCATATAATTAATAGTAACGATGCCAAATGATAAAATAAAGATCTTCCGTTGTCTACACACTATCCTAAAATTTTTTTCTCAGTGCAAATTATGTAAAGTAAGGAATCAAATTAAAAAGTTGCATTTCATATTTTAGAGAAAATATTTGTTTATTAAAAATTAAATATAAATAATAAACATTCGAATCACACATATATAAACAGTAAATACTTGTATAAAAATATACAATTTTATTGTTGCAGTTTCTATTTATCGATTTTTCATGGCAAAATTGCAATAATAAGATAATGTAACTCATGTGTATGATTTAAAACATAAACAAATAAAAAGTAAGTCTTAACAAAATTAAGGTTATACAACCGGCTGCGCACGATGCTTGTCTATTCGAAACAACAACGTTCAATGAGGATTTGACGACGTGAAAGGAATTCTAAAATAAACTAAGATAATGAATATCAGTATACTACACCATTACTCCAGGCCTCTGCGTTCCTCCTTAGCAACGAGGGAGAAAAGGTAGAAATTGCTGGGGTTCTTCTTTCTTGCGAGAGAAATTCGCATGGAGAGAGCGTGACGCTTTTTCCTCACTTGACGATTTCTGCTAGTTAACTACTACCGCAACCCGCATTAAGGAACTTCGTTCCAAAAACGAGGTTTAAAATTTTTATGATTACCTATGTTTCCTGTACCTCTAATATGACAGGGAACTAATACGGGATAGAAATAGAAACAGGAATAAATTATTTAAGGAAATACCTGTACAAACATTTGATGCTTCTTTTATTTATTTATTTATTTTTATTTTTATTTTTTATTATTATAGTTTCAGTATGTTAAAAACGAGTCTTAAATAAATCGTATACAGAAACACTGAGTGGATTTTCGAAAAAGAGTCAGTAATGGTGAGATAAAACTAACATGACGGCGCTGACTTACTGTTATGTGAAAGTGAATTAATTCTATAGTGAAAAATCAATAAAAAAAATTGTCGCAAAAAAAAAACGGAGTTAGAACAAAAAATTATTTTGCAAAATTGTTTTCATAATGTATTAGCTACTTTCTATCCAGTTCATTTAATTTTAAATGTTTATAGAAATAATATACTATATATTAACATTGGGAAAAAAAAAAAAAAAAAGAAAACGCGTAAATAATAGTGCTACAATCTAAATCTAATAAAGTGCATTTTCATTTAAATCTGAAAATCCGCAACTAATACTTTATCTGATCAACTATTTTGCATTTTCTTCAAACAGTCATCATGTAAACAAGTTTCTTTTAGATTTCTTTACCTAACGTATTTCTCTCCGCCCCTGCATTTTTTCTCTTCCATTCATGTTAAAAATAGACTATCTGGATGCAATCAATATTCACAAATCTCTTTCCAGTTCATCACGGTTCTCTCCTAAACATCATTGAAAAGAACATTTTATACTCTTTTCACGACTGTTGCTATTTCAACAGAAACTATTTTATAAAATTTCTTCCCTGATTTCTCTTGAGGATTACATATTCTGGAGTGTTTCGTTGTAAAACTTAATCGAGTGAAAGGAAGTAGGTAAAATAAATAAAGCATTCGATTAAAAGCACACAAAAGAAAAATAACTTTAACAGTTTCCGACGATTTAAAATTATGTAATACCTTATGTAGTACCTTATGTAATACCTTATGTAGACTGACTAAGAACATGATTCGGCAAGGATTTATTTAACAAAACAGTATTAAGTGTACTTTTTTACATAGGAATTATTGCTAGCACTCGACTAAATTTGCTGCCGACTGTAATATTTCATAAAATTGTGAATTTTAATCGACATTCCCTAATCCATCTTATCCCTAAATAAACGGCTACCTTACTCTAAGATTAGGATAAGATGCCGAAACTATTATTATAAAGGGTTTTTAAGTTTCCTGCTTTAATGAGATTTCTATGACCTTAATATCCTGAAAACCTAACGAAATTTATTTTCGTTTAAAGTCTTATTGCATTGGCTGTAATAGATTTCCTAAAACATTTATTGTGTTTATTTTAAATATTTTATATAAATAACTCGTTTACACATTTAAATAATAAAATGCATTTGTATAGAAAATATTTATTTTTGCACATGTAATTTAATAAGGCAATTCGAACTAATAAAGCACTTTAAACTTTAAAAATATATTAATATATCTTCAAATGGAATTGATCTGCAGCAGCAAATGCGAAAATCCTTAGATTCCTTAATTTAAGTGTACTTGAATATATATATAACAAAAAACATTAAAACACTATTTATTTCCATCATCATCTTCTTCTTCTTCAAGGATTAGGCTGGGAGCCTGTTCCGGCTTCTTGGTCTAACCACCACTTTTTGGGTCTGCCGCAGTCTCTCTTTCCCCCTTGGAATGCAGTAGTAGGTAAGTAGTAAGTAATCAAGAGACCTTGGTAGTAGGCAGCTGTCGGTTATCTTACGCGTGTCATACGTTTAAGAAATGATTTTTCCAATTGGTGTGGTATTCACTGATCTTGTTAAAGAGACTAAACACTTTTAATTCTCCTCGAATATCTTCATTTCTGATTTTGTCCCTTTAGAGATCGTAGGTACCGCATCTCTGCTGCCTGGTTTCTGCTTCTATCTTGGGCACTCAGGGTCCATGTCTCTGAGCCACACAGCAAAGTGGGCACTGTCATAACTCATAACCTTATAAAAAGTCAGCTGTGTTTTTTTTCTCGTATTTCTCTTTAGTGTTCTTATCAGAGTGCCACAAATGTGTTGGAATTTGTGTAGCTTTTTTTTTTTTTTTTTTGGGGGGGGGGGGGAGGGGGGGGGTTGTTATCATTGTCAAAGGTAATGTTACATCCCAGATAGGTGAAGTGATGTATTTTTTCGATAATTTTATTATCAATAGCGATTTTTGTTCTTACTGGTTCTTTGCCCATAAATGTCATTGTTTTTGTTTTCGAAATGGATATTTTCACATTGTAGTCTTGGCATATTTTATGAAGTACCTAGACAGATCTTTGAAGGTCATCTTTATTTGATTGAATTATGATCTGGCCATCTGTAAATATTAGTGTATTTACACAAGTTGACGTTTTCAAATGGATGGCAGCATTTATTGATAATTTCCACATTCGTATACTGTCATCAATATAAATACTCAAGAGGGTTGGGAATAGACCACAGCCTTGTCTAACTCCTTGATTAGTTTCTACTTCCTCCATGTCAATTAGTATTTTTGTATTTTGTTATAGGGATTGGCATGCTTGAATCAAATGTCCTTTGGTTCCTCTCTTTTTCATTATACTGCAGAATTTTTCTCTATTAGCACGATCATAAGTTTTTTCAAAATCTATCAAGATGATATGCGTTTCAAGATTGAATTCTCGGCGTTTCTCAGTTATTTGTTTCACAACAAAAACATCATCAATACAGGATCTGCCTCGTCTGAAACCATATTTTTATTCTAGAATTAGTGAGTTCATTATTATCATTATTCTATTATTAATAATTTTACTGTATATTTTATAGGTGCTATTACACTGAGAAGAAAATCTGTAACTGACATCTTGTGGCTCTAGAAAAAATAGTTCCATGCCATCCTTATAAATTCTAGTCCCCTTTGAAAGCGAGTTCTACAAACCCATATTAGAATTCTAGAGAGTTTGTCTATATTATCGAGGTCAAACCTATTTGAAAATATCTCCAAATGAATGCGATAACAAGAGGCGGGTTTCAGCAACTATAATCTCGGTTTATGACTCAATTCTAGATAATCAAGCGAGAATTTCTCGCCATACAAAAGATTCGGAATATTTTTTTGCCACCTAGAAATGTGGAGACTAGAAATTCTCGATCATCCCATCTATTCAATTTATTGGCGTGCCTTATGCGCCTAGCTCGGAAATCTATATTTCTAGTTAAGGGATTTAGAAAATGGCCCCTTATTCATTCTAGATGAAGGCGATATATTTTTTTTCTCGGTGTAAGCAAGCTAATTCCTCTATAATTTTCGCAGCAGTTTCTATCTCTTTTTTTGAAGATGGAGATGATTTTCACTGTTTGCCAATCTATAGGTATTTTTCCTTTTATCCAGCAGATGTTAAATAAATGTCATAACTTCTCATGTAGTCGCACCCGTCTCAATGTCGCACCTCCATAATTAATAAGTTCAGAATTTAGATTATCAGTGCCCACGGCTTTTGTTTTTTCAGTAGTCTTCATTACTTCCTGTAGTTCGCTCATTTCGATATTGTCTATATTTTCGTCTACTGTTTCGATTTCTACTTTCATAGGAGCACCTGGGTTGTGCCAGAGATCTCAGATAAGTTCAACCCATTCTTTTTTTTGATAATGTCAATATTTGCATTATCTCTTTCTTCGTTATTTAATTCTCATAGAATTGTGTAGGCTAATGTCTGTTTTCCATATACATCATTCTCAATATCAGTTATGAATTTATTCTAAGATTCTTCGTGGACTTCCCGAATTATATTTTTGCAAAGTTTCTTTCTTTTTTTTTTTTTTTTTTTTTTAATAGTTCTTTTGCTTCTCCTTTATTCTTTTGTGGGTAGTTTTTCTAGAAGTTATTATTATTATTATTATTATATGTATATTTAATCTTACATCATTTCAGATAGAAATTCTGTCGGAACTGAAAACTTTTAAAATGGACTGATGCTTCTTTAGACATTTATTGATCTATAACACAAATAAGAAATGTCAGAGATTTCATAACATTTTTAATATGCTTAAATATATATATATATATACATTAAAATTGTTAAAGATTTTTTTTTATTACAGTGCACACAAGTAAATTTTTTCACAATAGATTTAATGCAATAAATATAACAGTCACTAAGGCATAACTTCACTACCTACTCGCATAAAGACCGGACACTTTCGATTTTAGGCATCTCATCAAATATCCAGAATTACCAAAACTTGCCGAATTATAGTCAAACTTCAAGCGGAGTGGGAGGAGGGGGGGGGGTAAAGAAAATATTATACCTCATATATTTCAGCGAAATGTTTGTCCTTAAGGCTGAAAGAGAAGCCGTAACAAACGAAAGAATAAAAATTACGTTTGCGAACACCCCATGATAAACAATGCTTAAAATGCATCGTAACTATAGCATATGATTAAGGGCTTCTAAAATTATGTATATTAATTTGTATAAGATTATCGGACAGATAAATGCTTTTGTGAAAACATCCAACATATTTTGCCCGCCTTTTTTTATTAATATATGCAAGAAATTCAACTCAAACCAAAACAATTTTTTATGAAATTTTCGTTCTAAAGTAGAGATACCGCACTGAAGTTAGAATATAAAATGTTTTAAAAATATGAGTATTTTTACTAAATTTTAACTGTGCATGCGCAGACATATTCATTCTCTCTCTCTCTCATAACACATAAGTAAAATATATTGAACTTATCTAAAAATCACAAGGAAATACGCAAAAATTCAGAAAGCTACCTTCGACAGAATTGAGAACTGAATTTTCATTCAGTTCATTCTATCAGTAACAGTATTTTATCTTCACTGTAACAGTATTTACCATTACAGTAATATATTTTCTAAACAGAGTAATTCATTGAGTTGAATACCCTACATAGTATAATTAAAAAAAAAAAAAAAAAAAAAAAAAACTTTATAACTCTGTGAATATCGTGGTAATCTCAAGCAAAATAATCTGGTGTGTCACTAACACGACTTTCTCTTACCCTGAAATTTAATACTGTAAATACAGGATGCAGATTAAGAGGTACGATAACGAGAACTGTCATGTAAACCTATGCTAAACATTTCAAATTAGGCTTCAGAAGAGTTTTATACGATAATTAGTTCTGTGTGAGGGGGGGGGGGCTACCGTCCCCCTCAACCCCCCGTTTCATTAATGCACCTACATTTATATAGAATTTAATTCGGTTAGTAAAAAATAATTCTGTTTTTAAAAAATAATTTAATAAAATTGTTATTTAAAAAATTATCTTTTATGATAATGCAGACGATTTCCATATTAGAGAAGTAGTGTAACACTAAATATCCAAAAAAAAGTCCGTTTTACTCTCAATATTAAAAAAAAAAAAAATTTTTTTTTTTTTTTTTTTGTTAAAAGTAAAAAAAATCTATAACTTTGTTTTAAATTATCACAGATTTATAGTTCAACCATTCGTTTTAAAGGTATTGGTGAGCTCTTTTGAATGATACCCATCATGCAAATTTACTCCCCTCGAGGGGGGACTTCCCCCCAGGGGGGAGGCGGGGCTCCTACATACACAAAATTTTTTTCTCAGTTAACTACCTCTATTACAAAAAATATATATTCGTTTCATTTGGTTTAGTGTAGTCTATAGACGTTAAACTCTACTTACCTGCAATTTCCCCTATAGACGTAATGTATTAGAATTCTCTTGATTGTCTATGTACACGAACCATTTGCTTGATCTTAACGAAAAGCTTACTGTAGCATCCCTATATGATACACATTTAGAATACCAAGTTTGAACTTTCTGCCATAATTTGTTTTTGAGATATGCTGATAACAGACAGACACACACACAGACACACACACAGACCATTTGCTAAAAACATGATTTTCGTATTCAGGGGACCTCAGAACATGTAAATATAATAAAATATCGCTTTCGAAAATTTGACCCAAAACAATACTTTCTCTACCTTATGGGTAAGAGAAAGTAAAAATTATTGATAATTAGTATAAGAAACATAATGAACATATGCTTCATTTACAGAAAATTTCAAGCATTATTTTTTATAGAATAATCACAAACAATACTTTATTTTTTATTTAATTTGATTTGAGTTCTCTTTTTAGCCTTCTAAGTAAAACTTTCGCTAAAATATATGAAATATAATATGTTTTTTTTAGGGTTTGGCAAAATGTCTAAAATCAAAATGTCTGGTCTTTTATGGCCTTTGTGTATTATAACTTAATTTTACATTATTTATATTATAGAATAATTTTTAATTTCAGAAAAACTCATGCCTTCTTTTTCCAAGATAGGAGAAAGATATTTTTTGTAATAAATGGAAAAATTATAAATTATTAAAACTATTTTTTGCATGTATATTAAAAGGCAGGAAATATATAAAACAGAAAACTTTAAATGTAAATTAAAATATTAGTATTTTATTTAAAAAAAAAAAAAAAAAACATAAAATTTCTATTTTTTTTCCCCCTTATTAGATATAAAATAGTTTCCATTCTTTTATTAAATATTCAATATCACTAAATTAACTTAAGAATGCCCCGCTTGGTATATTTGCATTTTTGTACAAATACACTAAGCAGGGCTCATAGATTATATTAATCAATAGACTGAGTTGAAATATTTTAGAGTTTTAGTGTCAACAGTATGTATAAATGATGTTTGTAAACATTGCATTATCTAGTCTGTTAAAAATATAAAATATGTTGCTATGAATAGATTTTACAAGAGACTTGCACGTTTCTATAAATAGATTGTATAAGAGACTTGTTTAAAGAGACGCATTTCTTAATAATTTTGCTAATTTATAGCCTGTATGCCTATAATTTATTTATTCAAGATATTAATTCCTTATACCTTTAATTTATCTTCTAAATACATTAAAATGCTCAAGTTAAAGTATTGTACAAAATCCTGCGCTGTATAAATCTAAAAATGCGAATGAATATACCTTACATACAATAGATATCTTCTTGAAATTTTATAAATGCTTTCTCAATATCGTATCTTTTATGCACAAGTTACATATTTTATAAATGGCCCGATTCCAAATCATTTGATCCGCAATACCCTGCTTGGATTATAGTAGATTTATATTATTATTACAATAAATAAATATAACAAAATAAGAAATATAAAATTATATTTTGAAATGAATTTAAAAATTAATTGATGAAATAAAAATATGTAAGAATTAAAAATTTGTATTCATATGTATGAACTGGTGAACAATACCGTAGAAGGTATGACAATAGCTAAGCTGTCTAGTAGGACAGGGCGATGTAACAATTCATCCAGAAATATCGATTTAATACCTACAGTCGGCAGCAAAAGTATCCGAGCACTAGCAAAAATTCCTATATAAAAAAATCTGATGTGGGCACCACATGACTTCCTTATACACTTTTAGAAATATACATAATGTTAAAAAACATTGTCATTGGACCCAAAACAGTTGGCTAAAAATATTTTTTTAAATGAATTATCACCGTGTTCTGAGCTTTTCTGAAAGTTAGTTAAAAACCGATGCAAAATTTGTACTGGTAACGGCTATTTCCTATCATTATAAAATACTATTATAAAATAAATTAATCTGGTGTTGCCCTCACGTGACTTTCTCTTATACTGCATTTCAATACTATAAAGACGGATTGCAGTTTGAGGGGTAATATAACAAATACTGTATATAAACCTACATTAGAAAGAATTCAGCCTAGGTTTACGAACAGTTTTATTTGTAAAATAGTTCTGTGTGTGACAGGCTACGCCCCTCTCACGCTCACCCCACGCTTTAAATACAGTTTCTACATTTATATGGAATTCAAGACTATTATTAGATAAAAAAAATTATTCCAAATTATTCAGACAACTTTTCAATTTCAACCTTTCATATTAAAATTCAAACCAATTTCAACTTTTACTCTCACCACTTCTTCAAACTTATCAATCTTGATCAAACTAAGTATCAATTTCATATCAACTACAAAATACAAAATTTTAGTTTTTAAGTTACTCTGATAATAAACATACACAAAGATAAACCAGAAGACTTAACTTCAAATAGATAATAAGACTTCTTCACACACCATAAATTTTAAGCTAGCACAATCGGTTTCGAAAGGACGTAGCCTTCCTTCATCAGGTACAAAAAAACACGTGCTACTGCCTTGGAGGCAAAAGCAAGACTGTCTTGCTTTTGCCTCCAAGGCAGTAGCACGTGTTTTTTTTTTTTTTTGCACCTGATGAAGGAAGGCTACGTCCTTTCGAAACCGATTGTGCTAGCTTAAAATTTATGGTGTGTGAAGAAGTCTTATTATCTATTTTTCGTTTGTACACCAGTTTTGCATTTAGTTTTTTGACTTAACTTTAGTATTCAGGAGCCTTAAAACGAGTAATTACACAGAAAACAAGCACTAAAAATTTAACTTAAAAATTTCTTTATATAGCGTATGAGTAGAGTATGAGTAATTAATATCCATTCCTGAACAATCATCCCGGACATGGTAAAATATAGTAGAATACTTCCTTATTACATTCATTGTAAGTGAATGCATTTGCATAATTACAATGCTCTGCAAAAATAATAATAATAATAATAATAAATAAATAAATAAATAAAAAATTTTCGAGTTTTGATATCACTCTTGCTGATTCTTTTGTAAAATGACCTCCTGAATCCGAATATGACTCTCATTTTGCCTAGTCACCCACCGTTTTCAAGAAACAGCACCCCCTCCCTCAATTTTTTTCCCTGTTCGATAATTTTATGACCATGAATTGGATTTCAAGAATGAAAAATAATTAATTTAACACCTAAAAACGAAAAAGTATATAAAGTTTAAAAAAAAACAGTAATAACAGATTAAAAGATATAAGATATGTAATACATAATTTCAGTGGCAAATCCCCCTCCCTCCCCCCTCAAAAAAAAAAAAAAAATCCCTTGTCACAAATGTCCATGTTTTACAATTTTCTAACTCTGTAACCCCTCAGAAGATATTTAACGATTAAAATAATCTTCCTCAATCCTAAAAATCAAATTTATAGCTATAAAATCACCGAAAAATGATAAAAATAGGGGGCCGTACCTAAAAAACGGGGGGTTATAGGGCTAAATGGGCGTCATATTCGGATTGAAGAGGTCATTTTTACATAAGAATATGCTGAAATGGTGTCAGAAGCAATTTTCACCTCTTTATATTTTCTATAAGATTTGCACGCACCATACTGTGTGCTTTAATATAGTCCTATAATTATAGCACACACCACAACCCGAAATGCACTTCCTGCAATTTCCATGTATAGTCCTACTTATATTCTTTTTTTTAGGCCTATAAGGGAATGATAAATGCTTTTCAAGCCACATTCTGCACGAAGCATGCTTATATGTATATAAAAAAATATACGGCCATATAACTTTGTTTAATGCAGCTTCCATTCTCGCTCTCTCTTTCTATACATGTCAAATTGTATCTACCAAAAAAATTGTTCATAGACGTAACGTATCTGAACTCTTTCGGATGTCCTCGTATATGAACTATTTGCTAAGTCTAAACGAAAAGTTTCTTGTAGCATTCTTGTCTAATACAGATTTAGAATATCCAGTTTGGATTCCTTGCTACTATTTGTTCCTGAGATATGCTGATAATATTTAGACGCGTACACAAACCAACCGATAAAAAACAGATTTTCGGATTCAGAGGACTTCAAAAAATGAAATCATAATGAAAACTCAATTTCTAAAATTTGACCCAAAAATTGTTGCGGAGACCTGGTCTAGTTGGCTACAGGGATAAGTTAGCGCAGTCATCATAATTCACCTGTTCGCGAACAGATAGCTCAGCCAGTCACAGTGTACTTTTCTTCTTCCTTCCTCCAATTGCCTTTGTAGTTTCACAGCGTTACTCACGTTCTGTGGTCATTTGCAACAGTTTTCCATTTTTTGCAATGATAAGTAATTTGTATTGCTTCATTCAATTTCTAATTTCTTATACTCATTTTAACAATTACGATTAAACTTGTGCAAATTTTCATAGTGTATGATTAACTCTATCTACCGCTATAGGATTTATTTGGATTGTTTACGTTTAGAAGGTTACGTCTTTCATTTCGTGACAAATGTGAATCCGGAGAAATTTGGCACGGTGCTCCAACTATCCCCGTTATATTGTTCCATACTACTTTCTGCTATTTTATCCCATTTGATTAATTACTTATTTTTGTTCTATTTTTAGAGTAAACGTACGTATTTGCCAAAGAAAAATTGAATATGTTGAAAAATTGAATGCACCACAGAATGTTATAAGAAATTCTGTGGTTGCTGTATTGATCAATAGAATATTTGTTAGGCAAACTATTAAAGATTTCAACATTTCTTGGAGAAGACTGACCCGATATATCCAAACTTTGAAGAACGAAGTTCAAACGATTGATGGTATTTATGAGTCACATATTTCATCAAATACTGGCTGCTCCACACCTAGACAATTGAGTCAAAAATTAAAATGTAGCTACACCACTCGTGACATCTGAATTGCAAATCATCCTGGTTTAACTATGAACATTTACAATCTTCTAGGGATTATAAAAATCGCCCTCCCACAAGCATGCACACCAATGAACATGAAAGCAGGGTTTTAAAAAACAGGAGTATCCGATATAACGTTAATATCTTTACTAAAGTTTTATGTCATCATACTCAACCGACAGACCAAATTAAGAACCGAAATCCAGTTGAAAAAGAAATAGCTCCTACACTATCATTCCGGAAAATGATAGGCGATAGGCTGGATGTTCAAAAGATTCAGTGTTAACTTTTTCAGTTGTGTCTCCAGCAGACACTGAAGCTCCTCTGATTTCAGCTGAGAATGTTATACAATTAACTCTTGAGGATTTTAGACCACTGAAAAAGGAAAATTTGGGAAAGTAGACGCAGGAAAAGGGTAACCGCAACAATATTGACAGATTTACCCCACCTAAAGCCGTTTAAAGATGAAAATAAAGCTTTAGAGAGGAAAAAACGATGAAGTACAAAAAGGTAACAGAAGGAGTTGGCATAAGGGGATTTTTTATTTAAAAGAAAGAAAAAGTTTTAAAGAAAGAAAAAGAAAGGAAGGAAGAAAGGAAGAAGAAAAAAAGAAATTTATAATTGAAAAAAGCTCGAATCTTGACACCAGCTCAGACGACGAGAAATGTTATCGTCTGGTGTGTGTTAACAACAAACGCGGTGAAAAGTGGATGCAATACTCGCAAAGCAAGCTTTAGGTACACGAGACTTGCATAAACGAAAACACTCGATTTGTATTTTTTATAACTGTAATTCTGATAATGATATCGATTAGGATAAAAGTTACTCACAGAATAAATAACCAGACTTGTCGCAGAACAGAACTATGAATATTTATACAACGTTAAAGACGCTAGTGCAAAAAAATGTTAAGTACAGGCTGTAGTTTCGGTAACTTAAAGCGTAATGTCATCAGTGCAGAATGACGAAGTGGATTATTGCTCATATATATAGGTGGGGAAGCACATTATACAGTTACTCATAGTTAATGTTTTATTCATTATTTTTATATCTGAAGATTATACAAGAAAATTTACATTGTACGGGAAAAATGCCTTTGTTTAAACTTGCTAGTAACAGTAACATTGATTTCTTTTAACTGCCTGCCTTATTTGAGCTTCCTTTACCTTTTTATAAAACATGTGGTAACTTGTCCCATAGGTACACGCAACTTGCCCGTGACGGGGTAGGTTGGGCCTGCATTTTTTCTCTTACTTCAAGCTGCAATCGAACATGAACAGTAAAATCTACACACTCAAAACTTCTAGGTATTTATAGCCTGGGTATGAATGAGCTTTAAAGATGCATTTAAATTTTGTTGAAAGAATCAAACAAAAAATAATAAAAATTAATAACTAAAAACCGCATCTACTAGCCGTAGTCTCCCCCTACTTTCTCTGCCATATACAGTCGAACCTCGTTAACGTGAATCTCAAAAAAAAAAAAAAAAAATGTTCCTGTTATCAGCAGTTTATGCTATTAGTAACTAACCTTGGTATAACTAAATTAATCTTCATTTTGATGGGGGTTGTGGAAACAGTTCATGTTAAAAGTAGTTCACGTTAACAGTGTTCACGTTAACGAGGTCCGACTGTATATGGGTAAGATAACGTATATATATGTATATATATATATATATATATAATATAATATTTCCTTCAAATAGAATGAATGAGTAGTCATTTCCTAAGTCCCTAAACCAGAATTATAGATTTCCAAGATATGTGAATAAGAGTAAACAAATGAGCTTGTTGATTAATTATAACTAGACTCATGCATAAAGAATTGACCTGCATCAAAAACATTTTACTCAAACGAAACTAAGTTTTAGCATGCATAATATTAAGAAAAGCTAACTCACCTCTCTCCTGCATTTCCTCTGGTCGCTTGAAAAAACATTTTAGGCAAGTCAATAAAGATGAAATCCGATTGCTGACTATAGTTGATTTAATCAGAGATTTTCTTTCAGAATTTTATGAATAAAAACAGAATCTTTCACAAACTTTAGCACAGGTTTAAACATTCAGAATACGTATAAAGGCATTTTTTTTATGCCTTGATTGAATAATAAAGAATAAACAGAAGAATACTTATTGTTTTAATAATATAACAATTAATGGATTACTTGGCTGTACGAATGCAGCCTGAATATTAGAATGTCAATTCAAGAATAAAGTTACTTCAGTTTTTTTTCGAATAGTTCAGAGAGAAAAACAGAATCAATAATAAAAAAAAAGAAAAAGAATGAGTTTTTGTTTCTCTTTCTGGTCACATGACTGTCTACTTCTGATCGGCTGTCGCCTTTACCGCTTCCCATGAATCAACAGGCTGGGCGGGGCGGGAAGGCACCGGAGCAGGAGTCGAAATACTTGGAAAAGGGATCACCTGCGTAACCGGTCGAATCAGAGTTCCAGCAGAAGAGGTCTTAAGTTGCAGGACCCTGGCGATTCCGTCAGGTCCGGGAATCAACTTGATGATTCTGGCGAGATCCCAATGGAGTGGAGGTGATGCTTTATTTTTCAGGATGACGAGTTCCCCTGGAGAAAAGTTGTGACGGTGGTTGTTGGTTCTTTTGGATCTATGCAGCAATGTTGGCAGGTATTGTGCTTTCCACCTCTTCCAAAACGTTTCCTTCATCTGCAATAAGAGCTTATACCTAGAAGAAAGACTAAGAGAATTGTTTGTTAATGGTAGTTCTGGCAATTCTAATAATGCAGATCCAATCAAAAAATGTCCTGGTGTTAAAGCTGCGCAATCATTAGGAGCATTGGACAATGGTGTTAGAGGCCGCGAATTTATAACAGCCTCTATTTGACATAGAAGGATGGAAAGTTCCTCAAACGTTAATATTGCTCCTTGTGTGATTTTTACCAAATGATGTTTGGCTAATTTTATCGACGCTTCCCAGAGTCCCCCAAAATTTGGAGCATACGGGGGAATAAAGTGCCAGGTTATTTGGTGTTGGGAAGCAAAATTTTGTAATTTTTCTTCTTTGAATAAAGAAAATAGCTGTTTTAGGTAAGAATGGGCTCCGACAAAATTTCTGCCATTGTCCGAAAATATGTCAGAGGGGTATCCACGCCTACCTATGAAGCGTTTCAAGGCTGCGAGAAAGGCTTCTGTAGAAAGATTTGAAACACATTCAAGATGCACTGCCTTTGTCGCCATACAGATGAAAAGGGCAATATATGATTTAAAGGTTGTCGCTTTCCGTTTATGTTGACATTTTGTCATTACTGGTCCCGCGAAATCGACACCAACCTTCAAAAAGGGCCGAATGGGTGTGATTCTTTCTGAGGGTAGATCCCCCATCTTTGGAATTATTGGCTTAGCTGACAGTCGAAAACAGAGTATACACTGTCTTAATACTGATTTTACGGTGGAGCGTCCGTGGGGAATCCAAAATTTGTTTCTAAGGAGTGAAAGTACTAAATTGGGACCAGCATGGGAGCTTAAGTTATGATAATATGTTATTATCAAGGAAGTAACGTGATTTGCTTTGGGAAGTAATATGGGGTGTTTTTCTTGAAATCGTAAGGATGGGTGGTTCCGCAGGCGTCCTCCAACACGAAGAATGCCTGCTTCATCCAGAAAAGGATCAAGACAGAATAGATGGTGTGAAGGTTTTAAAAGTTTGCCTTTCCTTAGTAAGGCAATTTCATCACTAAATTCTGCATTTTGAATAATTTTTACAAGCCACATTTCCGCTTGATTTAGCTCTATGGCCTTTAAAGGACCACTTTCCTTTGATTTGGTTTTAATTTTATTGATAAATCTCAAAACATAAGCTAGAATTCTTAAAAGTTTTAGATAGTTAGAGTATTTCGTGATATGTGATATGAAAGTGTTATTAGAAAGTGTAGGCTTAGAACTTGAATCTGTCGAATGTTGATGAGTTTGTTTCTGAACGGAAACTGAATGTAATGTGCACATTGGTGGTAGCTCAAAACTATGGAGCCATTTTGGCCCTTCCCACCACTCAGTTCTAGCTTTCAACTTAGCCGGGGACAATCCGCGTGTGGCACAATCGGCCGGGTTTTCTTTTCCTGGGATATGTCTCCAGGATTTTAGTTGAGTAAGAGCTCTGATTTTGGTAGCTCTATGGGCCACGAAACTATTTCCTTTGTTTGAAGGGTTATTTATCCAGTTTAATACAATAGAAGAGTCAGTGTACCAGTATGTCGAATGAGTAAATTTAAGGGATTTTTGAATGTTGCAAATTAACTCAGCTATGAGTACAGCCCCACACAATTCTAATTTCGGTAAAGTGAGTTCTTTTATGGGTGCGACTCTAGTTCCGTAGGTGACAGTATTCAATTCGTAAAAAGATAATTGGTCATTGGGAGATTCTCTCCAAACAATTCTTTGGTAGATTCTATGTTTCCTTTCAATTAAGATTTGCCGATACATTTTAGCTATGTCTGCATTGAACGCTACAGGGTTGGCTCGAAATTTTACTAAATTGTCAAAAATATTCGACTGCAGTTTAGGACCAATACATAGAATGTCATTTAAAGATTTGTTATTTGTTGTTTTAAACGAGGCGTCAAATACTACACGTAATTTTGTTGTTTCAGAGTTTTCATTTACCACCGCATGATGCGGTAAATAATAATGTGGCGTTTCATTAATTTCAGCTGGATTTAATTTTTTCATATGACCCAAAGATTCGTTCATGAAATTCGAATACTCCACATTTAATTGTGGGTTCTTTTTAATTTTATTTTCAATGGAAAGAAATCTTGAAATAGCACCTGACTTACTGTCACCTAGTGCCTTATCTGGCTTAAAGGGTAGGTGAACGACATATCTTCCCTGACTATTTCTTTTAGTTGTGGTCACATAAATATTTTCCACAGGATCATTTTCTATCTTTTTTGATTCTACATTTGGAATTGATTCTGTATCAAAAAATTGTTTTAAAGTGTTGTTGATATCATCATCAATAGTCATATGGCACGTTAAACTGATATTTGTACATTGAAAACTGTTTATTCGTCCTGAAAGGAGGTAACCCAGCTTTGTGGGGAATGCTGTAGGAGTTCCTGCTGGCCCTTGAATTGGACTGCCATTGCAGATTGAGGCGACTATTTCTGCCCCAAGAAGAATATCGATTGGACCACTAACGTCATAATTGGGATCCGCTAGTTGTAATCCCTTTATGTGTGGCCAATCATGTTGCGGTAGTTGGAAATTAGGGAGAGGTGAGGTAACCCTATCAACTATAAAAGCGCTGACTGAAAATGACTCCGACGAAAAATGCGGAGTGAAGTTAAATTCTGTTTCGTTGAGAGCAGTTTCTGCTAAAACGCAATTAATCCCTATTATACTATGCGACGTGCTCCGTAAGGGCAAATTTAGTCGCTTAGCACATTCCTTAGTAATTAATGAATTTTGACTAGCATTATCTATCAAAGCTTTACAATGCATAATTTTTCCTTTATTCGATTTAACCCTAATTAGTGCTGTAGATAACAAAACATTACTAGAATAAAACTGAGCACTATTAGAGACTGATATATCTGGCGATACATGATTCGCCCTTTCAGAATTTATATTTCTACCATAAACATGTAGCAATGTATGATGTTTTTCTGCACAATTTTTACAATTAATGTTTATCCTACAATTCTCCAGCCTATGATTTTGGCGTAAGCAATTTTGACATAACTTATTTAATTCAACAAATTTCCATCTTTCTTTAACCGGTTTTGAATTAAATGTCGGACATTTAAATAGCGCGTGACGCTCATTACAAAGAATGCACGTATTTTCCTTTTTCACAATTGTACTCAATACGTTTGATTTCTTCGAATTAGTGAATTTTACTTCTTGTTTACATTTTATCTCTTCAACACCGCGCGCTTCGCGCTCAACGAATTTCCTAAAAAGATCAAGATCAGGCAATTTATCACTATCCAACATTAATTCCCATCTCTGTTTTAACGATTCATCCAATTTCCCCATCATGAATTTTATTATAATTAAGTCGCTTAACGCATTAGAATCTAAACCCAAAGTTTTTAAGTTTCTGACGGCTTCGTTACAAGTATCTAATAACTCAAGTAAAGTTTTAGCATTGTTTGCTTTTACAATTTTCATAGAAAATATTTTGTTAATTTGACTCAATGCTAATTGTCTCTTATTTTCATATCTTTCATTTAATATTTCCCAACATTGATCTAAATTTTCCTCTTTTAGAGCGAATCCTCGAATTAATTTAGCTGCGTTTCCGCGCACTGAAGAATGTAAATATTGCAATTTTTCAATTTTGGATAATTGATTATTTTGTAGAATTGTCGAATTAAAAATTTCTTTAAAAGAAATCCAATTTTCGGTTTCACCAAAAAATTTTGGAAGATCAAATTTAGGTAATTTAATAAGAGACGATTTACCATTTTTCTCATCTTTATTTTCCTCGTGAGTATCTGAATCGCACGCATTTACTTCTGTTTTGTCCTCTAACTCCACCAGTAAATCAAAAACCACTCCCTTATATCTCAAATACATATCCATATAATCCTCATTCTCTTTAGCGGATAAATTTTTAAATATTGCCGCAATTTCATGATCATACGATTGAACTTTGGTTTTTAATAATTTAACCTTAGATTGTTCATCTTTACTACACCCCTTTACTCTATCTCTAAAACTATCGATTTCCTTACATAAATTTTCAAATAATAAAACTTGCTTAGATAATTTCGGCATTTTAGAATATATAAGTTTAAATACACATAACTATAGGCCTTCGAATTACAGAACAAACATTCAAGAACAAAAATAAATCATTTTAAGAATAAATGATTACGAATAAGAATAAGAATATCAAATACATATTAAATATATATAGTTTTTATATATATATATATCTATATAAATCATCGATAGACTCATGGCTCTAGGACGGACCAAAAACATGTTGATTAATTATAACTAGACTCATGCATAAAGAATTGACCTGCATCAAAAACATTTTACTCAAACGAAACTAAGTTTTAGCATGCATAATATTAAGAAAAGCTAACTCACCTCTCTCCTGCATTTCCTCTGGTCGCTTGAAAAAACATTTTAGGCAAGTCAATAAAGATGAAATCCGATTGCTTACTATAGTTGATTTAATCAGAGATTTTCTTTCAGAATTTTATGAATAAAAACAGAATCTTTCACAAACTTTAGCACAGGTTTAAACATTCAGAATACGTATAAAGGCATTTTTTTTTTTTTATGCCTTGAATGAATGATAAAGAATAAACAGAAGAATACTTATTGTTTTAATAATATAACAATTAATGGATTACTTGGCTGTACGAATGCAGCCTGAATATTAGAATGTCAATTCAAGAATAAAGTTACTTCAGTTTTTTTTCGAATAGTTCAGAGAGAAAAACAGAATCAATAATAAAAAAAAGAAAAAGAATGAGTTTTTGTTTCTCTTTCTGGTCACATGACTGTCTACTTCTGATCGGCTATCGCCTTTACCGCTTCCCATGAATCAACAGAGCTAAATAGACGAAATGAACAAGAATGCCTAGTATAGTTTTCTAGATGGCGAAACGTTACGTTATAATATGAATTCTTTGTATTGCTAGACGTCTTCATTTGGTTTCTAGAATTGATTCATTAATTAGAATTTAGTTACTAAAACTTGTCTCTTGTGTTAATTTTTTTTTTTTCAGAATTTTTTTATTTTGACCACATGATAATATAGGAAAATGATATTGAATTTTAATAGGGGTTTCTAGAATTCTCTAGCAAAGGAAACTGAAATTTATAAAAATGACATGGAACTATTTTTTCTGAAGCCACAATTTGTTTACTAGATGTCAGATCTTTTCAGTGCGCGTCCTGTCAAACGTCTGACCTTGTTAACTCTCGCTTGCTTAGTGCTCTCGACCAGATGTATTTCATTAAACTCTGTAATCACTTATCTTTTTACTTACTAACTTATATAAAAATAAACATTTTACTATTTTACATGCACGATTTTACATTATGATTATTATGATTATTTTTAATATGGCGAGAATTTTACAAAATGTTTCTTACGTTTACTTTTATAATTATATAAGGCTATTAACTATGACGCCATTTTCTACGGATTTAGCCCCTTAACGCGTGCTGTCCTCGCTGCGAGGACGCAAAATTTAAGATCCAGCTCCAAAAATTCATCCCGGAAATTTTTTAGCAAAAATTTACGTTTATAACATAGCAGAAAAGGCCAGTTTTTTTAACCTTAAAATTTCTTTTAGTTTAATTTAGTTCATGAATTCCGGTGGCAGTATAATTTAAATGATCCGAATTGTATTGCACCGCAAAGGGTTAAGAAAACACAAAGAAATTCCAAAACAAAATCGAAATGCGGCTTAGTATACAAACAGATCTTGGAATGTGTTACACTTGAATATAACATTTGGTGAATCTAGGTCACCCCTTTCTATGTGAAGGTGTGATAGCGAACATACATACAGAAAATTTTACCATTAAAAAATATTTTTTTTAAATTCTAATTTGTTTAAGCAGTATATCGCTGTTTGAAATTACATTGGAATTTTTTTAAAAGCGACGCTTTAATTTAATTGAATATTCATTAGACGGAGACTAGTTAAGTCTTTTAACAAGATTCTTTCAGACAGCATTACTTGTTGTTGCAATTGACACATTTACGCATCTACAAATTGAATATATGTATTTATTATACAAATATGCGTATAATTTATTGTAAATTATTGTATATATGCTTTACGAGATGCATACAAGTATGTGCTAAAAAATAAACTGCTGTTTGTAAAAAATGCAACACCACGAAGGAATTATCAGAATTAAATGAAATTTAATGCACAAACGACTTGTATTGGTACAAATAAATGACGAAATTTTCAAAGCAAAATAAATTAATAAAAATAAAAAATGAATAAATAAGTGTCCGAAATCAGTATTTGGTGTGGCCGCCAAGTGCTGCTATACGACGTGGCATGGAGTCAAACAGATTTTGAATGTCTGCTTGGGGAAGAGAATTCCATATTGCTTGTATGCGCAGCCAAAGTTCGTCTTTTGAAGCTGCAGGATACGGATCACGAGCGAGGCGCCGACCAACCAAATCCCACACGTGCTCAATAGGCGACATATCCGGCGAATAAGCAGGCCAAGGAAAAAGTTGCATAAGTTGGGCTGAACAGAAGTCTCGAACAGTCTTTGCAACACTTGGGCGTGCATTATCCTGCTGAAAGATAGCGCCAGGGATGCCATGAACGAAGGGAACGAGTTCGTGCTGTAGCACTTCACGGACGTACCTGTTGCTATTGAGATTACCCTCAATTCGTAGCAAATTGGATCGTCCATGATACGAAACTGCACCCCAGACCATAACTCCGGGTTTTCGGCCACTATGTCGTTCGATAACGCACTTTGGAAGGCAGCGTTGACCAGCATAGTGTCTAACACGAACGCGGCCATCATGGTGCCACAAATTGAAGCGTGATTCATCTGAAAAGGCAACTTGGTGCCAATCAGCTTGCCAGGATCTGTGCTCAAGAGCCCATTGCAGACGCAGCCGTCGATGGTTTGCCGTAAGGTGGGTCCTGTATAAAGGCACCCTTGCACGCAATCCACGGTGCAGCAGACGTCGACGAATCGACGAAGCCGACATTAGTACACCTGTAGCAGTAGACCAATGTGCTGTCAACTGCCTATAGGAAGCTGTACGGCCATTCACCGCCATGCGGAGCAGGTGTCGATCGTCGCGCGCTGACGTCACCTTCCGTCGTCCACTGCCAGTTTTTCGAGTTGTTCGGTGCTCGTCGGTCAACTGCTTCCAAACTCGCATTACTGTGGAACTGTTCCGCTACACACGAGCTGCTATTGCGCGATAAGAAAATCCTCCTTCTCGAAGGCCGATAATCCTCCCCCGTTCAAACTTCGTAAGTTGTTCGAATTTTTCCTTCTTCCGTCGCGGAGGCATACTTAGGTCTCACTAAAGGTTCGCCACTAACAAATAATCATTAACATTTTCAACGTCCCTCTACAGCCCTCTATTAATACGCTTTCAGCATCAGTTCAGAGGGCGCTGCGCACGCCACGCATGCACGGTGGCTCTGAAACTTTACTATTTTGCATAACATCCTATAGTTGACATTTTCAGCAAATTTCATTTAATTCTGATGATTTCATGGTGCTGCATTTTTTACAAACAGCAGTGTAATCGTCAGTTACACACATTATCTTGTTAATTTGAATTTAAAACTGCTTTTTCTCTTAAAGATTTTTTAACAAATCCTTCCAATAAGGTGAAAGAAAATGTGAACTGCCAAATTATTTTATTACACGTTACCAAAAGTAACCAAAATTTTGGGAAATAACCCAAGATTTCTTGTAACTTAGATAAATCATTTGGTGATTTTTTTTTAAATCTGAATAATAAAATCTTTAAAAAAAAATGAATATGTTTTGAATGTCATATATTTGAAGGTTTTTTAACAAAATAAATAAAATTATAACTTGGGGAAGGTGGGAGTATATTATATTTTAAATACTATGTTAAAAAAATGAAATATCCCAATTATCTATAATTTAATTTAGCATTTTCACATTTATTTTGTTTTTAAGCATGAGTATAGGCCCGCACCAGTGGCCGAGATGTCCTTCTCCCAAAGCTGATCTTTCTGTTATTTTAATACCGAGAATACAAGCCAGTACAATATCATCTTTTACTATTCTCCTGTTCGAAATATAGGAGACGGTAATAGTTAGATTATTCAAAAAGACAGATTACCAGGGCCTTCCATCCAAGCCTAGAACTATCGCGTAGTAAATCGACCTTAAACTTTCCTCCCCACCACACACGCATTTAAACGTAAAGAGTGTAGTAATTACAATACAAATGTCATAAATCTTTTAGTAAAATCTTTTGTTAAAGAACTCTCGTTTAAAAATTTATTTTTTCTAAAATCAATATTGCTGAAATCTTAAAATTTTTAGTTTAAAAATATTTTGCAAAAAAGTAATGAAATCAAAGTCTAAACAGGCTGCAAAATTTTAGTCAAATTATTATTATTATTATTTTATTAAATAGTACAGGCGAATGAGAATTTGGAAAGATTGTGATTTTATTATTTTAATTCATTTGTTCCGTTTGCATTGAATGCCACTTCAGTTTTTATTTCTTTTTACTTTTTCAGAATCCCGACAAGGAAGTCTGGAACGTATTATTGATTCCGGTCCCCTTACAAAAGCGGAGCGGAAAAAACTGGAGAAAGTTAACAAGTTCAATATTGACCTTCAAGGTAAGAATTGTATACAGTTTAGTTAACTGGTGAGTGAATAGTTTAGTTTTATAATCGTAGAAATGTTTTTATATACGCAGATGTATCTTTTTAGCGCTTTTCTATTTTAAAAATAAAACATTCCTGTCAATTAAAAATTTATATTTTAAAGTTCTTTTTTCTTCTTATAATTTTGCTTTTTTAAAACTAATTTTACAACATATCATGCCTTTAGACAAGCTGAAAAAAAAAAAAAAAAAAAAAAAGTCGGGACTCTACCTAGAGTAGTAATAGTACTTAGGTTGTATTAAAAGACATTATTTCTCAGTGTATCACTAATTTCCATTATCTTCAAATAAGACTGGGATTTCTCGTTTCTCTTTCTTCTTCTTTTTTTTTTTTTTTTTTGTTTTTTTGTTTTTTTGTCTTCAGTACAAATCAGACACATTTATTAGTAAGTAACTAATCAACGTAAGAATCAAATACCTCTCTACTCAGAGTTTTTCTTTTATTTGTAGTTATGTTTTACAAAATAATTGCTGTATTAATAATAAAGATTTTATTATTATTACTATTTTCTAAATGTCAGTGGAGGACTTCTTGTGCAGACTTAAAAAGATTTTAGAATCTGTGTGTTTGTGTGTCCGTGTATTTTTGCATCTATATGCCTGGCGATAAGGACAATAAGAATCACCCAATTGAATTACAAATTGGTACACATGTTTATGAGATACACGGAATTAGCTGTAAGTTTTAAGTATACATTCTGTTTGTGGAAAAGATACTCACAGAAATACTTACAGCATTAAAGGAGCTCACGGGAAAGGATAGGTAATTTTAACAATTTGATTCAAATAAACGTACGACAGACGCTGTATAGCAAGATGCATTATCATCTTGAAATGCGGATTGCGGAAAAGTCTGGGATACCTTCAGAATTGTCGGTCAGGCGTCACTTTTATAATGTCCGTGTTTTATTTTGAGTTAATTGATCCCTTAAACATGAAAATTTGCCCTACTCCTTGAAAAGAAATGCACCTCCATTCCATAATGTATGGAGAATATGTCACTGTTTTAAGAGTGCAGTTTTCATTAAGTCGGTCGCATTTTCGTCGTACTACTAGATTTTTTCAACAGCTCGAAATAAATTAAACTTGTGTCATCAGAGAAGACCAGATCAGCCTATTAATTAACTGATATAATTTTTTTAATTTTTGGTCAAGTGAAGTCTTGTTTCTTTTAATTATTTTCCTTAATAATAGCTTTTTTTAAGGTCTTCTGGTTTTAAACCTGCTTTGTTTAATTGTTCCTGCACTGTTTTAGAAGAAAATATTTTGCTATACACTTTTTTAAAATCTTTTCTAACTGCTGAACATGATACAAATCGATATTTTAAACATTTGGTTTATTGGTTATGTTTGGTTTGGATATTAACATCGATATTTTAAACACCCCTTAATACGCGCTGTCCTCGCTTCGAGGACGCAAAACTTAAGATCCAGCTGCAAAAATTCATCCCGGAAATTTTTTAGCAAAAGTTTACGTTTATAACATAGCAGAAAAGGCCGGGTTTTTTTTTAACCTTAAAACTTAAAATTTCTTTTAGTTTAATTTAGTTCATGAATTCCGGTGGAAGTATAATTTAAACGATACGAATTGTCTTGCGCCGCAAAGGGTTAACTTGCGATCATTTCGCTTGGATGAGCAACGTGGCCTACTAAAGCCAAATTTCCAGTTTATACAGTCAACAAATTTTATACTGTTCTTAAAATAACCTCAACAATATTTTATCAACATGTAATTATTTTGTCATCTTAAGTATTAAAATATTTTTTAATTTTCTTTCTAAAATTAATACTTTATGTGGTATTGTTAATTGCCTTATCCTTGCCATTTTTGAGATACTTTCTAAAATTACAATTTTCTTGACAATTGCATTTTGTTTTTAACACTGGGCTCAATTCTAAAGTGTAAGTGAACGATGACATAATAAAATCTGCTCGAAAATTTGTTTTTTAAACGATAAAATTGGCGTTAGCAGAAAGCAAAAAGAAAAATATCCAAGTGCGGCTTTTATTTTATTTATTCATTTATTTTTATTTTTATTTTTATTTATTTATTTATTTTTATTTATTTATTTATTTATTTATTTTTATTTTTTATTTTTTTATTTATTTATTTTTGTCCCTTAGTGTATAGTTTTTACTGGCTCCCATAATGTTTGTGTTTCCTTTACAAAGACACACAACATAATTTCGTGACACTTGAACCTATGGATATATTTTTATTTAAGGGCGTTGTAACGCGTTTGTACTGCATTCAACGTAGAGTTAACATGCATTATTAAGATGATTAAAAGCAATTTTCATGAATAAACGTGCATTTTTTCTCGTTTATTGAAACTGAAACTTGAATGATCTGAAAGAGTATTTAAGTATTTGATGGTTGGTTGATTGGTTGTGTTTAAAGTCGCACTAGTATTGCGCAATGGGTAATTGGCGACGGTCTGGGACACAGCCCTAAGGATGATCCATTAAGTATTTAAAATTATGTATATTTGTTTCTATTTAATGGAAGGAAGGGAAAGCTGTAGAAGGGGAAGTATCAACAAAGTAGTCTGTGAGAAATATTCACATATTCTTCTTTAATGTAAGTTTTAAAAGATTCTATAACAGCTACTGCTATGCATGATATAAACATAAAAATAGTTTGAATGTTGTTGAATGTAGTTTGAATGTAAGTCCTAACAGCACAAAATGTTTCAGAAACGTAACAGACATAAAACATGGAAACATTGTAAATATTACAGAAACGTTCAGTTAGCTTTCCGATTACTTTCATAAATGTAGAAATGTCCGCGATCGTAACAAAAAAATCAGATACGTAACAGATACGTTTCAGTCACATAACAGAGAGAACGTAGAAAAAGGCGAATGTTTCAGAAAGGTATCAGAGAGCATATTAAAATGTGCTACGTTTTTGAAAGTTTGTAAGCATTTTGCAACATAACTGAAACATTCTGTGCTGTATTAGCATATAATAATAAAAAAAAGAAAAGTTTTAATTTTCTTTTAACTAATATTTTTTAAGTTCCTCTGATGGATGAATGGTTAACGCTCTAGCACTCTGTTGACAGGTATCGTGTTTGAATTCCGATCGATCACACATATTTAGAATGCACCACAGATATTTATAAATAGGCCACAGACTGTTTAGAATCAGAGTGGTAAATATATATATATTGATTTACCGTTTAGATAACATAATTTTTCCTATTTTTCGTTTTTTTTTTTTTTTTTTTTTTTTCGTTAATTTTTCGTTTTCTTCTCTAGAGGATAATTTTTAAAGAAATTAACAAAGGAACATAAAATTTGGATTGCATGTTTGTTACCAAATCATCAGACAAACTTTATGTAACTTTTTGCTAGTGTTCGGACACTTTTGTTACCGACTGTACATACAGAAAAGGGAAAAAGAAGGAGAAGGAAAGCAAAGTGAATACAGAAACAAAACAAACAAAAAAATCTGTTTCAATTTAACATTTGGAGGCCAGTGTATCTTTACTTTTATGTAATGCATCCTTAACATTATTTCTCACTGAGTTTTCATTTCTACAATTCCATTTCATTTTTACGAAACGATCTCTTCTCTGGAGGATCAGAATTGTGATGGCATGTCTCCTAACTACCCTTAGTTAGAGCCCCTAAATAAAATAATAGGCCGGCGCATCACCGCCATTTTTTTGCCTCCGAAGAGGACAGCATTCCCGCTTGGCGTCCTTATCGCTTCCCTAATGATTTTAAGAAATATTGATCTGAAGCTAATCCGGTCAAGATAAGAGCAATAGGCAACAATAATATTCCTAAAAACACATTTTTTTCACAGTACATTCTCAGGATGCCATTTTATTCTCAGGATATCCTATGAATGTACTG
Organism: Salticus scenicus; assembly: GCA_963930645.1. Taxonomy (NCBI): domain Eukaryota; kingdom Metazoa; phylum Arthropoda; class Arachnida; order Araneae; family Salticidae; genus Salticus; species Salticus scenicus. Next base: position 368,506,903 of record OZ005649.1, on the reverse strand, counting down.
GGGTAAGATGTGTTGTTAGGGCGGTTTCTGTTTCTTTTACAAAATGTCGCCAAAACTCAAATACACAGTAATAGAAGGTCTGTGAACACTTTATATTCACTTCTTGAATTATTATAGCAGTTTATCGCTAAACAAACTTCCATATCATAGTTTACTTAGCTAAAATTATGAACTACAATAAAACAAGTTACTCTAAAGTAACGTAAGACGATAAAAAAAATATGTTTGTCGTTTGTTTATCAGAGAAACGCGCTGGGTACATGTGGTAACCCTAAGGCAACAAAATGCCTGATGCGCCAGCTCGTATATATAGGAGCCTTACCCTTAGTGGTGAGTCCCAGACCATTGCTAATTGCCCATAGTGCAGAAGTACATCTAAAACTCACTCAAACTTCTGTTCTGTGATTACCTGTTTGTTGTTCCTCCTTATATGATTGAGCAGGCTCTTTTCACTCTGGAAAATATTGTCAATATCATGCACTATTGCTAAGAAAAAAAAATAATAATGTATAGTCTTAATGTGTCTGAATTCTTTTGTGTTGCCAATAATTTTCATATCTTATCCTATATTAAGCAAGCTTTTACATATATAAAAATTATATGCTAATTTTATTTTGTTTAAAAGCGTTAAACTGTACCTACCGCCCTTAAGCATAATATGTTTTACTACTCTTGGATATTCCTGTGCGCGAACCATTCTCTCGATCTCAATAAAAAGCTTAGTGTAGCATCTCTATATGATACAGATTTAGAATAACGAATTTCGAATTCCTGCTACTATTTGTGATTTGAGAATGGTGATAAGAGACACACAGAAACAACACACATTCCAACCGCTAAAAATCTGATTCTTGGATTCAAGGGACCTCAAAACGCATAAATATAACAAAATCTCACATCCGAAAATTTGACCCCACAAAATGCTTTCTCTACCTTTAGGGTAGGTGCTCCAGTGATTGGCGTGCTCCAGTAATTGACATCTATCCCGAAATAATTAATACATAAGAAAAATAATAAAATCATATATTTTACATATAAGAATTGTAGCATTTTATGTCAAACATTGGAGCATAGTGTGCTAATAACTGGTAAAATGAATAACTAGCAGTGTCAAACAGTGGAACATAGGGTGCCAATTACTAATAAAATGAAAAACTGGCAGTGTCAATTACTGGAACATTGAGTGGGTGTCAAATAAAAATTCATAAAAAAAATGTTATAAAATGTATATATTTTAACATGTACGTGGTTCTGAATGTCTTTTATGCCATATGTATTGATGACTAGAACATTAGAAACATCAGAGATTGTTCTAAAAGTTTCAATCACTGGTGCACTTACCCTATATGATTAAAAAAAAAAGTAAAAATAGAGAGAGTGATTTTTAAATTAAAATACGTGTAACAAACATTTCTTATATTGTATATCCAACTATCAACCTCCTGTATTTAGTAAATTGATAGAATAGTTTAATTTTCAGTTCAGTAGCGAATAGTGTTTTCCTTTAAAGTAATAATTTTTTTAAGAATATATATATATATATATATATATGTTTCTTTTCCTGCATTCCAAAATCTCGTCAAACCAAAGAAAAATCTGACAAATCTCGGTTCAGTCGAGGAGAAATTCTTTTCAAGGTAATAAGATAAATCGCTCAATCTCCTCTCCTACCAGAATCACATGACTTCGGAGAGAAAAGAATGATGATCAGTGTCCCGCTCGGCTGTATAGCCTTCCTTAATGATGTATTTTTATTATTCATATAATATCGGTGCAGTAAGAGCTTATTTAGATAGAGGTTCAATATTCGTTTAATATGGATGTCATATTTACCTTGACCGATAAGCGAGGATATTTGTATTAATAAGAGAGAAATATTTTTGTGTGTGTGTTCTGGTTCAATATTTTATGCTACAGGAATAAAAATATATTTATATTGGGTAATACTAAATGAGTAAAAGCGTTATTTATATTTTTTAAATTACAGGAGTAACGTGAAATTAAGTTAAAATAAAATTATTTGCCCGTTGTCTGAATAGATACAGTTTAGGTTTTAAAGATATATATACATACATGAATTCATATAAAATGAAAAAAAGGAAAAGAAACCGCAGTCTGTTTTTGTTTTCTGAGAAATACATATAAAATTCTTTACAAAACAGAATTTAATTTAGGATTGCAAGATTTTTTTAATGCCTGTTCTTCCGTATTTAAGCATGCCATAACTGTAGTTGCGTTCCTTAGAAACCGTTACTATGCTGATTTCTTAAAATTTCTTTCGCACGATATTTCTCAATTTTGTTTCAAATATTTTTTTTTTTTTTTTATATGATGTTTTTATTAATTTTAAAAATTTATTTCAAATTGTGCTGAAAATTGCTGCTCAATCCATTCTCTTAAACTGATTGGACTAATTTTGATTAGTTCTGTATATTATTCATAAATTATATACGTATGAAACAATGTAATAAAACTTAGCGCAGCAAAACAAAAATGCCTGACACAACATGCACTTTGAACCAGTTCCAAACATAACACTAAGAAGCTAGATTTTTTTTCCCTTGCGTGTAGGTGTGTGTGTGTGCCCTTGTAAACGAAATATAAATATATCCGTTCTATATTTTATGTGAAATATGCTTTTGTGCGTTTAATATATGTTAGGTTTTCTCTCTCTATCTCTCTCTCTCTCTCTCTTTCGTACAATCTACATATGTGAGTTGTACCGACCAGAAATTTCGTCCACAGGCGTAATAGTTTTTAACGTAATGTATTTCAACAGTAGATGAACCATTTACCCAATTTTAATAAAAAGTTTCGTATAACAACCCTCTTTGATACAAATTTATAATACATAGTTTAGACTTCTCCTAATATTAATTATTGTGTTATGCTGATACACATACAGACAGACTGTTCAAGATAGACAATGGCTGTAACATGGACATTTTATACACAGAAAGAGCCATAGACATTGCCAAGGCTGTAATCCACGCTTTTGGCAATATTTAGTTTTTATTTCCCTTTTTTTTTTTTTTTTTTTTTTTTGTTATTCTTTTTTTTTTTTTTTTTTTTTTTTTTTTTTCTATTTTTATCACTTCTGCACTTTGTCATACACGACAACAACAACAGAGGATTACATTTAAGTGCACAATACGGTTTGTACATAATTTTTAGAAGATGTACAGGGCTGGCAATTGTTAATCGAAAACATTTTTTTATTTTTATTTTATTATTATTATTATCGCATGTAATTAGTGGAAGTCCTTTACTATAATATTTTACCATGTTGAGGTAAACTGTTCAGAAATTAAATTTAATTCCTATGAGGGATTACTATGTGAATTACCATTTACCATGTGGTAAAAAAAAAAAAAAGTATTTTTAAAACTAAACGTTTAGCGTTGCTTTTTTTATACTGACACGTTTTGAGGTTCCCTGAATATTAAAGTCATTTTTTTAACGTTTAATCTTTGTCTGTGGCTTTTATCAGAATAACTTAAAAACAAATAATTTCATGTGATTCAAATGCTGTATTTTGAAGTTAATATAAGTTTGTTACTTGAAAATTCTTACAAAATTCATACGTTTCAAGGAATGGTGCGGGTGAAATTGACTAAGTAATTTGAAAAGAACATTTAAATTTAATAACAGCTTTTGAATTCTCTTTAAATGTAAGTGCAATATTAAAACGTGTAGGGTTGGGGGGTAATCCCCTCATACAGAATTATTTGTCAAAAGAAGCTTTTCCGAAGCCTATTATAAATTGTTTTTAACGAAGGTTTATATAATGGTATTGAATTTCAGGGTAAGAGAAAGTCGTGTGAGTGCCACACCCTACTATTTTCTTTCTTTATGACTTATTCACGTTTGAGCCTCAATGATTTTATAATATGTAAATTGGAAGAAAATTTATCTAATAAGATAAAAATTAAAGCCTACATGAGATAACTACAAATATGAACATTTGAAGCTAATCTATCTATGTATATTTATGTTAGAGTATGTTATTTTATAAATAATCTCTAAAAAAAGAGTTAAATTGAACACGTGTCATTTGTTAATTATATTAAAAACACTTTAAACACACGTAACTGGATTACCTATTAATAGAGGATTATTCTATTAAATATTTCCCGTATCTATTCACGAGCATTATATATTATATTTCTCTGGAGGTATACTTAGATATTAGTTATAAATGATATAAACGCTATAAACAATAGTTATATATTTTAAAACTTTAAAATACAAAAAAATACATATATTTTAGCGAATTAAGTTTTCGAAATTAGAGAATTTAATATACTTCATAAAAATCCCTGATGATGCTTTACTATTAAAGCGAAAAGCTTCGGATAAATTTTTTTAACATCTTTTAAATAAAATTTAATTTTACGTGTGTTTAAATTGTTTTTAATATAATTATGTTTTTTTTTTTTTTTTTTTTTAATGCTTGACCAATATTACCTTAAAACTGGTGAATAATAATAAACTATATTGAAAATAATTTGTTGTATATTTCCCCAGCTCTTTTTGCCTCTGTGGAGCATGAACAACTAGAAAGAGCAAGAAGTATATTAAAATCCTCGAATGTCGATATTAACAGGTGAGTGAGATAAATTTATTAATTTTAATTAACAAAATTTCAAATTTCTATTATTGTAAAATTTCACGTATCTGTTCATGAGCATTATATATTATCTTTCTTTGGAGGTATACTTAGATATTAGTTATAAATGATAGAAACAATAGTTATATATTTTAAAACTTTAAAATACAAAAAATACATATATTTTAGCTAATTTAGTTTACGAAATTAAAGAATTAAATATACTTCATAAACTTTAAATTGAAGTAACCTACGGCGATATTACTCCGTGGTCGATACGATTCGGCTACGAAATTAACAATAAAAATATTTGGTGCTGCCATCTATTGCTATTATCACAAGAATTAATGGCATTTTCGTAATTTACTTAATAACATTTATAGCCACAAATCAATTTGATTATTTTCAAAGTATACTTTTAATAGAGGTATATTTAACGTAAAATATTATTTAAATGATTACTGGCACTGAGACAGTGAATAGTTTTAAATGATATTGGTGGTTTGTCGAAAAAGGTTGTCCTTCTGTGAATGGGAAAGAAAAGAAAAGAAAAGAAAAAGAAAATAGTAATAATAATTTGAATGCTAAAGGTTCTTAGTAAGTATTAAAAAGTGAAATTTTCAATCATACTGGCTTTACTTTTTTTTTTAATTTTATCATCATTACACATTGGTTTATAAAATCAGAAGAAATAAAATTCCAGGACTACTCAACAAGTGTAACTAATGCTGACATCTATTAGCAGTGTCTCAAATGAATCAATATAATATACTTTTATTATTAATATTATTATTAATATTATTATTATTATTATTATTTATTTTTTTTTAAGCGTAGCTATTATGTAGCAAAAACGTATAATATTTTTATTTCTTTTGGGCAAAAACTTTTTTTTCTAATACATAATTTAAATTTCGTTGACTTATTAAGTTCGAGAGTAAGAAATTTTTTTCAAATAATTTGTGCTGAACTTCATTTATACAAAATCAAAACTTTTTGAATTTTCATTTAGGATATTTTTGAATATAATTTCTTGATTTTTGTTTGTTATAAAGGAATCCGATTACAATTCTTTAAGAGGTTACATTATAAGTAATCTTTTAAATAATATTATAGAATAAGAAAATAATCCAATGTTAACGAATCAAAATAACGAGCTGGATGAGCTTATCTCTCATCCCATTTTCTGTTGGATGAATTGCACAATTCCTTTCGAACGAGGTAATTAGTTTGAATATTTACTCTACAAATTATGCTACTAGTATTTTGACAACTTTTTAAAAAGTATTAAATACACACATTAGTATATATACATATATACATACAATATATATATATATATATATATATATATATATATATATATATATATATATACAATATGTATATTTCGAATCAAAATGTATTTTGCGATTGTTGCTATCGAAGTCTATTGTTATTGTATAATTGTTGTTGTTATTGTAGTTATTTAATATTATTGTCTATCGAAGTAAGGGTATGGGGGTGGGGATGGGGTTTGATGGGAGGGATGGGGTTTGATGGATCGAACCTAAACAGTGCTAGTCGACCTAGCTGTCTAGATTTTTCCGTGAATTTCTCGGAAATTCGCGTGAATACACACTAGTTTATGTATATATATATATATATATATATATTGCAATGTTGAAGAGTATTTCATAATAATTACGTGTTGTTTGATTTTTCTCTCTTGTTTTAATGTTCTTCGAAATAGGTTTGATGAGGAAATAATAAATTGAAACCATAGTTATGAGAAAGCCGGAAAAGTATTTTTCCTTGTTTAATCTCTAAGCATCATGAGCTTTAAGAAAACATTGAAGACATTTATGCTTAAAGTAAAAAAAAAAAAAATATCTTTTAAATTCCATGTACAAATTATTAGTGAATTTAATAATATGGTATAAATTATAACTTTATTTTATTTTATTATTATTATTATTTTTTTTTTTTTAACTTGAATTCTATAATCTATTTCTGGGCAAAAGAGTATTCCGATAAATTGCATAAACGGTATCTGAAAATCTTACCTTTTGCACAGTATGCTCTGATCTGTCAGCTTAAATTTAAAATATTTTTAATTATTCATGTATACCTTTGTATAATTCATGTATATTTAATGAATCTGTGTGTTTGATGAAACTGTTAATAGAGGGATTGAAAAATTCTTTCTGTACTTATCCTTGAATTTTTTTGTGCGACAGAATTGTTTTTAAACTTATGTTTAAATATCGAATTCATATATATAAATCGTCAATTTTTCTGTTCTTTTTCTTTCTTTCTTTCTTTTTTTTTTTTTTTAAGAAAATATAAGAAATCGAAGCATAGTTAATAAATATATTTTTTCTTCTTATTTTTGATCCAATATATGAAAAATAAAAGTTATCTGAGAGTAATATCATGATATTATAATGGTCAAAAGTTATGCTCTCAAAATATAGCAGAGCCGGATTTAATCCCAGGTTGCATTCGTTAACCTGGCCGTTTGGTGTTTTCCCTAGTTTTCTTCAAAATATACGTGTATACCAGCTAGAACCATTTAGAAAGGCTCTACCTAAGCCTAGGACCTAAAGCCCGCTACCTAAGCCAAGGACCCGTAAGTAACCAATTTGTCTTGATCGTAATACCAACACCGTTTCTTATAAAGAATTTTTATCTGTAAATTCATGCAGTCTTAAAATTGAGATTTTTTTTTTCTTTTTAATATTGTAAAAAAATAATTTCAAATAATACATAAATAATAAAAATTTTCGACCTCGGGTTTTTGATGTATGTACACGTTTTGAGAGCTGTAGAACACGATTTGACCATTTTTAGAAAATGTCTGTCTGTCTGTCTGTCCGTCTGTCTGTCTGTCTATCTGTGTGTGTGTGTGTGAGAGAGAGAGACAAAATTTTGTGGCAACTGCATCTCAGGAACTTATGCACAGAATTTCATACAAATTGGTATGCAGTTGCACCTTGACATAAATTAGTGCCTATCAACTTTTGGTAAAAATTGTCTTACAGGTTGCGTTGCCATCCCGCATTTTCTAAATTTTTAACATGGTGATATAGGACAAAATTTTGTATAAATGTGCATAAAGAGAATTAATTTTTAGTAATCATTATGAAATTTACAAGAATTATTTATAATAGAGATAGTCAACTGGGAAAAATTTTTTGTATGTGTAGGAGCCTCGCCACCCCACCCCCCCTGGGGGGAAAGTCACAAGTCACCCCTCGAGGGGAGTAAATTTTTAAGACATCTATCTTTCGAAAGGTCTCGTCAATACTTTTAAAACGAATGGTTGAACTGTAAATCTGTGATAATTTAAAACAAAGTTATCATTTTTTTTTTTTTTTTTTACTTTTAACAAAAAAACACTTAGAAAAAAAATCGGTTTTTTTTAACGAAATTTTACCAAACTTGGTATTTAGTTGGTCCCCGACATAAGCTGGCGCTGATTATATTTGGGGATCAATAGCTCAACAGGTGGCGCTGTGATTGCATTTTTTCTAAATTTTTAACATGGCAGTATAGGACAAAATGTCGTATAAATGAACATAATGAGAGTTATTTTTAACTTGTGATTGTAAAATTAATATGAATTATTGATAATAGTAGTAGTTTACTAGGAAAAAAATTCTGTGCATGTGGGGTCATCGCTTTCCCCCCTGTGAGGGAGGTAACCCCCCCCCCACACACACACGGGGGGGGGGGTAAATTTTCAAGTTGGGTATCTTTCGAAAGGTCTCGTCAATACCTTTAAAATGAATGGTTGAACTATAAATCTGTGATAATTAAAAACAAAATTATCGATTTTTTTTTACTTTTAACGAAAAAAAAAAAAAAAAAAAAACTTAGAAAAAAAAATCGTATTTTTTTTTTCTTTTATATTGTTACTGAGTGAATTTGTATAGGAATATATAGAAGAAAGTCTTGTGGTGGCCACAACATACTAGTTTTTGTGTGTGTGTGTGTGTGTGTGTGTGTGTGCGTGCGCTTTCCGTTTGATAATTTAGATGTTTTGAGATTTCTTGAACAAAATTCGACCATTTTTACAAAATCTCTTTTTTTTTTTATATTTTAGCTGTACAAACACTGTATCTCATGAAATATTGAAAAATATTTAACCGAACTTAATATTTGGTTGGATCTTGAATGAATTGGTGCTAACTTTTGGGCTATATTACCCAACAGGTGCCCGTATCACTCTGGGATTTCCCATCATTTCAAGGAAGGCTCACCTTTTGCAATGTACCAAACTTAGTATAAGTTATAGATATATGACGTAATACTCTACTGCTATTTTGGAACTTAATCCCATTTCAGGGAAGACTATATCAAAACTGTATAATTGTTGTGGTTGTTGTTTGGGATTAAGGCAGAATTGACTACTATAGGGTCCTAGGCTTGAGGGGAAGTGTCCTCCATGTGGGTCTTTCTAAGGGCCATAGCCCGTATTGCCAGTATTTACGCAAGTTTTGGAGAAATCCACGAAAAAATCTGAATGGCTAGGTCGACGATTGCACCTCGGATTGAACCCCGCACACCTCACGTCTACCAGCTTTGAGCGTAGAACCGCTCGGCGGCTGGTGGTCCTATGTTGGGATCTGCCGATCGTCAAAAAGTGTGATCCGCGGATACGGATATAAGATTTTCTATATCCGCGGATACGAATACGGATCTTTTGAATCTAGATACCGATACCGACCTTTCTAAAATGTTTAATATTTAAGTATGAACAATTTTTATTTCAATTATCCGACTCTGTAAATAATGAAAGCATTGTATTCGGTCAAAAATTTCGATATCGAGTTTTTGCCTAATTTACATGTCTTAAGGCCTCTCATATTTATCATACCTAAATTTTTCATAAAACACAGTCGATAAATATGCTAATCATATAAATATTTTTTCGAATAGTGAAAAATATATTTTCATGTTATAAAATATTTAAAAATAAAACTTTTTTTTCCCCTCCTTTGCAATAAAAATTCATTTAAACGCATTTTGCAATTAACTAATAACATTTTAATTAATAAAACTTATCTATTATATGGAAATCTTGCTTAAAAAAAAAAAAAAAAAGATATTCTGGATAATTACAATTTTACGCCACATATATATCTTATTTATATTTTCCTTTTCTTCTTTTAAAGCGTTGTTTTAATTTTTTCCATTAACATTGGTGATGGGAGAATTGCATTCAGTCAAGATTTTTTATCTAGAGTTTTCACCTGATTTGTATGTTTTCAGGTCTCTTGAGGCCAAAAAATTAGTTTTTGGCAATTGGTCTGTGTATAGGTATGTGTGTGGGGAATATTCCTTCTATCACATCTCCTAAACTAATAAAGACAGAACGATGAAAGTTTAGAATTAAGACATGTCCGGTGCACAGATGATTGTTTCAACATTTGGTGAAAATTGGAAAAACAAAAGTAGAACGATAAGCCCGCATGATAGCTGCTACGTAAATACCCTATTACATGTTCTTTCGTGTGTGTATGTTGGTTAGTTCAGGAAAATTGATAGGCATCTTGTACAATAAGTAGTCCAATTTGATATCTCGCAAATGCGTTTCTTTAAAACAGCCGTACTAATTTTTTTTCAAACTCACCATATTAACCCCCCATTTAGATATCATTTCATATGTAATTTTTGTTTTCCGTTCAACAGAGGGATTTGTCAGGTTTTGGAGAAAATCGGTTGTGGACCGAAAGTCAGTATCTCAAATACGGCTCTAACGATTTTCTTGAAAATCGCTACATAAACTCTTTTTGATATTCATTCGCATGTATTATTTGATAATTACAGGAAAATTAACAATCATCTTGACTAGTTAGGTCAATTACAGATCTCAGAAATTGGCGTATCAAAAAACGAGTACACTGATTTTTTTTTTTTTCTTCTTTTTTAACGCGCTATGTAAACTTTATCACAAAGGTTGTTACACATGTATCATTTTTCTCTTAGAAAAATTGTTAGGTGTGTGATTTGTTAAGTCAATTTTATGTTTTCTGGCCACATCTCCAAAAAGTGTACATAATATGTGTAATAATTGGTAATGGAAATCGTATGGTTGTTATACACCAGATTTTTCTTTTTTTTTTTTTCTTCTTAAAATTCACAGTTTCAGAAATAAAGCATGCATAATAAGTCTTATAAAAATTCGAGTCTTGATTCATATATCAAGCGTTTAATTTTATGACTAAAAAATGTTTTATGTTTTTCTCATGTTTTCATATTGTGCATTTCCTAAAATTTACTTAAACGTTCATATCCCTTTCTTAGTTTCGGCAAACAATTTTACTGTCTTTTATATACATAAGAAGAAAGTATTGGATTTGTGAAAATTTCAGTTTTCGTCGATTTTGCATATTTTAAAATTTTGTAACACAATATGGCCATTTTTTGAAAATATCTCTCTATCTGTATATGTACATGTTAGCAATATTTTGTGAGACTTGTATATCACAAAAAAATGCACGGACGTCACGCAACTTTATATTTGGTTGGATCCCATGTATATTGCTGTTGATTATATTTTAGAGTATATCGTCTCACAGGTGGCACATGTATACTGCTACAATCCACACTTTCGTAAAGGCTATATCTCAGCTTCTATAGTGTATATTATTCAGGAAATTTTTTATGTAAGATGGTTTACTAATGAACCCTATGCCAATTTAATTTGTGTGGATATCGGACGATAGTTAGCATTACAGTGTTGGATTTTTTAATTTTTACAGGAAGGCAAAATTTTAGCTTCTATAGTATATAAGCTCAACAAACTTTATATAGAAGATGCCTAGCCTAATATGAAAAGCTAAGCTGAATCAATTTAAGTGCATATCAGCTTACAGGTGGAGCTGTTATGCAGCCTTTTTCAGGTTTTACGTATTTTTCCGATCAATTATTATATTGCAATGATACAGAAAAAAAATTTGTGATCGCCACAGAATAATAGTTTTTTTCCTTTCAATCACGAAGTAATAGTCTTGCTCTACTATTACTATAATACATAAAAAATATATATATAAATATATATATATGAATATATATATCATTAAAACAATTTCTTTCTAATTTTTCTAACATTTCTACAAAACGTCCGTATTAGATCCGCTGAAGTAAAAAAACGGAGCCGGATATTTTTCTTCTCATTCATAAGGATCTGAATACTAAGACGGATCTCTTTTTTCTCGCGGGTATCCGCGAATACGGATACGGATACGGAGCTGCGGCACATGTTCAGTCCTAAGCTAAACAAAACTTCGCAGGTGAGATGGATATTAAGTAAAACTACCCTGTTAAAAATTTCTGTAAATATAATGTAAATATTTATCCAGAGTCTCTGTAAATTTACGGTAATTCTTAGTTAAAAGTGAATAATCGAGATTCTCTATCTTTATTCTGTATTTTTATGTAATTTTATTATTTAATCTTTTAATTAGAATTAAAAATGACTGTTTCTACTTTAGAAAAAGCATTCCAAGTCCGAAATATATTCTCACCAATAATTTATTAAATTAATATTAGTTATTAAAATGAATCTATAAAATAAGTTTTTTAACATCTCCGTTTATTTTTCTCTGTAATTTTACGTAAGAATTAATGTAATAGATTACACAGAGTTTTCTGTTGAAATTTTTAACAGTGTATGCTGATTCACTTTGAATGCGTATCTGACATTCTGCATTATTTTCTGTTTACGCGAAAGCTATATCTCATATTCTATGCTATATAAATACACCGAACCCTGTGTAAGATCTATATTAAGAAAAATTATTCTCATTGAATTTTGGTCTATATAAACCGAAACTTCGCACTGGTATTACTTTCAGCAATATTTCAAATGAATGTATCTCAACATTTGAGAAAATTTCACAGAATTGCATATGTAAATTGTAAATGGTAATTTTGAGAAGATATATAAAATTTTTGTTCCTTTTAATCGTTAGGTGCCGGTAAAATATAAAATAATGTAGAAGAAAGTATCTGATTCGCGACAATTTTCGACTTCCAGTTTTCGAAGGATTTACACTCTTTTAGATGTCCTAAGCTTGATTCTTTCAATTTTAGAAAATGACTGTCTGAAATAAGCTGCTTTAATTTGGGTGTATACCGTCCGACACGTTCCGCTTCTGTTCTGCAATTTAATTCTGTTTATGAGAAGGCAATATCTGCTTCTACGATGTATACATGTACCAAAGTTGGTATAGATAATATGTAAAACCTTACTGATTCAGGTTTGGTGCTTATCGGACGATAGGGGCGCTGCTATGCTATGGTTAAATTTCGTTCATGGAAAAGCTATATTTGAACTTCTATGTTAAATAAATAAATAAATATATACATATATGCAACAAACTCGCTACGTATTTTACTTATTAATTAATTTATTTTTACGATAGATCCTAAGAGCGTTGTTACACAGAAATTTTGTATTTAAATGCTTACTTAAAAAATTGTTTGAGTTTCGACCACTTTGCATAAGTCGTATATATAATTGCTGTAAAACAAGCATGAACCGACATTTGCATAACGTGCATGTACGACGTTAAATGACAATCTTTTTCTCTTTTTTGTCCTTTAATTTCTTTCTCCGCTTAGTAATGTTTACAATTTTAATATCTTTAAATCGTTTACACTACGCCTTTCCCCCCCCCCCCCCTTACACAGAAATATCTAAAAAAAAAAAGAAAAACTCTTCAAAAATGCTTTTTTTATCTATCATCCCAACTAGTTCTTTAAAAAAAAAATTAAAAGAAAAAGTATTCCGATTTTTATTTTTTTTTCCACTAATTCTTTCTCAAATAGTTAAATATAAATGAAATAAAAAGAAACATTCCGTTAATCAATTTTCTCACTCATTCCTTGAAGTTTTCGCATTTCTGAAATGTCATCAAGATTCTTTTGGAAAGACATTTTGCTGAGAATCATAAAAGTGGAATTTCAGTCTTCTAGGGATTTTCTTCAAGAATGACATAAAAATGACACATGGTAATGTGAAAAATGATTAAAGTTTTAGGAGTTAAAAGGAGGAGGGGGGGGGGGGGGGAACTCTATTAAAATTTAATTTACCGTATATTTAGTACTTAAGTTAAAACACGTAAACATATTACAACTTTATAACATATATACTGGGTGTCCCAAAAATTATAGCGACAAACTTTAAGAGGAGGTAGCTCACATCATAAGGATTCAGAATTGCATAGGATCCCATGTATGCAAATGTCATTTTAACCATTTAAGAGCCCGGTGTTTAAGGGGTATTTTTTAACAAATGTGGTCTTAGTTTTGAAATTTTGAATTTTTTTTTTTTCCGTGCAAATGGCTATGTAACCAACAAGAAAGAAAAATCATGCAGTACGCATTGATTAGTAACACTTTCCAACGGTACGTAATTGTTGTATCGAACAACTTTTAATATTTTTTGCCTACGTTATCACACAACAGACAGAAGAACTGAAAAATATACAGATAGACCAATTGATTTTAAAATTACTCTTAGGCATTTTGGAAAGTGTTAAAAAGGCTTAACACAAAAGAAAATGCAGCCATTAGGTTATATTACAGCTTTTGATCTCTCTGAATATTTTACTGTAGCCCTGTAAATCATAAAGTTAATCATATCATATTCTATACAAAACATTATTTTAGAGTATTAACAATACATTTCAATATTTTTATGGTTTTTACAGTAGAAATATTTTTAAACATAACTTTTTTTGTTGTTGTTGTTGTTGTTGTTGTCCCTGTAAACAAACTAGTTATACAGGACCTATTAATGTCATTTTAAATGGGGAAAATTCTATAGGGAAAATATTTATAAAAATAACACTCATAGGACACAATGCTTTCGAATGCTTTTGGGTGTCCTTGTGCACAAACCAGAAGAGATATTCACTCCATTTTCAATATGGAACATCCGATAGTTAACTTCAATAAAATATATCAGTTTCGAGAAATTCCATAAATATTTACTAGTTAGAGCGCGGGCAGACAGACAGACAGATGGACAGATACACAAACTGAAAACATGTTGACACTTAAAAATGTTAGCAAGTGTAAAAATGCTTAATGTAAACGAAAGTACAATTATAGCAATTTTTTATTAATAGCTCTTAATATAAATAAATATTTTTGTGTCACCCTGTAAATCTAATGCTAATCATGTTATATTCTATGCAAAGCATTTCTTTGTGCATATAAATAACATATTTCAATTTCCTAAAACTTCGTGGACAGTAAAGTTATTAAAATTTGATTTATAGAAATATCTCTCATAGAACGCAATGCTTTAGAATATTTTAAGTGTCCCTGTACATAAATCGGCGGTGGTATTTCCTTCATTTTATACAGGAAACATCCAATAGTGAACTTGAATAACTTATTTCAATTTAATTGAGATATGTCCACAATAAAGGTATGAAAATATGGTTTATAGAAATTCCTCTCATAGAACACAATGCTTTTAAGTACTTTCGGGTGTCCCTGTACACAAACCAGTAGAGGTATAAATTCAGTTTTCAAAAGGGAACATCCGATAGTGAACTTGAATAACACATATCAGTTTCGAGAAATTCCATAAATATTTACAGGAGTTAGAGCGCGGGCAAACAGACAGACAGACAGATGGACAGATATACAAACTGAAATCATATTCACACTTAAAAAATGGTAGAAAGTGTTAAAAACGCTTAACGTAAACGAAAGTACAATTCTAGCAATTTTTTATTAATAGCTCTTAATGTTACTGGATGTTTTTGTGCCACCCTGTAAATCTAATGCTAATCATGCTATATTATGTGCAAAGCATTCTTTTGTGCATAAAAATAACATATTTCAATTTCCAAAAACTTCGTGGAAAGTAAAGTTATTAAAATTTGATTTATAGAAATATCTCTCATAGAACGCATTGCTTTGGAATACTTTTGAGTGTCCCTGTAAATCTAATGCTAATCATGGTATATTCTGTGCAAAGCATTCTTTTGTGCATATAAATAACATATTTCAATTTCCAAAAACTTCGTGGAAAGTAAAGTTATTAAAATTTGATCTATAGAAATATCTCTCATAGAACGCAATGCTTTGGAATACTTTTGAGTGTCCCTCTACATAAACCGATGGTGATATTTCCTCCATTTTATACAGGAAACATCCAATAGTGAACTTGAATAACATATTTCAATTTCATTCAGATATGTCTACAGTAAAGGTATGAAAATGTGGTTTATAGAAATACCTGTCATAGAACACAATGCTTTGAAATACTTTCGGGTGTCCCTGTACACAAACCAGTAAAGGTATAAACTCCATTTTCAGTAGGGAACGTCCGATAGTGAACTTGAATAACATATATCAGTTTCAAGAAATTCCATAAATATTTACGGGAGTTAGAGCGCGGACAAACAGACAGACAGACAAACCGAAGTCATAAACACTTTTCAACCTTGCTGGAAAGTGTTAAAAAAGTATGCACATAAAAAGGTATGCACAGTGATAATGCTTTTTTCCGATCGATGTAATTAAAGCACCGATTGTATTAATACGAATATTGGGCATGATTTTTTTTAAATGATGGTTGGTACAAGATTTTAAAATTTACAAGGTAGGCGGAGTTATAAAATAATCAAAAAACTAGATTACACATGAGCAGTCAACCTCTCCTCAAAGGATTAATGGTCATGGGTTACTATGTCCTCTTTATTCTTTCAGCTCTTATATGTATGCACTTAAAGCTTGTAGCTCTACGTTTGTACCGCCCACATCTGTTGAAAAATACCCCCAAACACCAGGTTCTTAAAGGGTTAAGATGCCATTTGCGGACATGAGTTCCTATGCAATTCTAAATCCTTATGAAGTGCCCTGTTTCCTCTTAAAGTTTGTTGCTGTAATTTTGAGACACCTTGTATATATGAATTACGTAATCACTTCATACCAAAAAAAAAAAAAAGTATATGCAGGGACTATCCAAAAACCTTGACCTCGTTTTAATTTCTTAAATACAGTTATAAGTTGCACGTATTCAACTTGGTGCAATTTTACACGAGAGTAATTGAGATATAGCTTTTCTGTAAATAAGAAGGGCAACATAGCCGCGCCACCTGGAAGGTGATATATGCCAAATTCTAATCAGCGCCATTTTATATCACGGTCCATCCAAATGTAAAGCTTCGTGGGATTTGGGCATTTTTTCGTGAGATACATCTTTCACAAAATTTTATAGAACACATACATCCATACATACAGACATACAATGTTTTCAAAAACGAGACGTTTCAAATTGTGTAAATCAGTCGAAATCTGGAGATCGAAATTGTTCATGAATTCAATATTTCCTTTTTGTATATTTTAGAATAAATTAAAAACTTCATTTAACTACCTTTCCTTGTTTTGTAGATTGCAAAAAAGCCCGTAAGAGAATAGTCATGTGATTCTTTAAATGTTTTGTTAAATGGGATGGGTATTATTCTTTTTTCTAAATATAACTTCTCTCTTTTTTTTTTTTTTTTTTTTTTAAACTAACAACTAACTTCGACGTTGCAACAGAAAAATTTATTCATATGAAGTTCAACTTTACGTGAAAAGAAAAACAAGTTGTAGAAAATAATAAGAAAAGCGCCGAACTTCTGATAAAGGGATATTTATGCTATGATGAAGAGTGCGTGTATTTAAGTGATTACAACTTAAAAATATATCAGTTTTTTATGGACCATTTGTTGAATCTACCGCTCACAATAAATTCGTCAGTGTACGGAGCAGTTCCCAAAAAGAAACATGGCAATTGCTGGATGTTGCTACAATAGTATAAATAAAAAAAAAAAAAAAAGAAAGAAAGAAGGAAAGAAAGGAAACCTCGGTTAAAACTAAAATTAATTTAGTCTACTACCAGCAGATTATTTTAGCTCGACTTTTGAAAAATGAATTCCGTCGTTATATGGAAAGGAAATCCATAATTTTGATATTCATAAAATAAAATTTTTCAGCTGAAATATGTAAGTCAATTGTCGTTCATTAAAGACGCGTTCTGACTAGAATCGAGAATAATGTAAATCCCGTTTAATGTAATACCTATAAAATTATATGATGATCTCCTTATGGGCTTTACCGCTTTCAATTTGTCAAAATAACCTTCAGATGATCTAAGAACTCTGAACGAATTTCATAAAACGGTTGGTTGTTTGTTTGTGGGGATTAAGGCCAATTGACGGCACTAGGGTCCTAGGCCTGAAGAGGAGTGCCCTCTGTGGGGGCCTTTCTAAGGGGTTCTAGCCCGCATTTACACTGGTTTCGGAAAAACGGAACAACCGATGTGGAAAAAAAAGCTAAAAGTAACACAACAACGCTACGGAAAAGTTTAGATATATGTTACAGTTAGGAATCAAGACTATCAAATAGGAGCAAATCATTGAAAGAAATCTGGCCTAAACATTAATTTTCAAAATCGTTCCCTTAAAATTTAGAAGACTTTCTGAATTTGTCTTTTTAATCATATTTGCAAGCAATGTTCTTTACATGCTTTCTATAGTTTCACTGTTGGTTTATATTACTTCACACTGTAAAAGAATTGAGTAAGGAAAAAAAAAAAAAGAAATTGTCAGTTATTTTTCTACAGAAAATTTTCATTTCTTAATCTACAGATATTTACTGTAAAATTACATTTTAATCTATCAAAATACATTTTTTTTCTGTTAATATGAAAGACTGTAACCATTTATATGGATTTTATCTGGTGGGCCCATAATTTTTCTGATTTGCATACAAAAATCTCGTATCAAATAAAATCTTTTTGTAAAAAAATAGAACCGACTCCAAAAAGTAACTACTATTCGAACAACTAAAAAGGAAAGAAAATTGGCAGAAAATGGAACTGTAAATTGCGCCTAAAAGTATAAAATAATTTCCTTCACCAAACAACCTATAACACTACAATTAATGATAACTTTTGAAGTCGGCGCAAAATTAAATAAAATTTAATTAGTTTTTAAAGGTTTGCCTTTAGATCGGTAGCAAGAAATGCTGTTGTCTCGAATGATCCATTTTCATGTTTCCTTTATTATTTTATCACTGTATACAATTGGTCCATTAGTAGCATCTACATAACGTTCTACATAAAGTTCTTCACAATGCGGTATTTATGTTTCTACGAAGTTAGAGTTTCCTTTGTAAATTTGGAATAACTTTGATAACTATCATCCATGATGGCTTTTGAATTTGGCGATCAAAACGTAAGGCAAAAATATACACGCAAGCGGTATATTTTCATAATATATATTGTACGATGTGTTGTTTCATATTCTTAATTACTCTCTTGATATACCTTATCAAAATATTCATGATATCCCAAAGAAATTAAATATGTTTGACAGATAATTTTGCGATTATTCTTTCACCAATGACGTCAGATACCAGCTTCTTCGCCAACTTTTGCTGCTTGCGAAATCTGATTTGTTTTCTTGAATCAAAGTAGTTTTCGGCTGCGTTTTGCAGGTAACAATGTGAGATGTGTATTTTGAATAGGATTTGATTTTTGTATTGAATGAAGGTATCAATTTTTATTTAATTTTGCGCCGACTTCAAAAGTTATCATTAATTGTAGTGTTATAGGTTGTTTGGTGAAGGAAATTATTTTATACTTTTAGGCGCAATTTACAGTTCCATTTTCTGCCAATTTTCTTTCCTTTTTAGTTGTTCGAATAGTAGTTACTTTTTGGAGTCGGTTCTATTTTTTTACAAAAATATTTTATTTTTCTCTTTTCAGTGAAAACTTATTTATACAGCAGAGCATCAGAAGACGTTCGACGGAAGTTTCACAAATCACAACTTCCAAGAAAAGTGACATTACTCAAAAAATGGTTTATGTCACTGAAAAATACATGAAATGCACCCAATGTTAACAAAAAAGTTACATCTCCATCTAGAAAGTTATCCACTCGAGAGACAGTTGTGTCAGTTTTATTCTAGTCAAGTTTTAAGTTGATTTTTCTCAAATGCTGCATTTTTAAGTTGTGTCACTTTTCTTGCCTTTATCGGATATGAGCAAAAAACTATCTATTGAACGAACATACGTTAAATTAAAAAGTCTTTAGAAATGTAAAGAACGGATACGCTATATTCGTAACCAAAAATTCTATTAGGCATAAATATTGAACTCTACAGTGAATACGTGTCACCCGCTGCGCTGGAAATTGCGTAGCGTAAAGTTCAAACAAAGAGCAAAATATGCATTGCAGCTGACGGACAGAAGTTTCAACATCGATACTTACATACTGCTTTTACCAGTGTAGCTGCATGCGTTCAGCAGTTAGAGAGAGAACAGACTTTTGTGAGTATAATGTAATTTGTTTATATCTTAATGAAATCATAATGAAACCTATTTCAGGCCAATATCATTACGACAATAAAAGAAGTATTAAAATTAAATCATCTCTTACGAAGTTATAAGCTAACAAATTTCAACAACAAGAACGAGAAACATGGTTTGTATTGAGAACGTCTTCTTTTATGAAGTCGGTTTAAAACGTCTAATGTATGTGACGACTTACAATAACCATACTTTAAATTTTACATAGCATAAATGTCACTCACTGCGCTACATCATATGCAATGTCGTTCAAGTGTGCACAAAATAGGAAATTGTGAACAAACAAATGCACGTTTTAAGCGTTCTGTTTCTAGCATTAATGTCTAAACTAACTTTGCGTACTACATCGATGATGCTCTGCAATTTTATAATTCACTTTTTTCCCCTGTCTTGAAACATTTCCGAGATAGGATCGTTAACTCCACTCTTTTCCACCAGGTGGCGCTTTAGGCGGTTGAATCGCGTAGCGAATGTCCACTTTACTATTCCTACATATCACTTTTATGGCTATAGCTGCAGCTGTTCAGCAGTTAAAAGTGTCGGGACTGACTTTTTTGGTCACCCTGTATTTTCTTTTGATCGTAAAGATCTTACAATGGGACCTATTTCAGACCAAGACCTTTCCAATAAAACAAAAAAAAAAGTATCAAAATCTGATCATCTGTTCAGAAGTTATAACAAAAACAAAAACAAAAAACATACGCTTTGAATTGAGAAGCTTTACTTTTTGAAGTCGGTTAATTAGAGCATCTCTTACGAAGTTATAAGCTTACAAACACCAACAACAACACATAGCTCGAATTAAGAACACCCTCCTTTCTGAAGTTGGTTGAAAACGACTTTGCGCTAATCGATGTGACGGCTTACAGTAACAGTACTTTGAACCAGAGAGTATACGTGTCATTCGCTACGCTGCAAAGTGTGCAACGTAGTTCAAGTGTGCACAGTGTAGGAAATTGCAAACAAACAACTGCACGTTTTAAGCGTTCTGTTTTTAGTAAAAATGTCTAAAAACTGTCTTTTCGTAGTAAATCGATGATGCTCTATAACTTCATAATTAACTTTATTCCCATCTTGAACCGTTTTTGAACCGTTTTTGTTCCGCTGTTTTTCACCAGATGGCGCTTTATTTTCTTTAGATTGCAAAGATGTTATAATGGGACCTACTAGATGTTATAATTGGTTCTTCTTCAGACCAAGATCTCTACAACAAAACAAAAAAGTATCCAGTAACCGTATTTTGAACTATATAGCGTTTGTCTCACCAGCTACGCTACAACGTGAGCAATGTAGCTCAAGTGTGTATAGTGTAAGAAATTGCGAACAAAAAAATGCACGTTTTTAGCATTGTACTTTTAGCATCAATATCAAAACTATCTTTTCGTACTAAATCGATGATGCTCAGCAATTTTATAATTCACTTTCCCCCCCTGTCTTGAACCGTTTCCGAGATAGGAACATTAGCATGAATGTCCAAACTATCTTTTTGTACTAAATCGGTGATACTCTTAAGCTTTGCATTAGACCGTTTTCGAGATAGGAACACTAGCTCCGCTATTTTCCATCAGGTGGCGCTGCAAGCAGTTTAACCTTGTACTGCATGGCCACTTTGTTATACTTACATACCATTTTTATCACTATAGCTGCAGCCATTTAGCAGTTAAAAGAGTTGGGACTGATTTTTTTGGGCACCCTGTATTTTCTTTAGATCGTAAATATATTACAATGGGACCTATTGCAGACCAAGACCTTCTCAACAAAACAAAAAGTATCAAAATCGGAGCATCCGTTCAGAAGTTATGAGCTAACAAACATAAAAAAAACATACGGTTTGAATTGAGAACCTTCCTACTTTTTTGAAGTCGGTTAAAAAAGCAACCTATCATTTGATACATTAACAGAAGCATCAACCTTTTAGAAATCTTTTTCTTTTATTCTTTTTTTTTTTTTTTTAAGGAATATATATAAAACTTAAGCCTATTTATGTTGTCTAAGTAATAGGTTAATAAGATTAAGTAATAAGATTTTGGCCAAAACAGAATTTAATTTAGTACGACAGGACTTATTTTAATCTATTCTGCCATATAAAGACATGCAGTAGCTGCATTTCATTCCCTACCACTGGTTACTATATTCATTTCTTAAAATTTCTTTGGTATAGTTTTAGCATACGAGCCCCAATTATTTTATTTATATTGTTATTAGGGGTGTATGTTTAGTTGGGAAGATCATATCATGTAACAATCTTTCAAAAGACAAAAATTACATTCTTCATAAAATTAATCTCATAATAAAATTTTTAAAAATCCAATGTAGTAAAGTTTTCGATTATTTTTATTTTTATTGTTACTAGAACTTTAAAATATTATACCGTGTTGATGAATGAATTGTAAATAATAAATACATGTACCTTGCATACAATAGTTTAAACATCGATATTTTTTCCAAATTTTGGTATATGAATTGTTGAAAAAATCATATTATGTAACAATCTTTCAAAACGCAAAAATTACGCCATTCTCTAATTCACCAAACTGTGAATGTGTGTGTGTAAAACAGGTCAATTGAAAAGTCCCCGGCCTGCGGCCTACCATAGTAAAACACATTTTTTTGGCAAAATTAGTTTATTTTATTCAACATAATTCCCTTCAAGGGTGATACACTGATTATAGCGACCCTTCAACTTTTCGATACCATTTTTGTAGTAGGATTTGTCCTTGGCTTCAAAATAGGCCTCAGTTTCGGCGATCACCTCTTCATTCGACGAAAATTTCTTCCCAGCGAGCATTCTTTTGAGATCTGAGAACAGGAAATAGTCGCTGGGGGCCAGATCTGGAGAATACGGTGGGTGAGGAAGCAATTCGAAGCCCAATTCATGGATTTTTGCCATCGTTTTCACTGACCTGTGACACGGTGCATTGTCTTGGTGAAGAAGCACTTTCTTTTTCTTCAAATGCGGCCGTTTTTCGGCGATTTCGTCCTTCAAACGGTCCAATAACGCTATGTAATAGTCACTGTTGATGGTCCTTCCTTTTTCAAGGTAGTCAATGAAAATTATTCCATGCGCATCCCAAAATACAGACGCCATAACCTTCCCAGCCGACTGTTGCGTTTTCCCACGCTTTGGAGCGGGTTCATCGTGTGCAGTCCACTCGGACGACTGTCGATTGGACTTCGGAGTGAAATGATGGAGCCATGATTCATCCATTGTCACATATCGACGCAAAAACTCGGGTTTGTTACACTTGATCATCTTCAAACACTACTCCGAATCATCAACTCGTCGTTGTTTTTGGTCAAAATCGAGCTCGCGCGGCACCCACTTTGCACAGAGCTTTCTCATACCCAAATATTCGTGAATGATATGATGTACACGTTCATTTGATATCTTTAGAGTGTCTGCTATTTCATTCAATTTCAATTTACGGTCATTCAAAATCATTTTGTGGATTTTTTTAATGTTTTCGTCGGTAACAACCTCTTTTGGGCGTCCACTGCGTTCATCGTCTTCGGTGCTCATTTCACCACGTCTAATCTTAGCATACCAATCCTTGATGGTTGATTTTCCTGGGGCAGTGTCCGGAAACTCGGCATCAAGCCAAGTTTTTGCTTCAACTGTATTTTTTCCCTTCAAAAAGCAATATTTTATCAACACGCGAAATTCCTTTTTATCCATTTTTTTCACAATAACAAACGTTGCTTCACTCAAAATGCTATAATTCACAAACTAAAGATCCGACAGCTGTCAAATTTATACACGCATCTTTTGAGGGTTAGGGCTAACTAAAAAACATGTGGATTTAATTCTAATAGCGCCATCTATGTGACAGGCCGGGGACTTTTCAATTGACCTGTTACTGTTAGAAATAATAGTTCAATGTTTCACCCTAGAAAAGATGCAAATTGGAAATTTTAGTTGCAACCAATATTTAAGAAATTTGGTGCTGTATGTTTAACCATTTTAGTATTGTTATTTGAAACATAAGCACTATTAAAATAGAAACAATGGTGAAACATAAAGCACCAAATTTCTTAAAATGTTGGTTACAGCTAATTTTTTCTAATTTGAACCTTTTCTAGGATGATTTCTAAAATGTTAAAAAAGTGGTTAATTCGATTTTTCATATTAATTTGGTATTTATTTCCTTGCTTCCTTTCATCTCTAAGAAAACTGTAAGCGAATATTGTCGTGGTGGTTTGAAAATTTTTTAATTTCGTTAAATGAAAACATGTTCGCCGGAATACTATGTTGAAAATTTAAGTACTTTATTTTCGGAATATCATGTTAATAACATGGTATAAATATATATGTATGTGTGTGTGTGTTTTATTGAGAAAATATTTCATTTATAGCTGTGGTATTCATAATGACAAAGTAATGAGTAAATAGAGTTATAGGATTATTTATTGATTTATTTATTTACAGTTGTAAAATATTTATAATAAAATTTAGTTTTTATGAATGGTCAGATAAATAAACGGACCATTTGATGCACTATAAAAAAAAAGTGGTTCTGTTAGTTCTTCAATAAAATACTAAAGAAGGAAAAAAAAATAAATTTATTTGAGGAAAAGCTCTATATAATCATCATATACAAATTTAGTTATTTGTTGTAGGGTTTTTGTTTATTTACACTAGCACAAATATGAATGATATTTATTACAGACTTCTTTTCTCACTCAGTTCAATGTAACTTCCAAAATACACCTTAAAAAATTTCCACGAGATGAATATGTAATGATTTACTTATGTTTGTTTTTTTTACATTCCAGCGTTAAAATTCTTCGTAGAACCATAGTTCAAATATTTTTTCCGTGAACTTTTCCGTGATCACAATTTGTTGCATTTGATCGCATGATTTATTTCAAAAAGACAAGCTTCATATTCCATGAAGTTAATTAAATTAAGTTTACCATAACACAATTAAATTATTATACAATTATTGAATCTTACGGTTGTCACGAAATACATTAAGATCGTGATGGTTCTTAACCGTGAACTTTGAAAAGCAAATAACTTTCTCCTCATGTTCTTAAAGTGATATAACATAACGTCTCAGGTCAAGTTATTGCCCCAAGAACGAGAGTACATGAAGCAAAACATTCGCTTAGGTACACAAAAGTATATAATTTAGTACACAATCCTCTGATCGAATCATGCATTTTAAATTTCAAAGCAAATTGTATAAACCACATTTTTTTTTTCCTTTTACACTTCATTACACGGTTGATGAACAATTTGAATCGCTTTCGAATTGATTGTGAAAGCAGTTTTACGCATAATTTTTAGTTCAAAGCTATATGATCTTTGCATTGTTTTATTAATATAGGAATTCTTTTTTATGATTTATGAGATGATCATGCAATAAAGGATAAAGAAATAAAAGTGACCTTAGCTAAAGGTAAACACATTAGAAAAAGTAATTTAAAAACATTTAGAGTTGTTCATTCAATGCGAAAATCTGTTAAACATTTGAATATAAATTCAAAAAGAGCTGTTTAAAAAAACTTTCAAATAATTTATTTGGTAGATTTAGCAATGGTAACAGAAATTTCAAGCATGCACATATCTAACAGCTAGTACTTTTTTTTTTTTTTTTTTCAATGCCTACCGGAAATTTTCAATAGAAATTTTTTTATATACTTTCAAGAAGTTTTAAATGAGGTGAAAATTCGATTAAAAAAGGTGAAAATTTTTACTCAGAAAAAATGGTGTGAAAAAAAAAAAATAAATAAATAAAATAAAATAAAACGTACAAGTAGGCAGCTAGCTATGCATGCAAAAAATCTCTACAATTCACACAACGAATTTTCTTCGACAATATCTGCTTTACAATGAATTAAAAAAAAAAAAAAAATAGAATACACCGAGAAAAAAAATATACCGCCTTCAACTAGAATGTATAAGTGGTAATTTTCTAAATCTCTTAACTAGAAATATAGATTTCCGAGCTATGCGCATAAGGCACGCCGATAAACTGGATAGACGAACTGATTGAGAATTTCTAGTATACACATTTCTATATGGTGAAACAACATTCTGAATATTTTAAATATTCTGAAACTTTCGTATTGCGAGAAATTCTCGCTTGATTTTTTATAATTGTGTATTAAACCAAGATTATAGTTTGTGAAACCCGCCTCTTGTAATCGAATTTATATGCAGAGTTTTTTATATAACTTTGCCCTCGAGAATATAATATAAGCAAACGTTCGAGAATTCTAATAGCGGTTTCTAGAACTCGCTTTCAAAGTGGACTAGAATTTATAAAGATGACATGGAACTATTTTTTCTAGAGCCACAACTTAGATTCTAGATGTCGGGTACAGAATTTTTTCTCAGTGATAACTAACCGCCTGTTGCATGTGAAATTTGTAAGGAAAAAAAATCTTTGTACACTGAAATCCGCATAAAATAAATTTTGCGAACGCAATAATGCAGGTTGCTATTATTATTATTTTTAATAAATCACCGCACTCATATTTTTATTGATTAAAATAATAAATATAAATGTCCAGTATTAAAGATTTTTTGAAGATTAAACAGATTTTCCTATTGTTGGGTAAACAATCTTTTCTGTATAAAAATAAGTAGGTAAGATAGAGAGAGATCACAACCGCCAACCTTGATTTAGAATAAAACCTGAAAATTAAACCTTTAGGAATATACCAAAAAAAAAATTCTAAAACGCATTAATTATTAAAAAAAAAAGGAATGGCAAATGAGATAATCGGGTTCTAAACTGATAACCAACATCTACTTATACATTCTAAATAAAATTTTATAAATTTGTGTGAATATGGCATTTTCTTTACATTTTAACATAAGATTTAGAGAAATTTTATTAATGTAATGTGATATTCTGCAGAGTTAAAGATATTTCTGATATTCACTATATTGCATTATTTATAAAAACTTTTGAAATTTTTAACATATATCTACACAAAAGCTGACATATGTATGTGCTTGTATACCCTAAATAATAATTTTAGAAATAGGCTTGTATAGCCTATTTGTAATTTGCTATACAAACCTATGTATATATTAGGTCGATTCACAAATAATTTCCGATGCAGTTTAGTTAAAATTTACACCAGAAACATTATACAATGAATGTAGGGCTTCAAAGATGGGCTCCTCCCCCTGCATTTATCATGTAGTGTGTTCGAGTGTTACTTGCATTGGACGAATAGTCAAAGCATGCATACTGCAAATATTAATAAAATTCTTCGAAAGTGTAGAATTTTGCATATTATGTTCGTTTTTAAACAATCAGAATAACGATTACCCTTTATTTTAATGGAATTCTGCAAATATTTGGAAACATTAGCTTTCAGCCGTCATTGGCAATATTACTGTACTCATTGGTCTGATTTCATTGGGCGTGTGCCTTCTGTCTTATTGTATAATCTGTGGTTCAATTATTCTTCTAGCAATCGTTTTGTCTGGTGTATGTTCGATTAAACTGTTACTCCAAACTCCTAAAATGGAGAATTAAAAAAGTGCATATTCGTCATGTGATGCATTGGGAATTGAGGCAAGGCAATAGTGCTGAAGCGACAGCTGAAAAAATATGCAGTGTATACGGTGAAGGACTAATAACTGTTCTGACAGTTAGATATTGGTTTAAGAAATTCCGCTCTGGAAATACGACTTTTAAGGACGAACTGAGGACAGGACATCCTTCCGAATTTGATAACAACCTTGTAAATTTTATATTGGAACAAAATCTACGCCAATCAACTAGAGACATAGCAGAAAGGTTGAATGCACCACAATCAACTATTTTCTGCCACCTGGAGAAATTAGGGAAAGTCAGCAAATTAGGAGTATGGGCAGCACACAATCTCAGTGAACAGAATAAAGAAGATCGCTTGTCTATCGCTACAAGTCTGCTCTCACGGGAAAAAAACGAGCCTTTTTTAGATAGGATAATAACTGGCAATGAAAAATAGATTACTTATGAGAATATCATCTATAAAAGACAGTGGCTTGATAAGGAACAAAAACCCTTACCAGATTCGAAAGCTGGCATACACAGGCCTCGCAGCGTTCCTAAAATTTTACACTTATTTTATTATATTTTCACCAGTACCGTTAATAAGAAATTTCTCTTTAATATTTTTGACTGTTTTTATGTTAAAATTTTATTTTTAACAGTATTGTTTTAAAATTGTGGTGACAATAAAATAAAATGAGTTTAAAATTTTAGGAACGATGCGAGACTTGCATACATTGAAAAAGATTTTATTGTGTTTAAGGTGGGATTGTCGAGGACTAATCCATCAAGAGTTATTAAAGTCAAATTTAACAATTTCTGCACACATATATGTTCAGCAACTGCAAAGAGTGAAAGAGAATCTTCATGAAAAACGTCCTACAGCCGCGAATAGCAAAAACGTCATTCTTTTACATGATAATGCAAGACAACACACAGCAAGGGTGACTCAAGAAAAAATTCCAGAGCTCCGATGGTCTGTTTTACCGAACCCACCTTACTCCCCGGACCTTACCTCGACAGATTTTCACGTTTTCTGTACCTTACAAAATTTTTTGAAAGGAAAAACATTCAAATCTGGAGAACAAGTCAGATAGGCTGTCGAAAATTTCTTCCAATCGAAACCAAACACATTTTATAAGGAAGGAATATATAAGCTGCCAAGAAGATGGGAGAACGTCATACATAATAATGGAGAAAACATAATAATTTGATATAATTTTGTAACTAAATGAAAGCAAAATAAATGCGTGAAAAAAAACAAAGGAAGTTATTTAACACTTTCGCGACCGCTGACGTGAATTCACGTCATTTGAAAATCTGTAACTCCGCCAGTGGGCGTTTCTTTAGGTTACATTATTTCTCAACAATATACCCAATATTCACATTTTTTTAATCAATGCATTTCGGATACAAGTACTTTGATTAGAAAGAGTATAATTGTAATGTATATTCATTTATACTATAAATATGAATGCAGAAAACATTGATTTAAAATAATGCAAAAAAAAAAGGATTAATGGCTACAGGTGGATCTTACTGTCAAAAAGACAAAAAGATGCGGCCGCGAAAGTGTTGACTGCACATTCAAACATGTAACATGATTAAATGTGGGAGGGGCTTATTCTTCGGCAGGAAAATAATACCTAATATACTTTATTATATTCGTTGTATAACATTATTGGTGTGTATTCTATTTTAACTGCATCGGAAATTATTTATGAATCAACCTAATAATTGTGAATTTTGCTTGTATAGCCTATTATGAATCCTAAATATTCCTATTAAGAATATTTAGGATAATTTTCAATTTATAAACGATAATTTATTCACAAACTTTGTTAAAATCGTTCAAATAATTCTAATATTCAATTTTTGGAGAAATAATTTCAGAAAAATTGAATGTAGCTTAAAAGAGATAAACAATTTCAAAAGAAGAATGGCGGAACTATAACTAACTGAATAGATTCTTTTCGTGTGATCGGGAAATAATACGGGTAATTCAATTCAATAGATTGACCTTGAGCTACATTTTCTTTTCTTGAAAGAATTTTATCGATTTTTCTTGTTGCATTCTGAAAAGAGAAATAAAGAGAAACCCTATTAATTATTTTCTCATGAAATACTTTCTGATTTAAAACTATAATTGCTGTGATTTTTTTTTTTTTTTTTTTCAAAAACAAAATAAATGATTAAATAAATAAAGTTCCTGCTATTTCTCTTTTTTTAAATTTAAATTTTTAAAACAGAATAGTGATTAACCATTTTAAATTATAAATACTTAATATATTATCACATACTTAATCATACTTTCTATAATAGCTCCAACAGTGGTCTAGACTAGAGGTTCTGAATCCAAGTTACGCTCGTCGGCTTATCTATTCGGAGATTTTGTAATATTCGTGAAAACTTCCGTAAATATGTGATAGAACCCCTTAGAAATACTTTCACAGACGTATTCCACCCAGTCTAGTACCTTAGAGTTGTTAATTGTCTCTTATCTTCACCACCGCCACCTGTATTATTTTACCTCTGTTATCATAGATTTAATACATACTTACCGTAATTAACCTTCGATTTGTATCACATCCTTTCTATTTTATTTAATAATACGTTTTCAGTGATATAAAGCGTAATAAATTATCGCTATTTATTTGCATAAAAATACTCAAAAATGTATTTCAGTTTCTTTCTATTTTACTGTTTTATTAAGCTATATGTTAGTTATCTTGTTTACGGCCCTCTTCACTTACCGTCGCCGAAAGAACGAGCCAATGTTATTCCATGGGGAAATTTTCTTTACAAATAACTTATTAACTAATACATATTTTGAAATTCTGTTTTCACATTCAGAAAATTCTCAACTGTTAAATTGACGGACCTTTTTTAAAAATGTATTTTTTTAATTTTTAATAATTTATTTTGAAATTGCAAAATGAAAAAAATTTCACATATTGAAAATTCGTATTTTGCAGTTTCAAAATAAAATATAAAAAATTAAAAAAGCAATTTTTTAGAAAAGGTCCGTCAATTTAACAGCTGGGAATTTTCAAAATGTGAAAACAGAATTTAAAAATATGTATTACATATTAAGTTATTTGTAAAGAAAATTTTTCCATATAATAACATTAGCTTCGGCTTCCGGCGGTGGTGAGTGAAGAGGGCCCTTAAGGGCACAAGGGAGAAGGAAAATTATCAAAAATCCATGCAATAAAAAATGTACATAAATGTGCAACGCTATACATCATAGTTTTTAAATTATATACTTCGATAGTTCTTCTCTACGTATACTTTTACAAAACTTTAAATTAATTTTTTTCTTGATTTTCAAATTCTGGAAATAACCAATTATCATAATGCTTACTTCCCATTTCTTTTCAACCAATTCTTTTAAAATTTGTTTAAATGTTTATCAAATTACTTCGAACAAAATTGTTTATTCATTTTCAAATTTGGCAATTTATGAACACATAATTTCAATGATACATAAAAAGATCATGAAAATTTCATATTTTATATTCTTTCATATTGGCTCTGCATTTGAGATATAAAATGGGTAAATGTGCGTAACCATAAAAGTCTATATTCATCTACCTACACAACACATATATAGAAAAGTATTGGAATTTACAAATTAATTAGAATTAGCGTAGAACATTTTGAAATATTATTTTCTCATTATTCTTTCTTTCTAAGAGAAGCTTTTTAACCTCTAATATTACTTTTTACTTTTCGGACACTTATAGTGAGGAAAGTATTGTAATCATGTCAAAAAATCCGAATTTGAGATTTTGATGTTTCTATACGTTTCGTTGTCACCAGAGTCCGTTTCCAGTATTTTTACGATGATGTATGTATGTGTGTATATGTATGTGTGTATGTATGTGTGTGTATGTCTGTGAGTGAACACGCTAGCGTCTAAACGCTTTGTTCGAATGAGCTGAAAGTTGGTACGTATATTGTAAGTCACCATAGTACGAAACCTATTGATTTTGGTGAATCTAGCACTTATAGTTTTTTTACAGGGACACAAAGAAAAATTCTTTATCATTATGGCCAATGGGACCAAAATTTTAAAAGTGCGATAGTTTCTAAACACCTTATTCAATTAAGCTGAAAATTTTTATGAATAATATAAACCACTGTTGCACAAACTGTATAGATTTTGGTGAATTTAGCATTTACAGTTTTTTTACAGGGACACAAAGAAAACTTCTTTATCATTATGGCCTATGGGACCAAAGTTTTAAATGTGCGATAGCATCTAAACTCCTTATTCATTTGAGCTGAAAATTTATATGAATATTATAAATCACTGTTACACTAACTATACGCATTTTGGTGAATCTAGCATTTATAGGTTTTCACAGGGACACAACGAAAAATTCTTTATCATTATGATCTATGGACTCAAAGTTCAGTAGCGTTGAATAAAACATCGTGTAATATATGGCGAAAAATACTCAAACCCTCTATTATGGTTTTCTCTCTTTTGTTTGTTTAACGACTCCTCTCTCTTTACTTTATCTACAAAACTGTTAATTACTCAATGTTTGGAAAGTCGAGAGGAGTCACTCCAGATTTTTATTCTTTAAAACATGGTTCATGAATGAAAAGAATAGATTTCATTCAAGTACTTATTTAACTAGCGACGGAATGTAAAAATAAATAAATAAATAGCTTCAAAGACCCTTGACCACTTAAACATAATAGCACATTTCCAAGCAATTATAGAAATTAAAAACTACTATATTGTGTGACCATCACTAGACTTTCTTTTACATAATCTTATACTAATTATTAAATTATTATTTATTAAAATTATTTCCCGTGATGCATGTAGACGATTTGTATCAAAGAGAAGCATAGCACTAAATGCCGAAAGAAAATCACTTTTGTGTCTGACATCAGAAGAAATGTGATATATATATATTACCGTTAAAAATGAGAAAAAAATCGATAACTTTCTTAAATTGCCACATATCTGTGGTTCAGCCATTCGTTTTAAAGGTATCGAGGAGATCTTTCGAAAGATACCCATATTGAAGACTTACACAGAACCCCCTCCCCCCCCCCGCACACACACACACATCCCAGGGGGGGACTTCCCCTTCAGGGAAGAGGGGAACGATGCTTCTACATGCACACTTTTTTCTTATCTTACCACTGTTATTATAAATTATTATTATAGATAACTCTTATTAATTTTAGGATCATGTGTTAAAAAACTCTCATTATGTACATTTATGCGAAATTTTATCCGATACTGCCATATAAAAAAAATTTAGAAAAAAAAAAAAAAAAAACAAGCAAAGCTCTTCTTGTTGAATGATTGATCCCCAAATGTAATCAGCACCAGTTTAGGGAGATTCCAACTAAATACCAAGTTTGGTTAAATTTCGTTCATTGATTCGTGAGATAGAGTATCCACAAAATTTGCTATACACACGCATAGGCACACAGACAGACAATTTAGAAAACAATCAAATCATTTTCAGGACATCTCAAAACCTATAAATCCGATCAGTGGCGAACTCCCATAAATATCTGTTTCCCTCTCCCTTCTTCTTTTTTTTTTTTTTTTTTTTTTTTCTCATATTATTTTATACTAATTTGCCTTCATAGAAATCCTATGCACAAATTTGTACCTCTCTTAAAAGTAACATTTGGCTAGATCAATTGAATTTGTCCTGACCTTAATTTGAACTGACCACTGTCCACGTGTAAACTTTTTTCAAAAAACTAGCTCATTCCTTTCCTTTTGTGGCACTGTAGTTGGTGCTTCATATGCATATGTCTGTAAAGAAAAGAACTTTGTGATTCATAAAATATCATCTTTCTGAAAACTCATATTTTGACATGAAATTCAAACTTGGAAAAGTTAATTTTGTGCCGTACCATTATTTAGCTAATACATTTAATAGCTTCTAAAGGAGTAATGTTGACTTTAAATGGTAAGATTGAAATTGTAAAACTAGTTTAGGTAAAATTAAATGCTAAATTTAACATTTACCCCAATGAAATTTTAGCGTAAATTGATCGAGACATCTTATTTACTCAAAAAATGATGCTAAGGTATTTTCTAGGCTATAAAAAAATATTATAAAGCAGTATAGACAATAATTTTAATTTGAATAATTGAAACCTCTTTACTGATGGCATTTATTGCAAAATTAAATGATTTCTTAGACAACCTCTATTATAAAGCCATATCTCTAAAAGGCTAATTTACCATACACTGCAAAAAATAAACCTAAAAATGTACAGGAAAAATCTGGCAGCTGGGGTGCCAGTATTTCTCCGTCAAATATACAGTTTAAAACCGAAAAATTGTATCACTGACCTATATTTTACGTAGAAATCCTGTAAATCAGACAGGTTTTTTGTTAAAAGTATAGTTTTGTTCTGTATATTTGACGGAAAAAAAAACTGGCACCCCAGCTGCCAGATTTTTCCCGTACTTTTAACAGATATTTTTTACAGTGTAGTACGGGAAGTGCCCCCTATTAGGGAGGTTTCCCCGTAAATGTTTAAAGACTTATACATTTGTATATTTTAGAAAAACGTGTGGCTAAAATAATTTTTCATTCAAAAATAAATAGATTTATATATCTATCTATGTCTATCTATATATATATATACATATATAATACAACGTTTAACAGTGTTAGATTGAAAATGTCATTAAAATTAAAAATTTGAAACTTTTTACAGACGTATTTTGAAATTTCTTAGCGGTATAATATAGAGTAGTTCATAGGATTATTTATAAGATCATCTAAAGACATTTCTTAGGAAAATCTTCTTTCTGTTTCTCATTAATAAAACAGCTGTGGCAGCATGTATGTTCAACCTACTAGATGGAGCTGACGCACTGCACCTGCTCTCATAATTCCCACGAAAAGAAATTTATCTTAGCCTGTATCCTAATACCGACATTTCGAAGAAAATTCTGACATATAACTTTTAAACTGTTTTGCACTTATAATTGTAATATGAAAATAACACGTTTTCAAATCATGATTTTATAAACTACGCTTATATTAACCTAATAGAGCCTTGTTTTTATGATACTGAGTGTTACATATAGTTGGTGGACAAAACAATAGAAATACTTTCAAATTTACACGCTTTGTCAATAATTTTGAAAAGCACAGTCACCAAAAAAAAAAAAATAAATAAATAAAAATAAAAAACGCCCCCCCCCCCCCCCACGTAATTTCACCGTAAATTATCGTAGAAACATGCGGCTGGTACATATCGATCTGTAATAATGTCTAGTTTTTAATGGTGTAGTTAGATTTTGTTTAACGGGTCGTCTACATATTAAAACAGGCGTAAACTTCAATGACGATCCCTATTTTGACTTCATATTCAGATTTCTGAGATCAAGGCGGTTCGGAAAACATACCTATTTATTTACTTTAAATCAATTCTAAATAGAGTTACACGTGAAAATGTATTAGGGGTCCGTCTTTACATTTAGAAAATATAAATCGTAATCTACCACCCAATATACATTATTTATTAAGTTTCACACCGGAAAAAATTTTCAGAAATGTTAATTATAAAATAAAAAATGACTCTAATTCACAGAACTCTCTGAGTTAGTTTATGAATTAAAAGATTTTTATTGGTCTCTATTGATTAAACATCAAATAGTTCACTTCATACGAAGAAAATTAAATAGCTTGAATCATATGAACCCTACAATGTTGAATTACAAAAACCTAGATACCGATGTAAAAGAATAATATTAATACTGATAATAATATTAATAGCGGTTAAAAAAAAAAAAAAAAGGTTTAATATTTGTGAAAAGAATTATCTACTTCTGTTGGGTATACTTTTGTTTTATACAGTAAGTCCCGCATGAAAATATTACTATAAAGTTTTACATTTAATTTTAGGCATACAAAACAACAATAAAAAATTAAACTAAAATATGAGAAAGGATATTTAACATTTTCGTGACCGCTGACATAGATTCACGTCATTTGGAAATCTGTAACTCCTACAATGGGCGTTTCTTTCACAATTTGTGTTTTACGATATTTCCTAAGAATATTCCTTATCTTCATATTTATATAAACCAAATAGTATGGATACAAATACTTTCACTAAAAAGAGTATAATTATTATGTATATTCATATGTAAAATAAATATGGATATAGAAAAAACGGTTTCTTATTGCCTAGAACGAATATTCCCTGTTCTGCAGTCGTCTACTGTACTTGAATTCTTAATTTTAAATGCGTAAAATCTATATCTTTAAAAGTAATAGGACATATTACTTTGTTTTAAATTCTTTTTCCATGATAAATGTGACGCCAGTTATACGCCGTGATTAGAATAATCGAAAATAAATAATATTGCGCTTTGTTTCAATAACAGATTTTAAAAACTTAAAAAAAAAATATTCCACTATATTATTAAGTGCTAAAAAAACTTTAATAAAACTTTTATATTTTATTATATTACGTTATGCGATAAAATTTAAATAGCATAAACGGTAGAGTAAACGAATGCAACAAGATTAAAACAGAAAATTTGTTTTAAAAAATCTGGTAAAAAATAATAAATATTAATTCTATTAATTTTAAAAAAGGAAAAATAAAAGTATTGTTCATTGCGTATTGCTCTTTCAAATAATAATCTTCGTCTTATCGCGTTTTCTAAATCATGAAATTTTACTTGAGATGCATGAATCCTAGAATATTCAAGTTTGAAAAAAAAAACAAAAAACAAAAAAAAAAACGACAACAACAGAGCTGCCAACCAAATCCGGCAAATTGTTAGTACCGCCCCTTTTCCTACATCACTTAATTTTTAGAATAATTCTCTTCAAATATATTTACGATCAATGAAGAAAATAAATACTCTAAAAATTAAGTGGTGTAGAAAAATGGGCGGTACAAACAATTTGCCGGATTAGGTTGGCAGCTCTGCAACAGGGATAAAATAGAATTTTAGCAGTGAGAAACTAGGAAAAGTTATGTAAAATATAAGAACAAAGACTTAGCATTTCAGAATCAAGTATACTCCTTTTTTTTTAACGGAAGCCACGCCTTTACACATTTTTTTCTAAAACTTTACATTCTAAAACAAAATTATTTTACATACTTTCAATTAAATCATTTAAATTTTGTCTTCAGCATTCGATGTAGCAAATGCCATTGACATTTATGCATACCAGCGTCGCATATAGAGTCACATACGAATATTCAAACTAGTTTTTTTTTAATACTGTTTCCGCAATATAGAAGCGGGGCTTCATTTCTTTTGAAATTCTTTCACAATCTCTCGCTTGCATTGCGATAATTTTATAAAAAATAATCCAATTTATATCATAAACATTGAAATGCTGCTTAGAAAACAATTAGAATAAGATAAAGGTAAATTAAAATAGTTTTTCGTCAAAATGTATACAGATATTTACTCACAGAGGATACAAATTATAATAAGTGACAGCCCCCTAACAACAGTAAAAAATGTAAAAATCACCGTAACTCAAAAAATAATGTTAGGAACGAACGAGCTGTAAATTTGGAAACTCATGTTTTTGATGATGCCCGTTCTATTCATGCAAAAATTAACATATGTCATAATTCATAATTTTTTCAAATATGAAATTATTAATAACTTTCATATTTAAAAAAATGTCTTTTTATCAAAAATATGCATGGAATATATTTGGGTCACTTCATTCTATCATATAAAAAAACAGAATTTGAATATTATAATTATTTTGGAAGATATGAATTATTGTTTGTCACATTTATTTAACATTTGCATCCTCATATTTTGACAGCTTATAACTCTGTGAAAAATTGAGCAAAATATATAAACTATACCATTTTCCGCGATGATTTGATCCAAAGAATTCAAATAAGTTATAAAAAGTGGGGGTTACCATTGAATAAAATGAAGTTGATGCCAGTTTTAATATGTAGACGACCCCTTAAGCAAAATCTAACTATACCATTATAAACTAGACTTTATTACAAATCGATTGATACCAACCACATATTGTTACGACAATTTATGGCGAAATTAGGTGGGGGGAAGGGCGATTTTTTTTTTTTTTTTTTTATTGGTGACTGTACATAACAAAATACTCTGAAACTTCAGGGATGTAAAGAACATAAAAGGTATAAGTAAGTAATTAAAGAAAAAACATAATATTATATATGATATGTCATCCTTTAAAAATTAATCCTTAAAATTCCTTGTAGCTATAGCATATCATTACTATATATATATTTTTAAATTATATGTATTTATTTAAATGAGAACAGAACGTGTATTGATGAAGATGTAAATGTTTACTTTCCCAAAATCGAATATTTTTGGAGTGTTTATATATATATATATATATATATATATATATATATAATAAGCAGGATTTTCAAACAAATGTAATTTTTCTTTAGAAAACTTTTATTAGATACATTATTGTGCAATCTGGATATAAAAATTTATATAATATCTCTCTAACGTGGACCAGTTTCAATTATTTTTTCTCGAAACGATACAATAGTGGTGCAATTAATAAATACGCGAGGATAAAAAGCAATATTTATACATGGACAATATTTAAGCACGCGGACTTTGCTCAACGGACTAATAAGAAAAATTGACGACATTTGTCTGATAAGATTATTTTACGGAAAAAATGTATTTTTAACAGTTGCTTCTTCAGGAACTTTGCAAGCGTCATTTTAAACCTAGCAATACTTTGTAGATATATACAGAATATGAACTTTTGTGTCATAAATTGACTAAAAGACACAATCATAAAAAATATAATCAAAGTAGGAATTATTTTATTTTATTTTATTTTACATTTATTTTATTAAACAAAAAAAAAAAAAAAAAAAATAATAATAATAATAATAATAATAATAATAAAAAGTCATCGCCAACATGGCGACAAAAATTTAAAAGGCATCGTGGGAGTCCTATATTAAAACTGTACTGCCTGAGGAAGTACGAAAATTGGGTCGTGAACCATGAATTTTATTTGGAAACCTTTCTTTGGATGATTTTGGTTTCACTATTATACAATATTAATTTGGTTTTAATAATAATTTGGCTTCCGGTAAATTAAAATTTTAATTAGGGGATGAAATTGGTATAACGTTTATGAGTTTCAAATTTTGAAGGTAAATAAGAAAGGAAATAAAGTGC
Organism: Salticus scenicus; assembly: GCA_963930645.1. Lineage (NCBI taxonomy): Eukaryota > Metazoa > Arthropoda > Arachnida > Araneae > Salticidae > Salticus > Salticus scenicus. The sequence goes on along the minus strand of OZ005649.1, from coordinate 368,468,234 downwards.
GGACATTTCCCTCGGGTTTGCTAGTATTATACATTCCATAAAATGTGAGCATTTTTACTGAATAATCTGAATCTGGGCATGCGCAAGCATTAACAAAATAGCATTTACATAATTTATTAGGTAAATACATTGAGTTACGCATGTAAAAATCCCAGTTGGAAGTCGTGATAGTTCTGAAAGATATACGGGGTAATCGTAATTAAGCTTGGCCTATTTAGAAGCTCTCTGTAGCAATAATTAGAATGCGGATTGAGTCGAAATTTTGTACATAAACAATTCAAAAGGTTGTGCTCAAGGATTCTGGCTTAAACAAAAAAAAAAAAAAAAGGTTTAAAATATTTTTGCTAGGGGCGCAGTATCTTTCTAGAAATATCTGTCTATAAAGTTTGAATCAATCAGTATTTTAGTTAGATCTACAGAGGGTTTTGAATAGGCCCAGTTTAATTACGATTACCCTGTATATAATGGAATGAGTTGAATTTCATTTTCTCTAAAAAAAAATAAAATCGTTAAGGAATTTCATTCAAATTTGCATTTTTGATCAATTACTGGTGATATAATGCACGTTGATTGTAAATAAAAACTAGGATTAAAACGCACGTGGTTTTTCTTCTTTCTGAGAGCAACTGAATTTTATTCATTCTATAGCATATATCTTTCTGGATTTTAGAAACATTTAATGGTTTCTTTCTTTCGTTTTATTTTTAGAGTAACTCTAGACATTTGGCTAATAAATTATATAAATTAAAATTTGTTAACGCATATGAGTGTGTAGTTAAAAATTATTTTATAAAAATCATCTTATTAAAAAAGTATTTAATAATTTTATATTCTGATTGTCTAATACAGTGTGTCAAGTTTTAAGAAATGACATTATATTGGTTTGAAAACATTGTATATTATACACGAAAAAATATATGAAAATTTTTCGACTTTGTTAAATAAACTTTTATATCTCCATTAATATATATTCTATCCATAGAAATTATTACAAATAATTAAATAAAATATCATTGTAATTATATATGCGCCGGCCATAACACATATTTCAAGCTAAGTGACTTTAATTCGGGTGATCCCAGACATTACATTTGATTTGTTACTGGTTTTCTTTTTTAATCTTCACTGAAAATTTGATGTATGACATGTTTTTTTAACACGCTTTTATAAGCTTCACCTGTATGTATGTTTGTATGTATGTTTGTAACTGCTATGGGATCTAACAAAAAATCTATATAGTTTTTTACAATATAGATTTTTTGTAACCCTACGTGAACCCTACGTGAACGCCGTGGCGGTGAGGTAAAGCACCGCGCTACGAACCTAAAGGTCTAGCGTTCGGGCCCAGTCAGGGCAGATTTTTTTTTTAAATGGTTTTTGTTTAATTCTAAATTATTTTAATTAAAGATTTAAATGTATGTAAATATTAAGGTGTGTGACTCACACGATTTTCTCTTACCCTGCATTTTAATACTAAGATAGATATTTTGTGCTTTTTTAGTTCACATTCCTATAAAAGCGTGTTCTTTAATTTTTTAAAACTATAATATTATATAACTATAATTTTTTCCCCACCAAATCTCTCTCTCTGTTTGTATCTATTATATAAAAGAAAATCTTTTTGTTCATATATCGCATAAATAATTGTCATAAATAAGCAAAATTAATTTATTAAAATTTGCATTAAAAAAATTACTATTATGCTAAAAGAATCTGCCTGTGGTTGAAAAGAATACAGAAATCAGACTGAGGGAATACCCTGAGACAATCGTCGGCAAACTGCGGCTTGGTGGCTCGGTTTTTAGAAAGGTCGACTTAGGAATACCCTAATTATGTTAATAGTAATGAACCAACTAATATAAATCAAGTTAAAAAATGTTGGCTCTCAAAAGGAATTTTAATCGTTGTACTGTTGGCATTTGGCTGTGTTCAATTATGAGTTTGTCGACTACTGCCCTAAGATACTACCAAATGGTATAAAAAGAGTACCAATATGAATAGAAATGTGAGAGTGAATTATAAAATACTAATTTTAAACTAAAATTGGAACAACAAATAGACGTAATAAACAAAATATAAAATGGTGAAAAAGCATACATCTATGTCTTTCTCCTCAGCTGAGCAGGAAGAAATGTTTGCAATACGGAAATAGCATTTGGAAACAAGTAATCAAAACATTTATCTATACATATCTATAAATAGGTAGATGGATAGATACTTTTGAAATATTTAATCATGATTATACATGCATATACAAAAACACCATGCCGTCTCATAACTATACATTAAAATTAAAAAATAAATAAATAAAAACATTTTTATTATGAGACAAATAATTTAATTAAAATATACATATAAAAACAATTAAAAAGTATAATTACCTATCTATAACTATCTATAACTATCTGTAAATAGTTAGATAGATAGATACTTTAAAATATTTAATCATGACTATACATGCATATACAAAAACACCATGCCGTTTCATGACTATACATTAAAAATAAAAAACTTTTATTATGAGACAACTAATTTAATTAAAATATGCATATAAAAACAATTACAAAATATAAATAACCTATCTATAAATTTTGCGTCAACTATCAAATTTTAGATAAATTTAAACGATTTTTCGTTAAAACATTTCTGTAAAAAATATTTTAAAAATGTACCATATATATGTATCAAAATCTTTTATTATTAATTTTTTATTTTAAAAACAAAATAGTTTTCCTCGATGGAAAACAATCTATATCAATATAATTAGACATTTATATATAAATTTCTCAGAATAAAAAAATTTTGTGATATCTTTACGTTTCACGCATCATGACAGCCAAAAATGTAAGGTTATTTTTTTTTTTTTTTTCGGGTACCACGCGAGAACGGCTGAGGGAATTTAACGATATTTGGCAGGAATTTAGGTCTGTACCCAACTTGAAATGAAATCTATCAACTTTTGTGAAATCCCCCCCCCCCTTTCCACCTGGGGGGCAGGAGGCAAACACAGGGTTTTAAGCATAACTCGGCTCCAAATTTCTAAACGGTGAAAAAATTGCACATGGGCAGACTAGACGAGTACAAAAATAAGTTTTATGCGATTTTGGAATTTTCGATTTTTACGAGAGAGTAGGACAATTATCGGGGGCAACTTTCGCAAACACCGAATTTTTGAGTAGAATTCTACCAAAAATGGTACAAAAATATTGAAAACAGCCCCGCTTTTACTTTAGGATATTTCCAAAAATACATTTTTAGTTTTTGTGATTTTTGATTTGGGGAGGGCATTATGAGGGGGCAAATTCGAGACTCCTTTCCTCTTTTAGCGCTAAATTTGTGCTTGGAAATCTGTGGAAGCTGCGGTGACGAATTTTAGTGCGTGGATTTTTTATCTGTATCCGACACCTAAAGCAACGGGATTTTAGAAAATTACCCCCTTTTCCCCCCTGGGGCGGCAGGAGGGAAAAAAAACGTTTGTAAGCATAACTCGGCTCCAAAATACTTCAAGGCGAAGAAATTGCACATGGGGAGACTAGACTTGAGCACAAAAAGAATATTTTCTCCGATTTTGGAATTTTTTTTTTTAAGGAGGGGGAGGGAGAAAATTGATTTTTTCGGGAAATTTCGCAAATTCCGAATTTTTTAATAGAACTCTGCCAAAAAAAGATGTTGTAAACAGCTATATGTTTTCTTTAGAATATCTCGAAAAACCTATTTCTGTTTTTTGTGATTTTTGATTTGGGGGAGTGGGGCGTCATGGGAGGGCAAATTCGACCCCCCCCCTCCCTATTAGCGCTAAATTTACCTGGAAAATTTATGGAAACTGCGATGAAGAATTTTGGTGCGTGGATTGTTGCGTGGATTCGACACCTATAATAAAAAATGTCACTAATTTCCCTCTTTTTCCCCTTGGGACAGGAGGCAAAAAGACGTTTGTAAGCACAACTTTGTTCCTAATAACTTCACGGTGAAGGAATTGCTTATGGGGAGACTAGACTTGAGTATGTATATATATATAACATTTCTTGCGTTTTTGAAATTTTTGATTGTTACAGAAAGGGAGGGAAAATATCGATTTTCAGAGAAAATTCGCAAATTCCGGATTTTTGAGTAGAAATTATCTCGGAAGAATTTTTTTATGCGTCGGTTGGTTATGTACATGCAACGCCCACTATGAAGGGATTTTGAAAAATTACCCCCCCCCCCCCCTAGCGATGGGAGGGGCAAAAAACACAGTTTCCCATGCTTAAATTCGCTTCAAATTACCTTAGAATTGCGTTTTTTTTTTTTTTTTTTTCTTTTTATTGTGTGGGTGTTGATTATATGTACACAATATGCATTTTGGTAGAATTTCGAGAAACTTCTAACTTAACCGTGGGAGAGGAAAGAGGGGGGGGAAAATGGGTATGTTGTTGCCGAAGGCAGTGGGAACCCGGACTCATCATGTTGCGAGCGGGAAAACCACTAACGAAGAGAGCAGGAAGTTTAACGTAAGTTACGACTGATTTCACTATTTTTATTTATTTATTTATTTATTTATTTATTTATTTATTGAGGTTTTATTAACAACGATATGGGATTATAAGATTTCATTTAAATATAGTGACCAGGGAAGTGGACTAAATCTGCTAGTATAAATCATATTATTTCCGTTGCAACCCTCTTGCAATCATGTTCATGTAAAGGTGATTTTACAAATTTTTAAATATTTTTATATTTTATTAAAAATTGTAAGATATATTTAAGTTTATACACTGAACCATCAATTAATAATTAGAATTTTGAAGTATAAGTTATCATTAAAAATTCTGAATAATTTCTGCTAACGCTATCTATGTGCTTACTATATGCCTAATTTTATATTACTTTTTCTGCTAGACAATTTATATAAATAAATATATATATATATATATATATATATATATATATCACCAAGGCAGTTTCTTCACTTAATACAGTCATATAATCACAGTAGGTAAAATTTGATCACTTATCTTCAAAACGTACTTTGAATATTGAAAGGAGGCTCGGTGCTAAACTAAAACCAGGAAAAATCCTCAATCTCCTGAGCACCCCAGAGAAAAAGTTCTCAAACAATATGATTTTAAAATAAGTTTTTCACCTTCCAATAAACTCACCCTTTCTCAGCTAAAACATCCTATAGCTATGTATAATTCTTGCGGTATTTATAGTATTTCCTGCGAGTGAGGTTATCAAGTCAAATTGAACGCAGTCTTAAATTCCGTCTGAAGGAACATATTAATTACGTCCGTAAACAAGAAACCAAGAAATCGGCCCTTTCTAAGCACTGCTGAGAGAAAAACTATAATTTTAAATTTGCTTCAGCTAAATTAATTTTGCTGGCCCACATCTGCTCACGAACTCGATTTCTTTGAAGCTTTTTACATCTATAAAAATCTTTAAAATATTGTTAATTGAGATTTCACTCTACCCCATTTGTCTGACATTTTTAAATATTACATTCAGTCCACATTTTCTTAATTTCTTCTACATTTTCCACAGCTGCCGTTTCTCAGATTCCTATTGTACAACTTCCCCACATTCGGAGTAATTCTTGGTTGTTCAGGGATTCCGATTCCATTACTAAAAGTAACGCTTCTCTCTCGTTTCTTTTTTACTGAAGATGGTACGCCAAATGTTACCGAAACAGCTGTCTGCTATATTCAGTTTTTTCTTTGACGTTCAAGGTGTTGAGGATTTTTTACCTTCAATATTGACTTTCTTTAATAACATTTTAATGCATATATAAGATTCCCCCCCCCCCCCCAAAAAAAAAAAAAAAAAAAAAAAAATGAGTAGTAAATATATCAACTGAAACTGGAAAAAATAATGCGAGAGTAAAGTTTTTAAGAAGTAATTTTATTTTAAACCGCCATACCTTTTCAAATGATAGAACCAGAACTGTAATTTATGTGTATATACATTTTTTCTGTATATCTTTTTATACAATAAACAGATTTATGCATATGCACATTAAAAATATAATTTTTGCATGCTTATTTACACGTGTATACCAAAAAAAAAATCATTACATCTAATTTTATTTAAAAACATTTTTTTTTTATTTTTTTTTTTACTATTTTACAATTTAATTATTTAATCATCAAACCTATTTTTGTATATTTTTCTAGATCGAAATCATACTAAAAAGACAATACAATACTTAGAATCTCATTCGTATTATCAAATAATTTATATTTGAAATTTTATACTTTGAATTCATTTTGATATAAAATTAGTTGCAAAAGCTAATTTTTTAAATATTATTAATGTTATGTTTTATCAGAAATCCACCCAAGTAGTAAATATATATATATATATATATATTCATTATAATTTGTTATATACATGTTAACTTTTAACCCAAAAGACTGCACACACAGGTTTTTAATTCTATTTAATTCTCCTTAAACTTTAAATAAAAATATTGATCCTTAATAAATGCTTCTTAGCACTGCTTAAAATATACTAGCATTATTATTTAATTAAATGCTCTCTTTCTATTTTTACTTTCCGAACACTATAGTGAGGAAAGTATTGTAATCATGTCAAAAATCTGAATTTGAGATTTTGTTGTTTCTATACGTTTCGAGGTCCCCTGAGTCCATTTCCACTATTTTTATGATGATGTATGTGTGTATGTATGTGTGTGTATGTCTGTGAGTGAACACGCTAGCGTCTAAACGCTTTGTTTGAATAAGCTGAAACTTGGTACGTTTATTGTAAGTCACCATAGAACGAACGCTATTAATTTTGGTGAATCTAGCACTTATAGTTTTTTTTTTTTTTACAGGTACACAAAGAAAAATTCTTTATCATTATGGCCTATGGGACCAGAATCTTAAAAGTGCGATAGCATCTAAACGCCTTATTTAATTGAGAAAAAAATATATACACATATTATAGGCCACAGATACTCAATCTGTATAGATTTTGGAGAATCTAGCACTTATAGTTTTTTTTACAGGGACACAAAGAAAAATTCATCATTATGGCCAATGGGGCGAAATTTTTAAAAGTGTGATAGCGTCTAAACGCCTTATTAATCTGAGCAAAAAATTTGTACACATGTTATAGGTCACAGTTGCACCAACTGTATCGATTTTGGTGACTCTAGCACTTTCAGTGTTTTTTTTTACAGGGACACAAATAAAAATTCTTTATATTTTTAAAAGAGCGATAGCATCTAAACGCCTTATTCAATTGAGCTGAAAATTTATATGAATATTATAAATTACTGTTGCACTAACTATAAGTATTTTGGTGAATCTAGAATTTATAGGTTTTTACAGGGACACAACGAAAAATTCTTTATCATTATGATCTATGGGCTCAAAGTTCAGAAGCGTTAAATAAAACATCGTATAATATATGGAGAAAAATACTCAAACACTCTATTATGGTTTTCTCTTTTTTGCTTGTTTAACAACTTCTCTTTCTTTACTTTATCTACAAAACTGTTAATGACTCAATGTTCGGAAAGTCGAGTGGAGTCACTCCAGATTTTTATTCCTAAGAAAACAAAAACAAAACTTTAATAAACAATTTTAATTGAGACCCGAATACTAATAGAGCATGTACGGATAGTGCAAATCCAACAAAATTCGTATGTTTATGAAATCTACAATTAAGAGTGTATACGACATTCAATACAAACGGGAAAAGAAAAAAAGTAGGAAATAAATATGATAGTCATCTTGTAAAACAAGACAACACTTGACATTGGTACACGTGAATTAGAAAGGAAGCAACATTTCTTTTAATGAAAGTTCATTGTTCGCCAAAGGATTTGCTCAAGGATTTAGTTTATTTAAATATTTATGCATCAAAGAGGAATTGATACTAAAGGGAGAGTTTCATTTTTCTTGTATTGAAATAAATTACGAAAGAACATTTTAATATTTCTTAACAAAAACAGGGTCACTTGTGCATGATACATGAGGATGCAGGACCTTGACCTGCTAGAAAAGTTTTTCTTTAAATAATTATTTTTAAATTTTAATACTTTGTTATTTACATTGGAGATGTTATCAATTTGTTTTACAGTTGTTGAAATGTCTCTGACGAGCTAAAATATTGAATACAAATAATTTCAAAGTGATATCAGTATGTATGTTCGTACACACCATGAAACATTAAAATGCTTACTAAACTATCGAGTTCCAACATTTTATTTTATTGTTATCAAACAATCTTTAATCTGCAACAAGGTAAACTAGTATGATGTGGCCACCACATGACTTTCTTCTATATAGTTTTACACAAAATTTATTCAATACACATAATTTATTAAATTATCAAATTATTCTCCATTATAAATGCAAACGAATTTTATCAGACAGAATTATATCACTAAATGCCCAAAGAAAGTTTTTTTTTCTTTCTTGCAATTATCAGAAGAAATGCGATTTTTTTTTCTTTTTTTTTTTTTTTTTTTTTTCGTTAAAAGAAAAAAAATCGATAACTTTGTTTTTAATTATCACAGATCTATAGTTCAACCATTCGTTTTAAAGGTGTTGACGAGATCGTTCGAAAGATACCCATATTGAAAATGAAAGATACCCATATCCCCCCCCGCGAGGGGTATTTCCCCCCTAAGGAGGGAAAGCGATGCTCCTACCTGCATAATTTTTTTTGGAGTTAATTACTACTATTATCAATAATTTATATTAATTTTACAATTACAAGTTAAAAATAACTCTCATTATGTACATTTATACGAAATTTTGTCCTATACTGCCGTGTTAAAAATTTAGAAAAAAATGCTGTCACAGCGCCACCTGTTGAGCGATTGATCCCCAAAGCTAATCAGCATCAGTTTATGTCAGGGTCCAACTGAATACCAAGTTTGGTTGAATTTCGTTCATTGGTTCGTGAGATACAGCGTCCACAAAATTCGTGATACACACACACAGACAGACAGACATTGTCTAAAAACAGTCGAATCGTGTTCAGGGCATCCCAAAACGTGTAAATCCATCGAAAACTGGAGTTCGAAACTACTTGCGAATCCAAAACTTTCTCTCTATATATACATATAGAAGAAAGTAAAAATGATAAATTGTAAATACTTCAAGTATACAAGTTCTTAAACAGCGTGAAACTTTAATAATGGCTGCATTTACAGGCAATATTGAAATTGCCGTACAACGGTAGAACATATGAATAATATTTTCTGAAATACAAATCAATATTAGCAAACTTAGTTATTTTTCGTTGTCTAGTAATTTCCAGTTCAAATTAAATCTTTCGTCATTATTTGTTTTAATTTAAGAATAAAGTTGTAAGCACAACCATTACCCTCTTTAGTAAATTATTCAAGGGTATTTGGCCCCTTTGATGCCACCACTGAACTAGCTTTTATATAAAAGCTCATATTTCCATTTAATAAACTGCTCGACATTGAAAATGCAACACCAAGAAGGAATGATAATAACGGAATGAAATTTGTTGGACACATATATTATAGTAGGAAGAACAATTGATTAAAATTTCATGAAATTTGGAGTAATATGTACTGAGAAAACAGTACATAAAGCAGTGACCTCTGTGAGCAATAACAGCACATATCTGCTTAGGCATTGAATCGAACAGCGATTGGATGACATGTACGGGTAGAGCACTTCATGAAGCTTCAACACGATGCCACAATTCATCGATCGGCGTTACTGGTGAGTGGTGGGGGGCCAGTCGCTTTTCAACGATTAAACAGTCATTTTCATTGGTGCGAGATCAGGAGAACGCGCTTGCCAGAGCAACAGTCGAACACATTCTGTATCAAAGAAGGTCCCGACAATACAAACAACTTGCGTTCGTGCATTATCTTGCTTAAATTTTGCGCTACGGAGGCCTCGAATACAGGGCAGAGGGGTGGGCCTTAACTCATCAGAAATTTAATGGCCGCAGTTCAGAGTGCCAGGAATACGAACATGAAGTATTCGAGACGTGTATCCAATGGGAACCCATAACATCATTGCAAATGATGGACAGTATGATGATGTCGAAACCCAGCTGGCAATGTGCATTATTCATAATGCCGTTAAATACGGATAAGGCAATCTTGATGCTGTAAACTGATTTGTGATTTGTCTGAAAATTGACTTCACGCCATTCCTGCGTCCAGGTTCATAGTTGATCACACATTAATGGCACCCATATCAGTGATGCAGTTTTGAGGGTAATCAGAATTTTGGTAGCCGCATACTGAGTCACCACCTGGATTGATGGTGTGTTGTACCATTGGACACACGTCCCGGTCACCTCTTGTTTTCATTCCCGCCACTCTTAATTCCAGCTATTACATTGCTGACGAGTTAAGGCCCATAGCTCTGCCCTATGTTCAAGGTCTCCGAAGCACAACATTTAAGCAGGACAATGCACGACCGCAAGTTGTCCATATAGTCTGGACCTTCATTGATGCCGAATGTGTTCGACTGTTGCTCAGGCCAGCGTGTTCTCGTGATCTCGCACCAATGAAAATGACTGTTTAATCGTTGAAAAGCGACTGCTCCCCCAACCACTCACCAGTAACTTCGATCGATGAATTGTGGCATCGTGTTAAAACTTCATGAAGTGCTCTACTCGTACATGTCATCCAATCGCTGTTCGATTCAATGTCTTGGCAGATATGTGCTGTTATTACTCACAGAGGTCGCTGCTTTATGTACTGTTTTCTCAGTACATATTACTCCAAATTTCTTTAAATTTTAATCAATTGTTCTTCCTACTATAATGTATGTATCCAACAAATTTCATTCCGTTATAATCATTCCTTCTTGGTGTTGCATTTTTAATGTCGAGCAGTGTATTTATAAATTGAACTATATTTGGTTTGTTTAATTTTATACTATTAAGTGAGCAATATTTGTATATATATATATATATATATATATATGTATATTTCACTGTTCGAAAAATTATACCTCTGGGGGTACCGGAACATGGGTCTAAACTCGCTCTGATCCGGATCAAAATTCGAGTTTGGCTGGTGCTGCCATCTTTCACCAGCTTATGGAACTAGAAGTCGTACTTCCTCCCTGTGAGGCGTTCCCAATAACGGAAAACGCAACCCTCTTGCCTTAAAATAAGACCGGTAGTTCCACTACCGGGGCTCGGAATTTCCGAGTGGCACACGACAACAACAACAACTGTTCTCGAAAACGGTAACTCGGACAGTCACGTGATTTAACACAAAGGTGCCCTCCGTAGGGTCATTGTGCACATCGAAGTCAGATTTTCGAATTTTTGATTACTTTTCTTTTAATTAATAAAAATATGAAAATAAAACTTCTCATTTCTATAATGACGCAGATGGAAAATCTTAGGAGAGATTTGATTGTTTATTTGATTTTCATTAATTTGAGTGTATTTTACATTGAACTACAACTACGTTATGAGGAATTACGAAAGATTTGATTGGTTTATTTGAGCGTATTTTACGTTGAACTAGAGCTACGTTATGAGGAATTACGAGAGATTTAATTGGTTTATTTGATTTTCATTGATTTGATCGTATTTTACGTTGAACTAGAGCTACGTTATGAGGAATTACGAGAGATTTGATTGGTTTTTTTTATTTTCATTGATTTGAGTGAATTTTAGGTTGAACTAGCCCTGCGTTTAATTTAAAAATATTTGAATTTTTAATATTTTAATATTATGCGACTTTTACAGAGCTAATTACAATTGGCGCCGCAGGCGTCCGAGAGTATGTTTTTTTTGTAAAAATTTTCATGTGTCTCTGGCCAGTTAGCTGGTGAAGCCAGCTAGTAAAATATAAATTAAGGCAACAATTCTTATACTTTCTGCTATATTTTTTACCGATTTGAAATCTTTGAATTGCGTTTTCTCAGTTTGCATCTTTCAACGAATTAATGATCTTTAAAATGCTAAAACTTAAGAAAAGACTAAATATGATATATACCTATTTAAAAGAATAAGGGATAGATTTTTCAATGTCTTAACAAAAAAAAAATATATATAAATATAAAAATATAAATAAATGAAAATATAAATATAACAAAAAGCATGTTTTTACTTTAAAATGTTCACATCAACATGCCCTTTTTACTTTCTTCTACATGTATATATAGAGAAAGTATCAGATTCGTGAAAATTTTCGAACTCCAGTTTTCGATGGATTTACACGTTTTGGGATGTCCTGAACACGACTATTTTTAGAAAATGTCTGTCTGTCTGTGTATCTGTGTGAGTGGTATCACAAATTTTGTGGACGCTGTATCTCACGAACCAATGAACGAAATTTAGCCAAACTTGGTATTTAGTTGGATACTGACATAAACTGGTGCTGATTAAATTTGGGGATCAATGGCTCAACCGGTGGCGCTATGATCCCTTTTTTTCTAAGTTTTTAACATGGCAGTATAGGACAAAATTTCGTATAAATGTACATAATGAGAGTTATTTATAACGTAAAAATTATAAAATTAATGTAAATTGTTGATAATAGTATTAGTATACTAGGAAAAACGTTTGTACATGTGGAAGCATCGGTTCCCCCGGGAAGGGAGGGATGTAAATTTTCAATATGTGTATTTTTCGAAAGAACTAGTCAATACCTTCAAAAAGAATAGTTGAACCACAGATTTGTGATAATTTGAAATAAAGTTATCGATTTTTTTCCCCATTTTTTAACAAAAAGAAAAAAAAAAAAAAAAAAAAATCGTATTTCTTTTGATAATGGAAAACAATTGACTTTCTTTCGTCATTCAGTGATGTAATAGAGAATTTGCACGTTTTCTGATTTTATTATTATATAATAGAATATGATAAGGTAAGAAAATAATTACAAACATTTTCTTTATTTGAAATCTAATTACAGATTTATAACAATTTTAACATCGCACTATTTACTCTATCGAGAAAACGCAGTATAAAATATCGTGATGTCACTCTTTATGACAACAAACGGGAGTAATCGTTGTTTACATTCGATTTTGTGCTTTGCTTTGCTTCTTGAATCAGTGAAATAGGTTTTGTATTTTATAATAAAGACGAATATTAAAAAATCATAGTATAAATATTGTATTGTATCACTCTGCACTAGTACAACGGCTATATGCTTCTCAAAAGCTATTCTTTAGCATTCCACACGATCCTATTAAACGAAAACATTGAACAACCGCCATGAAAAGAAAACAATTGAAAATAATGACAAGGAAAAATGATGATAATGGTATTAAATGATTATAAAATGAAAAAGAAATGCTCAGAAATCACATAAATGATTAATAATTACGAAAGTTAAAACAAATTGCTGCTTTCTAACTAGGCTAACAAAATGTAAACATTAAAGCATCATAAAGGGTGACGTCAGACTGCGTTTTGAAGTCACATGATTTTTGGTTAATTTTAAAGTTATTTTTGAAGTTAATGAGAACTTTTTTTGCATTTTTAATAAACTTTTTGAAATTTATGGGATAAAACTACCAGAAAAATAAGATTTTGTTCAAATCCCCCATGTGTGCAAATTGTCCATTCTGCCTGATAAAAATCATCTCCATTTATAATGGAAAATAATTTAATAATTTAATAAATAATTTGTATTATATGAATTTTGTGTAAAATTATATAGAAGAAACTCTTGTGGTGGCCACATCATACTAGTTTTTTTTTTTTTCCTCGAAAACTAATGAATAAATTTGAAATTTAATTAGATTAAACATCCCCCCCAATATATATATACATATATATATATATATATATATATATATATATTAAGTCTTCTTTCAAATATCTGTAGAAGGTTCAGTATCTTGAAGAACATGAATTCATGAAAAAATTCAAACTGAGAAAATACAAGTTAAAGATTTCAAATCTTACAAAAAATATGTATCAGAATTGATGCCTGAATGTGCATTTTATTTTTAAAAAACCTAATATAGTTCAATTTATAAATATTGAATGGAAATGTGAGCTTTTATATGAAACCTACAGTAGTGAAATGTGCCAAGTCCCCTTAAAAGAGCTTATTTTTTTAATGAATATATTTTTACTTTTTCTTACCCATAGGGTTGAGAAAGTATTGTTTTAGGGTCAAATTTTCGAACGTGAGTTTTTGCTATATTTACGTGTTCTGAGGTCCCCTGAATACGAAAATCATGTTTTTAGCGAATGGTCTGTCTGCCTGTTATCAGCATATCTCAAGAACAAATAGTAGCAGAAATTCCAAACTCGGTATTCTAAATGTGTATTATATAGGGATGCTACAGTAAGCTTTTCGTTGAGATGAAGCAAATGGTTCGTGTACAGGGACACTCAAAAGTATTCAAATACATTATTACGTCTATGAGGGAAAATGCAGGTAAGCAGAGTTTATCATCTATATAGACTGCACGAAGCAAATAAAACGAATATATATTTTTTGTAATAGAGATAGTCAACTGGGAAACATTTTTTGTGTATGTAGGAGCCTTGCCTCCCCCACTTGGGGGGGGGGCCTCCCCTAGAGGGGAGTAAATTTTCATGATGGTTATCTTTCAAAAGAGCTTGCCAATAGCTTTAAAACGAATGGTTGAACCATCGATCTACGATAATTTAAAATAAAGTTATCGATTTTTTTCTTTTTTTAGAAAAATAAATAAATTATATATATATATATACATATATATATATAATAATGTAATATTGAGAATAAATTCTTTTTTTTTTTTTTTTTTTTTTTTTTTTTTTATAATTAGTGTTATACTACTTCTCCAATATCGAAATCGTCTGCATTATCATAAAAGATAATTTGTTTAAATAATAATTTTAATAAATTATTTTTAAAAAACAGAATTATTTTTTAAGAACGGAATTAAATTCTATATAAAGGTAGGTGCAGTAATGAAACGGGAGCCCCCTCACACAGAACTAATTATAATAAAACATTTCCGAAGCCTAATTTGAATTGTTTAACATAGGCTTACATAACAGTACCCGTTATCTTACCTCTTTCTCCAACCTGTATTTAGAATATTAAATTTCAGGATAAGAAAAAGTCGTGTGAGTGACACACCAGATTGTTTTACTTTCTCTTGCCGTGCCTTTCTCTCGCGTACCTTCTCTTACCATACCTTTCTCTCTCGTTTTGAGGTCCGCTAAATCCCAAAATCATATTTTTAGCGGTTGGTCTGTGTGTGTCTCTGTGTGTGTGTGTGTGTGTGTCTGTGCCTGTTATCAGAAAATCTCTAGAACAAATGATAGCAGAAAGTGCAAACTTGGCATCCTAAATGCGTATGATGTAAGGATGCTACACTAAGCTTTTCGTTCAGATGAAGCTAATGGTTCGTGTACAGGGACACCCAAGATAATTCAAATATGGGGTAAATTGCAGGTAAGTAGAGTTTAACAACTATAGACTGCACTAAAAAAAATTAAACGAATATATATTTCGTGTAATAGAGATAGTCAACTGGGAAAAATTTTTTGTGTATGTAGGAGCCTCACCCCCCCTCCCCAGAAGGGGGGGGGGTGGGGCTGCAGTCAAAGCGTTGCCGCTTTGACTGCAGCACTCGTGCTTACTTTATTCGCCTGATGAAGGGTCGGGTGTTGTTTCGACCCGAAACAATTGTTGCGAGTTTATTGCATTTTATGGTGTTTATTCAAAGTTTGTAAGTAATAAGTATGAACCCTGTTGTATATATATAATAAAATAGTTGAAAAATACAGAAATTATTAGAAATGGTTATGTTTTACATTTTAAATATTTTTTAAGTTTATTTTTAAGTTCTTGATCAAATTTAATTAAAGATATATTAGTTTTAAAATAAAAATATAAATAAAAAATTCATCTTTATTCTTGAAATCTTGTTTTCATAACATACTGACAAAATTCAAATTTTTGTATAGTTTTTCTTTGGCCAAATTCTCACTAACTGGAAAAATACTTCGATATCGAGAAATCTGAACTTACTTAGAAAATAGCGTTTATTTGCAAAAAATAGTTCTGTGAAAAATCTTGTTTCGGCCTCCTTCTCAGTATAGTCATTAAAATCTATTTACTGACAGAAAACAAGTCGAAACATTTCAACTGAGCTTATATATTTCTTTTCGAAATTCCGAAACGAAATGAGGTTATCTTTCCCTTCTCTTACAACTACTGAGAAGAGCTCAACAAATAAGTGAGAAATCTTTAAGTCGAACTAAATAATAACTTAATAGCGTGATAACTATTGTTTTGTAAAATGATACTTCTATGAAGTATATGTCTGAAGAACTTCCAAGCACAATTAGTGTTAGAAATAAATAAAAAATTGTAGCTTTTACTTTGTAATGTGACATAAGAATTTCATTTTGTGAAAAGGAATAATAAAAGGTACCGAGAAACAATCTTATTTTCCCAAAACTCACCCCCCCCGCACCTAAAAGATAATAAAAAGAAAACATGGTTAAATGGGAAAATGAAAAAACAATGAAATAGTTTTAAAAAATTTAAAGTCGATTGCTTTCAGTAAATCTATTTTTGTCATTTTAAAAATTGACTGTGCCAAGTTCAAAATTTCCGATAGTTAATTAAAAAATTAAATTAAATTAAACTGAAATTAAACTGAATTAAACTGACTTAAACATTATCATTATTTTGACATATTCTTAAATTATTTTCAAAAATATGAAATTTACGTAAAATTATCTCCTGATCTTCCTACTATGTCTACCATTTACTGGAAGGCTGTATCTTAGCTTCTATCGGGTATAATTTTGCCAAACTTGCTATGTTAGATGGCAATTATTTACAACTATGTTGCATCAATTTTTGTGCATATCGGCTGACATGTGGTTCTCATATGCTACAATTTTCTCCATATACAGAAAGATTATGCCTCAGCTTTGGTAGCGTATAAATATCCTGACTTTAAAGGGTTTTTTTTTTCTTTCTCGCAATGCAGTTTTTTTGAGTTTGAGCTTCCATGGTAATAATAATAATAATGATAATATTTTTTTTTTCATGAAAAAATCACTTAAAAACACTTACAATTTTAAAAGCATA
Organism: Salticus scenicus; assembly: GCA_963930645.1. NCBI lineage: Eukaryota > Metazoa > Arthropoda > Arachnida > Araneae > Salticidae > Salticus > Salticus scenicus. The sequence continues at coordinate 368,451,226 of OZ005649.1, read as the reverse complement.
TTTAATTAAAAGAGAGACATAGGTATATTTCTAAAATTTTTACCCTGATTAACAGGGCATCATCAGGAAATTTACATAATGTGATTTGACAAAATATGCGGTTATATATATATATATATATAATCTTTTGATAGTAGAAGCAAAGAATGAGAACGAAGAATAGTTAGTCAAACAATTCACCAAAGAGACATACACACGCCAAACCAAGCAACAAGATTTCCCAAATTGATTCAATTATCAAGTTCAACAATAGCACTGACGCCAATCCACTGTACAACAATAGGGGAGACCCGTGTACCTAGGGCCATCATGTACCTAGGGCCACCCCACTTTATTAGATAGAATAATATTTAATTTCAAGTTTTAATACTCAATTGGGCGAGTAATAACACCAATTGCTACTTTTACAACTACTTTGGAACTTTTGAGGAGAAAGTTTTGAAAAGTTACATGTAGAAAACGAATTTACATGGCTTGAAGTAAAATTTTGCAGCTCATCTCTTTTGCTATTTTACAAAGGCAAGTCAAATATTTTTCTCTCATTTCTAGTGTATAATTTTGCTTGTTGTATTGAGTAATAAATGAGATACTTAATTAGTCCTCTCTGCATGTGGATTTTTTAGTGGAAGGCATTTTGAATGAAGTTACCAAAACTTGTACCTAGGGCCACATAGCTGCCTTGTACCTAGGGCCAGTGTGTTTGGACCTTTTAACACTTTCGCGACAGCATGTTTTTGTCTTTTTGACAGTAAGGTCCGCCTGTAGGCGTTTTCATCATAAGTTAAAATTTTTCGAAACAAAATTTTCCGTATTCGCATTTATATTGCAAATGGATATGCATTATAACTATACTCTCTCTAATTAAAGTATTTGCATCCATAGTATACTGATTGTACAAATATGAATATTGTGCATATTTTTTAGAAACAAATAACATGAAACGCCCACTTGTGGAGTTTCATATTTTCAAATGACGTGAATGTACGTCAGCATACGCGAAAGTGTTAAGAAACACGGTACAGCCTATAGTAATTGGATGCTGGCAAACCCTGGTAAACCAACCACTATATATGACGTTGCTGAAAATTTTGGCAAGTCCTATCCGTCGGCCTTTACTCATGTAAACATTCTATCAGGCTTTCGTGTATCCGTCATATGGCCAATATCAAAACACATTCACTGAGGATGAATATTTAAGTTCAAATGTGACTGAAAGACAAGATCCCTCTATAAATAAAAAAAAAAAAAAAAGAAAAACCAGGAAGAAAGTGAATTAACAATGATAGAACTGGATGTCTCTGTTTCGTGTCCTATTGAAATTTCGAAACTTTCAACATCTAACATCTTTTTGTGTGTCATGCTTTAACAGGTACGAACCTAAGTAAAACCTTTACCTAAAGCAAAACCTCCCACATCAAAGAAAAGATGTGACCGAAAACCAGAGAGATTTAGAAATCACAGAGACACTCCTGAAAAAAAAAAAAAAAAAAAAAAAAAAAAAAAGAAATTAAAGGAAAAAAACATTCTGTTAAAATATCCCAAAGGAAAAAAAAAAAAAAAAGGGGAAAAATTTTGTGTTTCAAATTATGGCAACAACATGATAATTATTATATGATAAATAAATATATTACTTGATATTGTTTCTTTTATAAAATACATGTCTATATGCTTATTTTCTATTCATTACAAAGTGAAATCTAGATTTGAGAGAATGGCCCTAGATACAATGAGGTCTGGCCCCAGGTACAATGAGGGTGTTGTACCTAGGGCCACGAGTGAAGTTTTTTTAAAAACCTTCTATTTGTCGAAATTTATTATTTTAGGTATTTATATTAATCCCAAATGGAAGTAATTGTCCTAAAGATATGTAGATATCAATTTGGTAATTTTAATCAGGTCAAGGGCTCTGTTTTGGGGCATTGAAAAAAAGCGGCCCTAGGTACACGGGTCTCCCCTACCTGTTGAAGATTGAAATAGGACCGTGTAATTAGACTATGATGAAAAGAAGGTTGACTCTAGGACAATATTTCAAGGTGAAAAAAGAGAACCCTTTAATGAACAATAATGACCCATTAAGCCCAGTAGAAGCCAAGCAACAGACATCGCCAAAACCACAAAGACCAATAAGAATGAACAATTTCTCTATGTAGGAGAAGTTCAGAAAGGCGAAAAAAAAAATCATCAGGGGATGAAATACACATATTTAAAGAAACCAAATTTAATTTTTAACAGCCCGCAAAACAAACGATACAACAAACCAATTCAACCAAATCCCAACAGAAACTAGTTGGCATAGGTAGACTCTGCTCAGTTCCCCATCATATTTATGTTCTCAGAAATTTCTAGTGCGAGACATATTACTAGTGGATCTGCAGATCAGGAGCCTCAACGTCCTATTTGCATCAGACATTATTCAATAGGTCATTTTTATTTATTCCTTATTATATAATATTATATATTGATTCGATCGATTTATTACCAAAATCAAATACATTCCTGAGGGGGGCGGCAGCCCCCCTCAACCCCCCGTTGTATCTCTCTTTGTATACTTATTTGTATATGATATAAAGTGTTACGAAATTGTAAATAATTGCATTTATTTTTGTATAAATTCTTTCAAAGAGGTTTAGTAAGTTGATAAAATGCTAATTTTGTGCCTTTATAGTCGTTTTAGCGTTAAAATAGTCAAATTTTCCTTTAAAAACGCATTAAAAAGCTCCTATAAGGGAAGAAATAAATTTGGCGACTATTTCCCTCCTTGGCGATTTTTTTGGGCGATCTTGGCGAGAAAATCCTTATTAGGGATATACCAAATATGGAAGCTCTAATCTCATTGGCTGATGTGATACGAGAATTTTCCAGAACAGTCTGTTTTCGATAGAAAAGTATAAAAGGAGCATTATTTTCGCCAAGGCGGTCAGTCTCAGATCTATATCAGTTTCGTCAAATGCTTGCTCAATGGGCTCATGAATATGTGTACCAAATTGCAAGTCAATAGCGTTATTTTGGGGGCCGCTATCGCAGTACATACAAATTCTTCCCATAGGCCATAATGGTAAAAAAAAACTTTGGCGTGTCCCTGTACACGAACTTACAAATGGAATGCACACCGAAAACTATACAGCTGATTCCGTTGGGCTCATGAACACGTGTACCAAATTGCAAGTCAATAGCGTGATTTTTGTGGCCGCTATCGTGATACATATAAATTTCTCCCATAGGCCGTAATGATAAGAAAAACTTTGGCGTGTCCCTGTATACGAACTACAAATGGAATACATACCAAAAACTATACAGCTGATTTCGTGGGGCTCATGAACATGTGTACCAAATTTCAAGTAAATAGCGCTTTTTTGGCGGCCGCTATCGCGCGACAGACAGACAGACAGACACAGCCCAAAACCGTTTTGAGTCTCAGCAGAGGGCCTCCACTGACGTTTCGGCAATAATGTTAAAATAAATCAATTTGACCAAAGCTTCATACAGTGACAGAATGAAATCCCCGCCTAATAGGCTATCCACCGTTCATTTAGATCTATTTATCTTATAATAATCTATTAATTTATTTTATCAGGGTCAATTTCGTTGTTTAGTTTTCATGCTACTATTTCCAATGCAATAATCCTCAAACTCATATTTATATGAAAAATTTGCAATTTCGCTATGTTGATAAAATCGTAAATTACGAATAATTTACGAAATTTTCCTATTAGAATATTTGTATTCAATCATGTTCAAACAAATATCATAAACGTAATTTTGAAGTTGTCTAACGTATTTAGGATCCTCAAAATGGAAGTTTATGCTCAATTTTGCTTTATTCTGACATGTTAAATAAATCGTAAATTCCAAATAACTTACGAATTTTTTAAATTGGAAAAATCATAGTCTATGATATCCATGCCAGTATCCTAAATATTATTTCGAAAGTGGTTTGACATCTTTACGAGGAACATATCCCTCAAGATTGACGTTTATGTGAAATTTTGCTCTTATTCAGCCATGTTAAGAAATTCGTAAATTTCCAATAACTTACGAAATCTTTATATTGGAAAATTCATAGTCATTAATATTCAAGCCAGTGTCCTAAATAATGTTTCAAAAGTAGTCTGATATCTTTACGATGAAAATATCTCTCAAAATTGACGTTTATGTGAAATTTTCCCCTATACTGCCATGTTAAGAAATTCGTAAATTTCCAGTAACTTGCGAAATTTTCAAAGTAGCATATTTATAGTTACTGATGTTCATTCCGGCATCAAAACTGATATTTTACAACTGGTCTGACATTTTTACAATAAAAAGTTTTCATTTAATGCACGTTTAAGTGATTTTTTGTCCTATTCTCCCATGTTAAGAAAATCGTAAATTTCGAATAACTTACGAAGTTTTTAAAATCGAATGTTGCAAATGAATAGGGTTCTTGCCAGTGTCGAAAGTAATATTTTAAAACTGATCTGACCTCTCTGCGATAATTTGTTCTTGAGATATCGTGTACACAGTCTAACAAACTAACGGACTGACCCACTAACAGACTAACACACTAACAGACTAACAGACTAACAGACAGACACCATAGAAATTTTGTCATTTTCGGATTCCTCACACCTGAAAACGTGTAGAAAAGTAAAAAAACCGAGGTCGAAATTTTTCACGATTACCTAAGTTCCCCATACCTATAGTATGATGGGGAACTAAAACTCAAACTAAATCGAAATCCAGGGAGAAAAAAACAACCATACTATAATATCAGGTGAAAAATCCAGTTAGGTCTATCTGGAAAACAGTCAAAACACTAAAATTCTGGAGTTATACGCTTAAACAATTCTGGAGTCCGTCGGTTGGAGCTGCTCTGGGTTCACAAAGAGACAACGTTCGATATCCGGAATAATTAAGTAGTTTTCGTAGAAAAAGTCAGTTGGATGGTAAATACAAAAGCTGTGTTGGCGGTTACAACTGTTCGAACAAACTTGTGGGAAAATTGCAGTGAATAGGAAACATAATCTTTTGGTGAAGTCAGTGGATGAGAACTGTAAAAGCTGGACTGGCGGTAACAATTGTTGGAGAATGATGTAGAATAGTCCACAAAAAACCTGTATGGAATTTGCAACAATTAGGGGTCATACAATCAACTGAACGATAAATGAAAGTTAAATATCTGGTTATATAAGAAAATTCCAAATTTTTGGTAGAATGCTGAATCTATAGAATTAATAGAATTGCAACATTTTATAATATTTACCGCTTCCGAAATTAACAGTTCTGTTATATTTTGTGAAGTTGCAATATAATGAAAGCTATGCTCTCTCTCACTATAATAATAATAATAATAATAATAAAAACATTTGAAGTACAACTTTAAAAATTTTACCCTACGTAAAGTTTTAGATAATTATTAAAAGGATCCAGAACCATGCAAATCTGTTGATTTTGAAAACAATTATAAGGTTGAATGTGTATAAAATTGCATTATTTTTCCATGTTTGTTGTTAAAACTTTTTACAATTATAAACTTTTTAATTCAGATTATAGCCTATAGTAATTATGTTTAAGTTCAGGCAAATCACGTTAAGTTTATAAGAAATATACTGCGGTCAGTAATTTTTACTTTTTCCCATTATTTAGTCTTATTATTTGCCAATTCGGCATATTTAGAAGATATTTAACAGTCGCTTAAAATTACACAGTTCTGCAAAATCTTACTTTGCAATTTTTTTTTTTCACTGCTTTAGTTGTTTCTAATGTGTTTTGATGAGATGAATTAAAAAATGCTAGTCTTTTTCCTATCCCGTAAAAATTTTTCACAAAGGAAGAATAAAGATCTGAAGAATTGACCCGGAGACTATAAGAAGTTCGAAAATATTTACGTATAAAATACATTAAAATAAGCTTTTACTTACACATTATCTTTTAAATGTGTTTCTATACGTTCAAGCTCCCTATAGAGCTTTTTTCTTGTGCACTTCTTGAAGGCTTTGAGGTGGGGGGGGGGGTTCCTATTCAGCATCCAACAATCATTTGTTCACATGTTAACACTCCACTGTCCCAGATACCACCTCTACATTTCTTTGGTGTTTTGATGAAACAGACCTACTTGCTCTTAACTCTCATCGCACAGATTTTTCCGGGAAATAACTCAGATGGGAGCTGAACTTTTAGCTCAAAAAATCCCATTTTTTGTCAAAACCGTACGTGTTGGAAAGTTTTGAATAGCTTTTTCTTAATTAGCATCTAAAAATACACCTGGTAAATACATCCCTTTGAATAAAATCTCATTCCTGACCTGTGTTATCTTTACATTTTCGTGCTTTTAGAGCTGTTAATTTAAATTGAATAAAAGTTAAAAAGTATTTTATTTATTTATTTATTTTTAGTGCCTTCAGCGACAATCAAAAATGAACTGAAATTATATTATTTTTACTGGAATTAATAATAACACAAGTCTACAAAAAAAATTTTGGCAAAATTTGATTGAATAATTTTTGCTGATACATATGTTTGTTGGTGCGCTGAAACCGAAAATGAAGCCAATCTTTCTCTAGCACGTATATATTTTTGTCAATACAGGGTATCTATCGACACAATACCGAAACAATCGGTAGTTTCTAGTAGGTTTCCAAAATTAATCATGGAAACATACTATAAAGTTACTATGTAATTACATTAGTGGAAAATGTCTCGGAAGGAATTGTGTCGGTAGACACGCTGTATTGACAATAATCTACACCCCGCGACAAAAAGATAGGAACAAAAAAGGGTTTTTTCTTTGATTTTTCATAAAATAACGTTATCTAAATTGTGCTTATCATTTATTATTATTATAAAATAACACTATTCCTGGACTAATTTTTGTTTTAAGACTAATTTAGAAAAGTTTTAAGACTAAATTTTTTCTAATTTAAGACTACATTCCGCGACAATAAGATAGGAACAAAGCTTTTTTTTTTTTTTTAAATTTTGAATATGATTCAAATATTTAATATGTTTTTGATATGATAATATTTTGCTATGATAATAAATGATTAGCACAATTTAGATAATGTTATTTTATGAAAAAAAAAAAAAAAAAACTTTATTCCTATCTTTTTGTCGCGGAGTGTAGTCTTAAATTAGAAAAATTTTAGTCTTAAAACTTTTCTAAATTAGTCTTAAAACAAAAATTAGTCCAGGAATAGTGTTATTTTATAATAATAATAAATGATAAGCACAATTTAGATAACGTTATTTTATGAAAAATCAAAGAAAAAACCCTTTGTTCCTATCTTTTTGTCGCGGGGCGTATACACGATAGAGAAAAACAGGCTTCAGTTTGAGTTTCAGCACACCAAAAAACCATAAAGTTCAGCCAAAATTATCAAATTAATATTGTATATGTAGACGTGTATAATCTAATTTAAAATAATTTTATGTGTCACTCACACGACTTTCTCTTACTCTGCATTTCAATACTATAAAGATAGACTGCATGTTAAATCTTAAGATCAATAGCGTAAGGTAATAAAGTTCAATGTACTTTTAAAATAATCTAAAATAGGTTTAGGAACAGTTTTATTTGACATGTAATTCTGTGTGCCCTGTTCAATTATAGTGCATACAATTATTAAAAAATAAATTAAATAAATAAATAAAATCAAAGCTCTTATTAATTTGCCTTCAAACTTACCAATCTTGATCGAATTTTTAAGTAGCAAACTAATACGGACTTCAAACTACCAAATTTGATTTTTCTGCAGTTATTTGTTTTTAAGTTACGTTGATATTAGACATACATACAGATCGACTGATAAAAATTGGACATTCGTAATCAAGGCTCCTCAAAATGGGATATTATACAAAAAACTAGAGTTGTAAATTCAAAAAAAACTTTGTTTATAGTATGCGTATGAAAAATTAATCTTGCTTCCTGAGCAGTGTTCCTCGACATAGTAAGATGTATCAAAGCACTTCCATCAATTACATTCAATGGAAAAGAACGTTTAGCTTAATTTTAAGTAGCCCTGTATATTGCCTGTAATCAATATGCACTATAAACAATATTCTGTCTTACTTGAAAAACATCTAACACAAAAGGAATTACAATTCCAGCGATTTCCAAGTATAGCCGCAATGTATCCATATATTTTGGATAGCCCTGTAAATGAAGGATAAATGATTTTCATATCATAATCTACGCAAAATATGCTTTTATGCCTTGAAAATAATCTGGTGTGTCACTCACACAACTTTCTCTTACCCTAAAATTTAATACTCTAAATACAGGTTGAACAATAAGAGGTAAGATAATGAGAAATGATATGTAAACCTATGTTAAAACAATTCAAATTAGACTTCGGAAGAGTTTTATATGATAATTAGTTCTGTGTGAGGGGGGCGCCTGTTTCATTACTGCCCCTACATTTATATAGAATTTGAATCTGTTATTAAAATCAAAAGTTTACTTAGAAATATTCAGACAACTTTCACACGCAATATTCCTTTAAACTGATGAATCTTGATCAAAATTTTCTAGGAAGAAATTTGTATTAACTTGAAAATACAATTTTTGGATTTCCTGAAATTATTTATTTTTAAGTTACTCTAAGAGACACAGCAAAGATGATATGTCAAAAAAGTGACTTCAGTAATCAGGAAGCCTCAAAACGTGTAAATATACAAAAAAAGAGCGATGAATATTTAGCTTTAAAACATATATTATTTACCATATGTCTATGATAAATTCATTTCAATTCCTGAGCAGCTTCCCAGGACAGGATAAAATATTACAGTAAAGCACTTCCACTAACAATAAAAAAGAATGTTATCGCTTAAATATTTGAAGCTCTGTATATCTTTTGAAGATTATGTACAGACCACATGGTGCACCTAAATATAATCCTATAGTAATAACACATGGCACAACATGAAATACACTTCCATCAATTTTCAGCTATCATCTAGTTCTTTTGTGTAGCCCTGTATATGAACAGTGAATGATTTCCCAACCATATTTCACATGAGACATGTTTTTATGCATATAGAAAATGTATATTCATTTAATTTGTTTTAGTGCAGTCTATAGCTGTTAAACTTTACTTACCAGCAATTTCCCCCATACACGTAATGTATTTGAATTCTCTTGGGTGTCCTTGTACATGAACCATTTGCTTCCTCCCAGCGAAAAGCTTAGTGTAGCATACCTCATTTAGAGTACCAAGTTTGGACTTTCTGCTACTATTTGTTCTTGAGATATGCTGATAACAGACAGACAGACAGGCAGACACACAGACCAAACGCTAAAAATATGATTTTCGGATTCAGGTGGTCTCAAAACGTGTAAATATAACAAAAACTTGCTTTCGAAAATTTGACCCCAAAACAATACTTTCTCTTCCTTACGGGTAAGAGAAAGTGAAAAAAAGATCATTGCGTCTTGTTTAAGGCAGTCTACAGATCTTAAAGTGCATTCGCCTGCAATTTCCCGCATAGACGTAATGTATTTAAATTATCCTGAGTGGCCCTGTACACGATCCATTTGCTTGATTTCAACGAAAAGTTTAGTGTAGCATCCCTATATGATACATATTTTGAATAGCGTTTTTGGCCTTTCTGTGGCTATTTTTTCTTCAGATATTCTGATAACAGGCAGACACACACATGAACACACACAGACACACAGACCAACCACTAAAAAATTATTTTCGAATTTAAGGGAACTCAAAACGTGTAAATATAACAAAAACTCAGTTTCTCAAATTTGACCCCAAAACAATGCTTTCTCTACCACATGGGTAAAAGAAAGTAATATACATATAAATGTATACAACATCATCTGAACATATTATTCTCAAATATTCAAAATATTAATTAAGTTAGCATAAATATTAATTTTTTTTTATTTTAAATTATTAACACATTATATTTGCTACTGTCCTTTGTTTAGTTAATTTTAAGTAAGTTTTAATTAATGCACTTCATTTACGTTTGAGTTTGAGAATATATTTATATTGCTGAGATTGATATAGATAAATTATCTAACATTTGTATTATGAAGAAAAAGTAACATAATCATTATCATAATTTGTATGATTTATGATGAAATACTCTTTCTGTACTTGCACATAAAAACGCATCATACTAAAACATTTATCAAGGTTAATTTAGTGAATCATTCTAATGATCGAAGTGAACTTTAAGACAGCCTCTAAAAAAAGAAAATTATCTTCCGGCTGTACCCAAGTCCACCCGCAGCAAGCATGACGTTGTCCTTATCAGCTGGTCATACCGCTGACCTTTTTCTCTACTGACTGACCGTAGTCGAGCGATCGATGGTCAATCAAGCATTATCTTAAGGAGGAAAAGGGGTGAGGTAACACGCAATAGCGGTTTGCGTGAAATCGTTGATTTGTAACTTCCCTGGGACAACTTCAGTGGTCCAAGGAACAGAAAATCTCTTTGACCGTTGCATATATATATATATATATATATATATATAAATCGAGGGTGTAGCCAGAAACATTATCTGCAGGGAGCAAATGCAGCTTTGAGTGTAATAAGGCTAAAACCGAATCTCATTTTTTTTTCCCCAATGGTCAAAAATGAAAATTTATTTAACTTCGAAATATCTGAAGGGGGAGGGGGAGGCTCGAGTCCTCATAACCCCTCCTTGGCTACGTTCTTGTATACGTACGTTTACGTCTTTGTAGGAAACTTACTAAAGTTTTATCTCCGTCATTGAACTTTAGAACGGTTATAGAGATTGACTTAAACATTGTGTCTTAGGAAAATAGTTATATCATATAGACTGTGAATGGTTATAGTGGCACATGACCAAAAATAGTTGTTTGAACGTTCCCATCTCGAAAACAGTGATAAATATATATAAAATGTAATATATATACAAACAAACATTTATTTTACAATTTTTTTGTCTTTTCATATTATATAGAGTAGAAGTATAAACTTCAAATAATTTAAAGGATATTATATAAATTTAGACCTATGAATTCAATAACATTTTAAAAATAAAATTTAAATTTATCGTTTAAAATAATTTATTTTTCGCCTTGTAAATTTTCATACTAAATCGTGTAAAATTAAACTAGAGCAATTTAAACAATAATAAATAAATACATATTATATCAGTATGTAGACATATTATATCAGTAATAATTTTATAAATTAATTTATTATTTAAAATACTTCTTTTTCAGATAAGTATATCGGTGGATTTTTTTTAATTGATTATCGAAAATTTCAAAAATTAACTTACAGCTTATTTAAATTTATTTTTCAATTCTCTATTGATAAAATTTTATGCAGTAGAAATATTTGAGATATATTTCCTAAATTAATTTAGGCTTCGGGAAAAATTACAGGATAAAATGTCGAATGGACTATACTTTAAAAAATGTTTTTTAAAAAATTAAATAAAGAAATTTAAAATCATTCTAATTAATCCATACAAATCTGATGAATTTCTAAGACTAATCTCCTAATCTCATTGACAAGGACCGACTGAAGAAGTTCTACATCTTCAACTTTACGTATGTTTAAAAAAATAAAATAGATGACACCCGCATATAAATTTTTCATTAGCAAACAATCCAATAAATGCATAATGAAAATAACATCGCTGAGACTGGCATAAGTTTATTATTATTATTATTATTATTTATTTAATTTCTCGTGGCCATGTACATGGAAGTGAAAATACATTGGGTCAAATTTTCGAAATTGAGCTCTTGTTACAGTTTCACAATTTGAGGGTCCCTGAATCCAAATAACTGTTTTTAACGGCTTGTCTGTGTTTATGTCTTTCCCTGTGTGTGTCTGTTATCGGCATACCTCAAGAACGAATAGTAACTGAAAATCTAAACTTGGTATTCTAAATGTGTGTCATATAAGAATGCTACACTGAACTTTTCGCTGAGGTAAAGGAAACGATACGTACACAGAAACATACAAGCGAATTCAAATACATCATGTATTTAAGTGAATTTTTTGGTAGGTACAGTTTAACATCAATAAGCTGAGCTAAATAAAATGAAATGAACACATATTTTCATATGCATAAAAGCATGATTTTTGTAGAATGTATGAAAATCATTCACCATCCATTTACAGTATCTGTTTATCCATGTTTTATTTTTATCATGTCTTATTTAAAAAGCTTAAAAAATGGATTTGATTTATTTTTTTCAAATTTATATTAAAATTGAACTAAAAATGTATGATAACGCAAAGTTTTATACTTGAATGACATATACAAAGAGCATTTGTAAGGAGTTTCAATAAAACTAGAAATGATGAATTTCGCATATGTCATTTCAAAACTCTCAAAATGCTAAAGGTTTTAACTCTGAGAAAAATATGTTTGTAGCTGTAAATATCTCATAGTATACTAAAACAATTTCAAATATAAATAAAGGTTTTAATATTATTTATAGCTCGTATAGCAATATATATTATACTTGTGCTGAAAATAAAAAATCAGCTTTTTTATAGACTTGGGAGAATGCCTTGAGATAACTAAAGATTAGTTTATGTTATCATTATCAATAACCGATATATTATTTCATCGAGATTTGAAAGTAATTCTCGCAGTACCAATACAGTGATCGATTATCAAGCATTGTTAGCCTTCCAGTTCTATTATCTGTTTGCCGTAGCTGTATCGTCTCCTTTGAACTCAAAATTCTGTCTTCAATCGGTCTGTACTCAAAGTGATCACATTAATCAATCTGCACTGCTCTTATTTTTAGTGCGAATCTAAACGATGATGCGACAGATTTCAAAAGACGCACAGTTTCCTCTTTAATCGCGTGATAAGATGATTTAATGATTTTCTCGATACACGATAGATATTTCCAAGAAAAAAAAAATCTGTACAATTTCTTCTTTATTATGATTATATCTTCTATACCTACATTCATAATTATCTTTGACATGCTCTTTGACATTCATTGTTGGCCTATGTTCGGCTTAAAGACTTGTTAACAGTTCTTTGAAATAAAAATGAACAGTTTTCTAACTTTTTTTTTCCCCTTCTATTTCTGAATTCGGGTTAAAATTCTGTGTATCACATTAAAAAGTTGTTCGTCTTTCAATGAATCACTCATGTTTTCTAGAAATTTTTCACAAAAAGGACATTTAAAAATTTTTTTTGCTACCAATGTTGAAAAAAATTTCTTAAAACATTGTATAGATATCAGAGTTTTTCTATATCTTAGAACCCAATACTGCATAGACTTATTTTAAATGCATATGTTATTGAAACGTAAAGTGTTTTAAACGACTGAAATATTTATTAAAAATAATTTCTCTCTTTAAGAGAAAACTTTTACAGTTAAGTTTTAATCCTTAAAACATTTTGCAGTTTTTAACACTTTCAACGAATAAAAAAAAAAAAAAAAAAAAAAAAAAAAAGTTTCTATAGTATATACTTCGATACAATATTATATAATATTATGTTGATAAGATTAGCTAATATCAGAGGTCGCAGTGTTGCCAAATTCTTACGTGCATTTTAGTCTTTTATCCCCACTATTTCAGAACAGAATTAAAAAAAAATAATAATAATATTATAGCATAATATTATAATGTAATATTATATTATATTATTATAGCATCTTTAATAAGTTTTTTTTTTTTTTTTTTTTTTTTTTTTTTAATAGAGTAATTAACATTTAATGAATAGTTAGTTAATAGTTAATAATTCATAGTTAAATATAACAGTTAATCTAATATAAATAGTTAACTAGAATAAATATTTTGCAAGTGTTGAAGCATTGCATCCTTACCCGGTAGGAAGAAGTAAACTGCCCTCAGAGAATTTGTCAATATCTTCAATACAAATGGTTGAACTATCTATCTCTGATAATATGCAATAATGTTATAGACATTTTGTGTTAAAAAGAAAGAATAGTTCTTTAGTAAATGAATTTTCTATGATATTGTCTATATAGCACAAAATTTATTTTCTTTTGACATTTTGGGGTTATAGAAAAATATAGAAGAGAATTTTATGATAAGTATAAGATACTTGTTTATACATTTCATTAGGAAAATATAATTAAACGGGAAACATCACCTATTTTTTTTTTTTTTTTTTTATGTACGTTATTCTTCCCGAAAAAAAAAAAAAAAAAAAAAAAAAAAAAAGAAAAAAGAAAAATCTGATATTATATATAGCCATTCATTTCTTCTTTAATTCGATTTCTCCAAACACGGTGAATCGACTTCTCCTTTTTGAGATAAAATTTGTCCAGTTATTTCTTTATTTAATATAAGGAAAATATTATTTTCTTGCGTAATAGCTCTGAAAATGAAAAATTAATCATTACAGAAGAATTACAAACAAAAAATAGAAGTAAGCATGTAAATTGATGCATATAATGGCAGCTTTGGTGCTGCTTCAGGATATATTTTGTAAAGAAAAATCTTTACTGACAATTGCTAAAATTTCGTTTAATTTGAGGTTATTTAAACTCGCACTCATTAAACTGCATTACAATAAACTTAAAATGATGCATTTTATGTTATGTTATGTTATTTTTATTTATTTATTTTATTTACGCAATGAAGTGCGAAAAGTCCAGTAGGTCAAAGTAAAACTTAAAATTGTTTTTTTTTTTTTTCTGTTTTTTTTTTTTTTTTTTTTTTTTTTTTTATTATTATTGCTTATTTAAAATAAGAATAATAATGTGTGAGAGAAAGGTTTTGTAAATTAAATAAATTATTTAGAATTTTTTTTTTTTAATTTAACTTTAATGTATATTTTTTAATATGTTCATCCCAAACAAATATTTTTCCGCATTTGTTATTATTATTATTATTATTATTAATTTCTGTGTATATAAAGTTAAAAAAAAAAAGAATGCCCTTAAAAATGGTGTGGAATTTACCACTAATCTTATGTAAAGCGCTTTGACGACCCTTACATTCAAGGCTCTTAATGGTTCAACTTTGATACTTCGTATCTTCTAAATCACTTAATAAATTTTGGTGTTTTTGGGGGATTTGTTCAATAAAAGTTACTCCTAAATATCAATTAATTGTTTCTGTTCCAATCTCAGATCTCTAAATAGAACGGATAACTATTCTTTGAGGAGTCCTTATGTCCAGAATGCAACATGGGCATGTTTTATTATAAACAACTTGATCATATTCTGTTGATATTTGGGGATTTGTGGAATAAAAGTTACTTTTAAATATCAATTAACTGTTTTTGTTCCAATCTCATATCTCTATATAGAACGGATAACTATTCTTTGAAGAGTCCTTATATCGAGAACGGAACTTAGGGGCATGTTTTATTATTAACAGCTTGGTCATATTCTGTTGATTTTCTGGGGATTTGTCCAACAAAAGTTACTTTTAAATATCAATTAAATCTCAGATCTCTAAAGAGAAGTGATAACTATTCTTTGAAGAGTCCTTATGTCGAGAACGCAACTTAGGAGCATCCTTTATTATAAATAACTTTATCATATGTTGTTGAATTTTTTGAATTTCTTCATTATCAGTTACTTGGAAATATATATTTTTTCTTAATTATAAATCTTAAGATATGATCACCATTTCAATTTTGCCAACTTTTACCAAATCTGAAAATTTTTAATTTAAATAATATTTAAAATTTTGAAAAATTGCCAGTACACAATATCTTCCTAACAGTAATTTTATCACCAGAAAAAAAAAAAAAAAAAAAAAAAAATCAGCTGAACTGGTTTCATAGTTTAAACAAAATTTGTCCAAAGTCTCCAAAAACGTGCTTTACAGGCGAGTGAGAGAGAGAGTTAAAAAAAAAAAAATTCTTATGCACGAAGTTTAAAGTTTATTTTTAATCATTTCTGTTCTTCGGGAAATAGTTCTATCAAATTAACCAGAGAAGTCTATAGAACTTATTAACCTAGCATACATCACACACGCACACATCACACACACACACACACACACACATATATTTTATATTATTTAATGCTACACGACGTATTTGCTAACGTCCCTAACTATTCTACATGAAAAACAAAGATTATACGCTCGGGCTCGGGCATACATTTATGTCCAGAATCCTTTCATTTATTTAGTTATTTGATTTATTCATTCATTCATTTTGTTTTATTTTATTTATTTATTTATTTTTCGTCGCTAGTTTTTACTGGGAACTGTTTTCAAAAGTTTTTCAGTGATGAGTGTTTTTCTACCAATAGAGGATACTTAGATTTTTGTTTTTTCTAAAAGTATATGCTTTATTAGGATATAGCGACAGTGCTATTAACACACATAATTTACACATATACTAGGGGAGATCGGGGCTAGTTGTGCCCACAGACTAACAAAACACTTAGACCCGGCAAGGTGGTTCTAAAAGTGAAGTCTCAACTGTAACCGAGCCGCCATATTGGTACAAGCAAAACATCACAGAGTATGAATATACGGAACTTTAAATAATACTCCGTGAAAACATTAATGCGTTTTTCATACAATTGTATTGGTATTATTCTATAAGGAGTATTTTTAGATTTCAATGCGTAAAATATGCTTGTGGAGGAGTTAAAAATATTTCTGTTTACACATAATATGTGCCTATAATTGTACAGAAATCGATATTATTAGTAAACTGTTGAAGAATTCTTAAATATAAGACATGAGTTTCGATTTTCTACTGAAATTTAGGAATATCTTATTTTTATGGGCAAATCTTTCTGCAAGTGACACTTTCTTTTCTGAGACAATGTTACTATGTCACACAATTTCTGTCACAGGGTGTATTGAATAATTATGCATTAAAAGGAACAATGAGAGTATAATGAGCCTTCAGTTTTCGTATATTTCTTAGGTCTTATCAAGGTTGTATTTAAGAGGGGGAAGGGGACAAATTTACCAATATTTTGAGATTTATTTTGTATAAGCTTTTTCGAGTTTGCTACAGAATAACATAATCAAAATGCATATAAAGCAAAATTTTTAGATATCTGCAATGATACGTTTTTTTACACTGCACTGTAAAAAAAAAAAACTTTCAATGCTACATATTGCATTTTCAATAGTGCATTACAATGACACTTTCAAATTTCATGACAACTTTGTATATTTATAAAAGTTAGAGCTCGGTTAGTCAAATTCAAATCAATAATCAGTAAGGGTTTTAAAAAAGCTGATAATAAATGATGAATTTTTATGAACAGTCAAAATTTGTCGAATTATTCTGAAACATCAAATTAAATGAATAGCTTGCTGATTTTATTGTGTTGAACTTAAATATATATATATATATATATACAAAATACTGAAGAAGCTGAATATTTTAATATTGATGCTTCAAAGATTCCATTAAAAATAATCATATGAATGTGAACAAGAGCAAGTTACTATAGTTTGGTATTTACTATTATTTATGCATGTAATTGCGAATGAATTAAAGTTGACTTCATTATTATTTAATTAATATAATTACAACACTTTGTAAAAAAAAAGGGTTTTCCATGGTTTTCTCCTAAATGTGCTTAAGTGCGGGTTAGAACCTCCTTATGAGGGGGGTCTCTTAAAAGGCACTCTCTCTCTAAACCCTAAACCATAGCACAGTCAGTTGACCTTATAATGCTAACACAAACACCGGGGAAGCTCAAAACGTGTAAATATAGCAAAAACTGAAAATCAAAAATTTGACCCCAAAATATTTCCTCTGTCATTATATGAGTTAGAGAAAGTAAAAAATAAATACTATATTTGCAATTTTTATTATATAAATTAATAATTTAGAATATTATAAAAAATTTAAGTGTGAAAATATATTTAATTGTTCTCGTCTGAAATATTAAAAATTATGAGAAAAATGGGATGACAATGCCACCACATTGAGAAAAGTGTTCCCCAAATGTAATCAACAGCAGTTTTAAGTCAAAATCTAACTAAATATCTAAATACGTTCACTGGTTTGTGAGATGCAGCATTCACAAAATTCGTGGCATACAGACAGACATTTATTTTCTAAAAATGGTCAAATCATGATTAGGGCATCTCATCACAAATAAATCAATCGAAAACTGGAGGTCGAAAACTTTTGTACTCCAGAACAATACTTTCATCTTATGTGTATAGAATTAATAAAGGGATAAAATGAATATATTTAAACAGTTTTATTTGACATATTTCTGTGTGAGAGGAACAAGACAGCCCCCGACCCCAATTTTGATGAGATGTATAAGCAATTTTATAAATAGACTATGCTCTGCTGTTCATTATATTGAAATGAATTCTCAAAATACTATATCATTAATAATAATTTGAAAATAAAAATCTTAAAAATAAATAAATAAATCATTGAAACTGGTCGAAATCTAAATTGTAGTGGTTTTCCTGCTCGCCACGCATCGAGTCTAAAGCCCCCGATGCCTTTGGAAGCGCCTTACCTGTTTTTTATTCCTTTTCCCTCTCCCTCGCTGTGAAGTTGAAAGTTTTGCTAAATCCCATTAAAGTGCATATTGCATAATACGTAAATCCACACCCACACACCAAAATTAGCCATTCTAAGGTAATTTGGAGCAGATTTAAGCTTGAAAACGTGTTTTTTGCTCCACCTGCCCCAAAAGAGAGGGGGGTAATTTCTCGAAATTCCTTTGTAGTGCATGTTGCATACACATACCTAACTGGCATATCAAAAAATCGAGATCCTGAGATTATTTGAAAGAAAGTTATGCTTTAAAAGGTGCTTCTTACCCCCTCCCCCCACTCTTAAAAGAGGGAAGGAGGAAGGAATTTCGTAAAATCTCTTTATACTTTGAGTTAGGTACGTATAATGGACCCACAGTTACACATGGATACATGTTTTTTGCCCCCACCCTTAAAGAACGATAGAATGGACTTTCATAAAATCCCCTCGTAGAGTGTGTTGTGTATGAATAAACAGCCTATATATCAATTGCCATTATAAGATAAGTGGAACAGAGTTAATCATGGAAATATGTTTTTTGCCCCCAAGGGAGGGATAGGACGGAATTTCAAAAACTTCCTTTGTAGTGTATGTTCAGAACACATAACCAATTGACATATCAAAAAACCACTTTCCTGAGATAATTTCGAGCAGATTTACTCTTAAAAAAACATGTCCCTCCAACCGTTAAAGAGGGGGCAGGGGGGAATTTCATAAACTCCCTTTATAATGCGTGTAGGCAACGCATAAACAACAGACAAAAATTAATCTTACTGAGATAATTTGAAGCAAAGTTATGCTTGGAAACGTGTTTATTGCCCCCCCCCTCTCACCCCTAAGAGGTGAAAGGAGGGAAATTTCGCAAATACCGGTTGCAATGGGTGATGAATATATGTAAAAAAGCTACACACTAAAATTTCTGATCTCAAATCCTATAGGTTTCCCCTGACAAATTTAGCGCTAAAAGGGGCTCGAATTTGCCCCCGTACCCCCCCCCCCCCACGAAAAAAAAAATCGAAAATTACAAAAAAACCAAAAATGAGTTTTTGGAACTATCCAACGCTTGGTGGTTTTTAGATTTTTGTGCTGTTATTGGTAGAGTATTTTGCTAAATCTGCCTCTGAAAATCCCCCCCCCTTAAAAATCTAAAATCTCAAAAAATGATTTCTACTGAATTCAAGTCTCCCGATCTGCAATTCCTTCACCGTGAAGTAGTTTGAAGCCGATTTATGCTAATAAAGGTGCTTTGCCTTCTGCTCCCCATGAGGGGTGGGGGGGATATTGTAAAATCCAGTCGTAGTGGGGGTCAGGGTTCTTAAACCAACCTGCTCACCAAAATGTGTGACTGTATCTCCCATAGAATCTCCACGGCTGTGTTGAGTCAGTGAATCAGTGAATTTACTCTTATATATATAGAAAGAGATTTTTTTGCCCCCTCCCCCCCCTTTGTTGTCAAATTTTTTTTTTTTAGATATTATGCGATATCTCTTTTTAATATCTTGAAGTTAGAACCTTTTGGATATTTATTTTTTTCATTGAGAAATAAAGCAAATGGGAAAAAATATGCTTTAATCCCGTTCTTGCCCCCCCTTCTCTATGGGGGGGGGTGGATATTTAAAAAAAATTATGCCAGGAATCTTCGTGGGAGTGTACTCGACAACTTCCCAAAGTGTTATGGCGATCGGATGAATGGTGTTGTAATGGATGAAGGATAAACAGACAGACATGCATTAGTTTTTACATATACAGATTACATTGTTACTGGTTTCTTGCTTGTACCAATATGGCCGCCGGTCACTCTGTAAGCGCCTTACAGTTACTTCACTTTTGTCCATTCAAGAAAGTCGTCTGACCGGGTCTAAGTGTTTCCTTAGTCTGTGGTTGTGCCAGGGTCAAGTAGTGACATCGAGCCTCTTGACTGAGTCGATACGTTGCAGCACCTGTCGCGTCATGTGAGTGAGCAGGTTGATTATGTTCGCGTGCTGTGTATGTTTGGAAGCATAGCGTTGCGTTGTTTTCGAAATAAAAATATTTATCGTGTTTTCTATTGCAAAAGTAAATTTTGTAACCTACATTGGAATCGTCACTGCAACGAGGGATAGTGAGGTATGTAAACTTCCCTAACATTATACGAATACTGATATTTTGAGCTGTTATTCTAGGTATTTCACTCGTTAATCATGACAATCTATTAGTATTTAATGAATAAAGTTCAAAATCGCGTAACGCAGAGCTAGTTGTGACGAAGTATAGGAGGCACGTTGTGACAATATCACTACTTGCCCCGGCATAATTTTGAATGCAAGTTTTTATATTTCAGGAAAAATGGTGTGAAATTACAAGAGACATACTGAAAGAGCTAAATCTACATTAGAAGATTATGAGAGGGCTGCAATTCCAGAAGGTGTAATTTAAGGAAAGCACGAGAATAGTTTACTACAAATCGAATGTCACTTCTTAGATGTATGAATAAAAAGAAGAGTATTAATACGGAAGGAAATATTGAAATGAGATATAAAATACTGCGTATGATATTAACACCTAAACAGGAGATGGAATTGTGCGAATGCTCCAAGCAATCAGCGAATATGGTTTATAGAATCAGACCTGCTGAAATGCGAAATTTAACGTATGAGTATGCTATTAGAAAGGACATATTCATTCCTCAAAATTGGTTTAAAAAAAGAAGAAAAAAAAAAACAACTACGTTTTGAAAAAAGCAAGAAGCAAGCGAAGATGAAGAAGCAAGAATCGCTTCTCTCGCTCTGAAGCTGTCGAAAATTGCTTATGTCTAGTTTGCTTGAAGCAATACAAAGTTTTAAGCCCGGAGAAGAGTGGGTGCAATGCATCACGTGTAAAAGGTGGACTCATGTCAAACGTACCAAAATTTAATCTTATTATAATTGTATTAACTGTAAATTAGATGCTAAATAAGCGATGAGAATGAGTACGAGTGATTAAAAAATATAGATAGGCCTATAGGATACAGGCCTACACGTTGTAGTTAGCTACTGAGTAAAAGATCAATA
Organism: Salticus scenicus; assembly: GCA_963930645.1. Taxonomy (NCBI): domain Eukaryota; kingdom Metazoa; phylum Arthropoda; class Arachnida; order Araneae; family Salticidae; genus Salticus; species Salticus scenicus. Next base: position 368,429,785 of record OZ005649.1, on the reverse strand, counting down.
TGGCCAAAGATTAGTGTTGGCCTACTCTTTTTTCTTTCCTGGTTAAAACAGTTTTTTTCTTCTATTTATATTGTTAAGTGTCTCTAATGTCCGTATTCACTTTTAACTTCAAATCCCGATTCAACTCAAAAACTTGAAAAGCGTCTCAATTCGGGGTGTAACTTTCAAACAAATTTGGCACACTGCTTCTGCCACCTGGCGTCGAAGATTTCTTATTATCTATGACTGGATATTTTCAGCTGAAAAAAATCTGAAAATAACAATGCCGCTAGATGGCAGGAGCAACGCGTCAAATTTTGGTGAAAAGTTTACTCTCACTTTATATGCTTTTAAAGTTTTCGAGATCAACGAGGAGTTGAAGTTATTGGTGAATACAGCCCAAAAAGTAACCTGATAAAAGATTAACAGCTTACAAGTGTTTATAATTTAACTATTTTAGTTTCATTAAGTTACAGTGTTAATAATAATAATAAAAAAAAAAAAAAAAAAAAAAAAAAAGAGAGAGAGAGAGAATACGTTTTTATTGTGTTAAGAACGTTATAAATGATTAAATTTTTCATTGTTGATTTAAAATATGGAATTTAATTACATTTCTCACATAATTTGTATATGTTACAATGTGTATTTATGCGTCATTTATGTGCCCCAATGTGCCCCAAGCATGTCACTATTAGCCCCGCTATTGGGTAAGTTTTGACAAATTTCGAGGCTACGCAGAATTCATTTTATGGTATGAAAAACGTTAATAATATTAATAGTAGTTTCATAAATATATTACTTAGGGTCTGCTCTATGGTATGATACACCAAATGTTTCACTTCAGTTCAAATCTTACAGTTAATATAAAAAATGACGCAAATGTCCATACTAGCCCCGGTCTCCCCTATTTGTTTACTTCGAGCCTTATTTTTGTGCTTTTCACCTCCTGCTATCATATGTAATTAAAAATAACTACATAAATTAAATTTGGCAAAACTTAATATAGCTGATATAGAGCACACTCTCACTAAATTGTATATGGTGCTTAAGAGGTTAATGTTCCATTGGTCTGTTTTTGATTAAAATGACAATATCATTGAATCTTAATTATCGAAGACCTGTACAGCAAATTACTAGAATATTAGGAAAGAGGTTATTTCCGTAACGCAAGATCATTGTAGCGTATACGAGGAAAAACTGAACATTTTCTTATTAACAACGTTGACTCATTGTGTGGAGGAAGCCGGGTCAAATATGTCAAATCGAGTAGTTTGGCTTCCATTTTGCATTGTCTTATCATACTCATATGAGACGTGCGAAGATTTTGAAATGTAAATATGGAGTTATACAAATTGAATAAAAACTCGGGGAGATTCTTTAAACCTTTATTGATTTTTATAATTTTAGACACTTCTGAAGTGCAATGGATTACAACAGAAAAGTTTAAAAAAAAAATTAAATATTTATTTTATTTTTTTTTCTATTTCTCATCTTCTTTCTTTTTGTCTTTTATTTTCTTTTTTTTTTTTTTTTTTTTTTTTTTTTTTACATTTGAAAGATATCTTTTACATATTAAGAATAAAAATATAAGTTTTATGCAGTATAATCCGCAGTTTACATAAATCAACCAAAAAATCACCCCAAAAAATTTTAACTAATTGACTAAGCTTTATTTGTACAAGGTATTTCTTCGTATAAATGAAGCTTTCTCAATAGATAAAATGTTTGGCGTAAAATAGATTTATCTAATTGTAAGGTAAAGACAGCAGTTTTCCCTAGTTTTCCCCACCCTTAAGATTTGCCTCAGTCTTCGCCACCCTCACAAAATACACGTTAAAATAACTATTAATTAACGTCTATGAATTTGAATCCACTCGCGCTAGATTCTCCGATTCTAAGGAATCTAGCGCGGGTGGATTGAAATTTATAGATGTTATTAAACGATTATTTTTAACATGTCTTCTGTAATCATGGCAAACACTGGTGCAAATTTTAGAGGTGACGAACACTGGTGTCTTTTCCTTATTTGTGAATTTAATTTAATTTATCCTTAATTTAATTTAATTTCCTTATATGTGAATTTAATTTAATTTATTCTTAATTTAATTTAATTTCCTTATATGTGAAATTTATCTTTGGTGACTAAGATAAATTAAATAATTATACCAGAACTTATAAAATAAATGAAACTCGAAAAAAAAAAAAAAATTTGATATGTAAATTTAAAATTTGTATCGCTTGTTAAAATAGAAAGATAAGTTAAGATAAAAGGTAATATTTATCCTAATAATAACAAGAAGAAGAAAAAGAATAATAAAATTTTTATAAAATATTTCGTTAAGAGTATATTCTTTACTTAAAATTTTCAAAAACTTAAAAAAAAAATTAGGAAATTATTAAAAGGGAATATTTAAACATTTTTCAGGAAAAATTAAATGGCCAAACATTAAGCAAAAATTTCATGAATAGAATAAACTCTTCGCGCGCCCTGGAACTGTGATATAAGAGTTGCTGTGAACTTTGCATCTTGCAAATTTCTTTGCGAACTAAAATTAAACATTCATCAAATGCTTGAGGTGATTGTACATGGAAATTACTTCTTTCTGTGGCTTCTTTTATTGGAAATTACTGTCTTGGAATTACGAAAATCTGCATACATATAATTGAAATGCAAAACTATTAAAGACATTGACATTTCTCGAAACTTTTTTAAATTAAAAATATATAAATTCAAATTATTACTATTTTTTTTTTAAAATGCTCCCAATCAATTAAATTTTAATCCCTCCCTCTCTGTTTTGCATTAGTGTGGTTTAACAATATTGGAATAATTTTCTTAACTAAATAAATTTCGGTATTAATTTGTAAATTAATTAATTAACTTATTTATTTATTTATTTATTGATATCTTTATATGCTTAAATGCAAAAAATGTGCATTAAAATTCAACATGCTAACATAAAGATATTTTTTTAATAAACTTACCAATGAATCTACGATATTTATGATATATTGTTAAACTATAAAAATGCAAAGTTTGTGAGAAAACGTTAAAAATTAGTTAGCAGGGAAGCAGTTTTCAAAAAATAATTTTTAATTTTTCTTAATAAAAAAATTTTGGGGGTACTTTAATATACTTAATATTGTTATATTTTAATTCATACCTATGCCAATTTCTATAATTCTAAGACTGTAATTTACAAAACATATTTATAACGCTCACATTCCAGACAGATAAGCAACATTGCAAAAATGATCAAAACGCGTTCGGACCGCTTAAAGTATATAAAACAATTAAAAAACGAAAGTTGAAATTTTTTGCATTCGAAATTTCAATACATTATTTTGTTGAATATAGATGGAAGTAAATTTGGAGATAATAACGAACAATCAATGGAAAAGTAGAAAACCATTATACATGGATAACTCTTAAAATTTTGAAAAAAAAAAGTAGAAATAATGTGCTTAAAAAAAAATAATAATAAAATAAAAATAAAGTTTAACTATGTAAACTTGAACTCTTTTATGGCCTCAGACCATAATTTGTTGCAACAATTGCAATATAGCTGTCGTTGAATAAATTTTGAAAGAAAAGAAAATGAAGTTGACGCTAGAGCATTATCGTTCCTAAGATTGAAGAACGGCTTTAACTCCTGCAATTAGCATACAGAAATAAAATCCCATCTCGTGTCACTGTATTCAGAAGGTTTACAGAATTTCGCAGATATATGGAAGTTCTTTTTTGGTTGAAGAATACACTGAAAGACCTTTGTCAGCAGTAGTCCCAGAAAATGCGTTAGCCATACGAAAAATGTTAATCGATTATAATAGCTACATTTACTAAATGAAACAGCAAGAACTTAACGTTGGATTCGCAGCCTTGCATAAAATTATTCATGAAGAATTGTATATGAAAAACCTAGTTTATCGTTGGATCTCCAATATTTTAACAGAACACCAAAAAGCAGTCCGTGTCAGAATCTGCAGAAAATAAATAAAATAAAAACAAACAAATAAATAAATTATGATGATGAATACCGCCATATTTCTAAAATCATAACTGATGATGAATCGTACATGCCGCTTTTTGATTTTCCAGCACCTCAAGAAAGTAAAGTATGGGTCTTTGAAGATGACTTCTCACCAACAATAGTGAAAAGACAATGATAAATTAAAAAAAAGTTATGTATATTGTTTTCTTCAGAAGTACAGGAATAATCAAAGCCATTAAGCTGAATGTACAGAATACATTTTCAGCTAACTGGCATATCACTAAGTATCTTTTAAAAATTCGTCAAGAAGTGAATGTAAGAGGACTCATGTTTCTCCGTGTCGTAAGCGAAGATGATAATGCAACTTCGCTTACTACAAGGTTGATAGTCGAATTTGTTGAGCAAAACTATATTAAAGTGATAGAAGATCAGCCCTATTTCTCTTACTATATGCGACTTTTTGGATAATTTTTAATCTAAAGTAAAATTTACAGGGTCATCGTTTTCATTCTGAAGATGAGATTAATGAGGCTATATGGGCATGTTCATCATCGACTTAAGAAATGGATGGCGTGAAATATTTAATCACTGGAAAATTCGCCTACAAATGTTTTTAGTCTAGAATGAACCCTTATTAGTGGAGACCACTTAGAACACTCCTAAGATTTGTTTGGTTTAACACGTGCCATTTATCTGTATCAGAAACATTTCAGAGTGGCTGCCATATTAAGGTTTTAAATATTAAGGCATGCAATCAATCAGGATGCACTTCGGATAATTTAAAATAATAAAAATGGACAGAAAGAAAAAGAAAAAAAAAAAAAAAAAAAAAAAGAGGAAAAACGTACTGGTAAATACACAATACTTAAAATATGTTTTCAGAAAGGTGAAAAGCTAATTAAGATAGGTGGACTCTATTCAATTGTCCATGATCACCTATTCTTATGAATTTCTACTATAAGCCTCACTACACTCGTTTAAAAAGAAATGAAGATTACCGATGTCACAGAATGATATACCTTACCCTCTAGATTACAATAATTCCGATTTGATACATTTACGTTAACCTAATTTGTTGTTTAATTTTATTAGGGTCAGTTTTATATTTCAGTTTTCATGCAGCTCCATCTCCATACCACAGATTACCATACAGATAAGACACACTGTTAAAAATTTCAACTGAAAACTCTCTGTAATCTATTATCTTAAGTCTTACGTAAAATTAAAGAGAAAAATAAACGGAGATGTTAAAAAACTTATTTTATACATCCATTTTAATAACTAATATTAATTTAATAAATTATTGGTGAGAATATATTTAGGACTAGAATGCTTTTTCTAAAGTAGAAACAGTTATTTTTAATTTTAATTAAAAAATTAAATTATAAAATTTCGTAAAAATACAGAATAAAGATTGAGAATCTCGATTATTCACTTTTAACTAAGAATCACTGCAAATTTACAGAGACTCTGGATAAATATTTACATTAAATTTACAGAAATTTTTAACAGTGCAGTGAAGCTGCTAAAATGCAAACCGGAGCGATAGTATCACCACTAGGGTCAACAGAGAGGAACTAAGAACTTTCACATGTGCTAGGTCTACATGAAAAGCGTCTTTGGTCAAAAATTGTTTTTCTATTTCGCGAGTAGTTAGTAGCAGGTTAATATGTAAAGTTTTTCTTTTTCTTCACTTTCTATTATACGTGAATTCACAAAACTATATTCAAAAGGTTCATAGCTATTCTTCTAATAAATAAATTAATTATGTTTAAAAATATACTTTGCCAAACACATTCATATTCAAGTACAAATAAAGATGAACAACTGTAACTCTGAAATAACAGTATGAAATCGTTAAATATTTAAAATTGCTTTGTTTAAATAATACAAAAGGATCACTTGATATAGCTGCTTTAATGCAGACTCGGTGACCTTGCCAACGTAAATTATGTGAGAAGTGCCGAGCTGGTTATCAGCCAAGGTAGCTCAGTGGTTAGAGCATCCGCGCGTTAAGCGGAAGGCCCGGGGTTCGATTCCCGGCTCTGGTATTTTTCACATACTTGGTAAAAATCAGCCTTCAACTCCATTCTGTCAAAAATTAATACAAAAGGATTTAAAAGCAATATATATATATTTGATCCATGTATATTTTCAAAATTTAATTGCTTAATATTTAGTACTTGCTTTTGACAATCAAGTTTGTAAACAATAACAAAGTTTCCAAAAGTAAGCATATACAATAAAAATAAGAAGAGCGATTGCCTAAGCTGGAGAGCTCAAGAAACTTACAGCCGTTGTCCGTGAAATCACTGTGGTCGCGTTTTGGTTACTATTGAGTATATGGGAATATCCTATTTGTATAATAATCTCTGCTCCATGCCTGTTTCCAATTCAGTTATCCCTAAAATGCATGTCGATGTGAAATATTGCCTTATTTTGCCATGATAAAAATCACAAATTTGAATTGCTTGCAAAGTTTTCAAATTAGAATACTTATAGTTCATTATGTTCTTGCCGGTATCATAAGTAATATTTCAAAACTAATCTAATATCTTTACGATGAAAATAATCTTCATAATATACATTTATGCGAAATTTCCTATTATATTTCAATGTTCAGAAAATTGTAAATTTCCAACAACTTACGAAATTTTCGTATTAGAATGTTGAGAACAAATAGAATTCTTACCCGCATCATAAGTGATATTTTAAAACTTGTAACAAAATTGACACCCTGCAGAAGGACACCACATCGATTTTTTTATTTTCATATTCCTCACACCTCAAAACGCGTACAAAGAAAAAAAATCGAAGTCAAAAATCATATTTATACGTGAATTTCCCATACCTATAGTATAATGGCAAACTAATACAGAGAAATTTACAAAACAGTTGATGAATTAAAAACAACAATAATAATTTGAAAAATAAAATAATAAAAAATAAAATAAAACAGCATTAGAAAAATGGACTCTTCCCACCTGACGTCAGAGGTCACATGAAAGAGGAAAAACAAATAGCAGACGAAGTCTTGTTTATCTAGAGCGATTGCTGAAATAACATATTTTCCATTCTTATTTTTGATCAATCGTATTTAATCGAGGTGATTTTTTATACATCATCATTTTTAATCCATTTTATATCATTATTCATCATCTTTTGTTTGTTGTATACATTTACAATCATCATTTAGTTTATACCTGTTATTGATGTTCATGAAGACCATGTTTAAATACTCTGATTTTTCGTACTTAAATCAGTGACAGTGCAATATCGTACTACGTAAATCCATTTAGACCAGTAACTAAGTTAATTAACTTGTTGTAACACCTTTATGCAATTAAATTAAATGAAAACATTTTAAAATTTCAATTTATAATCCGTAAACATTCCACAAGAAGCTATTATTTATTGCTAGATCAGTTAATGTTACAGTTACACTACAATATACAAAAATCGGTTCTTATAGGTAAAAATAAATAAACACATAAAATGTTTTTTAAAAATTATTAAATTTACAAATACAATTATTCTACTGTTTACAAATGCACAATATTACTTTTATTTTATTTTATATTAAATATTAAAATTTTTGTTCTTAAGAACAATATTTAATTGAATTCGAGTCTCAGAATTTGATTATTCGTTTTCCTCTATCCGCGATTGTAATGAAATGTTCTCCCTCTGGTGGGCTAAGGTGAAATTACAATAAACATGCTTGAATTCGGCTTTCATTAAGCCGCCATTGCTGGCCGATGTTTAGTTTCACATATATTTATTGAATAAAAATGAATAAATCCGGTAAAAAAGATAACACATACTGTTATGTGCTCCAGTGTAACTCCAAAGGACCGAGAAATCCAGAATTAAGCTTTCATTTATTTCCAAATGACAAATTTAAAAATTCAGTTGCTTCGGCTAATGGAAGTAAAGAATTAATCAGATGATTTGAAGCTAATATTTGTTCAACTTCAGTTAAAAATCTACTTCCGATCGAACTTTGAATAAACTGAAATATTTTTTTCCAAAAGCAATCAATTTTCCATGATGTAATCGCAGAGAAATTATAGTACGAATATTAAGTTGAATAACAAAAAGAACAATAATACATACACGTGGCTATAATATTTACTAACAACAAAGGCTGAAAAAGTGCCATCTATCGATCATTACAAACGCGGATCACGTGATTGAGCAGATGACGGTGGGAAGAGCCCATTCTGATTAGAATAATAATATGAAAAATCCTGTGGCTCGCACAGATAATAATATTTACCTAGGCGAGAACTTCGAACGCCACCGCACTTTAGAGTGTAGAAAAACAGGGGAAAAAAGCTAAAAAACCCATAGGAATAGCATGGGACGAAAACCAAAAAAAAACTCACAATGTCAAGTGCGATTTAGAAAAAATCGTCCAGGGTTAATACGACTCGCCTAGTATGTTAACCTTTAATATATTTAATTCTATGACTACACTTTAAAAAAAAAAAAAAAAAAAAAAAAAAAAAAAAATTGATTTTAATTTGAAAGGCATAAAACTTTAATAAAATATTTTTGTACATTTTTCTTTATTTTAAAGTAGTTCTATATAATAGATGGCTTTTATCTATCTCTCAAGTAATGATTGCATTTGTTGTATACTGTTTAAATAATGAAAACCTTAATAAAAAACAAAAGTATATTTTGTTATAATTATGGAATAAAGAGTTTCACAAAAGTATATTTATGGCCTTATTCCTAAATATAAAGCATTAAACAGTTTGTTTTCAGTTCAAACATTGCATAAGGACTATATGATGTACTAAAGAAATCCTCACAACAGTGTAAGTTTACATTGAAGAACTTTTCCTACATCTTATGATGAATTAAAATAACTCTGTGAGGCCTATAAATCAATCAATTACACTAACCATACTTTATTTTACAGAAGTGCATTTTTGCGTATTTAAAAAAAATACAGTCATTTCGTTACATTGTATTCAATATAAAAATATAAAAATATGTTTTAAAAATATCTCATACCCCATAATGCTTTGTAAATCTTTTCAGAATACTTGTACTCAAAGCCATTGCACTATTTATGCGATTTTCAATAGACACCGTGCTATAGTTAACTTAAATAACATGAATTAATTTCAAGTCTTTCTATAAATACTTACAAAAATTAGAGCGCGGACAGAGAGCTAGACAGAAAGGCAGAAAAAAGTACTAATTAAAGTCTTAATCATTCTTAAACATTCTTGGAAAGTGTTAAAAATACTTAATAGCATGAAAATGCAATTGCAGCGATTTCAAATATTAGCTCTTAATACATCTGAATTTTTTTGAGTGGTCGTGTAAACCTTAGTGCCCACCACTCATATTCTATAAAAAATATCATTCTATGCATATGAATAATAAAAACAGATTCCATCCTGATTTCTGCAATAGAAAGGTTTAAATTTGATTTATAAAAGTGCGTCACATGGAACGCAATGCATTGCCATTCTTTTCGGTATCCCTTCCTGTACACGAACCAATCATTCTATTCATACCATTTTCAACGAGAAACATGCCAAAGTGAATATGAATAGCATATATAAATGCTTGAAGGAATTCTGAAAATATTTATGGCTGTTCGAGCGCGGTCAGGTTGACAGACAGACAAACAAACTGAACTCATAAATACTTTTAAGCTTTGTTGGAAAGTATTAAATAAAAAAAAAAAAAAAAAGAATTACAATTCGAACTAAAAGTATTTTAATTAAAGGAAAATAATAATCATAATAATAATAAGTTATATATCTCTATCTGCCTTTGCTTTTGCAATTGTAATACAAGCAAAAAATATTTTACAAAAAGATGTATTTTCAATTTCTTATGATTTAGGAAACTGTTGTCATTGCATTCAAATCAAAAATAATTTAATTTACAATTCTAGCTTTTGAAACATTCAAAGAACTTTAAACAAATCTGAAAATTCACCAAAAACTTTAACGCTGATATTTTTTAAGTAGTTTACTGTCTCCTCTGTTGTCTATAAAAATTATTGCAAGACATTTTTAAATTTATATAGGCTAGACATTTACTTGAAAACAGCATTCCAAACTTCTTTCACAAATTTGGCGAGTCTGGGGATAACCTACAAGTGGAATTGTCAGAGGCCTTTACAACATACATATAGTTCCTGTCTCTTCCATCTCGCAATAATATGCACGTGCTTCGACAGAAACGCATTTTGAAATTTAAACTTTTCCATTGTTTGATTTTTAATGTAATTTAAGAGACAGCTTCTTTCACGAAACTCTTTAAAATAAGACTCAAAAGTGGTTATAAGTGACTTGTTTGTTTTGTAATTTTGAGTATAGTGTAATATTCAATTTAATCTTAGTCCAGGTGTAATAATATTGATAAGTACTGTTTATTTGACAGAAAATGCTTTCAAACGTATATTAATTCAAAAATTTCATTTGTTTAAGAATATGATGTTAAATATATCTTTGAAATTATTCATTTACTTCTTCAAAAGTATACGTGAAATAATGCCACATAAATAAAAAAATAAATACATAAAGTAAAAATACGATTTTATTCCAAAACATTGCATAAACATCGTTCAAAGTGGAGTTGAAGGCTCAAGGATCACCTCCCCTAAGTCCGTTACTGTTTAAGTATGTATTTGTCATAGTAGTCCTATATATATATATATATATATATATACACGAAATTTCAGCTCAAATGGATTATAAGAAGTGGGTTACAAGTCAAAATGAAATTTTGAACTGAACTTGGTATCCCAGGGCTTCCAGATGCCTTTCCCTAAGTCCATTATTGCTTGAGCATGTCGTATCATCGGAGTTATACATATATGCAAAATTTCAGCTCAATCGGTTGATAGAAACTGAATTAAAATTCACTTGTAAAATTTTATCTCTACAGACAAAAAACGAAGTTAAAAGAAAGCGTGCAAAATGAAGATATTGTTCCGAATATCTTCATTATACATAGTATCAAAGTATATTATCTATATGTAATATATATATATATATATATATGTATATATATATATATATATATGTATATATTACATATTTAAAACTTAATATTAGCAAGAAAATAACGTAATTGAATATTTGCTGTAGGTTTTTCCCTTAACTGATTCTTTTCTTTTGTAGTTCGAAGTAGGTAATACGCAACATTTTTGTTTACCGACAAATAGTAATCGAAAATGTAACTAGAAAAATAATTAAAATAACTAGAACAAATGTGTTATAAAGCAGTCGTCTTAAAAAACGCAATTCAATGATAAAGATAGAGAAGGAATTTGAAAATAAATAAATAAAAATATGTGTGCTATTTAGCTTCTAAAGCTTTAAATATAACCCTATAGATAAATTGTTAAAATACACCTTAATTAATCAAAAACATATATTTTTTTAATACCTGGCTAAGATATTAATATTACAACCAATACATTTCAAATCAGAGGTTTTCTTACCAATTGGCAGGCTAATTTTGAGAATGAATGTATGTTTCTTTGCGCTTCGTTAATTAATTGCTTAATCTCATAAAATTCATATTTTTTTATCAGTGTCTTATAAGTAATACTCGTTGAATAGAATGGTGTATAACAAAACTGTTGATTCATATATCTTCTCTTTATCGGTAGTTACATTATTGTATAAAAAATTCAGATTTATTACCAATATTTTTGTAATTTCATAAAATGCTTTACAATCTCTCTCTGCATAAAATATTCTTTCTTCCTTTTTTCTCACCTATACTCTTATGTTTTTCTTTTCTTATTTAAAACTCGTGCTAACGAAAACGCAAGAATCTTCTTTAATAATAAAAGCCCATGTTTTTCGGAGATAACGCTGAAAACTGACATCATAACTAAAACATTGTACTGAAAGTAAAAATTTATTTATTGTTAAAATAAATAAATAATTTATTGACAGGTTTAAAAATAACGTGAAAATTGAAACGCTTCAAAACTTTGGCTAACTTAAAACACAAGGGGGGATAAAAAGGCAAGACAACAATATTATCATGTTTAGTTTTATCATCAATGGAAAGAGTAGGATTATAAGTTGGCCTACAGAACTTTTTGAGAACTTTATCAATTATAGAGGGTCTAAAACCTCCTTTAATGGCAACAGACTTTAAATAATTGAGTTCTTCTTTAAGAGAAGAAGTATCAGAACAAATTTTAAGGGCACGATACACGTAAGTGCAAAAGGTGCCAAATTTTTGTTTAGCCGGATGATTAGAGAGAGCATGGGGAGGGTTAGGAAAAGAGAAAGGTTTCCTGAACACATTATTCTGACATTGAAATCAAAGAATTTATTAATCTAACTAAACTCTGTGTTTCCCAAACTACTTTTGAATTTAATAACAAATTTTATAAACAGTGTGATGGTTTAAGTATGGGTAATCCTTTATCTCCTATTCTTGCCGATATCTATATGCATTATTTTGAGGAAAAAATTATTAAGGTTGTTAAATTTAAAATGCTGGTTATGTTACGTAGATGGCACTTTCTTTCTTGTTGAAAATTCGTTTGATGTTTCTGCCATTCTTAATATTGCTAATGCTATTGATCCCCATATTCAGTTTATATTCGAGTTAGAAAATTGTAATCAACTTCCCTTTCTTGATGTTTTAGTTGCTAGGTGCGATTCCTCTTTTAAAACCTCTGTGTACAGGAAACCTTTCTCTGTTTCTAACCTTCTCCATGCTCTCTCTAATCATCCGGCTAAACAAAAAATTGGCAAATTTAACACTTACGTGTATCGTGCCCTTAAAATTTGTTCTGATACTTCTTCTCTTAGAGAAGAATTCAATTATTTAAAGTCCGTTGCTATTAAAAGAGGTTTTACACCCTCTATAATTGATAAAGCTCTCAAAAAGTTCAGTAGGCCAACTTATAATTCTACTCTTTCCATTGATGATAAAATTAAACCTGATATAAACTTGTTGTCTTGCCTTTTTATCCCCCCTTATGTTTTAAATTAGCCAAAGTTTTGAAGCGTTTTAATTTTCACGTTATTTTTAAACCTGTCAATAAATTCCAATTCCCTTCAACTAAATCCCCTGTTCCCGAGCTTCATAAGTGGGGTATCTATAATGTCCCTTGTAATAATTGTGATTTATCTTATATTGGTCAAACAAAAAGAAATCTTGAATGCCGTTTACGTGAACATTCTCGGTATATTGTAAATCAAGAAATTTCGAAATCTTCTATTGGGAAGCACAGTTGGGAATTTGATCATAGTTTTAATTTTAAGAGTGCCAAAATTATCTTTCATGCCAAACGCATTTCCGAACTGGATTTTTTGGAAAATTTAGCTATTTACCTTAATCGTGATAAAATTGTTAATGGAAAATCTGATTCCACTTTGCTGTCTACAGCCTGGAAAAATTTGTTTAATTCAATTAAGTAGTTTCCTTCATTATTTTTATAACATAATAATAGTTATAATAAAATAATTCTAAAAAATAAATAAATAAATTTTATTAAATTTACTTATTAGTATAATATTAATTAAATAAATAAAACAAAAAATTTAATTGATTATTGCTTCCCTCCCTCTTTTTTTTTTTTTTGTGTGTGTATGTGTGTTCCTCTCTGATTGGTCCTGCATGATGGTTCCTATTGGTTGTTTGTGTTGCTCCTCCCCCTCTGGACTTTGCCCTCCTTTCAGTCTTGCTTTTGCCTCCAATGCAGCAGCAGGTGTTTTTTTTTTTTTTTTTTTTTTTTTTTTTTTTTTTTTTTCACCTGATGAAGAAAGTCTATGTCCTTTCGAAACCGGTTGTGCTGGCTTAAAATGTTTGGTGTGTATGTTTGGCAGAAAATTTTCATAATATTAATCAAAAATTCTTCAAGCTGTGTGATTTCTTCGTATTGATATTCACCCTTATAGACTTAATGAACAAGTATATCGAAATGCTTTCCCCAGGATTCTAATCCGGAATCTTATCTGGAAAGTGCAAAACATGAAGCCCCCCCCCCTTCCTTTTTATGTTTTTAGCTGTTATATTGACGCTCCGTCTTGTCAGAGCATCATCCAGCTTTAGCCCCGCGATTCATGAGCGAGTAGTAAAAAGTTCACTGTTTAGTGTTCCAGTGAGATCATTTTTATTTCGTTTCCCATTCAGAATCCCTTTTCCATGTAGTTTATAGCTAAATGCAGCTACACCATCACGCCTCCACCAGCAAGTTGCCGAGTAGAGTACCTTCCGTCTTCTTTCTATACAGTTCCAGTAATAATGATAATCATTTGGTATCTCCAAATTAAATATTTTCTCATGTCGAAAAACTGAAGACGGCCAGTTTACAGACCAGGACATATGAAACCGAGCCTACTGCAGGCAATGTCATGATCCTTTCGGCACGGATGATGCATCTCTTGTTGTAATGAAAGTTCAAGTGCTTAACTTAATTATAAAATTGTCTGAGAAATTACACTAATCAGACCTGTGCTTATTAAAAAAATTAAAAACTAAAAAACTAATGCTTTCGTCTTTCTTTTTTTTTTTTTTTTTTTTTTTTTTTTTTGTCCAGTGTAAATCTTATTTGGGGGTCTAAGGGAAAGTTTCTTCGACTGATTTTTCTGACTCATTTACGAGCATTTTCCAGTACTGTAATCTGTCCTTTCTGATAATTGATTAGAATTCTACGTGGCTTGAAGCATTTATCGAAAAAGTTTAACTTTTTAAAAGTGACTTGTTAAATACGTTCGATATCGTCGAAAGTATGCATGTACATTCCAAGCTGGTTTTCTGCAAGAAGCATTTAATAAGTATTTTTTTTTTTTTCCAGTCAGTGTCCGTCTATTTAAAAAAAGAAAAAAAAAAAAAAATGGGCAGCATTTTTGTTATCGGCATTTCCTTCCGTTAAAGTTCTAAATAAATGAATATTTATATTCATCTATTGAGAATGTGAAGACTGATATAAAGAAGGGCTATCAAAATTATAAGGAAAAGTATGATGAAGATAGCAATCATTATAGCTGCAATTCTGTTTATTGTTTAAAAACTCTTTGAAGGAAGAATCATAGAGAGAATGACTATCATTCAAGTTACTTGTGACTCGGAAAACGTTTCTGCATTCTTAATTGTCACTGACTGGGTTTAACGATTGACTGAACAAAATAGCACATATCAACAAAATACATCTTTTTTCTCTCTCCTCTCTCTCTCTCTCTCTCTCTTTTTTTTTTTTTTTTTTTTTTTTTTTTTTGTCTAATTATAGATGTTTTAAGGATTTCTAGTCCATAAATATTCGAAGAGAAATAACTGAAAAATCCAAGTATGCAATGAATATCCTTGACATAGTTGCAGTTAGTATATATATATAAAATAAAAATAATAATACAATAAAATAAAATAAGTTACCTTATTTCTATAAAATAAAAAAGTTGTGTTGAATATGATTTTAGTACTTGATATAAAATTCTGAATTTTATTTATTAAATTAGAATCAAAAGTAACGTAAGACACAGTTTTTAATATCTTTCAAAAAAAGGAAAAACATTATCATTATTATTATTGAATGAATTTCTTTTAAAGTAGAGAAATTTTTCAACGGCTGCATTTTAACAAACGTAGAAGAACGAATAAAGAAACAACTTCGTTATATACTGGTCAAAATGTATTAATCGGCTTAATATCTAGTTAGTATCTTCATTATTAAAAATATTGTTATACTAATTTTTATTATTATATTAGTTACTAAAAAGAAAAGCAAAAACGGAAAGAGGAAAAAAATTCTTGGTACTATTATTTTTTAAGTTATAATATTTATTATTTGATTATAATTTCTCCTTTTTAATAAAACAAAATTCATTATTTCACCAAAGAAAAATTAGTACATTGTGGCTATGGCAAAATTTTTTTTTTTTTCCATACAAATTCGCGAAGTATAAATTATTTATCAAAATTATTCTTCATGATGAATGTAGACAATTTTAATCTCATAGAACCATAGTACTAAATGATGAAATAAAATCATTTTGTTCCGATGCCTTTTCTTTTTTTTTTTTTTTTTTTCTTTTTCATTAGGAAGAAAAAAAATGGCTAAATTTGTTTTAAATTATTACAAATCTATGATTAAACCATTCATTTTAAAGTTATTGACGATTTCTTTGAAATATACCCATATTGAAATTTTACACACCCTGGTGAAGGAATACATCCCCCATGGGAGTAAGCAATTTCTATAATATGATAATTATTTTACGGTTGGAAACGCCAGTCCATACGCATACAGAGAGTTTTTATTGGTTGACTATTGCAATCATATATGTATTATATGTATTTAATTTTTATTTCATATTTCAAAGTTAAAAATAATTCTTATGATGTACATTTATACGAGATTTTGTCCTTTACTTCCGTATTAAAAATTATGATACAATGGTATGACAGCCCAGCTACTTTGCGGTTCATCCCTAAATAGAACCAGAACCAATTAAATTAAAGGCCTCACTGAATACTAAGTTTGGTTAAATTTCGTTCAATGGCTCTAGAGATACAGCATCCACAAAATTTTTTATACATAACACACAGACAGACATTTTCTAAAAATGTTCAACTGTATTCAGAAGATCACAAAACGTGTAAATCCACTGAAAACGACGGTCGAAAAATTTCATGAATCCTATACTTTCTTTTTTTATGTATCGATGAATGGGTTTATAATTATTATATATATATATCTATATATCTATATAAATATATATATATATATATATATATATATATATATAAACCATATTTTTATATCGTTTATAGTCTGCAAAAAAGAAATTCCAAATTTTATTATTTTTAAATATCAAAGAAAAGTTTTAATTCTTTTAAAGAAAATTATTTAATAATAATTTAATAATTACATCGCAAAGCTAGAGATAATCATACAACAGCTTATTTTAGCCTACATGTTTGGGTTATTTTTCATCTTGAAAAATCTATCACTTTAATGACTGAAAATTTAATACATTTTGTGTTTTAAGTTATACTGTAATATTCTATTTAAAAAAAAAAATGTATGACACATATTTAAAAAAGAAAATAAAGTAAATTTTGTTGAAAAAACATTTCAGTACTTCCAGATAAAAATCACCTTTTAAGAAATAAATTTTAAATTTTCATATTTATATTTGATTGAAAATTTGAATATAAACCATTTATTTATTTATTTATTTTATTTATTTATTTTATTTATTTATTTTATTTATTTATTTATTTATTTATTTTTTTAGAAATAAGTATATCGAAATTTAGTAACTTATAGTTTTGAAATTTATTCTAAACAAGTTATTAGAAATTCTTTCATTGATATTAATATTTATCTTTTTTATTATTATTATTATTTATTTTTTACTCCTTCATATGTTTAATTTTTTGAGTTGATTTAGTATTAACTCGTTTCAACAAAGTTAAAAAGTGTTTATGATTTTGGTTCGTCCGTCAATTTGTTTATCTGTGCTTTTCTTTTCATAATTTATATTAGAATCCCTAAGAGATTATTCAAGTTCCCTGTAACATGTTTTCCATGAAAATAACAACAATAATAATAATAAATAGCACTAGTACAATCAGGTTTCAAAAAAGAATTCGGATACAAAATGGTCTATCAGAGATCTTTAAAAAAGAAAAAAAAAAGTATTTTAGCATACTTACACTACAGAAAAGATAATTTAACAGCATTTTTCAGATGCAAAAGCATCTTTTCTAAATAATATGCTATTGTTTGCATTAATTATTGATTTACATGGCCAAAGGATGTTATTGAGCTTTATTATTGGATATGAATGCAACTTAATCGAAGTACAATATCAGCTTTATTGTGAGTTATTAACAATATTCAATATAGTAGAAAATATGAAGGCTAAGCAATGGAATGGATAAGTACAAATATATATATATATATTAAACAATGCAAAATACATTATTTTCTACCCTTTTTTAAAATAATTATACTTATCCTTGTTTTATTCTGTATTATATTTCGTATTCATTTTATATTTTTTTTCTTTGTTTCACAAAGTCTACTCACAGAATTATTTAACGGCACATTTTGTTTCTGATTATTAACTTGATTTTCGAAAAACTAAGGTAACATATATATGTGTGTGTGTGTGTGTGTGTGTGTGTGTGTGTTAAAGTGTACAATAGTAGTAATTTAAGAAATGTTTCTGGAGAAATACATTTGATTGTTTGAGTGTTTTCACTAGTTGAAAAACTAAAAACCATTGTACATCCACTATGTCTATGTATTGCTATTATAAGACCTATTTAAATGTTTCACAATAATTTGATATTTTTAACTATAATTGTGGTTTTTCGAAATTAAAAGCAAAAATATGGCTCAAAAATTCAATTTATGTTTTTATTAATAAAATCTTTTGTTTATTAATACCGTTTAAAATAATTAACATATATTATTTAATTTCAAAATACGTACATAAAATACCTTTTGCCATAAAAATTTTCAGAAATCTAAATTTTAATTACTAGTTTCAAACGAACTTTTCTATCAACATATAATGAAAAATACGATCAATTTCTATCAAAATAATACTCTAAAATATGACTGTCATTAAACTAATACTTCAACTGAATACAATGAATATTAAATTAAGAATGAATATTTACAAAAAATAAATAATTAAAAGTTGTGCATTAGCTAAAGTTACGTCCTTTCTTATATAATAACGAAGATAACATTAAAATATGTCTGTAAGTAAGACGAAAGCTCCA
This sequence comes from Salticus scenicus, assembly GCA_963930645.1. Taxonomy (NCBI): domain Eukaryota; kingdom Metazoa; phylum Arthropoda; class Arachnida; order Araneae; family Salticidae; genus Salticus; species Salticus scenicus. The sequence continues at coordinate 368,411,066 of OZ005649.1, read as the reverse complement.
ACTGGGAAAAATTCAGAAAGATATTTCGAATGTAGTAATTACATTTTGATTAATTTTTATTGTTACTATTTCGCGATTATTTATTTATATTTCGCAAATAATTTCTTGTTACTAATTAATATCTAATAAGATTAGTAAAATGTAAGTTTTTTTAAGCTACGTGCGAACATAAATATTGTGCAAATAACAAGTTGTCATATACAGTACATAAACAATATTTTTCAAGAAATGGGATATAGTATATAGCTGATTTTTTTCTTCTTAGTGAGAAATTTTACAGCTGAAAACTGTTTTATAACCGTCACATTTAATACATTAAAATTAGTGTAAAAATAAATAAATAAAAATAAAAATACTACCAATTATCCAGTTAAAAAATGAGTCAAATTCATAAAAATTACATAATTCATTGTGCTGCTGTTGCTCGCAGTTAATAGATAATTTTAAGTTAATATCTAAATAGGTAGTTAATAAATATTTTTAAACGTAAGCGATTTTCCAAATAAAAAATGCTCTGATACTGAAATTGTCTTGAATTGTACTTTAGTACGCTGACTTTTAATTGACAATGAAACTTAAAAAGCACGGTGTTTTCTTAATTTACAAAAGTGGTGTATTTTGATTTTCTAAGATAAATGTTTTAGGTTTTTAATAATTTAATAATAATAAAAGTTTGAAAAATTTCATTTAAAACGTTTATTATAACTCACACTCGGATTTCAAACAATATTTTTCCTGTATGGAACGTTCAGGTCTTATGCGCTTCACAACAGCTCTTAATATTCGAAACTAATTTTTAAAAATAAATGTATTTTAATTCATTTTCTTTTATTTTTTAAAAAATTCAGAAAAAAAATGACTATTTTTTCAATTACTCTGACCAAAAAAAAAAAGGGGGGGGGGGAGGTGGTACACATTTAGCTACTGGATGATTTCACCAGAAACTAGATTAATATTTTCTCCCAGAACGTCAAATAAAACGAAAACAACTTTTGGGAATCTTTCTCTTCTTGAAAATTCTTCCTCTTTTTTATTAATTGAATTTAGCGGTATTGAAGCAAGAACTGCAAACATATCATTTCTCCCACCCCGACCGGAATCTCTGCGTCTGCGCAGATTCGTCTTCTAGACAGGACCTACCAAACTTAAAATGTCGCGCTGCTGAAGAGAACTTCAGAACCACGCTTGGTGGTAGAAAAAGAGGCGGCGTTCTCTTTGCCTGTATGAAGGTTGCTGAATTGTTAGATGCCATGCGTCTAGGCGCTAAGAGATCACATTCTTATAAGTAAGTGATGAATTTATTATTTTAAACTGGTCAGTTAAGGACACAATGCATCTTTAAATAATCAGTAAATCGAAGTTAATACTTCATATATTTAGAAAGATAATTTTAATCTGAATAAATTTATACTAATCTTTAGACTGCGCGATAAATACTCATATATATCATTGAAAATATGAATATAATTCTTTTATTTCTGATTTAAATGTCCTGCTTTTTTTTTTTTTTTTTTTTTTACCCCATTTACGCAAGTAATAATATCTGGAGAAAAAAAGGCATTACTTTTTTAAATTAGAATGAAGTTTTTATTTCAAATTATAGTTATATATATATATATATATATATATATAGTTATTATTATTATATTATTAGCAAATTTATCATTTTGTAAACGAAGTTAACGATCCTTAGAAGTTTCATTTTTTAGATGCATTAAATAAATAAGTAAATAAGAGTTATTATTATTAATTTTTTTTTTTCACTTTCTGCGATTGTTAAAAGTGTTGTGTCTCTTAAGATTGTAAATCATCTGTCGGCTGAAAAAAGGATTTTGATCGTTTTTCATGTGTAATTATTTACATGAAATGCCAATTTAATATGTAACAAATATATTCGGAAAAAAAAAAAAACTCGTTTTAATTCTTAATTTATTAAATTTGCTATTTGCTATTTTTTATTTAATGCGTTATGCACGAAGTTTAAATTGATTTAAATTTTTTTATAAGAATATTTTTTATCGTAATCTATTGTTTAAATTAAAAATGTAATTAAGAGGAAATAAAAGTTATGAACGTCAAGAATGTAATCGGAGATAGTTTTGATATCAGTATCCAGTTTAGTGAAATTGTTTTAATAATTCCAAAAATAATTATTATTTAAGAAATTGCTAAATATTTACTTTATTTTGAATGTTTACTTATATAGTTTGTAACACCCTATAACTTTATGACAATCTTATTCACTCCCAGGCAAATTTTAAATAGGTTCCATGCAACATGAAACAAAAAATGATCATAATCATTCCTTATATCTTTAAGAAATATTATTATCTATGTTTACACATTATATACATATAAATGTACGTAAATTTTAGAATTGTACTGAAATTTAAATAATTTTTCAAACTCATTCGGAGATGAAATACAGCGTTTTATACTTAAGTATGTAATACTAATCGTATATCTAATAAAATATTCGACATTCTGTGTACAGGACAGAAAACAATAAAAAAAATAAAATAATTAGAAAAATCTTTTTCTTTATAATTATTTTTTTTAAAGAAATGTAAGATTTATTAATAATAAAAAATCGTTCCAAATGTTGCAATATAAAAGAAAAATAATTTTTCAATGGAAGAAAAACCAAAGATATTTTCAAAAGTCATACGTATATATTTTATTATTATTATATTGATACATAGGGTAAGTGCACCAGTGATTGACACTTTTAGAACAATCTCTGATATTTTTAATGTTATAGTCATCAGAAAATATTTATAGAAATCTTAAGTTAATACATATGGCATGAGAGACATTCAAAACCACATTTATGTTAAAATATATGCATTTGATAACAATTATTATTATTATTATTATTATTATTATTATTATTATTATTTATGAATTTTTATTTGACACCCACTCATTGTTCCAGTAATTGAAACTGTCAGTTTTTCATTTTATTAGTAATTGGCACCCTATGTTCCAGTGTTTGACACTGCTAGTTATTCATTTTACCAGTTATTAGCACCCTATGCTCCAGTGTTTGACATAAAATGCTAAAATTCTTATATGTAAAATATATGATTTTATTATATTTATTATTTATAAATTATTTCGGGATAGATGTCAGTTACTGGAGCATGCCAATCACTGCAGCACCTACCCTATATATTGTTTTAATGTTTTGTATATACAAAACATTAAAGAATTAATTTTGTATATTTCAAATTAATGCACTCTTTTAAACCGTTTATTTATTTATTTATTTATTTATTTTTAATGTGTAATTACACAAATTGTCTGCTCATTATCAGTTTGTCTACTACATTTATCAAAAATCTCTCTTAAAATTTTGTATGGGAATATATATGGAAGTTTCACATTGGAGCGATAAAAAATTCATGACAAATTAAACATACTGTTTATTTCACATGCTTCTTATGAAAACAAATTTTTGCTTAAGATTTAAAGATTTTGTGTTTATAATATGTATAAGATCATACATATTATTCCTTACATATTTCAAAAGCATTTAATTTAAAATTAAATTTGGGATAACTAAAGCACATACTAAAATTTTTCGTGAAGCCCATGCTGGAGTAAAATTTAAAGCTTCAATATTAAATAAATTAATTAAAAAAAAAAAAAAAAAATCTTCAGTAATATCTTCTAAAATAGCATATCTTAACTTGTAAAAACAGGAAAAACGACCTTAAAATTTATTAATGCCTACTTATCTGAACACGATTTCTTTTCTAGTTATGATATCATTATGTAGATTTTGATAGCTCTTTAGACTTGTTTCCTTTTGCAGACATAAATGCCTGAAGACTTTTCCTACCTTAATATATAAAATGTTCACATAAAAAATTCAGTTTTCCTTTTGTTATAGCACGTGAAAGTACTAATGTCATAGTAAGGGGGAATATTATTTCTCTTATTTTGAATTTTTTCATTGTCAATACACATTTATATTTTGCTCTTCCCGCTCTTCCTTTCTTTATATATGTAATTAAAATTTCGAACAGCTTTCTGTATTCCTTTTATGGACTTTTCCATTATGTAGCTGGAGTAAAATTCAACAAGTATATAAATGTAACGAGTAACAGACTTTAAAATCTGATTCGTAAAATAAATTTTTGAAACTGTGCAATGATGAGGTTAGAAAATGGATCCATTTAAATATCTTGGCCTTCCGTGTTTCTAAAGGATTTATTTATGAAATTAAAAATCTTTAAATTTTATAATGTAATGTATTTGTAACATATAATTTTGCAACATTATTTTGCGCGATTTAAGTTTGATCATTGTTGTTTATTTATATATTTATTATTGCAGTAAATGTTTTGTTCGTAATTATTATAATTATTTTATAAATAGGAAATTTTTAGACAATTTTCTAGCAATAATTGCCAGTAAGAATTAAAAAATAATCTAATGGCATTAATTTTTATTTATAAACAGTAAAGCATTTGCATGTTTGAATTTTTTTTTTTTTTTTTTTTTTTTTATGCTTTTAACTGTTGATTTCTGAAATAGTGTTAATTGCATGGGAATAGTATATAGTATCAACTTCTTTTTTATTATTATTGATATTTACTTTTTTATTTTTAGCATGCATCCAAAAGGATGAACAATTATTTTTAAACATCTGTTATAAGGGCATACTCGTGTATATTACACATTAATTTTATTTTTATTCATTACTAATTCTTTTATTTAATTATTTCAATATTTTATATTTTATATTTTATTTATTTATTTTTCATTTTTCAATGCACAAATAAAAACACTTAGAAACATTATAAACTATTTAGTTTTCATGACTTTATTTAATTACAAAATAGCTTAATTTAAAAAAAAAAATTACTTGTCAATACGTTTTGTTTGTGTATATTCAATATGGATTTCAAATAATAATAGTTATTATTATTATTATTATTATTATTATCTATATAATATTTCTATAACATGGACCAGTTACAACTAAATTGAGTAGAAACGATTCGATAGTGACTTAATAAAATACACGAGTATAAAATATAATACATAAGCAATATTTAAGCACGTGGACTCAATTTAGTGATCTAAAATTAAAAAATGACGATATTTATCTGATGAGATCATTTTATAGAAAAATCTACTTTTAGAAGAAATTGCATCTTTACAATTTTCGCAAGCGTCATTTTAAACATTTAATTATTTCAATAACTAATAAAAAAAAGTATAATCACTCAAAAAATTATTCGAAACGAATAAAATAATAAAAATAATGAATTAGAATACCATCGCCGGCGGCAAAAATTTAAAAATCACCATGGGGATCCTATACTAAAGCTGTACTGCCTGTGAAAGTATGGGTCATCAAACATGAATTTTGTTTTGAAACTTTTCTTTGAATTTGGTTTAATTATCATTAGCGTTTCATCACACAAAAACTAATAATAATTTGGCTTCCGATGAAATAAATTTAAATTATGTGGTGAAATTGGTATAAGACTTATAATTTTCAAATTTTAAAGGTAAATAAAGAAAAAGAAAAAAGAAATAAAGCGCGAAAATTTCGCACGGGTTTGATAGTTATTATTATTTTATTTATTTCTTTTTCTTTTCCTTCTCCCTGATTATTATTATTATTATTATTATTCGTTTTTTCATTCTTTAAAACGTTTCTGAACTCATTTTCAAGAATATCTCAGTTTTGCATTTTGCAATAGTTTTATATATTGTCTAGACCGACACTTCGTTGCTTATCCTTTCCTAACATTTGTCAACAAACGTCCCCTCTAGGAAATATTTCAATTGACAGATCCAATTTCATGCTGCGCTGCTAACATATCACATCGCCTGCATTTTCGCAACTTTTATCCACACGACAGTTCTCATTTCTAGCCTTCTGATTTGAAACGGTAATCTTTTGGATAAAATGGGGATTCTTAGGGCAGGCACTTCAGCATGGTAATCTTAAATTAAAATGGGAAAAATCTGAAATATTTGGAAATTTTCTGATTTCTAAACCTAAATTTTCATCTAGACGCGCTTAAAGTCACTTCTCAAAATTTCAACTCAATTTACTGGAGAAAATGTCTTACTCTTGTTTATTTTTAAATATAGACTAAAAAAATTTATATATATATATATATTTAAAAAAAAAAAAAAAAAAAAAAAAAAGTTAAGGATATTAAATAATTTCCTTTAGAAAAAAAATATATATGTATTCATCTTATTTATTTATTTTTTTAATATCATTTTCCTGCATATTGCTAATAGTAAAATAACACTGCACTGGGAAAAAAAAAAAAAAAAACGAGCTATGATACCATTCTTGCTGATTATTATGTAAAATGACCTCCTGAATCCGAATATGACTACCATTTTGCCCAGTCACCCACCGTTTTCTAGGGACACAACCCCCTCCCTTAATTTTTTTCACTGCCCGGTAATTTTATGGCCATGAATTTGATTTGGAAAATGAAAAAGAATTAATTTACCACTTAAAAACAAAAATATATAATGTTTAATAAATAACATTAATAATATATTAAAAAAATATAAGAAATTTAATTAATAATTAATTTCAGTGGCAAATCCTCCCCTAATTTTTTTTCCTTGCCGCAAATGCTCATGTTTTAGAATTTTCCAACTCTGTAGCCACCCAGAAGATATTTAACAGTTAAAATAATCCTCCCCCCCCAAAAAAAAAATCAAATTTATAACTATAAAATTACCGAAAATTGATAAAAATAGACCATCCCTAAAAAACGGTGGGTGATAGGGCAAAATGGACGTCATATTCGTTCGCAAAAATGGTGTTCGAGCCAATTTTCATGCAGAGCAAGCGTAATCAGCAGATTTTCAATAAAATTTATTTAATAGTATTAGTTTGTAATAGAAATATTTAATATACGATGTGTAATAATAATAATAATAATAATAATAATAATAATAATAATAATAATATATATATATATATATATATATATATATATATATATATATATATATATATATATAATAAATAATAAAAACTAAATTAAAATGATTCAAATCTGAAACTTATTATTATAATTATTATTTTATTTTTAGCGTAATATTAAACTAAATTTTTCAAATAGGTTCTTCAATTTAATAAAGTAAAACCCGCTGCCCCCCCCCTCCTTTAAACGTCTAGGTGTAATCTATTGTATCCCTTGTAAAAATTGTGATTCTACATGTATCGGCGAAACTGGCAGAATAGGTGAAATTAGATTAAAGGAACATAAATGCTCATATAAAACAGGTGATTTAAGATCGAAACTCGTAATCCATTCCCTCAATAGTGATCCTATTCCTGATTTTGACAATTTTAAAATTATAGCCTCTAATGTAAATTTATATGAAGCCCGCATTTTTCTAGAGGGCGTTTTCACTAAAATGCAACATCCTGCCTTAAACGAGGCTAAAGCTATTCCTCCTGAATATATAATCTTGTTATGATGTGTTATGAATTTTTTTTAAATGTTGTGCTTGTACGTTTGACACTGAGGAGGTCTAGTGTTCTAGCCGAAACGTCTGTCGTGTATTTTAATGTTTTTAATTAAAATGTATTTTTAAAGTTTAATTTTTTTTTTTTTATTCATTATCTCATTTTAAATGTTACATTGGTTTTAGATTCTTCAAATTCATCAAAATATTACCTTACGAAAAATAAGCAAAGTTGGGAATAAAGACATTTGAAACGAATGCTTGGCAATATTTTTAACTGATAACGTTTTGTTAAATGTATATCAAATGTAGTTTACTAGTAAAAATTACAGTTGACTACGTACAAATGACCAGAATATCCAATTTAAAACTTTTACATATTTAGAAAGACTAGTATCGCCCAGTGGTCGAAACTCGACCATTTTTTTTTGCAAACCGAGGCAAAGCAAAGTTATTGCCTTGTCCTAAATGGAATGCAATTGCAACACAGCTGCGGCAATTGTTTGCCGATATTCACTCTAACTGAATCAGCAGAGTTTTACTTAATATAACTATTTCTCTCTGTAGATGTTAGCCTTTCCTGAAATGAGAGAAAATCGCAACGTGAAAACGCCCCTTGTTGTGTGATACAGCCCAGAAGCTAATAGGTACCATGTCAAACCAAGGCCCAACCAAGTATCAAATTCTGTTAAATTAATTCGATTGGTTCATAAATTACAGTGTTTGAAAAAAAAAAAAAAAAAAAAAAAAAAGATATTTTTCCAAAATGGTCGAATTGAGTTCGGGAAATTTCAAAACGTGTAACTTTATCGAAAACCGAAAATCTAAAACTTTTCTGAATCTTATATTTTCTACTTATATATGCTGAGGAAAGAATAATAAATCCACTTTAAAAAAAATAAAAATAAGTAGTCAATTTCACTTAATTAAAATGCAAGGAAATATCAAAACGTGTAAATTCATCGAAAACCGGAAATCAAAAGTTTTTATGTATCTTCTACTTGCTTCTTCTACCCACAAAAGCTAGCAATAAAGACACTTTTTTAAAAAATAAGTAGCCAATTTCAGTTAATTGAAACGTAAAGAAAGCTCAAAACATGTAAATTCAGCAAAAAACGGAAATCGGAATTTTTTCCGTATCGTTTACTGATTCATGCAGCAGTTAGTAACAAATCCATTTTCCTTTTTTTTAGTATATTAGTTGAATATTTATTGTTTAAATATGACCCTTTGAAATGAAATGTTTATGTTTACATTCGAAACTGGAAGTTTGCCATTTTTTTTTTCTGGAGTTTTGTGATTTTAAATTAAAATTTTATCAATTTTACAGAAAAAATAACTCGATCAAACACATGTAGACAGTAACTTATATATAACTATACCCAAATATCGGAATTAAAATCGGCAGATAATTTCCGTTATTTTTTAATAATTTTTTACAAAATATCCAATGGACGATAACATAGAAAATCTTTTTCATGGCTCCATGAACAGACAGTGACGTCATCACTTCGCTTGCGTATAGTTATGCTATATTATACAAATTACTGTGTCTATGGTTTTATTTGAGCTTTATGAAATTGCCAGATTTAACAACTTTCTACTTTTAGGTATTTTTTAATGTAAAGGAATACGTGTATAAAAGGGAAAAATGGGGGAAAATGCATAAAAAATAAATGTATTTTTAAATACCTTATTGACATGGTAAGAAAATAATATTTGTATTCGCACCTTCCGGCTAACCATACCTTTCGAATGATACCATTTTCAACCCTCTACTCCCATAATTAATATGTTAAAAAGGGACAACAAATTTTATGCTTGCCTATTAATATATAGATATTCTGAATAAATTCTTATGAAATATTTCATAGTGGTGTTAAAATTAGCTATTGAAATCGTGTTGCGACAACTGTAGGACTTCGAAATACTTTTAAGTGTATTTTAATATATTTGAACCCTTTTCAGAATAAAAATGTCAAAATTCACTTTTTTAAATACATTTCTAAAAATTTTGAATTGAGTAGTCGTATTATAGTAAAGTTAATAGTGTAAAAGATTAAATTCGTCAAAATTAATATGCATAAGTTATTTTTAATCTATGTATGGGGCATTTTCAAATTGACCCAGAGTAAATTCAAGTATAAATTAATAATTAAAATAGATTTGAGCTGTGTAATAAACATGACTATATTTATTATTTATTGTGCTTAAAAAAAAAAAAAAGAAAAGAAAGAAAGAAAGAAAAGAAAATCTTTAGACATTAATTTGTTAAAATATTTTTTCTAGGAAAAAATGCTTGCGCCTTTGTAACTTCATGCAGATAAATATGTTTCCCTTATAAAATTTTAATTTTTAAACTAAAAATGTTAAATATGATTTTTTTTTAAATCTATTTTCTTAGAGGGAGAGAGGGGAGGCAAATTAAATACACATATCTCTTTTGTTTCTCAGTATATGACACGGATTTGACTTTCAAATTAAATCAATAAAAACAAAGTTGATTTGATTAGTTTATAAACTTATTTAATAATACAAATAATTTCCATATCTAATAAGTACAAAACTTCGAATAAACATTATAAAATACAAGAACTCAGAGCATTGTTCCTTTGTTCCCAGCACTCGTGCCTACTTTGTTTGTCTGACGAAGGGTCGTGTAATCTTTCGATCCGAAACAATTGTTGCGAGTTGTTAAATTGTTGTATTTTACTGTGTTTATTAAACGTTTTGTACTTGTTTCTTTTTAATACCAGTTCTGTGTTGCTTTTTCATAATTTCTAGATCTAGCTAATAAAAAGTGTTTACATATAAAATTGCAAAACATGTCATTTCAGTGCTAAATTTTATGTTAAATGGCTTGACACAGAAAGTGAGAGATAAACTGTTGTAATCAAAACTTGAAAAAAAAAACAAAAAAAAAAAACACTTTTTATGTTTTTATATGTTAATCAAAAGAAAATTTCCAATGACTGAAAATTTTTACTTCGAATTTTTTTCATACATTTACATATTTTGAGCTCTTTTAGACAGGATTTGGTTATTTTTAGATCAGTGTCTGTCTAAACATCGAACAAATTTTTTAAGCACTTTAATTGAATTTTGTGAAATTGTTTATTCAATTAAACTTTGGAGGAAAATAGTTTGGGGTAGATTTTGCGATTATCGTTTTGTAATATTCACGATAGCTCTATTACCACGATTAAGAATTTAACTTATACTAGATAAAAAATAAAATAAAAAATAAAGCAATAAAAATATTTTTTATTGTACAATTATATTTTGCTGGATACAATTACACCTAAGCATTTTAACACTTTCAGTCGCAGTGTTCCCGCTGATGGAACGCCTAATTTTAATTCTCAAGTGCAAAAACTCATCCCGGAAATTTTTCAGCAAATATTTACATTTATAACATAGCAGAAAAGGCCCTTTTTTTAACGTGAAATTTTAAAATTTCTTCTATTTTAATTATGTTCGTAAATTCCGGTGGCAGTGTCATTTAAATGATCCGAATTACCTTGCACCGCAAACGGTTAAAATACTCCGGAATAAATTGAAATGTTGGGATCTATACAACTTTTACGAGTTTTTGTTGTCGATAGAGTTTGCTTATAAAGTGATTTATTTATTAAATTAAATATCATTTGAATTTAATAAGGTTTACTTACAGATGTTTCAAACCGAAAATTTCTCGAAAAGGAACAATGCTAATTTTTTATTTTTTAAATATTTACAATCAGCTATGTGTCTAAAAGCCATTTTTAAAATTAGTTTAGTAATTTTTAAAATAAATTAAGTAGTGAACGTTAAAGGGTTAAAACAGTAGTAAAACATTTTAATACTTACGGATCAAAATCTTTTCAAGATTTTTTTTTTTTTTAATCACTTCTATACGGATTTTTCTAAAAATTCTGCTGAATCCTCTGATCAACTGTCTTCCTTTTTACTTTTTTCTTTCCCTTTAGTTTTTTTTTTTTTTTTTTTTTTTTAAGTGTCATATCTGACTGAATCAAACACAACTCTTCCCTGTAGCAGAAAGAAGAAATCTGATTTACGTATCATAATTCGTTTTTAACGTAAATTTCTGTGTTTCGTAGCATAACAACTTCCGTATGAGCGAATTTCTATTATATTCTTAATAGATTGTGGTATTTTTCTTGATCAATAGTTTTAGTTCATCTGCAACACGTGAAAGGTGTAATCCCTAGGGAAAGTGACATTTGCAGAAAGTGAATTTTGTTTAAGATCAATGAGATAGTTGAAATGTCAGACTGGCTGCGATTCTATCTTTGTCTGAAAATAGCTATAAAAAGGTCTGTTAAAAAAAAAAAAAAAAAAAAAAAAAATGCGAAAAGTGGTATTTTTAGTGTAAATGAGGATTCAAAATATCATTTAAAATTGGAAATATGCGTAAGGTAAATTGGAAAGATAGAGAAATTACGATAAGAAATTTTTGAAATAGAAAACACGCATTGCTCATATGCTGTGGTACAGTTTGTGCATTACAAATGTAGGCTATAGTATGAAAATTGCGATATATATATATATATATAAATTATTATTATTATTATTATTAAATAATAATATTAATTAATTAATTATTTCTCCTTTTTAACACGTTTTAATAAGATTTATGAAGAAAAAAAATTTTTTTAAACCTTATTAATAATTTTAATTTTCCTTAATAACATATTTAAATCCATAGTTTTTTTTTTTTTTTTTTTTTTTTTTTTTTTTTAATAGGGGAAAAAAAAAATTGCAATTATGTTTCTTGTGAATTAAAGCAGTATTGACAGAGAAACATCCCTCTCGCGCGCGTAAGAAATTTTGTTATTTCTTAATTTCCTAGAAATTTTTAAATATTTCATTATGAATCAAATAAAATATAACATCGTAAGATAAATGAATAGACATTTAGTGCTACAGTTGTTTTAATTTGATATTAGAAGATATTATTTATTTTTATCCTTCACAACCACTCCTTACTGTTTTCTTTTAAATTCACTGTTTTTTTTTTTTTTTTTTTTTTTTTTTCAAAATAAAAGCAAGTTTCCATGTATATATGATTTTTTTTTTTTTAGATTTTTTTTAAAGTTACGAAAATTCATTTGGTGCATTAACTGATTTCCCAACAGTTATAAAATTGCTTAAGAAATTTTACAATTTTGTCGATTCTTCTAAACTTCAGAATATTTCTATTTTCTTTCTTAGCGATAAAACAATATTTTTCTCCTTAAAAATCAATGTACATATATATAATGTTACAAGATTCTAAATTGCAATAAAAACAAATAATCAAATGCTAAAATATTATCCGCAAGAACCAAAAATAGAGTTATGTAATAATAGTTTAATGAAAGATGAAAAAACAATATACACAATATTCACATTATAATAAACCATAAACGTCAGTATTCACCAATAGGAACTGACTGAAAATAACAAATTAAAATAATGTTCATTCAGCCAAAATTCTTTAACATCCCTATTTAAAATTTTATTCTTCCTGGTTTTTATCATTAGAAACATGAAATATATTATTATTATTTATATATGTATATGTATATATGTGTTACATTTTCATAAATTTCACTGTCCTTTTCGTCATAGCAAATTTCATTATAATTAAGTTTTGTTTGTAGTTCGGAGTTAAATCGAGCAAATGTAGAAGAAAAATCCGTCTCTAAGGTAGAAACAGTTAAACTTCCAATGGACTTGTATTTCAAAATGACTATTTCACTGCAAACATTCTAGAAGTGTTTGCGCAAGGGTCTAGATTTAAAACAAATTTTTCTTGTAATGACCTTTTGAATATCAAGATTATTATTATTATTATTATTATTATTATTATTATTATTATTATTATTATTATTATTATATATATATATATATATATATATTTTTTTTTTTTCAAATTCTTCTAGTAAACTTCATTCCGTTTGACATTTACCCCCAAAACATAACGGGTTATTTAATGGCATGTAAGTATACAGTAAACTTAGAAATAAGTAACTTAAAACTGTAAATCCAAAAATATTATATGCAATATTTTGCCTGTAATAAACCTGTATAATAATTCAAATACAGAACCAAATTAACGTTTAAAGTAGATATTTTCGTGCGGAAAAATATCGACTATTCCGTGATTCTAACGGTACCAGCAGTAAATGGCACACTTTTTTTAAAATAATATTTCGTGCTGCTCCACGCTTCACAAATTTTTCGGATATTTACAGCGTTTTGTAATGACTGCCTTGCATCGCTCTAATAGTTTAACTGCTCACTCTAATGATGATTTCTGAAACAATTGCCATGGATGATTCTTCTTACTTTAAAGTGATTTTGTAAAGTCTTATGGACTGTTATTTATTTTCTTAATGCAGTTTCCTCAATCTTAATGTTTCATTTTCTGCTCCATCTAGTTTGTAAAGCTGATTTATAAATATAAATAGACAGCTTTAAAATATTGTTTTATATGTTTAACGAAAGAATAAAAAGTATATAACGGATCCTTTATTGCTATTTGTCTGAGATAGAAAAAAAAAATTTGGGGAGTTTCTTTCCCTTATGTTATTTAAAGATGAATTTAAGATGTAAGTGCTGTATGCGAACAAGTTATAAATGCCTCTTTTGCATTACAGTGTTATCGTGTTAAAAGAAAAAAAAATCTGGTACCGCTAATTGGAAAAGTTTGGGCTAAAAAAAGTTCTCTTTTAAATTATCTAATACACCACTATATATGTATATATTAATTTTTAAATTAAGAGAAAAATTATGTTATTCAAAGATGAATTCGAGATGTAAGTGCCTGTATGCGAACAAGTTATAAATGATCTATTTGTACCAATTTTTCGCATCTTAAAATTATATGAAATATCATACTTTTTCTTTATAACGTTTGTACGCAGTAGTAGCTTTGTTACCAAAATGAAACAAACCAATTTGGTTATGAAACACAATTTCCCTTTTAAAAAAACTTCATTACGTATTTTTTTTATTTAGTTTAGTTTCATTTGTTTATTTATTTATTTATTTATTTTCTGCTTGAATAACTCTCCAAAAAATATTATTTAAGCAAAGATTCGTGTATAAAGTTACAAGAAAATTCAAGGAGATTTAGGATATTAATTTATTTTTTAGATAGATCTCTTTTCGTATTTTCAGAAATGTCTGTTCTTTATGGGCTTTTCTAAATTAGAAAAAAAAAAAATAAATGTTGATGGCAAATTATTTTCTTATTGACTGAGATTTACAATCATAGCAATAAGCTATGTGTAACAGTGTAATTGACAAAAATAATACAAGTGCTGTTATACTGTAATAATGTAATAATGTAACTGCTAATACATATGTATGTATGAGTGATAAATTAAATGTTTTTTTTTTTTTTCTAAATGCTTTAAAGTACTCAAGTAAATTTAAGGTCTATATATTCTATTTAAATATAATTATTTTACATTTCCAGTTAAAATAATATAATTGAATTAAACGCCTAATGTAATTATAATTAGATATAATTAAAGTGAGATTTTTCTGAAACTCCTATAAAACAGCAATACTTAAAATTTTAGAGCATTAAAACACGAATTTTTCTTCTTAGACTGAGTGGAATATTTTTCTAAATATAAGTCATATGATAGGAGAGGCCGTATAAAAATTAAATTTCGTATTTAATATGTATAATTTCCTTGTACAAAAAATGCTATATCTGAAATCTACTCTTAATTTGCACCAATTTTGTAATTTGAAGTACGTTTCTATCTTTCTTAGTTTATGAGATAATCGGTGTAACATCTATTTTGAATCACCCGATATATATATATACATATATATAAACAGCGTGTTCCAAAAGTCCCACACCCCTTTCCTAACTCGAATATGAGTCGAAATTATGAAAAATGGTGAAACAAGTGTTCAATGAATTCGTGAGGGACCTCTTTTGGCGTAAAAATTTTGGGACCGGGGAGGGGGGGGGGGGGCTAGGGAGGGAAATTTTTTAAATAGGAAGGTATATCGTGTGATATATCCCTGGAAACGTCTCTTCAAAACAATGAATTTGATATAAATAGTTTTGCCCTACGATGATTATTAAAGGAGATACTTGAGTTTTTAGACTTTTTAAATGTGGATTTTATACTTATGTATACCCTTTAATAACCATTGCAGTACAAAACTATTAACATCAAATTCATTGTCTTGAAGAGACGTTTCCAGGGATGCATCACAAGACATACTTTCCTGTTTGAAATTTTAAAGTTGACATCCCTAGCGATACTGCTACTACTACCCCCTTACCCGGGCCCAAACATTTTTAGGCAAAGTATGTCTTGTGATACATTCCTGGAAATGTCTCTTCAAGACAATAAATTTGATATAAACAGTCTTTCAAGGGGATACATAAGTATAAAATTCACATTTCAAAAGTCTAAAAACTCATGCATCTCCCTTAATAATAATCGTAGGGCAAAACTATTTACATCAAATTCATTGTTTCGAAGAGACGTTTCTAGGGATGTATCACAAAACATACCTACCAATTTGAAATTTTAAAGTTGCCTTCCCAATCGGCCCCCCTAGCCCCCTCCCCACTGCCCAAACTTTTTTCACCAAAAAAGGTCCCTCTCGAATTCATTGAACACGTGTTTCGCAATTTTTCACAATTCCGACTAACTTTCGAGTTAGGTGCGGGGGGGGGGGACTTTTGGAACACCCTGTATATATATATATATATATATATATATATATATACATATATATATATATATATACAATTATGGTAAATTTATATGATCTCATATAACATTGATTCAGAAACAACTCATTATACATCAACCTGCTACTTTAATTGCCCTTAACAAATATATAGTGACTTTTCTGAAAATTCAAAGTTATTTTACGTTATTTATAAAAAAATTCTTTCTTTGTATAAAACTTAATTTCCATATAAAATAAATTATTGATACCTTGCTAATTCATTTTTTTTTTTTTTTTTTTGTTTCTGACCACTATAACGTTAAACTATTATTATTATCATTATTATTATTAAAAAGAAAGAAAATAATTTTTCACTATTACTTCCACAAGTTAAAGTTGAAGAATTTCAGATAGATCATCTGTGCATTAAAATAGTAGCATTTCTTTGACTCTAATAGAAATGTCTATGAGAAAAAAAAAATCCTTGAAACCTCATACATTTATTTATATTGACAACAAAGAAAATCATTCTTGCGAATTACATTAAAGCTTTAGTATTTCTGTGACTCTATTGAAAATACACATGGAAAAAAGAAAGTATCTTAAAACAATTAAATTTAATTATTTAAAAGAAAAAAATATAGATATTTCTTAAAAATATTAATGTATTTCTTTAAAAGTATTAATATATTAATATTTTGATGAAGAATCTTACATAGAATTTAATTTAAAAAAAAAAGAAAAAAGTGTCTGTTAGAATATAAGTAGAATATAAGTCTATTAGAACATAAGTGTCTATTGGAATATAAGAGTTGCATGATCTAATAACCTGTGTATTCAGCATGTAACTAGTGTCACTATGTAAATGGAATGTTAGGTACAATACATGTGGTTCAACTAATAATTATTTTAAATTTTATAATACATTATATCTCCCTTTTACCTGGAGTTGTAAATGAACTATACAATTTAATAATATTTGCTAGATAATTTTAGAAGCAGATTTGTATTTTTAAAATTAAAATTAGTTATTATTTATATTTCATTTGCCACGTAATCAAATATATGTAACGTAATAAATTGGATAAATTAATGAATTTATTTTGTTTGTTATTTACGTAAAACTACTTTAGAAATTGTTTTAAATTAAATAAAAGGAAAAAGAAAATATATATCTGTATTTTTATCACCTGTTACTATTTAAAGAATTCCTGTCGTTATATAGTTTTGCCTAATATCCGTAAAAAAAAAAAAAAAAAAAAAAAAAAAAAAGTATACATTTCACAACATCTATTACTTTTTAAACACCAGAAGGCGTATTTCAAGATATGCTATTTTGGGATGTATTCTTCAGGCATCAATGATTTTCTTTTGTCTTCCGGATTTCCCGTGAATAATTAGTCTAAAAGTTGTAACGGATATTGTAAGCAACTTAACAGTTTAAAATAACTTGCAGTAATTTACCTTCAGAAAAATAAAAACGGCTTCAAGAAAAAAAAAAAAAAAAACTTTGACATCTAAGAATGTTTTTTGGAGGATTAAAAAATTAAAAATTAATTTTTGACAAAATATTTATAAAATTGTTTTAAAAGAAAAAAAAAAAAAATAAACTTTTTTTTTTTTTTTTTTTTTTTTCAATTGTCTAAAATAAAAATATTTGAAAATATATTGGAACAAAATTATATGTGATATACGTATCCGTTGAAAATAATTCCTTCTGTTTGAAAGAAGGAAAGCATTAATAAAAATCCTGAAATTTTGTTCTAAAAAATATTTATTTTCATAAAAATATTTAGGCGGTAATTTACACGCATGATATTAATAAGTAAAAAATTGTATTATGTAAATTTATTTTCTTTCTTGATATCTAACTTTTTAATAAACATTTCCCCTTGAAATAATATATTTTACTTTCTTATAGTGTGCTTTAAAAGCTAATAACAAAAAAAAAAAAAAAAAAACCACGCACACAAACATACAGAAAAAGTCAATAAATGCAAATTTTTAAATCCTCCACAAAAGCAATATTAATATAGCATCCTTCAATAATAATAAATAAATAAATAAATATATAAAATTATTTTAAAAAAAGAAAGAAAGAAGGTTAGTAAGTACAGCAGTAACATACATATAAATAATACAGATATTTTATTGTTAAAGGTGTAAACCTTAATTAAGTAAGTTGTTTTCATCATATTTGATTTAATATAAAGTTATTAAAATGTACTAAAACAATTACACCTTAGATTGTCAGTCATTATTTTCTGGTATGTCCTTGTAAACTAATAATGTAGTATAATGCACCATTTTCAATACAAGTCATACTGTGTATTAATTTAAAACGTATTAATATTATTTCAAAACATGTAAATACTGTAATGGTCCAGGCCTATTTAAGACAGTTAAAGCGCAGACCGTTAAACAGACAGACCGAAATTACTTAGACTTTAAAACTCTATTAATAAGTATTGATAACAAAGTCTGGTTTTAAAACTGAACAGTGATCAATCAGTGATAAAAATGGAATCATATCAACTCGAACCATTGCTTGTGGTATACTAAATCGATTATTTTATTGAATCAAAATTTGTAATTCGATTAGAATTCAGTTAGATTTAAATTCTTTTAATAATATATCTTCGATATAAAATATTGAGTACAGAAACATAAAGCAGAATGTAAAAACATTTTCTTTGGTATAAATATCGTAGAGAAACCTTTGTATGGCTTTGTTGAACACTCAATACCTATAGGGTAGAACTTATACTTTGGAAGTTAATCAACTCAAAGTGATGAAAGCCTTTGTAAGTCAGGTATCGTATTTACATTAGTAAAACAGGGATTTCCTTTTCAGCAGTACTTAGTTTCCTTTCTGAAATGACCGGGATTTTTTTTTTCATTTTGCGGCCTTCTCCATTTGTTCTTAAAACAACTCATGCATTGGAAGAAACAGAATATATTAATTCATGGGTCAGAAACAAACATAAAATGCTTTGCCGCACTTTTTTTTAAATTCACTATTTCTTCCTACAAATAGTCCGTGAATAATAAATATAATGCTTTCTTTTTCAGTAATTTACTTGTTAAAATAAAACTATAAATCCTTACGGCCATGTTTGTCCATCTTCAAGTTTATTTACACTAAACAACTTGCAAAAATATTCGAATAACAGCGAAATATTAGTATTATTTCATAATTATATCCAATAGCATATTTAGAATGTATAACTTTGACCAAATGTAAATAACATATTTTAAATGGAAAAAGATGAATTAATTTTGACATGAGCTATAGTGACCGTTACAGAAGTTGAATTAGATGTCTTAGAATATTCATCCAATTCTTTACCAATTGAGTTAATCCAGACAACATCTCACAGCCAATATTTAGTCCCTAAAAAATCTCATCTGTTTTGTGAATAGAGACGAAATCTCACGAATAAATTTATTAATATTTTAAAATTCCAAATTTAGTATATATCATTTAAAAATTTTCATATTTTTATTCTCAGAACATATGAATCTTTACACTTTCATGTGAGCGAATAGTGCCTGTTATATTCCGATCACATTAGCTCAATCTGTAAAGCTTTAGTGGATTAATCAAAAGACCCAAATTTGATTTTTGACCCGAAATTTGAATTGTTTAGTACCGTTGTAACACTGAGCATACAAAAGATAGATGAAGATACCAACATAAAATAAATTTTAATTGAGATTTAGTTCGATTAAAATTAGTCACAGTATTAATTTAATTTGAGTACCAATGATTAGCAAAAACAAGTTAAAGTACTTACACAGAAGAGAAATGACACAAACATAACACGTAAGCCTAAAGATGAGAGAATTTGCAAAAACTTTGTATTATTAGTAACAGTCAACATTTGAGAGAAAAGAAAAAGGATAAAATCACCAAAGAGTGCCATTCAAAGAAAAAAAAAAATGGAATTCATGAATTGAAAATTGGAATTTTAAATACTGAAAAATATATATATATATATATATATATATATTAAATAAAACTTTTTTTTTTTCAAAAATTTGAGCATATATAACAGCAATATTTTATAAAATTTTCATAAAAAAAAAAAAAAAAAAAAAAAAGGAAAATTCAGCCGGTTGGTCTTCGTCAGTGCTGCCATATCTCGCGGATTTTTTATTCAATAATCCCCAATAATTTAAAAAAGTGGTATTTGGTATGCATAATAGACGATTAATTTTCGAAGTGATTAGGCAAACGTTACAATTAAAAATCATTGGTGATTGTTGAAAAACAAAAAATAGGCCAGATCTGGCAACACTGGTCCTGGTTTTCGCAGAACCTTCAGAAAATCGGCGGACGCAATTACTCAAAAACTAAAGCCCCGATCTTATTGAAATTTTGCACACTTCTTTAAAATAGAATGGAGTAGCACTTGAACGGAGAATTTTTCTTTTCCTTCTTTGTTTTTCTAGTACAACTAATTGTACAAGGTTATACGTCGGGTAAAATGTACCGAAAATCGTACTTTTTTTTTTTTTTTCATACAACTCTGCAAAAATTTCAGTTTTTTTTTTTTTTTTTTTTTTTTTTACCTTCATTTAAGTGCTAATCCAATTCCATTTTGAAAAAGCGCGAAAAGTATGGATAAGTTCGGTGCTTTAGTTTTTGAGAAATCGTGCCCACCGCTTCTCTGAAAGGTCTCCAGAAACCAGAACACACCGGCTGAATTTTCGAAACGTATTTTATAAAATATTGTGCTTTTACGTGCTTAAAATTTTGAATAAAAACTTTCATTTATTATATATATATATATATATTAAGAGAGAGAGAGAATGAGATAGAGAAAAATAAATAAATATATATATATATATATATATATATATATATATGTATTATGTTTTTCCATTATGAAAATATTGTATGGGAAATTAATAATACTTTTACGTTAATGTTTAAAATAATTCTGATGTATTGCTATTAAATTTTAAGGTATTATAAAAGATATTTGATGATGATTAACATAGGTAATTTTTCCAAACAAAAGTATATTTTTGCACTTCCTTTGAGATTTTTTTTTTTTTTTTTTTTTTTTTAAGATTTAAATTTTAGTCAGTCAGTCATCTCATCTGTTTATGGGTTCTTTGATAGTATTTAAATCCTTGTTTACTAACGGAATTCGAATGTAGACTTGAAACACTTAAATTAGTTAGAGAAACTAACATATATATTCTTCTACTTTGATATTCTTGGAAAGTAAGGCCTGATCTATGTATAGAAAAAATATCTTTAAGAAAATGCCTGTTGCCTGTACCTAAAAATTTCGTTTTGTTAAAAAAGCGAAAAAAAGGACTCTCCAAATATTTGCACATTGTGTAATCCAGTAAGTAAAAAAAAAAAGATTGCGTGTAAACTTTGTTGCCATGGAGATGCCTTAAAATAATCTTTTATTTTTTCAAAAGGATTTGAACTGTGTGGCTGTTTACTTAACTTAACATGCAAGCAGATATCTAATATCAGGTTTTTCTTTCAAAGCTTTAATATTCCTGCTCATAACTAATGTTTGTTGTCCTAGATATTCTTCTTTCTCTTTTTCAGCTGTTGGGTTAATTTTTGAATATTTATTCGGTATTTTAAGCACTGCCTCTTTTTCTTTTTACTTTTTATTCTTGTAATTTAAATTTTATACTTTTTTCCCCTGTGAATTTCTGTTTGCACTGAAATATGTTTCAATGAAAAAATTTTAATGAACCATAAAATATGTATTAGGTTTTGAAATGTCACGTTTTTTAATCCCTAAAAAATTTGATCACGTCATCTCAAAAAAGAAAAAAAAAAAAAAATGTACGCTATAATTTATTAGACAAATTTTGAAAGATAGACTTTGCTTTGCATATATTTTTAATAAATTAGATGTTTTGGTTCTCCTCTTTTGCTTTTTTACTTTCTCTTACCCGTGTATGACAAAAAAAAGTTTTGTTTTTGGGTCAAATATTCAAAACTGAATTTTTGTTGTATTTACACTTTTAGAGGCCTGTTGAAACCTAAAAACGGGTTTTTAGCGGTTGATCTCTTGTGTTGATCTCTTGGTTGTGCGTATCTCTGTTATCCGCATACCTCGAGAACAAATATAAGCTCAAAGTCCAAGCTCGGTATTCTAAATCTGTATCATATCGGGATGTTATAATAGATTTTTTCTTTGAAATCAATCAAATGGTTCAAGTACAGGGACATCCAAAATAATTAAATTACATTACGTCTATGGGCGAAATATCTGTAGGTGGAGTTTAACATCCATAGGCTGCTGTAAACTAAACGAAAAGAGCATATACTTTCATGTACATAAAACGTATTTTGCGCAATGTATGAAATTTGCTGGAAATGTATTTCAGGTTGTGTTAGGTGATTTCATATAAGATTAAATTTAAGTACAAAGTGTGGTGTGCAATATACAGGAGTACACAAAATTAAAGCATTCTTTTCCATTGCATATGAAAGCATTCTTTTCCATTGCATATAATTGATTGAGGTGCTATACTACATTTTGTCATGTCGACGAAAACTGCTCAGGAATGAAAATTAATTTCTCATACCCATACGGTACACAAAGTATTTTTTGAAGTTCAATTTTCAGCTCTGTTTTAATAACACATTTTGAGGTTCCCTGAAAACTAAAGTTCATTGTTAAGCGGTTTATCTGTATGCATATGTATTATCAACATACCTTAGAAACAAATAACTGTAGGAAATTCAAATTTGTATTTTGAAGTTCTTATACTGAGAAAAGATTATGTGACTGAATCTAAATTGTGAATTAGAATCTAAATTGCGGCTCTAGTAAAAATTATTCCATGTTATCCTTACAAATTCTAGTTCTCTTTGATAGGGAGTTCTAAAACCCCTGTTAGAATTCTAGACCGTTTTCCTGGGGGTCAATCTCATTTAAAAATCTCTGTAAATAAATGTGAACACAAGAGGCGAGTTTTAGTAACTATGATTTTGTTTTGTAACACAATTCTTGGGGGGGAAATGAGTATTTATCGCAATGCTAAGGATTAATAATTTTCATAATATTCGTAATATAGTTTCATCATCTAGAAAAGTGCAGACTAGAAATTTTCGATCATTTTGCCTATCCAGGTGATTTGTTTACCTTATAAGCATAGCACGAAAATCTATATTTCTAGTTTAGCGTTTTAGAAAATAGCTACTTATTCGTCCTAGATGAAAGCGGTATATATATATATATATATAATATATACATTTTTTTTTTTTAATTAGTGTGTGAGATTGCGTCTTGAGCAGTAAGATTGTAAGTTTCATTTCAAGGAGTGTTGCGGATGAAAGTTGTTTAAATAATTTGGAATAAACTTTTAAATTTAATAACAACCTTGATTTCATTATAAATGTGAGTCCTACATTTTGATAAGGGGTTGACTTGCGGCAGCCTCTCTCACATAGAGTTACATGTCAAATAAAAGTGTTCATAACTAGTTTTAAATTGTATTTAAAGTAATTTCACATATACTGTACTTGTTACCTTTCTGTTTAATCTGCAAATCGTCTTTATAGCATTGGAATTAAGGGCAAGAGAAAGTCGTGTGAGTGACACACCAGATTACGCTTTTTTCTTTAATAGTATTTTGCTTTTCCTTTAAAATTGAAATCATGATACAGTTTTGCGCTTGTCTTGACAAACGTCATTTTTTTTTTTTTTCCTCTGATCTACACATTGATGGAATTCTAACGAAATCTTTTGTTTATTCAGCAATTTCTATTTATTTCTATATTGTGTATTTAAAGTATGATGGTTGACTTAGGAATTTTTTGCTTATAGCGAGTATAGTAGCGACTATATGAAGAGGAATTTAAGAATAATCTATATGCTTTATTCTGCTTTGCTATTTTATTTTAAAGTTGTTAAGTTAAGAAGATCATTAAAAAATAAATACTCTTTCTAAGGAAAAAGAAAAACTTTTTTTTTCCCACACGCTTTTATTTAATTTGATATGTTGTTTGTGTGTGGGAGTCATCATATATGAGAATTTTGTTTTCTCCCTCTTCCTATTGCCGACAGAGCTGGCATACGTGCATAACTTGTATGACAGTACTTCATTTGCATACTTGTATGATAATGCATGGTCAAGTAGTGACGAACTTATGGATGGTGTGTTGGGGGTCCTGGATCCCCTACTCCAGTTAAAAATTGGTTTTCGAATTTTAATCAACTTTCTATCATCCGACTGAACTGAAATTTTGCGTACATCTATAATTTCAGCGAGAATATATCCTCCAGCAGTAACTGACTTGAATAGCTTGGTGGGAGGGGACTGAGCCCCCAACTCCATTTCAGAATTTGTTTTCGAATTTTAGCCCACGTCATATCGTTCGATTTTGCATACATGCATATTATCCATATACGCTCAATTGGAACCTTTAGTATTCTTTTAAATAAAACCTTGTTTTCATTTATATCATATTTTTTATTTTATATATGTTATTACGTAGTTAGTTTTTAAAATCTTTTTGGAGTGCTAGTATTTCAAATAAAGAAAACCAAATTGTTGCTAAATAGACAATAAGAAACTTGCTTTTGCCTCCAAGGCAGTAGCACGTGTTTTTTTTTTTTTTTTTTTTTTTTTCACCTGATGAAGGAAGGCTACGTCCTTTCAAAACCGGTTATGCTGGATTAAAATTTATGGTGTGTGAAGAAGTCTTATTGTCTATTTATCGTTTGTACACCAGTTTTGCATTTAGTTTTGCAAATTGTTGCTCTTCACTTCTTTTTATACAAATACAGGTATTGTAAAGAAAATTTACCCGGAAAATTGTGTTTATTTATATAAATACATTTATAAAAGTAGTTTCATATACATAAGCGCATAAAAAGTATTTTCATTTCTGAGTATGGAACTTGTAAATGTACATTAACTTATTAAATATGTGTTTTAAATATATAAATAAAAATTATAAATGTATTAAGTATTAAAATCTATTTATTATTTTTTTTTTCTCTCTTGTGTGCAAATCTGCGAATAAGCAATTCTCATCCTATTACGTATTTTAATATTTGGCGTTCTTCTCCTTATATTCTTTATATTATTCCTTTCTTCTCCTTAACATCTCTTTCCTAAGTAGATTAATAAGAAAAACCAACTCATATTTACAATATTTTATCCTATTACCTTAAACACCTAATCCTATATTAAGTTCAACGTATTTGTCTTGTAAGGCTAGAAGCATATTATCTCGCATATTCAACACAGAATAAATTAGAAACACTTGAAATAAAAGTCTTGTAAAGGAAAGTGTTACAAGTGACCTTGCATGGTGAATACTGTTGGTGAATGACCTTAGAACTTGTTCGCGATGGCTTCTGTCCGACAAAAACTATTTGTACTTCATTATATTTTATATTCATTAGATGTTACTCACAAATGTTTCGCTATTAATTATGCTTCAGGCAGATAATACGTTTTGTAAGCGAATACCTTGACTTTCTATTGTGATTCTTTTTTTGAAAGAATTTTTTTTTTTTTTTTTTTTTTTTTTTTTTAATGAATGCTGTTGAGATAAATATCTGTTCTGTAAATATTCAGATATGGAGCAAAGCACTAACAAAAACAAAACAAAACAAAAGAAGAAATAAAAGAAAACATTAATAAGACAGAAAAAACAAGCAGTTTGCATGAACCATAAAATATTATCCGCGTGTACTTATCTGTTACATCCTTTAACCTTCAATTTTTCAATTTGTTTGGAAAGTGTTAAAAATATACAATCAGGTTTTTCATAAACGGAAATTTGGGTACCATATTTTTTCTTTAGTAAATTTTTAAACTAGATATCAACTCATATAACGATTAGTCAAGTCTGAAACAGAGAATCCCTCAGGTTGTTTCAGAGGGTGCTGTGCCTCACCTGCCCTATAGTTTAAAAAACACCTTTCTTGCCCTTCATTTAAAAAAAAAAAAAAAAAAAAAAAAAAAATGCATTCTTCCTACCCTTTATCTAAAAATATTGCAACCAGCTTTTTGTTGAAAATAACCATCAAAGTGAAAATATGCTATAAATATAAAGAAAAGTATTGTATGTAATGATCAACATTCATTCACACATTAGTAACAAGCAAACTGTAAATTAAAACTTTTTCCTTGTATCTATACTAAAACTGAATTTTGAAATTAAGTGTCTGGATTTTAAATGTTAAATATGCCCTTAAAAATCAAAAAATGCCCTCAAGAATCCAAAAAGTGCCCATATTTACTAGCAGCACCTTACCCTTTTCTAAGCTTGGGAGAAACTTTGCTAAAATTACTATATAAAAATAATGATATTAAATTTCACTTTGTGAGAAAACTAAGCACAGCAGAAAATGGAAATAAAAAAAAAATTTCTACTTACATTCCATAATTTATCGAAAATTCTTATGTAACCTTTTAAACGAATTATTAATGCCAATTATCCCTATTTTATAGGAAAGAAAATTTCGTACATTCGAGTAATGTGTGTTAATTTCATAATGTTTTGTGAATTATAAAGTACTGAAATATGCTTTGAAGAAGTATCCATCATATGCGAATTGTTTTGTAAATCTATGTACACAAACCAGCTGTTTCATTAATATGTATATATATACATATATATATATATATATATATATATATATTGAAGACCTTTTCAAACATTGAATAGATGAAAACAAGAAACATTGAAAAAGATAAAACAGAAAAATTCAAAAAGAGATTTATATATATACATGTATGTATTTTTTTTTTTTTAAAGGAAAGATGTAATAATACACCTGAGTAACATATATCAGTTTCAATACATTTCCTTTTTTTTTTTTTTTTTAACCTATGCGTTCATTTGCATTTAAAATTTATTTGTGTAATTTATTTTAAACATAAAATTGATTAAACATGAAATGGCTTGACTGCAATTTGACCTTTAAAATAATATAAATAAAAGGAGAATCATAAGGTTTATATGTAAAATTGTTATACTTAGTAGTGTATTTTCGTATTTAGTTATAAAGTTTAACATTATAATAGAACTGAATGTTTTTAATTCAACACAGAACTCGACCTAAATTTGTTCAGCTATTTCTGTCTAAGCAAAAGACCAAAGTGCAACAGGTATAAATTCGTTCACAATATATGAAAGTAATGTCAAAGAAAGAGATTTTTAACCTTTAAAAAATTTCCTCTTTTTCTACAAAGAAAAAAAAAGGTGAAAGCTAAAAATAAATAGAAACATTTAACTTTTATATCATGTTTCTTGTATATCACGTAAAAGTTCGTTTTTTAAGAAATTCGAGCCCCGCCTTTAAGCGTTCTTCTAAAAAAAAAAAAAAAAAAAAAAAAAAATTGAAACGAGAGAATGAGTTTACGTATTAATATTTTATGTGCTGCCGATGCATGTATGTTCCAATGGCGTTTATTACATCGATTGTTGAGGAAAAAATTTAATAATTAAATAACGAATACGTTAAATTATTTCCTTAAGTAATTTAATATTTTAGAGGCATGCCAAAAGGCGGAGCTAAATATTCAAAATAGGAAAACACTTGACGTCAATGACGAAATTGCATGATATAAATTAATTAACATTTATGTATGGGAATACATATTTTCTTGACTAAAAGTAAATACTCTGACTTTTTAGCTTGAATTCTACTGGAAATTAAAATTTAACATCTGACTTATCAGACTTTATGAATACAAACTTTTCTACTTAAATAACGAGAAATAGTCAATTGTTTATGTACGATATAGTACAATGAAAAAAGAAAAAAGTTTTTATTTTTGAAAAATATAAAAATACCCAAACCACCTACCTATAAACACATCCGATAGTAGAAGGTACATTGTTCTCGGAAGAAGAGCAATTTGTTATGAAATTTTTTGCTAATAATATCACTTTTATCACTAAATGTTGTGATGATTTATTTCATTCCTGGAGCAAAATAAAGTGGAAGCTTAAAATGATTCAAAGTTTAAATTCTGTTCGACATGAATTAAAAGACATAATAAAAATATACCTTTTTATATACAACTGAAGATAGCAAATTAATATTATAATAATCTAAAGAATTTCTACTTATATTGAGCTGTGCAAGGTATGTGAAAATGATCAATTTTTATACATTTTTAAGGTGTGAAATTATATATATTCGTCTTTTTTCTTTCTTAAGGTGAAGTTGATCAGATATTTTAGTGGATAGCTATATCATGTAACAATTTAATAAATTTGAGAATATCAGCTGTAAAAATGAAATGAAATAACTCAGTGGTGTACATAACAATTTCATCCTTATAAAACCGCTTTATTAAAATACTTAGCAAATCAGTGAACGTTTGACAAATGAAGGAAATCACGATAAGCCCTTCTTCTTCTTCTTCTTTTTTTTTTTTTTTTTTTAATGCCATTATTCCTTTAAAACATTTCAGTACAAGCGAAAAATGAGTCGACTTAATTGATCCAATGTGAATTTTTTCATTAAAGTAGTGTTAAAAAACCTGTTGAAGTTGACACCTATGGGAATATATACGAGGGAATTCACAATTAATATTTTGCTATCGTAATTGTCATTGATTGCATCACGAATTTCTAAATAAGAAAAAATCAAAAAAGCTTTATATATATATATATATATATATATATATATATATACATACATACATATATTATTTATTATTAGCAGTAAATTTGCAAATAATTTTAAAAATATGTTTAGCTGAATTTCCAACCCTTATCGAACAAAAAATATTTTCTTTCTCATGATTTCACTAAAGATCTTTTTCACCACCTCATATTTTCGTCCCTACATCTGCTACACCTTTTCAGTTATTTGAAGGTCAAAAAAGGTTAGACGTTTTGACGCTTGGGGAGGTTAGACAGAAATTTTTTTCTAGCTTCTGTGGAAGATGGAAGTAAACATTCATAGTGTTTTCATAGTTTAAAGCACCTAATTACGGATGCTTGTGTGCCTGCGATTCCTTCATCAGTTTCCACCTTCTTTTTTACTCAGTTATTCAATGCAAATACATCCGTAGTAAACGCTTAATTTACATATTATTGTTTTTCTTCTGCGAATTATGGGGTAGAAAGTTTATATGTATATGCGTGTTTTTGCTTGATATATTTGAACATCATGTTCGCGTACATGTTTGCGTAATTTTAAGTTGTGTTCTCTCTAGAATAAATGTGCCTCAGAAACAATATATTTATTGTATTTATAACGCATATTTTAATATATAATCGCTTCTTTATTTTATGCATAATTAATGTATACAGAAAAGCATCGCTTATACGTCTTCCCAGGAACTGGTTTAAATCGACTTATAAATGTGAAGACGTATATTTTTACGTATATTATAAATGTGACTACGTAGATTTTCACCAATACAGGGTATCTAGCGACACAATTTTTATTAAATAACTGGGATTTTTTAAATTTAACTCTATACGAAAGAAATTTTACACATAAAAATACTCATTTTAAGTACTTAATATAATATGCTTATATTTTGCATATATTCAGTACTAATTACACAGGTCTACAGCTAAAATTTTGATTTTATAATTTTGGCTAATCTTTATGTTTCTTGGTGTGCTCAAATTGAAACTGAACTGAACCCTGTTTTTCTCCATCACATATATTTTTTTCCCAATACAGGGTGTCTACCGACACAGTTTCTTCCAATACTTTTCCACCAATATAATTATATGGTAACTTTCATGATTAATTATAATTAATCGTGGAAACGTTTCATAAACTACAGAAAATCAAGAAATTGTGCGGGTAGACACTATGTATTGGCAAAAATCTATATGTGATACAAAAAAACTGGGTTCATTTTCGGTTTCAGCACATTAAAAAATATATATCAGCTAAAATTATCAAACCAAATTTTGCAAACATTTTTTTTTTTTTTTTTTTTTTTTTTTTGTAGACCTGTGTTATTAAACAATTTATTTTCATACAGGTGGAATTTAATTACAAATATTATAATAATTGTCGGTATAAAATACTTATTGTCCAGCATTACATGTCGGATTAAATTCATTGGATGTTTACTCATCATTGTAAGGAAAAGATATATATATATCTGTCTACGTTTAAGAAAGTTGATAACGCGAGAACGGCGAAATGAGGGATATCGAATCATAGAAAGGTAGAAACGATGTACAAGCAAATCTCCCCAAGCGGGACAGTGCTGAATTTTTTAGGACCACCGACTGTGTCCTAAAAAATTCAGCATTTTAACTTTTAATAGAGGTTATTTAAAAAGGGGAATCACAATTCTGGAAGCAAATTCTAGAAAGAAAGTTATCTTGTTATTTAAATTTACATTATTTGCCTTAAATCCTTTAATAATCATTCCTTGTATGTTTATGTGAACTTTGAAAGTTTCTTAGAAATAATTTTGTTTTCCAAGGCTTCTTTTATATAACACAAATATACATTATTTCTGAGTGGAAGTGGAAAGGACGTTTCTATTAATCTATAAATTTTGACTAAATTATTCTGACAGAGAATACTACTTTTAACTTTTAATTTTCAATCTTAGCTAAGTTTAATATCTTTATTTTACCCTCTTATATCATATTAATAATTTAGAAGCCATTACATTTAAATTACAATCGAATAACGGTGTAACACAAAGTTCACTTTCTTAAGTTTGTACTTAATCATGCAAATTCAGGAACATGAAGCCCTGTAGATTATTTCTTTTCTCTGTAAAAATTGTTATTAATAGAAAATTGTGGATTAGTTACCCTTAGTTAAAGGGTAATTAATGATTAGTGTAGGTCAATGGAGACAAATATCTGCTCTAGAAAAGTGATGTCCCATAAGAAAGGTCCATGACTGTACATTAAACTTTAAGGAAGTTAAATTAATATTAAAATATATTAAAATCACACAATCAACTGATTGGGATGAAAATCATATTTATTGAAATTTATTTTTCCGACTGAGTGAAAATAATGTCTGGACCGGGAGTCGAACCCCAGATATTTGACTTACAAGGTCAAGGCTCTTATTGAAATTTATTTTTCTGATTGAGTGAAAATAATGCCTGGACCGGGAGTCGAACCCCAGATCTTTGACTTACAAGGTCAAGGCTCACGTGAGCCTTGACCTTGTAAGTCAAAGATCTGGGGTTCGACTCCCGGTCCTGAGCCTTGACC
This sequence comes from Salticus scenicus, assembly GCA_963930645.1. Taxonomy (NCBI): domain Eukaryota; kingdom Metazoa; phylum Arthropoda; class Arachnida; order Araneae; family Salticidae; genus Salticus; species Salticus scenicus. The sequence continues at coordinate 368,379,724 of OZ005649.1, read as the reverse complement.
TTGTAAGTCAAAGATCTGGGGTTCGATTCCCGGTTCAGGCATTATTTTCACTCAGTCGGAAAAATAAATTTCAATAAATATTACATGCTGTAGAAAAAAAATTAGGGTCGGAAAAACGTTAGCCTTAAAGGTAGGTGGCCCTTGAGTAGAGGTGGATTTTTCAAGAGGTTTCCCTGAAAAACTTATATATGTATAGTATAAAAGGTTTCTTTTTTTTCCTTTGTATTAAATTTAATAAAAATGGGTTGAGAAATCGACACGTAGACCACCAAATCGACGCATAAATGTAAAAGACGGTGTAAGACCCGATTGACTACGAATAGGGTGAATCGACTTGGGTGTCGTATAAATCACAAACATATAAACAGTGTTTTACCGTATATATATTTTATTATGTATGCACATCAGTAACATTCCTCCACTTTTCCTTTCCCATGTAATCATACGGGATTTTTATTGCTTAGTATTATGTAAAAACCCTTTCAAAAATGAAATTTTTGAACTAATTAATTAATTTATTTATTATTTCACTCTTTGCACATATATGTAACCTTAGTGATCATTTTTTAAAATTTGTTTATTTTATAATTTTATTAATTTATTTTACTTTATTTGTACTTATATTTATTTATTTTGTAAATGAAAAGTTGATACCTCAGTTTGTGAGGTTTAGCAAAGTGCTACAGTTAAAATTCGCACTTTGCGAGTAAAACATGAATGCGAAGAATTTAGGATTCAGTAGAGTAATAGAGTTAGTTCTCATCCTAAAATGAAATTGTAATCTGCGATATGTTAATTTTATAAAGTATTTTGGAAAGAAACTGTATAAGAGGGTTAGTTAGTTGGAAGGAGAGTAAGAGGGTTAGTTAGAGGGAGGTAGCCGATTAGAAGGTAGGCTGTTGAGTTAGCTGCTTAGAGTAGTGTATTAGATGATGGTTGTCGAGTAGTACCGTGGTATAGGGAATCCTCCCGTGTACGAAAGATTAGTAGCAGCAGTAAAAGTTAATGAAGTTAAATGTAGTAGTTAAATTTATTGGTGGTTAGTTAAGTAAAGTTAAATGTATTTAAGAAGGCTGCCCAACTAAGTTTACAAGTTATTAAATATAATTAAAGTCCAACGCCCACCTTTTCTATTAAGCTGAAATAAAAGCTCATTTATTTTATTAAATCTGACTTTGTCTTCTCTTCATAATTTACTTAAGTATTTCAGTTTCAGCTTCAAGTTAAAGTTAAATGAGCATGATGACGACATTTAGGTCGTCACAAGTTTACTTAAGGAAGTAAAACACTGGGATTCATTATTATTATTATTATTATTATTATTATTATTATTATTTTAGTTGCTTACTAAGATAAAAGGTAATATATTCAAAGAGTGGGACTCATAAAAAAAATAAACAAATAAATAATAAAATAAAATAAAATAAATAAACAGAATTCGATAAACTCTAATTTTTAATGAGAGATTCGTATAGTACAGAGCAGCGAAAATCCCATGGGATTGCATGGAAAGGAAGAAAGGTTAAATTAAAATGATGCGCTGCCTTAATTAAATTAAAATAAATAAGTTTTGGAAATTTTTATAAAATATCAGATATTTTAAAGGTTCATGTATCCAGAATTTTTCCTTTCACCGTTGTACGTTTTCTGTGTTTAATCTGAATCACGGTGTGCAATTTTCATATTATTCTAAATTCATTATTCTACTTTCATTAATGTTGCATCTGAATAAACGCTAAAATTATCCTTATGATTCGTTTCCATGCAGCTTCAATATATTACATAAAAGAAGACTCACGATGTTTCAGGTATAAATTGTTGTAGTAAATCTGAGTCAATAAAATATATTATGGAGTCCTTTATAATGGTATTCGCTAAATCTGTGCACGCGTATTAGAAGCGGGATTTAGAACGACGAATGAGAAGATAATTTATCATATATAGTATATATATATAATCCTATCATCTAAATAAAATCTTCTACAGAGGAAGTGCTGGAATCGTACCAACCAGTTTGAGTTTTAAAGAAGGAGGTAAGATAAAATGTAGTACAGTAAAGCATCGATAATCCATCATCGGCGAGAAATAGACATTGCCGGATTGTGGATATTTCCGGATTATAGTTGTTCCGAAAATGTATATCGAAATAATATATCAGTCACAGCATGTAAAGAAATATTTTTTTTTAAACTGGTTTTAAAAAATGTATACAAACTCTTATCAAAAACGAAAATAATTAACATAACGCTTGAAATAAATTAAAATTTTTAAAATAATAATTATAAAAAAGCGATACAGATCATTTACTTTTGTACAAATAATAATAATAATAATAATAAATTGATATTAAAACTGGCTTAATAACAAATAAGATCGGGAATTTGACAATGCTACATTCTATTAAATATGCCAGTCAATTTCATCTGTCTCATTCTTTTTTGTTTTTCAGTTTGTCGTTGACTGATTAACATATACATGTTCATTAGTTGGTTTCGCTGATAAAATCATATTTTCCAAGTCTTTCTAAAAACTGTTGACGAGATTTCGGGTGGTCGTGTTTATTTTGACTTTCGGTATCAGAAATAGGAACGATCTCTTTCATTAATAACTTTTGGATTTGCCATTGCGAGACAAAAATTTCGTTGCTCTTTTTTGGAATTTTCGCCATCATCCTGATTAATCTGTAAAAAATTCACGCTAGTCCATAAATCAATAAAATTAAATTAAAATCCGTAAACTTTACTAACGATCCAAAAAAGTTGGCAAGCATGATGCGAATAACAAGTTGAGTACTACTGCAATTTACGGGCGGAGGTTGAAAAAAAAAAAAAAAAAAACAGAAAAAGTCATCTGTGCCGGTTTATGAATGCTGGCCTGATTATGGATACTCCACTGTAATATAACTCCGCGTAGACTTGAAGAAAATTTTCTTAAAAAGACAGATTTCTCTCCATGACCATGACTGCCAATGCAAAAATAATCATTATTTAAGTTGTTCATTCATTTTTTTTTTTTTTTTTCTGTTTGCATTATAACTTAAGATGCTCGACTAAAAGAAAAAAATAATAATAATAACAAAAAACAAAAATTTTGTTTTTCAATATTATTAATATCAAAATCAAAAATATACATTATATTAATGATATATTATTAAATAATAGTAAATCAAAATATACATACGCTATTTTCCTGTTTATTATTATTATTATTATTATTATTATTATTATTATTATGATTAATGTGCATCTTAATATTCTATGTACCTGTGGGTCAAATAGTGGGAATGATAATGAAACCATAAACCCACTCAGGCGCTCTGTTATAGTCAGTAGAGGGCGTAACTCAAACGGCCAACTACCGGCGTCCGATGTGTTTTGTTTACTTTATTTCTCTTGTCAATACTTCCGGAATTTTCCTCTGTTACTTTATGAAGTAAATAAGTCAGTAAGTCAGTTCTATCATTTTAAGAACCACCAATTTTACTTCTAGAGAGAAAGTTCATTTTATTTTTAATTAATTTAGTTTTATCTTTTATTAAAATTTTATTAAAATATGCCTCTGAGTTTTATTTATTTATTTATTGTTATTGTTTACTTTTATTAATAAAACTCGATTAAGAATCATCTATTATTTCGACATTTTCTTTAACTTTTGCTTTAGAAACTTCTTCTTTGTTTTACATGCCCTTCCCTCCATATGCTTCTTTTTCAATATTTAATTCAGTTATATGAGCTATATTTTTTTTCCTTTACCTGCTTTTTGAGCGGGCAACGTTTTATGTCTTCTTCCTTAAATAAATCTTAATTGATTAATTTTATTAATAACAATAATAATAATAAATTTTATTTTATTTATTTATTATTATTTCCCACTATGCAGTCTCACAAATCTCTTCTCACCCATTATATAGCTAAAACGCGCGTCACATCTATCTATTTATCTATATATTTCTTATCCTTAATGTGCTAATAGTTTTTAAGGTTGAGCAGCTCGTAAATATATCAGATGTAGCATTCTGGTACATTTACATACATATCTGTTTAGTAGTTCGTATTTGTGTGCTTTTAAGGTATTTATAATAAAGTAACCATTATGTAGTGGAAAGTAAGCGTTTAAGAGATAAAATCGTATTTGTTTGACACGTGCTATGCATCAATAAATTTTGCCTTGAAAATGTTCAGAAAAAAATTATTCTTAATAAATTATATGATATCTTGTGTGATTACAATGATAGCATATATATATATATATATATGCAGTGTACAGTTCAGAAGGGAAACAACTCAGAAAATCGGTTTTCTGAAATAGATATATTTTATGAATGACGGTCTTACTCCTTTACCAGTATAAAATAATAATTTTTTCTTAAGCTAGCCATAATAATTTTGAATATGTTATATTTAAATAATAGCATTAACAGACATTCTGTCGGGTGATATGCACAAAAATTTATCAGCTGTATTAATATATATATATATATATATATATATATAATTAAAATCTTAGATAATTTTTTGTAGTCGCTGTAATTAATTTCAGCTGATAATTTTTTCACTTTTTGGTGTTTTATAAAGAGTAGAATCACATATGTTTTTTTAAATATTTTTTGAAGACGACACCTTCTGAATGTTTCCTTGTAAGATTATATTCAACTAATATAATCCTAGTTAAATTATAATTGTTATGAATTATAATTTTTGCAATTATTATGAGATGTAATTGGTATATATGAATAGTAATTGATGGTATAAATGTATATTTGTATAAATAAATTGGTATAAATGAATAGTAATATTGGAATATATGAAGAGTAATTGGTATTTGAAATAATTAACATGAATTATATTAATATGTAAAGTGTGCATTATGAAACATTTTAGGATTCAGTTATATTTTTGTACATGCATGTTTAGGTACTGCACAAGCATATTGAGATAATATAATCTCAAATACATATTTTTTTATTATCCTCGTGATAATCGGATAAATACTCTAAATTTATGCAACTAAAAGTGAAAAAACAATGTGCTAACCTGTATCTAGGTCTTTTTAAAGCCACAAAACAGTGTCAGTATGACCTACAATGAAGATTCAAGATAAATATGTTTTATTCCGAGTCCCGACGGGCAAAAGTAAATGCCAAACACGAATGGAACAGGATATCCGAGATAAACTTTCAACAGTCCATTTCATTCGAATTATGCTGTATTTTGTTTGCCAGTTAATTTAAGTTCATGTTTCAATAACAAGGTTTTTTTATTCCTCCTAATTGAAGACATTAAATAAAAAATGTTATCAGTTCTATTGATGTCACTTATTAAAAATACATAAATAAATAAATAAGTATTTTTTTTTTTTTTTTTAGCTTGATTAGTGTCAATCAATCGCTTTAATTAGCAAATCTCATTTTTTTTCTGAATATTTTTGTTTGAATTTTAAATAAAGTATACTTAGTTTTTTTTTTTTTTTTCCGAGCTTAAAATGCTTATTTTTTATTTTTTATTTTTATTTATTTAATTTCAGGAAAAGAAATAGTTTTAAATAGCCCATCGATGATTTTTTTTATAATGAATTTATTTCCAAATAAATTATGTGAATTCTAGAAATGAAAATGAAAAATATTAATTTTTTTCCCGGCAAATTTATACTGAGAGAAATAAAGGATGGTTATTTATCATACACATGGTTATTTATCATACATAATGGTTATTTATCAAACACTTTCCAGTACTATGGATTATAATAAAAAATAGAGTGTAACAGTTAACGTTTGGATGAATATTACATTTAAATAAATAAATAAATAAAGTTCAGTAAAATGAAAATTAATCAGTAATAATATTGTAATTATTTTTCTTTTCTTCTTTGTGGGCGAATCTAAATCTATTACAAAACACGAGAACTCCAAATGTATTACTTTCTTCTATATTCATAAGAAGAAATCTTTAGATTCGTAAAAATCTTCGACTTCTATTTTTTTTTTTTTTTTTTTTTTTTCGTACGGTTTTATACTTTTTAAGAGATCAGGTATAGAATAGGAACTAATGCACAGAATTTCATAAAATTGTATAGTTTTGATACCTTGACATAAATTGGTTTCTATTAGCTTTAAAGGCAAATAAATTACTCAACAGGTATAGCCGTCATGTCATCTATAAATTTTAATTCATCAACATACGAGAAAATTTGGTAAAATTGTACATTGATTATTATCTTTTACCAATCCTTTTGAAATTTAAAATTTTTATTTAAAATTGTATTTGTCAACTATGATAAAATTTTTGTATGTGTAGGTGCAATTTTTCAACATAAATATTTTTTAAAAATTTCGTTAATATTTTAAAAACGAGTGGTTTAATCATATATCTAAGGTAATTTCAAAAGAAATTACATTTTTTTTTCTCCTAAAAAAAGAAAAGAAAGAAAGAAAAAGAAAGAAAGAAATGAAAAAGAAAGAAAAATTTGGAAAGAAAATGCATTTCCTAAGATGGCATCTGTAAGGCACGAAATTGAATTTATTTCGACATTTAGGATTATATTTTTGTGAAATGAAAACAGCTCCACTCATCATCGAAAATACGCTTGACGTATCGCATCTAGCAATTTGTTTAAAAAGTTTAGTAATAAGCGTGAAAGAACAATCTTCATTGGAATAGGTCGATAAGGGTGTTGCTACCCACAGTTCGTTCAATGGGTGACTGAGTTTTGGTCTAAATTACTGGAACTTGTATTGGAAAAAATAGAGTGACATATTAGTTATTATTATTATTGTATGAATATAAAATTAGCATTTCTCTTCAATGTAATTGCATTATTTCTACCCATGATTTATAAAGAAAAGTTATTTTGATTATCCATAGTTATAAGAAAACTGTGAAAAAATCGTATTAAGAAATTTTAAAAACTTTACAAAAAATCAAACAAATTAAAAGAAAAAAAAATGTTTCTTGAAGAATTTTGTTTTCTCTTTTTTATAAATGTTTTGGTAGGTTTTGAATATGATTTAACTAGTTGTAGACTCGTAAGTTTCTTTTTATGCGTTACAATAATATTATTATCACTGTATCTTACAAACAAAAAATCATAAAATTCCTATGAAACTTGAATAAAAGTTGGGCGAATTATAACCTATTAGATTTTGGTACATTACATATTAACCAACAGGGAACACTTCTATTGTCATCGTTTTACAATGTGTATGATCTTGATCGTACAGTTACGCATTATTTCAATGGTATTTAGATATGCACATGTTTTTTAAGAAAGTTGATTATTTCTAATAATTGTTCTTTCCCCTTTTTTTCCAGTATGAATGGAGATGGATTCACTCCTCTCGACCTTGCAGTCATGACCACTAATGTAGCTATGGTACAGCTACTTCAGTCTCATGGAGCCTCGGAAAGTTCCAAATGTAAGTAATTATAAAGATAATTTCTTACTTTTTCGTTTAAAAGACACAATTTTACTAATTCTTTTCAAAATTTTGAAAGATTCAAGTACATAATACTTCAATTCATCACCCACAAGTGTACGTTACCTATTTAAGCATTGGTTCTGCTAATTTATCCCAATGCAGTCAGTGGATCAAACAAAAGATTGACTATATATATGCGATTTTAATATAAAAATTCTACAAAAACATTATTAAAATTTAATACGACGGACAACCCATTAATTATTTCAAGATTTTAAGATTTAAAGTGTAAATTTGAAATTAATTAAATAAATATAAAATAAATGCTAAATAAATAATTAAATATAAGTAAGTCTAAAATTCTTAATAGTTGCTCTTTGTAAATAGCTCTTTAGAAAATAAAATACACTAAATGATTTTTTTTATTGTGTCATTTATTGATTAATAGAGCATTAAATAATTAAGTTAAATATTCTGTTCTCCAGTTTTTATTGTAAAACAATACATGGCACATATTTTGATTCAAGTGAAAATATTTGCTACTGGAACTAATATTTAATGATGTACAATTGTTTATTGTTTAATGCGACATCAATTAAACTATTTATTGTATGCATTTTGTAAGATTAATGACTGGTTCAGCTTGTTTAAAGATAAAAATCTGATTGTATTTGCACAAACATTATGAAGTTAATGGTATGGTAGAAAGATCTGATATCGAATGGAATTTCTAGATCAAGAGATTTCTAGATTCACTTTCTTAATACAATGTATGCATTGAATTTCTGAGAATTTTAAGAGATATGATGCTGACTGTATTACAAAGATTTGAAATTTGCCAGGAGAAGGAAATATTAAAGAAATCTTAATGCGTTTCAAAAGATTGAATCGAAGATATCGTGGGGGATAATTTTCATTGTCTCGCTAAGGACTTCTTAGGCTAGGGTAGATTGTCCTTCAATAAAGTTTTTTATATTTATATTTGTTATATAATTCAATAACTCTAAGTTTAAAGCTCTATTAACCACAACTTGCGGATTAAAATGAGGTAAAAATACTTAAATAGAAGTTCATTTCATTTCATTTATCTCTTAAACTTTCCTTATATCAAATTTAAAGTTAATTATTTTTTTTAATATACTTTGAGAAACAAAACTGGAGTATTTGTATAAAAAATTAACCACTGAGCACGATAATTATTAAGACAGAAATAAATAACCATCAAATACTGCTACAGAAACATGAAAGCAACTTGTTTAAATGCATCAATAGATTTTCGTCCGGAAATCTTTTTCTTCAGCTGGGCATTAACCTAAAAACTTCTTTATGCCTCCCCCAAGAGCTTTTCTACAAACTGGGTCACAGATTTATTTGACAGCTGTGCTCTTCATTTTGTCTCCTTAAAATGTAAGAACGTTCCATATATCGGTATTGTTTAATCATATGATCTAATGTCAACTTCAAAACGATAATGATCTGGAGTGCACATTGCTTAAAATTTATATTTAGCATGCGCTAGGAATACATTCTTCGTTTTTCAGAACATCTACTAGATTTTTCATCATTATTCTGAATACTAATTACTAGATTTGGAGATTTAGGTTCAAAGGATTTTTTAAAAGACTATACAGAAAGTAATCAAATTATTAAATTATTATTATTATTTACATTCTTTCCATTTTTCTCTATTTCTTAAGAAAAAGAAAATTACTAGACGAAATGACCTTGAACTTTCGGCCAGAGATTTATGAACTCACATTTTAAAGTATCAATTTAGTCATGAATGCAATTAGGGGACGAATCACAAATTGACCAAAAATACAAATACTTTGGATAACCCAATATCATAAACAACTACAAATGACTCGTAACTTTACCCCATCACTTTAAATTTTTTTGAACATTTCTTTTTTCGGTTTGGGGGGGGGGAGGGGGAGGAATCGCACGATTATTTAGCCAGGTATCATTTATTTATTTATTTATTTATTTATTTCCAATTTATATACACATATACGCACATATATATATATTGGTAAGTTCTTTGCTAATAACAAGAATGGATGTCAACAAAATTTTGCAAAACTTGCAGAAAAATTGGCAAAACATTAGAGAAACATTATTCTGAAATATAGAATACACATGTTTAATTTTCGTTGAATATGAGTATTTGTTATAAATATTTATTTTACTGTGCATGCGGTAAAATATAATTTTTTGTATTACATAGGTTGGAAGCTAGATATATTGGGTAACTTATGTTAAAAGTTCATTTGAATGAGGTAAAAATTAAGGAAATTATCCGCAAAAGAATAAGCTAGATTTTAGATATTTTGCAGCGTTGAAATTTCTATATGCCACGTATATAATTTGGAGATCCAATTATTTCAGCCACATTGGAAAAGATAATTTTTTACAGAAAAACTTTTATAAATTCTCAAATATTAGTCAACAAATTATGATCCCATATGAAGCATTATGATCCCATATGAGGTTTTTAAGTTCAAGGCCATATCGTCCAGTATTTTTTGAAAAATACAAATAATTTAAAAAAAAAAAAAAAAAAAAAAAACTTATAGTTTGATTATTTACTGTACATTCAAAATTTTTTTAGAGATATGCCTTCAAACACTTCATCAAATTCAGTCAAAACATTATTAATTTTATTAAATATGAAACATAAAAACATACAAACACACACACACACACACACATATATATATATATATATATATATATAATATAGATAATCGCCTGCTATCATTAATAATAACCGGATTTATTATTTTAAAAGTAACACGTGCACTGCAGACACTTAAAAAAAAAAAAAAAATTAAAATTAAAATTAAAAAAAGATAATTTTGAAAGAATTTTTATTCAAAGGTTGAAATTGAGATGCTATTTCGTTGCACCAGAGTTAGGCAATGAGCAATTGGCGATGTTTTTTTTTTTTTTTATTTTTTAATTCAAAATCATAAAATTGTTGGAATGGTGTTAAATACTATTTTTGTGTAATCATCAACGAACTAAATGAAATGCACAAATGAAATGCATTTATTTAATTTTAGATATCAAAATCTTCATTTAATGTATGAAAAAAAAAAAAAAAAATCTTTTTTTTTAACAGAACATGAAAAACGAAATGCGTCAGAATTTGTAAAGAAACACTAAAATTACACAAAGGAAGATGACATTGCATTACTTCTCAAAATTTAACTTGTAATGAACTGTGAATTTTGTTTTTTGCTATATGCTAACAGGTGAAGTAAGTTAGACAGTAAGTCTTTCAAAATAACCCCAAGCCCAAGACAACAATGGTAAAAAGAGCAATGCAAAATACCGCTTTCTTTTCATGCGTAAAATTACTCAATGAAATAAATTATAGAGAAATAGCTAATTGCTGTACAATGTACTATGCATTTCCAAGAAACTCTTCAAAAAATAAATGCTAAGAAACTCGCTTTTCATTAGGATAATGAAACTTCACATTCAGAAAAATTTAAAGTTTTAATTTCTTGAATAAAGTGAAAATAAAAGTGAAAGAATGCCTATTCTGTTGCTCTTGCTATATGCTTTACTTTTGTATGTCTTTCCACTCTTTTCATTGCAAAGATATCAGACTGCTGAAACTGTAAAGTGACATTTTTTAATTGAAGCAAAGAAATATATCGACTGAGACATTTAATCTTTAGAAAAACTTACCTAGTAAAAAGCATTTCTGTTGCAGGAAGCAACTGAAAGCATTTTTTCAGTTTAGTAAGTTTAACGTGTACAATTTAATTTATCGTAAACCTGAAGAAATATAACAGTATATTATAACTGTTTTTAGATTTAAAAAAAAAAAAAATACAATAGAAGAATATTTCAATAACGTTAATAATTCCAAAAAAGGGCAATGAAAAATACATATTTCAGAAAAATTATTAGATTGGTTTTTTAAAAAGCCACTTTGAAATAAATACCAATAGTGTTTTTCTTCTTAAAAAAAAAAAAAAAAAAAAAATAAGAATTAGGTTCTATCTGTTAATGCATTTCATTGTATTAGGACAATTACACCCTGTTAAATCGAATATGTTAACGTTATCAAACTTTAAAAATATTTCAAGACGTTAACTAACACTAATCTACTAACATTAATAATACAAAACTCATGTAACAGTTTCGCTTGATTGATGTATTGTACAGCAAAATATATATACACATTACAAATTAGTCCAGTAGCATACAAGTCAAAAAGAATTATGGATTATTAAAATATTTTTAAAAGCAAAGTCAAAGTAAAATTTGGCATTCCTTGAAAAATAAAAAAAGTTACATTATAATCAACTACGTTGTAATCTGCGTATCACTTTATAATAAATGACATATAATAAATGACATATAAAGTGTGACGTAATCAGTGATCGTAAAACCAACCTCATTGACTTCCTTTTGCCAAATTATATTGCTGCATTTTGTGCAATGACCTAACATAGTGGCCTATGGGGTTCAGCTCTCAAAACTGATAGACTGCAGGCACCGAACACGATCCCAAGTCGCACTCCTTTGTCCAGCTGTTCAGAGTTTTCCGTGGTTTTCTCCGAAGCTCAAGTAAATACGGGCTGGCCCTCCCCCCTTAGAAAGATCCCCACTGAAGGTATTACACCCAAGTATACGACCCTTATGTAGTCAATCAGCATTAATGCCTACACACTCTTTTGTTTGGTACAAAAACCAAGTTCCTTTATATCTGTTTCAACGACGACATTTCGCCTCATCTGCCCTTCTTAGGAAACAGAGCACCGAATTTCATATGTTCATTATCCTTGGTTGTTAAAATAGAAGTATTTTTAGCTGTATCTGAAGCATAAAACATTTACTTTTTAGTAATCCTATGCCATTACTATCCTTAAACAACTAATATTAGTATCATCAAGCATTTTTAATTTTCAATTGTTTTTAATTTGCACTGTACACCACATACAAATACGCGCATATATAGATTATTTACACAGTCCTACAAAAACGAAGTTGACAAAATTTGATTTGATGATTTTATCTTATCTTTATGTTTTTTGATGTGCTGAAACCGAAAATGCAGCCCATTTTTCTCTATCACGTATACATTTTTGCCAATACAGAGTGTTTACCGACACAATTTCTTACATATACCATCATAACAATTGGTTGATTGGTTCGTTGGTATGGTTTTACATCGCACTAGTGCTGCGCAATTACAACAATAGGCATCCATGATTAATTAATCATGGAAATATACTATAAGTCTTACCATATAATTATACTGGTGGATGAGTAATGAAAGAAAATGTATAGGTAGGCACCCTGTATTGATAAAAATCTGTGCATGATAGAGAAAAACTGGCTTCATTTTCGGTTTCAGCACACCAAAAAACATAATGATAAGCCAAAATTTTAAAATCAAAATTTTTCATGTCGACCTGTGTTATCAGTAGCATAAATTATGTGCAGTTTATGTAGCATTATTAATCATTAAAACATTTTGATGGGCAGAATCAAGGTGAAATTTTGTCATTACTTTCAGAAAAATTTCTCGTGCCACTTTATAGTCAGTGACAAACTAAGACCAGCCTGAACGAGTTCCTTGCGCAATGTAAACTGTATTGCTCCGTTTGGTGCAAAAGCGACGTTCCTTTACATCTGCTTCAAATACATTTTTTCATTTCGTCTGTCATTAAGAAGCAGAGCATCGCATTTCAAATCTCCCTTGTCCTTGGTGGTAATTGCAGGTAAACCTATCTTCCTCTCAAGGTTATCCAGAAAAAAATATTCTAGTAATGTTGAAAATTAAGAGAAATTAACGAGTGGTAAAATAAATAAAAAAATAAAGTTTTGTATCAAAATTACCACAACTGTTAAAGATCTATCAGCATTTAATGGCGTCATTCAACAATTTATAAAAAGTTTAAGATAGAAACCTTATGGCTGAACCTCGTTAATTGTTTTCTTGCTTTTGTAATATTGCGAAAATGTCATAAAATATTTTGAATTAATTTAAAAATGAGTCTGAGAAACAGACTAGGTAAAATTATTTTACTAATTTTGTTTTCTTAAACATTTTTAGACACAAACGAAATTACTTCAATCTATTGTCTACTATAACAATCACAAGAAGTATTATTCTTTATTTTTAACCCTTTTTTCTTCTCAAAGCTAAGAAAGAGAGAGAGAGAGAAATAATTAGTGTAGCTGTAGGTGTAAGGACGATTGACTACACGTGAGTCCTAGGCCTGAATGGCCTTCGTGGGGGTATTTTTTATGAGGTTCTAGTCCGTATTTACGCGAGTTACAGAAAAAAAATCACAGAAAACACGGAACAGCTAGGTCGACGAGAACTACCTGTCTACCAGTTCTGATAGCAGAACCTCTCGTCCATTGCTGTAAGAAAAATAATAGAAAAATTTTTGATTGTCGACTTTTAATTTTTAGAGTTAGAACAAAAATTGTGATTTAAAGTAATATTTTAAACGTTATTGTATAATTTTTCCTTTTGCAGAAATTTCGATCTAAGTTCTTAATAATAATCATTATTTCGAATTTCATATTTATTTCTAAACTCATTTGTTAATTTTTCAGAAAATTAATTTGAGTTAGTAATTAAAAATAAAAATATAAATTAAAAGACTGTAATTAATTATGACTTATTTATTGAAGATGATGATTGTATAAAGATTTTACCACCCTATTCCTATTCCTATTCCCGACCTCTCTCAATTAAAATTGAAATGATAATTTAAAGTATAATCATTAAAATTATTGAAATTCCCTTTTCCATAAATATAAAAATATTTACTCTAAAGATTCACTTGCAAATTTTCGTATGATTAATCAGTTCTTAGAATTCATAATGAAATGAATTTAAATCTGCTTTAAGTCCTTTGATTTGGTAGAGCTTTTAAAAAATGTTTGTCGACATTTCGTGTTCTTAAATGTCAACATGTTAAAAGGAATTAGTGACATAAATACACGGGTCTTTCAAGGCACATTAATTATTTCATTCTAAAACAAGAACGAAAACTGATGAAGCTCGCACAGATTATGAAACATTTTCCAACTGTACACCATTTAATCTTCAACATTTCAACTTCATTTGAATGTGTGAAAATCACACAACACGAACAATATTCAAGTATATGCCATGGAACAAGATATATACATTTTTTTTCAACATTAAACCAATAATTAAAGCTTATCATACATATTATATAAGAAATATACTTTTATGAAGAAGTTCCCGGTGTGTTTGCATTATAAAAGTGAATGACTGGCCTTCACATAAATAAATGTTATCACAATTATTTTAATTTCAAAAAATCACAATTCACTTCATAGAGAATAAATGTTATCACAGTTTATTATCTGTGAAGTGATGGCTATTGGCTATCGCACATTGGTAGACTGACGACCTGCGCACCTGACGGTGCAGCACAACTTAACCAGGACCAGGCACCGTCACATTCTTGGTACTATAACGAATGGCCATTTCACACGAGAGATTTCTGTTAACTTTTTACTAAACACAACATAATCAACTTTTCTGAGTGACATTCGAAAATGTTGATTATCCTCTGACCTTGAATCTTCCCCATACGCTGCTGTGTTGTGTTTAGTGAAATTATTACTTACAAACTTTGAATAAACACCATAAAATGCAATAAACTCGCAACAATTGTTTCGGGTCGAAAAAACACACGACCCTTCATCAGGCGAACAAAGTAAGCACGAGTGCTGCAGTCAAAGCGGCAACGCACAAAATCGTTTAAAATGAAAAGAAAAAGTTTATAAAGTAGAAACTAAATATAGCTACTGGTGTGAGTAGAATTGTACAAAAAAACAAGGAAATAAATAAATGAGTGAGATTAAACATATAACAAACTAAGGATAACAAAAATTAAACTAAATTCTAAGTTACGTGAGTAATTTCCAAGCATCAGAGAAGAAAGGAGTGGAAGAAATATCATTAACAAGATTTTTCGAATTTTTCAATATGTAAAATGCTTCATGAATATCCAAATGGGAGGAACAGACAGGAGATGAAATTATGTTAGTTTTGGAAAAATCAAAACGATGACCTTGAGACCAGCAGTGGGAAGCAATAGAAGATTTGGTAATCTCTTCATTACGAACATTCCGACGGTGCTCATTTATTCTGTATTTCAAACGCCTCCTAGTTTGACCAATATAACCTAAGTTGCAGGACGAACACGGAATTAAATAAATTCCAGAACGGTTATCGGTGGGAATGGGATCCTTAAGAGAAGATAATTTTATTTTATTGACGGGTTTGTAAATAACTTTGAAACCAAACGGTGAAAGAATTTTAGGCTGCGCGAAAATCTCTCGGGCGATATGGCCTTCTAGTTAAAATAGGCATCATTCTCCCAAGCATTGGCCGTTGTCAGTTCTGTTTGATATTTGATGTTTTGATGGGAACCGAAATTAACCAAGTAGGAAAACTTTGAATATAACTAAGAAAACCAAGCTCTGAAAATCCGATTGTATGTATTTACGGCTTTCTCTTTGCGAACAGCTGAACACAGACAGAAGGTGAAGTTCCAAAATATGCGAAAAAGCATTCCGAATTGACTATTTAAATTAGATTTTCTTATTAGATTAGAAAGATATCAATTAAAAACCTAAAGCGAGTGCAAAATAAGCGGAACAGAGTACTGTTAAAAAATGTTTCCCTACATCTGCGCCCACTGCCTGAAACGGCTAGACGGCAAAATACACCGAGCGACAGAAGTATAGGTTAAACGACAACAGAATAGCCCAAAATTGCATACAATCGCCCAAAACGAGGTTTTGAACGATCTCAATCTTTTTTCATTTAAGTTTTTTTTTTAGTTTTTTTTTATAAAGTGATATAAATAATAACGATACAAATTTTTTAAAGATTCATTAAAATAGTGTACCCAGCGAAGAGGATAAAGCCTGCAAGTTTCATATAAAACAGTTGGTCAGTGCTTGGCAAATGACTGCTAAAAACTAATTTCTAAAATTTTTAGATAAAACTTTGTTATTTTTTATTGTTTACTTCCTAATAAAATGCATAAATAAATGAAAAAAAATGTTAACCAAAAATGAAAGTATAACATATTCGAGAAATAATCCTAAATTTACCTAAAAGTATCAGCGATGGGGAAAAAAATGTTATCGTCTTAATAATAAAAGCTCAAGTTTCCCAGAACTAACACTTGAACCTGATGCCATTGCTAAAAAAACTTATTAAAATAAAGGAAATAAATTAGTATCTTTGTTTTGGAAAAGTAAATAAAGTAATGGACAATAAGGTTGATTTAGCAGGAAAAATAAATGGCCTCACAGTTGCAACAATGCACTGAAAAACAAATAAAGAAATAAAATAAAGAAATAAATAAATTTTAGCCATAATTGAAAAAAAAAAAAAAAAGTCTAAATGATAATTTTAAAGAATAGATCTAATTCTATGTAAAGATCGTGAATTGGTGATTTGGTGGTTTTTTTCTCAAACACCACTATAATCTGCCAAATTAAGGCCAAAATATTTAACTAAATAAGACAAAAATAAAATAAAATAAAATAAAATAAAATAAAATAAAATAAATAAAATGATTATAATACGCATTAATAAATTTGCTAATAATAATAATAATAATAATAATAATAATAATAATAATACTAAAAATAATATAAATCATAATAAATTCAAACCGAAAAAAATCACGGCACTTTTTTGTTATCGGAATCAGATTCAAGTAGAGTAAAAATTGGTAATAAATTTCGTGTATTTAAGCATTACCCCTTCGTCAAATAAACTAGCGACGATTTGATGAATTTGACCAAAAATTAGTTATCATAAATAATTAAATTTAAATTATATATCATTACTCAAATTCCCTTATTTTCATAAAAAAAAAAAAAAATTGAATTGAATTTTTTTTTTCCTTTTAATTATTATGGTCTTTTGACCACTGTTTTTCATTTGGTGAATATGGTTCATTTGTAAATATGTAATTATCGGCTGCTTAGGTGGGCGAAGACAGGATACTGACTTAATTAATGAACTACACTTACAAATGTCATTTTCCTAGGGCAGAAGAAAAAAAAAAAAAGGACCATCCTTGAGGGTGAGTCCCAGATCATCGCCAATTGCCCAGTAGCGCAGCACTAGTGCGACGTTAAACCCAACTTACCTATCTTCCTAAAGAAGAAAAAAATAAAAAATAAATAATAAATTGTCTTAAACATAACTTAAAATATACCATTGAGTGTGAGAAGATAAACGCTACTTTTGTGTGTCTCAAACACGTGTTTTTAGTTTTAGGAAAAACTTTTCCACCTTATTCTTTCTGAAGATACAACATCCATTCAAATTCTAACAATACAGGATGCACCTCAAGAGATGTGAAAATTTTATTTAATATTTTCTTCTACACGCTTACATACACTACACCCCCCCGCTGTAATCTATATTTGCACATATAAGAATGAGGTGGTTCACGGTTTATTAACTATAAAAAAGATAAGAAATTGCCTTGTCAGATACAAATAGGAAATTGTGTACAGATTTAAATCGAGCATATTTTGTTAAGATATCTGATTTCATTACCTATTTTATTGATCATGAAAGAAAATATATAATATTTTTTTCTGTTATTATTATTATTATTATTATTTTCAAAAAGCATTATTGACGAATTTTATAAAGCATTTCTATGCATTAAAGAAAAACAAAAAATGTATACTCAAGCTAAATTATCGATTGAAGAAATTTTTCAGATACTTTTTCTAGAAGAAACATTTATAAATATGGAAGATAAGAAAAAAAAAATTAAACGAATTCTTTTAAATTTCGTTTAATTGCAACTATTTTTTCAGATGGAAAATTTGAATTCATTTTTGTAAGAGTAACTGATCACATAAAGTATCGAACCTGGATCCTTGATATAACTCGCCAACTCTCTATAAACTGAGGTACCCAGTAGACACCTGACTAATATTTATTCCCTCTGCAGAAATTTGGAAATGTCCATCTGTTCTGCAAATAACGACACAGTATTTAGCTTACGTATAGTAATAATAATAATTTTCTCAATAATGAAAGCCCAAGTTTTCTTGGATTAACGCCTGAAACTAACGTCATAAATAAAAATAATAAAAAAATTAAATACGGGAAATATGCTTTTATTCTTGATTTGGAAAAATGGAAAAAAATAATACAAGAAGTGTGATTTAGCAGAAAAAAAAAAATATGACGTCACCAAATAAAAAAATAAATAAATTTTATCCGTGATTTTGAAAAAATATCTAATAATAAAATTATACTTTAAAAAAAATAAAGAACACGCTCTTATTGAAATGTGAATTAATAAATAATTTAGAATTAAACAAGAACCATTTTTCAAAAAATATCCCCTGACTGGGCTCGAATGTTAGACCTTTAGGTCCGTAGCCCGGAGCTTTACCTCAGAGCCACAGCATTCACATAGGGAAAGTCTTTTTTTTTACAATATAGGTTTTTTGTTTCCTCCCAGAGCAGTTACAAACATGCATACAGGTGAAGCTAATAAAAGCGTGTTAAAAAATAATTTAAAAGAATAGATATATCGCTATGTAATGATCGCCACAAAAAAAAGGTCTTAGAGTTTTTTTTTTTTTTTTATGTTTTTCAGAATTTCCCATACTACTGACTTCCCTGTACCCGAAGTTGATTTTTCTTTTTTTCTTTTTTTTTTTTTTTTTTTTAATTAATCGCTATCTGCTTCGGAAATTATTATTATTTAAGACAATAAGACGGAATTTATAACAATTAAATTTTAATTTTAATTATTGTTATTGCCGAAACGTCAGTGGAGGCCCTCTGTTGAGACTCAAAACGGTTTTGGGCTGTGTCTGTCTGTCTGTCTGTTTGTTTGTCGCGCGATAGCGGCCGCAAAAATAGCGCTATTGACTTGAAATTTGGTACACGTGTTCATGAGCCTCACGAAATCAGCTGTATAGTTTTTGGTATGTATTCTATTTCTACTTCGTATACAGGGACACGCCAAAATTTTTCTTATCATTACGGCCAATGGGAGGAATTTGTATGTATCGCGATAGCGGCCGCAAAAATAGCGCTATTGACTTGAAATTTGGTACACATGTTCATGAGCCTCACGAAATCAGCTGTATAGTTTTTGGTATGTATTCCATTTCTACTTCGTATACAGGGACACGCCAAAGTTTTTCTTATCATTACGGCCAATGGGAGGAATTTGTATGTATCGCGATAGCGGCCACAAAAATCATGCTATTGACTTGCAATTTGGTACACATGTTCATGTGCCCCACGAAATCAGCTGTATAGTTTTTGGTATGTATTCCATTTGTAATTCGTGTACAGGGACACGCCAAAGTTTTTCTTATCATTACGGCCTATGGGAGGAATTTGTATGTACCGCGATAGCAGCCACAAAAATCACGCTTTCGACTTGCAATTTGGTACTCATGCTCCCAACGGAATCAGCTGTATAGTTTTAGGTGTGCATTCCATTTGTAGTTCGTGTACAGGGTCACGCCAAATAGTTCGATCATTATGGCCTATGGGAAGAATCTGTATGTACCGCGATAGCCACCGCAAAAATCAAGCTATTGACTTCCAATTTCTTCCAAAACGTCAGTGGAGGCCCTCTGTTGAGACTCAAAAGGATTTTGGGTTCCGTCGGTCCGTCCGTCCGTCTGTCTGTCTGTCGTGCGATAGCGGCCGCAAAAATCACGCTACTGACTTGAAATTTGGTACACATGTTCATGAGCCCCACGAAATCAGCTGTATAGTTTTTGGTATGTATTCCATTTCTACTTCGTACACAGGGACACGCCAAAGTTTTTCTTATCATTACGGCCTATGGGAAGAATTTGTATGTACCGCGATAGTGGTCCCAAAAATAACGCTATTGACTTGGAAGTTGGTACACATATTCATGAGCCCAACGGAATTAGCTGTATAGTGTTAGGTGTGTATTCCATTTGTCGTTCGTGTACAGGGACACGCCAAAATTTTTCTTATCCTTACGGCCTATGGGAAGAATTTGTATGTACCGCAATAGCGACCGAAAAAATCCTTTGATTGACTTGCAAATTGGCGCACACGTTCAAGCTTTGCATATAAGTAGCTGTATAATTTTTATTGCAAAATTCTTTTAAACTGTGTACAGGGACACGAAAAAATTCTTAACATTAAGGCGTATGGGGGTGAATTTCGTTTAAACGCATTTTAATATCATTACTTTGCAATGAAGAAAATGAAATTAGAGTACGTGAGTAAGATGCTTAAACTTATGTTGTTTGAAGAAAATATGTGCTCTTAAGCTTTCTAATTAATGTACAGGACCTTACAAAAGTGTTCTGACAATGTCACTTAGTCATCCAAACGATGTTAAATTTGGAACAATTATTAATTTTAAACGCAAAATAAGCTGAATAGTTTTTACTGGTGTATACAATGTTTATGGTTCGTTTACAAAGACACTCGAAAGAATTTCGTAACATTAGACCCTATGGACAAATTTTTAATTTAAGCGCGCATTTTAATGCGTTTATGCTGAATTGAACTTAATAAAGTTAACATACATTATAAAGTTGCTTAAAATCATGTTTACTCTTAAAAAAGGTTTTTTTTTTTTTTTTATCTTTGTATAGACTAAATAATTTATGGGACCACACAAAATAATTCCGAGTATGTACTGTAATCATCCAAATGATGTCAAATTAGTTCGAAAAATATAATTAATTAGGTTTATTCTTATTATTGGCGTTTATAATGACTGTGGCTACTTTTCCGGGATACATAAAGGAATTTCGTACTATTACGGTCTATAGTCGGTATTTCTTAAAAGTGTATTTTAACATGGTTACACCCCATCAAATATAATAAAATTTTATTAGAATTTTAAAAGCATGTTTTCCTGTTGAAAATTGTGGGCATAGAATTGATAATTAGTTTAAAGGTTACGCAAAATATTTCCGATATGCTATGTAATTTTTTTTTTTGTTTGAAATTTGGTATTTATGAATTTCACGGAAATAATACAAGACCGTCGTTTATTAAGAATACATATTGTTGCGTACTTGGGGGTTCGTAAGTTGTCCGAGAATGAAAGGCGAAACTTACAAAAATTCAGTGAATTATTCATAGAAAATTCCAGAAAAATACAGGCCTATAAACCAAGTATCAGCTTCAATTCAACCAGTAAACATAGCTTAAACAACAGCCGTTAACAGCAAAACAACAGTACAAACTGTTTATCAATAACACATAAAGCAAGTCTCATTCAAAGAGGCTCAAAGCAAAGCAAGCAATTGACGAAACTGACACAGATCTGAGATTGGCCGCCTTGGCTAAAAAAATGCTCCTTTTATACTATTCTATCGAACACAGACTGTTCTGGAAAATTCTCGTATCTCATCAGCCAATGAGAGATTAGAGCTTCCATATTTGGTATATCCCTAATAAGAATTTTCCCGCCAAGGTCGCCAAAAAATCGCCAAGGAGGGAAACAGTCGCCAAATTTGGCGCCAAATCCTTTTCTTCCCTTATTGGAGTTTTTCAATGGATTTTTAAAGGAAAATTAGGCTACTTTAACTCTAAAACGATAAGAAATGCACAAAATTAGCATTTTATCGACTTACTAAGCCTCTGAAAAAATTTATGCAAAAATAAATGCAATTATTTACAATTCCATAACACTTTATAGGATACACAAATAGGTATACAAAGAGAGATAGAGCGGGGGGTTGAGGGGGGCGGCAGCCCCCCTCAGGAATGTATCTGATTATGGTAATAAGTCGATCGAATCAATATATACTATTATATAATAAGGAATAAATAAAAATGACCTATTGAAAAATGTCTGATGCAAATAGGACGTTGAGGCTCCTGATCTGCAGATCCACTAGTTTAAGTATTTATTAAAGACTAAATTTCCTTTCTTCGCATTAACCAAACCTTTTATCAAAATTTCATATATATACAAGGAAGCAACTAAATTTTATAGATCATTTTGAGAATTATTGTTACATAGTTTTGCAAATTCTTAATTATTGATGCACTAAGCTATTTAACCAACGTTACAAAGAAAGAAAATACAGATTTTTTAACTTTATATATATATATATATATATATATGTATGTATATATGTATATAGTCGGTAACAAAAGTATCCGAACACTAGCAAAAATTCCTATAAGAAGGAAGGAGAATCCTAAAAGAAGTAGAGTTAGACTGACTAAAAGCATGATTCGACAAGGATTTATTTAACAATACAGTACTAATTCTACTTTTTTTACGTAGGAATTTTTTCTAGTATTGGGATACTTTTGTTACCGACTGAATATATATACGTGTGGTGTGTGTATGGTTGTGTGTGAAATCTCACTATATTTAACAAAACAAAAACTATAATAATAATAATGAAAATAATACTAGTAATAAATAAATAAATATAAATATAAATATATTTTGCTTAATTTTATAATATTATGTTTTTGCTTTTGCATAAAAAGATTATGTTTAATTGAATCGATTTAATTATGTGCTATTAACAATCTTAAAGTCAATTTGTTTAATTATAGACGTTGGTGTTCGGGTTAAGACCAATTGTCTACACTTGGGACAATTATCTACACTTCATTTACCGTCGCCGGAAGCTCAAGCCAATGTTATTCTATGGGAAATTGTGTTCACTTATAAATCATTAATTAATTCATATTTTTAAATTATGTTTTTACATTCAGAAAATTCGCAACTGATAAATTGACGGACGTTTTTTGAAAACGGATTTTTAAAAATTTAAGTGTTTTATTTTGAAGCTGTAAAACACAAATTTTCAATACGTGAAATTTTCCATTTTACAGTTTCAAAATAATAATAATAATAATAATAATCCATTTTTTAAAAAGTTCCGTCAATTTAACAGTGGTAAATTTTCTGAATGTGAAAATAGAATTTAAAAATAAGTATTAGTTAATGAGTAATAAGTAAACAAAATTTCCCATAGAATAACATTGGCTTGGGCTTCCGGCGACGATAAGTGAAGCGGTCCCTTAAAGGGAATGCTCATCCGCGTGTCTTTCTAAGCGATCCAAGCCGTATTCACACGAATTTTGGAGAAAACCACGGAAAACTCCGAAAGGCTAGATCGACCAGTGCGGCTTGGGATCGGACCCGACACTTCCCGTCTACCGCCTTTAAGCACAGAAAAATATTAAAAATAGAATTTTCATGAAAATTTGCGTAAGTTAGGAGTTAGGACATACGACCGTTGAATATAAACATTAATTTCGAAACAGAACCATGAAAATTACACTCCGAAATATATTAATGTCTCATTTGATTAAAAAAAGTAAAAAAGTAAAAACTTTTAAATCTAAAAAATAAATAAATAAATAAAAATCAGATTATCGGAGTATGATTTGTTCATATGGGGATACTTGAAACAAATCCATAAAATTTTGCATAAATTAAAATATCTTTTAAAAGTTATACTTAATCTTCAGTTTTCATAAAACAACTCTATTTTCTGTACAAAATGAATGCAATAAAATATCATCATCTACTTCTTTAGGTTTACATTAATACTGCATTGAAATGTATAAATGTACTTATATGTAACTCTTCTTTTAGATACTACTTTTAAATATATTGTAGAATTATTTATTTAACATTAAATCCCTGAACATTTATTCCTATGCTAAAACTAAGGCTTATTCACAAAGAATTTATGTAAAATTTTGTTGTCGGTTTATCCAATTTTATTAATGGAAAATCGCATCCATTTTCAAATGCATATCGCATAAATTGTCATGAGAATTATTCGAATATATAAATAGGTGATACAGATAATATTTAGTACACATATGTACTATTTTTAAAATGTATAAGTGCAATGCGACATTTTTCTTAGGAATTAAATAGATGTTTGTAACTTTATTTTTCTGAATATTTAAATTAATTTTGTTAATATTTATTTTATGAGAACATGGATTTCTTATTTTGTAGCTCTAATTTTCAAATAAAATGTTTTTAAAAAACGTTCAAATATACTTCTTACACCCGAATAAAGTAAAAAAAATCAATAAACCCAAGATAAAATATTTAAATTTTATTTAAAGTCAGATTTCTTTTTAATTTAATCGTAATAAAAAATGGTATTGTAAATCACTTCCAACAATTTATGTATCACAATTGCAATGACACGCTCAAGGTTAACTCTTTTTACGTTCTTCTATACTCAACAGAAGAAAGTATTGAATTCGTAAAAATTTTCGACTTCCAGTTTTCAATGGATTTACATGTTTTGAGAGGTCCAGAGCACGATTTGACTATTTTTAAAAAATGTCTGTCCGTCTGTCTGTTTGTATGTGTGTGTGACAAACATTTTGTGACGACTTTTTCTAAGGAACTATTACACAGAATTGCATATATATTTATATGTAGGTGCACCTTGAAATAAATTAGTGCCTATCAATTTTTAGTGTCAATCGCTAACCAGGTGGCGCTACTGTACAGTCATTTCCCCCAATTTAATGGAAGGTTATATCTCATAAATTACCGCACAGAATCGCATATAAGTTTACTTGCGGATACACCTTGACACAAATTAGTGCCTGTCAACTTTTTTTTTGCCAATCGCTCAACAGGTGGCGCTGCTATATAGCGATTTCTGCAATTTAAGAGAAGGCTATAATCTCAAGTTCTATTGTATATAATCAAACGAAACTTGATATATGAGAAGACCATTATGAGGCATTATGATTCAATTTCGATGCGTATCAGCCTATAGGTAGCGCTGCTGTACTGCAATTCTTCTCGAGAACGAGATGGCTATATCTCAACTTCTATGGCATATAACAGTACGAAACTTGATATGTGAGATAACCATTATGAAAACACATTTTTTAAGATGTTATCTATACAGAATAAAGCTGTCTTTCTTTAGAGAATTAGTGCTAGATTGAAATCACGTGCATTCATCATAGTAGATAATTTTAATAAATAGTAGTTTTAATAAATTATTTCTACTGAGTGAACTTGTATAGAAAAATATAGAAGAAAGTCTGACGGTGGCCACAACACACTAGTTTTCCCCTTTGTTTTCCTAATACAGGTTAATAATAAAAATACTGTTATATGAAAGCATCTAAAACACTTCCATGGTCATGTCATGGCCATTTCTATAATTCCAAAAATACTTCTTTGTCAGAATTCTATGTCAATGTCAGAATTTTATTTAATGTAAACTACTAGTTTCGAAGGCAATAAAATGTTGCGCATAGCCCAATAAATGTTGCTTTCGATTAAATTTTTATTTAAGGTCTCTGTATAAAAAATTATATTGATTTAGTTTCTGAGTATATCACCTATAACAGTTAGATCTGTCATGTCGTGTTTTCTACAGTTATATGTTAATTTATCTTAGATAGGAGATTTTTTTTCCTACTTTAAAAATGGTCACTAAAATTTGTTGCAGAATTTACATTTGATGCATATACTATACATTTTTTTTTTCATTTTCCATTTAAAATATTGCAAATTTTTTTAATTAAAAAAGTGTTCTGTTAGTTTCACCAGTGATTCTCAAAATGTTTTGATGTTGCGGAAGAACTGAATTACCGAAATTGACACTTGCAATTTTTTTTAGTAAAATTCAATTTAAAAAAAAAATATTTTTTGTGTGTGTGCGAAAATTTTCTTCTTTTCCTTATATATAAAAAAAGTTAAATAAAATAGATAATAGTAAAAAATCCCGAAAAAACAATATTAATGTACAAAAAATGTATAAAGCTTATTTCTTTACTTCTTTAATATGAGTAAGATTTATTATTATTTTTTTATATATACCTTGAATCTTATATTCATCATTTAAAGATGATAGTATAATTTCCAACGTGTACTTCAGCATTATATATTATGCTTAAACATGGAGAAAAATACAATGACATAATGATAAATTTTATTCTACGTATTTCCTTAAATTAAATCTTAAGTGGATGTTTTTTTTTTTTTTTTTTTTTTTTTTTTTTTTTTTTACTTTCTTCTATATTTAATAGGAGAAAGTACTAGATTCCTAAAAATGTCCGATTTTCCATTATTTACATGTTTTGAGAGGAGTATGTATTGTCTGTGTGTATGTCTATGACGAAGAAAAAAAAATAAGCAGCTCTAAAATACAAACATACACAGAATTTCATAAAAGTTTGTATTCAGTTGTTTCTTGACATACATTGATGTCTATCAACTTTTGATGCATATGCAACAACTGGCCCCTTTATTCTATTTTTTCATAATGTTTAATATGGCATCATATGACAAAATTTCATTAAAATGAACACAGTGAGGATAAATTATATCCAATTATTCTGAAGTAAAAATAGATGTATATGTATGATTGTCATCTTGGATATATATATATATATATGTATATATATATATATATATATATATATATATATATATATATATATATATATATATATACGTAGAAGCATCGCTCCTCTTCCCCTCTAGGAATGTAAATTTCCAATATGTATATTTTTCAAAAGGTTTCATCAGTATCTTTTAACAAGTAGTTAAACCATAGATCTGGTTAATTTGAAACCAAGTTACCAATTTTATCTTAAAGGTTAAAAAAATAAAAATAAAAATAAAAATAAAAATAAATAAAAAGGAAATTAAAGGGGACTAATGTGCAAGTTGTACCTGGCGGGACTAAAGTGAAAGTTGTTCCTCACGGGACTAATGTGCAAGTTGCACCGAACGAACAAACTATTTCTTTCAACGAAAATGCCTACTAACCCTGGACGATAGGTCTAATATATCGTATCATATTATATATCGTATTTATCATAATATAACTCAATACTTATTTCGCTTCCTTCTTCGACTCGTTTTAATACGCATTTTTTATATGCATGAGCAGCCCCCGAAAAACAAAAACATTAAATCATTAAATTCATTTTTTTACTTATTTTTATTTCATATTATTTCACGCGCACTTTTTATTTCCTAATTCAAAATTATTAAAAAAAACTTTTTCGATATCGCTGGTAACGATACTGATTATTATTAATTTTCTTTTCTTTTTCTTTCAATAATAATAATAATAATAATAATAAAGATTTTGATGAAATTCTGGCAATTGCAGAATTTAGTTTAGGACGGAGAACTATTAGTTTTTTTTTTTTTTTCTTCCCAATTATAACATCGCTTTCAAATTATTCAATTATATTTTCGATAAATTTTAGCTTTTGATAAATGTCCAACAATCGAAAAATGATTTCGACAAATGTCCAACTATCGAAAACGACAACGCAAAAATCCCAGATTGAGACTAAAAGGCCCTCAGTCCTTAAAAAAAAAAAAAAAAAAAAAAACATTTTTTAAGAAGTCTTCTGCAATTGGCGTTCTTTCAACATTTAGTATTATACTTTTTTTAGATGAAAATCATCTTGGAAAATTGATAAAATGATAATTTTAATAAATCGTTTGCACTCGGTGAATTTGTACAGGAACATATATCGAAGATAGTTTTGTGTCAGCCACATCATATCCTTTATATTTCATTAATAAATTATAAAATTAAATAAATATCTAGACTTATTCAATGATTTGTATTGGTAATTCTTTTCTAACTATAACCTAACCCTCCGTCGCACTGTTGCAAAAATTCATTCTATAATACTATTTACCTTTCTCTACAGTGACATGCGGGTCAGGATGATATTTGGAACATATCTCCTAAATGAATGAATCTGCGGGTGACACTTGACATCGCAATAACAATATTTCCAACAAAACCAAATGAAACTCAGAATCTTACGTAATCTAGCATTTGTAATTAACCATCATTTTTTCCAATGGTCTAGTTTTGGAAATAAATAATCTGCAAGTCAAGGTTTCGCTTCTTAAGGTTTTCTAAGAAGAAATCGCTGTCTATTTAATGAGTGCAGTTAAAATAATTTCTTTCAATCCGCAATGAATTTTTCGTATAACTTTGAATATATGCCATTAATATCACTTTTATTTATTTATTTATTTATTTACTTTTATAAAATCTTTTCGTAACTATCTAGAAGTTTTTCTGATCTTCTTTGATATTTAAAAATATTGGAAGTCCTTTCAGATATTAAAATCCCACGTTAGGCTATTTTTGAATTTCTGAAGGACTTCCTAATATATTTCAAATTTTGCAAGTCAAAGTTTCGCTTCTTAAGGTTTTCTAAGAAGAAATCGTTGTATATTTAATGAGTGCAGTTAAAATAATTTATTTCAATCCGTAATAATTTTTTCGTATAACTTTGAATATATGCCATTTATATCACTTTTATTTATTCATTTATTTACTTTTATAAAATCTTTTTGTAACTATCTAGAAGTTTTTCTGATCTTCTTTGATATTTAAAATTATTAGAAGTGCTTTCAGATATTAAAATCCCACGTTAGGCTATTTTTGAAATTATGAAGGACTTCCTAATATATTTCAAATGTTGCATTTGACTATAAGAAAACATATAAAATAAAAGCTCTTTTTAATCATTTTCACTAAAATTCTTGAAACATAAAAATGCCATAATGCATACATATTGTCAAATTTAAAATTGATGTGGTGATTCTTATCCTTTTTCATTTCAGAGGTTTTATTTTTTATAAGGTTAAAATTTTAATATAAATAGAAACTGACATCTCATTTTTTCTCTCTACTTGTTTGCTTTTTTTGCGGTACAACTTATTGCCATAATTCTCCATATTTTGAAAATACCTGCTTATATATTCATTAGTATACTTAATTATAATAATTGTCTTAATTTTTGCTTTATTTATGTATACTACGTGACAGTCCTAGCCCTGGGTGAATAAGTGCCCTATTTGGGAGTTTCTGTTTTTTTTTTTTTTTTTTTTTTTTTTTCTTTGTGGATTCTTGTCCGTATTAAGGGGGGACACCACAGATCGTCAACGTCAACCAAAGCCCATGTACGGGTAAAATTGTTTATAGAATTACACATTACTTAATTGTTATTTCTAAATTCTGATTTCATATTCTGAAGATATACAACCTTTAAATTAATACTCGTTTTGAAAAAAAAAATTATTTATTTAAGTATTTATTTTTAAATTTGAATTTCGAGTTTAAAAATGCAAATTTTCACTAAATGCTTCTTTTTTTTTTTTTTTTTTTTTTTTTTTTTAAGCGGTGAATTAAAATATTAAAATTAAAAAAAATCAGTTTTTGGAAAACGCGTACTAATTTGACGGTTGTGAATTTTCTGAATACGAAAACAGAATTTAAAAATACCAGTTAGGTAATGAATAATTCTATAAACTAATTTCGCCATCGACTTGCATGAGATTTGGGGACTGGAGACGGGGAAATCGCAAGGAGAAAACCATAAAAATCGGAACATTTACGTCGACGAGTGCAACCTGGGTTCAAACCCAGTGTCTCTCCCATTTACTAGCTTGAAGAGCTGAACATATGATGTGGCAGCCACTAGTGGATAGATAGGTAAGGAAGTTATAGTAACTGTTAAATGCTTGGAAAGTCTACTAATGAAATCACTCCGGATTTTTTAATTTTAAAATAAAACATAGTAGGTAATTTCACATACATTTTCTTAGTAGCGAATCGGTATTACGATTAAAGTTACATAAAATTATGGATTTAAGGTGAAATTAAAATTTGCTTAGATTCACAAATTTTTATTTTTAATTAAAGCAAAACGTTTATAAATTCGTTAAAATATTCATCTATTAAAATCCCATTTTATCATTTATTAATTAATTTTTAAAACAATATAACTTTCTCAAAAATCCTCATGTCCTTTGTAATATAATATTTAGTATAGAAAATTAATTTTAAAGCTGCCTGACAATCTCTCTAATTGCATATAAAGTGAACAAACGCTCATGAAATGTCATCGAAACAAAGTGTTGAAAAATAAAATAGAACTAAGAAAACAAATGTTGCCACCTTGTAAATAGAAATATTCGCCAAATTTCCCCATCTATAATCCTTGTTTTTGGCTCTTTGACAGTATGAGAAGAAAGAAAACAATGCATAATAGAGAATCTGCTTGGAAAAATAAAGCTCAGTTTTCACGCTCAATTAAATTTGAGAAAGTATCTTGTTATATTACAGCTGAGTTTCTTTCAATGACGGCTTTGTATCCGTAGGATAATCCTTCTATAAGAAATAATAAAACCTCAAGTGAATTTGTTAGGAAATCACGAAATAGCGACTGGAAGACAAAAGAATACATTGCACTGTCCCAATTGGCTTGTTAATTTTATTAATAGGAAAGGACTAATTGAAATACAATACTTAAATACAGACTTAAAATTCTCGTTTATTAACATACATTTATCTGTCATATTTAGTCATTGAATTAAAAAATCTGGAATGATTCCACTCGACTTTTCGAACATTAAGTAATTAATAGTTGTTTAAATAAATTAAGTCTGAAATTAATCAGCTCAATCGAATAATACTTCAAATCTCTCTTGTACTTCAAATAATTTGAGTGCATTAGACATAAAGGTAAAAAAAAATATCTTTGTGTCCCTGTAAAAAAAAAAAAAAAACTGTAAGTGCTAGATTCATCAAAATGTATACAATTTGTACTACGGTGAGCTATAACATATGTATCAACTGTCAGCTCATCCAAAGAAAGCCTTAGACGCTATCGTGTTCAATCACACACATGCATACACTGAGAAAAAAAATATATACCGCTTTCATCTAGAACGAATAGGTGGTCCTTTTCTAAATCCCTAAACATGAAATATAGATTTCCGAGCTATGAGTATAAGGCACGAAAATACACTGGAAAAAAATTCTGTAACTGGCTCTAGAAAATTTTTTTCCATGGCATCCTTATAAATTTCTTATAAAAATGTTTCTAATCCTCTTCGAAAGCGAATTCTAGAGACCTCTATTAGAATTCTTGAGCGTTTGCCTATACTATCGAGAACAAACCTATTTGAAAATATCTCCAAATAAATCTCAATACAAGAGTCGGGTTTCAGCAGCTATAATCTTGGTTTATGACCCAATTCTAGAAAATCAAGGGAGAATTTCTCGTAATACAAAAGATTCAGAATATTCAGAACATTGTTTCACCATCTAGAAATGTGTAGATTAGAAATTCTCGACCATTTCGTCTATTTAGTTTATTGGCGTGCCTTATGCTCATAGCTCGGAAATCTATACTTCTAGTTTAAGGATTTAGAAAATAATCATTTATTCATTCTAGATGAAGGCGGTATATATTTTTTTCTCGGTGTACGTCACGAAAAATCGTGTAAAATCATAGATGGCTCTGAAAGGGGAGCTCGTGTCAAGACCAAAGTTGGAGGTGTACAACGAAACATCATGACAGTCACAAATATAAATTTGCAACATTCTACGACTTTTTTGAATTATACCAGATACAAAATTTATTTCGCAAATCATGATTACAATACTTTTCTTACATGTATGTCCAGAAAGTAAAAATAGTAGAGAATTATATGAATCTTGCCTATAAAATTATTACTATCTTCTGTATTCAAGAAGAACATATTGTATTCGTGAAAATTTCCCAAACTCTGTATTCTTGATGAGTTTTGAGAGGTCCTGAACTCGATTGGACTTTTTTAGAAAATGACTGTTCATTATAACTGACGTGTGTGTTAACAAATTTTGTGGGCGCTGTATGTCATGAAACAATGAACGAAATTTCTAAAAACTTTATAATTTGGTTGACCTTGACATAAATTAATATAATACATATATTGTTCTGTAGGTGGTGTTACTAAACTATAAATTCTCCCATTTATGAGAAAACTATATCTCAATTTCTATTGCTTGTAAATGCACCAAACTAGACATGTGAGCTAGCCATTATAAAAAGCTCTGCTGATCTAATTTGAATGTATATAGTCCGTCAGAGCAAAGTTTTGATGCAGTATTTATTGGAAGATAATAATTAAGCTTCTATAACATATAAGTGTACCAAACTTGATATATGAGAGGGCTGTAATAAAAAGCTATGCAAATTTAATTTGAATGTATATGGACTAATAGCTGATGATGTGTTTACCCATTTCCTGCTTTTTACTTGGATGATTATAACTCAGTATCTATTGCATTAAATTGCACCAAAATGTTCATATTAAATCTTTATTGTGGGAAGTGATGTTAATTAAATTTTTGTGCTTACTAATGAGTAGATGGCATTGTTACATATTGTTGTAAAAGAAAGTTTTGTATTGGATTGGAAGTATAAAGTAATCTATTAAAATAAATTACTTTAAGTAATAAAAGTAATTTAAGTGTAAAAATAAGTTATTAAAATAAATTACTTGTTATATTAATATTGTACAACTTAAAAATACCCCCCCCCCAAAAAAAAAAATAAAAATAAAAATAAAAATAAAAATAAATAAATAAATAAAATAAAATAAAATAAAATAAAATAAATAAACAAATTTATTATTTAAAAAATAATAATAATGTTTGTAACCTGAACTCTTAGCCATATAACCTGATAATGCATCAAATTTAAATAGCTCTGGCGTCACTATGCTCTATTTATTATAATTGACAAATACATGTATACACACAGCATGCACATACATAAATAATATATAATTTGCAACATAATTATTTAGCTGATTCTCTAAGCACTTTTTTAAAAGTTACTCCGTTTGTGGTATAATTTAATGTCAATACAAATTAGACCTACGACCTTCATGTAGTCAGTCGGCTTTAAATACAAACATCAACAAAAATTAATTAATCACTTCAAGCAACCACAGAAAGGAAAAATAATAAACTTACAAATGATTAATGTATATATATTATTTATTTATTATATATTTATTCCCTTACAAGTAAAAGCCTCGTTTTAAAACTAATTACTGAATTTACAAATATATAAGCTAATTTCGAACATACAGCCTGAAATACAATTTAACCCTTTCAGGGGCGGTGGCTAGAGGGTCTATCCACCTACTTTAGAAATTTTTCTCTAAGTGTGCAGTGGCTACTTTTTTTATCCACTTTTATGAAAAGTTAATGTGTACTTCTAAAATTGAAATAGAGATGGCAGAACTACAGTAACTTTAAGCAGGATGTGCCTGTGACTTTTTTAAATGGACAAGTTGCGGGAAAATTTTTTGAAGTTTCTTTTATATATTTTTATGAAAAACAATTTTTTAATCAAAAGTATTTGGTAGTGTAAATATACTGTAATGCAGCTTTTAAATACAACAGATTTACATATTATCTTAGATCATTAATTTTAGTTTGATTTTTAGGAGCATCTTTTAGGTGGATAGACACAGTGGCTAGAACGCCTAGCCACCACCCACAAAAAAATCCCCACATGCTGAATTTTTTTCTTCATCAAATATGACTTGTAGGGGATGTTTATTTTATGATATATATATATTTAAAAAGAAATTCAATCATTTTTACTTAGTGCCCCTGAAAGGGTTAAATGAATAAATAAGTTAAAAGGCATTCTAATAAATTTCTAAAAATATTTCTCTTTTGTTCAACTGTAATAGCAATTTATGTTTTTGATTACAATATTTGCTGCTAAACAATATCATTTACCATGGACATTAATTATCAAGATTTTTTTTTTTTTTTTTTTTTTTTTGTTAATATATATAACTAAATGATGCCGACATTCTAGTAATTAAAGGCGTTCTATAATAAAAAGTTGTCGATATTTACTTATTTATTTTATTTTTTATTAATGTCTTCATTTTTATTATATTTATTATATTATATTTTTATTTTAAATCTATTTTTTACTGACTGAAAGGTAATCTGAACTTCCCAATAAAAAATTCAAATCCATTGATAAAATCACTTTTAAATTTATACAAGCAGCATAATTTAAAATGGTTCTAACTAAATACTAATTTGTATTAGATACAAATTAATACAATTAGGCAGCAAAAGTATCCGAGCTCTAGCAAAAGTTCATATGTAAAAAATGTACACTTAGTGCTATTTTGTTAAATGAATCCTTGTCGAATTATGTTCTCAGACTGACGAGTGACTAAGAACAGGATTCGACAAGAATTTATACTGTTTTAAGTGTACTTTTTTTAACATAGGAATTTGTACTTTTGCCGCCGACTGTATTTTTATATTAAATAAAGTATTTTTAAAATTGCTAATTGTTTACTAAACAGTATTTATTTTATTTCTTTTTTAGTTCCCTGCCGTGATAGTCGTTCCGCCCATCTACAAGCTATAATGCGGGAGGCTGCTCGCTGCACAGAAGACTTAGATACATGCGTGCGTAGTGCTGCCACCAACGGCAGTTTATCACAAGCTCTGCTCAAGGTAAGTTTGGTGCTGCCATCTAGGTCTTCGTTTCGAAAACAAATCTTATTTCTTATTGTAAAATATTTGAAAATGAATAAAACAATAATAACACAAATTTATTGATCTTTTTTTTTTTTTTTTTTTTTTTTAAATCTGCAAATGCTTAACACTAATGAGCATTTTATTAAAAAAAAAAGTAAATTAAAAATTAAAGATATCGAAAAATAAACCATATCAACCGTAATTAATAGAGGGAAATATTAGAAGTTAAAGTTAAAAGTTTACAAAGCAAAATCCTCATTTGATAAAATATTTCCAAGTGTGAAAACTAGTATAGTATTTTTATTTTAAGAAAGTTGCAATAAATTTTAATCACTTCTGATTAAAGTCATTTTAAATTTACAATTACTTTTTATTTATAAAAATAGTAACAAAAAGCTACGAGTAATTTACTTTATAGCCAACAATTATAAAAATGATAACATTATTATTTTCTTGTACATTATGTAGAAGAAAGTATTAAATGTATAAATATTTTCGACTTGTGTGTCCCGAGAAATGTTTGTTTGTGTATTAAAGTTTTCATATGCTGAAATTAAAAAAAAAGAAGAAGAAGAAGAAATCGTTACAGTGTTAAAATTTGCAGCGTACTACATAAGGATAAAATATAAGGGTAACCCTCTTTGACAAGTTTAATTTGTTTAGTGCAATAAGCAGATTTGGATTGCATATAATGACAATAAAAAAAGAAAAGAAGTTTTTTTTTTTTTTTTTTTTTTTTTTTTTCTAGGAAAAGGAAGAAAATACTTCTAAAGTTAACTATGTTAATTTTTCTTCTTGGTTTTTCAATATATATATATATATATATATATATATATATTTGTTACATAACGGAGAAAGCGTTTATTTACATATTTAGTGAAATAGGTAAAAACAATCAATAATTTTGCTAATAAGGAATTAAAATGTAAAACTTTATATGTGTTTATAAATAATAATAATAATTTATTTGTTGTTTTCATTTATTTATTTTTATTTTATTTTTATTACAATTTATCATAGCAATTTATTTATCATTATACTTTGAATCTGTGTCATTTTTTTTTTTTTTTTTTTTTTTTTCCTTTTCTTTAAATCCTTTCAAAATATTACATCAAAATTTTCCTTTACACTTTTCACTTATCAGGTCGAGAAAAGGTTCACCATTGTACTTTCTGAATGAGTACACTATCTAAGCTGACTGAATAGCCAAATCCCATGTTATTCTGTGGAGAAATTTATTTCCAGAATTACTCATTACCTAATGGATTTATTTAAATTTCCTTTTCACGTTCAAAAAATATGCAACCGTTAAACTACTACACGTTTTCCGAAAATTGATTTTACAATTTTTCCTATTTTATTTTATTGCTAAAAAAAAGTTAGCTTTTCACTTTTTAAAACTCTAAAATATTAAAATATAAAAAATAAATAAATAAAAACGAGTGCTCGTTTAAAAATTGTAAATGTTCTGAATATGAAAACAGAATTAAAAAAAAAAAATCATTAATGAATGAGTAATTGTGGAATTTTTTTTTTTTTTTTTTTTTTTTTTTTTTACATAGAATAACATGGGATTTGGCTGTCGGTGACGTTGAGTATTGTACGCTTTTAAAATACTAGAATATTACTAGAGATGTTTACTTTTAAATCTTACAAAAGAAATATTAAACTTTGATTCTCATAATTCTAACCTTTTTATGCTATTAAATCAAAAATTTCCTCTCGCGTCTTTTACTTATATGAGTGAGAAGAAACTTCATTATTGTACTTTCTAAATAGACGCTTAAAATACTATGTTAAATTTTGATTTTCACAGCAATGAAATAAAAAATTTCCCTCACACCTTTTACTTATCTGAGCGAAAATAAACTTTCTTCACTGCTCTTCTGAATAAATGTTTAAAATACTATAATATTATATGTTCATTTGATGATATCTATTTTTAAACTTCGCAAAAGAAAGAGGCATGTCATAAATGTTGATCGTCGAAGAGCTATCGAAAAATCTCTGACGAAACTCTATTTTAAGCTTAGAAAGCTAAGATATCCTTCTCTCATAAAATGGGCATGAAGATATTTAACCTTCAGGAAGTAATCTTGGATATACGAAAAAAAAAAAAAAAAAAAAATGACAATGGAAAAGTAGACAAAAAAGAAAAAAGAAGAAGAAAAAGAAAAATACATGGATGCGTCATTCGTTTCATAAAATTTTGCCCCAGGTAGGGAAATTGAGATCACGAGGTGATGGAACAGGTTCTACTGAAATGAAACCACCCTCAAACACTGCACTACTCTTTCCTTTTCCCCCACGCACTTGTTACTTTTTCTTTTCTTCTTTTTTTTTTTCAAGGGGGTCTCTCCATCATATTTGTTTAGATTTCTCACGCTCAGAAGACCTACGGAAATCTTATATTTTATTTACAGGAATCTTATAATCTACATGTAGATGCTTATATCATAATTTTCTTTCAGTGTAGAGTCAATATAGCTGACAAGTTGGTATTAATCTCATTAAAAAAAAAGAGCAACAACTTAAATGCTCAGACATGCCCCTCTTCCATTGACTGCTAATAAATATTAGTCTGTATTAGTCTATTCCAAAGTTATACTGACTTTTTGTAAAATTATATTCAGGGTTATAACAATTCTGTCATTTGATACTAAAATTTAATTCTATTATGCATCGATTATTGATTCATTAATAACACTAACTGGTGTTACTGTAGTTTATTATGGCTCCTGGTTACTGAAACGCAAAATATTCCTCTTTCTGTAATAGAACCATAAAATAAAATGCCTATTTCTCATTTCTAAATCGAGGGCTGAATTTCGAAAGCATAGCTTTTTGGGCGTTATCAAACAAACGTGTGTATAAATGAAAGAAAAAGGTTCCTGATGTTCTTAGAATTGTTGAATGTTGTATCAGTGTTCAAATCTTGTTAGGACCAATATTTATTTTGTTTTCTGCTCTACGGTCATTTGTTGCACACTAGAGCTAATAAAACTAGGACGGCTTAAAGTATCCGAACCATTACAAGTGTTTATGCATGAACTGGGATCCGAACCCGTAACATTTTAACTGATGACTCTAGCCGTAAGCATTCAGTCACCAAGATGAACATCCACGTCAGGATTTCGTATCGTAGGATACTGATAATGATCATAACAGTTAGTAACAACACATTAAGGCTCAGAAAATGCTCCTTTAAGTATGCAGTTTTCCTTAAAAAAAAAAAAAAAAAAAAATCAAATTAGTTCTAGGTTTCATTATTATTATTTAATTTTCCCAGCGCGGGATCGTCAGCTTTACGTTTAGTACACATACACTTTTACAGCTGGTCTTAAATATCGATTTTTCATCATCATTAATTTCCACAATAAATTAAACATTAAAGAATTTTTTCTTAGTAGTAATTTAAATTACCAACCACTAAGAAAATCTTATGCTTGTACCGTGAATCGAACATGGCACCTGTTAACTGAAAACATGAGTGCTAACTTTCAGCCACAGAATCAGCAAGTATCGACATCGAAAAATGACTGAAAAATTAGTTTTTTAGTTTAAATATATACGTTATTGGAAGATGATATATAATAATCATAAAGAAAAACCTATAAAACTTATTTGAAAGTGATACAAAAATTACTTTCACTTAGTTTGAAAATATATGCCAAACTTGAATATGATAAAGTTGTAAACCTGTATTTCAAGCATGAACTTGACATACAAAATGTATTTAAATTTAAAATGACTCAGCCGTAAAGTGACTGAAAAATTACTTTTCTTTAGTTTGAAAATATATATAAATTGGCTAATTATGACATAAACTTAAATTATCAATTTGTGTATGATGTAATTTGAAAAATTTAAAACAAAATGTTGTCAGACAAGACATTGACGCTCGATTACGTGCCTATCCAGTTTTACGAGGAAGTTAAAAAACATCAAAGCAGCACATCTACAAAAAGTACATGTAATTCATCAATTAGGTTAAGTAGGCGTCGCAGTTATCCCGCATCGCAGGGGAAAAAAAAAAAAAAAAAGTTGTATTAAGTAATAGAAAAAATGTTTAATTAAGTAAACGTTAGATAAAATGAATAATGTCTAAAACAAGTTTGTTTGATAGCATTTGCATTGGTAAACATATTCCATAAATAAAACTGGATTAAATGAAGTAAACAACAAGGAATTGTACAATTAAGAAAAATACATTTTATCTCTGTGGTTAACAAATATATATTTTTTTTTTCGATGAGAGTTTAATGAGTTCCCAAACTACTAAAACGTTCTAAAGTTGTAGATTTTTTTTTTTTTTTTTTTTTCTTTTTCGTTCGTTCGTTCGTTCTTCTTCTTTATTTTTAATTTGTTTTCATTAAAATTTTTGAGATGATTTCTTGTTTTCTTTGCTTTTCGTAAGTTTAGATTATCTTAGTAACTTCCAGTTAAAAAAAAAAAAAAATTCTAAAGCATAATACTAAGAAAGTAATAAAAAACTAAATTTTATGTAAATATAAATTATTTTCCTAAACCTAGAACAATAGCTTATAATGACGGTTTCCTGGTTGCGGTTAAAGTTTGTAAGAAAATTAAGCTCTTTTGCTTTAATTTCCGTTAGTTTAGATTACCTAAGTAACTTAAAAATTGATCTGAATGAGGCATTTATATATAAGCTAGGATAAAAAAAGTTAGATCTTATCTCAATAGTTAATAATAATTCTTTTCCGGAAACTAGAAAAATGACCTAAAAATTGCCTTTTCTTCTTTGTTAGGTTAAGTTAAGGTTCAAAGAATATGATTATTTATTATTATCTGTAGTAAATATTCTTGCTGCGATTTCCATTGGTTCAGGTAATATACATTTAGATTAGTTAGGAATAACATTTAAACTGTTTATTTCCAGTGAAATATAATTCCGAAACGATAGTGCTGGTGACAACAAAATTGCGTATCAAAGAGAACAATAGAAATCCAGTTTGACGTAAGTTATTTTACAGAGGATTACTTATTACTTCTACATTCATAGGAAGAAAGTATTCGATTCTAGAAAATTTTCGACTTCCAATTTTCATTGATTTGGATATTTTGAGATGTCCTGAATAGGGATTTAATCATTTTTAGAAAATGTCTTTTTGTGTGACAAAATCATTGCGGCAGTTCTAAAGATTACCTAAGTAACTTAAAAATTGATTTGAATGAGGCATTTATATATAAGATAGAATTAAAAAAAATTAGATCTCATCTCAATCGTTAATAATAATTATTTTCCTGAAACTAGAAATAGGACCTGAGAACTGCCGTTTCTTCTTTGTTAGGTTACTTATTCCCAAAATTTATAATTTGCGCATCTAAATATTTTGGGTTGTCAGAAAAGTTCTGTTGTATTGAATTAAATGGCACCGGAAATTTATATAACTTTTAAGGAGGTATTTTCCAAATACCTGAATAAATAAATAAAAAAAAAAATAATTTTCTTTCGACATTTAGGGTATTTTTCTTGAGATTAAAATCGTTTGCCGTCAGTATATGGAAGATAATTTTGGTAAATAATAATTGCAATAAATAATTTTCACTACTTTAATTTGTGTAGAAAAATATAGAAGAATGCTTTATGATTACAACAATATATACTATGTTTAACTTAATTAGTCCACCGTATATAATTCAGGAAAATTTGGGGGGAAGGAAGTTTCTCTGGAGTGTAAGATGATGCTTTTCTTTCTTTTTTTTTTAAGTTTACTTTTTTAGCTTATACAACATTTCTTAAAAACGTTTGAGGTATTTTCAACATAAACCTTCGAATTTTCCCTGTGCAATAGAGTTTTCCTGTAGAATTATTCTTTCTTCAGAGATTCCATACTATAAGAGTAGTTATTATTATCATATTTTATTTCTTATTATTCACCTGAAGGCTCAGTAAATTTCTGTAAGATGAACATAAAAGGAAAAAAAAAAAATCTTTATGCATTTAGAAATTATGCTAATTTTTTATGCTCAAACGGACTCAAAAATTGATGACATCTCAGTATCTACATTATTCTTAACCTTTAAATGCCTGATTACTTTTCAAATCAATGAAAGAAATTTTTTTTATCCCTTCCTCTCTTAAATAAATCACGGAAAAAATACTTCAAAAAATCATACTTTATTTTAACTGTGGTTTACAGCTAAAAAGCAATGTGTTGCCATTTGGAAAACACGAGGGATTAGACCTTCAATATTATTATAATAATACTTTAGAAGACAAAATTAGGTATGCTGTCGAAAGGCAATACTCGACATTTAAGGGTTTAGATTATCTAAGACCTTCGACAAAATTTTGCTTCTAGAACTCTTCTGGTTGCTCAATTTTATTTATTTTTAATTAATTGGTTTTATTTATTCATTTGCGGACACAACTATTTTGTATAAGGAAAGCAATGAAAAAAAAATTATCAATTTAGTAAATCTGAATATTTTAATGTTGGAATGGACATTACAGTGTTTTTGTAATTTTATATGCAACTCCGTACTTCTTCCATCACGATAATTTTAAGGGCCCGCTTCACTCGCTGCCGCAAGCCGAAGCTAATGTTGTTCTATGGGAAATTTTTCTTTACAAACAACTTATTAACTAATACATATTTTTAAATTCTGTTTTCACATTCTGAAAATTCCCAGCTGTTAAACTGACGGACTTTTTTAAAAAAATATATTATTTTTGTTTTTTATATTTTATTTTGGAGCTGCAAAATACGAATTTTCAATATGCGAAATTTTTTCATTTTGTAATTTCAAGATAAAATATTAAAAATTAAAAAAGTACATTTTTAAAAAAAAAGGTCTGTCAATTTAACAGTTGGGAATTTTCTGAATGTGAAAACAGAATTTAAAAAAATGTATTAGTTAATAAGTTATCTGTAAAGAAAATTTCCCCATAGAATAACATTGGCTCGGCCTTCCGGTGACGGTAAGTGAAGAGGGCCGTTAAGGATTAGCTTTTCCTGTTTTGGTACAAATATGATAAATATTAACCTGGCCTTTGGAAATTCAAAATTATTTTAAAACTTCTTCCAATTATTGTATCATTTCAACCATTTCTTCAAAGCTGTAACTAAAAATTGTATTTAAATAATATGTTGTGCAAAATTCTTCTAAATCAAAAAAATCTTAATACGTATAGAATTAAAATACTAAACATTGTAATCTGCCATTCAACTCATTCTTTAATTCGGAAAAACAGACATTTCCACTAACCGATCATTAATTTTAAACATATTTGAAAAAGGAAAAAAGGATAAAGAATGCTTTTTTGAACGGGGAATAAATAGAATCAAGTTATGTATGATCAGTAATGTATGATAAATAAGTAGAAAGTTTTTGTATAGCTAACATTTTTTATAATTTCGAAACTTACATATTTTGATCTTTTTTAATTGCAAAGCAAAAATGAAAGAAGGGAAAAGAAACAGAAAAGAGAAAGAGAAAATCGAGATTAACAGAAACGAGAAACGTGCTTTTGAGGAAGCTGAAAATGCCGCCTTTTAACAAGCGAGCAGAAAAAGAAAACAAAATTGTAAACATTTCCACTATTTGGCAAGTTATCGCGTGCTTTGGCGACTTAGGTACCAAAATTTACTTCAAAGAGAATGGTGTGATACTTATTTTAGATATTGATAGCACTATTGTTTATTCAATGAAACCTTTTATTATCAGTGTTATTTTTAAAACAAAGCCGGAGCTGTCATCCTATATCTTTTAGAGGATTGTATTTCAAATTTCCTCTCAATTCTTTTGTCTTTCTTTTTTTATAAATTCATCCGCAGCTAACATCTGCTCAATAAAGCACTCGTTCTACCGTCTGCTAATTATTTATTTTAATTTAAATGATTCCTTTTTATCCTAAGCGGCCTGCACTAGGATTCACATGTTCAAGACTAATTAGTTCTTAGAAGCTGAAAATAATAATCACAGAGAGAGAAAATACATTTAAAGTGACAACATTTTATCTTACAATATTATTGCTGTTCACAATAAATAATAAATGTAATTTGATTAAAAACAGATATTGATTTAAAAAGTATATATATATATATATATATATATATATATATAACATAATTAAAAACTCTCACATATGGGATTTTAGATTTATTTTTTAACATTTTTTTTTTTTTTTTTTCAAAATTCTGAAGCTTCCTTCAAACTCTGGCAACATTCAGAGCTTCAAAAGTCATAAATTATCCATTGTCCAAAACTGACCCTTGAAATTCTGCACACATTTATAATGAAAGACATTGCTTTTTATTGCTCTTTTAGAAAAGAGACCAGTTCCAATGCAATTATCGCACTAGGGGGTTTGTGAGCGAGGGCTCGAGCGAGCTTCGATTCTCAAAAAAAAAAAACACACATCAAAGAAATATCAAAAGAAACCGAAGTTGAAGCTTTCCAGTTGCCAGTGTGTGAAGGCTCCTTAAGAGTGAGTGAAATATGGACATAAGTAAGATGCGGCAAACAAACTGCATTTATTTTCTGCATCGCTGGTCTCATGCTGCACCAATACCTGCATTTATTTCGGCCATTGAAGGACTGTATTATATTATTTCGTCCTGAAACTGAAACAGTAATTGCGTGTTGTTTTCTTTCATTTTCATTTTCATTTTCATTTTCTTTCTTTCTTTCTTTATTTTTCTATAGTATTTACTTACAATGTTATTATTTGTGATGTATAACAAAATATTTCTTTTTTTTTTTTTTCTTTTATTAAAAAAATTAAAGTAAAATAAAATAAATACGAAGAGAAACTCTTTTTCTCTTCTTTCTAGCAAGGTGTGTAGATACACTTGCCTTACTACCGTATATATAGTATAAACTGTTGACTGTTTCTATTAATTTTATGGTTTTTGCAAACTATTATCTCATCGTTAGGCTTATGTGTTATGTTTGTGTCATTTCTCTTTTGTGTAAGTACTTTAACTTATTTTTACTAATCATTAGTACTCAAATTAAATTATCACTGTAGCAATAATTTTATTCGGGAAAAAAAAAAATCTCATTTAATATTTAATTATATGTTAGTATTTTCATCTATCTTTTGTTTGCTGAGTGTTACAAAGGTATTAAATTATTCAAATTATATATATATATATATATATATATATATATATATATATATATTATTATTATTTTTTTCCTACAAAGATGAGATTCTTTTAACTCTTTGACTATTTTGAGCATCGATTGATATTATCATACCATAATAAAGAAGCATTCTGGGGAGATATTTTAAAATAGTAATTCAAGCACAAACACACAAATACACATACGTGGTGACAGAATGTGACACTTCCGATGCGACATTTCGTCGAATATCTAGAGAAATACTTGATGGAATCGCTTGAAACATTAGGGGTGTAAAGAACATCACATATATTTCAGTAAATGCTTTGTTCCAAAGAAAAAAAAAAAGACCACAAAGAAATTAAATAAAAAGAAAACATATTTGGAAACATCTTGTAAAAAATTAGGCTTTAAATGCGTTGGAGCTGTAGTATGTAATTATGTAATTTTGTGTAATTTTCTGTATTCGTTTGG
Source organism: Salticus scenicus (assembly GCA_963930645.1). Lineage (NCBI taxonomy): Eukaryota > Metazoa > Arthropoda > Arachnida > Araneae > Salticidae > Salticus > Salticus scenicus. Next base: position 368,335,341 of record OZ005649.1, on the reverse strand, counting down.
GGATCAAGCGCACGTAAATTCATGAGGATGTAAGGGTTTTTTAAACAACATCGACAAAGTTTCGTATCTGTATGTGTGCGATAATAATAAAAAAAAAAAAAAAAAACGAAGAATTTGTTGTGAAGTTCTTGCCATTTATTGAAGCTAAGTAGTAAAATTTACTGAAAAATAAGAAAAAAAAAATAAGTAAAAGAATATTTACAATATTTTTATATAATATTAAATTTTGTGTTGTTTGAGCTTTAATTTTTAATATTTGTGTGTACCATGTGATGTATGTATAATAAGCTAAGGGAGGAAAAAATCGAAAAATAAAGATAAGTAACAAATGAATAAAAATAAAATAAAATCTATAGGTTATTATTGTTATTATTATTATAAGTTATTCATTTTATTCCTTCTCTTTCTTTCTTCATTCTTTCTTTCTATTTTTTTTTTCTTCTCTAAATTCTTCTCTAAATTCTCGGTTGTTTTTTACTTCATTTTCTTCTTCTATTTGGTATGTATTACCGACGTTCTAAATTTTTTTATTTTATAACAGTCAAAGATAATAAGTTGTATATATCTTAGAAAACCTTTTCAATTTACATCACATTTTTAATTATATCTTTTGTATGCTTTGTATGTATGTGAGATCGTACACAACAAATATGAAATCAGTATAACAGAATATAATAATAATGATAATAATGATAACAATAACAATAGCTAGAAGAAAGACCAGAGGCCGCCACAGTATAAGACCAGTGGAAAAAGTTAAACTAGGGTGCCTATATCACTATATCTTATTAAGGCACTCTAGGTTAAACCAGTTAGATGAGAGCCCGATTGTTTCCAAATCCTCTTCAACACTATATAATTACAACGAAAAGTGTTAAAATATAGGCAATAATTACTGCAATAACAATAATAATAGTAAGGAAGAAAGAAAGAAATTAAATTAATTAAATTAAAATAAAAATTAAAAAATCAAGTGAGCATGTATATAAATAATTATAAGAGGACCTGGAATAATAATCAGTCTAGATCTAGAATAATGATCAATAATAACATTTTCGGCACATTCCACAAAAATCGATATATGTTTGTTTATCTATATATGTGATTTTTGAGGCAATTGAGTGTTACTTGGTGTAAAATTTAGTTCAGCAATTTATTATACTGCTTTTAACAAATATATATTCCTTTCTTATTTAATAAACGACATTTATTCGTAATATAGGTGATAAGCTATTATTTTATTTTATTCAAGTGAAAGCACAAATTTAATTCTGCCATTGTATTTTCAGATTCGGTTCCTTATAATTTTTTTAAGCTAACCGGTTGCCTATTCGAATTAATTTTAGATGTAGAGCACTGTCAGATCTTCTGTTCAAATCAGGACACTGTGCCAACTACACATTTACATTTTTCTTGTTTCAATAACTGTCGCCAACTTGGCGTTCACTTGTATTTGGGGATCCAGGTAACCCTGAATCACCGGACGCTAACTTCACGGCCTCTTCTGTAGCATTAGTGGGCAGTTGACTTACGGTTCAAATCCGGTTTTGCGGAGAACCGGGCGCGATGCTCTTGAAGTATACTTAGGAGTGTGTTTTTTGTTTGGGTTTTCTCCAAGACACAACTGATTGGGAACATGGAAAAGCATTCGAAATGATTATGTAAATCTCATGGATACACATGGTCAAATTACAGGTAATAACATTTCTCACATAATATTTTACTACATTTCTGAAAAAAAAAATCAGCAAAACAAAAATCCTCTCTTTTTATCTTTCTTTCATTCTTTTTTTTCTTTCCTTTCTTTTTTCTTTATGTCTCTCTCAATCTTTATTTTCCTTTTCTTTGATAATTCTTTTGTTATTTTTTATTTGTCAAACAAATTTCATGCATAAAAAGTGTGAATAAATCATACAATGTTTAATTTCTTTCAGCTTAAGATTTGCACATGATGTTAAAAATGATTTAACAGAATTAAAAACATTTTTAAACATTAAATATATAATTTGTTTATTAATTTTATGTTGTGGGCTAAATTTCTCTTAAATCAATCAAATAACATGAAAATAAATATAATGGTCAAATTACAGGTAAATAAAATTATCATTGCATTTTTATTTCAATATATTTTCTGAAAACCCAAAAAATCATAATGCAAAGATACTTAATTATTTATTATTTTATTTATTTATTTGTTTATTTGTTTATTTTACTATTATTATTATTCTGATTATTATTTTATGATAATTTTAGGTAATTTGTTATTTCCAAACTTGATTTTCAAAATGTGTGCGACTAAATCTAGAAATGTTTAACATGCTTCAGAATAATCACGCTATCTAATAATTTTTTGAACTAAATAAATAAAACAACGCTTATCGTTTTTTGTTTTCTTTTATGATTTCTGATAAATTTCTTGTGAAGTAAGCCACTAATATATATATATATAAACATAAATATAAAACATTTTTTAATCTTAGTCTGATCTATACAAGCAATTTAAAATTCTGAGACAAATAAACCAAAGAGTTTTTTGTACATTTAAGAATACCATTTATTTATTTATTATTTTTTATTATTTTTTATTATTTTTATTTATTTATTTATTTATTTATTTTTCGTTAAAATATAATTTTCAACATTTTATTTATTTATTATTATTATTGTTATTGCTATTACTATTACTATTTTTTTTAACAATATTTGTTTTCTTAAAAGAAAAAAATTTAAAACTCTAGTAAAAGAAAGTAAAAAAAACAAAAAAAAAAACACTTAATTCTGTTTTATTTAATGAACTTTTTTGTGATATTCCCGCAATTATGCTTTTCATGATTATATCTGTAATTTTTGTAATGATTTTTCACATACGTGTAACAGATTTTTATAAATGTATAGTTTTTTTTTTTTTACAAATATTACAAATTTCTTTCTTTCTTTCTTTTTTCTTTTTTTTTTTTTTTTTTTTTTAACTATAAAATTATACATTTATGTATGAAAACGGTTATTATTATTATTATTATTTTTTTTAAGTTTTATTTATCGATTGATAATAGTGAATGTGAAATATTTATATATTTGAACTTCTTAATCACATTATAGTAATAGTAACAGCAAATTGCAAAATATTGCTTTGACTAATATAAAGTTATTGGTTTCTTAAAATATTATTTTTGCCAGATACGTGATAAAAAAATGTTTTTTCTGTTTTTTTTTTCCTTTCATTTTTCTATATAATGTATTAAAAAGAGTTTTTATTAATTTTTTTAAAAAAGAAAAATATGTATAAACCAGCATGATTATGCATAATTAAATTAGAAATAAAAATTTTATCAATCCCTCTATATAATTATGATTTATCTATAATGCTCAGATCTGTGGATAAATAATTTTCACTGACATTAAGCCAATAAATTTAAAATTTTGTATATTTCAGCATGAAATTACGTTATTTTTATTTTTGCTTTGAAGGATTATTTGTTTTTCTTTTGACATAAAAATTGTATGACAGTGCCGATATTTATTAAGTTATTAGCTTGAAAAATTGTGTGTTACACTATCATAGCTATGCAATACGCTGTTTTGTTAAACTATTTCTTTAAAAGAGTTCTGAAAATAATAATATTAGTAATAATAATAATGAAAAAAAAAAAAGTAAATGATTGAAAAATACTCAAGAAGCAAATTCTATAAATTAAATGTTTTTTAATAATAAATATACATTGTTTAACTATATTGCTTTCTAGTAATCATGAATATTAGTTTATTTAAATTTTAAAAGCTTTTTAGCAATAATTTGATTTTCCAAGAATTATTTTATATACATAAATGAAACAAATTATTCAGCTTAGAATTATCTCTGAGGGGAAAGAAGATCGCTATTGCTCTATAAATTCCTATTAAAGCTTTCTGGCAAAAAACAGATTTTTATAAATGTATTGTAAAAATGTATTGTAAAAATTTTATGAATCCCTCTATTTAATTATGATTTATCTATAATGTTCAGATCTGTTGATTAATAAATTTCACAGACATTAAGCCAATGAATTTAAAATTTTGTATATTTCAGCATGAAATATTTATATAAATATTGGCACTGTCATACATTTTTTATGTCAAAAGAAAAACAAATAATCTTTCAAAGCAAAAATAAAAATAACGTAATTTCATGCTGAAATATACAAAATTTTAAATTCATTGGCTTAATGTCTGTGAAAATTATTAATCAACAGATCTGAACATTATAGATAAATCATAATTAAATAGAGGGATTCATAAAATTTTTACAATACATTTTTACAATACATTTATAAAAATCTGTTAATTTTTTGGCAGAAAGCTTTAATAGGAATTTATAGAGCAATAGCGATCTTCTTTCCCCTCAGAGATAATTCTAAGCTGAATAATTTGTTTCATTCATCACACTAATTTGAAGACCACTAAGTACTTCAGAACTGACAATTGAATATTATAGAAGTGTTGCTAATCTCAATATGTAATAATAATCCGCAAATTGGAAAAGAAATGTGTGATTTTGCATTATATTTCTGAATGTATATACTTCAAAATAACCTTAAAAAAATGTAATTTTATGTCATTATTTATTTAGACAATAGTCTTAAATGACTGAACTTAGCTATGAATGAATATCAAAACATAAAATTAGTATTTTTTTGGCAGAAAGTTTTAATAGAAATCTTTAAAGAAATAGAAACTTTTTTTCCATTCAGAGATAATTCTAAGCGGAATAATTAGTTCAGGTATATAAAATAATCCTTGGAAAACAAAATTCTTGGAATAAAGTTTTCAAAATTCAAACAAACTAATACCAATGATTACTAGAAAGATATATAATAAAATAATGCAAATTTATAATTAAAACCATTAAAATTATAGAATTTACTTTTTGAAATGTGGATTTTCTACACGATTTCTATTAAAGTTCACCTTTCTAAAGGGGTGATTGCCTTAGGCATATTGGGAGTAAAATAATAAATACTTTAAATACTCTTAATAATAACAGGAGACTTGGCGTTGGAATATTAAAACCCGAATAAACTACTACGTCAGAAACGCCAAAGAAAAACATTGGAAATGCATACAGCTGTTTCGGCAGCCTTAAGCGTGCCGTCATCAGTGCAAAAAGGATTCTGAATCTGCGGAAGTGCTCGTATTTATAGGAGAAAGGCCGAATTTAGTTCAACCAATAGGATTGCGGGAAAGGTGGGGAGAGTGGCCAATAGGAATTTATTAAAGTTAGCTGTGTAAACAGTAGAAAAATGAAGAAAATGTGGAATGAATATAAAATTTCGAACAGTCAGACAAATAGGGAATAGCGAAATCACAATTTACAAGGTTTTTAAAATTTATATTTATAAAAATTTAATTTATATTTATGAAATTGCAATCTAAATTTTATCCTTTCTGGCATTCAATTACCGCCATTTTTGATACGTTGACCTTTAAAAATGAAAATAAAATTCTTTTACCGACAAAGGAACACGATGAAAAATATTTTTTAAACACATTTCAATAACTTTTAATTTGTGAAAAAAGTAATCTCTGTATTAATTACAAATTTTACTTATCGTTTTTCATTTAACATGTGATTTTATTAGAATGAAATTGACTATCCATACTTTACCGATTCTTGCATTCGAATAGTACCGTTTTGTTACATTGTTCATTAAAAATAAAGCAAAAGAGATTAACACATGAGTAATAATTTTCAGCATATTTTAAAAACTTTGAGGTTATAAAGTGAGAAAAGTTTGTTAATATTGAATCAGTATTTATTACTTTTGATTTAACTTGTGTTTGTATCAAAACGAAAATTGAAACCGAAATTTCATTCATTTTGATATTCGAATAGCGTCATTTATTTAAATCACTATCCTATCCTAATCATAACTTTAATGGGTAACATATTACCCTAATGTTGCATAGCTATTTTTAAGTGATATTCATGCTATTAAATATTTGTAAAATGCGTATGAAAGTGATCGTATAGTCATTATTATATTCAAAACTTCTTGATTTTTTAAAGGATTACTCAAAGCAGATTACTTTTTATATTTTGTTTTCGATCTGTGTATAAATGAAAAAATCACACAAAGAAGTATGAAAAGAGTAATTACTAGAAAATACATATATAAAAACTAAAAAATCGAGAAAACAAAGAGATTCTTTAGATTTATTTAATCCATCAAGTTTTCAGATTTTCTTAGAAAAATTAAAATTAACCAGCACAAAAAATAAATAAATAAAAACTTCTAACCTTTTTCGCATTATAGATACCGAAATTTCTTTAGAATATTTGGTTAGAATTATTCAAACTAACTAAAAAAAAGAATCTTAATTTTTTTTAATTTCTGAATACTGAAATTTATTAGCATTAATATTTAGTTAGGAAGATTAATATTAAAAGCAAACTTTACCTTTGCATACAAAATACAAAAACATAGCTATTTTTAGTAAGTTCTGTTTTCATTATTCAAATTATAAATAATGAGATGATAAATACTGAGTATTAAGAAGGGACTTTGTGCTAGATTGCGCTGATGACGGTGCATTGAATACTACCGAAATAACTGTATTTCCTGTATTCATAATAAAAAATGGTTTCTATATAATTTTAAGTACATATAAAAGTTTAAAAATGTATATTGAGGTTTAAAAGAAAATCTAGTATGTTGTGATTACCAAGAATTTCTTCTATTGTATTATCTTAATATAAATTCACACAGTAAAAATTATTTATTAAATTATTATTTATTAAAATTATTTTCCATAATGAAGGCAGACGATTTTTATCTCAGAAAAGTATAGCACTAAATTCCAAAGGAATTTCAATTTTGTGCCAAGGTGAGAAGAAATGACATTTTTTTTTTTTTTTGTTGTTGTTGTTAAAATAGGTATTGCCAAGTTATTTTGAATAATACCCATATTGAAATTGTACCCCCCCCCCCCCCCTCCTTCGCATATATATATATATGCGAAATTTTGTCCTGATACTGCCATATTCAGGCATGAGATTCTTCCGCGGATCCGCGATTTTCCGCTTTTATGTAATTTCCGTTAATTTCGAGTTTTTTTTTTTTTTTTTTTTTTGTTTAAATCCATCTCCAATAACGATTAGTGTTCAAACGCTGCATGAAAGACTTGAGATTCTCAATCTTTCTCCATCCAAAGTATGAATGTCAATATTCATTTTAAACGTGCTTTTTCAGATTCTATAACATATAAAGAAACAGAATTATTCAATATTTCTCGCTCGTGTAATTTTTTTGTCCTCCTCCCTCTCCCCCCTCTTTTTTTTTTTATCGTTAACCATCGCCAATCAAACATTCTGTGGGAAGTCATATTTTTAAATATTAATCCATCCCCAACAAAAATGTCAATTTAAAACTTACTTTATGATATTCTAGAACCCATAAAGAAGTAGAATTGTGTTTAATATTTCTTACTCATGAACTACTTCTCCCCCTCCCCCCCTTTCCATCCCCAATCAATAGGGGGCTAGCTAATTTTTTTTCTTTTAATTTTTACACACGTTTTATTGTGTTGATGTGCATTATTCTTTTGGTTTAATTTGTATCTTTTAAAATAGTTTTTTTCCCTGTGCGCATTATTTTTCATTTAAAATAAATTTTATGAACATATTTGTATAGTTTTGCCCGCGCGCATTATTTTTCATTTGAAATTAATTTTATGAACACGCGTGTTTCCTCTTTTTTTAATTTTCTTCACTCTCATGCCTGCATATTAAAAACTATGAAAAAAAGGGGATCACAATGCCACCTGTTGAGCGATTGATTCCCAAATGTAATCAGCACCAGTTTAGGCTAGAATCCAATGAAATACCAAGTATGGTGGAATTTCGTTCATTGATTTGTGAGATATGATATAGCGTTTACGAAATTTGTGATACACACACAGAGAGAGGCATTTTTTTTAAAGACTGTCAAAGTTCGAAAACTTTCTCGAATCTAATATTTTCTTCTTATATATTTAAAAGAAAATTAAAAAGAATTATCCCAGAAGAATACCTCAAAAATTTGTTAAATTCAGAAAAGCTAAAAAGATAATCATGAGAACGATCATAAAAAGATTTTAAAGAAATATTAGATCTTAAAGGATTCGAAATCTAAGGCTATATAAAACTGAAGAACACAAAAAATCTAAATGCATAGAATTTAATGCTACACGTTGATACAGAATTTTAAAATATTATTGGGGGAGAAATCTCTCTCAGCGAAATAAAGTTCGATATAATTTTTAATGCTTGAAAATTTAATATTGTATTGAAATTTAAAATTTGATTTCCTTATAGATAATCACTAAGTTTTAAAAAATGAAGGACTACATGGTATTATTTTCTAGAGGATATTATTCAGAAGGTTGTTATAATTTAAGAATATGTGCAAGCAATTTCGACCAAAAATTATTTTACGTTAATAGACATTTCAATAATCATAAATAGCACGGTTTTATAATACAAGGATTCAAGTACTCTGGAAAACTTGTTAAAATTTACATATTTAAATAAAGCAAGTGTTTAAATTGTAAATATGTGCGTTTTAGTTGATTTATAAAATCAACGCAAAATTCTCTAATTAATTTTTGTGTATCCTGATAAACATACACTATGCTTCGCTCAATTTATTTCATATCATTAGACTTGCATATTACAAAATTAATTATACTGGACATCATAGAGTGTCAAAAAGGGAAATATTTATACGCGGAAGTATCCAAATATTGTGTGTCCGACAGCTGTAAAAATAATTTTAAAGTAAATGATAATTTTTTAAAAATCTAAAAATTCTTTAAACTAATTATGTATATAATCTAAAATGATCATATATATATATATATATATATTGAAAACCTTTTCAAACATTGCAGTTGATAAAACCAAGTATCAGATGAAGAACTAGAAAAAAACATGAATAAAGATTACTAAAAATTGAGCATCCTGATATTAAAACATACAACATCATTACTTGTTCAAGGGCATATAATGAATGTTGCATGCAAATAAGATGATATTTCTGTCGTGCTGTATGCAATTTTCTAAACGTTTACATCACTCTATGCCCAATATCACCCATAAGACATGAAAATAATTTAAAACTCAAAGAGAACGAGGAAGAAACCAACTAAGAAACATACTTTTATATTAACAAACGCTAATATTATTGAATAAACAGATTTATTCCTTAGATTAAATAATAAAACCAAAATTATTACTCACTCGACAAATGCAAAACATGCCGAAAACAGCTCACGTGCACCACCACAGCCATGAGGCTGAATATAGTTAAATTTACAGTTAATTAGAATCGTATTTATCTACTGTACTATTAAGTAAATACAATTTAGTTTAAATCGTTTCTGCTAATTTTAATAACTAATAAACCGTAAAGTTATAATTAAAATTAAAATAAATTTATTTCATTAACTTTTAATTTGTAACTTACATTAATTTAAGATACGAAAATTCGCAATTCATAAGTAACATGTGAAGGTAGAGGTGTTTCCAATGGATATAAAAGAACAAGATAGGGAGGAATGATAACGCCCTCTGTTATACATATATATATATATATTAAACTTAATACTGGTCAGATTATTCATATCCTTATTATTATTATTATTTTAAATAATCGATATTTTTATTATATTTACTTAAATATCTATTCAGGCTGCTGTGTATTATTGTAGCAATATAATCATCTGTTTAGTTTTTCATTTTTTTTTTTTTTTTTTTTTTTTTTTTTTGGTTACTTAATATATATATATATATATATATATAATATAAGTAATGAATACGTGTATTTAATATAAGGACTGAAAACTATGTGGAACACGGGCATAACCTAAACTAGTGAAACTAAAATAAAAATGAGAAGGAAAAGAGGCCAACCTGACTTTCAAAAAACAGAAAAGGAAATATTAATTAACAAGGTATCAATAAAACATTACAAATGGAAATAAAGCTTGCTGTAAAGTAAGCTTGCTGTAAAGTAAGATATATTTAAAAAATAATAATATATTAAAAAAAAAAAAAAATTCCAAGAAATTGTTATAAATTTTTCATTACTCACTGTCATATCGAAATAAGCTCGTTTGAAAAGGTTTTCATATAATTTGTTACTTTTAATAAATTTCATGTTGGTGAATACGGGCATTTATAGTTTATTAAAATCTTTGTAGCAAGGATTTATATATATATATATATATATATATATATATATATATATATATATATATATATATATATATATATATATATATCATCCAAGACTCCTTCGTTATCTCTACTTTTTGTTCTTGTCGATAATGAGAAATATCAATATTTTGTCCAAATATTTTTTATACTATTTATTAATTTTAATGTCATTTTTTTACTATAAATAAGTACTATAAATTGTTATTAAAGTATTCTATATATTTGTGCTATCATTTGGTATTTTGCTAAAATGCTTATCAAATACAGGAAACCTACAATTCTTTGCGCAATGCTATAGAGATAGCACCTGACAAAGTCCAATAGTATTTTGAGCTTTTTAGTTAAAATTCAATCTTAATTTGCTTTGGTCCGAAATTCAACCTTATTTAAAATTGGATCTTATTTTGCTTTGGTTTGAAATTCTTATGCTCATCTCATATTAAAAGGTTCGTTCCGTTAATGAAAGTTCCATTATTTTCCCCTTATAATACTATCCTAAAATGTTCCTTATTTTCTACAGAATCAAAATAAACGGTCCAATATTAAACATTTCAACAGGTATTGTAGTCTAATAATTTAAAGTAAGTAATATTAGTAGTATTAATCTTCAAAAAATAAATTGATTTAAGATAACTAGTCACTCTGTTTGGCCTATGTACGTTTCTGTGGTGATTTATTTGACTGATTATTCTTCGTTCCCATTCTTTTCTTTTTTATCAAATAAAATATAAATTATATATATATATTACTTCCCATATATTTGTTCGATTTATTTTTCATATTTCATGTCACAAGTTGACAGGAAAAAATTGATCGATGCTTTTATTGTCGGGGAAAATGCTTAAAAATTAATCAAAAACGAGATAAGTTATATACGGCAAAATAAATATACAAATAAATAAAAAAGTGAGTAAATAGCAAACTTTTACAGACATGCAATTATCCTTCTGGAAAGAATTCGAAATAATTTATCACAGATGTAAATCTTTTTATTTTCTTTCATGTATATATAGTAATTCTTCCATCTAAACCTCTTAGGAAAAGTAATTAAAAAAAATCTACCTCATAGTCATTTTTTTCCCTTTAACTTCCTTTGAAAATTCGCGGTGTGCTAGAGTTCAGAACCATATGTGCACGGAGGAAATGCAGTCGTTTGGCCGGGTCCTCTGAAAGGTTAAAGCCGAGAAATGTTTTTCCTCCTAAGAAAAAAGTGGCGCGAGGACCCCTGCAGAAATATGATCCTATCCCCACAATCATGTCTGGTTATGAATTCTGCCCACGTACAGAAATGCATTTCTGCGTTATAATTTTTTTTTTTTTTTTTTTTCCCTGTAACAGGGTTTCTTTTTCTTCAATTATACGTGACTATTGGAAAGAACGTAACGTTTCAATATCTAATCAATAACTAATTAACATTATTAAAAAAAAATAATAACAATAAGATCTAAAAACGTAAGAAAAAATGTATTTATCATTTTTTTTTCCCGGATTAATTTTGAAAAAAATATACAAATGATAAATCGCGGTTCAATAAAAATCACAATTTTACTGACTTTAAACGATTTCATTTCTTAAAAATTATGGAAGCGCAGTTCTCTCTCTCTCTCTCTCTCTTAAAAAAAAAAAAAAGGGGGGGGGGGGTAATAATATGTAACTATTGGCTAGAAAATGATGAATTCAATATCTGCTCAGGAATTGATTAACAAACCTTAAAAAAAAAAAATGCATAAATGAATTTATGAATTATGAATTAATTTTGAGAGACTTTTTAAAATGAGTAATTACAGATCGAACGAAGTTGCTGTTTAATTTTTTTGTTTTCATTTGTTAAAATGTGAATAATTCTTTTAACCTATGTAAAATTCCCTTTGCAATCCGTGATTTAAAAAAACTGCTTTAAAAAGGGATGAAAAATCAGTCTCTCTCTCTCTATATATATATAATTTTTGTTCTTCTGAGTTATTGAAAAATTTACATGTTGTAAATTTTTCAATGTCTCATTTACTATTACGCATTGAGCTAATTTTTACTTCAGCAATTCCACTGCAATTTAAGTTATATTTAAAAATTTAAAACAATTAGTTTAAAACAAAAATAATGCTTCACTTGTAATTTTTAAAGATGAGAAAGTAAATTTTGACATCAAAATCACAGTAACTAGCATTAGTTTTAAAATAAGGGGGCGAGGGGATTTTCGCGCTTTGTCCGAGATTTATTTTATTTTCATGTTATTTATTTATTTTGTATATAAATCTTGATACATGTTTTTTTTTTTTTTTTTTTTTTTTTTTTTCTTGAAATAGTAAATTTAAAATAATAAAAGATAGAAAAAAATGCGTTTCGCCAAAGGATTTAGGTGAAAGTATCATTTTGTATAAGTTTTTAAGAAATACCTAGTTTATATGGTTTAACATTATAAATCTTTATTTTATTAATATATATATAATTATCAATCTCTAGTTAATGATGAAACGCTTATATAACTTTGTATTTAAAATTTCTTTAGATCAAAAGTTCAAATACTATTATACTAACTTTCGGAAAAAAAAATAAATAAATAAAAATAAAAATAAATAAAGCAATCAAATTTTTAAGTTCAGAGTTTTGAATATTTAACTCAATAAACAAAAGTATTCATTTGTTAAATGCGCTTTTTAACAGATTTCTGGATATGCTCTGAGTTAAAATGTTTGTGTATTTCATTGAAATTTTTAAACTTTTGATATGCAACAAATAAGATATATCATAAGTAAAATTTTCTAAAATTATCTTGCAACCTAAATTAAATCCTTTGAAAATTTAACTTCAATATTTTTTCTTAAGATATTGTCTTGCAAATGTAATAGTTATTAATAAAATTTATTTTCATGAAATAATACACTTGTCAGTGTATTTATAAAGAAAGACCATATTTAAACATTACAAAATAATTATGTTATGTTCTTCATAAAATCAAATTTTGCGACAAACGTTTTGTATAAGATAAGTTACATAAACATTTATGAATGAAAGACGAATATAGGATAACGATGGAGTTTGACGTAATAGACACGTCACAAAAAAGTTTTCGTCATTTTATAATATCACAACGTAAATGTTAATGACCCTCTGCGAAAAATTCATTATACTTCCAATGTACAAACTGACATATTTTCCTTTTAAAATATAGTTCGTTCTCAGGAGAATGACCTGAAGGTCGTGTTTATGTTCCCTCTCGTAAAAATTTCAATTTCCTTTGGTTCCAGGTTTCGACACCATCTGCCTAATTAAGTCTAACTCAAATATTTTTGACTAGATTGTAGCATCTTCATAAAGACAACAAACTTAAAATGACTTTTCTGTTTTCGCAGGAGAAGGAGCGTCAGCTGTCGCTATGGCAACGACGGTATCAACTCCTCAAGAAAATGAAAACAGGCTTTGATCATTTGCGTAAGTAGACATTAAGCTATTTTATTTTTTTCTTTGTTGTAAAACATACGAAAAAAACGAAAGAAAGAAAGAACTTAACGGTGCTGTTTTGGAGTCGCTACGATATCTAGACATATGTACCAGCTATTTTAGAGATTAAAAGCTTCTAATTTGGAAATCTTTTCACTAACCGGCTAAAAATAGAACTAGTTGATTAAAGAGAGAGAGAAAAAATACTATAGTGATTATAGGATACAATTTCAGGTCAGTGAAAGGTGATTCGAGTGAATATATGTGTCATCTACTATACCTGTTTATTATAACTTTTTGTTCAAACTAAGAGTATTATGTTTCTTCGTAAGCGTAATTATATATTCGCAAATAATATATTTGCACATTTGGGGTTTAAAAAATTATTGCACTCATTATTCATTATCATGGAGTATTCGTATTATTCGTAAACGATACATTAGCTGAAATATAATTAGTGAACATTTTAAAAAAAGGAAATTCCTTTTATAAAGTAGCAGTTTTACTCAAGGATATTTATATATCATATAGGAAAATACGTGTAAAAGGAAACACAAAAATACCGCAGACTGTAGTGTTTAATGCCAAAGGATTACCATATTTAATCCGTTTTTAATAAAAAAGCACCACAAAACTGGCGTTGTAAAAAATATTATTTGCAAACTTTGAATAAACACCATAAAATGCAATAAACTCACAACAATTGTTTCGGGTCGAAAAAACACACGACCCTTCATCAGGCGAATAAAGTAAGCACGAGTGCTGCAGTCAAAGCGGCAACGTGCTTAAGCAACGTAAGCACTCGTGCTTACTTTATTCGCCTGATGAAGGGTCGTATTTTTAAGACCCGAAACAATTGTTGCGAGTTTATTGCATTTTATGGTGTTTATTCAAAGTTTGCAAATAATATATTTAATCCATATTTAAAAAGAAATATTGATTCTCCTTTCATTAATTCTGAACTAAAAACATTCTTCAGAAAATTTAATTAACTTTGCTGTATCTTCAAAAATACCCTGTAAAAGCTAATGTAATTTTATATCATTTACAGTATGCAATAAACTAATTGAAGATAAATATATACACAGAATAAAAAACAACTGAAGTTACAAACACAATTTATGAAATAATTAAATATAGGTATCATAATAGAGTTGTTTTATTTTAGTATTTGTTACATAGTTTGCTTAATGTTATTAGAAAAAAATTCCAATTTATTATAGATTCATTATATATTAATAATTTAAAATGTACTATGAATTTGTTTCAGTGAATTACGTTGTATTTCCTTTAATTTAATAAATTTGTTTTTTTACATACGTATAAAATTTTTAATATTAAAGAGAGGAAAATAAAAAGGAATAAGTGTATTCAGGAATACTGAAACAACTTTATTTTAATGATCTATGATTTTATTTTTATTTATTTATTTTGTTACAAGCTGGTCTACCCGGCGTTGTCCAGGTTGAAGAAGTGTTTGTAGAATTTTTAAATCAACGAAAGAACTGAATAAAGGTGCAGAAATGGAACGAGAAATGCATGAAATATTTCCCGAAGTCTTTAATAGAAAATATTACAAATAAATAAACACAAAAGGCACACCTTTAGTATGGGACTTCTTTGGTGACGTGACTTTAAATATTTTTGGCCATTTTTGAAATGAACTGATATGGCTATCGCAATTGTGTAACTAAAGACCTTGGCGAGAAAAGTCCGAGGTATACTTCGGTGCCAGATTTCAAATTTCGCCAACGGGGTTTGATATTAAAGCTATTCCATGCAAAATAAATAAACAGTTAAAATAAATAAATAAATAAATAAAATAAAATATATATATATTTTTTAATGAAATACAAATTATAACTATGAAATAACCTCATAAGTTGCACATAAAGCACCAGAAAAAAAACAAAATATTTTGTTTTATTGTAGAAAAGAAAAGTACTACTTACGTAAATAAAAATTTTAAGCTAATGCCAAATGTCTATATGAAAATATTTAGAAATTATATTCAATAATACAATAATCTAAATGAAAATATTTATTTGAATATTTTCATTAAATCGTGCGAATTCCTGATTAAAAAAAAAAAAAAAAGTGTACTAAATTTCGTAGCGTATGGTTTTTTTTTTTTTTTTTATTTATCTTATTTTTATTATTATTATTATTATTATTCATGCGTAATTAAAAATATTTTTTTTATGAAAAAAAAAAAAAAAAAAAAATAAATAATAATAAATAAATAAATAAATAAAAGTGTATTTCATTTGTGTATTTTGGCATCCAATAATTCTTTCTATTTAATCATGGTAAAGTTAAAATGGGGTTTTTATTTAATATCTTTTGATACGATTATCCGATTGAACTGAAAAATACAGCGTTAGCTAAATTTTGTCTTCATTAATAAGTATACCACGTTTGGTAGCGATCGCTTGCTTTGTATAGCGAACTAAAACTCCGGACAGATCAACAATTCTCTTTTTCTATATGAATGATTTTACAGAGTGTTATGTGACATTTTCATCATATATATATATATATATATATATATATATATATATATATTGTGTGTGTGTAAGTACTTTTCAACTGATCATATGTTTAGTGTTTTCAACATTTATTTCTGAAAATGTTTGATTTCGTCACTGAGGTTAATTACTAGCTTACCAATTAGTTAACATCTTTCCTTATGAGGTTCAACAAGAAGTAATACCGTTGATTATTACTCATAATTTAGGATAACCCTTCTCCTATCCCCTTTAAAATTAAAGCTGCTCTGCTTTAATTGCTAATGCAACATAAATATTATTGCGATCAAAATAAATAAAAACTGTTTTTTTTTCAATATAAAAATGAAAAGATATGGTCCATTAGCTCCATTTTCTGAGTTACAAATATTAATTCTAAACTACAACTACTTTATCCTTTGTTTTCAATTAAGCATGCGTAAAATAAAATTTCATAAACTTTTTCGAGATAAAATTAAACAATATTGACAGTAAAATTTTAAAATATTAAAATCAATGAATTCAATGTTTCACAAAATAGGTTGAATGGAAGGATACTATTGATTTTGTAAAATTGTTATATGGAAAGGAAGCTTTTTCAATAGTAGCAGAAATACACGCGAGATTCTTTAAATGTCCAAAACCTACAATGGAAATTGACAGATATTGCATGCGCAAGTTTATACCGTTGCGTATAAAAGTGTATTTATAGTCGTTTTCGACAGTTTTTGTACCAGTGTTTCATACTGTTGATAAACCCTGAAAGGCGTCACTCGCAAAATGCGCCACCAACTGTGAGTTCGACAATGAATTGGTCTGTGTCGAGAATGAATTGCATTAGTTTTCATCACACTTTCGTTCTATTATAATACTTTCGTTCTATTATAAAACGAACATTTCTATAATGTGACGATTAAAATATATTCTCATTGTATATAAACTTCAAGAAAGGTAGTTGTGAAATATTCGTAAAAAAAAAAAAAAAAAAAAAAAAAAAAAAAATTAAAGCGTTCGTACACTTGTTGTTATATGAAATCGCTAACAATATCTTGGACAATATAAATAAAAATATTAAGTTTATATATTAATAAATTATATAAGTTAATATATTAATAAATGGCTGCTTTGGAACACTTTCGGGTATCCTTGTATACAAGTAATTGGTGGTATTTATTCCATTTTATATATGAAACATCCGATAGTGAACTTGAATCACATATTTTAATTTTATTAAGATTTGTGTACAGTAAAGGTATTAAAATATGGTTTATAGAAATACCTCTCACACAATACTTTCGGGTGTCACTGTACACAAACCAGCAAATATATTAACTCTATTTTAAATAGGGAACATAAGTCAGATATAATTGTTTTGTATAATTCGTTAACAATATTATGAATTATATTTATAAATAAATAAATAAATGACTTTACACTAAAGTAATTTAGGAAGAAAAAAAAAAAAGAAAAGACTCACAATATTAGACATAAATTTGTACGTGCAATAGAACTTGCGCGTGATAAAATTTTCTCTTAGTAATGCAAATAGTTGACAAAATGGATGATATTTCGTCTCTAATACATATAACAAAATTAACACTTTTTAAAAGTTATTTCCAGAATGCGTGATGTTTAGCGACCGAGTACTAGTCAAAACTTATTTTTAACATATCAAATAATTGTTAAAATTCAAAATTATTTCGTCACTTAGAAAAGAAATTCACTTTTTTTTTAAGTATTTCTCAAAATATGTGCTAAAAATTTCTCAAAATATTGCAATCTATCATTGAAATACGGACTCATTTTGTTAGTAATTGTCAAAATTTACATTTTATAATGCAAATAATTGCAGAAATAGTCTGTTCTTTCGCCATCGATCAATAAAATTCAACTTTTTCACAAAGTTATTCACCGAAAGAAGCAAAAATTTTGTGTTCTATTATTGAAGTACAGAACCATTTTACCGTTCTTCGATAAAATTTGTGTTTAATCGCAATTAATTTATAAAATTGTGTATTATTTCGCCATTAATCAACAAAATTCGCGCTTTCATGGTTGGATAAGTGTCGATAGCGATACATGCTGAGAATCAGAAGAGGATCATGCTGAGAATTTTTAATTTTATATAGCAAATGCGTTCCTTCACTGAAATATTTTTAAATCACGGTAAAAAAAAAAAAAAAAAGAAAGAAATAAAGAAAAGAAAGGAAGGGAGGGAGAAAAGAAAATAATCGCCTGAGAAGTTTGATTCTAAAAAATTTTATATCTTTACGTAGTTCTTTAGTTTCCAATTACTACTCCTCTTAAAAACTATGGCGAATGCGCAGTTGGCACATAAGGCATTTTATTCTATATATATATATATATATATATATATATATATATATATATTAAATAAGTAAACTATAACATGGTGGCAACTTTTGGTATGAATTTTTTGTAGCATTTTTAATGTAATGATCGCCCATTGGCGAATGGCGACCGTTAATCTATAGCTCTTGTATAAGGCCGATTTCATATAGTCCATGGGTCCTCTTAAAAATAATAATAATAAAAAAAAAAAAAAAAAAAAAAAAAAGAAATAACATATCTATCTTAAAATAAAGAAATTTCATGTTTCATAAGTTAAAAGTAAAATAAAATTATAAGGACAAAATTTCCAAAACAAATATGCATCGATATATATATATATATATATATATATATATATATATATATGCTGCTACTATAAACAGAAATAAAACTTAACTGCAAAAGAACATTAAATAAATAAATAAATAATAAACGATAGTTTCAAACAGAATATGTATAGAATTGTTTCTGACAGCTTCTGTATAAATATCCCGAACCATTAGTCAACCTTTTAAACAGCTCATCTGAGAAAAGTAACATCAATTGAACTGATATAAAAGGAAGACGTCCTCATATGTTTTCATGAATTGGACGGAAACAGGCAAGATATATCTTTAATTAGGGCATGAAGAGGGAGATGGAACGATAACCGGAAACAGTACAATAATGCAATATGATGTAGTGATACAGCGTTTTATATCTTCTATATCAAGATGGGTTCCGGTCTGCAAACGGTATTAATTATGATAAAATTGTCGCATCATAAATAAATAAATAAAATAATAAAGAGAAATATCTATGGTTGGAGTTTATTTTTAGTAGGAGAAAAGTGTTTGGCGGAAGATTTTTTTTTTTTTTTTCTGTCTGTTAGTAATGTTTTGTATTCTGTATCACTGTTAAAAATAAAATACTACTTTTCTCCTGAACACTGCTATAAATATTTTTAGAAATTTGGTGCACTTTGCTTCACTATTTTAGTAGTAAGCATTACTAAAATGATGAAACTTGCACCAAAATATTGATTGCAGCTATATTTGTGAAGGAAAATTGGACAGTTGAAATTGATTATCCTAATTATTGTAATTTATTGGTACATACGAGATTTCAGCTCGTCAGTTATTAGAAAATAATAATTCACAAATTTAGCTTTTTCCTCAATGACAAACTTATCATCATTTTAGAACTGTTATTATTATTTAAAATATCGTTATTATTACATAATAATTGTTTTTTTTTTTTATATATGTGATAGTTTTCTTTTTAATTTGTATTATTATTTTTTTTGTAATATTTATCATAGATATAAAGTATATAGGTGCATATATTAAACATTATTTGTTGGAAAAATCTTTACACATAAAATATTAATTTGTATTATTTATTCAATGATGCGTCTATAAAAAATTCGAGTTGTGAAAAGAAAGTTTTGTTCAAATAAAGCTTTTAAAAATAGCTGTCTTTTCGAAGATTTTACATTATTTTAAATATAAACTTTTGTTAAACTGCTTATTTCAACCGCCAGTCAACCACGTCTTAGTTTTGAGCAGTTATTACTTATTTTATTTTTTATTCCTTAAATAGAAGCAACCTTTTGTCTTGGATCTTTTATCCTCGCACGTGTCAGTTTCGTCAAAATGTATTTTTCATTGTTTTTGACCAGGGATAGGAACGCGGTGAGTTGTTTTGATCAAAGCTTCAATGCTTCGAAAGTTTGAAACAAAGGATTTGCTCGTAAAATTGATCTGATTTCTTTTTTTTTACGCAATTGTTATAGTAATTTTATTTTAACAGTTTTGACTATGCTATTGTTAATAAAAGAATATTAAAAAACTAATGCTTTTTTTTTTTTTTTTTTTTTTTTTTTTTTGAGTTATTACTATTATCGTGCAATACTTTTAAAACATTTTTGATAGATTTAAAAATACTGTATGTTAACTTTTTTTTTTTTAATTAAAATAATTTTCTTTTTCTTCTTCTTCTTCTTCTTCTTCTTCTCTCTCTCTTTCTCTCTATCCCCCCCCTTTCTTTTTCTTTAATAAAGAAATTTTATTTATTTTCTTCTGTATTCAATGGAAGAAAATGTTGGATTCTTAAAAATTTTCAATTTCCAGTATTGGATAAATTTACACCATTTGGGATGTGCTGAACATAATTTGACCATTTTGAGAAATTGTCAGTTTGAGTGTGCGCGATAACAAATTTGTGGAGCTCTGCCTGAAGAACTAACGTACAAAATTTCATACAAATTTATAAGTAGTAGCTCTTTGATATAAATTATTATTTATCGGCTTTTGGTATAAATCGTCCTACAGATATCGCTACTGTGCAACAATTTCTCTCATTTAAGGAAAGGCTTTTGTGCATAATCGCACAAAACGTAATATGTGAGGGGACTGTTATCAGAAACTATGCTGACTTATGCTTTTCGTCAGTAAATTAAATAAATAAATAAAAATAAATAAATAAATAATATGATTAATTGTTTCGGAATGAAGTAGATAAGCGCGAAAACAAAAAACAAAAAAAAAGCAGCATAAATGCAGCTTGGAAGCAATACCTGTACTAACACATTTTATTATTATCATTGTTATTTTATTTGATCAAAATCATAGAAATGAAATTAGATATAAAGCGAAATTGAAAGAGTTTCGAATTCAAACGAAATAATTGACTATTTTCTATCAAGTGAAAAATTTAGGCATGAATGGAGCATGATGGAAGTAGTATCTATTTTAATATTTATCATATTTAATTCTTATTTTATTTGCTTCCAAATTAGAGAAATGGAGCTTGATATATAAAATAAAGTAAAGCAGAAGTCTCACTGGACCATTTCTCAAGGTTAACTTTTTTATATTTGTTTGCTAAAAGCTATTGTTTAAAAATAAGTCCTGCAAGTTATTCCACGAAAAACATCAGCTGTTTCAACCAAGCAAATAATTATGTTTTCATAGCCAAAGCGTCGGACAATTTTATGCGAGTTGAAGTCCAAATCCAATTTCATACCTCTTGTGAAAGGATAGATTTTAATAAACAGATTAGTTCCACCTGGGTAAAAGGTAAACATAATTTTATTTCTGTCGCGTTGTATTTCGTGCATCTCTAAAGGATATTAATTAAGGGAAGAATACGTTTGGATTAAACCGAAAAAAGTATCTCACGTGCTGAATAAACACATAAGTAATTGGGCCGCGGTAGCCCAGTCGGTAGAGCGCCGGTCTCGTAATTGGAAGATTGCGGGTTCGGTACTCGAGCCGGCCAATGACCGTCGTGTACACTAATGGTGGCTGGTGCACGTAAAATCTGTCGTGGCCGCAATGTCCTCCATGTTCTCATCAAAAATTATACCTCGGCGGGTCACCGAAGCGGGAGAGCCATCCCTTTCGTGAAGGATCAAAATTGCGATGACATGTCTCCGGACCACCTCTAGGGGAGAGTCCCAGACCGTCGCCAATTGCCCATCTGCGCAGCACTAGTGCGACGTAAAACCCAACCAACCAACCATAAGTAATTGTTGAATATAATAGAAGGATGATTAAATTCAAAAAAATGAAAGTATGCCGTTCATCCAGGTATAATTTTTCACTAGAGGCAGCTTGCTCAAACTTTAGGTCCCCTAAACTTTGATAAAGATACAAATGTTGAATCTCATCTTTAATTTTGTATGATAAAAGTAAATATTTCGGTATTATTATAATGTGGTCTATTTAACTTATATCTAATGATTTTAAAATAAGTTTTCCAATATTTATTTTTTTTATTGCTTTTTTCTGTAGCTTACAATATATATATTGCTGGGGTATAATATTAAAAAAATTCTATATTTTATGCGCAAAGAATGAAAAAATAAAAGACATTTGATATTGTGCAATAGCTTTAAAATTAAGTTATAGAATAAATGCTATAATGGATTGATTGTATATATTGTCTTTATTAAAAACTTAATATACATATATATAGACATTTTATCTTCAGTTATTCTTTATTTTATTACGTTTAATAAATAATTTTTTAATAGTATTTTAAGACTCAGTAGAATAAAAGTAACGGACGATTTTATGCCACCGTAATCCAAATTAACCAATTAGTTATGTTTAAATTCTGAATTATTTAACCATATTATAAACTATAGAAAATTACCAAAATGAACATTAAAGAATGATCAAACTCAAGGCTACAATTAAACTCCTAAAAAATGATCAAAATGAAATAAATTGATATGAATGAAAGCATGTGGATTTCTAACTTTTTCAAGGGCATTGTAGGAAAGGACATGTAAGGATGATGATTTTCTGTGTCAAAGAGAGCCAAATCTAAACTTTCTCCTTTGACACCCAAACGCATAATCCAAACCATAACTCATAAAAGAAATTGAACCAAAATAACTACAAAATATTTAAATAGAATAATAGAAGCTGGGCATAAAATATTATTCTCAATTACACATGTAATAGATGAGAAGAAATGAACGACTGCGGTTAACAGTGAAACATGCATCTAAATACAATTAAATGCTTTAAACATGAATAAAAAATACAAGGTTGCAAAATTAATTTTAGCTTTTTATAATTAAAAATACTTAATTTAATTAATTACATTTTTACTATTAATTTTAAATTAAATAACCTATTGAAAACAAATAACTATTTAAAATTAATTAAATGTAATATCGACTATTTCTAATTTTCTGTCTAGATCTTTTTTGGATATAGCATATAGTCCCACTGTAAACCAGTTCTAAAATTAATAATAATTTATTTTTCTCTCCAGTGTTCGATGCAACTCAGAAATCGTTGTTATTTTTGTAAAAATAAAATAAAGTAATATAAAAGGAAATATGCTAAAGCTTTTATATTTATTATGTAGATTCTTCAGATTTAACTTTAATGTAGGTTTCAAATGTATTTCTTACACCAATCCTTAATATAAATAAATTGAAATTGTTTTTAAAGGTTTTCTTAGTAAATACATTTATTTAAAAACCGAAGAAAAGACTAGTTTGTACACTGAGCTATCAAACTTCTAAAAATCTTCTTACCAATTCTTTTTAATACTACGAATATTATTTTATAAAACTTTTAAAAATAGAAATGTATCGGAAATCTTGTTCTGTTTCTGTCGGTAGGACTTTCTTATCTAGAAAAATAATTAATTATAGAACTAAGGATTGCACAATTTTTGGGCGTGAATGTGTGTTATTCTTGGTGTTGAAAACTTTGGACGGCGTTAGCAATTTTCAACGTTATTTAAAATTTGTCCCACTTCTTTTTGAATTTTAGAATGATTTGTGAGTGGGGACGCATTTTTTTTTAATTTTATTTTTATGTATTATTAGACGTCTTACATTTCATGTTATTTTCAACTATCACATATTAATATGTTCTTGCAAATGACAATATATGAATATTTTCATTCATTTGTTTTTATTTTTATTAACGTTATGTTTAACGTTAATGTCAGCTACGATTGATTAATTATTTATTTTCCTGCAGCAGGAGATTTCGGAATACCTACATTTCATTATTATTATTATTATTCCCTTTTTTTTTTTCAATTCCTTGAAAACTTTTAACGTTATTTTTAAATAAGGTTGTTTAATGATTTCTTTTCCCAGAAGTAAAGGTTTCTGGTTATCTTCAATTTATTTGTCTTCATCTTATTTTTGCGTTTTGCTATAGGGAGGATTGGTATATGATTATTTATTTATTTATTTGCCTGTAGCAGAAGATTTCTGAATATTTTCTATTCATTTACTTTCATTTTTAATAACGTTACCTTTAACGCTATTTTTATTTATGGCTAATAATTTATTTCTCTTCCTGCTCTCATTAACCTTACTTTCAACGTTATTTTTAAGTACAGCTAATTGTTTATTACTTTTACTGCAAGTGAAGATTTCTGAATATCTTCAATTCATTTATCTTCATCATATTTTATAGTTTTGTATAGGAAGGAATTTTCGATATATGATTGAACATTTATTTTCCTCCAACTGTAATTTTTTTTATGCCTTCATTATATTTATTTTCCATCTCATTAACCGTACTTCCAACGATATTTAATAATAATTTTGATGAATTATCCCATCAACTTGAAAGAAAATTATCAAAATAAAGAGAGCAATTATAAGAATTTTTCAAACATTTATTAATTATGAATTCAATTCTGCTTAAAGATGGCTAAACGTATTAAAATAATGCATTGTCATCATGTTCTGAACTATTATAAAAATGTTCAAATGCCCAGCTAGTCGGGAAGTTAGTTAAAAATCGATTGCAAGATTTGTACTGGACAGACAAATAAACAAACAAACGAACGAACAGGAAAGCGAGTTCATAAAAAAATAAGAGAATCGATTAAATAGTCCTGTATTACGGAAATGTACATATAAACAGAAATGCTCTTTGTATGCATAGTGTACGTATCAAATTGCCGATAAATCCATGACAGTTTGTAAATTTCCCCCAAAATTGTACAATATACGAGTGTATATATATATATATATATATATATATATATATATAAATAAGATGTATGTATGTATATATATATATATATATATATACATATATATATATATATATATTTATGTATATATATGTATATATATATATATATATATATATATATATATACATAAAATGTATATATAAGTCGCAAAATAGTTATTTTTACGATAATCTTATTAAAAAAAAAAAAAAAAAGTTGCACTCCGGGAGTGCCGACAGAAGTGAAAACTTGAACAATTACGTGTGTATTTCTTGAATCGTCAGGAAATATTTTATTGTGCAGGAAATACTTTTAAATGAAGTGTTTTTTTTATTCATTAATATAAACTAATACTACAAAAATTATATTAAACGTTTCCGGCTGCAATCTTTAATAGACAGTGTCCGGAGATGAGAGAAGTCGTGTAGAGCTGCACCAGATTGTAAAAAGTGAGAAAAATGGCGACTTTGAGCTTTCTCACGGTTTTGTGAGGTCTAACTGCAATACAGACAGTGCCCGGAGATGAGAGAAGTCGTGCAGAGCCGCACCAGATTGTAAAACAATATACAGTACATAATTATTAACACTTCACATTAGCAAGTTAATTGTATGATACATTATTTGTATCATACAAGGATGGAAAGCGTCAGCTGACGATGACGGGAGTTCAATGATTTTTGTTCACCCAAAAGTTTTCACTTCAAATGGAAAGCGTCAGCTGACGGTGACGCGAGTTCAAAGACTTTTGTTCACCTAAAAGTGCTCAACGCGCCTAAAGAAGTTTTCACTTCAAAAATTCAAGTTCTCTCATTAATTATTTAATGACAGTAGTAATTTATTACCTATTTATTCATATTTATGGCGACAATTTAATGATACCTATATTCGTTAAATAATAATAATAATAGTAATAATAAAATAAAAAAAAGTAACTTCATTCATACAGATTCGATTTCTTTTTTTATAAGACTTATTTATAGATGCTTATCAACGTATTTAGATGAATATAACAGAGTGGAACAAATAAAATAATAAATACAGGACGTTCGCCAACTCTTGTAAAAACGAAAGGCATAAGATGGTACTCGAAATACACAGCACAGAAGAAACGATGATTTTTGGTTATATTTATATGTGTTCTTTGTGTATTTAGCCAATATTACAGAAAATCTGACTTTAAACGGAATCTGGACTTCCGTTCAATGACTTTAATAATATTGAATATATTTTAAAGCCATTTTCAGCCGAATGATTTTATTTTATTTATTCCTTTTTTGTTCTGAAACGGAATAACACCATGAAAAGTGTTGTCAATGAATAAATTTCGCGTTCAAACAACTCATAATTAAACTGTCTATATTTCGGAATGCTTATGACTAAACTTACAGTTTCAATTACCTGATAACTCTGCACTTTCAGGATTTCATGTGGTGTTATTACACTTTTCAAAAGATAATTACAGTTTATAGTTAATGTTCGGTACAGTTCTCTTTCTCATTTTGACAGAACAAAGTTGGATATTTCAATGTGTATCTTTGAAATTATAGCCCATGAATGTTGCAAATCAAGAACAACTTGTTTATTTAAAAGTTTGTCCTGTCCTAATTTCTATTTGACTCATTTTAACTACAGACTGGTTTTTCATTTGAAATTTTGTCATTGAATAAAACCATCGAAAAATATATGCATGAAGCAGAGTAATTTGTACTCTAATGTTTTATGGAAATTTTATTTTTATGGAAATTTCCTTTTTTTATAGATCTTTTATGGATTTTCTTTCTTTCTTTTTTTTTTTTTTTTTTTTTTTTTACAGTTCATGCATTTTTACTTTCTTTAGATGAAAATATCGGATTCCTCAAAATTTTCGATTTTTTTTTTTTTTTTTTTACATATTGGATTTATACACTTTTAGTAGTGCAGAACGCGATTTGACTATTTTAAAAATATATTCGTTTGTGGGTATGAAAAAAAGAAATGTAGCAGCTCTAGCTCAAGAACTAGCCGACACATTTTCATAATAGTTTACATTAAATTGTACTTTGTCCTTAATTGATGCTTAACCAACAAATGAAACTGGTGTGCGGAGATGTCTCTCATTTGCAGATTAATTTAAAAAAAAAACAAAAAAAAAAAAAAAAAAAAAACAATCATTTTTATTTCTTTTGAAAAATTATGTAACTTTCAGAAAGATCCCTCTCTCACGTTTTTGTCTGTTCATTCTGCAAGCAAAATTTTTCATTGTTTGTAGTCGCATCCCTAGGGAATATCATGCATTATTGATAGGTGTCTAAACAAGCCTGTCCATGCTTTGTGCAACTTAAAATGACATTGTGTGGTAACTTGTGCTATTGTGTTTAGAGGAAATTAAATTGACAATGAGTATCATCGCATTTAATTCTCATCTTTCTCGGCAATGTATAGTATTAGCTGTTACTGATACATTTCTGAAATGGGTGTCATTATTGACTGTACTTATATTGAATGCATTTTAGCTGGAAAAGAAAAAATAATTGAAACCGGTCTTTGACACATTATGATTTAGCGCCAGAGGTCTATAGCTTTTCATAATCGAATAAATAATTTTGTAGACTCTTGGAAGAAAATCTTAAACCATAAAACTGAAATTTTCTATCGGTATATGTATATATGTATATATATATTCTCATAGGAAGAGTGAGTTACTAGTACAAACTAATTTTGCTGGATATTACAGAATTGAAAAAAGTTAAATTCGCCAACTCTTATTAATGCTCTCCCCTCCTGTCCTTACTAATGCCGGGGAATTAGTGGGAAAAAATTTTGCTGGAGGTTACAACCTATCAGAAGGACTTAGTCGCGATGTATGCTTAATTTTAGACAAATAAATCAGAGATGTTTTCTTGTGAATTGTTTTTTCTCCCGGTGGTCTGCAGCACGGTAAAAAAAAAAAAAAAAAAAACTTTTTATTGCAGATTAACAAAAATACGCTTCTAGGCCTAAAAATAGTTTCTGAATATTTAAAATTTAACTCCAAATGTAAATTTAAATGATAAAGAAAATTTCATTAATCATGTATCTTAAGCATCGATTTAATCTCTGAAAAATGGAAAATGAACGGAAAATAATCTTATAATCAACATATTTAATATTAAATTTCTCAAAGATTTTGTCCATCTTGAGTTATTTTGTCTAATTTAACGTAATTATTCTGCGTATTATTTAACGTAATTCGTGCTGAAAATAAATCTGTACTGATAAGTAGAAAGGATTTAAGTCCAAAAATGTCAATTTTGAGTTAAGTACATAGTCAGATTCAGAAAAAAATTCTCTATCGATTAGTATAAAGGACTGAAATACATTTCATTTAGTCTTTGAGAAAATCCATTGGTAAAAAAAGATTCAAGTCAGAAATTTAGCATTAATCTTTGGTATAAAATATATAATTCAATTTTTTCCCTTTATTAAATGAAGATTGAGAATCACTGAATGGTATAAAACGTATAAACCAACATAATCCCTTTTTCCTAATCGATTCTGCTGATTAGTTTTTAGTTAGTTTAACTTTATTTTTCGTCTCCTGAAAAATCAAGAATATGGACTTAAATCCTTTATACTTATCAGTACAGAAATATTCCCTATCGCTTCATGACAGTTATGACTTTATGAGCGTTCATTAATAAAAGCAGTATTATTATTTCTTATGTTATTTATAAATAACTCACTTACTTAAACTTAGAACAAACTCTCTCGTATATTTAACTATATTTTAATTTCCGATATGCTTCAGACGTAAATTTCATTTGCATATACTTTTTTTTCTAAAACTACGATATGTATGCATTTTATAACATTTATTTCGTGTTATCACTCTTTTCAATTTATATTTTAAGTTTGTAACACTTATAATATTGTTTCAAAGGTATGATTAAGTATTTTTGGCAGTTTTCCTGTTTATTAAAATTGCAATCCAAATTTTCTGGAATTATTTGATCTTTTTAAAAATCTGTGGGACATTTGAATTTGTATTATCTATTGATTACACTAATTTGTAACCATAAGTTATATACATACGGTTCACGCCGGTACTGAAAATTTAGTG
This sequence comes from Salticus scenicus, assembly GCA_963930645.1. Classification (NCBI taxonomy): domain Eukaryota; kingdom Metazoa; phylum Arthropoda; class Arachnida; order Araneae; family Salticidae; genus Salticus; species Salticus scenicus. The sequence goes on along the minus strand of OZ005649.1, from coordinate 368,306,246 downwards.
CAAAGCAAAACTGAAGTTTTGCTTTAGCGGTCTAAAAAATACAGAAGGTAGATAAATATGTACAACAATGCACAATAATGCATTCATAAATCGTACATAAATGCAATTTTTTTTATACATTGATATATTGCCTATATGAATGTTAATTTTAACGAAAATAGAACAGAATATTTAGTTTTCTTCCACTAATAAAAAGTCTGAGTGTTTCTGTATTATTAATAGGTATTCTCTAAATTCGAAAATTTTATTTAAACACGTAAATTATGCAAGACAAGTTTTTAACAGTTTGCAGTAAAATGCGCACAAAATCGGCATTGAATCTTCAAAAATAAATAAATAAATAAATAAATAATAAAAAAAATGAGCAAACGCCGTAAAAAAAATAAAAAATAAAACTATTATTTCGAGAGAAACAATTTAGTACGATCCTTCATTTGATTTCAATTTGTAAAAGGATTGTTTACGGCATTTTCTAAATTATATAATATAAGATTATTTAAGAATAGTAGGCTTTTGCCGTTTCGTTGGTCACTATATATAAATGAATTTTCAATATGATGTATTTATTATTGTTTTAAGCATCCCTTTAAATACAACACTGAAAAAAAAAAAAAAAAAAAAAAGAGAGAGAGAGAGAGAAAAGAAAAAGAAAAAAAGAAAGACGGAAAGAAAAATCCATTGAAGTCTCTCAAAACCTCATTTCAGGTCTCCACCTTACACGTTTCACGGACGACAGGCGGCGTTGATATTATTCAATAACTAAGATTTTACTAATGACTTTATTTCAGCATCTATTAAACATTTTAGCTTTGGCATCATACATTAGCAACATCTGATAGCAAAATGTAGTTTTTGCAGTTCTTGCTTCCTTATTATAAAATTATAAGTACAATAAATTTATAAATATGTTATTATTAATTACATTGAAAAAAATTGTAATTGTTAACTTAATTAAATTTTTATTAAATGTAAAGTTTAATAACTTTAATACTTTCTTATACATTATCATTAGATTCCGATAGAAACAATAATTTAAAAATAACTAAATAAAAATACCTTACTAATGAATTTTGCCCCTGTACATAAAGAAGTGAGTTTAAATGGCAGCGACTAAAAGGACATGAAATATCATATTTTATTTAATTTTAAATAAACCTTACGATCACTTCCCTTAGAAAAAGATGTCACCAGATTAAGAAGTGTTTTCTTAATTGAAACGTACCGGCATTATAAAAAAAAAAAAAAAAAAAAAAAAAAAAATCGAAGCAGTACTTTGGTATTAAAATTGTGATTATATATAAACTATATTTGATCACGTGACATACTAAGAAAGAATGAAAAATAAATAGTATCGTAACACAGTTTTTAAGGGATGTATGTACGCCTGAAATGAAGAAAAGCATGCAATTTAAAAATAATTTTTAAAATGAAGCAACAAAGAAAAAAAATCATGGTTAAAAAAAAATAATAATAATTTAAAAAATTCAAAATAAAAAAGTATTGATGGTGTGCACACCAGCATGGTCCAAACTACCTGTATGCCAAGTTTTGTACCTCGACGATCTGTGGCTTGAGTTCCAGAGTGCAAACACCCAGTCGAATCTCTTTATTTACATAGATATGTAGATCAAAATATCTTTGACTTCAATTTTTAAATAGAAAAGGAAAATAGAAAAAATAGGTTTATAAAAGTATTTTAGGCGACAAATCTGTCGTCTGTGTGTGTGATTTTGGCAATAGATGGTTAAAGACAACTGTCGCTATCTCGCCATGCTGACAGGAACCCTTTGTATATATGATACATTTACATTTTTACGAGTTTACTTTTTCACGTTTTCTGCGGGCAATAAAATAAAATTGGTTTTTCGCTATTTGTATCCTTTTAACTGTAACTATAATAATAACATACATGCTAGTCCATTAATAACTCAGTTAATGTTTTAGATATTAACATTGTAACACATTTTCCGTTTCACTAATATTTCTGTAATCAAGAATTTTTATGATTGTGCGATCGTGTATTTCATTCGATCCTAAATATACAAAATTTATAACGATACAATTAGAAACTAAAAGCTCGTTTAAATAAAACTACATTTAATTAGAATAACGCAGGATTTCAACGCAAGTTTAAAATTGCTTAGCATTGCAAAACTTACAAAAACTATTGCAGTCTAGCTGCTTCAAAAACAATATAAAAATGTTATTTTATACCAACAACATCTGTTACTCAAACTAACCAAATCTTCCTACTTGTTGTTCCACTTCTAGTACTTTCATTCTCATGTTCTTTTGAATCTTTTCAGGGGTCATTTGAAGATCTTCTCACCACTTAATACATATTCATGAAAACCCCTTTTATCATCCAAGCAAAAGTTTTGCGAAATCGTTTAGAAGACAAACGCAGAACAGTTTACCATATAATTGGCAACGGGAAACAACTTAAAAAAAAAGACGGTCAAGCTTTATGAACAACAAAAGTAGGCCTTGATCCGCTTTGTATTGTCTTTTCGTGTGATCGAAAATGGAAAGAGAATTTTGATAACTACAAAAAAATCTTAAATAAGACAGAAGTTGTTAAACGTGCTTTGACTTTCACTTGTTTGTGTCTTTTGTATTTTTATTTCGCTGTTGTTCGAATGTGTAGCTGATATTTTTTATAGACGTTATGGTAATGGTTTACGCAGTAAAATTTGGCAGCAGCAAAGTATTATTATTTTAAACTATTTACATTTCGTTTCATTTTTTTAAAGTTGTATAAGAAATTTAACATGCCTTCCACGTGTTTGTTTTGTTTATTTGCATTTAACGCTTTGACTACCGCATTGTGAAACAGACAAAAATTGTATTTGAAACATATATTTTTAGTTTCTTAAGAATATTTTTTTAACAATATATATTCATTAAAGGTTATGCATATCGATTAATTACCTCATCATAATAATTAATCAGGATTTTGTGTGTTGGTACTATAGTGTATGAGTGGTATAATAGAGGTCGAAAAAGATATCTGGACATTAAAAAAGTGAAGAAAAAAAAAAAAAAATAAACTCGATTTATGTTCTCTTCGCAAGCACCAAACTTATGAATGAAATTATGTCTATGACAGAATTTAATTTCATACGAAAGGACTACTTATATTTGTATTTAAACACGCTTTCAATATATATATATATATATATATATATATATATATATGAAAACACTATTTTAAATAATCAGGAAATATTCAGCCGAAACCCGTTGGCTTTGTGGTCAGAGCACACAACTACGGACCCGAAGGTTATGAGTTCGATCCTCACCGATGGGAAGTGAAAAAATAAAATAAAATATCTGAAAACACTAGTGTAAATAATCAGGAAATATCCAGCTAAGACTCGTTGGCTTTGTGATCAGAGTACACAACTACGAGCCCACCAGCGGCCGAGCGGTTCTGTGCTCAAAGCTGGTAGACGTGAGGTGCCGGGTTCGATCCCAGGTCGCGCTCGTCGGCCTAGCCGTTCGGAGTTTTCCGTGGTTTTCTCCGAAACTTGCGTAAATACGGGCTAGGACCCCTTAGAAAGACCTCCACGGAAGGCACTCCCCCTCAGGCCCAGGACCTACAGCAGTCAATCGGCCTTAATCCTAAACACCAAACACCACAACTACGAACCCGAAGGTTGTAAGTTCGATCCTCACCGATGGGAAGTGAAAAAAAGTACATAAAAGTTTTGATTTCACAAAATATTTTAAGATAGAGTAAGAAATTAAATGGTAAAATTGGATATTGGTAGGCATTTTCGAAGTGGAACACTATAAATTGGTAACGACGCAAAATACCAGAATAATTTTGTAATGAAATATTCAAAAAACAAAACAGAAAACACCAATTTAACTTTACTTGTGTAAAACGAAGCTTATTTATTTCAAATTATATTGCATACATCTTGCATACATCTGTAATATATACATTTGTTACGCAATCTATACTTATATTCTATATGAAAAAATTATTTGATGGAATAATGTTTTCTTGCAGGTCCTCCTGATCCTCCTTCGAGTGTTCAGTTAGAAGTAGTTGGAACAAGATCTCTCAAGGTAAAATTCACAGAACCTGAGACTGCCCACTACAAGGACGCTATCGTTACTAAATACAAAGGTAAGGAAGGCAACAACTTCTTTCGGTTTTGTGTAACAGTTATTATAACGTGCTTTCAACACATTTCCGAGGTTGCATTTTGAGCATTTTTTTTTTTCTTAAGAGCAGGCAAATGTAAAATATATACCTTTATTACTTTTCATTTTCATTATAGCAGTAAACTGGTACTCTTTTGTTTGGAATTGCTTCTTCTGGAGCCATTACTATCCAAAGAAACGTAACACAAAATTCTTCATGATTAACAAAACTAAGTAAACAAAATTGTTACCTTATGAACAACGGAATTATTTTAATGTTAAAAGCTTTAAGTTGTGATAGAATGAAATACTAAAATTTTTGCTGTTTTTACTATGCTTCTTTAAGATGTTTTTAAAAACACCAAAATAATATAATAAGCTATGAAAGGTCTCAAAATCACTGATTTTAAAAGTTAAAAACACATTAATAAAAATTTTTTAAATAAAATAAAATAAAATATTCTGCCTGGTGTCATGCATAAAATCCACACTAATATTTAAATTGAAAAAAAAAAATAATAATAAAACTTTTTTGAGTATTGAACAATTTTTTCTTAAATGTGTTAAGTTAAATAGCTTAAATTAATTATTTAAATGTGAAATTTTTTGGATGCTTACATAATAATAATAATAAACTTTGAAAAGGTATGAAAGTCGCTGATGTTAATAAATAATTTGTAAAAGAAAAGAAAATATAGACTGAAGTTTTGCATCTTATCTATTCTTATATTTAAATTTAGGGAAAAAATAATAATAAAAATATTTTGAGTAAAATTGAACATTTTCTTACTTAAAAATTAAATTTGTGAACGCAAGGTCGGGCATTAAACTAGAAATATCAGTCCAAAATTTGAACAAATTTCAATACCAATTTAAAGTTTGTGTATCTATTTTAAAAACAAACTTAATAGTTTCCGTTAAAAATTTTCAATTGCTTATTTTTTGTCTTTGATTTATGTTCATTCATTTAATAATTAATGTTTTAATAAATACACTCTCATTCATATATATATATATATATATATATATATATATATATATATATATATATATATATATATATATATTAGTTTTGTGTCGTTCAAATTTATCATTCAAAACGTAAAGTTCATAAAACAAGTAGAGCATGAAAGTGTGTGTGCATACTGTATTTAAGACAGTAAAATTCTTAATTTTCTGGAATACAATGCGTACATATAATTTCAACGCATTTTGAAACCAGCTAGCTTAATAATTGAAATAATTACTGAACATATACCTTTTGAATTACCTTGTTATTAGTACGCTAAGGAGTATAATTTAATACATATGGTATTTCAAGACGTTCTATGATTTAATAAAGAAATTACTTAAACCAAGTTCTGCATAGTGGTGTATATGCCAAATGAACAGCTAACTGAAGAAAGGGAACAGGTCCACATTTCCAAATTTTACAGGAGAGACAAAAAATGCTTCATACAAAAACTCTAAATCAAAATTATTCTCTCTCTCTCTCTCTCTCTCTCTTTATGTATATATATATTTTATGTGCTAAGAGCATTTTACTGACTGGGGACAACTTTCGTATCTGCAGTAAACAATGAGCCATACCCAGCTGGATTTCATGTAATAAAGCGCATTTTGAAAATTTTGGACATGTTTCCTCATTTGAAGTTAGCAATTCAACTGTATTTGTGTCTGATGCTTCGGATTTTCGAAATCCTACCTGGGGGGTGCGAGAATATTTTCTATAAGCTTTTAGAATCAGCTAAAAATAGCTTCTCCGAATCCTCATGAATTGCCTTGTCTTACTACTCATGCAATTGCCTTGAATTTTTTAAGTTTCGTTAATGTACACATTCTTTGACTTCTGTGATCAAAATGTAGTACCATGCGTTGGTAGATTTTTTGATAATGTACTTCCTGCTACCGAACCTTGGGGAAAAAAAAACACGCAAGATCCTTATATACTTCACGATTTTGTTCTGAATTAAAGTAGACAAGTTTTTTGTAATAGAAAAAGAGTTCCGGGAACATGTACCGTCGTGAAGTCAGAAAATGTAGTGTGATAGCTATCTTTGCACGACTTAAAGTTGTTATTCAGTACTAAATTGTCAGAAAAAATGTGCTCAAAATACAAAACGTTCTGTTTAAAAAAATAATTAAGATCAGACTTTTTTAGGAAAAAAAAAAGGGGAAAAAAAAAAAAAACCCGGCACCTACTACGAAAAAATAATTTAAATTTACGAACTAATTATTGCTTCTTTATAACTAATTGACCTTTGTCCATTTAACGATCGATATTTAAAAACGAACGTATTTCAAAATTTACTATTATTCGCCTACTTAGCTCTCATATCAGTTTATGTTATTTAAGATCGATTTACACGAATTAAGAATTTAAATTAAATTTATTATTTTAAATTAAATTTTAAAAATTAGGGTATCATCTTTTCCATAATAAAATCTACATCATGTTTTAAATATCTAAAAAGCTTCAAAAAATTATTTGAAAAAATCGTAATCCGCTAATTTAACTATATATTCCATCATGATCGTTTAGATAAGGCTTAAGGTCGCTGTGTAATTAACAAATTGTTCGCACTAAATTAAAAAAAAAAAAAAAGAATAAGTTAAAATATTAAAATGATAACGGAATTGTTAATTTGTTAATAGCTGATGTGTAAATTATGAAAAAAAAATATGTTATTCCAAATGATATTTGATAATCCCTAAGTAGAAAAAAAAAAAAATAATAATAAAAGATATATTTACTTTAGGATATTATATTTTATCCCGTTTAAGCTATCTTTTCCTTTCATTTTATTCGCTTGAAATAAGTTTTTTTTTTTTTTTTTTTTTCTTTTTTAATAAAATGTTGCAGTTATGAGATCATCCCACTTTAGCTGTTAATTTGAAAGCTTTGGCGTCCCGAGATAAAAATTGCAAAAATAATCCAATTAATTTTCACCAGATACTCAAGTCAGTTGTATAAATTACTATCATAATTCAATCGAGAATATTATTAAGATTTTTCTTCTCTAATTTTTAGTTTCTTTCCTTTTATGTAGCTTAGATACAAAGTTAATTCCTAGGCGAGTCGTATTAATCCTGGACGATAGGACCCATGCCCCAGCCCGCCCGGTTCCCGCTGTTCAATGTATTTTTCTAGTCAATTTTGTCCCCTTATTACTTCCGATGTGAGCCTGTTTTCTTTTTTTTTAACACACTTGACATTGTGAGTTTTTTTGCTTTTCTTACCATGCTATTTCTATGGGGTTTTTAGCTTTTTTCCCCTCTTTTTCTACATTCTAAAGTGGCGGTGGTTCCCGCCCACCCACCCCCACCACCGCCAAGTGTGTTAAAAAAAAAAAAAAATTCACACCGGAAGTAATAAGGGGACAAAGTTGACTAGAAAAATACATTGAACACCGGGAACCGGGCGGGCTGGGGCATGGGTCCTATCGTCCAGGAGTTACTTAAAATGAGCTTCAGCTATATAAAATTTATACCAACGTTTAATATTATTTATTGCGTTTCAATCCCAATAAATTAAGCGTTCTAAATGGTATTCACCCCCTCCACCCAAATAATATATAATAATAATTTGACTGAATAGCGCTTCTATTATTATTCGTGTGATAATATTTGGATCACATTTCACTGAAATAAAATTGTGTTACTGTTAGCAACTAATAGCAAAAAAGTCATAAAAATATTTTAGGTATAAAAATAACTCTGCATACGTGTTTATTGTTTGTACTTTAAAAAAAAAAAAAAAAAAAAAAAAAGTTAAAATTGTGTAGTGCTATTCAATTTGGTGATTTGCAGTTTCGAAAGGAAATAATAATTTAATATGAAATAAAATAAAAACACCGAATTTATTAAAAATGTGCAATTATGCATGGATTTATTTAACAAGAACAATCATTTAGCCTTCAGTACTATATAAAACTAGCGTTAACCCCTTAACGCGCGCTGTCCTCGCTGCGAGGACGCAAAATTTAAGATCCAGCTACAAAAATTCATCCCGGAAATTTTTTAGCAAAAATTCACGTTTATAACATATCAGAAAAGGCCGGTTTTTTAAACCATAAAATTTAAAATTTCTTTTAGTTTAATTAAGTTCATGAATTCCGGTGGCAGTATAATTTAAATGTTTCAAATTGTCTTGCGCCGCAAAGGGTTAAACAAGTAATAATAATAAAGATTGCCTTCGTTTTAAAAAGTTTCTTCATTCAACCCACCAAAATCAAAGGTAAATTTAATTTAGTTGATAAAACAGAAATTCAGAACATCGGTTCATGCACACAGTTTAATATATTGTACATACATATTAGTATTATTACTCACATACATAATTTTCGATCAGAACATTTTTTATTTTTTCATCAAAATGTACAACGAAGCATTAGACCACTCTCTTAATTTATAAAAACTATAATACCTGAACTCGATAAGACTTGTGTCCTCTGTTATTTCTGCATAGGTATTTTAGAAAGTATTAGGTAATTTTAGACAAGCTAAAAAAATGGAATGTCCTCCATGAGTTTTACTTTTACGCTACCTTTATTCTGAAAAATGGAACATTTTCTACTTTATCTTTTTTTTTTTTTTTTTTTTTTACCTGTTATATTTCCCCGTCCCTACACCAATGTATGAAAAAAAATATATTGGTTTCGTATTACAAAAAGGATCTCTTCCTCCACCTTGAGATTCTTAGATGTTGTAATGTGAGTTAGACACTGAAATTTAATGCTGTGCGACTTATATTGAGAAACATACAATTTTTTAATGACGAAAGTATATTAAACTACAGATGGGACATGAAGTTTACAGTATTTTTTTGTTATAATTACTGATAAAATTATTGTCTATATTGAATGAAAGTTATGAACATGACTGTTGCATGTCCCAGTTGCTATAAAGCAGTATTACTTACACAATGGCTATATATTAAAACTAGTATGTTGTGGCCACCACAAGACTTTCTTCTACATTTTCCTATATACATATTCAATCAGTAACAATATTAAAAAAAAAAAAAAAAAAAAATACAATTTTTTTTTCTAAGTTCTTTTTTTGTTAAAAGTAATACATATTCAACCAGTAACAATATTTAAAAAAAAAAAAAAAAAAAAAAAAAAAGATTTTTTTTTTTTTTGTTAAAAGTAAAAAAAAATCGATAACTTTGTTTTAAATTATCACAGATTTATAGTTCAACCATTCGTTTTAAAGGTATTGACGAGATCTTTCGAAAGATACCCATCTTGAAAATTTAGGGGGGGGGGAAGCAATGCCCCCACACGCACAGAAAATTTTTCCTAGTTAACTATTACTATTATCAATAACTCATATTAATTTTACAATCACAAGTTAAAAATAATTCTCATTATGTACATTTATACGAAATTTTGTCCTATACTGCCATGTTAAAAATTTAGAAAAAATGCGATCACTGCGCCACCTGTTGAGCTATTGATCACCAAATGTAATCAGCGCCACTTTATGTCGGGGACCAACTAAATATCAAGTTTGGTTAAATTTCGTTTAAAAAAAAAAAAAAAAAAAAAAAAAAAAAAAAAAAAAAACGATTTTTTTTTCTAAGTTTTTCTTTTGTTAAAAGTTAAAAATATCGATAACTTTGTTTTAAATTATTCTCTATATTACATATAGAAGAAAGTAAAAATCTGATGTGGGCACCACATGACTTCTTTATACATCCATTGGAGTATATATATATATATATATATATATATATATATATATATATGTATAAAATTCACGTTTTTGTGAGATAACTGATTAGAAAATAAACAGGCAGCTTCTAGCCTACGAAAATTTCTCAAAACAAGTAAGGGGGAAAAAAAAAAAAAGAAAAAGAAAAAAAACGCTGCTCCAGCCAGAAAAGTCACGATAATTGGATTATATATACCGCGGAGGCAAATATAGTAGTTTTTTCCGGAATTACGCTCCACGGTTTATTACAGAACCTCTCATTGCCAAATGCACAACTTGAGTTCAATAAAAATCATTCGAGTATAGACGGTCTACTTTTGTTCTCTTTCGCGAAAATTAGTGATGAGAAACAATTTATTTTACCAAAACAATTAATTCTGTTAAAATTGAGAATATATTTACTAATTCTGGCTGTCCTGAAACATTATTTGCCGCCAAATTTGATCGCTAATCTCGCCAAGCCACCAACGCAGATTTTGGCCTTGGCATCGATTCTGGTGGTTTGACATCGAATTTGACATTTTAGCGACCAAATTTGGCAAAAATTTGTAGTCTAGGGTTTCGCAAGTTTGGAAACTTCAACAAGAACAGAGTTTGGAACTTTTCCGGAAACTTTCATTGATTTATAACGCAAAATCAAATTTTTTGAAAATTCTATAAATGACTAACAAGATTATAAAAAAGAAGAAGAAGAGTGATTATTGATTATTGTAGATTAAAACTTGCCTATATCTTCACATGCTACTTTCTATACGGTATTCCTATAAAAAGGGAAACAGATGGTGGTTTTTTTTTATTTCCATGAGGGTAGGTGTTGACTCAGCGTCAAATTAAACATTCAAATGGGACAAAAAGCAGCAGTTCAGAATTACCAAAGTTTGAAAACTCTAACTTGATTAGGAGTCGAGTTCTAGAACTTTTTGTAATGATTCATTAGTTTCTAGCTCAGAAAGTAATGAATCATTTCTTCAAATGCAAAAACTAATAAATGATTACCACGAGCTAATGAATCATTACCTCGAAAATTCTATAAACCACTGTGACAACACTCTCGATGATTTCAAATTTCATTCAGACTTCGAATTTTTCGGTTGTTTCTAAATTAGGAAAACTTCTGCTCTGTAGTATAATTAACAGTGTTTATTTTATTTCTGTAGTAAGAATGAGTATTTCATTGGATTATTTCGATAATATTCATTAATTATTGATTTTTATAGCACAAAATAGTGTTTTATTTAACGGTTTCCTGAATATTCATTAAATACAATACATTAATCGAATTAAGTTCATTGGTTCATGAGGTACAGTGTTCGAAATACTTAAGCAGACTTTTTCTAAAAAGGATCGAATCGTGGTCAAGAAATCTCAAAACGTGTAATAGAAAACCGGAAATTGAAAAAGTTTCCGAATCTTATACATTTTTCATATGTATGCAGAAGGTATAATAATAAATCCACGTATTTAAAAATAAGTAGTCAATTTCAGTTAGTTGAAATGTATTATGTTTTAGCTAAAAAATGTGTCTTCAAATTAGAGCAGACAAAAAAAAAAAAAAAAAAAAAAAAAAAGAAAAAAAAGAAAGAAAGAAATTATATTATAGATAAGTTAGAGAAAAAAAATTGAACTTTCATAAATCAAATAACTTTTTTAATTTGCTTATATGTTTAACAGTATAAAACTTCGATCTACCACTCATTTACAGATAATTATTTTTACCACTCTAATGGCCGTTCTCTCTTAGAATGAAAAATCTGTAGTCCAGAGTTTAAGAATGCTACATCTGTTCAAATTACTGTGTCCATGGTTTTATTTGAATTTTAAGTAATTGCCAGATTTAACAACTTTATTCTTTCGGGATTTTTCAATGTAAAAAAATATGTGTATAAAACGAAAAAGTGCATAAATAATAAAGGTAATTTGAATTACCTTCTTGACATCGTAAGAAAATAATTTTTGTATACTGCAAATTTGGCTAATCATGCCTTTCGAGGGATACCACTTTCAACCCTCTACTCTCATAATTAATATGTTAAAAGTGGACGATAAATTTCATGTTTGCCTATTAATATGCAGATAAAAATATATTAATTTAATAAAAACTGTTTGAAGGAAAATTTTATCAATTACTTTAAATTACTGCCGCTGTGAAAATTTATAAGTAACCGACAGAATTTTTTATTTTGTATTACTCTAGAAATAAGATACTTATTTAATATTAAAATAGATAAGGATATTTAAGAATTACTAGCAAAATTAAATATTAAATTATTTCACCATCTCAATTTTCCTAATTAATCTACTATAACTTTTTGAGTCATTATTACAGACAGAATATAATACGTTATTTAAAAAACTTTTTCTGGCGTTCTTTAATAAAGAAAGTTGCAAAATCGTTTGATGGAACAGAAATCATACCTTTGTAACTGTACAATGTTTAACTTCCAAATTACTTTTGTTCTTAACGATCCATATGTCTGATGCAATTCATAAACTACGTATATCTATCCCGACAGATTACGAAAGTTTTATGTCTGATTGGCGATGACATTTTAGTCTGTTTGCTAATGAAGAGAGAGGTCGAATATGAAATAAAGCTAAAAGCAAGCTATAAAATAATTGTAAATTAAATTATTTTCAAGTAAATTCACTAAAAAGAATTGTATATGTGCTCATGGTTTTAATTGCTTACTACATACCTTTAGACTGATACGTTATCGGTTTTAACTGGCGATTAAAGATAACATTGCCCGAAATTACTGAATCAGCTGTTGTTATATAGTCACTTTCTGTTTTATTATTAAGAATATATTAACCGTTACGATATAATAATGATCATTAACGAAACATTTTAAGTATTTGGATGAAAAATACCATTAATAAAAACTGATATTCTATAGTATTGCACAAAAAACTGTTACTTAACTGAGCGTCTGATGTTCTCCAATATCAGAGTCTTTAATTATATTAAATTACTTCTACAACATATGAACAATATATTTCTACACGCAATTGGTAATTTCAGTAGCTATTTTCGTTTAATTTTCAATAATGTTTCAATGTAAATATACTACGAATTCTGTCATGGACATTTATCTTTATAAATTAAAAGAAAAAAAAAAAACTCACAAATGATAGTGTAGGAATTATATGCAATTATGAATATTGAATATAGAATAAATAATCAGAGAATAAAATGGTTATTATACATAATTGTAGATAAATTGTTCATAAAATGAAGGTATAGATTTGGTCAACATTTTTAAAGATTAAGCACCAATATATATTTATTCTAAATTTTCAAATTGCAATAGAGTTATACAACTTATGCAGCGGAAAAAAGAAAAAAAAAAAAAAAAAAAAAAAAAAAAAGAAAAAAAAAATGTTTTTTCCAGAGATAGCTCTGTTAAAAGTTCTATATTTACAGTTTCAGTCAAAATTTCAGTGTGTTGAATGCACTAATGGTCAAAACTCGAAAGATAGGTCCTTATATCAATAACCTCAGGAAGCAATTATAACTGAATAAACAGTTTTGTTCGGATTTTTCGTGAAACTTCCAGCCAATAAAGGTTTATTTTTTTAGGTCTAATTATTTTAAGACTTATACAACACCTCGTTATTTTTCATTACTAAGATAAATATTTTTTTAATAATTCGCTAGGAGCAATACACATACACACATGATTCTTTTTCTTACATGTTAGCTAAGTTATATACCTCTGTACCTTCTATAATATGGATAATTCGAGTTTTTCTTTTCTAATTTGCATTTGCTTAGTAATTTCCAAATTAAAGACCTCATACGAATTTACATCTAAAAGGTAGTTTATATAGCAAATTTGAAGAAAACCGTCAGAGCCGTTTTTGAGATATTCACTTACGATCTCACTTCTGGTTTTCAATTTCCTACTTCCTGTTTATCAGTGTTTACCATAAGTTGGCAAAATGATCTGTACACTGGACCTGTCTTAACTCTGAAGTTTAGTCGTTCTGTACTTTTTCGTTATGGAGATATAATAATCAGAAGATCCCCCATTCAAACACATACACGCATGTACGCACTTACACTTATAAATTGCCAAAAACTAGTTTTTAGGATTCAGGAGACCTTAAAGAATCTAAATCAGGTAAAAACTCTATGTAGAAATTTTCGACTGGAAATATTTCAAGTACCGACGGAATTCGGATAATGGAAATAAAAAGGTTTAAAGGAAGATTAAAAATAAATAAATAAATAAATAATAAATAAATAAATAAAAACTGCTTTTGACAATTAAAATAGAAATAAATATGTTGAAATAAAATTACTCTTAAATTTATTACGCAATTTTGCGGGATAAAAATTTAAATGTGAAATGTAAAATAATAACAACAAATTATTTTAAATTTCTGTTAACATTTCCGAGGATTCATTAAAATAATAATAATAATAATAATAGTCAAAAGAAATATGATTTGTTAGCGATAAATTCATATTATTCGTTATTTTGTTCAAGTAAAACCTTTGGGATATTCAATTTCATGACTTAGATATATATATGCACTATATAAGTTGAATTAGCTTTTCAATTTAACGAAATGAATTAAACATTTTTACAAATAGCATTTTTCTTGTTTTTAACTCACAAATGAAATATCAAAAATGACTTTTAAATTATTCTCACCTCAGAATAAAAATACTACTAGTTTTGGATCAGTTTCAAATTTCGAAATAACATTACATACGATTGTATTTTAATAAGTCTTTTATTTTCTCTTCCTAGGTGCGATATAATTAAACTGTTAAAGGGCAATCCTGATCATTGAACTGTATTTTGTAATGATGTTTAAGGAAGATTTAAAAACTTGAATTTCTATTATTGAATATTATTTTTATTATTATTAATATTATTAATAAAGGAAACTGATGACGGAAAGCTTTGTTTCAAAATTTAAAATATAATTACATGATTGTGTTCTAGTGAGCCTTTTATTTCTCTCTTTTGTGATGCATTGTATTAAATGGAGAAAGGTTCTGATCATTGAACCGTATATTGAAATGATTTCAAGGAAAAGTATATGAAAACTCACCATACGAGATATTTCTTTCAGCAGAGAAAACTCAATGATTGAGTATTTTACCATGTTTTTGTTAACTTCGATTGTTGTTTGTCCAGTACAAATCTTGCAATCGATTTTTAACTAACTTCCCGACAAGCTAGACATTTAAAACTTTCAGGATAGCTGAGTACACGGTGACAATACATTTTTTTAACACTTTTAGTCAATTGTTTTAGGTTTCTACAGCCTCCGGCAGCGTTTATATGATTCGACAGAAAATTCATTTAACTAACTTCCTGACTAGCTAGACATTTGAAACTTTCAGAATAGTTCATAACACGGTGAAAATACATTTTTTAAATACTTGTAGCCAATTGTTTCGGGTTCCTGCTGCCTTCGGCAGCGTTACCACTGCAAAGCTTGCAATCGATTTTTAACTAACTTCCCGACTAGCTAGGCATTTTAAACTTTCAGGGTAGCTCAGAACACGGTGACAATACATTTCTTTAATACTTTTAGTCAATTGTTTCAGGTCCCTACTGCCTTCGGCAGCGTTTATATGATTCAACATATAATTTATTTAACTAACTTCTCGACTAGCTAGACATTTGAAACTTTGAGAATAGTTTAGAATACGGTGAAAATGCATTTTTTAAATACTTTTAACAAACTATTTCGGTTCCATTCTGCCTTCGGCAGCATTACCAGTTAAAAACTTGGAATCGGTTTTTAACTAACTTCCCAGCCAGCCATTTGAAACTTTTATACTTGCTCAAAACATGATAACAATAATTTTTTTTAATACTTTTAGCCAATTGTTCTGGGTTCCCGCTACCTTTGGTAGCGTTTATATGATTCATCAGAAAATTTAAAAACGTGGTATATAAAAAGTTCTTTTTATCTTTTAATTATTTAAGTCTTAAACGATGTTATACTTGTGAAAATCTTAAAAGAAAAGTTAATGTTGTAATCGTTTTAAACAACTTGCAAAATATTTTAAATATCAATCTGTTTTAAATGACAAGACTACAAGTGCGTACATGACTAGAATTTATTGCAATTGTTTGTAAAGAAGTATAAGGGAAAAAAAATAAAAAATAAAATAAAATAAATAAAAAATAAAATTTAGTCTCTACTTGCAATTTATTACCAAATTAAAGAAATTTATAAATGCAATATAATTTTCAAAAAAATGATGTGCTATGTATATATAGACTGAGATTTTCATATATAGCTTTGAAAGACATATTCGCGTCAATAATGAGAAATTTAATACTGTATTTTATTGCGGACATTAATTTTATTCAAGTTGCAAACATTACATTAAAAAAAAAAAAAAAAAAAAAACTACAATACAGAAAATAAATTGCCGCTCTAGAAAAAATAGTTCAATGTCATCCGTACAAATTCTGGTTTCCTTTTCTGGAGAGTTCTAGAATTCCCTATTAAAATCCCACACCGTTTTCCTATATTATGGTGGTCAATCTCATTTAAAAATTTCTGTAAATAAACGCGAACACAAGAAACGATTTTTAGTAACTATGATTTTGTTTTATAACTCAATTCTAGGAAATCAGCGTGCATTTATTACAATACAAAGGATTCATAGCATTCATGATATTCATAATATTGTTCCTCCATCTAAAAAATGTAGAAGAGAAATTCTCGATCATTTCGTCTATCCGGGTTATTTGTTTACCTCATACGCATAAATCTGAATTCTAGAGCATTTTGGTGTTTTATCGTGGTCAAACTTAAAAAAAAAAATCTTTTCAAATAAATACAAACAAAAGAATCGAGCTTCAGTAATTACAACTCTAGTTTATAAATCAATTCTAGAAATCAAGTGAGAAATTCTTGAAAATCAAAGGATTCATAATATAATGTACCGTTTCACCATCTAGAAAATCTAGACAAAAATTCTCGATCCCTTCGTCTATTTACTTTATTCGCATTGCTCGAAAATCTATATTTCTAGTTAGAGATTCAGAAAATAATTACTTATTCGTTCTAGATGAAGACGGTATATATTTTTTTTCCCTTTTTGTGTGTATGTATGATTGTAAAAAGTTGTTAGGTCTTTTTGATGTATTGAATAATTTTTATCATAATTATTTAAGATATTTAAGATATTTCACTATATGAAATTTCTCCTTCAAATAAACTCTGTTTTCCGTGAAGTGACCCTATTCCAAAAGTGATTAAATAAATTTACCTTGCGGGATTAGTTTATAAAGAAAAGGATGTCTAAGATTTATAAATTTACTTTTTTTTGTGTATGTATGTGCGTATTTTCACACAGGACTCTTTTTATACGCCTTGGAAAGAAAATATCATTAAGAAAGTAATCAGTTTATTTAAAGCAAGATATTTTGCTACGTAAAAACTCCACTTGAAATGTATCCATTTTCCTGTGATGTGAATTCGATATTTAAAGTGTTTAAATAAATTTAAATTGCGGGATTTTTTAGTTTACAACAGAAAAAAAAAATCTAAACTTTACGAATATATATTCTTGTTGTTTATTTAGAGCAAGAGTATGACTTATAGAGCAAGACTGGTAGCTACTTTTCATATTTTACTCATGCCTACTTTTTTTTTTTTTTATCGCCTGATGAAATTTCGTGCATAATTATTTCGACAGTGATTTTAAAATTTATGATGTTTGCTTACAAAGATTTTTTCTTCAGTTTCTAAACTGTATTTTGTCTCGTTATGAATAGATCTTGATTGACCTTAGAATACTAACCTAAGGTTCTTAAATGTATTAAAAAATAAATAAATAAATAAAAATGAAATAACTTAAAAATTTTAAAGAAATGGTATGCTAATTAAAATGCACTAAATCATGACCTGTGGAACTTAATGATGCAGGCTTTGTGGCATTCTAAAAAAACACATTCGTTTATATGATACAAAATTCTTTTTTTCCAATAAAAGTATGTGTATGTCAGCATAATTTTTAGATGTTAGGTATAATTTTAAAATGTTACGGGAATCTTTATTTCTTTTATCACATACTTATTTTGTAAACCTATGTATGTTTTGGTGAATTTTCACCCTATCCATATATACATAAAATTAACCCTATTTTTTTTCTTTTATAGTGGAGTGGAGCTGTTACGAAGATTTTAGTCTACTGGCTGGCTCTCGTGAAATCCAGGATGTACAAAAACTGGAACTAATGATACCCGACCTGACACAGGGCAGTACTTATTTTGTGAGAGTTGCCGCTGGGAATGTCAAAGGCTTCAGTGAATGGAAATGTGCATCTCCTCTGTCTGCGATACCCTCTTGTAAGTGACACTGCCATATTTGGAAATCAAAATTTATAGAATAATTGTAATGGGAATGTTATGATTTATTTCACATGAAAAAAAAATGCAAAGAATTCCTATATTTAAAAAGTAGGCTAAGCTTGAAATCAGAAATCAATTTGTGTTCCCAGTTAGGTATTGAAATATCTCTTCAAGAATGCATTCACTGAGTGCTAGGAATTTGCTTGTTTGGCTTTATTAAGAGCCACTTAACATGTTTATCCAACTAGTTCTTTAGTAAAAGTCAAGAAAAGGGTCTTTTTTTTTTTCTTTTTTTTTTTTTTCTTTTTTAGTTGTTAGACGACTTTCGGAATAATGCATATGATGGACACGATAATATAAAACTTGTTGAAATACTTTATTCTGTGATTTGTCTCAAATTTAGGAGTTTTAGATGACACGTACAGTCGGTAATAAAAGTCTCCGAACACTAGCAAAAATTCCTATATAAAAAAAGTACACTTAATACAGTTTTTTTAAATAAATCCTTGTCGAATCCTGTTTTTAACAGGATTCGACAAGGATTTATTTAACAAAACTGTATTAAGTGTACTTTTTTTATATAGGAATTTTTGCCAGTGTTCGGAGACTTTTGTTACCGACTGAACATAAAATAAGCTCAATAGGATATCAAATTTTCGCAAAAGATGATGCGAGCAAGGTTTCATTGCACTCTCCTCAATTTAAGTTAGTTTTGGGGTTAACGAGATATAAGTCGTTCGAGTGTATTGGAATCAGCACCCTAATTTCTTCCAGTATCATATTTCATAATATAAAAATACTCACTGCTTTTTTTTTTCTTTTTTTCTTTTTCATAAAATACCCAATATATTTAGTGCTCAAGATATCAGGATATACACAATTTTATATAGTATAAGTATTCTGATTGTATTTTCGTAAATAAGTCTCCCTCTATACATTACGATGTAAGATTTACAAGCAATTACGTTTGAATTTAGTTTTAAATTTGTAGCCAATAATATACAATATTGTCGGGTTAAATTGAAAATTTTAGAATTAACTTGGCAAGGTGATTTAAATCAAACCATTTTGCTAGGCTCAAATCAAAATCCTTAACTAGGTGATTTAAATAAAATTACAATTATTAGAGCTATTATTTTTCGTCTGAGGTAAATTCAAATAATTCCTTCATAATTGTCATATTCTTATTTATTATCTGAGAGAGAAAAAATTAAATAGGTACACTTCAATCTTCATTTAAATTTATTGTTTTGATAATCATGATTTATTCATAATTAATCTTGCATTTAACTTTTCTGAAATACATGTGTATGTGTTTCTTTATGGTAAGAAAATTGAAAAGTCGCGAAGTCTTACAGAAGATTCAGATTCAGATTGAAATCCAGGCTATTAATCAGAGTTTAATAGCAAATAAGGGTGATCTTTAAAATTATTGTTGGCGACTATATTTTTAAGTTCACAATAAGGTGTAGTTTATTAAAATTCGACTTTATTGATAATACCTTATGGAATGAAATATTTTCAGTGAAATATAAAAAAATAAGCATCTTTCTTTAAAAAGTTAATTTTATTGCGTTCTTAATAAGAACTATTGTATTATCATACGCTGAATTGTTTCAGAAATGTCTTCCTGTACATTTTCATCCGTAGCTCATTAAATTATTGTGTTGCAAATCGTTTTCTCTAGAACTATAAATAACGCTGACTCATAGGCTTTGGAAATCCTGAATGCAAAGATTGGTGGTGTATGAATATTTGAACAAAACTGTGTAAAAAATTACATTTACATCTTCATACTGGGTAAAGGGTTGTTAATAGCTTTCAAATGCTTAAGTTAATAAAAACTAAATAAATAAAATAAACACCTTTAAAAAGGAGCAAAATAATACGCAATCATTATTTAGGATAAATTACTAAGTTCCTCCAGCAATTTATCTTATTTCTTGTACAGTCGAAAGCAAAATTATTGAAGCACACATCCACATTTTTTATATTTCTTTCTTTCTTTCTTTCTTTCTTTTCTTTTCAATTTGATCGCTAATTTTTATCATCAATTTTACTTTTTTGTAAACAACATAAAGACTAAGACCATGTCTCCACAAAAATTTACTTAACAAAACAGTATTAGATGCACATCTTTTAAATAGGAATTATTGCTAGCGCATTACTAATTTTGCTGTCAAATGTAACTATAGTAATTTTTTAAATCTATATTTTTGGTATAAAGATTTTTTTTTTTATTACAGAACAAATACGTAAGTCAAAAACTGCGAGTTTGAAAATTTAAAATAATTAACTTTTTTTCTCAAGCCGGAAGGGATATTGCAAGCCTTAATATTTTTGTTTCAACCAATAAAAGGAAACAAATTCAATTTTGGTGCGTTCTTCCTCTATGAGAATTTTCTTAATTATTAATAAAGCACTATTTATTAGTTACTTTCTTTCAAAAATTAAGTTACAATACTTTCCCCTTCCCCTACTATACTATCAACACTTATTTATGATTTTTTATAACACATATTATAACTTATATAATTTTCGCCATCACTAAGTTCGTTGACCATGAACATAACTGAATTTGTTATAACAATTCTTTATATTTGTACACGGAATTTCGTGATACAATATAATCGATCCTATAGACAATTAATTGAAGACTTTATAGAAAAACCAGACACTAGTCCTTCTTAGTCTGAGGTAAGAATTTTAGATGGATAGACGTATTATTGGACATTTAATACCATCTCGGCAGGAGCCATGGTTTGCGGCACATTTAGATGCCATTATATTTACTTTAGGTAGTGTTTTTTTTTTTTATTATTATTATTATTAACTAGATTAGTAAGTTGGAATTTTTTTTTATTCTATTTACTTATTTAAAGGAAATTATCATACATTTTTATTCTTTTTTAAAACCCTTTTCATTTAAATATCGTTAAATTATTTCATCTGATACCGCATTTCCTTTGAAAACTTACGATATTTATTACTTATTGCTTTGTTAGTTTAAATAGTAATAAGCTGAACATTAGGAAAACGTTCTTATATATATATATATATATACAGATATAGATATAGATACGATTTATTAATAAAATTAAAAAAGTAAGTTTACATATTTAGTAAAAAATATGCAATTTTATATTTAATACTTTTAATATTTAACAATACAGCAAATGATTAAAGAAAACAAAATAATATTTGCACTAAACTATTCTATATATTCTTTAAAATTTTTATGCAATGTTAAATATTTTACAAATATTTTAACTTTTTATATAAGAAAATTGGTTGCAGTATACATACATATATATATATATATATATATATATATATATATATATATATTTTATTTATTTATTTATTTTATTTATTTATTTATTTATTTATTTTCAATTTAACATTATATTGTAAGTTATCAAATAAGAATATTTAAGATTATGGTGAAGTTATCAAAACCACCTTGACTTAAAGCGCTGATTCAGTACAATGCTTTTGTTTTTGACATCAGTTTTTCTTGTAATTCTGTTTCCTAAAATCCTGACTCCGTCTTAGTAACTTTTTGCTTTGTTTTGTCTTTTATCTTAATCCGAACTTTTAAATTTTATAAAGCTTCTTATATTCAGACTTTATTTAAATAGATTCAGTGATATAGCAAATGAATAATGTTATAAATATGTTTTAATATCGTATAACGGTTTAAAAACTGTCAAGATAGAACAAATAGGCTGCCTGTTATAAGTTGTTTTTATTCGTATTAGCGTTGCATGTTGCTCATTTTTTTTTTTTTTTGCAATCATATTAGCTGCCTCTTATGATGTCACAAGGAAATAATGAGCTTAGGATTATAGAGAAATCATCATCATATTCTCAAGATAATCCCGAAAAATGAGTGGTCGTTTGTGACCGAAATAGAGAAAATTAAATCAGGTAGTTCTCATGTTTTTAAACGCTCCATTTGTGAACTCACTAAATGCTATTGTGACGTAGAGTTTACCGTTGCAAAGAAAACAACTTATTTTAGAAATAGCTAATCATTTTCAAAGACCATTCATGAGAGTAACAGTTTGTCAATGGTAATTGAAATTACAGGTAAAAAAAATGTTATTTTTCAAAAATATTTCTGTAATTAAAATTTAAATTAAGTTTTATTTCATTCATTTCTGTTTTTATAGCTAGTTAGCGTAATGCCCTATTTAGTTTCTTAATGAAGAATGCTACTATTTACTTACTAGTAAAATTTTACGTTACAAAAGAATAAATAAATAACTAAATATTAATAATAATAACAGTAGTAATGGGTCAATGAATTAAATTAAAAATAAAAATAAAATAAATAATAATGATGAAAAAAAATGGAGAAAATTAATTTCATTAATAGAGATTATTTTTAAGGATAACTTTTTCAGTTAAATTCATTTATTTATTTCTTTTCATTTTATTTCTTTTTTCTTGTTTTTATTTATTTCTTTTTTGAAAATATGTATAGTATATATATAAATGTATCATATATTTTTTAATGCGAAAGAATTGTATGTTTTGAGAAAGTTTCTAAAATTATCCCCACTTTGCTACACTGAATATTGTTTAAGAATTTTTAAGTTAGTTCATTATATCTTTTGTTTCAGTAAATAAATAAATAATAGGATAATGTACAGGTAATATGGAAAAATCCATCTTCATTATAAATGCAAATATAAGTAAAAATGATGGTATTTTTACAGATTTTTAAAAAGTTTTTCTTTATTGACAAAAAGAGAAAGAGAAAGAAAAAAAAAAAAAAAAGAAAGAAAAAGAAAGAAAAAAAAAAAAAAAAAAAGAAAAAGAAAGAAAAAGAAAAAGAAATTATTCCTACGGTAGATATTACTTCTATAAAATTCAAAAATTCAAACTATATAACAAAATGCAACCAACATCGTTGCTTTCTTTATTATATTTTATTTCTTAAAGCAATTTTTATAGATGCCACACGCACCACATAAAATTTAAATTTTACATCTACTTTTTAAGATAGCATGCGATCATGTTTTATATAAAAATTAAATCATTAAATTCATTTTTTACTTATTTTTATTTCATTTTGCACGCGCACTTTTTATTTCCTAATTCAAAATTATTTAAAAAAAACTTTTTCGATACTGATTATTATTAATTTTCTTTTCTTTTCTTTTCCTTTCAAAAAAAAAAAAAAAAAAAAAATGATTTTGATGAAATTCTGGCAAAAGCAGAATTTAGTTTAGGACGGAGGACTATTTGATTTTTTTTTTTTTTCAAATTATAACATCGCTTTCAAATAATTCAATCATATTTTCGATAAATTTTAGATTTCGATAAATGTCCAACTATAGAAAAATGACGCCGCAAAGATTGAGACCCAGATTGAGACTAATAGTCCTCAGTCCTTAAAAAAAAAAAAAAAAAAAAAAAGAAAAAAAGAAATTATAGGAAAGAGTAACAGGAACACATATGTATATTAGTTATTGCACTTTCAAGGGTTATTATACTGGTGGTATGTACCTGTTGCTTTCTGCTGTTGCCGTCTCTCTCAAGTTGTACATATAATATATATTTTACACTTAAAAATAATAATAATAATATATAAATAAATAAATAAAAGTAAATAAAGAAGAAGCTCATGAAATTTTGAAGTTTATTTATTCTTTTTAACAGCGCGTTTAACGAATCGGAGATTTTTTTTTTTTTTTTTTTTTTTTTATTGGGAAAACAATATACCATTTTCATCTAGAACGAATAAGTAGTCATTTTCTGAAACACTAAAATAGAAATATAGATTTCTGAATTGTGAATATAATGTAAACCAATAACCTGGATAGACGAAATGATCGAGAATTTCTAGTCTACACTTTTTTATATCATGAAACAATATTATGAATATTATGAATACTTTATATTGTGAGAAATTCTCGCTTGATTTCCTAGAATTGGGTAAAACGAAATTATAGTTGCTAAAACTCGCATCTTGTGTTCGCATTTGTTTGCATATATTTTTAAATGAGATTGACTACGATAATATAGGAAAACGGTGTAGAATTCTAATAGTGGATTTTACAACTCGCTAGCAAAGGGAACTAGAATTTATAAGGACGACATGGAACTATATTTACTAGAGCCACAATTTAGTTTCTAGATGTCAGTGACAGATTTTTTTTTTTTTTCCTTTAGTAATGTACTTAGCTTCCAAAGTATAGGTATATGGCCAGAATGAGTCAAGATGAACTTTACAACAAAGCAAAAATGTGAAAATTTATTAATCATTCTTTAACAAGAAAAAGAAATGAAACTAGTTTAAATAAAGTAAAATGAAAATAAAGAGTAGTGTTATCGTATATCACCGATGCTTATAATAATTTCACGGATTCATCTTCTAAAGGTCGTTAAGTATTCAAATTACTTTTAGGTTTCCTGTCTATTTGCATTTTATGGTTTTAATTTTCCTACATAGGATGAATCATTATTGTGTTTCTGCATTTGTAGGCTGGCGAGACGTAGAAGGGAAAGTTCCACGTTCGGCTGGCCGCATGGGAACTTTGGATGATCTTTTTCATCAAATCATCAACTCCAGGGGTCATGGGAGCGAAATCAAAGGTGAGTTATCCAACGATCATTCAGGTAATGTGGAAAGCACCAAATAAATGTAGAATGTAGATTTTTATATAGTCGATACTTTCACGATATTTAGGAAAGAATCTTAATAATTTTAATTAGAATGTTTGAATTACAACAAAAATTAGAAATATCTGAACTTAATTTACTTATGATGCCTATTTATATATTTTTATTTAAAATGGTTATGATCATTTAGTTTATTAAAATATTACAATAATTAAAATTATTAAGAATAAATGTAACTAGGAAAACAAAATCAGTATAAACATAAATACTTTTACAGAAGATTTTTATATTGAATTTTTAATCCTTTAGCTGCATAGCGTTCCAATTGCGCAACATGTAAAAAAAAAAAAAAAAAAAAAAAAATTCCTTTTGGTAATACCTGGGGAAATTTCCATTATTTAATCTGTATACAACACACAAATTAGTGTATTACATAAAATTTAAACTTTTTTTTATGCATTTACTAAAACTTCTGTGCGTCTGAGTGCAATTTTTCGGAAGAAATAAAAATTGTGTATTTAAGAATTAAATTTTGAAACGAAACTACAGTTATTTTGCCAGTTTATATAATGTATATAGCATATAAATATTTTATTTATTTATTTATTATATATTAATTTCTGAATAATATTGATTTTCTGTAATAAAGTTTTTTTTTTTTATATATAATTATAGTTTTACGATTGTCTCTTTTTGAAAGAGAGTTAAAATGAAAAAAAAAAATCAAATACTTTTTAATTTCTATTTATTAAAAAAATAATTTTCGAAATATTATTAAGAATTTTTATGAACAAAAATCCATAATTTTAAAATGCTTCTATAAAATGAATTTTCTCTTTTTCAGATTTATCTGAAACGCCCCAACAACAGAGACGTCAAGTCCGAAAAAGCATAAAACACTTATTTACTTCTGCCCCAAAATTTCAGAAAAATATGAAAAGGTAAGTGAATTTATTAGAAATTTGTGCATCGCTAGATACAATAATTTCAGTGCACACAATTTAATAAATCCTTTTACTTAAAATATTCGCACAACAGGTCTTATGAAAAATCGATTTTTCACTTACATTAAATACTACAATTTAAAGAAGGAAGATGAAGTCATTCAGTTATTTCAACCATGTTAGTTAAAATCTTTTAAAAAAAAATTAATATGAAGTATATCATTAATATTTAATAAAAAAGCACCACAAAACTGGCGTTGTAAAAAATATTACTTACAAACTTTGAATAAACACCATAAAATGCAATAAACTCGTAACAATTGTTTCGGGTCGAAAAAACACACGACCCTTCATCAGGCGAATAAAGTAAGCACGAGTGCTGTGTAAGTAATATATCTTTAATACCATTTATCCACGTCCTTTAAAATATACTTGCATTTAGTTTGAATTAGTATACCTCTTAAGCTTATTAAAAATTTTCAAACTTGTTCCTCATATTTATTGCTGTCCCAAATAAAACAGGATTTGTTTTATTTAAAATACATATTTCCTTTACTTTTTCTAAATTATGAATAACAGTTATTCCATATTGATTTTTTTTTTTTCCTGTGTTGTTTCGACTTTACGTTAAGACCTTTATTTGCCCGGCCTGGTGGTTCGGTCGGTAGGTCGTTGCCTTCTTGATTCTCCGGTTTCGAATCCCGGTGCGGGCATGGATGTTAGTGATGTCCTATGTCTACAAAATATTGTGTACGCTTGTTTCTGTGAATTTCTGTAAAAATATGTATCAATTGAGACATAAGTCATTGTAACTATATAGGTCTCAAAACTATCAAATAAAGGTCCAAATTACTTTTATTTGTTTGCTTTGTTTTATTTATATTTTCATTAAATATAATTAGAATTTATTGTCTAAAGCAACGAACTTGCAGGTAATTTTATAATTTGTATTTTATTCTGTATCACGAAACTAGAATGAAAAAAAAATGTATCTTTATTTTTGACGAAATTCGTATGTTCAAACAAGTGACGAAAGTAATTTTCTCAATTTGACGAAATATTCGCTCGGAGTATTTCCCTGGAAATAGTTTAGTGAAAATTAAAGAAAATTTCGTGAAATTTGGATATCCATTTCTGAGAATGTACAAAAACTAAATCAGGTGAAATTGAACCAATAGATACTCTATAAATTTAGTAGTGTTAAAAAATAAAATTGTAGTATTTATTTGGAAACCCTGCCTCCGCGTTGTAGGGGAGTCTACTGTATATGATAAAAGATATTATTAAATGTTTATAAATAATAATAAAAAAAGAAAGAAAAATCTGAATGACTCCACTCGACTTTCCGACCATTAAGTAATAAATAACGGTTCTATAAGTAAATTAAAATAAGAGCAGTCGTTAACTAAACAAAGGAGAAAATGACAATAGGGTGTTCGAGTATTTCTCTCCATATTGTATTTTGTTTAATTTATCGCTGTTTCACTTCAAATAATTTGAGCCCATAGACCATAATGATAAAGAATTTTACTTTGTGTTCCTGTAAAAAACTATAAATGCTAGATTTCTCAAAATTCACACAGTTCTTGTGATGGTGATTTATAATATGTATCTAAATGTTCAATTCTTTCGAATAAAGCCTTTAGGCATTACCGCACTTTAAATAATTTGAGCCCATAACTCATAATGATAAAGAATTTTTCTTTGTGTCCCTGTAAAAAAAAAAAAAAAAAAACTACACGTTCTACATTCACCAAAATTAATCTATAGTTCGGTAAAATGTGTATAAATTTTCAGCTCAATGGAATAAGGCATTTAGACGCGATTACATTTTAAACAATACTTACCCGTAGGCCATAATGAAAAAGAAATTTTCTTTGTGTCCCTGTAAAAAAACTATAAATTCTAGATTTATCAAAATCAATAGGGTTCGTGTTACGTGACCTATAACATACGTACCAACTTTCAGCTCATTCGAACAAAGAGTGTAGACGCTATCATGTTCACTCACACACATACACACATATACATATACACACATAGATACATCATCGTAAAAATAGCAAAAATGAACTCCGGTGATCTCAAAACATATAGATACATCAAAATCTCAAAGTCGATTTTTTGTCATGATTACAATACTTTCCTTACATAGTATGTTCGAAAAGTAATAATATTATAGTTTAAAAAAAAATAAAGAACACGCTTTTATAGAAATGTGAACTAAAAAGAAAAAAATATCTATCTTAGTATTAAAATGCAGGGTAAGAGAATATCGTGTGAGTGACACACCATAATATTTACATACATTTAAATCTTTAATTAAAATAATTTAGAATTAAACAAAAACCATTTTTAAAAAATCGCCCCTGACTGGGCTCGAGCGCTAGACCTTTAGGTTCGTAGCGCGGAGCTTTACCTCAGAGCCACAGCGTTCACGTAGGGAAAGTCTTTTTTTACAATATAGATATTTTGTTTGCTCCCAGAGCGGTTACATACATACAAACATACATACAGGTGAAGCAGAAAAAAGCGTGTTAAAAATGAACTCAGGCTAGAGCCCCTAAATAAAATAATAGGCCGGCGCATCACCGCCATTTTTTTGCCTCCAAAGAGGACAGCATTCCTGCTTGGCGTCCTTATCGCTTGCATAATGATTTTAAGAAATCTTGATCTGAAGCTAATCCGGTCAAGATAAGAGCAATAAGCAACAATAGTATTCCTAAAAACACATTTTTTTCGCAGTACATTCTCAGGATGTCATTTTATTCTGAGGATATCCTATGGATGTACGATGTGTTGTTAGGGCGGTTTCTGTTTCTTTTACAAAATGTCGCCAAAACTCAAATACACAGTAATAGAAGGTCTGTGAACACTTTATATTCACTTCTTGAACGATTATAGCAGTTTATCGCAAAACAAACTTCCATATCATAGTTTACTTAGCTAAAACTGTGAAATATAATAAAATAAGTTACTCTAAAGTAACGTAAGACGATAAATAAAAATGTTTGTGGTAAGTTTATCAGAAAAACGCGTTGGGTACATGTGGCAACCCAAAGGCAACAAAATGCCTGATGCGCCAGCTCGTATATATAGGAGCCTTAACTCAGGCGATCTTATGACGTATAGAAACATCAAAATACCAAAGTCGAATTTTTGTCATGATTACAATACTTTCCTTACATAGTATGTTGGGAAAGTAAAAAATACTTACTAAACATGTTAAACAATAATTTATTTAAATTTGAAAACAGCTTTTATCTTATACACTAACGGTTTGATTATTTCCATTTAAAAATAATAATGAGTTTTTCTTCTTGTGTATATAATTGTTAAATTCCCTTTGTAATATCATATTAAATCCAAAATAACTTCATATCATTATTTTTTTGCAGAGGGGTATTCCTAGCATGTTTGTTGTATCACGATGACAGGATCATCGTTACCGCTGAAGATACATTGCCTATATTAGAAGTAGATGAAACTTATCCTTCACCTCTGCACACAGATTTTCATTGGCTGATGAAGGTAGGTTTTCTCATACTAGAATATATAGCTTACTTTCGATTAGGCATAAGATTTGTGTTTTCTCATTTAAAATCATTTCTATTTTATATTTACACATAAATCAGCAACTGTAGTAAATTTTTATTTTACTTTAATATTTTTAACGTAAGTTTAATGAAAAATATGTCATGGTAGTGGTATATTATTCTCAACACGACATGTGATAATTTAAAACTGCTGTGGTTGACTCATTTAAAAGATTATTTAAAAAAAGAAAGAAAAAGGCAACATTTTTGAAAATTTATTTATTTTATTTTATTTTATTTATTTATTGATTTTTAATGACTTTAGGCATTTTATGTATAAATTAGTTATTTAATAAAATAAAAGAACCATTTAAAAAATTGTTATCTTGCAGAAAAAAAAAAAAAAAAAAAAAAAAATATGGATATGCTTTTTCTTTTATACAATGCTATTTCCAAATTATATATCAACATTTTTATACATGCTGTTCAGAGAAAAAATATCCACATCATTTAAAGGTTCAAAAGAAAAAGTATTATTTGTAGGTCCATAATTTTCTCTTTTATTCATGAACGGGCAATTACATAGAAAAGAAAAATAAAATACCATATTTACCAAAAAAAGTAGGGGGGGAGGGGGGTAAATGCATATCATAAATATTTATTATTATCATTTACTTTTAAACTGCACAAACGTTTAAAATTCTTGTTAGTTTTTGAATAATGAAACATTATTCAGATATATTTGCTGTGGTACATGTTATGGAAGTAATTCCCGAAGTATACAACATTTGTTTTTATTTCATAGCAATTTATTCAGTTTATTTCATAGTCTAGTTTCTTTACAAACAATAATTTCTTAAGATTTATTTTTCCAATAAGATATTTTTCAACGTGTTAGAACAAATGTAAATATGAAAGGCTGTTTTACTACATTATTAAAGAAAGTAAATATATAGAGAGAAAACTGTTTGATGTTAAACTAAATATCAGAACTTTTATATTATCTAAAACGAAAATAGATCAATAACACTTTTTGAAGGACAAGCTATTTTAATATCAAAGCTTGTTACCCACAATGTCTTGTGTGTTTATTTTTTGTACTCGAATAATATTTACAACTTCATGTTGATTTTTTTTTTTTTTTTTTTTTTTTTACAATCTTACCCGGTATTTTTGCCCTTCTTCCAAGGAGCGATATTATGCATTTACATATTAAGTTCAATGAGTTTTGCATGTGTTCTTTTAAGCATAAACGTTTCTGACTTTCTTACACGGATATTATATGATTTAAAAAAGAAAACAAGGCAACGGTGGTAATATGCATTGAATCAAAATTTTCGCTCATAATATGCAGGTCAAATCTGAATAATAAGGCGCCAAAGAGCTCGCTCTTATTTTATAAAAGACCTATTTCGTTTTATTAATTATGTGATGGATGCTGGCTTTGTTTTCTTTTTTACTATGCAATGATTGCTGATTATCTAAAAAAAAAAAAAAAAAAAAAGGCTAAAATGGAAAAAAGAATAAAGATTATCTTTCCACGGATTGTGTGAGATTTAGGTAAACGGTGAATACGGATCAGTCTATAGAAAACGATTTTGTTCGGGTGGAAAAATAAACCGGAGGAAATATATTTTTCATTTTTTTTTTTTCGTCATCCTTTTTTATAATGATGAAAAGCGCGTTTTATATTAGCTTTGAATGTTTATGTTTTCCAAAAACCTAACTAGATTCTCTATCAACTAATAGACTTGCCTATTCCCCCCCCCTCCCCCCAAGCAGGATATTTACCTTTGCACACAATACGTTTTCTTATAATAAATTAAAAAATAAATTTTATTAGTAACAAAAATACTTAAATTATGTCTATGAAATTATTTAGATAGATCAATTTTACACGTCACTTGAAAAATAAATTATAGGTGCAATAAAAATATATTTAGTGTTGGATTTATTATTATTATTATTAATAATAATAATTAGATATGGTCTAAAAAAGTATTCGCTTAAAAAAAAATTATTATGATAAATAAAACTTATGATTTTAACAATTTTAACAAAAAATGTTTTTTTTTTTTTTTTTTTTTTTTTTTTTTTAATTACAAAATTGTAGTTAAAAGGAAATTTACAATTATTGTAAAAAAACTAAAAAAAAAAAAAGTTTATTTACTTATTTATTTATTTTTCAACAAATACGATTCGATACAATATTGTTATTTTATTCCTTCCTTAAAGTTAATTCATTGATTTTTTTGTAATACTATAGGTTGCATGTACTTGGGAAGATGTAAAGACTCTCAGACAGGACATGGAAAAAAGCCAATCGTCTTCTAACGTCCACTTCCGCAGTAAAATTCTACAAGCTGTTGAACAGATGCAGGTAATGTAAAATTTTATTCTGTACTAAATCTACACAAAGTTTCTATAAATTCGAACCAATTTCTGTACCCTAACAGCAGCATAAGTCTGTCAGACGGGTTTCGTTAAGAAATTAATTTCTAATGAGCTGGCGCATTTCATCCGTCACTGTGTTTAAATAAATCATTTGTAGAATACAAACCCCTTGGTGAGTTTTGATATTTGTTTGCCACTTTGGCGATGAATTAAAATGATTATCGCAATTCCGTTAGTGAAGACAGTAACGAGAAACGTCCGGGCTAAGGCTCCTATATATACGAGCTGGCGCATCCGACATTTTTTTGCCTTAGGGTTGCCGCATGTACCCAGCGTGATAAAGAAACGGCATCCATTGTTTCTACCGTCTTGCTCGTAATTTTAGTGAAATAAACTGCAATATGGGAGGTTGTTCAGCAATAAACTGCTGTAAACACTCCAGAAAAGGATACAAAATGTTTAGGTTTCCTTCGGATAATGCAAGAAGGAGAAAATGGGCTGCGAATTGTCGTCCAGATTCTTGGATCCCGGGACTTGATGCACAGCTTTGCATAGTAAGTTTTATTGTTATTCACTTATACTTTTCTTTGCATTTCTGACATTTATAAAGTAAAAAATTTAAAAAAAAGTATTATTTAAATATAAATATGTATTTTAATAACCATAAATTATTTTAAGAAACGCTTTTTTACTGTGTGTTTGTAGAGTCTTGGCGACGTTTTTTTGGTTCGCCAAAGTTGTCTTGTTTCCGTGTCCTGATAGTATTAGGTCGTTGAAAAAACTTTCCAATTTTAATTGGTACGCTCTTTTTTTTTTCCTCCTTTCAAATGTTATGAATTATTTAAGAAACAGAAACAGATTACTTGTGTTGCTTATCATTTTTGGTCGATTATATTTTTAGATGAAAATTTCTTAAAACCACCAGTGAAGCGATAAAATCGCCAAGCGGAAATGCTGTCCTCTTACGAGGCAAAAAAATGGCGGTGATGCGCCGGCCTATTATTTATTTAAGGGGCTCTAGTCCGGGCTATTTAGGTGCCAAATTTCAAATTTAGCCAACGGAGTCCTGGTAATAAAGCTGTTCCCTAATGTGAATGCATCTTTAATTTATTTAAATTAATCATGTTCCTGATCAACATAAGGAAATTTAAATATTTAAATGTAATTTCACTTTATTAACTGCTGCATATCACGGTACTCGGGTATTGATTTGCTGAAAATAGTCGCCAATCGAAATATATTTATTTAAACTTTTCAATTATTCAACTTAAAAAAAAAAAAAAAAAAAAAAAAAAAAAAAATCAGAATTTTTTTATCCCGTTTAATTTTAGATTTTTTTTTTTTTTTTTTTTTTTTTTTCTTTAAGTTGTCGCCTTGACAGTTTAACAGTTAGCGTTCCAGGCCTCCTACATGATTGAGCCTGGATTCGAATCCCGTACAAGGTATATTATGAATGTGTTGTTCCTGTTAGGGGTAACGATGATTGCCCATTGGGTGCCCCTTCACATATGGTAATCGATTCGGTGACCTCCCGATCATGCTTAGTCGCAAGTGCCGCTCCACTGTGGGAAAATAAATCAATTTTATTTCAGTTTTATTGCGCATGTTAAATTTATTTCTTTTTACCGTCAATAAATAAATAACCAAATGATCGGTTGGCGAAACAGTTTGCAACAATTTTATAATAAAGAATAAAGAATTCTAAAACTGTTATGAGGGTTTTAGCTAATATCTTTTTGAAATTGGAATAATTTAATTTTTATGGTCAATTCTGATTTCTTGGATTATTTCCTATTTTTCAGTAGAATAAATGATAATTATACGCTAATATTTAAGATTCAGGGCCATAAATATTAGTGTTGATGTGTATAGGAAGTGTATTTTTCAAATGTAGAGGGCACCGTGAATAAAAAATTTTAAAAAAGCTTCTAATTTTCGTTCTGTTTGTCAGACCGAATATTTTAAAATCTTTAAACCTCCCCAGGAATTCCGCAGATAATTTTGCAAAAAACCGTTCATAAATCGGTTAAGTAGTTTGAGTTGTTTGAGTAGTTTTGTATAAAGAGCACATATACTAAAACTTCGTTATATATATATAGATAGATAGGTATAAAGAGTATTTTTAAATCCTAGAGTTTATCCTAGTTATGCTGTAGTTAACAGAGAGTTAATAGTTTTTTTCTGAATTTGAATATCATTCACTTTGTTAAAGTAAAAATTTTTAACATGACTGTGTTTATAAATTGGGTTGCTATCTGAAATCTGCATTATGCTATAAAATATGCAATACTTGCTATTGGTTTATCGCCGTAAAAGCTCTGTCTAACAGTTACAGCTATTGACTTGCGAAGACGCCACACATGGTCGATATTGGTTGGTTTAATTGGTAAAGTATCTATAATGTCACACGGACACACAAACTTATTAAGTTAGAAACACTTATGCAAACACAATATTACACATACTTTTGGACCAAATACTATATCCACGATTCAATGTTTTATGCAGTAGCATAGAATTTTTTTTTTTTTTCCTTGTAAATGTTTACATTTTTAATTCACAAATGTGTTACTTTTTGTGAAAAGAAGGGGAAAAAAAAAAACAGATCATTCTATGAAATGTCACATACGTCACAAAATTTTAAAAATAAGTTTAGAAAAAAAAAAAAAAAAAAAGTTAGAATTTCTCTGCTTTTGCTTTTGAATACAATGTAGAAAATTAACCTGCGACTTTGTTTGCAGCACTCGTGCCTACTTTATTCGCCTGACGAAGGGTCGTGTTTTCTTTCGCCCTGAAACAATTGTTGAGAGTTCTTGTATTTTATGGGGTTTATTCAAAGTTTTGTACACATTATTTAAAACTCTGGGGTGCTTTCTTACACTGACACATTTTCCCCAATAAAGATCCGTATTTCATTCGATTATGTCGTTATTACATTCGCTATTCTATTATGTCGCTAGTACATCCGTCATTGTTTTTTTTTTTTTTTTTTTTTTTTAGTTTCTTCCATTCATGCCTCATTTAAATTTTCGAATGTTAAATTTAGGATGCGCCATAAGATTTAACCTAAATGAGGATATAATTTTTTTTTTTCCTTTTAGTAAAGGGATGTTCTTTCAACTGCGTAAAATAACCTATTAAGGTCAAACAACAGCAGTGTAGCATAGAATTATAAATGACATAAAAGAATTTGATGTGTGCCATGCCCTCTTATTTGATTTTAAGTTTTAAAAA
Organism: Salticus scenicus; assembly: GCA_963930645.1. Taxonomy (NCBI): domain Eukaryota; kingdom Metazoa; phylum Arthropoda; class Arachnida; order Araneae; family Salticidae; genus Salticus; species Salticus scenicus. The sequence goes on along the minus strand of OZ005649.1, from coordinate 368,271,296 downwards.
CATCTATATTTTAGTAAAACTAACATAACCTCATGATTTTTTTTTTTATTAATAGAATTAAAATAATGTTCTTTACCTTCTCGACTGTTTATTACTCACTTTCATATTCAATAGAATAGAGTATTGGATTCGTAATATTTTCAGCCTCCATTTTTTGATGGGTTTATACGTTTTAAGAGTTTCTGAAGGTATTTTCATCATTTTTGAAATAATACTTGCCTGTCTGTGTTTGAGAGAAAAAAAATTGTAGCGTTTCTAGATTTATATATAATTTCGATTAATCGATTCACTACTTTTAATCATTTTCTTTCAGTTTGTTCGTTTTGGCAACCGCCCGGACTTTTATCTACTTATTCGATTTGGATTTGATTTACATGTGGCCATCACCTTTCACGAATACCAATTTTTATTATGGTTAAGTTATTTTATCAGCCATTTCCTTTTATCTTTCTATTTTTTTTTTTTTTTTTGCAAGATTGAAACTAGTGTTGTATATTGCTGAAATAGCTATACAATATTCAGAAATCTTGCATTCCATGCTGACAGTACTGCTAGTTTCCTGATGAGATCTGTACTGGGTTTCAGCATTTATAACTCTATTTTTCCTTCATGCATTCCTTTTTATTTCAATAGTATTTTTGGTTAATTTCTTTCAATTTTTATCTTGTGTTGCATGAATTTACTGGATTAATGGATTATGAAAACTATCTCATTGTTTAGGCTTAAGTGATATATACGTCATTTCTCTTCTGCGTAAGTACTTTAACATGTTTTTACTAATCAGTGATTTTTAATTAAATGGTAATTGTGACAATAACTTTATACGTAATACATCTAACTTTTAATTTCATTGTTGGTAATTTCATCTTTCTCTCATTTGCTGAGTATTGTAAAGGAATTAAATTATTTATTATTTATATATATATATATATGTATATTAATGCTCAGAATTTAATACAAATTTATTTTTTATCACAATTAGACACAAACTAATGTCTCTCGAATTTTGGTGCATGTCACCCAACAGGTGGCCATGTTATGCTGCTATCCTTTCCACTTACGGAAAGGTACATCAGCTTTTGTAATGTATAATTTCCCAAAACTTAATATGTAAGAAACCTATTATGAAAATCTATACTGATTTAATTATGTATGTCGGCTGACAGGTAATGCTACTATGCTGCATTTTCCCGCATTCTCGCGAAAGCTATATCTTAGCTCTTACAACGTATCAGTTCAACAACTTAATATATGAGATAACTATTGTATAAAAAAGAAGTATGATCTAATTCGGACGTATATGGGTCGATAAGTGACACTGATATTACTAACCTTCTACGATTTTTTACATGGCTATAGTTCTGCATGTTTTAGTTAAAATTGCCAATCCCTTTCAAAAATAGCCACAAAATACTAGTTTAACATAGATAAACATTCTTTCAAATTATAAATTTGCATTATTAAATACAGTAGTAGAAACTGAAAAAAATTAAAGACATCTACTAATTCCACTAGAAATAGCGATAAGGGGAAAAAAAACTGCTAGTGCCAATCGTTTTAACCGTTCCCCTTTGCATATCTGCAAAGCTAAGTTTGAATTGGATTTTCTCTGCTGTCCTCTATAATTGAACATTGAAAACTGCTTTGCACATCTGTACTTTGTACAAGGTACTGTCTTTGTACTCTGCTTTGCACAAGGTACTTGTCTTAGTAAGGTAAAAGAATTGACCATCAATCTGCGCTAATTTCTATTAACTATTGCTAATAATTTTTATTAACAACTGCTAATTATTATTCTTCACTTTTAAAAAATGTTGAGTGAAGGGTTAAAATTGTCTCTACTTTGTATTGGACACAGTTTTTCCTATCTAAAAAATTCAATATGAAAATGAATGCTAACTGTTTTTTTTTTTTTTTTTTTTTTTTTTTTTAAGCTGCTAATACAGTTTTCGCATATCATTCCTTATACAAATAGTAAAATTATAAATAAAAACTTTGTACACAAACGATATACATTAGAGAGACAAATGTTCCGTATTGAAATAAATAAAGAGGAAATCAAGCAAAGTACAGTATGCAGTTAAATTTTAATTTAAATTTTAGATTTGGATCTTTTTGAATTGAAAGTAAAAATTTCGCCTTTAAGTGCAACACTAAATAATAATAATAATAATAATAATAATAATAACAAATCGTAAATAAAGGGAGAAAAAGCGAAAAAAAAATAATAATAAATAAATAGAGATGACTGGAGAATTCGGAAGGTTGTCCTTTTTTATTCTACAGAATAATAATAATAATAATAATGAAATAAAGATTTTTAAAAAAAAATTACATTAGCTTCCTAATGTAGATACGTATTATTTTTTATAGATATCTATCATTTATAATTATTGCTTTTGTAGCTGGTTTATCTCCCAAAACCGAGCAAGTTTCTTAATCTATATTAATAAAATCAGACTTTTGTCTGTAAATTTGTCGGAATCGAAAAATTTTGCGATATCTTCACGTTTCACACCCCATGAAAGCCGAAAATGACTTCAGAAAATTTTGCCTGTGTGTGTGTGTGTGTCATCGTGTCCGTATGTCGCTTTTTTTGTCCGGGCATCACTTGAGAACGGCTGGACGGAATTCAACGGCGCTTGGCAGGGATTTAGGTCTTCACCCAACTTAAAATTATATCTATCAACTTTTCAGAAATTCCCCCCTCATTCCCCCCTGGGGGGTAAAAGACTAAAACACATTTGTCCGGGCATCACTTGAGAACGGCTGGACGGAATTCAACGGCGCGTAGCAGAAACTTAGGTCTTCACCCAACTTAAAATTATATCTATAGAAATTTTCAAAATTATGAAAAGTGTTTAAATTATGGGTAAAAAACGCCTACGCATGCGCCATAAATATTTTTTCACTAAAACGCTTTGAATGGAAAAATAAAATATAAAAATAAATTTTTAAGTTAAAGACTTTTTTATTCGCGTGATTCGGACTACAAATTATGAAAAGATTGAAATGAAGTGTTGCCATCTAAGTTTCATACTTTAGTTATTTTTAAAAAATCTAATTGTCGTATCGAAAAACTAATTACACCCCAGGATTCAGAAAAATCACCCCTTTCATTTGGTACTGAATTTGTAACGATAGGTCTGATACTTCTAATTTATTTTTCCCTTTTTACGTTTTTCCGTTTCTACTTAAATTTCATACTTTAGTTATTTAAAAAAAATCTAATTGTCGCAACGAAAAACTGTTTGCACCCCTGGATTCAGAAAAAATCGCCCCTTTTATTTGGTATCAAATTTATAAATATAGGTCTGATATTTCTAATTTATTTTACCCTTTTTCCGTTTTTAACCCAGATTCGATAAAAGGTTTTATATTTATCTATAGGCATTTATATATATTTTTATTTTCCAGAAATAAAATGAAATATTTTTAATTTCACGTGAATAATAATAAAAATTAGAGAGAAAAATACCTACAAAAGTTGGTGATTTTTTTTTTTTTTTTTTTTTTTAATGAGGAATATGCACGTGGATAAATATTTTCATAGAGATATTGGAACAACTATAGTATTTCCCCTCAGCTGAATTTGGCGATTTATTTTTGGCGATTATGGCTAAATCATAAATCTAAAATCATATATCATAAATGATAAAATCATAAGCTAAATTATGAATCATAAATCATAAATTCAAAGTAAATAGCATGCAGGCTGCCATATTGTATCGCAAACAATCCAGAACGACATCGTTATCGATCAAATCGGCGCCAAAGAAGAATCGCCAAATTCAGCTGAGGGGAAATACTATAGTTGTACCGAGATATTTGGCATTAGTTTAATATTTTTATTTAATTAAGCAGTACTTTTCTTTCCTGCAGTAAAACAAAATTTTTTGTTGTTATTATGTACCTTATGAGGGTTTTTTTATGTTCTCCCCTTAATTGTAAATGATTATAATTTGGATTTTATTAAGATTTTTTATTTTTATTTTGTAAATATCAGAAAAGAGTTTTAATTTAATTTAATTTAATTTATTTATTTATTTTGTGTATGGAACAGCTTTAGTATTGGATCCCTTTGGCAAATTTTGAAATTCGGAACCGACGTAGCTCGGACGTTTCTCGCCAAAATCTTTAATTGCACAATTGAGAGAGCCAATTCAGTTCATCGCAAAAATGGCTTAAAATATTTAAAGTCACCAAAGGGGTCCCATACTAAAGCTGTGCGTTTTGTATTTATTTATTTATAATATTTTCTATTGAAGACTTCTGTGGTTACGAAATTTGGTGCGTAAATTGTTTGTTTGCATCCGGCACTTATTGTAACTGGATTTAACGAAATTAGAAATACCCCCCCCCCCTTCTCGGAGTTGGAGGGCAATAAACGGTATAACTTCAGTATAACCCAACAGCTGAATTTGGCGATTTTTCTTTGGCGTCGTTTTGAAGGATAACGATGTCGTTCCGGAATGTTTGCGATATTATATGGCAGCCTAATATGTTGTTTATTTTGGATTTATAATTTTATGTTTTATGATTTATGATTTAGATTATGATTTTATCATTTATCATATATGATTTTTAGATTTATGATTTAGCCATAATCGCCAACAAAAAAATTGCCAAATATCGTTGTGGCGTTATACTGAAGTCATTCCCAATAAACATGTGTAAAAACATGTTTTTCCGTTTGAATTCACTTTGAATTATCTTAGAATGGCGAATTTTGGTGTGCGGATATTGATTAAGTGTACGCATTATGTACATTAGTGGGCTTTTGCAAAACTTCGAACTCACCCGCTGAGGAAGGGGAAGTAAGAAGTGGGTAAGTTGTGCCGAAGGCAGTGGGGACCCAGACTGGATATTGATTAAGTGTACGCATTATGTACATTAGTGTGATTTTGCAAAACTTCGAACTCATCCGCTGAGGAAGGGGAAGTAAGAAATGGGTAAGTTGTGCCGAAGACAGTGGAGACCTAGACTCCTCAATTTGCGAGCGAGAAAACCTGTACCAATCACAGCGAGAACTTAGGTTATTAATAAAGATATGGGATTTTGACAACTCATTTAAGTTTAATTTCCAGCGAAGCGGGCAAAGCCTGCTAGTTTCTAAATATGGAAATAAATACGCAATTTTAATCTAAGTTATTTGTACTTTTTCTTTTTCTTCTTTTTTATACATTATGTTTTATTTCATGCAATATGAAGTTATTATTACTTTTATTATTATTATTCTGTAGAATAAAAAAGGCAATCTCCCGAATTCTCCAGTTATCTCTCTATTTTTTTTTTTTTTTTTTTACTCCTTTTATTTACGATTTGTTATTATTATTATTTTAAGTGTTGCATTTAAAGTCGAAATTTTTACTTTCAATTCAAAAAGATCCAAATCTAAAATTTCACTTAACTTTTTAACTTTATAATTTAATACGAATGAAATATTCGCTACTTTAATTAGCACAAAACATGTTTAGACATTATTTCTTTATTAATGCTATTCGACGAAAGGGAAAAAATATATATAAAAATAATAATGTTTATTCTGTATTATTAGTTCTTGTGAATGTCACTTTTGTAAATTAGATTTTATTTTCAGGCCGCCTTGGGTCTTCAAGATTTGGGTCAACTTTATTATCTGCCTTTAAAAGACAGTGAAGGTACAACCGTACTATGTACAGTGAAACACGTAAAAGATCCAAAAACAATGGTTACTCTGTCAGTAAGGTGGATGCCTTTGTATAAAGTCCAAAGAAAAAGAATAAACAATTCCGACTCTAATGGAGATAATCCTGTAGTCAATGATTTACTACTAGACACTCTGCAAGTAAGTAAACCTGCCAATAAAGGTTCGTTTATTTATAAGTTTCTTATTAACATATAAAGAATATATATACATATTCTTTATATATATATATATATATATATATAAATGTACAAAACTCGGCCTGATGCTGCCTGCGTGCCAATAGATCAAAGTTTGTTAACGAAACCATTTTTTAATTCATAAAATCAATGAAGGTAGTGAATCAGCGAAAGCTTTTCTCGCTTAGCTGGTCACTATATTTAAAGGAAACTCTTTTTTCTATATCGCTTAAAAATAAATAAAATAAATAAAGGAATCATGAAACTGCTTTAAATCCCGTTATGGTTTCCCGTTGGTTTATGTTATTATTATTATTATTATTATTATTATTTTTTTTTTTTCTTTCTTTTCTTTTCGTTTTCCTTTCCTTTCCATATTTACTGAATTCAATTCTTTGTTTTTCAATATCACGTGATAGAACAGTTTTATTTATTTAACGTTCATTTATCCGCGTTTGTAATAATCGATAGATGACGCTTTCTCAACTGCAGTTGTTAGTAAATATAAATAGCCACGTGTATTTATTAATTGATCTTTCTTGTTGTTCTATCATTGTTTCAGCGTGAAAGCTATCAGTGGTATGATAATTTCACCTTAGCCCACCAGAGGGCGAGCATTCATTACTATCGCGGATATTTCCATTAATTTTTGGAACTCTCGTGCAACTTTATCCAAATTGTTTTTTTGCTCCATTTTCAATTTTCATTTTTTCATGTGCATGAGTAAAATATTTTATAATTTTTTATTTTTCGCGTGAAAGCATATATCATTTTATGTTTGGAGAAAAAAAAAAAAAAAAGTATTTTTTTTCTTTTTAGCAACAATTAAAATTTTAAATGTCCACATTTAAAGCTTTTACCAGGTTATTATTTTCACATTTTAATTAATTTTAAAAAATCTGATTAAAATTTCGTTACAAATAAGATACCAAATGAGAGGAGCATTTTTTCTGAATCCGTCGGTTCAATTAACTTATCGATCGGACAATTAGATTTTTTTAAATTAACTAAAATGCGAAAAACTGGTGACCATTTTTTAAATTAACTGAAGTATGAAAAACTGGTGGCAACAACACACAGGCAAGCAGAAGAAAATCTCTCTTAGCCAATCAACTTGCTTCCAGCCACGCACTTACGGGAAACAACTCTCTTAGCCATTTATATGTAGAAATAGAGAGATGTTGATTAAAGGACATATGATAAACAATCTGGCATGTACAAAATGTACGCCAAATTTTAATAAGTTGTAAAGAAATATTAATAATTAAATATCGCATTTAAGAACGTAATTTAGTATTTAAATAAATATTGAGCAATTTAATTGTAACATTTTTTTGTATTAGTAGCTAGTTTATTAATATATGCATCTCTTTATTTTCTACATTGGAAAAAAAAAAAAAAAAGTTTTAATCTACACTACATTAGTATTTTGTTAGTGGATTTTTTTTCCTTCTTAATTTTCTTCCTCTTATTATTATTATTATGTAGGTTTAAAATAGTTTTCCTTATTATTTGAAAACCCAAAATCATCCAGTAATATCCCATATTTTTATTTTAAATTCTTATTTTCAAACATGAATACCGGTTGTCTGCGAGGCATGACAGATATTCAAAAGTATGCAAAACAGTTTAGATACCACTGATCTATTTAGGTTTGCTATCAGATTTATTAATTGGTAAACTGAACATAAAGTTAAAAAATATTTTAGACAATTTTTCGTAAAATTAAAATAATAATAATAGTAACAATAATTAAAGAAAAACAACGCAATTCTTGATCATCTTTAGATTTATATAAATCAGGATATATATATTTTTTTAAATATTTTTTTAATTCTTTTTTTAGGAGATGATTTTGTATAGTCAGGTGAGCAGCAAACCCCTGACAAAAGGCCTTTATGTTGGATATATGAAGCTTAAAAGTTCTGTGGATGCTATTAGAGTAGTAGTTCCAAGATTAACTCCTAACGTGTTGCCTCATATTAAGATTAGAGATAATCCACATGTGTCATGGTAAGATAATTCGCCACTTCTTTTACTTTAATTAACAAATAAACTCTCATAAGTTTATGCTACTAGATTCTAGTAATTCAAAGAGCTTTAAAATCTTAAAAGATAAATCCTTTAAAAATATAACTTTTCTTCTTCTAAAACGTTTTCGTTCATGAAATTAAACAATGATTAATTTTTCTGATCAAGAGAAAATGAATGGGTAACAGCACGATAAAACTGATTATGAATAGCGTTATGAAACACGTCATTTATTTTAAATCATTCTATTTATATAAACCCCTTCTGTTTTGAGGTATCCAAGCTTTGTCAATAATTAATCCAACTTTAAAATAAATAGTTTTAAGAGTAGGATGGACGTTAAGCCTTTATATATCTATAAATTATATTCTTAGAAAAATGAAAAGTTAATTAAATTTCAGCAATCAAACATTTTTTTTTTTAATCCTTTTATTGAAGCCTGAGAGTATAACGAATACTCAAACAGAATATATTGTTAATGTATAACACTTTATAATCAATCAGGAGAAAAAATTAAAATTAGTTACCAGTGAGCACTTAAAAAAATATAAATAAAAAACACTTAAGTAATTTTTGAAAACATTTAACATACTTAATATCATTATATTTCAAAGCACATGTATTCAAATTTTAAAAGCTCTATGACAATGATTTAAAAAAATATATATAACGTCCACCATCCCCTTTAAAGCTCCTTTCAATGGATTCAAAATATTTGTTATAAATTTAATTCAAAAATTGGAGAATTTAGCAAATATGCATAATAACTATATATTTTGTGCAAAAATTACTTATTTACGCCTTAGATTCACGTGTGTTTACAGTTACTTATTACAGTTATTCTTTTTTACTATATTTATTTATTTTTCAATAACTAAAATATTAAAATGTGCTCTGAATGTGTTACTTAAGAAAAAAAAAAAAAAAAAAAAAAAAAACTTAGAAATTCTCGGACGTACATCGTTATCTTATATGTTTCCATAATTTACGTTTGTTCGTAGTAGACTCGTAGAAATACTGGTCAGAATGCAGAACATTTTTTGCTTACAGAAGTAGATCTAATAAATTCATTATCTCTAAAGTTTACAAGTGATGGGGAAAGCAAAGCTTGCTTTTATGTCATTCATATTAACTTCTCGAAAAATTAATGAAAGAAATAAATAGTACAAAATTAAGAGTTCAATATTTTTTTTTCAAAATACTCACATTTCAGGGTGATATCTACCTTTTTAGCTGCCAAGTTTTTAGTATTTTAAATGCTGGTATTTTTTAAAGAAATATAATTCACCTTATTTAACCACAGAAAAGTGCTGCAAAAGCTTGTATTTTAAAAAATAGAAATTTCTATAAAAAATACCTATATCCAAAATGCGGAATGTTTGGAAGTTATATTGATAATTTTATTCTATTTGATAATAAAAATATTAAAGATAATGAATAAATTTAATTTTTGTTGGAGAAATATACTGAATCGATTTAGCATTTAACAGAAAAACGTCATTTAAATGCAACCTGTTTCAGTAAACATTGCACGAAATAATACATTTTTCCTTCAATTTCTATTGTCATGTTTCCCTAACATATTAATAGGGGCTCCCTCAATTGGGATTGACTCAAAATTTATGCATCAAGCAAATGATGATAACCATTTTATTTTATTTATTTATTTTTCAAGTCTTTATTACTGTATCCTCTCAGTTGTAGAACTGCTTATCCAAAACATTACCATTTATTTGTAAGAGATAATCAACTTTCTCTTTTTCTTTAAAATTTTTATAATTCAATCGCAGATTAGTTTAATTTGTGACTTCTGATATTACCTCTTTTTGGAAATATTTTCTTGGCTGAAAAATATTTGAGTGCCTTTTATTGAGGGAAAAATTAAGTAAAATGTAATAGTAATAGAAGGAAGGGGTTGTTTTAGTCACACTGTAGCTGGCTGATGGCGACGGTCTGAATTTGCCTCTAGGGGTGGTCCGGTGACATGTCATAAGAATTTTTGATTCTCTTTGAATGGCATGGATCCCCCATTCAGGTAACCTCTAGAGGTATTAATTTCGCAAAAGGGAGTATATTGCAGCCACGACATATTTTACGTACACCAGCCCCCATTAAGGCACACAATGGTCTTTGACCAATTCGAGTATCGAACCCGCAATCTTCCAATTATGAGCTCGGTTTTCTACCAACCAGGATATCGGGGACCCTAATAGTAATAGAAATATAACAGAAATGTGGTAGAACAATACTGGGAAGCTAATATAGTTTATAAGTACAAAACCTTGAATAAACACCATAAAATGCAATAAACTCGCAGTTGCGAGTTTATTGCATTTTATGGTGTTTATTCAAAGTTTTGTACTTATTACTTTCAAACGCCAGTCCTATGGTACTTTCTTATTAATATAGTTTATATTAAAATTTAAGTTTTTTCTTTTTTACTTATTGTAAAAAATTAATATAGAAATGAAGATCAATCAAATATTTATGTATAAAGTTACTGTAGTGATAACTATGCAGAGAAGATATCTCTCTATAATTACTACTAAAACATTATGCAAAATTTCACACTCAAAGTTATTAATGAACAGTTAGTGTATACATTTTTTTTTTCTTATTTCTAGCGAAGAATGGCAGTGGTTTAAGAGCTTATCAACCGGGAGTCTACCAAATGGTCCTTCCGAGATACAGATGAAATTCCAAAAAGCTTTGTCTGCCGCGACTCGACAATTATTAACAGGCCTTGACATTCCTGAGAACATGATTGATCTGCACAGGTAATTCAAGATAAACCATTATTTTTCACAAGACAATCTGATTATAAAAATGTGGCAAAAAAATGTTACTTCTATACGATTTACCTGAAAAAAAAAAAAAAAAAAAAAAAAAATGTAAAGAAGGCATTTAATATAAAGTTACACAGTTTTATTTAACTTTAGTTTATTTTTAATAATGTATTTATAAACTTTTATTCTTCTGCTTTCTATTTATTAAAAAAATATGTAAAAAGAAATATTTAAATATTTACAAAATGTCGGTAAACAAAATCTTTAAAAATCAAAATCTACGTGTTTAGCTTCTGATGTGAATTTTCGTTTTTTGTTTGGTAAACATCGTTAATAGGCCATTATTAAAATGTTCAAGGTTTTTTACATTGCATTGTTACTCTCTCACTGCTCTCATGTCTTCTTTATATTTGTCCAGTATAAAGGGTAGTGCCTAAATATTTCAACCCTGAACAATTGCTGCAGAATTTTTTTATTTGTTTGTTTATGTATTATCTTTGCTTTCTTTCTTTATCTTTCAATACTTATCTTTTCGGTGCTTTCTGGAGCAATTTGTTAAGAAGCTCGTTGTCTTGCACAAATTGTATTTTTAAATTAATTAATATTTTTTCTATCTTTGTGAGAATTAATATTAATAAAATCATAGTATAAAATCGTGGAATTGTGTGTTTAGAATATCTTAAAATTATAGTGTCTGTATTGTTTTAATATAAAAGTATTGGTCTTTGCAGGAAAAGATATATAAAAAGTGTACATTTCCATATACTTTTTTTACCACATTATATTTTTTAACCATTAAATTATAACTTTGATGGTCTTTATGGATTATAACAAACTTCTTTCTTGCATGAATCCTAATGATTAAATTGTTATATGAATACGCGTCAAAGTAACTAATTTCATAAAAATTATAATAATACTTTATATAATTAAATAATTACATAAGTTTAAAATTAAATCAGTCTCGAAATAAATTCCTTGTAAGACAACTCATGAAACTTATTGTGGATGTTAATCTCTCTTTTTTTAGAAACTAAAAATCGTTAATTCGTTTTGTTTCAGGTACTACGATGTGGAGGTGATTGAACTAAGTGAAGATGTGTCCTTTATATTAGTTTTGCCACCTGTTGACAGCGTTTGTTCTGTGCCTGGACAGTGTGATGAAATCACATCAAGGTCTGACTGCATTCCATTGCCGATTCAGATATTTGAAATGAGTAAGTAAGCTGAAACGTAATAAAATGAAGTTACTTAAAAATAAAATTATACTTTTAAAAAAATAAAGAACACGCTTTTATCGAAATGTGAACTAAATAACATAATGAAGGAATGAGAAATAAATAATTTAGAATTAAACAAAAACCATTTTTAAAAAATATCCCCTGACTGGGCTCGAACGTTAGACTTTTAGGTTCGTAGCCCGGAGCTTTACCTCACAGCCACAGCGTTCAAGTATGGAAAGTCTTTTTTTACAATATAGATTTTTTGTTTGCTCCCAGAGCGGTTACAAACAAACATACATACAGGTGAAGCTAATAAAAGAATGTTAAAAATGGGGTTTTTACTTAATAATTTGCCCCTGGAACCTGTCCCTGAAGGGATAGGCGCCTGGAAACACTTGTATATTGTATTGTCATCGATAATGAAGTCGTGTGCAAAATTTCAGGTCGATCGGACGACCAGAAGTAACCGAAAATGGATTTCCAAGATTCCGTTATACACATTAATAGTTACATCATGTCAAATGAATAAAAACATGTTAAAAAGTCTAGAAATTACGCAATATTAACTGAATAAATAACATAATGAAGGAATGGGAAATAAATAATTTAGAATTACACAAAAACCACTTTTAAAAAACCTCCCCTGACTGGGCTCGAACGTTAGACCTTTACCTCACAGCCACAGCGTTCACGTAGGGAAAGTCTTTTCTTACAATATAGATTTTTTGTTTGCTCCCAGAGCGGTTACGAACATACATACATACATACAGGTGAAGCTAATAAAAGCGTGTTAAAAAAAGAAAGAAAAAGAAAATCTCCACAACAAGGAAAATTTCATGACAATATTAGGAAGTTTGTATGAATTGAAAATAAAGTTTATTTTAAGAGAACGAAGTTAAATTAACAGTTCATTTTCAGTTAACGAAAATACAAAATTTTAGTTTGGAAACAAATTAATACGAAAATTTCCTCCAGAAATAACCTATTTTTAAACACATATTTATAGTATTTAGATCTATTTCTTTGTGTAATATAATATGCTTGTCCAACAATAGACTTTTCGTATTAATCTAAATGTTGATTTTCTGATGACATAATTTTAATAGAAGAATGAGATACTAAATTTTAAAACTTTTAACATTTTTTTTTTTTTTTTTTTTTTTTTTTTTTTTTTTTGAGTTATGTAAGCTTTTTATCAGGAGTGGTTGTGTGTAGGAGTTTTTTCTGATTTCAGGATATTTTTTCAGTTATTTTTCAGCAACTGTTAAGAGAAACCTGTCGTAACTATAATGGAAATTTTTGTACAGCTTTTGCAATATACTAATATTTTTTTTTTTTTTTTTTAGATTTACAAAAACTTTGTATGTAATTTATTAGTTACAATCATAAAATTTAATTGCACACTGGCTTTTTATTCCTTTTATGTAATTTCAGGATTTTTAAAGTAGGGTCACAATTAGCCCTATTTTATGGCCATTAGTAATTTTGAAAAGAAAACCTTGTTTTAATGCTGACATAACTATTTCACATAAAAGTCCAAATCTAATTATATAAAGGTGAAAGATCACTCATAATACATTAGCAGATAAATACCAAATATACAAAGTTACTGTTAAGAATTTTTTATATAACTAACTGTTTATTTCCCTAGAGGTTATTATTATTTATTTATTTGTTATTATTATTATTATTATTATTAGGGTAGGGGTATAAATTTAAGCATTTTAAATACAAAATAATAATAGAAAAACTAGTATGTTTTGGCCAGCATACAAGTTTCTTCTACTTGGTTTTATTTAGCATCACCAGCAACCAGATAAAGTGCACAAAAATTTAATCATAGCTTCTCACAGTAAGATTTTACATATGTAGTCTGGTGCAATTTCAACCAGTAAAATCTGAGAAGTATCCTTAAGGAAAATCGCAGAATGTAAGAAATAGCATCGTCACCAGTCGGCTGAAATACACTCAAATTCAACAAGTAATATTTTATGGCCATATCACATATTGTCTTTGATGCTACAGATGCTGAGGTATAGCATTCCCCTACACGGATAAAACTTCAGCTAAAATCAGCATAGTTTTTTAGAATGATCCCCTTACGTGTAATGTTTTGTGCCTGTATACGCTATAGAAGCAGCATATAGCCTTCTCGAAAATGGGTAAATCTTTCAAATCTCATTATAGCAGCGCCACCTGTTAGATTATATGCAAAAAGTTGTCAGACACCAATTTGTGTCAAGATGCAACTATATCTATATTTCTATAAAATTCTACGCATTAATTTTAGATCTAGAGTTGGCACAAATATTTTGTCACACAGACAAGCTGAAATTTTTAAAAAAATGGCCAAGTCGTGTGAATCCATTATTCAGAAGTTGGAATTTTTTTGGTATCAGTACGTAGTACCTATATGAATTCAGAAGAAAGTAATAAAGACTTAAAAGCGTCTTTTAATTTTATGAACAACTGTACACTTTAAAATTTTATGTTTCATATATTACAATATTAGTAGCATTCATGTTTTACAATTACATCTTATTTTCTTACAGTTCACATGACTACTTACCAATCAGGTTTCATCACACGGTACTCTCGTCTATCGTCTATTTTAGAAATGGATAATATGTTGGCCCACCATGCTCACCGAGAGGTAATATTTTCTATTCCTATATGTTCACTTTATTTTTTATTTAATAAATAAATGATGCATAGTAATCTTGTTAGGCTATATTTAGCTCTTTCTAAAATGTTTGACGCATGCGTAGCCAATGCTAGTGAGTTCAGTATTTTTTTTTTTTTTTTTTTTTTACATTTTAATCATTTATAAACAAATGAACTTATCAGGAAAAAAAGGAGAGGGGAATAATTATAAATAAATAAAATACCAGTAAAAGAAAATACGTTAGATAAATAGAATAACAAAAATAGAATAACAAAAATATAATTTCAAAAATGCAGAGTAATATGAGTAATTATTCTTATAATTTAATTATTGCACCAATAATTTAAAAAAAGTGATGAAATTTTTTAAAGTAAAAGTGTTTTGTAAAAATAAATAAAGAAAATACGTTTCTAAGAAAATAGGAAACTGCCAATAATTTTTCATTTTCATAATTTTAAGCTGTAATATTTTTATCTGGCAGCTCCTAAATATTAATAATTTATAAAAATTAAGAAATTTATAACTACGTTTTATTATTTTTTAAACATATTTTATTATTACTATATAGTTTTAAAAGAGTCTAATACCATTAAACAAAAAAAAAAAAAAAAGTTAGTATATAATTTAAACCTGTGCTTTCAATATCTAACAGTAAAAAACTTTTTAGATATAACAGCGATCGGCGTGGTCACTTTTTTGATTACCACTTGTTAATTATAGACATATAGATGAGAGGAGGGTATTATGGAATACCATTTACATTTCTTAAAATAACGTTACTTGTTTGTAATAAAAATCCCTAAAATCATGATGAGTACATAGTGTAATTATTTGTAATGAATTATCAATGAAAAAAAAAAAAAAAAAAAAAAAAAAAAAAAAAAACTGTTGTTATAAAAAGTTTACTTTAAAAAAAAAGTTACAAATGAAGGTTAATATGAAATAGTCGGGTAATATGGAACAGGTGGTTTAAACTGTTTAAACCATTGAAAAACTAATTAGACTTTATAAAATCCTCTTCGGAGAATTTTCTGTGACAGAAGATATATTCGGCATCTTTATTTTCTGTTTCTTTAGTTGAATACATGAAGTCAATTTCAGATGATACTATGGAATACCTAGTATTCCATGATACACGACACGCCATCTTTAAAAATGAACTTTTAAATTGATGGACAAAATATTTTCAGCTAAAAAACGACCAATGTATAACAAAATACAATTCTTTGAGCATACATTATGCTTAACATCAATGTACAAATCACATGTGTACTAGTAAGTTCAAATGTTTGAAAATGTACCTGGAAAAACTCTTGAAAATCACAAAACATACTTTGTTCTTTAGAGAATGGTACGGCAGCAACAAGCGGTTGCTTTTTACTGTATTGCTTCATGGGAATCCTTCTTGAGTAATTCATAGTATTTTGAATAGATAGCAGCACTAGTCAGAGCCAAAATCGCGGTATTCCATATTTCCCAACTATTCCATAATACCCTCCTCTCCTCTATTCTTTTTTCTTGTTCTTCATGTGATATAACATTTTTTTTTTTTTTTTTTTTTTTTTGTGAAATGTTTAAAAAGATTTTCATATATATACACAATATATATATAATGTAGTAGTCGTTTACTGTAATAATCTTCAATTAAATAGTTTGTGGATTGTTTTACAAAAAATAGTGTTATTCAAAAAAGTGATTGCGCTTACCCCTGAATTAGTAATTTTTTTTTTTTTTTAATAATGGACGGAAACGTAAGAATTGATTACAAAAGTGACAGTTAGATATAAATGAATTCTATTAATTGCCATGAATTACACTTAATCTCCATCTGGCAAGAAGCAATTGCCACGAGTACTAGTAATACGAGTACCGTAATAGATTTGGAAAAGTAGAGGAGGTTGCCAAAGATGATTCTATCATTTTTGCCAATGATGGAAAAGTACGACGATCTTTAACGAAAGAAATGACAATTAATCTGTAAAATTATTCTGTAAAATAAATAAAACAAATATCTCGCATGTCTTTTTAAGTTTTCAGGAAATAATAAGCTTTTATAAGGAGATAATCAGCTTTTATAAATTAACAGTATATTTTTCATTTCTATTTATTAATGCATTAAAACTCTCCTTATTAGACGTAACACCATTCTCATTTCAATAAACTTTTAAGTTAAATCCAATTTACTTTATTTTTCTCGAATATCTGCAATTTTATTTTATGATAGATAAAATGGATTTTCCGCGTTTATAACTAAACATTATGTATGCAAAAAATTGCTTATATGATGGTGATGGTTGGAATTTTAAAAACAAGGAATTATTGTTACAAACTTTCCTCTTTTTCTCGATAATTTAGACAAAGAAAAAAAAACCGTTTAATTATGAAATTTATTTGAGATTTTTTGAATATTAAACACCTCCAAAAATTTCAAGTCATATATGTGCATGTTTTTCCTATTATATATATATATATTATTTAAGAATTGACTAATTAGAAAGTGTTTATATTTTTCCACAGGCATTCTCGTCAACTGAATTATCAGAAGCAAAATCCCGATTAAATCAGCTGCAAGAATTCCAGACTCAAGTGGACAGCATGTGGCGAGCAGTTCGGTGGATCATGGATGTTTTAACTTTCGCTCGCGATAAGCAAGGATCAAATGGGGTTTCCCTCAAAGACATTTGGACAAATAACTCTAGTCCTGAGTTGCCAAGTCCTCCTTCACCTGAGGAAAAGAAGCCTGTGTCTGAAAATCACAAAATTAGCCCTTCGCCTTCTGTAAAACTACAAACAAGAAGTAAAAAGCAAATTCGTCGATGTTCGTCAACATCACGGCTTCAAATTAATTATTCCGACATGCTGTGTGATAGAGACAGTATCAACTGTGGATCTAAAGCCCACAGTGCAGAGAGACTTGGAGATTCGAATTTCGATAAAGACTCTAATTACAGAAACAGCTTGCGCAGTTCCTTTGCTGGCAGTTTTAAATCGTTATCATCTGCCGACATAACTGTAGATGAAGATAAATTAAGTGTATATTCCAAAGATAGTGCTTGTAGCATTGACGAGGACTGTCATAAAGACAGTGAAAAACCGATAGAGGATGGTTTGCAACCTAATCCAGCTCCATCCCAGAACTCTGGAATAATCAGAGTGTATGCTGCATACGAGACAGGCCTTCCTAGTGGTACTAGTGTCAAACTTCATATTACACCGCAAACTACAGCCCGGGAAGTTGTAGATTTAGTTGTTAAACAGCTAAATATGGCAGTAATTCTTAAAGGTAGAGGCGGACCTATTTACGGTAACAGCCAATTACACAGTTTCTGTCTTGTGGCAACGGCTGGAGCAAGAGAACGCTGCCTATGTGATGAATTCCAGCCTATGAAATTACAAGGACCTTGGTTAAAAGGGAAATTATTCGTTCGAAGAAAGGATGTAGTGAATGGTGATTAGTGTAAATTCTAACCACTATGGGTACTGTGTATCACAAGTGATATTGATGCCAAATTGTTATGTTAAACTGTAAAAGGTATAATCTGTGAATATATGTTATGTAAATCTTCTACAGTTTTTTTCTTTTTTTTTTCTTATGAACTTGATGTTGGTTAGCTTTTGCTATCCTCACTACCATAAAGTATTATACATAGCAGAGGAAATTTTTAATCTTTGGATTAACTAAATTTTATATGAACCAGGAACATTGCCTTGTTGTAACAATATTTAGTTCCACCTCAAATTCTAATACGAAAAAACTTACTTTTTTTTTATGTTCTTTTAATTATTATTATTATTTTATGGCTTTTATTTATGTTATAAATTTTAAAATTGAAAATCTCTCTCTTAAATAAAAAAATAAACAAATAAACAACAAAAAGTGCACTTTTATAATCTGTAATTAGATTTCATTAGACAAATTTCTAACTAGAATTAGATGAGGCCAAAAGTTAAATTAGACTAGATGAAAGATCGTTTTTTCCCTTTTTTTTTTTTTTTTCCCCCATCATTTTCATATTACTAAAATTTAATAAATGTTAAAAGAAAATTCAATATTTGAACTGCAATAGCTCCAGTTTCAAAATCTTTTTTTTTTTTTTTTTCAAAGGATACTCTTGTTGATATTATTATTATTATGAAAAATTTTCACAAATAATCTTTTCCATGAAGATTTTTAGCAATGCGATTAAAATTTTTTAGAAATAGCTGAAAACATGTTTCCAAAAAAATTCTAAAGCGAATAGTTCTTCGAAATATTCTGAAAACAACTTTGGTATTCTTTAAAAAAAAAAAAAAAAAAAAATCTTTTTTTTTTTTTTCTTTTCAAAGGTTTTGGGAAGCAAATATTCTTAGAAAATCTTTTTAAGGCTCTATAAAAATATTCATAAAATATCTTTTAAAAAAATGTAAAGAAAATTTTCTATGTAAATATTTAAAAAAAATATCTTTAATGTATTTTTTAGAAAGTTAATAAAAGTGATTTATCTCTTTGGATTTGATAGTGCCTCAGAAAACTACTTAAAGAGATAAGACTGAAAAAGTTTTCATTACATTACTTTATATTGTTACATCAAGGATCTTTGTACATTAATAAGTGCTTGGTGCATTGATAGCTGTTTCTGAAACAATTATTTTGCGATCGGAGAAACACAAAATATATTTATAGATAAATTATTAAGAAAAAGTTTAATATTTCTTTGATAATTTCCATCTACTCTTAAAATTAAATTGTAATATTTTTCCGATATATTTTCAACTGTGGATATTTAAAAATATATATACATGTAGCCATTCAAAAGAATACTGGTGATAATATGATAGATTCAAAGCAGATAGTAAATTAGGGTATGTAAAATTTTTAAAAAAAAATTGTGGAAAAAATATTTAAATTGCTAAAGCCATCCATTTATTGTATTTTGCTATGAATCAAAAATGTACAGCTTCAGATTGTTTGAATATTTAATGTAATAAAATTGTAAAATTGCATATTAATAAAAAAATATTTAAAGCGATTTGTATTACTGTTATTTATTTATTTTCTGTACACATGATAAGGAGGCAAAATAAGAAGACAGATGAAGATAAAGTTTTTTTTTTTGTTTTGTTTTTTTGTTTGCTTGTTTGCTTGTTTTTATTGAACAACGTAAGCAAAAAAAAAAAGGACCACAGAATTAATGTTTAATATATATAAATATATATATAATTACTTTTGGAAAATAAGTACTAATATAAAGGTTGTGAACTTTCTGAATGTGAAAACGGAATAAAAAAAAAAAAAAAAAAAAATGCACTAGGCAATGAGAAACTCTAGACACAAACTTTCCCATGGGATAACATGGATCATTATTATAAAAAAAAACACCACAGAACTATCGTTTGAAAGTAATAAGTAAGTCGCGAGTTCTACTGCATTTTATGATTTTCCATTCAAAGATTTGTACTTATAATATTAGCGAAAGTTTTCTATCGAAGTGTTCTTCTAACAAATTGAAATATTTATCACACTACATTTATTGCATATCAGTAAAATAGAAATTCCCCAGGCCTTGCTTTTTCCAAAATAACTCAGTCAGCCTGTTTACTTTTTTCAGTATTTGAAACTATTGACTATAGAGGTCATTCTTCAATCTTCAGTTGTTGAGGAAGTTAACCCTCCTTTAGGCGCGCGGTGTACGATCGAAAACCAGGTATGTTTTAAGTAACATAATTCCTAATACACGCACACGCACTTCCTTCTCAGTAGCTGTTTATGAATTTTATTTAAAATACTTAAAAGAATGACTCAGTTTTTAATCAAGATTTTTTTATTTTTGTTGTTGAATTTTAAACCGTAAATGAATTTGGTCTACGCGTGTAGACCGCGCGCCTAACGGAAGGTTAACGAAGCGGAGGAGCCATTCTTTCCGTGGAGGATCAAAATTGTGATAGCATTTCTCGGGACCACCCTTAGAGATGTGTTACAGATCGTTGCCAGTTGCCTATAGAGTAGTATTAGTGCGACGTAAAACTAACTCAGTCACTCATTTCAGTTATTGAAACAAGTGAATATCATACGGCACTAACATTGAGCTCTTTGGTGGATGATAAGAAAAAAACTGATAAACTTCCTGTTATCAATTTCGAACTGTCTGCACCACTGTAAAATTGCAGGCCGCGATATTTCGCATCTTTTATAAACAGTGACAATATCATGGTGCATTAGAGTGTAATTCAGGCGTAAACCTCATTAAAAACTTACAATTCCTTACTTCGAATATGGAGCATAAATGCAGCTGTCGCGCCATTATGAAAAGCTCTCAAAACTTACTCACAAAAATAAATAAATAAAATAAAAATAAGTACATACCACTAATTATACCATTTCTCTTGAAACTCTTACACCTTTCTTCCTCCGAAAACTGTTCAACACCGTCAACTCACAACATTTACAGTGCGTCGCAAACTGGTGCCAAGTGCAACTTACTTTTCGATTCGCCTTTTTTTTTTTTTTTTTTTAAACACATTGTCTAATTCATAGTAATATATTTATAGTAATATAGAGTAGTGTGAATGCCACACCAGTTTATTACTTTTATTTTTCAGTATCTCATAAGTTTGTATATTAAGCTTCCCCAAAAAACAGTATCCTGAAGTTGAAACAGTTGAGAATATATTAATATTCTCCCAAATACATAATACCAAACTCGATAAATGGACTGGACTGTACACAAATTATCAAGGAGTTGGAAAAAAATGTCCATTAGGTGGTGCTTTTAACTTACAGTATATATTTGACTAGAGAGCGCATCCTTCATCGAAATATGTAACCAACATAAAAATCGCATGATCGTCGAGGTCGTTGAAATCCCAGGTTATTCTATGGGTAAAATTGTTTATAGAATTACACATTACCTAACTGTTATTTTTTAATTTTGTTTTCACATTCTGAAAAGATACAACTGTTAAATTAGTGTTCATTTAAAAAAAAATAAAATAAAATAAAATAAAATAAAAAAATAAATTTAAAATTTTGAGATTAAAAATGCAATTTTTCACTAAATGTATTTTTCTTACTTTTTAGCTGTAAAATGAAATTAAAAAATTTAAAAAATTCAGTTTTAGAAAAACAGGTAACTAATTTAACGGTTGTAAATTTTCTGATTGTGAAAACCGAATTTATAAATACCATTTAGGTAATGAGTAATTATATATATATATAAAAATCGCCATGGACTTAAGGTAAACGCACCAGTAGTGGACACCTTAAGGACATTTTCCGGCTATTTTTTGTGTAATTTTCTAAATTTTAGAGTTTCAAAAAATAATTAATATTTCAGACCTTTACTAACACTTTCTTAACACGACAGTATTATGAAAATTGCTAATTGTAGCATTTATATATGTAAAAAATAAAAAATCTGAAGAGCTTAAAATGAGCCAGTAGTGGACACACTAAAAACCCAGTAGTGGACCATTTTTTGTTCCAGTAGTGGACCCCTTTGAATTTTTGCTTTAAAATTCAGCTCTAAAATTGCTAGATTACATAATTGTGTCCACTACTGGATCTGGCATTAAAAGTCACATGAGCCAGTAGTGGACAGGGCTGTGCACTATTTGTGAGGATGACATTTTTTGGCACCAGTAGTGGACACCCATACAATGTGTTAATACAAGATTTAAAAAATAGCACAATAAATGAATTCTGCATACTTATTTTAGTCATATGAAAGCAAAAGATAGAAGAAATCAGTTAAAAATAAGCAGAGAGCGAGCAAATAAAATTTCATTCCCTTATTCAAAGTGATAAGAAGGAAAAAGTGAACCACAAAAAGTGCAAAACGACAAAATGTGCAATTTTTTTTAGTTAAACTAACATTATTAGTTCCCCATCATACTATAGGTATGGGGAACTTAGGTAATCGTGAAAATTTTCGACCTCGGTTTTTTGACTTTTTTACACGTTTTCAGGTGTGAGGAATCCGAAAATGACAAAATTTGTATGGTGTCTGTCTGTAGAGTGTCTGTCAGTGTGTTAGTCCGTTAGCTTGTCAGTCTGTCTACACGATATCTCAAGAACAAATTGTCGCAGAGAGGTCAGATCAGTTTTAAAATATTACTTTCGACACTGGCATGAACCCTTTTCATTTGCAACATTCGAATTTAAAAACTTCGTAAGTTATTAGAAATTTATGATTTTCTTAACATGGGAGAATAGGACAAAAATTCACTTAAACGTGCATTAAATAGAAACTTTTTACTGTAAAAATGTCAGAACAGTTTTAAAATATCAGTTTTGATGCCAGAATGAACATAAATAACTATAAATATGCTGCTTTGAAAATTTCGCAAGTTATTGGAAATTTACGAATTTCTTAACATGGCAGTATAGGGCAAAATTTCACATAAACGTCAATTTTGAGAGATATTTTCATCGTAAAGATGTCAGACTACTTCTGAAATATTATTTAGGACACTGGCATGAATATTAATGACTATGAATTTTCCAATATAAAAATTTCGTAAGTTATTGGAAAATTACGAATTTCTTAACATGGCAGAATAGAGCCAAATTTCACATAAACGTTAATCTTGAGGGAGATTTTCATCGTAAAGATGTCAAACCACTTTCGAAAGATTATTTAGGATACTGGCATGAATATCATAGACTATGATTTTTCCAATTTAAAAAATTCGTAAGTTATTTGGAATTTACGATTTACTTAACATGTCAGAATAAGGCAAAATTGAGCGTAAACTTCCATTTTGAGGATCATAAATACATTAGTCTTCTTCAAAATTACATTTATGATATTTGTTTGAACAGGATTGAATACAAATATTCTAATAGGAAAATTTCGTAAATTATTCGCAATTTACTATTTTATCAACATAGCGAAATTGTAAATTTTTCATATAAATATGAATTTTGAGGATTATTGCATTGGAAATAGTAGCATGAGAACTAAACAACGGAATTGACCCTGATAAAATAAATTAATAGATTAGAATAAGATAAATATATCGAAGTGAACGGTGGATAGCCTATTATGCGGGGATTTCATTCTGTCACTCTATCAAGCTTTGGTCAAATTCATTTCTTTTAACATGATTATAATATGTCTCGCACTAGAAATTTATGAGAACATAAATATGATGGGGAACTGAGCAGAGTCCACCTATGCCAACTAGTTTTAAAACTAATGGCAGGAATTTTTTTTTGTTAAAGGGTTCAACAGAAAAGGACTATAACTCCCTTCCTGAACATTGCTCGAATCTTCAGAATTTTTAGGTAGCTTATTTTCGGAGTTTAAAATATTAAAAGTGTCCACTACTGGTACAGGGTCCACTACTGGTGCGTTTACCTTACATGGGATTCGGTGACATCTTTTCTTATGGCAAGATTAATAGGCGATTGGGCAAAAACACTTCAGAGTTATAGAACATCCACTCTACTCCATTGATCCCGCTATGTGTGATTTTTAATTATACAGGGTGTCCAAGAATTATCTTTACAACTTTGAAATTTAATAACTTTTGAAATAAAAAGGATATTCACATTCTGTGTTCTGCAGTTATTAGTGCAACTCATAAAGTTTTTTTTGCACCTTGTGGACTGTTGATCTGGGTATTTCTGTAGCAGCCGAAGAACTGATTTTTTTGGACTGCGCTGGAATGCTTCGCGAACCTGCTCAACAGTTTCATCACTTGTGCTGGGTTGTCCTGCTCCTTTCTTATGTAACACTGTGAGCCTGTGGCCATGAAGCTGGTGTGCCATGCACGGATGGTGGGTCTAGATGTTGGCGCCTTGCCAAATTTGGTCCTGCAATTCCGTTGAACTTGTGTGTCCGATTTGCTCTCAATGAACCATGCCACACATTGTGCTCTCTCCTGTGGGGTCCACATGCTCAGTTACAACTGGCTAACCAAAACAGAAAAAAAACTTTATGAGTTGCACTAATAACTGCAGAACACAGAATGTGAATATCTTTTTTATTTAAAAGTTATTAAATTTATAAGTTGTAAAGATAATTCTTGGACACCCTTATTTTAATGCAAAGAAAAATCTATGTGGTTGTAATTTCCAGTCCAAAGATGAGATTGATGAGGTTATACAGGCATAATTTTCTTCAATTCCAAGAAATGGTTAACTTGAAGCTTTTAATCGTTGGAAAATTCTCCTTTAAAAATGCATTGGTCTTGGAGGGGATTTCTTTAAACACTCCAAAGATTTGATAAGCATAAGCCATGCTGGAAAAATTTCAGAGTGACCTTGGTAACAGACCTGAATATTGTGAAAAATGCCAAGCAAAATCATTGACAGCATTCTATAAAATCTTTTCTGGAACAAAAACGGCTACATGTAGGGTCTAGTGCCTTGTAGTGAGATTAAAGTGAGGTACATACGTTCTGCTTTTATTAATATCTTTGACATATCTTTCCTAATATCGATTTTAAACGCTTTTTAAATTAATAGCACTTTACAGTACAGCCGGTAGAAAAAGCGTTAAAACGTATGAGGATACTGTTAAAATCCTAAAACAGAAATCTTTGAGGAATCAAATATTTTCTTCATAAATATAACAGAAAGTAATAAGCATGACACGAACAAAATAAATTGTATAACGATCACAAGAAGATCGAACATTGAGTAATTAACGGTTTTGTATATAAAGTAAAGAGGAGTTGTTAAATAAACAAAAGAGAGAAAATTATAATAGGGTGTTTGAGTATTTTTCTCCATGTAGTACACGATGTTTAATTTAACGCTACTGATTTTTGAGCCCATAGATTATAATGATAAAAAATTTTTCGTTATGTCCCTGTAAAAGCCTAGAAATGCTAGATTCATTAAAATGCTAATAGTTAGTGAAACATTGACTTATAATATTTATATAAACTTTCAGATATATTGAATAAGGCGTTTAGGCGCTATCATACTTTTGAAAATATGGCCCCATAGCCCATAATGATAAAGAATTTTTGTTTGTGGCCCTGTAAAAAAACTGTAAGTGCTAAATTCACCAAAATCTATACAGCTCGTGAAACTGTGACCTATAACATTTGTATGAATTTTTTGCCCAGTTTAATAAGGCGTTTAGACGCTATCATACTTTTAAAAATTTGGTTCCATAGGCCACAATGATAAAGAATTTTTCTTTGTGTCCCTGTAAAGAAACTACAAGTGCTAGATTCACCAAAATCAATAGGGTTCGTGCTACGGTGACTTACAATATACGTACCATCTTTCAGCTCATTCGAGCAAAGCGTTTAGACACTAGCGTGTTCACTCACACACATACACAAATACATACACACACACATACATACATCATCGTAAAAATAATGAAAACGGACTCAGGGAACCTCAAAACGTATAGAAACATCAAAATCCCAAATTAGGGTTTTTGACATGATTGCAATACTTTCCTCACTATAGTGTTCGGAAAGTAAAAAGACAGTATTATAACATACATAAACTACTGTGTTGTGGTCATTACAAAACTTTATTTATATCATCTATGTAACAGTCCAGTTACAGATTAATACGCACAAAAAATTAATGATAGCTTCTCACAATAAACATTTTTCATATGCAATTTCGTGCAATTTTAAGTAACACATGCCTCGAAAAAGACCGCTTACAGTGGCACCTGTAGATTTATAACCTAATTTAAGTCAGTATTCTCTATCATAATGGCAAGCATTCTTTTTCATATATATTTTTTATATCAAGTTTGGTGCATTTATGTGCTATAAGAGCTGAGATACAGACCTGAGCTGAGATATAGCAGATATATATTCTGTGCTATAAGCGTTCCCATAAGATCGGAAAATTGAAGCATGAAATCGCCACCTTTTTACTGATATGTATCGGGAATATAAGCATAATTTTTCATAATGAACCCTTACGTTTCAACTTTTGTACAATTATACACTATAGAAGCTGAGACATTCTGTTTCATTAAATGGGAAGATTGCAGCATATTGCCACCACTATTAAGCGATATTGAGAATTATTTTTCTTCTTCTTCTTCTCCCCCCCCCCCCCCCCCCCAATAATGGCTAAGTAATAATTTTAATTTTACGATATCACTGATTTCGATTAAGAGATATCGGTTATTTCAATCTACGGCTTCCTTAAACGAAGTAAATCAACATTATTAGTTGCAATATACAGCATTATATACATAATGATAAAATAATAAACATAATGTGTTTCATACAGATATCTTATCTATTTCAAATAATAATTGAACTTTACGATATCCTTATGCAATTGCTTAAAGTTTCCACACGTTACCAATAAATAAAGACCCACCAACGGCCGAGAATTTCTGTCCTCAAAGCCTGTAGACATCAGGTGTTAGCTCGATTACAGGTCGTACTCGTCGGCATAGCCGTTTGGAGTTTTCGTTGTTTTCTCCGAAACTTTCGGAAGTACGGGCTAGGATCTCTTAGGAAGACTCCCGACGGAGGGCATTTCCCTTTAGGCCTAGGACCGAGCAGTCAATCGGCCTTAATCATAACACCAACGCGTCAATAAATAAACAAATAAATTACCGTCATTGTTTGTTTAGAATGCAATTTATTTTAATTTAAAGCATACTAAAGAAATTCTTCTGTCTTTTGTAATATTTATGGAATAAGTATATTTCACCTTCCCCAGTACAAATACACCAAAATCAATATATAAGTATAATGGTATAAAATTATGCTGACCACATTTTAAATTAATAAATAAAATTACATTGACTTTTAGTGCATCGTACTTACTTATTTAGACCTGAAGCAATTGTTGCATTCCTTGTTATAATAATTCGGAAAGTTACATTCACATTATCGTGACAATCTTCTGTAAAAGAGATACCATTTGGAATAAAATAGGATGAAGGGCTCGAATACCAGTCACTCCCATCGGCCTAGTTGATTGGAATCTTTTTTTTTTCTTTTCGAAACTCGCAACCCAGCAGAAAGACACCATCGGAGGGCATCTCATACAGGCTTTGGCCACCAAGAAAAACGCTACCCTTGATTTTTCAGTTTTTGGTGCTGCCATCTATTTGTTTAATTTAGAGTTATTTGTATTATTATTATTATTATTATGTACTAAATGCCCCCCCCCCTTTTTTTTTTTTTTGTAAATATAATATGTATACATATTTTCTCTCTTTTTTTATTTTTAAAATTTAAAATTTATGATGAATTAACGTATTATTCCAAAATAATGAAATACGTTAATTGTGACAGTATGTTAAGAAAAAGAACAAAAATTTCCCATTTCCACATTTTTCAATAAATCTAAATTGAATAGATCGACACAAAAATACTTTTTTTTTTTTTTTTTCAGCTTTATATTTGGAATCGGTTTTTAGGCTCTTTAATGCTATTTGAAAATTTTAACGTAAAAAAAATAAAAATAAAAACATAAAACTAATTATCTTAATGACTGATGCGATTTAAACATACATAGTGATACTAAAAAAAAATATATTTTTCTAAATTTGACTAAAAATTCTGCTGTCAAAGCTGGTAAACGAGAGGTGCCGGGTTCGAACACAGAATGCGCTCATCAGCAGAGCCATTCGGTGTTTCCCATAGTTTTCTCCGAAACTCGAGTGGATACTGGTAAGGACCCCTTAGAAAGATACAGACAATCGACTTTAACCTCTACACCAGTATACGACCATCTAAATTTAGCAGTTAGACTTACGACTAAAATGTCGAATTTTTAATGTGCAAACGAAGTATTTATTTTATTTTATTTTTTCATGACATATTTTCGAAGAAAAAAATAATTTAATGATTTCTAAAATAAATTTTAAGCAATTTAAAAGTGATTTTAAGTAATAGCATATCACAATTGAAACTCTGAAAGTAATTGAATTCATTTAGTGGACGTTTAGAAAAATTAACAGCTCACATTACACTTTAGGTTGATAAAATATTTTGGTCAAAAATACTGTAATTTATTTTATGCACCTTATATTAAATCTGCTTATGTATACTAGCATGTTATGAGCCGTGTCTTTAGCGACAGTGCCTTTAGGGTAAATCTATAAACCCGTGCCCTCAGCGCAAATGTTATCCCCCCCCCCCCTCGGTGGCGTGCTTTTAGGCTCCCTTCAGACACTGGCAACATACAGCGCGTCAAAAGTCATAAATTATCTGTTGTCCGAAAGTGACCCTTGAAATTTTGCACACATTTACAATGAAGGACATTACTTTTTATTGCTCTTTTACAAAAGAGACCCCCTTCTCATGCAATTATCGCACTAGGAGGTTTGGGAACTTCGATTGCAGCGAGCGTCGATCTCCTAAACCAGATCAAAGAAATATCAATAGAGCCGACTTGTAGCTTTCTTAAGTTGCCAGTCTCTGAAGGGTCCTTAAAGCTTCCTTCAAACTCTGGCAACATACTGAGCTTCAAAAGTCATAAATTATCCATTGTCCGAAAGTGACCCTTGAAATTTTGCACACATTTACAATGAAAGGCATTACTCTTTATTGCTCTTTTACATAAGAGACCCCTTCTCATGCAATTATCGCACTAGGAGGTTTGTGAGCTTCGATTCCAGCGAGCGTCGATCTCCTAAACCACATCAAAGAAATATCAATAGAGCCGCACTTGCAGCTTTCTAAGTTGCCAGAGTTTGAAGGCAGCTTAAGTGCCTAATAGCGTAAATCTGTTATCAGTAACGCAAAATAGGGGCGTTTGAAAATTGATGGAATGTCATTTGTTGTCACATTTATTCAATAAACAAATCTGGTGTGTCACTCACATAACTTTCTCTTACCTTGCATTTCAATACCATAAAGATAGGTCGCTGATTAAATCGTAAAATCAGTAAAGTAAGATAATAATGTTCAATGAAAAAGGTTGAAGAACAGTTTTATTTAACGAATAAGTCTGAGTGTGTGTGTGTGCGGGGGGAGGGGGGTGGTACCGCCCACTCATTTATAATGAGTGGGCGGTAAAAAAATTTGAAAATAGAGCTTGAAAAAATAACTTGTTTACAGTATGGGTATGAAAATTTAATTTTCCTTCCTATGCACTGTTCATTGACTTAAAAATGTAATTCTAATGTTAGTAAATAAAATGTAACAAAGCGCTTCCATCAACTGCATTCAATAGAAAAGAACGTTTAGCTTAATTTTGGGTAGCCCTGTATATTGTCTATAAACTATATGCACATCACATTGTGTACTGAAATTTAGTTTTATATGAAAATACCTAACACAAAATTAAATACACTTCTAGCTATTTCCAAGTATAGCCCCAATATATCCAAAAACTTTGGCTAGCCCTGTAAACACAAACGATAAATTATTTCCATACCATAATCAACATAAGACATGCATATAAAGTAATTTGGTGTGTCACTCACACAACATTCCACAAATATAGAGTAATTCTAGGATTGTCCAACTATTGTTCACTGAAATAGTAGTAAAATTTGAATTTTACGCTAAGGGCACGGCTTCTTCTATTCCTCCTTCCTTAATTCCAACCCCTTACGCTAGGGATACTTTACGCTAAGGGCACTATCACTACGGGCACGTCACCGCATGTTAGAATATTTGTACATCCAGCAGCCACTGACGCTAGAAGCCCTCATAGGGAGTTATCACGATTGGAGGAAAATAACAGTTATGATATTAAATACCTTTACGATGTGAATATGAATATATGAGTACACAATATTTTGTAGGAATGTCCACTATTGTATTTTGTTCCATGGTTCGTTATTTTTTACAAGATGTGCTACTGGTTCTTTAATTTATATTAACAATTTTATATTTTTATCAGTACTTCTGCAAAGAATTGAGCTATAAGAATAAGATTCTCCTGCCTCACACCTCAATTATAATTTCATGAAAAAAAAAGAAAGGAGAAGAGAAAAGAGTGGAAAGACAATGAAAGAAAACGATATTAATATTTAAACTTAAAAACCTCTTCACACACCATGAAATTAATGAAAGCACTACTGGTTTCAAAATGACGTGGCTTTTCTTCTTCAGGTGCAAAACATTTGCTCCTACCTTGGAGGTTAAAGCAAGAATTTACTTTTGCTTCCTTGCTTTTGCACTTGAAGAAGAAAGGTCATCTTCTTTCGAAACCAGTAATGCTTTCATTAATTTTATGAAGTGTTAAGAGGTTTTTAAGTTTAAATATTTATTGTACACCAGTTCTTTAACTGAATATTGTAAAAAGGATATTTTCAGGAAAAAAAAATAAATTCGTAGTGTTGTACAAAATTCATGCAGTTATTATAATTATTATTTTCTTTCATAAGAAGCTGGGCTGCATGATTAATTTAAGCACATGTCGAGAAGAAGGCAACCTTCCTCTTGAGGTGAAATCTTCCCCTTCAAATGACATTCCTCAGCCAAATATGAATCTTTTACATGTCCAATTACTTCTAGATATTCTTTATCTATAATGTCTACATTTTTAATACAAATTACGCTAAATTTATAAAAAGATTGACAAAGTGTAAGAGAATATTATACCAAAATTTAAATTAATACAGCGTATATTCAACAAGATAGGATAATAACGAACGCTATTTACTGCGAAAGTGTAATTCTAGCCATCTACATTAAAACATGTAAGATTGGTTGTTTAATATTGTGAAGATTTAGAGAATATAAACAGTAAAGTCATCAGAAACCTAATGCACATAGTTTCCTTGTATTATTTTGTATTATTTTTCTTTCTCTCTCTCTCTTTCTCTTTTAATTTACTTCTACATACACATATAAGAAGAATGTATTGGATTCACAAAAAGTCTTTAACCCCACGTTTTCGATGAATTGAATGTGTTTGAGATGTCCTGATCACGTTTTGGTCATTTTTAGGAAACCTTTGTCAATGTGTCTATGTAGCGAAAATTTCGTGAATTAATGGACCCATTCAACCAAAACTTGATATTTAGTTGAATCTTGACCTAAATTAGTGTTGATTACATTCGCAATCAATCGTTCACTAGGTGGCGCAGACATCGATTCATTTCATAATTTTTAATATGGCAGTATAGAACGAATTTTCACATAAATATGTATAATAAGAATTACTTTTAACTTTTCAATATGAAATTAAAAAATATATATATTTGTGATAGTAGTAATCTATCAAGAAAGGTTTTTGTATATATAGGGCTATCGCTTCCCCCTTATTGTGATGCATCCCCTTTAAATTTTCAATAAGGGTATCGTTTAAAAGAATTCGTCAAAGCCTTTTAAGTGAATGGTTGAACCATAGTCCTGTAATAGTTTTATATATGTATGTACAGTCGGTAACAAAAGTGTCCGAACACTAGCAAAAATTCCTGTATAAAAAAAGTACACTTAATACGGTTTTGTTAAATAAATCCTTATCGAATCATGTTCTTATACTGACTAAGAACAGGATTCGACAAGGATTTGTTTAACAAAACCGTATGAAGTGTACTTTTTTTACATAGGAATTTTTGCTAGTGTTCGGACACTTTTGCTACCGACTGTATATATATATATATATATATATTACAAAAAGCGTATTTTCTCAGATGCTGGTACAAAATTGGCTTTCTTTTGACATTTATGCTTCTCTGAGACGAAAATCGCCTGCATTCGTAATGGAAAACGACTTTAATAAATAATAATTTGAATAAATAATTTGTACTGCATTAAATTGTATAGGAAACATAGAAGAAAGTTTTGTGTTGTCCACAACACACTAGTTTTATTTTATTTATTTATTTATCTTTAGTGGGTATTCGTACTCCTTCTTTTTTTTTTTTTTGGATGAACCAAGGCATTACTTTATCTTTAAATATCCCGTCTGATATTGATCTGACATATATTAGCTATTAAAACTGATACTGCTTTAAAAAATTCAGTACAGATGATAATGTTCTTTTTAACAGCTTACGCTAAGAAATTATTTTAAAGAAACCTTAAAATATTCCCTCTGAATATTAAAAAAAGTTACATTTCAATAATTGTATTCTTTGCATACACAAAAACTAATAAACGAAAAATCCAGAATTATAATAAAAAAAATATTTCTTTAGGTTTAGATTCGATAAAAATGAACTGGTGCGGCTCTGAAACTTCATTTTTACTTTGTTAGTTTTAGGAACAGTTTTATTTGTCATATAGGGGAGACTGGGGCACAGTGGATCACTTTTACACTTATAAATTTTTTTCACCAAAAATAAAACAGCAAGGTACTTGAAAAATTAGCAAACATTCTTTAAACCTTTCTTGACATATCCTAATTTTTTTATAACAATACTTCGAATACATTACAAAAAAAAATCAGGAGTGACTCCACTCGACTTTCCGAACATTGAGTAATTTTCGGTTTTGTAGATAAAGTAGTTGTTAAATAAACAAAAGAGAGAAAATTATAATAGGGTGTTTGAGTATTTTTCTCCATATAGTGCACGATGTTTAATTTAACGCTACTGAACTTTGAGCCCATAGATTATAATGATAAAGAATTTTTCGTTGTGTCCCTGTAAAAACCTATAAATGCTAGATTCATTAAAATGCTTATAGTTAATGCGACAGTGACTTATAATATTCATATAAATTTTCAGCTATATTGAATAAGGCGTTTAGATACTATCAAATTTTTAAAAATTTGGTCCCATAGGCCATAATGATAAAGAATTTTTCTTCGTGTCCCTGTAAGAAAACTGTAAGTGCTAAATTCACCAAAATCTATACAGCTCGTGCAACTGTGACCTATAACATGTGTATAAATTATTTTGCTCAGTTTAATAAGGTGTTTAGACGCTATCACACTTTTGAAAATTTGGTCTCATAGGCCATAATGATAAAGAATTTTTCTTTGTGTCCCTGTAAGAAAACGGTAAGTACTAAATTCACCAAAATCTATACAGCTCGTGCAACTGTGACCTATAATATGTGTATAATTTGTTTTGCTCAGTTTAATAAGGCGTTTAGATGCTATCATAGTTTTAAAAATTTGACCCCATAGGCCGTAATGATAAAGAACTTTTCTTGGTGTCCCTGTAAAGAAACTATAAGTGCTTGATTCACCAAAATCAATAGGGTTCGTGATGCGGTGACTTACAACATACGTACCAACTTTCAGCCCACTCGAGCAAAGCGTTTAGACGCTAGCGTGTTCACTCACACACATACACACATACATACACACATACACACACATACACACAAACATACATACATACATCATCGTAAAAATAATGAAAGCGAACTCAGAGCACCTCAAAACGTATAGAAAAATCAAAATCCCAAATTCGGATTTTTGACATGATTACAATACCTTCCTCACTATAGTGTTCAGAAAGTAAAAAAATAAATTGTGTGCACTCACAAAGTGGACCATTGTGTCCCATCACCGGGGCACAGTGGTCCACAACCCGGGGTACAGTGGACCAACCTCTGTTGTCCTCGTTCAATTAATATAAATTACTCATTTTTTTTTCTTCAAAAATGAGTTTTATATGCAATACTAGTCTAAATCAGGGCTGGCCAACCCGCGACCCGCGAGCTGCATGTGGCACGCCGTGTAAGTTTCTGCAGCCCGCGACAGAATTCAGGAAATTTCTAATTTGACAACTTCGGTTAAAACATCTAAAATTAATAAATTGTTTCTGACTTTTTTTTTAATGAAATACCGATTAAGGTAGCTAAAGAAACAAATATCGTGCTCGTTGATGTTAATAAAATATTACCAGATCAATAACAGATTCTTACTATTATACACATTAATGTATAATCATAAGTTTTTCACTGTTCTATCGTTATTTTATGAATAAAAATAAATTTAATATACATATTTTCAGTTTTAAATCCTCACAAACCCACTGGAAAAAGAATTATTATATGTATATAGTACCTGCGTTTATATAACGTGGCCCGCCTGTGCGAAACAGATTTCTAATGCGCCCCCTCGCCCCCTCCCCCCCGTGTAAAATAGGTTTCCAGTGCGGCCCGCCAAGAGTTTGTGAGGTTGAGACGTTAGAACGTCACCACAGTTGTTTCAATTAAGCTGGATCCAGCAAAGTAGGAAGTGGGGACGGTTAAAATCACTCCGTCGCCAGTGGCTCGGTGACGGTTGAGGTCGAGATAGTTTTGTGTCGGCAGGGTGCTGCATTAAAAGACTTACATTTTGAATATTAGTTAAATTAGAAGTGATTTTTAAAAGTACGGATTGAAATGTAGTGAAAGGAGGGTGTAGGAAGAAGTATAAAAATAGAGATGGTTTTAGTAGATAGTGTGGATGTTGGAGGATATTATAGCGAATGTGATGATTCTTATTTTGGTGAATAAAGAGTAGAGTAGAGGAGATTTAGTTGTGTGAAGTTAAGTAGTGTTGAGCGTTGGTGAGTGTCTACTAGTTTTCGGAAAGTTCAAGCTGGGGCAGAAGGGAATCCTCTGTCCCATAGTGAAGCCGTAGTATTGGAGTACGAATGTGACCGTCTCTACACCTTCGACTATCTGCTGTGGTGAGATATTTAAGGTTATCTACTTAAATTGTTGATTCATATATTTTGATTAAGTAAAACGATGACTGAGCTAGGCTTTAGTACCAGGCCGCCCTCCCATTGATCTGCTCAAATAAACTTTAGTTATTGTTATTTAAAGTCTTGTGTTCTCTTAGTAATCTAATTAAGTAAGTAAGATGGAGTTTGCAGGAACGCAAACTCCACAAGTTTTGGGTTGGACTGGCCTGGTATGAATAACATAATTCAAACATTTTCATGAAATAAAATTACCAAAATTAAAGGAAATCAAAATAAATAAGAAATGAAATTAGAGGAAGAATCCTATATCAGATTTCCTTTGTATTTTACGTGCCATCACTAAAAACAATAAGATATATTTTTAATTTGTTTATTAATGTTATATAGTTATAAAAATTATGAAATATATAATTAAATATTATATTACTATTCAAACATTTTTATTAATTATTTTGAGACATTAATACTTTACATTATATTTGTGTGATAAGTTTAACTAAAATTATTCTGCTTATATCTTTTACATGTTATTTCTAAAAACAACAACAATAAATTTATATAACCTACTATTTATTATATCACTTAATCATTTTATTTATTTTTTTAATATTAAACAATTCAAATAGTTATTAAATTTAGATATTCATAAATATTATTCAGAAAAATTATGAAAATGTAGTATGGAGGTACATTTCTTAATTTTTGTAGTACATTTTCTTAATTTTTCTACTGTTTACACAGCTAACATTCCTAAATTCCTATTGGCCACACACTCCACCTTTCCCGTAATCCTGTTGGTTGAACTAAATTCGGTCCCTCTCCTATATATACGAGCACTTCTCCAGATTCAGAATTCCTTTTGCACTGAAGACGGTACGATTAAGGCTACCGAAACAGCTGTATACATCGCAAATATTTTTCTTTTGGCGTTTCTGACGCAGCAGTTTATTCAGGTTTTAATATTCCAACTCCAAGTCTCCTGTTATTAATATGCCTATATTAATACAGACTAAGAGAACGTGGTGTGGGTGTACACCACATTATGTTATTTATTTATTTATTTTATTTTTTAATAAATAAAAAAAGAAATACTGAATGCATTTTTGATTTACTGAATTATTTCTCCTTTAAGAAATAGAAAAATTTAGATGATAATACTGACGCTTATATTGTTTTAAATTCTGACTTATCATAGATAATGCTTTTAACGAAATTAAATTTGTATGAACTTATCGTCTTGTTATCCGACGATATCTTTTATCAGACAGAGATAACAATCTCAATCAAAGATAACTAAATGCCTAATCTTTTATTGTTCACCCCAGGTGATTACAACCGTTGTCAAAGGATATGAGTGAAAGTTAGAAATCATTTTTTATGAAGGTGAACATTGTATTTCATTAAGTTTTCATTAGTCACTTCTGGAATTCGAAACCTGTGTGTGCAGCTAAGTTTATTGTTTCGTATTCATAAAACTACGTCTGTAAGAAAGTGCATGTTTTACAATGTTCAGTCGAAAAACAGTACTGAAAAATTTGGACAATTTGTAAACATTGCTTTAAGCAGACATTTAATACACTCTATATTTTTTAAATACATACGAAAAGAGATGACTGAATATAACCCAAGAATTTTATTTAAAATTCTCATTGTTGGGGATGCAAGTAAGTTTCTAGTTGCTCACTTTCCTTAATTTGAGAAAATATGTTAATTTTTACTGTTTAGTATATATTTGTAATTTATTATTAGTTATATTTGTCACTTTGGACAAATATATATATATATATATATATTGTATATTCATTATTTTAATGAATTATGCACAATCTATATAATATTTCTCTAACGTGGACTCGTTACGATTAAATTTTATCGAAACGGTACGATAATGACGTAAGGTGTTATCTGATTGGTCGAACCAGACCTAAAGCATAAACTCGGCTGCTCGATATAAAGCGATTATAAGCGCTTTGACTAGAGATTTCGGCACAAAAATTAATCTAATTCACTTGAAATGCACATTTTTGTCAAGAAATTGGAAAAAATAATTAAGTTTATGTGCTGAAAAATACGCTCAAAATCTCATATTTTGAAGCATATTTGGAAAAAATTAAAGCCAATTAGGCCTCGCATTTAGTAGTGGTTATTCGGCAGGACAATGGTGGCGTCATCTATTATATCTTTTAGATTTTTCATTCATCTGTTATAAACTGAATGAACGTTATTGCTTTTTATTTATTTATTTTGTAGATGTATTTATTAACTATGGTATTTCTGTTATGTATAGCTGTGTTGTTCGGTTCCCCGCATCCAGCAACAGACGTATTTGCGTATTTTTTTTATTCTATTTCTTCTACAGTATTTTATCCCTGTTTATAGATGCTGCACACTTAATGAGTCACTAAATTTCAATTACACAAACCAGCTTATTGAGAGAATAAAATGACGACCACACATCATAGCCTCCTTAACTAGATGCTTGTCGCGTGGCTCGGAAAGTTGGCAACAGTTGAAGCGGTAGACAGGTACAGATTGCGCGACTTTTTTATTCAACTGTCACCAATAATTTTAAGAAGTGATATATGATATATATAATCGACGTTTCTTTGATTCTATTCGCCTTTTATGTATATCATATCCCACTTTAAAAAGTTTTTGGTGGCTTTTGAATAGAAAAGTCGCGTAATCTGTACCAGGTGGCGCTGTCTACCACTTCAACTGTTGCCAACTTTTCGATCCCCGTGACAGGCATCTAGTTAAGTAGACTATATGTACACATATAGGTACCACACACAAAAAATAAAAAAATAATAATTGAAATAATAATTAAAACACAAGAGATTAATTAATACAATTATGTGAAATAAGCGGGGCTTTCCTTCTACCTTCATTTACAACCATCACTGTCCCACTTCTCCCTTGAGAGAGAGAGAGAGAGAGAGAGAAAATCACAGTGTGCTTTTTGAACCTGCTTGTTCGTCACGTGTGTGTAACGTCCCTCATGGTCATGACATCACCCCCCTTCGCCCTCTCCAAGATTGATATGCGTTTTACAAAACGAAAATCTGATATTAACATCAAGTGACGTCACAACTACTTTAAGTATAATACACAACATAATAATAATAAACAAAAAAACATACTTAAGTCTTGTGACAAATTTTCATGGTTTCAGGTTTCTGCCTTTTGAAGTAAAATATACAGAAAGAACATATAAAGATTATACACAACCCAATATCAAAAGATAGCCAAACATGATGTTTGAATAATATAGCTCACATATTCAAGGTAAAGGTGAAAAAAAAAATGTCCAAAAGTTCTGATTGAAACTGTTCGTTAATTAATTATTTATTGTCTGTAATCTTTACAGAGCGTCTCCATTACATAATTTCGATCCAGGGCAATGAGATACGGAAATGTCATATTTTTGCAATGCAAGTGCCCATCGTTGCAGTTTAGAAGAATGCGGGGCATTCTTAGTAATAAAAGTTAACGGGTTATGATCCGAAATTAGTTCTATTGGTGAACCGAAAATCCACGTTTCAAACTTCTTTAAACTCTAGATAACTGCGTAGGCCTCTCTTTCTATGGTCGGCCAGGCTTGATGTGTATTACACTGTTAAAAAAAAGCATGTAAGATTACGAGGAAAGCTCGGCAGCCGAGATTCCAGACAAAGCCTGTAAACAAAAACATCTAGACCATGAATGGTGTTTATAATGAGCGTAAATGATGTACACATCATGTATGGTTTAATGTTTTTTTTTTTTTTTTTTTTTTACGGGCTTTGTCTGGAATCTCGGCTGCCGAGCTTTTCCCGTAATCTTACACGATTTTTTTTTTTTTAAACAATGTAGTCAATTTCTGGCTAGCAGAGCTTATCGGGAATAAAGCACCATCTTTCCTTTGAGATACACATGCACCAATGTCAGTCGATTACGCATCACATTGAATAACGAACACTTGTCCTAGGACTGGGGTGTTAAGGCTGGGTGCCTCTATAAGACATATCTTTAGTTGCTTGAACGTTTCCTCGTGTTTTTGCATCCAAGTCAGTTCTTTCGGACTCTTCGTCTTCGTAAGTTCAATTAGATGATATGCTACCTGTGCGTAATGTGGATCATTATCATGATAATAGTTACATAGTCCAAGAAAATTCTTCAATTGTTTCTTAGTCTGAGGCCGGGCTAACTTCTGAATGACATCAAGTTTCTCTGGATCGGCCTAGTGATTGCCGGAACCAATGACATGTCCTAGATACTTGATGTGTTTCTTTGCAAACGAACACATTTTTAGATTAATAGAAAAAAATAATTCCACTAATTTTGCAAATATACTATCGAGGTGTATTAAATGTTCTCCAAAATTTCTTGAATAGACAGCAATCTCGTATATATACGCCTGAGAAAAACGATTTAAGGACCCACGACATAATATTAAAAAAACTAATGGACAAAATTTGACCCAGTTTTCGAAAAGATTCGCCATCATTCGGTTAAAAACTTTCCTGTAAATCGGCTCTTTATTACGTATTTTATATGAATTTGACATTTTCAAGTGGCCACCATTTTGAGGAGGATGAACTCATTAATAAACTTGGTTGAGACCTTGATATGGGTTAGGTACAGTCGGGGAAAAAGGAAAACGCATCACTCGATGTAACTTCGTTGCTAATCGATGCGTAAAAATGTAATAGGTATCATTCAACTAGGAATTGTTAGTATTTCTAGAAAATGAAGTGAAATTTTGAATTGGGCATCGTCTACATATTGAAACGCGCACCAACTTCGATTTATTCAATAGTAATACCTTATTTTTTTTAATTTTACATTTGATTTCCTGGGGTCGCGACGATGTGAAAAAGTATATTGGTTGTATATTTTACTTATTTTTTTTATGGGGTTATAAGCGTTCAAAGTTTGAAGGTGTTAATGTTAAATTCATATTTCAAACTTTTATTAATATCTTCATAAAAAATAATTTGATCGACATAACTTTTTTTTTTTTTTTTTTTTTTTTTATGAGATACAGTGAAGTAACCCAAACATAATCCATTATCACTTTTAATTCCGAAAAACATTTTTAATTATGAAAAATATTAATAAATTCATATTCAAAAAAATTATGAATTATGATCTATGTTATTTTTTACATAAAATGAAACCTGATGCTGAAAAATATTGATGTTCAAACTTGCAGCTCATTGCAGTTATGAGTTTTCGAGATATAAATAAATCTTTCTTTTGGAGTGGCTTAGGGGTCCGTCTCTTACGAAGTTTTGATTGAAATAACGAAGAGAATCTTAAAAAATAACAGAAAAAAAAAAAAATATTTTTAATTTTTATTTACGGGTCAAGCTGCATAACAACAACGCCAAACGCGAATAAATGAAACAAAAAAGATGATTTTTAGACATTAATATTAACAAACAAATTCTTCTTTTCTAGAGAAAGCAAGCCTTACTTTCATCGTTCTTCTAAAGCAAAAGAATATAGAAAAGAAAAACAAAAAGTGACTATTGGTATTCGTATTAAACTCCTTATTTTACGTTGGTAAAATCATATACAAGTAGCATTTGCCTCATCGATTACTGGTGGTAAATTTTGAATCCTTTAAATGAATACTAGAAGGAAAAAAATCAACTAAATATGCGGGGCTTACTGTTTAAAATAGAGAAATTGGTGAAAAGTAAAAAATGTGAAAAAAAAAAAAAAAAAAAAAAGAATGGTATTGAAATGCAATGCAGACTTGTCAAATCGTTTCTTTTTCGTATAGCACACAAATATTTTCTGGCGACTTTGTTGCCAGGAATGTTTTATAATATAACAAGATATATACATATATATATAATTAACGCTGTCGTTCCATTTTTTAATAGTTTTTAATTGGGTAGAATACAATAAATTTCAAATAAATATACGCAATCAGAATTTTTTCTAACCAAACATTGTGAAATTATATATATACATATATATTGTAATTCTATAAATATTTAGTCACAAATTATCATATTAAATTTATATTGGCATTAAAAAGAATGAACGAAGTCTTAGTTTTTAAAAATTAGCAAGCCATGTTGACTCGAGACAACATTGTGAGGTTTGGCCAGCTTTACCATATGTACTCTCCCTCTAGCTTAATGAAACTAAGAAAAGTCTATATGCTACATTTATAAGTAGGTAAGAAAGGCCGGTTCTGGCTCATGAGGGGGAGGCACTGAGGCACCGGCAAGCCGTGCGGGTGCCACACCACCCCCTGAGGGCCTAGATGGGTTGGTATCGTCCTTGACACCCCCCTCTGACAGTATCGTAAAAGATGATGATGGTATTAATGAGGAAATTTAATTAAAAAAATTAATTAGTGATTTTTTTTTGTAAAAGGTGACGATGGTTTTAAAGAGATGTTTTCGGTAGAATAAAAAAAGCATGATATTGTTTGTGAGTCATTAGAAAATTAATTAGGGAATCAATTAAGAAATTAATTAAGAAATTAATTTAAAAAAATTTAAAAATTGGGAAATAAGTAAGGAATCGACAAAATATATGAATTTAAGGATGTTGATGTGAATATACTATGAAAGAAATAGAGTGATCTGACTGGGGTTCGAACCCGACACCTTGCAGTAAAAATATTTCCATAAGACAGTAGTTTTCGCGTATGTGTGAGTGATTTTTCTATTATATACCTGCGTAGATCTTTTTTAACCTAAGAATGCTATTGATTGAAAAATATTTAATCGTTAAAATGATATTAATTACAGAATAATAATTAAGAAAAATAATAATTGAAGATCTTCTTGTAAAATTTCACCAAATATTTTCTGAAAAAAGACAATGAAAGTAAAAATTAAGTAGAAAGAATGAAAGAAAGTTTAGAAACATAGATTTTGACTGAAATTCGAACATGGTACCTTGCAGTAAAAAAATATTTCAGTAGTTTTCGCGTATGTGTGAGTGATTTTTCTATTATATACCTGTACAAATCTTTTTTAAACCCATGAATGCAATTATTCGAAAAGAATTCAATCGTTTAAATGATATTAATTACAAAATAATTAAGAAAAAATATTAATTAAGGATCTTCTTGTAAAAAATCACCAAATATTTTATGAAAAATGAAAATGAGAGTAAAAATTAAGTAGAAAGAATGAAAGAAAGTGTAGAAATAGAGAGACCTGACTGGTATTCGAACCCGGCGCCTGTTTGAAGTAAGGAAACAGTAGTTTACAAGTACTTTAACCACTGTTCTTTAGAAATATACCTACACAGATCTTTTTAAACCTAAGAATACAAATGTTTGAGAATGTTTCAACCATTTAAATAATATTAATTACAGAATAATTAAAAAATAATAATTGAAGATCTTGTAAAATTCACCAAATATTTTATGAAAAAAGATGATGTATGTGAAAATTGAGTTAAAAGATGGTTAAAATCTCAAATGCATAAGTGAAATTCGAACGTCTATCTACCTTGAGTTATTTCACAAAACTTATCACCCCCCTTCAATAATATGGAATTGTCTATAACCCCTATTCAATAAATGAGATAGACTACGAAACCTATATACCCTTCAATAGACGTGGAATATCCCATTTTTTATCTTTAGTAAATAAAACAGTGTAATTACAAAGGTATTAATTATGAATTTTCTTCTAAAAGATTACGAATGTTTTATGAAAAATGACAATGAGAGTAAAAATTAAGTAAAAAGATGATTGAAAATTCTTCAACATGTTGTAAATTCGATTAATCAACGAACGTCTGACGAAGAGTTTATGCGAAAGCTAATATTATCCGATCTTACATTACTATTAATTCTCATCGAATACGTGAAGGTCATAACCACCCTGTTCAAACCTGTTTCCCCCCCTACTCACACACTCGAAGGAAATTGACCATTCCTCCCTTCTTAGGGAAGAGAGAAAATATCAGATTTTTTTATAGATTTCTACTAACTTTTTTAAAATATAAATTCATTTCTTAGATTTCTTTAGTATAAACTTTACCCGCTTCTACACTTAGCATTTGGCAGGATTTTAAAACAGTAATATTTTCGGATACATTTAAAAAGATTTTTAAGGCATTTGGCGATAAGATAATTCGGATTTGGCAAGAAACATGCGGTATAAATGAAGAGTATAAAAAATTTTATCACTTGCTAACTTATTTTTGCGGAGTGAAGACATCTGTTTTTTAACCTGAATTCAGTGTTACATAATAATAATTTTTTCAAGATGGATGTCAGAACAGATATAATTTTGTTAAATGCATTTACTCGTATATTCAATATATCACATCTACGCAATTCAGAACTAGAGATTATAAACCAGCTTAAATTTCGAATGAATGAATTTATCAATTCCGAAATTAGCAATCAACTTTATGAAAATGTTGATATGTTATCTGAGGAAAATTTTTACACCTGTTTAGATATTGCCTTAAAAGAAATGATAAAAAATGAAATTAATTGGGACAAAGTTGTAATTTACTTAATACTTTCAAGTGAGCTTATGGCGAAGCGCTTTAAGAGATTTGGGGACTTTATCATACCTTGGATAATTTTTTTTAATATCTTCCAGAAGTATTTAGGTAATTGGATTATTGATAATCAAGAATGTATAA
The DNA here is from genome assembly GCA_963930645.1 of Salticus scenicus. Taxonomy (NCBI): domain Eukaryota; kingdom Metazoa; phylum Arthropoda; class Arachnida; order Araneae; family Salticidae; genus Salticus; species Salticus scenicus. Next base: position 368,227,621 of record OZ005649.1, on the reverse strand, counting down.
AAGTCAAAGAAGTAAAGAAATCAATTTTTCAAAGAATGTGGAGTTTTATCACTCGATCATAATATGAAAATTGTAAAAATATTATCTGCTATGTTGAATTATGTTCAGTTCAATCTGTATAAGAACAATGTTCAAGAAAAAGGTATGTAATGTGAAATTGAAAGTAAATAAAGAACTTTAAATGGAAATTTTGTTTAAGAAAAAATTATTTGAAGTAAAATTCATCTTTAAAAAATAAATAAATAAAAATAAAAATAAGTTGATCAATGTAAAAAACTGAAAAATTCACTGTTTGAGAAGAAGTCTTAATAAGTTTAAGAAAATATCGTAACATATTGCAACATTCTTAAAATAATATAAGTTTCTGAACATAGTGATAATTAGAAATTACCATTTTTTTAGTTTTTAACGCGACCTGGAATAGAACCTGACACTTCCCTAATGACAACGTTAGAATTTTTTTGTAATTCATTCCCAACATTAGTTATTTTAAGCTATATTTCCTAAGAATTATTCAATGATCTGTGTCAAATAAAGACTTCCCAACTACATTTTTTACTACTTTTCACTACTTTCTACCACTTTAACATAGTGAAATTCCCCATTTCACATGCTACCTTTCACTCAATTTTTCTTTACAGATAGCAAGTTTGTAAATGATGAAAGCTAACTTTGAAGAATTCAGAGTTGAAAAAATATTAATATATGTTTTATTAAATACATTCACGTTCACAGATACATACTTAAGTTTTCTAAGTGTATTTAAACATACTTAAAAAATATTATAACCAAGTATTGTAGATTACAAATATATGTATACTTGAAAATTTTTACAAAGCTTTTAGAAATTAAGATAACTTATTCTTGAATAAAAATATAAGAAACTCATTTTCACAATAATAAGATTGCAAATGTAAGATAAAATCACAAAATTACCAGCATAATAGACTGTAGGTATTCGAAAAAAATCACGAAGTCAACAATTTTGGTGTTAACAACGCATTTTATTTTACAAAGTACTAAGTTTTTTAAAATCATTTAGTTCATCAAAATTTTTATAAGTTAGTTTTTCAGGAAAATTGTTAATATGATAAATTCATTTAAGATTTTCACAAGTACTTTACAATTGAGTGGTAAAACAATTTTACAAGTTTTTTCTTCTTCGATGTAAGTTTGATAGTTTATAAAACTACTATCGTGTATAATTTTTACTTAGTGTTTAAAAATTATACTCAATCAATTCTACTACAGTAGTAAAAAAGTATATCGCTAATACACAAGTAAACTTTTTGCATGTTTTTATTTTAAAAAGATGACACTTAAGTTTGTATTCTAATAGAAAATATTATATAAAAGGTGATTTTGTAATAACAATTAAAACAAACCATTTTCATTGAAATCTTTTTATTTGAAATTCATTCACAATAATACAAGACAACAAATTCGCAAAAATCTATATTGTTGGGATATCGTTCATACATTCGATATTAAAGTTATTCAAAAAATTTAGCAAGTCTAGATTTTCATTGTCACAGTTTACTAGAGGTAAATCAGTTTGTATCAGGTTAAAATTATTTAAGTCCTTATTTTAAACTTTGGTAGATAAACCATCAATATTATTTTCACTTGTATATTCCACATTCGAATTGTTCAAAAAATTTTTTAAGAGTAAGTCTATATTTTCATTCTGAAAGTTGTTGGAAGGTAAGTCAAAAACACCATTCATACGTTCAATGTGAAAATTATCCAAAAAATTTAACAAGTCCAGATTCTCACTGTCATTATTAACTGTTGGTAATTCATTGTTAGTACTTCGTTCATTACAATTTCTACGTATGTTAAAGTCTTTAAGATGATTCTTTCTCTTATGTTGCAATAATTCGTACTTACACTGAAAAGTTTCACTGCATTCATCACATCTAGTTTGCATTGAAGATTTTTTATGCATATTTCTTTTATGTTTAAAAAAATGTCGTTTGTTTGAAAAAGTATCAGTACATTCGTCGCAACAGTATGTATGTAAAGTCTTTTTATGACTTTTTCGCTTATGGTTTGAAAAAGCATGTTTAGTTGGAAAGGTCATAGAACATTCCTCACATAGATACTCAGGTTTACGATAATGCACCCTCTTGTGTTTTTCTAATTCATACTTGTGTTTAAAAGCATCTTTACAAATAATACATAGATGTTCAGGTAAAACTTTTTGATGAAATAATCTCTTATGTTTAAATAAATCTCACTTGCGATTGAAATTTTCAATACAATATTCACATTTGTATCTTATGGAAATTTTTCTATGGGTTTCCATATGTCTTTTTAAACGATGTAAAGTAAGAAATCCTTTCTCACGCACGTAACAAATATTCGGTTTAATATCATTGTGAACCTTCACATGCCTAGTAAGATAGGATTTTTTAAAAAATGACTTATTACAAGTTGGGCAAATAAAAAGTTTAGATAACTTCTCATCCTCAAAACTTGATGAAGGGGGTTGTTGAACAGAAACGTGTGTCTCCTCAGACGGTAAAGTATTATCCATTTTGTACTTCAGTTTAGCAAAGTATAAAAAAACACTCTAAAAGTAAGACTTTAAAAATGTTTAAAAACTACTAAGTATGAGAACTTAGACAACTCTACAGCGAGAAAAGATTGTAACTAATTCAAATTTTTTTCTTCGTTCATCAATTTTACTTAGGAATTTACGCCAAATTCTCTTATTTCATGCCAAATTTTTATAACTATCGCCAATATTAGCGGAAATTTAGCCAAATATTATCCCATACCTTGCTATGATACTCGAATCTTGTGGAAAATTCTAGTTTATCGGCATGTCTAAACAGATAAGTTGTACACTTTCACTCTGTATTTTTATGGATGTAGCACCTACGTTAAACATTTTAGGGTAAAAAAAATATTCTAATATCTATGTTTTTTAAGAGTTGATTATAGATTTGACGAAACTTGTGGTTTAGTATTTTCAAAGAAGGTAGGTTGTTAATACTTAAAGTTTCAAGTTCATGATTTCATTATACATCTGCAGCTTCTAAATTTGATAAGTGTTAGATTTTTATCTTACATTTTCAATCTAAAAAGAAAAAGTTAATTTTTCTGAGATAGTATTTGTATTAAAAAAAATTTGTGTAAAAATTTTTCATTTACAAAAAATTTCGTTTATAAGCATATGTGTGAAAAACTTCAAACTAAATGACTTTAAAAAACTTAGTACTTTGTAAAATAAGATGCGTTATTAACACATGTGAAACATTAAAATTCCATACTTCATAATTTTTCAAATACTTGCAGTCTCTTAAATTGGTAAGAATGAGATTTTATCCTGCATTTTCATTCTTATCATTAGAAAAAATAAGTTTTTATATTTTTATTCTAAAAATAAGTTAATTGATTTCTGAGATGATATTTTTTCTAAAACACTTTGTGTAAAAAAATTTTTATTCACAAAAATTTCAGTTTATAAGCATAAGTTTGAAAAAGTTCAAACTAAATGATTTTAAAAAACTTAGTACTTTGTAAAATAAGATGCGTTGTTAACACCAAATTTGTTGACTTCGTGATTTTTTTCGAATACCTACAGTCTATTATGCTGGTAATTTTGTGATTTTATCTTACATTTGCAATCTTATTATTGTGAAAATGAGTTTCTTATATTTTTATTCAAGAATAAGTTATCTTAATTTCTAAAAGCTTTGTAAAAATTTTCAAGTAGTATACATATATTTGTAATCTACAATACTTGGTTATAATATTTTTTAAGTATGTTTAAATACACTTAGAAAACTTAAGTATGTATCTGTGAACGTGAATGTATTTAATAAAACATATATTAATATTTTTTCAACTGTGAAATTTTCAAAGTTAGCTTTCATCATTTACAAACTTCCTATCTTTAAGAAAAATTGTGTGAAAGGTAGCATGTGAGATGGGGAATTTCACTATGTTAAAGTGGTAGAAAGTAGTGAAAAGTAGTAAAAAAATGTAGTTGGGAAGTCTTTATTTGACACAGATAATTGAATAATTCTTAGGAAATAGAGCTTAAAATAACTAATGTTGGGAATGATTTACAAAAAAATTCTAACGTTGTCTTTAGGGAAGTGTCAGGTTCGATTCCAGGTCGCGTTAAAAACTAAAAAAATTGTAATTTCTAATTATCACTATGTTCAGAAATTTATATTATTTTAAGAATGTTGCAATATGTTACGATGTTTTCTTAAACTTATTAAGACTTCTTTTGAAACAGTGAATTTTTCAGTTTTTTACATTGATCAACTTATTTTTATTTTTATTTATTTATTTTTTAAAGATGAATTTTACTTCAAATAATTTTTTCTTAAGCAAAATTTCCATTTAAAGTTCTTTATTTACTTTCAATTTCACATTACATACATTTTTCTTGAACATTGTTCTTATACAGATTGAACTGTACATAATTCAACATAGCAGATAATATTTTTACAATTTTCATATTATGATCGAGTGATAAAACTCCACATTCTTTGAAAAATTGATTTCTTTACTTCTTTGACTTTTATACATTCTTGATTATCAATAATCCAATTACCTAAATATTTCTGGAAGATGTTAAAAAATTTTATCCAAGGTATGATAAAGTCCCCAGATCTCTTAAAGCGCTTCGCCATAAGCTCACTTGAAAGTATTAAGTAAATTACAACTTTGTCCCAATTAATTTCATTTTTTATCATTTCTTTTAAGACAATATCTAAACAGGTGTAAAAATTTTCCTCAGATAACATATCAACATTTTCATAAAGTTGATTGCTAATTTCAGAATTGATAAATTCATTCATTCGAAATTTAAGCTGGTTTATAATCTCTAGTTCTGAATTGCGTAGATGTGATCTATTGAATATATGAGTAAATGCATTTAACAAAATTATATCTGTTCTGACATCCATCTTGAAAAAAATATTATTATGTAACACTGAATTCAGGTTAAAAAACAGATGTCTTCACTCCGCAAAAATACGTTAGCAAGTGATAAAATTTTTTACACTCTTCATTTATACCGCATGTTTCTTGCCAAATCCGAATTATCTTATCGCCAAATGCCTTAAAAATCTTGTTAAATGTATCCGAAAATATTACTGTTTTAAAATCCTGCCAAATGCTAAGTGTAGAAGCGGGTAAAGTTTATACTAAAGAAATCTAAGAAATGAATTTATATTTAAAAAAAGTTAGTGGAAATCTATAGAAATATCTGATATTTTCTCTCTTCCCTAAGAAGGGAGGAATGGTCAATTTCCTTCGAGTGTGTGAGTAGGGGGGGAAAAAGGTTTGAACAGGGTCGTTATGGCCTTCACGTTTTCGATGAGAATTAATAGTAATGTAAGATCGGATAATATTAGCTTTCGCATAAACTCTTCGTCAGACGTTCTTTGATTAATCGAATTTACAACATGTTGAAGAATTTTCAATCATCTTTTTACTTAATTTTTACTCTCATTGTTATTTTTCATAAAACATTCGTAATCTTTTAGAAGAAAATTCATAATTAATAGCTTTGTAATTACACTGTTTTATTTACTAAAGATAAAAAATGGGATATTCCACGTCTATTGAAGGGTATATAGGTTTCGTAGTCTATCTCATTTATTGAATAGGGGTTATAGACAATTCCATATTATTGAAGGGGGGTGATAAGTTTTGTGAAATAACTCAAGGTAGATAGACGTTCGAATTTCACTTATACATTTGAGATTTTAACCATCTTTTAACTCAATTTTCACATACATCATCTTTTTTCATAAAATATTTGGTGAATTTTACAAGATCTTCAATTATTATTTTTTAATTATTCTGTAATTAATATTATTTAAATGGTTGAAACATTCTCAAACATTTGTATTCTTAGGTTTAAAAAGATCTGTGTAGGTATATTTCTAAAGAACAGTGGTTAAAGTACTTGTAAACTACTGTTTCCTTACTTCAAACAGGCGCCGGGTTCGAATACCAGTCAGGTCTCTCTATTTCTACACTTTCTTTCATTCTTTCTACTTAATTTTTACTCTCATTGTCATTTTTCATAAAATATTTGGTGATTTTTACAAGAAGGTCCTTAATTAATATTTTTTCTTAATTATTCTGTAATTAATATCATTTAAACGATTGAATTCTTTTCGAATAATTGCATTCATGGGTTTAAAAAAGATTTGTACAGGTATATAATAGAAAAATCACTCACACATACGCGAAAACTACTGAAATATTTTTTTACTGCAAGGTACCAGGTTCGAATTTCAGTCAAAATCTATGTTTCTAAACTTTCTTTCATTCTTTCTACTTAATTTTTACTTTCATTGTCTTTTTTCGGAAAATATTTGGTGAATTTTTACAAGAAGATCTTCAATTATTATTTTTCTTAATTATTATTCTGTAATTAATATCATTTTAACGATTAAATATTTTTCAATCAATAGCATTGTTAGGTTAAAAAAGATCTACGCAGGTATATAATAGAAAAATCACTCACACATACGCGAAAACTACTGTCTTATGGAAATATTTTTACTGCAAGGTGTCGGGTTCGAACCCCAGTCAGATCACTCTATTTCTTTCATAGTATATTCACATCAACATCCTTAAATTCATATATTTTGTCGATTCCTTACTTATTTCCCAATTTTTAAATTTTTTTAAATTAATTTCATAATTAATTTCTTAATTAATTCCCTAATTAATTTTCTAATGACTCACAAACAATATCATGCTTTTAGTATTCTACCGAAAACATCTCTTTAAAACCATCCTCACCTTTTACAAAAAAAATCACTGATTAATTTTTTTTTAATTAAATTTCCTCATTAATACCATCATCATCTTTTACGATACTGTCAGAGGGGGTGTCAAGGACGATACCAACCCATCTAGGCCCTCAGGGGGTGGTAAGGCACCCGCACGGCTTGCCGGTGCCTCAGTGTCTCCCCCTCATGAGCCAGAACCGGCCTTTCTTACCTACTGTTATATGCTATTAGCAAAATGAAAAGCTCAGATAGAATAAAAAGGCCATGAAAGTAATAATTTTACTTGAATTATAAAACTAAACCCCATTTAAGTTTTTATAAGAAATGAAAAATATTCGTTTAGAAAATATATTTATATGAATTAAAATAACCTATTTCTATAAAAGTAGAAGGAAAAGCCATAAAGCATTCTATCAGTATATATGTTGGTACAAAACCATACACAATGCATTAACTATTTTCTAAAAACATACACTCAAATATTTTTTACTATATAAGAATGAAAATACAGTAGTATCGTTATCTGTAGGCGAAGAGTGCATTGAATTATGTTATATATATGAAAAATATTGACACTGTTAATGTAACGATTTTTAGCATTAACACTATTCAAGAAACAAGTAAGTTAAAGTAACTATTGGAAATTAAAGCAAAGTAATTATGTATAACAATTTTTTTAAGTTATAACTATGTAAAAAATCCATTCTTTTAAAGCTTGTTTATAAATTTCATTAATATTTACAATTTTATTATAGTGATTACTGCATATACACTAAGGGACAAGAAAAAAAAATCCACTCTTAAAAACTTTTATTTTCCTTTTGAAAAATCACCAATTTTAAAATTTAAATGTCGAGATGTAAACAGATACTGATTTTGCCAGATATCAAATATCTGAAACATTAATGTCTGCTGAATACGATTATGCGGTATCCGGCAAAATCACTATAATTTTCATTCGTATTTTTAAATGATTAAAATGGACTTAATGTTTCTCAAAGGAAAAATAAAAGTTATTCAAGTGCGTTTTTTTTTTTTTTTTTTTTTTTTTTTTTTAATCCCTTAGTGTATGTATGTATATATATATATATGTGTGTGTGTGTGTGTGCATGTTTATTTACCTTTATCGTTTAATATTGCGATGTCTCTTTATTCTTTTATTGGTAATTATTCTTTTTTTTTCCAGCTCTTACTGTTGATTTTACTGAAATGTCGGGCAAATTAAAAGCGATATTATATTTTTGATTATTTAAATTCATTGATAGTATTAGACACATTTAAGGCTGTACATCAGTCAGATAGCTCCCTTTCTCCCTTCCCATGTTATCCAATAGGATTTTCGTTGCTTCGTTTTATAAAAACATCTCATTCAAAAATGAACTTTTTCGAATTCTGTTTCTTTAATATTACTCTTTGAACAGGTCGCCTTTTAGCTTAGTGAGCAATTTTTCGAAAAAATAAATTTAAATATTTTACTTAGAGATCCAAGCTCAGACTTCATAAGTTACTTATTAAAATAAAATATTGAAATTAATTTTTTTCGAAAAATTGCTCACTAAGCTAAAAGGCGACCTGCTCAAAGAGTAATATTCAAAAAACAGAATTTGAAAAACTTCTTTTTTGAATGAAATATTTGTATAAAACGAAGCAACGAAAATCTCATTGGATAACATAGAAAGGGAGAAAGGGAGCTATCTGACTGATGTACAGCCTTGAGACTTTTTCCCCCTCCTCCTGTTGCAATAACTTGCTCTTGAAAATGATGTTGTAGTTGTTGGAGAATAAATTTTTCTCTTAATTACTTTGGATTAATCTCCATTTGTTATGTTATTTCTATTCGTTTTGCTTGATTTTGTCCTTATTATAAATAGTCAGATCTAATATAATACATATACATATGTATATATTACTGGTAGTCAAACAGGATAAAACATTTTTGTGTATGTAGGAGCTTCTTCTCTTTTACCTATACAAAACTCCTGCATCTTCCAGGGAGCACTTTCTCCTGGAAGGCGTATCGATTTTTGGATGGGGAGAGGGTTGGCGGAATATTCAATATGGGTGTTAAAAAAAAAAATCTATATATTCAATATGGGTGTTAAAAAAAAAAAAAAATCACCAATATACCCATGAAACGAGGAATTAAACCAGATGTGATCATTTGAAATAAAGTTATCATTTTTAATAATAAAAAAAAAAACTAAAGAAGTTAAAAAATAATTTTGTAAGATGTCTTTAGAAGGACACAGGTGATCTTTTTTCGACATTTAGGTTTATTTATCACTTATATGAAAATCGTCTGTACTCACCTTAAAAAATAATTTTGATAAATAATAATTTTAATAAATAATTTGCACTGCGTGAATTTGTATAGATTTATGTAATATAGATCAATATATAAAATAAAAATTTGTATAGATATTAGTAACTCATAAATTTTATTTCTAATTTACTACTTTTATATGACATGTAGTAAAGGAAAATACTCATGAATCGTTGAATTCATAAATATTTTTTAAAGGAATATTTATAATATAAAAAATTAAGTTCAATTTTGATTCTTAATAGTTTCAATAATCTATATATTTTATTATTCACAGAAGAAATTTTCGTATTGTAAAGTTAAGAAAAACATCCGTTAGAAAGACCCCCAATGAAGAGCATTCTACCCGGACTTAATTCCCCGCTGTAGATAAGCAGACTTAATTTCTACACCAACGTATATGCAATTTTCGTGTATCGCAATTGTTATACTACAGTGGAAATGGTTGTGCTAACGGCCACTAGATAGCAGCACCACACAAAAAATTTTATGTTACAGAAAATCTTGGGGTAAAAAAAAAAAAAACATAATTATAAATATGATATTCATTCTATATTGAATTAGAATATTAAAATCTATTCGAAAATCCCGAGAAATGTCACCAATTCCCGTCAGCAGTAAATTTTTTAATGTACAGCGCTAAATTCCACAAAAGAATTCCACAAATTAATTGGTTTACTATTTACTACCATTATGCGTTTTCTTTTTCTTCTTGAATTAATTGAATTAACGAATTATTGCCGAAACGTCAGTGGAGGCCCTCTGTTGAGACTCAAAACGGTTTTGGGCTGTGTCTGTGTGTCTTTCTGTCTGTTTGTCTGTCGCGCGATAGCGGCCGCAAAAATAGCGCTATTGACTTGAAATTTGGTACACATGTTCATGAGCCACACGAAATCAGCTGTATTGTTTTTGGTATGTATTCCATTTGTAATTCATATACAGGGACATACCAAAGTTTTATTTTATCATTACGGCCTACGGGAGGAATTTGTATGTACCGCGATAGCGCCCACAAAAATCACGCTATTGACTTGCAATTTGGTACACATGTTCATGAGCCCAACGGAATTGGCTGTATAGTTTTAGGTGTGTATTCCATTTGTAGTTCGTGTACAGGGACACGCCAAAGATTTTCTATCATTACGGCCTATGGGAAGATTCTGTATGTACCGCGATAGCCACCGCAAAAATCAAGCTATTGACTTCCAATTTTTGACGAAACGTGAATGGAGGCCCTCTGTTGAGACTCAAAAGGATTTTGGGTTCCGTCTGTCCGTCTGTCTGTCTGTCGTGCGATAGCGGCCGCAAAAATCACGCTATTGACTTGAAATTTTGTACACATGTTCATGATCTCCACGAAATTAGCTGTATAGTTTTGGGTGTGCATTCCATTTGTAGTTCGTGTTCAGGGACACGCCAAAGTTTTTTATCATTACGGCCTATGGGAAGATATTGTATGTACCGCGATAGCGGCCCCCAAAATAACGCTATTGACTTGCAATTTGGTACACATATTCATGAACCCAACGGAATTAGCTGTATAGTGTTAGGTGTGTATTCCATTTGTCGTTCGTGTATAGGGACACGCCAAAGTTTTTCTTATCTTTACGGCCTATGGGAAGAATTTGTATGTACCGCAATAGCGGCAGCAAAAATCCTTCGATTGACTTTCAAATTGGCGCACACGTTCCAGATTTGCATATAAGCAGCTGTATAATTTTTATTGCTATATTTTTTATAAACTGTGTACAGGGACACGCCAAAATTCTTAACATTACGGCGTATGGGGTGAATTTCTTTTAAACGCATTGTAATATCATTACTTTGCATTGATGAAAATGAAACTAGCGTACGTGAGTAAAATGCTGAAACTTACGTTATTTGAAGAAAATATTGCTCTTAAGCTTTCTAATTAATGTACAGGATCTTACAAAAGTGTTCTGACAATGTCACGTATTCATCCAAACGATGTTACATTTGAAACAATTATTAATTTTAAACGCAAAATAAGCTGAATAGTTTTTACTGGTGTATACAATGTTTATGGTTCGTTTACAAAGACACACGAAAGAATTTCGTAACATTAGAGCCTATGGACAAATTTTTCATTTAAGCACGCCCTTTAATGCGTTTATGCTGAATTGAACTTAATAAAGCTAACATACATTATAAAGATGCTTAAAATCATGTTTACTCTTAAAAAAGGTTATGTATAGACTAAATAATTTATGGGACGACACAAAATAATTCCGAGTATGTACAGTAATCATCCAAATGATGTCAAATTAGTTTGAAAAATTAATGAGTTATAATTAATTAGGTTTATTCTTATTATTGGCGTTTATAATGACTGTGGCTACTTTTCCGGGATACATAAGGGAATTTCGTACTATTACGGTCTATAGTCAGTATTTCTTAAAAGTGTATTTTAACATGGTTACATCCCCATCAAATATAATGAAATTTTATTAGAATTTTAAAAGCATGTTTTCCTGTTGAAAATTGTGGGCAGAGAATTGATAATTAGTTTAAAGGTTACACAAAATATTTCCGATATGCTATGTAATTTTTTTTGTTTGAAATTTGATAGTTATAAAATTTGGTATTTATGAATTTCAGGAAAATAATACAAGACCGTCGTTTATTAAGAGTACATATTGTTTCGTACTTGGGGGTTCGTAAGTTGTCCGAGAATGATAGGCGAAACTTGCAAAAATTCAGTGATTTATTCACAGAAAGTTCAAGAAAAATACAGGTCTATAAACCAAGTATTAGCTTCAATTCTACCAGTATAAACATAGCTTAAGCAACAGCCGTTAACAGCAAAACAACATTACAAACTGTTTATCAATAACACATAAAGCAAGTCTCATTCAAAAAGGCTCAAAGCAAAGCAAGCATTTGACGAAACTGACACAGATCTGAGATTGGCCACCTTGGCTAAAAAAATGCTCCTTTTATACTATTCTATCGAACACAGACTGTTCTGGAAAATTCTCGTATCTCATCAGCCAATGAGATTAGAGCTTCCATATTTGGTATATCCCTAATAAGGATGTTCTAGCGAAGGTCGCCAAAAAAATCGCCAAGGAGGAAACAGTTGCCAAATTTGGCGCCAAATCCATTTCTTCCCTTATTGGAGTTTTTAATGAGTTTTCAAAGGAAAATTAGGCTATTTTAACGCTAAAACGACTAGAAATGCACAAAATTAGCATTTTATCGACTTTCTAAGCCTCTTTGAAAGAATTTATACAAAAATAAATGCAATTATTTACAATTCCGTAACACTTTATATGATATAGAAATAGGTATAGAAAGAGAGATACAGCAGGGGTTGAAGGGCGTTGTAGCCCCCTCAGTAATGTTATGGGTAATAAGTCGATCGAATATTATGGTAATAAGTCGATCGAATTAATATATACTATTATATAATAAGGAATAAATAAAAATGACCTATTGAATAATGTCTGATGCAAATAAGACGTTGAGGCTCCTGATCTGCAGATCCACTAGTTTAACTATGCGTATTGTTTAAAATAATTAATTAATTTTTTTTTTTATGCATCTCGGTGAGTAACTTATAAACCCAACAAAATCATAACAGTGGCAGAAGATGAATAAATAACTTACGCAAACACTAAAAATTTTTATAAAATAGACAACAAATGTTTTGAATTGAAATTAAGCACGGCCATTCAATGAGCGGTTCTGCGCTCAAAGCTGGTAGACGAGAAGTGCCAGGTTCGATCCCAAGTCGCGCTCGTTACCTAGCCATTCGGAGTTTTCTATGGTTTTATCCGAAACTCGCGTAAATATGGACTGGGATTCCTTAAAAAGACCTTCCCATCGCACAGAGAATATTTCACCTTCGGCCTAGGTCCCTATAGTTTAGTCAATTGGCCGTAACCTACATAACCAACCAACTACAACCATTCACTAAGCGAAAAGAAATAAACACGAAGGCAGCTTAGAAACAAATTTGATTTTTTGTTAGCAATTTATGATTTTTGTTTCTGAAACTTTTTATTTATTTTTTTATACATCTCCATTTAACACAAGAATTTCAGTGCTTTATTCTGCTTCAGCAATAGAAGTCACACGATGGATTTTTGATGTATTTTTTTTTTTTTTTTTTTTTAGAAATGAACCCATTGCGACCACTTAGTTTATCTCTCTGGTTCTCTCTCTACATATATACATACATTAAAAATATATAATTTCGATGATAACTTCAGAAATATTCATCCAACTCGAAATGAAATTAGACAGGGGAGTTATCTTAAAATCCATTATTTTGTTAGCTAACATGATCAATTGAAAATTTCAAACTCGTATAAAAAACGTGTTGATGAACATGTTTGTTTGAAACTTGATGCGTATATATACATACATAGCCCATATTAATGTCTCAACGAAATTTTGGTTGAGTCTGTTCTGTCTGTGTGGATGGATGTCTGTGTGTCTGTTATCAGCATATCTCAAGAACAAATAGTAGCAGAAATTCCAAACTCGGTATTCTGAATGTGTATCATATAGGGATGCTACTGTAAGCTTTTCGTTGAGATGAAGCAAATGGTTCGTGTACAGAGACACTCAAAAGTATTCAAATACATTACGTCTATGGGGGAAATTGCAGGTAAATAGAGTTTAACGTCTATAGCCTGCACTAAACCAAATGAAACGAATACATATTTTTTGTAATAGAGATGGGTCAACTGGGAAAAAATTTTGTGTATATAGGAGCCTCGCCTCCCCTCCTGGGGGAAAGTTCCCCCCTCGAGGGGAATAAATTTTCATGAAGGGTATCTTTCAAAAGAGCTCGCCAATACCTTTAAAACGAATGGTTGAACCATCGATTTGCGATAATTTAAAATAAAGATATCAATATTTTTCATTTTTAACAAAAAATAAAAATAAAAATAAAATAATATAAAATAAAATGTAATATTGAGAATAAATTGAACTTTTTTTGGATATTTAGTGTTATAGTACTTCTCTAATATGGAAATTGTCTGAATTATCAACAGAATTAAATTCTATATAAATGTTGGTGCATTAATGAAACGGGGGGTTGAGGGGGGCGGTAGCCTACCTCACACAGAACTAATTATCATATAAAACACTTCCGAAGCCTAATTTGAATTATTTAACACAGGTTTACATAACAGTACTCGTTATCTTTCCTCTTAATCTCCAACCTGCATTTATAATATTAAATTTCAGAGTAAGAGAAAGTCGTGTGAGTGACACACCAGAGTATTTATTAATAAAAAAGATTTAAATCTTTGGCATTTGCATTATAATTTCAATTTTAGAATTTTCTTTTTTCCACTGCTAAGTTAAAAATTCTTAGAAATACAATAAATTATTGTTGTATTAAAAATCAATTATTTCTTTAAATTTGACGGAATTAAATTACCATATCACCATACATATCTGAAATTCTACCATACATAATAGAAATTCCATAGAAATGTATAGAAATTATGTTAATTCTATTTTCTATGACTGAAATATATGTATATAAGATAAATGGCGCCACCACATGTCTTGTCTTTAGATGTCGAATGTATGCTTTTTGTCTGGGTTGACATAAGTCTCCTTATATATACGAGCTCGCGCATCAGGCATTTTGTTGCCTTAGGGTTGTCACATGTACCCAGCGTTTTCTGTAAATAAAGAAACGGCAGCCATTATTTCTATCGTTTTGTATTACTTTGGAGTTACTTTTTTAATCATTTTTATAATTTTAGCTGGGTAAATTGGCATATGGGAGATTGTTTAGTGATAGATTGCTATAATCATTCAAGAAAAGAACATAAAATCTTCAGATTTCTAAAAGATAATTTAGGAAGTATTAAATAATATAACTTTTATTTACTTATATTTTTCTCTGTGTTTTTCACATGTTCAAAAGTAAAAATACAAAGAATGTGCTATTTTAATCATAATATTTATGTTAATAACCATAAATTAATAAAAGAAGACCTTTTATTACTGTGCGTTTGAGTTTTGGTGACATTTTCTAGGGTCGCCAAAGTTGTTTCATTTCCGTGTCGTGAATAGTAATTACAATTTATTTTAAGTTTCCTTTAAATGAATAGTATATGCTAGAAATAGCAAAAAAAGTAAGTAAATAAATAAAGATTTTCAACTTTTAAACAGTAAGTTTTTTTTTTTTTTCCATAAAGTTATGATTTGTATTTGAAACAGACAGAAATAGTCCTAACAACACATCTTATATCCAGTACATCCATACAATATCCTGAGGATAAAAAAACATACCAAGAATGTACTGTGTATAAATGTGTTCTTAGGGATATTACTTGTTGCTTATTGTTCTTGACCGATCGTAGCTTCAGATCAAAATTTCTTAAAATCGCTAGTTAAGCGATAAGGACGCCAAGTGGGAATGCTGCCCGCATCCGAGAGAAAAAAAAAATGGTGGCGATGCGTCGACCTATATATTTTATTTGAGCATGGCTCCCTACGATTCAATAGGCAGCCATGATTTGAGGGGCTCTAGGCTGACCAATCGCATAACACCTTACGTCACTATCGTATCGTTTCAACAAAATTTAATCGTAACTAGTCCGCGTTAGAGAAATATTATATAGATTTTTTTTATTGTTATTTTTTTATTTATTAATTAATTAATTATTATTATTATTATTATGAATGTTAACGAGATGATTATAAAGATTCCCAAAGTTTTCTACATTATATTGAGTTTGTTTGTTTTATCTTTAGATGTTGGGAAAACTTCCATTCTTCTGAGATATGCAGAAAACAAATACACTGGTAAGACTTTTCATTCACGATTTGATTTATACATGTAACAGCAATAGTTCTGATGTTACATACAACAGCTGAACTATGAAAAAAAAAAAAAAACTTTAAAAATTAAAAACACTTTTTACAACACTCTGATTTTTATACAGCAGCTGAACTATGAAAAAAAAAAAAAAAATTAAAAATTAAAAATTAAAAGCATTTATAACAGCACTCTGATTTTTATACGTTTTACTTCATGTATTTAAAAATGTGAGAAATACAGCAAAGTTATAAAAATGAAAAAAAAAAAAAAAAAGAAAAACAATAATAATAATAATTAACTGATTGTATGTGTTCCATATTAAGACCAAATCATTATAACAATAATAATGATGATGATAATAAAAATCACATATTATATTCACAAACCTTAAACACGTACGATTTTGCTGTACATTACAAATATGAAATGCAGAATTTATTTCATTTGCGCTAAAATAATCGCTTCCAAATTCAGTGTTGGTGATGGTGTTGGGTTTAAGGCCAATTGACTACACAAGACCCCAAGCCCAGTGGCGGAACCAGAACTTAAGTTTTTTGGGGGGAGGGGGGGTCTAAGATTTTTTAAGATGTTATTCCAGATCAATGAAAAATTTACAAATGTAATATTCAGTTGTGAATGTCAGTGCTTTTGAGAGGGGCTTCAAACCCTAGCCCCTCCCCCCCCCACTAGATCATCCGCCACTGCCCAGGCCTGCGTAGTTTGCCCTCTGGAAGTTATTCTACGAGGTCCTAGTCTGTATTTATGCGAGTTTCAATGCAATTGTTCAGAGTTTGTCATTTTTGGCTACAATAATGATAACTATGTGGTTGAATTGGGATTTTTCTGTTCTCCCTCTGTGAGACTGTTATAGTATTAGTAAAAATCCCCTTTATTAAAACGCTGGCGCCATCTGACGGCTGAACAATTTATAAATTTCAATCCATACTTCTACTGGCTCTCTGTTTCTACTTTTATTCTTTCTCCGCAAATGATAGCCTTTCGTATGCAATTTTCATGATTCCTGTAACATTTATTATATTTTTAAATGTTATATTAAAGTTATTAATGCAGCTTTAGAATTTCTTTTTCAAATTTTATGTAATTCATTTTTAATAAACAAAATCTGGAGTTATTCCACTCGACTGTCGAAACATTTAACCCGATAACAATTATTATCGGAGGGTTCAACTTGAATCAGTGAATAGTTCAGTAAGAAAAGTGAAAATTATAATAGTGTGTTTAAGTATTTCACTAAAATTTCTATATTTTTACAATGGACTATAATGTATCCAAGTGCTTTTGTGCGTACCTGTAAAATAATCCAAAAGATAAGCACACAACTTTCAATATAACAATCATTCTGTGACAAAGCTCTCCGTCACATATTAGGTTTTTCTTTTTCAAATATTTGCGGAAACATCAATGGAGGCCTTCCTATTTCCACTCGAAAAGTTTTTGGTATCTGCGTATGTGTGCCGCGATAGCGTCCCTAAAAAAATCACTCAATTGACTTGCAAATTGGTACACATGTTCATAAGCCACACAGAATTAGCTGTAAATTTTTAGGTGTGTATTTTGTTCGTAGTTCCTGTACGAGGACACACAACTATAGACAGACTTTGTATGCATGGAAAAGACGCCGCAAAAAAATCACCCAATCGATTTGCAAATTGGTACACGTGTTATTGCGCTATACAGAAATAACTGTATAATTTTTTGATGCCTATATCGTTTATGGTTCGTGTACAGGGACGCACCATGCTATTCTTTATCGTTACGGCCTAGGGGCAGAATTGCATTCAAACGAATTATAAGGTGGTTACACTGCATTGAACACGATGAAGCTAACATACATTATAGGGATGCTGATCTCCAGCAAAAAGTACGCATAAACTTAATAGTTATCTTCAGAATTACACAAAAGAATTTAAAACAACGTTATATAATCATTCAAAAATGAAGTTAAATTTGGTGCAAATATTTGTAGGTTATAAGGAATTAGGCGTATAGTTCTTATTTGTGTATATCCTGTTTGTGTCTCGTGTATAGGAACACACAAAAAAATTTTGTACCATTACAATTAGTAGATGGAATTTCTTTTAAGTGCATTTTAACACCATTGCACTCCATTCAGCACAATGAAATTAACATATGTTATTAGAATTTTTAAAAGAATGTGTTCTGTTGAAAATGCTAGACATATAATTAGAAATTAATATAAAAAACTACACAAAATATTTCCGATAACATTATGCAATCATTTGGCATCAAATTTGGAACAAGTATTTATGAAATACAAGGATGTAACACATAAGGTTATTATTTAGAAGGAAATACACACATAGGTAATAATAAGTCATTAAAATGATCAAGCATCAGGAAGAGAGAGTTGAATTAATCAACAAACAATTACATATGGAAGTGAAGCCTTATGCAAGGCAAAATATATTAAAAAAGTAAATATCAGTTGTTTCTGAGACAGTAACAGATTAGATTATATACAATAAATATGAACAAAGTACAGAAAAATACAGTAATAACCAGATGAAGAAGAAGGAGCATAGGCCATCACGATATATCTATATATATATATAGAGAGAGAGATTGATTTATATAGACCGAATTATGCAATGAATGAGCTGAGGGGAGCGCTAACCAACCTCAGACATCTATCTGTTTATGTAGCAAGTGAATCATACATTATATATGCTTGTTTATATGCATACATATGTGTGTGTAGTAATTATTTTAAATAAAATGGAATAAATAAAAATGATCTGCTCATTAATGAGTAATGCAAATGGGGCGTCGAGGCTCCTGATCTGCAGATCCACTAGTTGAATGAACTTTACACAATTAACCTCAAAATGACGTGATAAGCTTAAATTCTTTCATGTTTTCCTGTAAAAAATAAATAAATAAATAAATAAAATAAAATAAGTAATGCGCACAGCATCGATCATTTCCTATAATGATCACACATTACCAAGATAACGTAACTTATACCAGTTTATTTATTTATTTTTCTTTTCTATTTTATACAATTTAACGCTAATAAAATGAACTTCAATTAATTTGTGTCCAGAAACTGCAAGGCATAAAAATTTTACTTTATGTCATTAAAATAATAATAATAATAATAATAATAATAAATAAAAAAAATAAAAAACTATAAGTTTTATATTTTCGTATATCTGTATAGTTATCGTGACAGTGACGTATAAAAAGTCTGTCCACAACCCAATTCTGTCTAAATCAAATGTTGAATGTAGATGCTAGTGCACTTCAAATAATTTTAATCTGTAGGCCATAATCTATACATATAAAAGAGTACTTCCACTCACTCACTCACTGACTCATCAACGCAAAGCAAAATCTACTGGAGCCACTGACTCAAAACTGGGTCAGATTATAGAACATATAGTGTAATCACCCCCTAAGAAGCAATTTTGCGAAATTCGCCCCCCAGGGGGGAGTAGGGGGCAAAATGTGATTTCACAAAAACTTCCATATCTCAAAGAAAAGAACAGATATCCGTAAAGTTTTTGCTTTAAAATATAGATAACACAAATATCTAAAAAGCAATTTCTGGAATTTTAGAAATTCGGTCCCCAAGGGGCGAAAGGGGGCAAAACGTGATTTCACATGCGCAAAACGTGGTTTCACATACTCCTACATATCTCAAACAACAACAAAAAAAAAAAAAACAGATATATGTGAAATTTTTGCTCTAATATATAGCTAATGCAAATACCTAAAAACCAATTTCTGGAATTTTAGAAATTCAGCCCCCAAGAGGAGGAGAGAGGGGGCAAAAAGTAATTTGAAATAATCCTTTATATCGAAAACAGAAAAAAAGATATAGGTGAGATTTTTGCTCTAAAATATAGCTCTCACAAATACATAAAAACTAATTTCTTTAATTTTAGAAGTTCGTCCCAGGTGGGGCTGAAAAAGGGGTCTATGGCGCAAAATAATAATAATAATAATAATAGAACTACTGTTACATCGTTCAAAATTGGTACAGATAGGTTTTACAGGCCTGCAAGTCGAATGAGGATATTTTCGAAAGTGTAAAGTTATTTGGAGGGTCAGAAAGCGGGGGGAGCGAAGGGGCAAAAGAATAAGAATAGAGTTAGACCGTTCAAAATTGGTACATAGAGGTTTTTGAAATTTACAAAGCGATTGCAGATATTTTCGAATTTTTAAAATTATTAGGATAGACGGGAAGGGGCAAAAATATGTAAATAAGAGTTAGAGCGCTGAAAATGAGTGTTGTTACGTTTTGAGGCCCGATGAATATATTGCGGATATTTTCGAAAGTACAGAATTATTACGGGGGGCGGGAAGGGGACGATCGCAGGGGTAAAAAGAAAGAAATTCAGATAGAATGTTAGAAATTAGTATTATTGGGTTTAAAAGCCCGAGAGAACGATTGCGAGGATTTTTAAAGTCTAAAATAATTTGGAGGGGCGGGAACGGTAGGTGAAGGACTATGCACGCCGCGCACGCCTATATACGCTGCCGCAGAAAGTGGGGGCCCGGACCGATTATTTCACCGACAGAAGATTTTTCTTTTTTCGCTTACGATAATATAGTCATTTATTAAGAGTGTTGAACATAAATGCCCACGCGCAGCGCATAGTGGCCTGCGCTGCCGAAGGCAGTGGGGACCATGAGCAACATTTTTTCCAATCAGAATTTCTCTCTCTCTCTCTCTCTCTCTTTTTTTTTTTTTTTTCTTCACATGATAAAAATGAATGCAATTTTGAGAATTCAATAACTATAGTGATTCGTTTTAAAATAGTGACCAGCGAAGCGGGCGTAGCCTGCGCTGCCGAAGGCAGTGGGGACCATAAGCAACATTTTTTCCAATCAGAATCTCCCTCTCTCTCTCTCTCTTTTTTTTTTTTTCACATGATAAAAATGAATGCAATTTTGAGAATTCAATGACTATAGTGATTCGTTTTAAAATAGTGACCAGCGAAGCGGGCGTAGCCTGCTAGTGATAAATAATTTTCCTTTGTGTCGTTGTAAAAAGCTACATAAGTCTTACACTTATTAAAGACTATACATACAGTTCATGCGATTGTGGCTTATAACATGTCCAATAATTTTTAGCTCAATCCGCTAAAAAGTTTAGACGTCATCGTATTGAATGACACATGCACACATTCGACACCGAAAAAATAGTAAGTATGAATTCCGGATTTCTAAAAATGTATAGATATGCCAAAATCTCAAAGTCGAATTCTTTCATGATTACAATATTTTCCTCACTTAGTAGTGTAGACCGGGGTTAGTTATTCCGCTTTTTCATCTAATTAAAAAAAGAAAAAAATGCAACTCATCGATTTAAATTTATATTTACGTTAACACCATTTGTATACCTTCAAGAAGAAGTCATCAGGATAAAACCTGAAAATATTAATAATCAGTATTAGTTTAGAAGCTCAACCTGACACTAAGTCGCTGAAATACGTGTATGAAAGCGAGAGAAGAATAACGAAGTGTTATTATTATTATTATTATTATTTTAGTTTCAGTTATAAAAATTATTATTAAAATATTCCGAGGCCTTCATAATTTTAAAGGTAATTTAGATTCTGTGAGTTTTATTTATTTATTTTTTTTTTTCATTTCTGGGATATTACATTAAACGGTCAGTAACAGTTTTATACATAAACATCAATTAAAATTAATTTAAACTGTTATACAATACATATTACTTACAAACTTTGAATAAACACCATAAAATGTAATAAACTCGCAACAATTGTTTCGGGTCGAAAAATCACACGACCCTTCATCAAGCGAATAAAGTAAGCACGAGTGCTGCAGTCAAAGCGGCAACGCGTGCAATTTATGGTGTTTATTCAAAGTTTGTAAGTAATATTTTTGAGAACGCCTGTTTTGTGGTGCTTTTTTATTAAATATACAATACATATATTAGATATATTATAAATATATATACATATAATTTATTTTTGAGTATTTATTCTACAATATTACAAATGTATTTCAAGATAAAGTGACACCTACGATTGGAGTTGATTATCGACCAGTCTACGGACGATTCAAAGGGCATTACGCTAAGCTCATGATATGGGACACAGCGGGTCAAGAAAAATTCAAGTCTATTACAATGTCGTAAGCAAATTATTTTCTTGTTATTTGTAATTTTTTTTTAAATCTAATAATAAATTTAGAAAATCTCTCAGCAGTTACATATAATCATACTATATTATATTAGAACTATTATTGTTAAATGTATACATTCATCTCGGACAACATATCCACTACTGACCGACAGCAGTACGATGGAAATACAGTCACCGACATAAGTGAAGACGCACTTTTAAATCTAGACGCTTTCAACAGGTATCTAAAGCAATACTTCATGGTGTTCTCTTTTAACTTCAAGGGTAAAAAGAACATGTTGTACGTGATATATTCTAGCGAAAATTTTCACCTGAAGACAAAAGGTGATCAGTTACAAATTAAGCAAAAAGTATAAAGTTTGGGATCCCCTGTAAAAATGATTTGTAGCTACAGTAGGATTAGATCCTTCTTTTAATTATAGATACATATTTATATGAGACTATCACGTATATCCACGGATATATAAAGGTTTCTTTAAAAACGTGGACAATTTTTTGTGCGTTGTTTGTTTATAACATGCAGGGTTTTAAAATCAAAGCGATGTCCTATTTAGAAAAATTCACACATTACATTAGACATAAGTTATTTTAAACTGCCGTTGCTCAAATGCTGGTAAAATATTTTTTGAACGATTTACTAGCCAAATGTATAGAATTACTCTAATACCGTCTCCAAGCAAATATTATTAAAACTCAGAAAAATAGCGTGAATAGAAGATCAGATTTTGAAGTACTTTCCAAAAGATGCAAACGCTAGGGGGCTGTTTGTTAATTCAAAATGAAAACATAGGTATATCTTCATTTTGAATAATAATAAAAAAAAATAAAAAAAAACAGTCATAGACGTAAGTGAAGACACACTTTTCGTTTTCTCAAAAAGTGGAGAAAATATTTGAAAACCATTACTTTTACTAAAACATATTGTTTATAGCAAAATTCAAGGGAATATCAAATCAACAGAAGATGAATCGTAGCGATCTCTTTTATATTTAGGCATACAAATTGTAAGTGATGGTCCATTACCGCCCTTAGTAATTGTGTCCACAACGTGACAAACATCGTATTGGCCCAGTGTTGTTAGTCTTTAAAAGACCAGTTTTGATTGGGTCATTTCTGTGCTACATTTCTGTGTGTACCATTTTATTGTCATGTCGATCTTCACTGTCGGAAACCACAAACGGCCTAATGCTTGAGGTATATCTAATTGAAGGATGGCCAGTTATAGGCCAAAACTATCCCGTTAATATAATTTTTGATGGATTCTTTATATATGCATTTCTTTTAAATGCACACGATATTTCAAATGCATTTCTTGACTTCATTCGATGTCTGTTGTATGTTATATTTCCCTATTTACAATTTTAGACATTTCCTGTCTTGTGAGATATAAATGCATTACTTCCTGCATACCACAGATAAATTCCATAATACTTATAAAATTAAATTTTATACTCGAATTTTACAAGTGCGAAAAATTAGTTTCCTTGTTAGACATCATGCATATTTACAAAATAAAATGATTAAACGTATATGCACAGTTTTGGATTTTAAATGAAAGGCAACTGTAATAATGCTTGTTATTTTTTATATCCATACTTTTATGCAGCTTTTCATACTTTTATGCTATTATTTTACACTTAATGTAGTGAAGTTAAACAGCATAGAATCATATTTATTTAATTAGGATTAGTTCGTATAATCTTTGACACATAGCATTTTTATTTTTCAGATGATAATGATGAATCTTTTTTTTTTTCATGTCCTTGTAAAAGGGCATTAATAATCTAAACACAATTTTCAATGGAAAGTATATCCTGTATATCTCTGTCACATATAGTTTTTCTGTGTTCAGAAAGTTTGACACAATAAAACTGCACTCCGAACTAGTTTTCATCGATAAATTATATTGCATTTGAATTCTGTTACGTATTTATTTATTTATTTTTATATTACATACAGCATTTTGAATGGAAAATTTCTTTTATTATGATATAACTTACTTCGATTTCGTTATAATCCACATTTATTTACGGAAGTAAGAAATATTTTAATTGGTGGAAATTATTATTTCCTTTTTTTGATGTTTTATTTATTGTTAGAGAGTTAAAAAATGATGTAGAAATAATGATGAAAAATTAAAAGCGTTCACGCTGTAAGCAAACACCCTAAATTACAAAAATACACAACAATTGTTTCAACTCTATATAGTAAAGCTCAGTATTTCATCAGATGAAACAAAAATAAATAGATGGGTCATTCTATGTCAAATCAACACAAAAAGGCTGCATTTTTTGAAATCGGGTTTTTCAAATTTTTATGAAATCGGGCTCATTTATTTGTTCGATAGAGAAATAAATGTATACCAATGAATAAGTCCCTATTTCTTTAAGTTTTTGATATGCACTGTAAAAAATATGTCCCATTTCCTGCCAGAAAATCTCTGTAATTTGAGAAAATACGGGTAATTTACGAAACAATTACGTTGTCAGAACGTATTTTCTCAAAATACAGAGAATTTCTGGCATCAAATAGGATATATTTTTTACGGTGTGCAAGGCTGCAAAAATGGGTAAAAAAATGAAAAATTTCAAAATTCTTGTATTACAAATGTGCCCATATTTTGTTACCAAATTGACTTAGAGGCATAATGGTATCAACAGAAAGCATTTAATGCAGGCTTGCTTTAACATGATATATCATACGCGCATATTTAAAGTTTTTTCAATTCAAAGTAAAATATTTTGTCCTTTGATCTGTAATATCTCAAAAAGTACACACTTAATTTTCTTTTAAAAATTATGTTATTCTTATGTCTATTGTCTATAATTATTGTGAGTTTCAATATTCGACGGCCATCGCATGCTGAGTTATAAATTAAAATGCAACCGTCCATCAGCATTTTTATACCGACACAATGTAAGTTTTACAAAAAAAAAAAAAAAAAAAAAAAAAAAAATCGGCAAATATAATAAAATATACAATGTAAATGAAATTTGATTGCGACTTTCAATTGCTTGCGTTCAGTATTTCTACCCTACCTATCAGGGATTAGTGATAATTTGGTTCTAGGTATGCTCTTTAGTTCACCGGAAAAGAAAAAGTGAAATAATGGCCTTATAACAATTAGATAATCTTTGGTAGGTTTTTACTGTTATTATTATTATTATTATTATTATTATTATGCATCAATTAAAGTTAATACAGTGAAAGATATCTAAAGGAGGCTTTTAAACAATTCAAGGATAAGTATCCAGACATTGAAATGGGATTTTTTACATTTACAAAACTACAATCAAAAAACTGCATTTTGGCTGTTGAGCAAGTGGAACATATCTGTACTGATAAGTATAAAGGATTTAAGTCCAAAAATGTCGATTTAGAGTTAAGTACATAGTCAGACCCAGAAAAAAATTATCTATCATAAAGGATCCATGTCATTTAGGCTTTGAGAAAATCCATTGGTAAAAAAAGATTCAAGTCAAAAATTTAGCATTATCTTTGGTATAAAATATTTAATTCAATTTTTCCCCTTTATTAAATGAAGGTTGACAATCATTGAATGATATAAAGGGTATAAATCAACATAATACCTTTTTCCAAATCGATTCTTCTGATTAGTTTTTAGTTAGTTTAACTTTATTTTTCGTCTCCTGAAAAATCAAGAATATGGACTTCAATCCTTTATACTTATCAGTACAGATATTTTGTGTGCGTTTGTCGTATTCATGAAAACGTTTCATTAATTCTGATTTGGGACATTTTCTAAAAACTTAGCAAAGAAGAAAAGAATCAGTTGAATTCATACAATAATTGCATAAATTTCATTCGTTTGTAATCCCCCATAACAGCCACTGGGAAAACTTACACTCTACTACCTGAAGAAATGTTTAATGTTCGTGTATTTCTTAAATTAACTGTAAAGATTGTTCCCCATTGCAAAATGCCCCAAATGTTTGGAAGTATATTTGCACTAAAGTACGTAAGTTTTTTTTTTTTTTACTATATTGGAAAAGGTATGTTTTATTATTATTATTATTTAATCATTTTAAATTCAGATTTTAATATGATTCTAATTCTTCTTTTTTCTAAACATCACGTAATTATTGATTACAAAATATTGTAATTAACTATTTTCCTTTTAGAGAATCTCTGTACATGCTAATTTGGACCACCCAAATGAAATCACAAAATGTTCTACATACAATTCCAGTACGAAAATACTGATGGAGGGTTGGATTTTAATTTATAATTCATCATCCTACGTGGCCGTCCCATTCACAATAAACGTAAGAATACAATATAACTTTGAAAAGAAAATTAAATATGTAATTTTTGAGATATTGAAGGTCAAAGGTAAAAATGTTTAACCTTAAAATGAAATTTTTATAAATATATTGTTGCGTACTTGGGGGTTCGTGAGTTGTCCGAGAATGAAAGGCGAAACTTACAAAAATTCAGTAATTTATTCACAGGAAGTTCCAGAAAAATAGTGGTCTATAAACCAAGTATCAGCTTCAATTCAGCCAGTAAACACAGCTTAAACAACAGCTGTCAATAGCAAATCCACAGTACAAACTGTACAGCAATAACACATAAAGCAAGCCTCTTCCAAAGAGGCTCAAAGCAATGCAAGCATTAGCGAAACTGACTGACTCTGATCTCAGACTGAACTGAACTGAACTGCCTTGGCGAAAAAAACAGCCCTTATATACCCATGTAGAAAAGTGTGGAAAGTTCTAGAAATTTCCGTATCTCATCAGCCAATGAGATTAGAGCTTCCATATTTAGTATATCCCTAATAAGGATTTTCTCGCCAAGGTCGCCAAAAAAAAAATCGCCAAATTTGGCGCCAAATCCATTACCTGCCTTATTGGAGCTTTTTAATGCGGTTTTAAAGGAAAATAAGGCTATTTTAACGCTAAAACGACTAGAAATGCATAAAATTAGCACTTTATCAACTTACTAAGCTTCTTTGAAAGAATTTATACAAAAATAAACACAATTATTTACAATTTTGTAACACTATGCATGTGATATATCATTTGAAAGCCTACATTGTAAGCTTTTTAATGATACCACTTTTATATCTTACAAAATATGAGTACATTCGTAGAAGAAGAATTTTGAAGATTTTCATTTTTTACCCATTTTTGCAGCCCTGTATATCAAAAACCAAATGAGATAGGGACTTATTAATTGGTATATATACATTTCTCTATAAAACAAATAAATGAACCTGATTTCATAAAAAAAATGAGGGGTGGGTGCGTCAGGTTTTTAGCTGTGTTCATTTGACATGGAATGACCCAGGCACGGGCACAACATTAAAGTAGCAACTTGCTTTGTAATTTATCGTGTTTACTTAGCTTTTATTCCTTATCACTCGATACATTTTGATGTAACTGTAGTGATTTTTAAAGTCTAATACATCAAGTGTACTATTTATTACTGTCCTTGATATTTTCTTTTCAAATATAGGTTTTATCATGGTACACATGCTGTCGTTATTGTATACGACATTACACAAAAAGGCACACTTCATCGATTGCCAAATTGGATCGATGATATCAGAAGAATTTGCGGAGACA
Organism: Salticus scenicus; assembly: GCA_963930645.1. Classification (NCBI taxonomy): domain Eukaryota; kingdom Metazoa; phylum Arthropoda; class Arachnida; order Araneae; family Salticidae; genus Salticus; species Salticus scenicus. Next base: position 368,199,956 of record OZ005649.1, on the reverse strand, counting down.
TACCACTAGTGATAAGTAAATATATTTTTATTACATTTTATTTCATTTTATTTTTTTATTATTTCATTTAATTTTGTTTTCTATTGCTATGCTGGTGTTTAATGATAGTCATGCAATTTTCATGTTTACCATATGTTAAAATGCCAGGTACATGACACTTGCTATTTTAATTTAATTTAATGATTTTTTATGGACCCTTGTTAGAAAGTTTCTTATATTTAAAATACTGAATTGATTTAACTACTAGAATATTTGCCGAAGAGATATGAATTATCGTCACTGATTTAATGAATGATCATATCTTAAAAAATTCAAATTTTGAGATTAACCGCCTATGACATAAGCTCGAAGCTCTGAATAAGTCTCACTAGCAGTAGTACCTCTAATTTTTACTGTTTTACGTACTTCTTATTTCAATTTTGAAACTTGTTCTCACCTAGTTTTGACCACTGAGGACAACTGTAGGGATTTGTTCCTACGCTTAGGGACTTTTAGCAGTTTTCATCAGCATGTAGGGGTGGAGATAGGGATTTTTTGGAAGTATCCTTTCACCCCAGGACATTCTCAGGATATCCTGAGGATAAAAGTACCTCCTACAAACATCCTCAGCATTAAAGTATGAACTTTTATGATCAAAGTAAGGCTATTTTCAGCTGTCCGTAGGACAGGGCAAAATTTGACAAAATTTGAGTTGGCAAAACTAGCTCGTACACTTACAAAATCACGATTTGTGAGATACGATCATTCGTTAGATAGTCGACATTATTTTTTGCAGTCATTATAAGACTTGTGAATTCATTAGCTCAAACCTGCTGAATTTTTTCCCATGTGCTATGTATTATATGCTATTTTAGAAAATACATAAATAAAAAAAAATATTTTCAGGAAATAACATTAGATCCCCAATAACAAAGTCACAAATGTCTAGCAATATTTTTATACTGTTTTTTATTTTTTTCGTACCAAATAGACTCTACATATCAGCCTAGTGTGATGTTAAACCCAACCAACCAACCAACATATCAGCAGAGTTAACACAAGAGAAAATCCGGCTACAGGTGGGCTTTATGAAAATAGGAAGAATCTTATAGAATGTGTGATTTTAAACAGCAGTACTTTCATGCATTCAGTGCCTGACTAAGGCGACTGCCTCGGGCCTCCGAGTCAGAATGAGCATCCGATATGTTTCTATATTGACTCAACATAGTTTTCCACCAGTCTCATCAATAATATCAGCTTTCCCGCAAACAAGGTTAAGTTGACACATAGCAACGCCTGATCGACTGATGTTACATATCCATGATAAATGAGCATAGTCTTTCATTATACATATCCAATTTTGTACACTTATACACTATTGAAGCTGAGATGTAACCGGAAAATTGCAACACAACAACGTCACTTGTTAAACGATGTATCTCAAAAATCTAATCAGCACAAAATTAATTGAAGGTCGACGCAAATGTAAATTTATTTCGAATTCCGTCCATTGGCTCGTGAAATACACAAATATAAAAAAGTAATAAAGTAAACAGTATTTAATGAGAAATAATTGTATCAATGGTTTCATTTATTTGCTTTTTATGTATCATACATAAATTATATTTACTTTTTTTTGTAGTTGGCAACAAATGTGATAAACAAGCAAAAGATCGAATTCCAGAAGATGAAATCTCAACTTTTATTCATGAACTGGGCTTCTCTGACAGACACTTTCTTGCCAGTGCTTTAACAGGAGAAAACATTGCAGAGGTGAATAAAATATATATTTGCATGGAGATAAAGTATCGATTTTGATTTTCCTTTTATATAGAAACTTAAAAGAATTTATCAAATAAACTTATAAATACTATTTACGTACTACCTTATAATCCAGTTGAAAATTGAATAATGAAATTGAGTAATGTATATTTAACAATATTTGTTTGTGCCAAATATCTTTCTCCTTGCAAATAATTATAAAAGTTTAAAGAATCTAGATTTAATTGTTAGTTTTTACTTTTTTACCTGCTAAACTTGCTAAATAATCATCATAATTAAAAGGAATTTTGAAATGAAAAGAACAAATATCTCTTTTATCTAACTCAAGTTGATGTTTTTTTTTTAAACTGATATTATTTAGAGCCACATGTAGGTAGTTCTAACAATCGAAATGCAGAGTTGCCACGCTACCTGGAGAACCTCGTGAACCTGGAATAGTCAGGGAATTTGAAAATTGACCATGAAAGTCAGGGAAAAGTCAGGAAATTTGAATATTTTAGCCAAAATCTGGAAAAGTCAGGGAATTTCATGCGATGATTGCTGAAAAAAGTAATTGTTCCTCCGATGTAGAGTCATTTTTCTTGTTTTTTTTTTCTTAGCTTCCGCCATTTTTTTTGTAAACAAGATCTCTTACAAAGACCCACTTGGAGGTCAAAGTCTTTCTCCTTAGGTCAAAGTAACATGTAACTTTTGTGTTTTCAGGTGATACCATAATTAATTTGCTCTCAACATAACCAATGCACAATATATGGCTAAACTAAAATTTTCTTAGAACACGTCTGGAAAACCTGGAAAAGTCAGGGAATTTCATTCTCCCATTTGAGTGGCAACCCTGGAAATGGCACCTAATATATATATTAGGATATTTTCGTCTATTCGGCACGTGTTAGCATTATCCCAGAGAGCTGATATTTTGCTAAATAGTGTTTAGGGTCAGTAGAAAAACATTAGAGGGTATGAATATCGGATTTCAGAAAAGAAAAAAAGAAAAGAAAAGCAGTAAACAAAAACAAAATTTCCTCTCGTTTAAGGGACACCCTAATATATATAAATATAAACTGTTTGTTAATTCAGTATTCTTCAACAATTCCATAAGCGCTAAATTCAATTGAAAATTTTTTACATAATTCACATATGAAAACGATAAGTTTAAAAGACTTTTTTTGCTAACATTCCAAACCCAAGAACCGTTTTAAAGGAACTTCTATGGAATTTCCTAAACAAAATTCATTTTCTTTCAGAGAGGGTTTAAACGTGGGGGGGGGGGGGGATTTTGACATATTATTCTTAGTTTGAGGAAATTAATAGAATGTTCTAAAATTTTAAACTAATAAAGTGGTACTAATTTATTTCAGTGCAAATGAATTAGTACCAGTGCTCGATACGTTCTTACATTTTTACATGAGTTTATGGTATTATCAACACTATTTTAAAACAACTTTATTTTCGATAATATTATAGCATAAAATCGTATAAGTAAAAATTCTTTTTAAACATATTGGTGACAATGTCGTAAAATATACGTAAAAATGTAGGAACGCTGCGACCCCCTGTTAGTATTTTACCGAAAATGTTTGTTGATTTTGAATATTTAAAAAAAAAAAAAAAATGTGATAAAAATTAATATCAATTTACTTTTAGAGCTTATCAATTACTTTAGGATAGCATCTAGATTCAAAATATATCCTGACAACACCTTATAAAATATCTATGGGACTTCATTCAAAGTATAATGGGTCAGCAAGAATTAAGTCATTAAAACTAGCTGTAATATGTGAATGAATAAGAAAAAGAGCACTGGGATATCTGATCTTATTTTTGTCATAACAAATGGCTTCATGTAAAATCGCATTTTAATATTAAAATAGTATGTTTATCCCCTTAACTGCCCCGGGCGTATATATTCGTCTCGCGATGCCAATGCGTTAACTGCCCCGAGCGTATATATACGTCTTGCCGAAGTGCGACCCTCTGTGTTACGCTGCTACCAGTGAAACTATGTAGTCTCACGGATTTAAAATACAAATAAATGACCATGACAGTGTTTTCGAAGAATTTACTTATTACAGAGAATATGGGGAGTGGGGAGAATCAGAAATGCAATGTTTCTGGGACAGTAAACGCATAGCTAAAAGTGTCTGTGTGAAAAACGGTGGCACTGGGAAGCCAATTTTGTTATTTTTTTTGTCGACAGGTAAGGGATTAATTGAACTTCTTCTGCAGTATTAAAAAATTAGGAAGATTCGTTGAACTCCCATTTTTATTTTGTACATAAATGTTGTCAAAATTTATAAATAAATGATTCATTTCGTTTGAGAAGTATTAGGAAGTATTAGGAGTAAGTAATAAATTGAAGTATATTACAATGCAATGTAAGTTAAAAGTAAGTATTCGAAACACGCAATCTTTATTGTGTATTTTTATCCATTTTTATTATTTAATTTTCAATAAAAATTAAAAATAAATGCTTTTACTTTATAGGAGGCATTCTAAGTCACAAATAAATCGTTGTAAATAATTAATTAAATTAATATTAAAATGCATATATGAAATATATTTTTTAACATCTACATATTTTTTTTTTCTATGTAATTTTACATAAGACTTAAGATAAATGATTACCAAAAGTTTTCTGCTGAAATTTTTAACAGTGTGACTCAGTGATACAGTCTCCTCTGTCATGCAGACGTCCAGGTTTAGAGTGCAAGACTCATGGAAATTGTGACTGTGTTTTGATATGAAATTTCGTTTTTTTTTTTTTTTTTTTTTTTTTTTTTTCTTCCCTTCAGTGAAATAGTTTACAGTAGTGCGTAAAATTTTCACCAGAAGCAATTTAAAGTATGGTTGTAAAACTACAGCAAAATGTGCTGGAACACAAATTGCCAGAATTTTAATCTGCAGAGATATAGGATTTTTCTTTTTGATTTTTTTACAGTTCACTATCAATGTCCCAAGCTAACTCTACATATGCATTTTCTGAAGTCTTTATTTGTTGTTTTACTCCTTTTGTGGAAAACTATTTACAACTATTTAAAAAAAATCTATTTCGAATGTTTCTTTAATTAACCCTTTCCGTTTATTTATATTTATTTATCTATTTATTTATCTACAGGCTTTCGGAAATCTCACGAATATGCTAATGGAAAATGACAAACATTTATGCCCTTATGAGGAAAGAAAAACATCTATAGCACCTTCCAAAAGTTCAAAGTCATGTTATTGCTAGCTTGATCATATAGACATTGTATATGTACGAGTGTATTTCTTAATGTTTACAGTGAAGAGGAATGACATTCATCTTCTAAAATATGAATTATAATAGAAACATTCATTCATTAAAAATAAACAAATGAAATATTTATTATTTTTTATCATACATTTCTGTTAAAGAGTTCATTATAACGAAAAATATTGTAAAATATTAAATATATAATTCATTCATTAAAAATTATAAATGTAATTTTTTTTTTTTTTTTTTTTTTTTAACAATTCTGTCATTAAAAAAATATGTGTGTAAAAATTCTTTCAGGTTGAAAATTTCTGAAATATTCTTTTAACCCTTTAACGTTCGCTACTCAATTTTTTCTAAAAATTAATTAACTAATTTAAAAAAAAAAGGTTTTTAGACACATAGCTGATCATAAATATTTAAAAAAAAAAAAAAAAAAATAGGGAAATTCGAGAAATTTTTGGTTTGAAACATCTATAAATTAACCTTATTAAATTCAAATAATATTTAATTTAATGAATAAAACCCTATGTAAGTAAGCATTATCGACTACAAAAACTCGTAAAAGTTTTTTCAGGTAAAAATAATAGTCCAGCTCTTCATTAAATGAAAAAAACTAGACATGAGTGCATCATCAAACCAGCAATTCGCACTCTCGCACACTAAGAAACTTCAAGTGACTTATGCATTTAGCTTCCTTTGAAGCATTATTTGTTAAATTTTGGAATAGTGCTGCTATCTACCAAAGAGAAAAGGAACAAAAATTTTAAACCTTACAAAAACAAGGGGAAATGTTAAAAAAAAAAAAAAAAAGAATTTGCTGCATAAAAATTATTAAATTATGTCACATGTTTGGTTTCGCTGCGAAACCAAGGCTAAAGGGTTAAACCAGTTTAATAATTTGCTGTAAAAAATTTTAAATTCTATTTTTTTTTTTTTTTTTTTTTTAATGATAAAAATGGCATTTCTGTAGTAAAATATTAAATGCTACAACTCATTCATTCATTCATTAAAAACAAATAAACAAATAATTTATTGTTTTTCACCAAATACGCAGAGGCTGTTTTAGATTTCGGCTACTTTTTTTATAACAACTTTTTGTATTTTTAAAACAATTTGTATTTTTTTATGTTTACGATGAAAAGAAATGAGATCCGTGTTGCAAAATAAGAAATATAACAAAAGCATTCGTTCATTTAAAAAACTAAAAGAATTAAAAATAAAAATAATTTGTTTTTCACCAAGTATTTATCATTTAAAATATAGTATAAAAGCATTTTTGAATTTAAAATTTCAGCAATATTATTATATATATATATATATATAACATATAGTTACGCTCATTAGTGCCTGACTCTGTCACGCTTTAGGCTTAAGAGATTTCCTTGGACTCTGTCTGTGTGTGAACACAAGTTGCCACCGAATTTCCATACTTTAGTTAATTTTAAAAAATCTAATTGTCCGATCGATAAACTGTTTAATTCGACAGATTCAGAAAAATTGCTCCTTTCATTTGGTACCTTCTTTGTAACGAATTTTTTATTAGATTTTTTAAAATTAATTAAAATATGAAAATAACAGCTTTAAAATAGAGATTTAAATTTTTAATTGTTGCCAATTTCCTTTCCTTTCCTTTTATTTATTTATATTTTTTTTTTTTCAGCATCAAATAAAATTTTCTTTCACGTGAACAAACAAATAAATAAATAAATAAATAAATAAAAATTAAATTAAATTAAATAAAATAAATAAATAAAACATTAAATTTGCTCATGCATATGAAAATAAAATAGTAAAAATAATTTTAAATTTTAAATTTAACGAAAAGATAAATAAAGTGCGAAAATTTCGCGCGGGCAAATGAATTATTTGAAGGGAGAAATAAATAAAATGAAATGATCATTTTTTAACGGGAGCCTTAGTCGCCCTACAACTAACTAGTTACTCTACAGGGTGGCTACTAAATACTGTTACAAATATTGAGTAATTTTATTTCACAGATATAAAATAGAAAATGGAAATTCCTCTAGTATGATAAAATGCATAAATGACAGTTTATTTATAAACGATTTTATTCAAATCGGCCACCATCTTTATCGATTACTAAAGATAACCTATTGCGCCATTGTCCGATTGCGACGCGAATCACTTTTAGAGGTAATTTGTCCCATTCTCTCAATATGGAAACTTTATGTGAGTCCAAACTACTATGTTGTTTAGCATTCACTTTGGCCTCTAAAGTACCCCAGATGCAATAATCTAATGGTTTAAGATCCGGTGATGAAGGTGGCCAACCTTCTTGCTTGATAAATTTGGGAGAGTTAAGATGAAGCCAATACTGTGTTGATTCTGCTCTATGTGATGGTGCAGAGTCTTGTTGAAATATCCTGTCTGTAATCTATCAGCATATGTAAAACTCAGTATTATATATATATTGGCAATATATGTGTTGCCAATATGTGCTGTTTGTAAAACGCAGCCTTGATTTTGACCCCTTTATCAATGAATTTCAGAGCCAATTTTCCATTGTTTGAGACTGCGCTCCCCAAATCATAACAGAACTCTTGTTTTGAAAGCGTTTGACTGTTCGAAGGATTTCAGGTATATCCTCGAAAGTTGTTGAATGTACAACATCATTTTTGGCATTATAACATTGCTCAGTGCAAAATAGTTTCTCATCAGAAAATATTATTATGTCAACGCTTTTTTTTTACCGTGCCATCTAAGCAATTTCTTACATATAACCTTTTTATTCTTTGTAACCTTTTTATTCTTTGTGATATAGTCAAACCTTGAACTTTTCTTTTCCGATAAGGACGAAATCCCAGGTCTTCATTTAGGATAAATTGCATAGTTCTACGACTCAAATTCTCTTCTGCAGCTATTTTATTTGCAGAACGTTGAGGATGTCTTTGTATCTTTTCACGAATTCCTTTTATGCGCTCTTTTGTGCGAGCAGAGCGTGGACGACCAGGCCGAAATCTACGAGGGCTGTCCGTAAAGTATCCGAATTTAATTTATAACAAAACAAATATAGTGGATATACATACTTCACTTTAATCCCCTTCGAAGTATCGTCCTTGAGAAGCAACACACTTAGCCCAACTTTGTTGCCACTCTTGGAAGCAGGATCGGAAGTCGTTCTTTGGAATGACCAACGATCGCTGTTTGTTTGGCGGTCGTCACATCCTCAAACCGTCGTCCTTTAGGCGTTTCCTTTAGTTTTGGAAATGCGAAACCTCTCTACTCACCAGACCTCGCTCCGTGCGACTTTTTCGCATTTCCAAAGATAAAGAAAATGCTTAAAGGACAACGGTTTGAGGACGTGAAGACCTTGAAACAAAAAGCGATCGAACAGCTGTTGGCCATTCCAAAGAACGACTTCCAATCCTGATTCCAAGAGTGGCAACAACGTTGGGCTAATTGTGTTGCTTATCAAGGACGATACTTTGAAGGGGATTAAACTGAAGTATGTATATCCATTGTATTTTTTACTTTCTTCTATATTCAATAGAGGAAAGTATTGGATTCGTAAAAATTTTCGACCTCGGGTTTTTGATGGATTTACACGTTTTGAGAGCTGTAGAACACGATTTGGCCATTTTTAGAAAATGTCTGTCTGTCTGTCTGTGTGTGTGTGTGACAAAATTTTGTGGCAACTGTATCTCAGGAACTACTGCACAGAATTTGATACAAATTGGTATGTAGTTGCACCTTGACATAAATTAGTGCCTATCAACTTTTGGCAAATATCGTCTTACAGGTTGCGTTGCCATCCTGCTTTTTCTAAATTTTTAACATGGTGATATAGGACAACATTTTGCATAAATGTGCATAAAGAGAATTATTTTTTAGTAATCTTTATGAAATTTGCAAGAATTATTTAGAAAAGAGATAGTCAACTGGGAAAATTTTTTTGCATGTGTAGGAGCCTCGTCAACCCCCCTGGGGGGGGAAGTCCCACCCCCTCGAGGGGAGTAAATTTTCAAGATGGGTATCTTTCGAAAGGTCTCGTTAATACCTTTAAAACGAATGGTTGAACTATAAATCTGTGATAATTTAAAACAAAGTTATCGATTTTTTTTACTTTTCACGAAAAAAAACTTAAAAAAAAAAATCTTAATTTTTTTTTCAACGAAATTTAATCAAACTTGGTATTTTGTTGGCCCCTGACATAAACTGCTGCTGATTAGATTTAGGGATCAATCGCACAACAGGAGGCGCTGTGATCGTATTTTTTCTAAATTTTTAACATGGTAGTATAGGACAAATTTTCATATAAATATAGATAATAAGAGTTATTCTTAACCTGTGATTGTAAAATTAATATGAATTATTGCTAATAGTAGTAGTTAATTAGGGAAAAAAAATTGTGCATGTGGGGGCATCGCTTCCCCCCCCCTGGGGGGAAGTACCTCTCGGGGTGGGGTAAATTTTCAAGATGGGTATCTTTCGAAAGGTCTCGTCACTACCTTTAAAACAAATGGTTGAACTATAAATATGTGATAATTTAAAACAAAGTTATCGATTTTTTTTACTTTTAACGAAAAAAAAAATTGGGATTTTATTTTTTTACTTTCTTCTATATGTAATATAGAGAAAGTATTGGATTTGTAAAAATTTTCGACCTCGTGTTTTTGATGAATTTACACGTTTTGAGAGCTGTAGAACACGATTTGACCATTTTTAGAAAATGTCTGTCTGTCTGTCTGTCTGTGTGTGTGTGTGTGTGTGTGACAAAATTTTGTGGCAACTGTATCTCAAGAACTACTGCACAGAATTTCATACAAATTGGTATGTAGTTGTACCTTGACATAAATTAGTGCCTATCAACTTTTGGTAAAAATTGTCTTACAGGTTGCGTTGCCATCCCGCTTTTTCTAAATTTTTAACATGGTGATATAGGACAAAATTTTGTATAAATGTGCATAAAGAGAATTATTTTTTAGTAATCATTATGAAATTTACAAGAATTATTTAAAATAGAGATAGTCAACTGGGAAAAAATTTTTGTATGCGTAGGAGCCTCGCCACCCCCCGTGGGGGGGAAGTCCCCCCTCGAGGGGAGTAAATTTTCAAGATGGGTATCTTTCGAAAGGTCTCGTCAATACCTTTAAAACGAATGGTTGAACTATAAATCTGTGATAATTTAAAACAAAGTTATCGATTTTTTTTACTTTTAACGAAAAAAAACTTTGAAAAAAATCTTTTTTTTTTTTTTTTTTTTTTTTTTTTAAACGAAATTTAACCAGACTTGGTATTTAGTTGGCCCCTGACATAAACTGAGACTGATTAGATTTGGGGATCAATCGCTCAACAGGTGGCGCTGTGATCGTATTTTTTCTAAATTTTTAACATGGCAGTATAGGAAAAAATTTCGTAGAAATGTACATAATGAGAGTTATTCTTAACCTGTGATTGTGAAATTAATATGAATTATTGATAATAGTAGTAGTTAATTAGGGAAAAAATTTGGGGCATCGCTTCCCCCCCTAGGGGGAAGTACCCCCCCCCCCCGGGGGGGGGGTATAAATTTTCAAGATCGGTATCTTTCGAAAGGTCTCGTCAATACCTTTAAAACGAATGGTTGAACCCTAAATATGTGGTAATTTAAAACAAAGTTATCGATTTTTTTTACTTTTAACGAAAAAAAAAAAAAAAATGAAAAAAATCTTTTTTTTTTTTTTATTTTTTTTTTTTTATATTGTTACTGCGTGATTTTGTATAGGAAAATATAGAAGAAAGTCTTGTGGTGGCCACAACATACTAGTTTAATATTGTTACTGAGTGAATTTGTATAGGAAAATATAGAAGAAGTCTTGTGGTGGCCACAACATACTAGTTTAGTTATAAATTAAATTCTGATACTTTACGGACAGCCCTCGTATCTTTACAGCTATTGGTCTTCAATAATCTATTTATTATCCTATATATATATACCCTAGCAAATCCAAGACATTTTATTTGCTTAAAGAATTTACCTGCTGAAAATCTACGACCAAAGAGCTGTTTAACCATTATACTTTTAGCTTCCAACTTAAAAAAATTTCATAAACGTTTTCCATTAAAAAAAATCATATTCGCTAAAAGAAGGTTGCTAATCGCAGAAAAAATAGGATAAATTGCTTCAACAAATGATTAAAATTAAATCCGAATTTTTAGAGTGTTACATTATTTAATAGCTATCTTGTATATTAGCTGAAACTTTTTTTTTTTTTTTTTTTAATCAGCATTTAACTTATAAAATGCGAAATATAATAAAAACATTCCTTTATTGACTATAATTTGTTATTAACTATATCAAATAGAAGTTTTAAGATTCATTGGTAGTGCCGCGTCAATATAACAAAAAAAAAAAAAAAAAAGATTCATTAGTTTGCACCAAATACACTAAAGTAAAAACAACTAAAAAAAAAAAAAAACAAGGAGTAATACAAATGGGACACAAATTGATATGCATACAAGTTTCGATAGAAAATGCAAAATTTGGCGAAGTTTGGTGATCAATGAATGAATTTGTAACGCTGCAGCGCATCTAAGCAGCGCAACTGACAGAATATTAAAGAGGAGAAATTTCAATTCCAGGTTAGAAATTTTTTGAGATTTTCATTCTATGTATGTAATCAGAAAAATGATAAATATGCTTCGTATACAGGTGCGTGAACAATATGCGCATTTGAGAGAGGGATGTAGCTGGGCTCAAAGAAGCCGGGTGTTTTAATCGGCGACTCGCTCAACATTTGAATAGGAATGATATGTTGTTGTTAAACGATATTTGCAGAAATGGGTGAACCATAGCTGGAAACAGCATCAAGAAGGTAGAGATTGGCCTAGAGAAACGACAGAACATGACGACCAATCAATTGTCAGAACTGAATTCAGAGCCCCATATTCATCATTATTATCGATCTTACATGCAACTGGTACTTCAGTGACCTCAAACATCCTTAATAGGTGATTCAGAGAGAAAGAAAACTGAGCTCGCGGTTAATCTTGCACCGAGTAGCAATTACCTCTGTACACTAAGAAGTGTGTTTGGAGCGATGTTGGGTACATAAGACCTGAAATGAAACTGACTCGAGTAGAATTTTCTTCAGTGATGAGTTACTCTCCGATTTGAGCCCCGACGACCAACGAAGACGTGCCTGGAGATGCCCGGGAAAAAGAGGGATTCCGACCTGACTATCGCAGGCCATACGGCCCGACAGCAGGAGTGATGTTCTGGGGTGCCACTTTATTCCATAGCAGTACTTTTTTGGTTATCATTCGAGGCACCTTTGCAGCTCACCCGTACGTCGACAACATTTTGCTCCCCATTGTGTTACCCTTAATATCACGCCATTCTGAGCGTATATTTCAGCATGATAATGCCTGTTCGCGCACGGAAATAGCTTCTACTGGTTGCTTTCTTGCTTGTCCACTATTACCTTGGCCAGCAAAATCGTTGGATCTCTCCACCACTGAGGACACTTGGAGCATTATGAAAAGGGCCCTACAACCAGATCGGAATTTTGCCACTCTAACGCACCAATTGGAGAAAATTTGTCAGATTATCTCACAGGAATACATCTTCCAATTCTATCAATCAACCCATATGTAAGCAGTTATTCGGCTTTATCAAGCCGAATAACTGCTTACACATGGGTCAGAGGGGAACCAACGCGTTACCGACTTGTTCATTTTGTGAAGCTCTTTCTCTTGATTAAATCATCCAGTTTTTATGAAACTGTAATAATTTGTTTTTCTCTATATGTATGTACATTACACCTACCAATTCTCGTCCCATTTGGATAACTCCTTCTTGGTGGGTCTTTTATTTTATTTTTTATTTTTTGTTTTAGAGTGTATTTGTTCATTTGAAATACACTGATGGAAAAAAAAAAATCCCAACACCAGGAAGGAGCTGACCTAGATAACGAAATTTGGTAGGCGTGTTTATACATCTGAAAGATGACGTCCATTCGTCGATTCAAATTTCGAGCTACGCGCATAAGTGTGGCGCTCGTAGCGACTGTATGAATATGCAAATGAGGTTTGCTTTAAATAAGCGCTGTAAGGTTCGTGATCGTTATTTACAGTTGAGATTGGACGTAGTAGGTTAATGTTAGTCAAGGATGCCTCTAAGAAGACGAAGAAGCCATTATCAACAGCTCACTGAGTTTGAACGAGGTCGTGTAGTAGGGCTACGAGAAGGTGGGTTTTCTTTCCGCGATATTGCAGAAAGACTTGACAGGAATGTATCCACTGTGCATGAGTGTTGGCAGCAGTGATCAAGGGAAGGTACTGCCTCAAGAAGACCGGGTTCCGGGCGGCCACGTGGCACTACTGAGAGGGAAGACCGCCGTGTTCGGCGTATGGCTGTGGCTAATCGTACTGCGTCTGCAGCTGAAATTCGAGCAGCAGTTGGCACTACAGTGACACAACGAACTGTTACAAATCGGTTACTTCAAGGACAGCTCCGAGCCAGACGCCCTGTAGCGTGCATTCCACTGACTCCAAACCATGGCCGTTTGCGACGTGAGTGGTGTCAAGCTAGAGCTCATTGGAGGACGGAGTGGAGATCTGTTGCGTTTTCTGATGAAAGCCGGTTCTGCCTTGGTCGCAGTGATAGCCGTGTGTTGGTTAGAAGGAGGCCAGGTGAACGCCTGCTAGCGACCTGTCGGCGGCCTAGACACACAGGGCCTACTCCTGGAGTTATGGTTTGGGGAGCAATTTCGTATGACAGCAGGAGCACTCTCGTGGTTATCCCACGCACCCTGACTGCAAATTTATACGTCAATCTAGTGATACAACCTGTTGTGCTGCCATTCATGAACAGCATTCAAGAGGGTGTTTTCCAACAGGATAACGCTCGCCCTGATACCGCTGTTGTAACCCAACATGCTCTACAGAGTGTCGACATGTTGACTTGTCACCAGATCTTTCTCCAATCGAGCACGTATGGGACATCATTGGACGACAACTCCAGCGTCATCCACAACCAGCATTAACCGTCCCTGCATTGACCGCCCAAGTGCAACAGGCATGGAACTCCATCCCACAAACTGATATCCGACACCTGTACGACACAATGCATGCACGTTTGCATGCTTGCATTCAAAATTCTGGCGGTTACACCGGTTACTAATGTACCAACATTTCACATTTGAAATGGCTCTTCTCGCCAATGCCTCTACCTGTGATCTCGAAACTTTAATCAATTAAATATGTTACCTAGACAAATGTATTGCTGAAATTTCATTACTGTACAATAATTTTTTCTTGGTGTTGGGATTTTTTTTTTCCATCAGTGTATATATATCTAAATCATATTTCATCACAAAAATGGGTAGAAACAAAATGTAGAATCGTTTATGATTTACTTTACTTAGAAGTTATAAGCAAATATATAACTGATGTCAGTGTATATTGAACTTCATTGCATTTGGAAACATTAAAAGTTCTTTTCTCAAAAAGGCTTTTTTGTCATCATCCGCAGATTTTGAAAAATGTTTTTCACCTTCTGCTATAAAGTTTTGCACACACAAATATTTATGTAAAGAATATCTAAAAAATGAATTAATATTTAGTAAAACTAACTTCATTTAGTCATATATTTTTGTTCAAAATTGTCATTCATGTTATTACATATGAACTATAAAATAAAATCATTTATTCGTTAAAAGTAACAAATAAATTATTTATTATTTTTTACCAAACATTTCACCATTGAATGATGTTTACAATTATTAAAGTTCAGCAATATTATTTTGTATTAAAAATTTGCGTTGAAATTTTTAATTTTTATGTTTACATTAAAGAAAAATGAGGCAAATCTTGTAATGTATGAAATATAACAGAAACGTTTATTCGTTAAAAATAAAAACTACCAGCATTTATAGTTTTTCACATAGCGTTCATATATAAATATATATATCTTACTGTTAAATTATAGCAATATTATTTTATACATGCTTGGAAAATTTCTATAAACTTTTATTATTTTTATTTTATTGTGTATATTTACGATGAATTGGCATTATTTTCATAAAATAGGAAATACAGGGTGATAGTAATAATAAAAATAAATATCCCAATACATTTACCCTTATGAAGTACCCTAACCACTCAACCACTGAACCATTCGAAATGAAATCTTATATATTGTAATCTGAATATAATCTTGAGATTGAATGAATAATGAATCTCGAGATTGTAAGAATTTAAGAAGAATAGAGCTCACATGGTTATGACTACAGTGACAAATTTTTGAAATTGTCGAATGGCAACCAGCTCCCCTCACCCTTTCCTCCCTTTTTTTCTTTTTCGGCATACTAATTTTCAGAATAAAAACTGCAAGTAGCATTATCCCGGTAACTGTCACTGGAAAAATAGTAGTCTAAAGTACAATTTAAAAAAAAGAAATGACCTCATAAATTGGAGACAATTAAATCAGAGGTATATTTATATAAATCAAAAACTCAGGTTGAATAATATACTATTGTTAATTGGAACATGATCCTTACAATTGAAAAATTTATTTTTTACAATTTTCGTCTTGTGTGCTCTCCGAAAATGTGACATTTTGCATGTTTCGATACTTGGCGATTCATTTTTGCATAAAATTATTTTGAGTAATCACATTTTGTTCCATGTATTTTGTAACTCTCATATAGATTCTCCCTAAATTCTATTGTTTACTTTAACCTGCGCTACATTAACTTGCTTCGTCATCTGAAGAAAGAAGTGACTTTGTATCATTTGTTTTTTTAACATTTTTTTTAAATGACTTTTTTGTCCCCAATTTCTATGAATATTTCTCTTTTTTAAAAGTCTTTTAAACCATTTTTCAGCTGCAGTTATCAGCAGTTTTTCACTCTGAAAATTACGATACAATTGAAAAAAAAAAGTATGTTGTCTTTCGTTGTTATCATTTCGTTTATCCCATGGTGTCGTCTAAAGATTTTTGCGCCGAAAAATAGTTTTCGCATCAGCCATTACCGAGGATTAAAACTCTGCATTACGAACAGAATAGAATGTTAATGAATCTTGAAGATGACGAAATCTAATAAATATACTAATTAGTAAATTGTTAGATTGTAATAATCTAATAAATAATCTAATGAATTGTACTAATAAATGTACGAAAAGAAATGGAATAAGTTTTCATCAGTAAGTTATATCTCACAAATTCTGTGTTACAATTCCCCTGTGTGTTACAATTCCCTGCTGTCTTTCCCCGAGTGAAAAGGAATCACATTTTCCCCTGCGATGATCAATCTATGCCTTATTAATGTTCTATTATTATCTATGTTTGAAACAAGGAGAAATTATATAAGAGAAGATGCAGAAAAACATGAAGCCAAAATCACATTCGCAGAAGACATTAGTTAACATAGCACTAACTAATGCTTTGGTAGACTAAGTATGGCTCCTACAGTAGCGTTTCTACTGAGGCAATCAACTTGGGCAGACAACAGTTGACTTCATTTGCTCTGCATGTTGCTACGCCGTATGCCAACACATTTCATATCATTCCTCCAAGGTTTTAAATGGTCGTATATCTTCGAATAATAATAGATTACACAGGCCTATAAAAATGAAGTTGACAAAATTTGATTTAATGGTTTCAGCTGATCTTTATGTTTTTTGATATGCTGAAACCGAAAATGCAGTCCGTTTTTCTCTATCACGTATAGATTTTTGTCAATACAGGGTGTCTACCGACACGATTTTTTACATATACCATCATAACATTCGGTTGCTTGGTCGGTTGATATGGTTTTAAGTCGCACTAGTGCTTCACAATTACTACAATGAGCATCTATGATTAATTAATCCTGGAAACATACTATAAAACCTACTATATAATTATATTGGTGGAAGAGTAATGGAAGAAACTGTAAGGCAGGCACCCTGTATTGACAAAAATCTATACTTGATAGAGAAAAATTGGCTTCATATTCGGTTTCAGCACACCAAAAAACATAAAGATCAGCCAAAATTATAAATTAAAAATTTTACATGTCGACCTGTGTTACATTTCGTTTCGATTGCATAACTGGATAGGCCGCTAAGGATATCGAAATAATCTATATATAAATATCCTGCATAACTGACGCATTCATTAATTTAAAATAACAAATAAAATACTTTCCTTATTAAATATTTATTCATTGAAAAAAGAATATGGAAATATTTTACAATATAAAATTTCAGCAATGTTATTTTATACAAATATTAAAAAGCTGCTTATAAATTTTGCAAATAATTTTTACGACATTATGTGAATAAAAATATCACAGATTTTGTGAAATGCGAAATATAATAGAAATATTCATTAATTGAAAATTAAAAATAAAGACATTCTTTTTCATTAAATATTTATTCATTTACAAGATATAACATGAAAGTATTTTCAATTGGAAATTTCAGCAATATTATTTTACATCAGCATAAACATTTGCTTTAATTTTCTAATCCTTCGTATTTTTTATGTTTTTAATAATAATAATAATTATAATAAAATAGATATTCATATTTTAAAATATGAACTGAAATAGAAGCATTTATTGTAAAATATTTAACATAAATTTTTAATAAAAATATAAAATGTTTTCCAGTTTTAAATTTCAGGCACATTACTTTATATTTGGGTAGGTATTTCCTTCCATATTTTATAATTTACTATTACTTTCATTTTGCATGTTTATATCGAACAAAAATTGCATTCATCTTGTAAATTTTGGAATATAACAAAAGCAATCATTCATTTAAGATATTTATTAGTTTTACTCAAATATTTATTGATTGAAAAACGAATACGAAAATGCATTTGAGTTTTAAACTTCGATAATATTATTTTACATCAGCTCAAAATTTTACTTTAATAATGTTTTTTAGATATATATATATATATGTATATATAAATCATTTTTTGTTCTTTTTAATTATTTTTTATTAATGAAATCGCAAACAGTTCTGACGTATTCCTCAGGCATCTTTGCGTGAAGATTATGTGATCGGGTTTCGAATTTGCATAACTCTGCATTCGGAAAAAATTCCTTTATTTTTTCATCTTGTGGCCTGAAAAAAAAGTAAAATATTATTTTTAATAGGTTTCCTTATAAATATACCCTTCTTATTTGAATAAATTACATTTTTAATAGAAATAGAGTATTTTAATTTTACACCAGTTATTCAATGCATCATATTATTAGGTTTGCAGGGAAAATCGTTGAAATCCTTGTCTTGGATAATAATGAGTAAAACTTTGTAAACAAAAAATGTAACTTATAACAACACACGATACTTATTTCGACTTAAAATCTTCGTTCCATACTACCTTTGATAATAGGTTCTTATAACATATTATTTTTATAATCTATTACTATTTAACTGACATATGACTAATGTCTTTCAAATCCTTCGGAATGTATAATAGATACATGTGTTCTGCATAGTGTATACGGTTCATGTTTTTGAGTCCTAATGTTTTCAAAAGGTAATTTTTACTCTAATTAACACTAGAATTTCTGCAATTAAAAAAAAATGGTAATATGAGATAGTGGTAGTATCAAAGTTTAAAAAGTTTTACATGGACGTTACGATCGTCCCAAATCATTAAGCATAAGATTCTGTTAAACGAAGTACTTCCATTTTAACAAGAAAACAAAATATTTCAAATAGTACCAAGTAACACTTACGCGATTGCTGTTTCTGTAACAAAGAATGCTCATATTATAAGCCATATAATTAAGAAATAATTAGATAATAATAATAAATCTTAAAAAAAAAAAAAAAATGTTTAAAACATCCCAAATTGTAAACTATCGTGTATTTATCTCTCTTGATTGTCGGAACAACTTGAACATTCCATATTGACAAGAAAACTAATATTCTTCAATCATATTTAGCAAACGGATATATTGAATATGTTTTCACAAATCAGAAACAGTTGTTTTAAAATTTAAATTTTTCTTACAAAAATAGCATATAATGATTTGTTTTCCCAAACACTTAATTTTAACATAGGACCGTAATTAACTAGTCTTGACACTTTTACTCATTTTAAATCATTTAAAAGGATCTCGAGAAAAAATCAGATAAAACAAAAAAGCTGAAAATCAAAAAAATAAATATTCAATTTTCTTACCAAATTATTCTTGATTATACTCAAGCAATATTCCTGATAAAACCACAATAAATAAATTTTCACCGATACTATCCAATATGCTATATGCGATTACGCATTTTCAATTCCAGCTCTTTCAGTTGCTATAAGCAATTTTGAAATACAAACAAACACTCTTTAGTTTTCTCCTCCCTAGTCGCACATCTTTTCTAAGCATCTTCCATCATCTCCCGAAATTCTTACCAATACGCAAAGCGAATAGAAATCTAGTGCGTGTATTCTCATTCCCCATCCTAAATGACGATATAATCAACATCAAACAATAACCTCTAATCTATCTCATAATCTATTCTGTCTGTGTTATACTAGCACATTGCCAGAGATATGACTCTCTCACTCTCTTTTTTTTTTTTTTTTTTTCTATGCACAGAGATAAGATGAAAGCTTTATTTATTTAATATGATCTTTTCAGTAATACAGTGTTAATAGTATTACAGTGTTAATAGGCTCTTATGCAATAACAGTATTATTTATCCTATTAGGTGAAATAACGTCCATCTCTAGTGCTTACCTTTTTAACCTCATAAATGATCTGTCTTAAATATTTCAACCCGAAATAATTGTTGCGAATTTTTTCAAATTGCGGTCTCTCCTTACAAAGTTTTAACCCATCTTTAGGTTTTCTTTACTTAAATTTATCTACTAATATTTTATTATTATTACTAGCAGGCTTTGTCCACTTCGCTGGACGCTATATTTAAAGGATTTCTTTTTAAATGAATAATTGAAAATTTTAAATAAATATATTTTGATTGGCGACTATTTTCGTCGCAGCTTTAGTATGGGACCTCCTTTGCAATATCAAACATTTTTGAACTTCTCGAATCTGTACAACAAAACTATTATTAAAATGAATATTCTCGAAAACCGTCCAATAGTAGTGTTATTTCTTCGAATATTCTGAAAACAGGTGAAACTGTTACTTATACAGTAATAGTCACTATTCGACTAATATTCTGGAGCAGTCTAAAAAACAGTCACTTGTTCCACAGGAGTAAAGCAAATAACATCAAATACTCCAGAGCAGAAATTTTCGCTAGCTCACGAAAAATCGCCAGTCGCTTAAAGCTCAATCCCTAATGTGCAATCCCTCAGAATAGGTCTCTGAATATCTCTGAATCGCAGTGATTACATATTCTTTCACAGAAATCAACTCACTCCTATTTATAACTTTTGGCGATGGGGCTTGGCGATCATTCCACCGAGAATCTCATGGAAAGCTCGAGATCTAAATTCTTGTGTGTCGGAGAGCTTCGAAACCTCGGGAACCCTAAACTACTATTTTTCACCAAATTTGGTCGCTCACTCACTATGTTTGTCGCCAAGGCTGACCCCACTAGAAGTGAATGAACTACTCTTATATTTTCATTTTAATTACATTCATTGCAACAGTATAATTGAAGCAAGAAAAAGATTTAATCCCTTGTAACAGTATGCTATGAGCACTATTTTTTATCGTATTTTAGACAACTAATGTTTCTATGGTTATCTATATTTCCCATTAAACATATTTTTATTTTTATTTAGTTATTTAAATATTAGTTTGAATTAATCAAATATCCCTGCCCTACAGCATGTAAGTGCAGTCACCACAGCAACTCATTTATTTTTATGCTAAATTAGCTAGTGATTGGTATATCTATATAAAAAAAGAGAAGTGTCTGTGTATGTGTGTATGTGTGTGTCTGTCTGCGCTCTGGTGCTTACACTACTAATCGAAGAGCCTCCAAATTTGGCATATAGGTACCTGGGACCCTGCAGGTGTGCACCTCATCGAGATTTTTTCGAATTTCGAATTTGAATTTTTTAAGTTAATGTTTTTTCGATTTTAAATATTGGCTTTAATGCTTCATTTTTCACAGATTTATTCTTTTGCTTGAATCGTCTGCGTATCTTATCAACGGCTATTACGCAACTTATTTGTATTAACCGACTTCAAAAAAGAAGGAAGGTTCTCAATTCAAACCGTATGTTTTTTTTATGTTTGTTAGCTCATAGCTTCTGAACGGATGCTCCGATTTTGATACTTTTTGTTTTGTTGAAAAGGCCTTGGTCTGCAATAGGTCCCATTGTAATATCTTTAAAATCTAAAGAAAATACAGGGTGCCCCAAAAAATCAGTCCCAACTCTTTTAACTGTTAAACGGCTGCAGCTATAGTGTTAAAAAGGGTATGTAAGTATAGCGAAGTGGCCATGCAGTACAAGGTTAAACCGCTTGCAGCACAACCTGGTGGAAAATAGCGGAGTTAGTGTTACTATCTAGAAATCGGTTCTAGGGAAAAAAGTGAGTTACAAAGTTGAAAAGTGTCATCGATTTAGTACAAAAAGATAGTTTAGACATTCATGCTAGCGTTCCTATCTCGGAAACGGTTCAAGACAGGGCGAAAAAGTGAATTATAAAATTGCAGGACATCATCGATTTAGTACGAAAAGATAGTTTAGACATCGATGCTAAAAATACAATGCTAAAAACGTGCATTTGTTTGTTCGCAATTTCTTACACAATGCATACTTGAGCTACATTGCACGCATTGTACCGTAGCTGGTGAGACATACGTTATATAGTTCAAAATACGGTTACTTGATATTTTTTGTTTTGTTGTAAAGATCTTGGTCTGAAGTAGGTCCCATTGTAATATCTTTACAATCTAAAGAAAATAAAACGCCATCTGGGGAAAAACAGCTGAATCAGCGCTCCTATCTCAAAAACGGTTCAAGATGGGAGAAAAGTTAAATACGAAGTTGTACAGCATCATCGATTTACTATGAAAAGACAGTTTTTAGACATTATCAAGGCAATTCAATTAATTAGACAATATAAAGGCTCCCTAGTTCAAAGTACTGTTACTCTAAGCGGTCACATCGATTAGCGCAAAGTCGTTTTCAACCAACTTTAGAAAAGAGGGTGTTCTTAATTCGAGCTATGTGTTGTTGGTGGTGTTTGTAAGTTTATAACTTCGTAAGAGATGCTCTAATTAACCGACTTCAAATAGGAGGTGGTTCTCAATTCAAACCGTATGTTTTTTTGTTTTTATTTTTGTTTGTTAGCTCATAACTTCTGAAAAGATAATCCAATTTTGGTACTTTTTGTTTTATTGTAAAGGTCTTGGTCTGAAATAGGTCCCATTCCAATATCTTTAAGATCAAAAGAAAATACAGGGTGCCCAAAAAAGTCAGTCCCGACTCTTTTAACTGCTGAACAGCTGCAGCTATAATCATAAAAGTGGTATGTAGGTATAGTAAAGTGGATATGTGTTACGTGATTCAACCACCTACAGCGTTACCTGGTGTGAAACAGTGGAGTTAGCGTTCCTATCTCGGAAACAGTTCAAGACAGGGGAAAAAAGTGAATTATAAAATTGCAGAGCATCATCGATTTAGTACGAAAAGATAGTTTAGACGTTAATGCTAAAACAGAAAGGTTAAAACGTGCATTTGTTTGTTCACAATCTCCTATTTTGTGCACACTTGAACGACATTGCATATGTTGTAGCGTAGCGGGTGACATTTATGCTATGTAAAATTCAAAGTATGGTTATTATAAGCGGTCACATCGATTAACGCATAGACGTTTTAAACCGACTTCATAAAGGAAGAGGTTCTCAATACAAACCATGTTTCTCATTGTTGTTGTTGAAATTTGTTAGCTTATAACTTCGTAGGAAATGATTTAATTTTAATACTTTTTTTGTTGTCGTAATGATCTTCGCCTGAAATAGGCTTCATTATGATTTCATTAAGATATAAACAAATTACAGGATACTCACAAAAGTCTGTTCTCACTTTAACTGCTGAACGCATGCAGCTACACTGGTAAAAGCAGTACGTAAGTATATCGATGTTGAAACTTCTGTCCATCAGCTGCAATGCATATTTTGCTCTTTGTTAGAACTTTACGCTGCACAAATTCCAGCGTAGCGGGTGACACGTATTCACTGTAAAATTCAATAACAGAATTTTTGGTTATGAATACAGCGTATCCGTTCTTTGCATTTCTAAAGACTTTTTAACTTAACGTATGTTCATTCAATAGATAGTTTTTTGCTCATATCCGATAAAGGCAAGAAAAGTGACACAACTTATAAATGCAACATTTGAGAAAAATCAATTTAAAAATAACTTGACTAGAATAAAACTGCCACAACTGTCTCTCGAGTGGATAACTTTCTAGATGGAGATGTAAATTTTTTGTTCACATTGGGTGCATTTCATGTATTTTTCAGTGACATAAACCATTTTTTGAGTTATGTCACTTTTCGTGGAAGTTGGGATTTGTGAATCTGCCGTCGAACGTCTTTTGATGTTCTGCTATATGAATAAGTTTTCACTGAAAAGAGAAAAATAAAATCTTTTTGTAAAAAAATAGAACCGACTCCAAAAAGCAACTACTATTCAAACAAATAATAATAATAATAATAAAAATGAATGTAATGAAACTAAATTGCGCCTAAAAGTATAAAATAATTTCCTTCGCCAAACAACCTATAACACTACAATTAATCATAACTTTTGAAGTCGGCACAAAATTAAATAAAAATTGATACTTTTATTCAATACAAATATGAAATTCTATTCAAAATACACATCTCACATTGTCACCTGCAAAACGCTGCCGAAAACTATTTTGATTCAAGAAAACAAATAAGATTTCGTAAGCAGCAAAAGTTGGCGAAGATGCTGATATCTGACGTCCTTGGTGAAAGAAAAATCGCAAAATTATCTGGCAAACAAATTTAATTTCTTTGGGATATCATGATTAATTTGATAAGGTATATTAAGAGAGTAATCAAGAATATGAAACAATACATCGTGCAAAATATATTATGAAAATATACATCTTGCGTGTATATTTTTTTACAATACGCTTGGAACGCCAAATAATCCAAAAGCCACCAAGGATTATAGTTATCAAAGTTATATCAAATTTGCAAAGGAAACTCAAACTTCGTAGAAATATAAATACTGCATTGTGAAGAATGTTTACTGTTGTGTGTAGATGCTACCAATGGACCAATTGTATACAGTGATAAAATAATAAAGGAAACATGAAAATGGATCATTCGAGACAACAGCATTTGTTGCTACCGATCTAAAAACAAACCTTTAAAAACTAATTAAATTTTATTTAATTTTGCGCCGACTTCAAAAGTTATGATTAATTGTAGTGTTATAGGTTGTTTGGCGAAGGAAATTATTTTATACTTTTAGGCGCAATTTAGTTTCATTTCATTCATTTTTATTATTATTATTATTATTATTTGTTTGAATAGTAGTTGCTTTTTGGAGTCGGTTCTATTTTTTTACAAAAAGATTTTATTATTTAATACATTCGTTTGAAGACGATTTTTACTTTCCGAACACTATAGTGAGGAAAGTATTGTAATCATGTCAAAAATCCGAATTCGAGATTTTGATGTTTCTATGCGTTTCGAGGTCCCCTGAGTCCGTTTTCACTATTTTTACGATGATGTATGTATGTGTGTGTGTATGTGTGTATGTATGTGTGTATGTATGTGTGTATGTCTGTGAGTGAACACGCTAGCGTCTAAACGCTTTGTTCGAATAAGCTGAAAGTTGGTGCGTATATTGTAAGTCACCATAGTACGAACCCTATAGATATTGGTGAATCTAGCACGTATAGTTTTTTTACAGGGACACAAAGAAAAATTCTTTATCATTATGGTCTATGGGACCAAAATCTGAAAAGTGCGATAGCATCTAAACGCCTTCTTCAATTGAGCAAAAAATTTATACACA
Organism: Salticus scenicus; assembly: GCA_963930645.1. NCBI lineage: Eukaryota > Metazoa > Arthropoda > Arachnida > Araneae > Salticidae > Salticus > Salticus scenicus. The sequence goes on along the minus strand of OZ005649.1, from coordinate 368,175,036 downwards.
TATTATAGGTCACAGTTACTCAATCTGTATAGAGTTTGGAGAATCTGGCACTTACAGTTTTTTTGCAGGAGCACAAAGAAAAATTCTTTATCATTATGGCCTATGGGGCCAAATTTTTAAAAGTGCGATAGCGTCTAAACGCTTATTTAATCTGAACAAAAAATTTGTACACATATTATAGGTCACAGTTGCACAAACTGTATCGATTTTGGTGAATTTAGCACTTACAGTTTTTTTTACAGGGACACAAAGAAAAATTCTTTATCATTATGGCCTGTGGGACCAAATTTTCACTTTCTTCTATATTCAATAGAAGAAAGTATTGGATTCGTAAAAATTTTCGACCTCGGGTTTTTGATGGATTTACACGTGTTGAGAGCTGTAGAACACGATTTGACCATTTTTAGAAAATGTCTGTCTGTTTTTCTGTCAGTCTCTGCGTGGGTGTGACAAACTTTTTTGGCAACTGTATCTCAGGAACTACTTCACAGAATTTCATACAAATTGGTATGTAGTTGCACCTTGACATATATTAGTACCTATCAACTTTTGGTAAAAATTGTCTTACAGGTTGCGTTGCCATCCCGCTTTTTCTAAATTTTTAACATGGTGGTATAGTACAAAATTTTGTATAAATGTGCATAAAGAAAATTATTTTTTAATAATCATTATGAAATTTACCAGAATTCTTTATAATAGAGATAGTCAACTGGGAAAATTTTTTTGTATGTGTAGGAGCCTCGCCTCCCCCTCCCCTGGGGGTAATTCCCCCCTCGAGGGGAGTAAATTTTCATGATGGGTATCTTTCAAAAGAGCTCGCCAGTACCTTTAAAACGAATGGTTGAACCATAGATCTGCGATAATTTAAAATGAAGTTATCGAGTTTTTTAAAATGTAACATTGACAATAAAATTGACTTATTTTGGATATTTAGTGTTATACTACTTCTCTAATATGGAAATCATCTGCATTATCATGGAAGATAATTTTTTTAAATAATAATTTTAATAAATTATTTTTACTGAGTGAATTTGTATAGGAAAATATAGAAGAAAGTCATGTGGTGGCCACAACATGCTAGTTTAAAGTGTACTAGCATCTAAATGCCTTATTTAATTGAGCTGAAAATTTATATGAATACTAGCTGACCCGACAAACGTTGTTTTGTCATATAAATTATTTCTAGAGAATATTTTGGTAGAAAAAAATAACTAACTTATTGTAAGTGTGTAAGGATGTGGTATATAAGTGGAAGATGTATGGAGCGCTGTGAACGGTGAAAGAATATAAAAATAACAAAACACCAATCATTTATTTTTTTAATTTATTAAAATTGATTCTTTAAAATTATATACATATCTCTACTTATAACAATATTACTAAAAAACAATATCAATCCCTTAATGCAACAGAGTGTACAATATTTTTTGTTATCCCATCTTTCGTCAATACAAACAAACTGGATGGTTTGCCCACTCGAGAGCCACGTATAATTGTCCGTGCGAAAAACATGATGTGCTCAAATCTAAGCCACAGACAGACATCGTTTGGCCCTGAGACTTATTGATAGTCATTGCAAATGCCAATCTAATTGGAAATTGAGAGCGTTTAAATTGAATTGGCACATCTGTGGGTATAATAGGGATTCGCAGTAGTAATATATTTTCACCTCGGAATTTGTCATTTAAAATGATGGCTTCGATAACATTTTTCATTAATTTTTTTATGACTAATCGCGTGCCGTTGCACAACCGTGGTGGGTTCAAATTACGAAGCAAAATAACCGGAAATCCAACCTTCAGTTGCAAAATATGCGGTGGCATGCCTGGTAAATCCAATGAGTTTAAAAACTTTGTTGGATAATTTACAGCTTCGGTAGCATCGCAAACTGTATCATTAGATTTGTATGACACCAAGCCTCCTGGTAACAAATGTTGTATCTTGAGATTCAATTCGTTGACGTCCACATTTTTTGCTGCTAAAATTGCTCTTTCTGCCAGCCACTCATGATTTGTGTATCGTCTATGTACATCGGGAAATATCTGGTCAATAAGAGCATCTTGCGAATCAATGATTGTGCAGAAATCGGTCGGTAATTTTATGCATCCACTTTCATCTGTAGTAACTTTTCCATCGCCGATATCTAACAATTGTTTTGAGAATGTTTCAGCGGATGGATCTTGAAGCTTTTGAACGCACAAATTTACTTTCAGTTGTACTTTTTCAACATTAAGCCACAATGACGATGATTTTAAGCATGCGTTGATCTCACCAGCGTATGTTGAACGCGGAATAACGGGAAGTGCTTGTCTGAAATCACCTGAAAAGAGTAACAGAGTGCCGCCAAATAGTTTGTCGTTGTTTTTTTATATCTTTCAATGTCCTGTTCGACGCCTCAATCGAATGTTTGTGTGCCATAGTGCATTCATCCCAGATAATAATTTTACACTATTTCAGCACTGTGGCCATGGACGATTTATTTTTTATGTTGCACACTGCGTCTGGGTTATTTTGAATATTTAGTGGCAGTTTAAATAATGAATGAGCTGTTCTGCCTCCATCCAATAAAGTTGCCACAATGCCAGATGATGCAACAGCCAATGCGATGCCATTATTTGATCGTATTTCGGCGAGAATTAGCGAAATAAGGAATGTTTTGCCAGTTCCACCTGGTGCACCCCCCCCAAAAAAAAATAATCCACCTTGTCCTGCCAAAACTGCGAGCATGATGCGGTCGTAAACGGTTCTTTGTTCTTCATTCATTAGTGGGACATTGCGAGCAATAATCGCTGCCATTTCTACAGTATTGTATTGTAGTTCACGATTCAATTCAGTGCTTATTAAATCAGATGCATTTCGATTTGTTGAATGCATACCGAAATGACTGAGTTGTAAGTTGGCAATGATAATGCAAAGACCTTCAGTAGCAATCAATGCTTCATTGTACATAGCGTCACTGAATACTATCGTTAGATCGTTGCACCGTGAACGATGTTGATGCAATATATCATCAGTCATTGAATCTTTGTGATTATCCCATAATGTCTCTGCTCGGGCCGGGAAACATGTAGTCAACACTATAGCGAATAGTAGACGAATTTGTTTTGCTGTACAGTTCAGTCCTACTTCAGCAAGCATACACTCCCACTGGTTGTCGTCTTCCAGCAAGCCGAGTGCAAGGCATGCATCTTTATACGTTGGATACTGTTATCCATTCACTTTACGTAAATCTTGAAATGACAAAGGGCCGATGACATTAACCAATAACAGTCGAAGATAAAAGCACTCAGTCTGCCTTGGATTGACTGTAAATACTCGTCCCAAGGTGTTTGATTTGAATAAACCGGGACATGCATCAATCGGCGTGCCTTGCTTGCGGGGCATCCATTTTTTTGTTGGAGCCCATGTGAAATAGCGTGGTACTTCTGAATAGAGTAATGTCCGTGCAAAAGCACCAAAAGCGTCCGCACGGTTACACAATTAAAAAAATTCGGTGAGTGTAGTTTTTGGTGGATTTATATTGGCACGATCGGATATTGGCACGATCAATCGCTGTCTCGCTCGTGAAATATACGCGCTGGCCATTTTCAAGATGGACGGCTAAATGAAGAAGTGCTGGATCCCGTTCATGAATTGGGAAACCAAAGATACGCCAAACAGCTTCATTGGAACTGACGTACCGGCCAATTTGGTAAAGTGTTATTTCATCGTTGTTATTCACCGGAGGAGCATTCACATTGGTATTTTCAACTCGAAATACAGCCATATCACTGCCTTTATTCACATACTTGCAAATGTATTTGATGCTCTTCACTGAACTGCAGAACTCAACATTAATATGAGCATTGAATGTTTTGCTCAGCAGAGGCGAATATGGGACCACCCAACGGTTATCGATGTCAATATCTATGTTGTTGACATAGATGACCGCCATAGATGATAAGATTGTCCGCCATTATCGGGATTTCTTCGACGATATATTGGATATCCGTCAACATTTGTGATCGTGAAATTTTTCGGAAAACTTTTAGTACATTTTCCATCTGCACAAATAATAATGGCCTAAAAATTCATTTTTCATTTTAACATAAAATAACTCCGTCGGATATTGACGAATTTTTTAAAAGAATGTACCATTTTAACTAATTTTAACATTTTAACAATATTAACGTTGGAAAAATATTTTAAACACTTACGGTTAAAAATTCATTTTTCATTTCAACATTAAATAAATTCTGACATCGTGTTTACGATTCTAAAATATTTACCTTGAAAAAATATTTTATACACTTCGTAAGATACGGTTACAATTCTAAAAATATTAATTTTGAAAAAATATTTTAAACACTTCTTAAGATACGGTTAAAAATTCATTTTTCATTTCAACATTAAATAAATTCTGACACCGTGTTTACGACAACTCACGCCATCTAGATTGAAAAGTTGTTGAAAGATTTGGTTAAAAATTAATTAAGAAAGAACTAATTAAGTTACAACTTTCATTTGTAAATCTAAACCATTCTCGAATCCACCTGAAGACACACAAAAAATGTCATTAAACTCAGTCCAGCCGTTTAGGAGGAGTTCAGTGACATACACACGCACAAAAGAAATATATATATAAAGATTATAAATCACTGTTGCACTAACTATAAGCATTTTGGTGAATCTAGCATTTATAGGTTTTTTACAGGGACACAACGAAAATTCTTTATCATTATAATCTATGGACTCAAAGTTCAGTAGCGTTAAATAAAACATCGTGTAATATATGGAGAAAAATTCTCAAACACTTTATTATGGTTTTATCTCTTTTGTTTTTTAACAACTTCTCTTTCTTTACTTTATCTACAAAATTGTTAATTACTTAATGTTCAGAAAGTCGAGTGGAGTCACTCCAGATTTTTTTTTATTATTATTATTTGTTATATTTATTGAAAATAAAATCGTAATGCAGTAGAAAAAATTAGGTATAATTAGTTTTAGATTAAAAAACGTATTTATAACAGTTATGTTTAATTTTTTTTTTTATAGTAGAACCTTATTTTTCATTTTTTAATTAATTCCTTTAAAAGAAAAAACTTTTATTAATTAATTTTTTTTATTTACAGTATTTATCGGGAAAAATGGTAGTATATGCGTAGTAAAAAGGATTAAATTGATTAAAATTTATTTGTTTATATATATATATATATATATATATATATATATATATATACATTATCTACTTTTTATTTTATTTTATTTTATTACATTTGTCGGAATCAAATCGTAATATAGTGTAAATAGCATGGGCTGTAAAATACATGGTTCAAAACTAAAATATTTAATAGATGCTGAGATACAATCATCTTTTAAAATCGTAGTTCTTAAATAGTAGCAGATCCCCCCTGTCGTCGATAAATATCCATATTGAAGTGCCCGGAAAAGATCTTTCTGCAGGCATGGGAAACCTAGACCTGATGCAGTGCGGGCGGGAAAAGAGCTGCCGTGGACAGCGGGTACCCGAAGCGAGGTTTGGAACAATTTCAGTTTCTTTTATTTTATTTTTTCTTTCTCTTCTTCTTCTTCTTCTTTTTTTTTTTTTTTTTTTTTTTTTGTTTTTGTCTATAATGTGGTGTAAAAAAATAAATATTAATTCAATTCTTTCGAAAATTCATTTAAATATAGTGACCAGCGAAGCGGGCGTAGCCTGCTAGTAAAAAATAATAAATACATAAATAAATAAACGAGTAAACATTATCGTGTTACACAACTTTATTATATCTCTCTCTTAGCGGCTTTTGAATTTTTGTCGCCATACTAGCGATGGATTTTTTTTTTTTTTTTTTTTTTTTTTTTTTGTGTGTAATTTCTTGTATAAAAAGGGGAAGCCTATTTTGCTAATATGTACTTTTATCGGTTACGTTTTCGTTAATGTACAGTCGGTAACAAAAGTCTCCGAACACTAGGAATAATCCTATGTTAAATAAATCCTTGTCGAATCCTGTTTTTAGACTGACTAAGAACAGGATTTGACAAGGATTTATTTAACGAAACTGTATTAAGTGTACTTTTTTTTATATAGGAATTTTTGCTAGTGTTCGGAGACTTTTGTTACCGACTGTATAAGAATAATTCATATTCTGTTTATATTTTTAATGGTTTTTAGGTTTAAAACAATGCTAGCTGAAATAATATATTTTTTTTTTAAACTGCATTTTTTTCTATAAAATTATCTACTCAGATTAAAAAAAAAAAAAAAAAAAATAGTACAACATATATTAGTGTCGTAAACTATATTAGTACTTTACCAATGTGTATATTATTTTTAGAGCGATAATGACGTGAATTTTTGTGAAATGCATATATATATATATATATTAATATAATTGTTTATTGTCCCCGTTTAAGTAAATGTATTTATTTTCTTATCGAATAAAGAGGAACTCGTAAATTTTTTTAGCAACAATTAAATTCTGGATAAAATTTTTAATGGCTGATTTTTAAAGCTATTATGAGATTATTATTTTCATATTTTAATTAATTAAAAGGAAACTAATCAAAAATTCGAAAATCGGGGTTCGACGTGCACAATGGCACCTCGGGGGGCACCTTTGTGTCGAATCACGTGACTGTCCGAGCTACCGTTTTCAAGAACAATGAAATACACACACACACACATATATATATATACAAATCATGCTCACTTAGTAGTATAAGATTAATTTGTATGATATAGTCGTGTCCGAATAATGTTTAAGCAATTAAAAACGGGGGAAAAAAAAAAAAAGAAAAAAGAAAAACCTGTTATGTAACAAGTATACTACAACTATTACACACTGCTATATTTATAATAAATTGTTTTTGGTTAGTGTGTTCATAAAACATAAAATTGATCTAATTAATCAAGAGACCTAGCAATTTTCCTGTAGTAACCAACTAATATGTACTTCGTGGCGCATATATTCGTTGGTTATTTCATGAGTCTCTTTTAGATGTATTTAGGACGTGTTATTCGTAAGTAAATATAAAAATCTGGAGTGACTCCACTCGACTTTCCGAACATTGAGTAACTAACAGTTTTGTAGATAAAATAAAGAAAGAGGAGTTGCTAAACAAACAAAAGAGAGAAAACCATAATAGAGTGTTTGAGTATTTTTCTCCATATATCACACGAGGTTTTATTTAACGCTACTGAACTTTGAGCCCTTAGATCATAATGATAAAGAATTTTTCGTTGTGTCTCTGTAAAAATCTATAAATGCTAGATTCACCAAAATGCTTATAGTTAGTGCAACAGTGATTTATAATATTCTTACAAATTTTCAGCTCAATTGAATAAGGCGTTTAGATGCTATCGCACTTTTAAAAATTTGGTCTCATAGGCCATAATAATAAAGAATTTTTCTTTGTGTCCCTGTAAAAAAACTGTAAGTGCTATATTCACCAAAATCTATACAGTTGGTGCAAATGTGACCTATAACATGTTTACAAATTTTTTGCTCAGATTAATAAGGCGTTTAGACGCTATCACACTTTTAAGAATTTGGCCCCATAGGCCATAATGATAAAGAATTTTTCTTTGTGTCCCTGTAAAAAAACTGTAAGTGCCAGATTCTCCAAAATCTATACAGATTGAGTATCTGTGGCCTATAATATGTGTATAAAGTTTTTGCTCAATTGAATAAGGCGTTTAGACGCTATCGCACTTTTAAGATTTTGCTCCCATAGGCCATAATGATAAAGAATTTTTCTTTGTGTCCCTGTAAAAAAACTATAAGTGCTAGATTCACCAAAATCTATAGGGTTCGTACTATGGTGACTTACAATATACGTACCAACTTTCACCAACTTTCAGCTTATTCGAACAAAGCGTTTAGACGCTAGCGTGTTCACTCACAGACATACACACATACATACACACATACACACATACACACACACATACATACATCATCTCAAAAATAGTGGAAACGGACTCAGGGGACCTCGAAACGTATAGAAACATCAAAATCTCCAATTCGGATTTTTGACATGATTACAATACTTTCCTCACTATAGAGTTCGGAAAGTAAAAAGGAGTTTATCCGCTTGTTCAAATACATTTAGTAAAGTAAAAACGTCCGTCTTCTTCTTCTTCTTCTTCTTTTTTTTTTATGATAATGCATTATACATTAATGCATATATCGCTTTATTATTACTATCTAACAGTTTTATGCAAATAAGAAAATGAGTCACAGTTTTTCCACTTGAAGGCTAGGGAAGTAGAAAAAAGATATGTGAGTCACTGAGGCTGTATTATTAGCGAAATATTTGTGAATATATATCGAAAAAATCTGATGTGGGCACAACATGACTTGATTATATACCCATTGGAAAATATATACATACATTGTTAAAATAATACAACTTTGCTGCTAGAAACTCTGTGTAATTACAGAAAAATACGTTTCGTCAACGTAATTTTTCTGTAATTTACGACTTTTTTCTCAAATTATAGAGAATTTCTGGCAGCAAAGTCGCAGTGTATGAAAGCATTCACATTTTTGTGAGATAATTGATTCTAAAATGAACAGGCAGGTTCTAGCCTACGAAAATACCTGAAAACAAGCAAGGGAAAAAGAAAAGAAAAAAAAGAAAGAAAAACGCTACTCTAGCCACAAAAGTCACAATAATTGGATTATATATACCGTGGAGTCAAATATAGTACTCCATGGCTTCTTACAATTTCTCATTGGAAGAAGCACAGATTGGAGTTCATTGAAAATCTTTCGAGTACATATAGCTTACTTTTGTTCTCTTTGGCGAAAATTAGTTCACAAAAATGAGAAACGATAGATTTTACCAAAACAATTAATTCTGTTAAAATTATCAAAATATTTACTACTTCTGGCTGTCCTGTAACAATATTTGCCGCCAAATTTGATCGCTAATCTCGCCAAGCCGCCAAGTTTATAGCCAAAGCCGATTTTGGTCTTAACGTCGATTTTGGCAGTTTGGGACCGAATATGGCGTCTTAGTGACCGAATTTGGTGAACATTTTTGGTTTAGGGATGCAAACGTTTGAAAGCTCTAACTTCAACAAGAACAGAGTTCTGGAATTTTTCGGAAACTTTCATTGATTTATAGCACAGAACCAAATTCTTTGAAAATTCTTAAATGACTAACAAGACTATATATATATATATATATATATAAGAGTGATTATTGATGATTGTAGTTTAAAATTTGCTTATATCTTTACGTGCTACTTTCTATGCGGTATTCCTGTAAAAAGGGAAACATATGGTAGTTTTTTTTCCCACGAGGATTGACGTTGACTCTGTGTCAACTTAAGCTTTCAAATGGGGAGAAAAGTGGCAGAAGCTTTTAAAATTAAATCTGAGTGCACTCTGAGCCGTACCATGTTCGTATAGGCTATGGAAGTCAAAGGGCAGTAAAAACAGTTCAGGGTGGTCATAATAAACTTGTCCGCCCAGTGTAAACACATATGTTTCATATTATACAAACTTTTATATTTCAATGCCTTGAGAAGGCTACTCATCCTCAAAAAATGACAATTTAGAGCTATGTATGCCTAATCTGTGAGTATCTTCTACCGGAGTAGAAGCACACAGGAAGTGCATAGCCGCAACTTCTAACAGATTTGTCAATGCCCCAGAGCAGGAAGAATCGTTTATCTGTGGTCAATGCTAAAGTTGTAGTTCCCCGACGAAGCTTTTACAGGATAAAGTGGGAATTAGATGACAAAATAAATGATAAACATACAAAACTACAAAAAAAAAAAATTGTGAACATAGATCAAAGGAACAAATTTGTACAAAACTTACAAGATACTGGGACAGGAAGCTATAGCTACTATATCAAAATCAGTCATTTACAAAATCAGAAAATGTCAAATAAGAGTTAATACAAGAGAAATCGCTACATCCTTAGTATATAGGTAAGAACAGTGGTAGATTACGTTGTACAGGAAAGCAAGCTTTATTTTTTCTGTTCTTCTAATTTAGGAAGTTATGTAAAAAATTTCCTACTATTTAAAGATTATGTGAAGCTTAGAGCGGACGATTTGTAATGCTAGTTAGCCAATTTAGATAAACCAGAGGTACGTTTGATATGCCATTGGTAATACTGTATAATATATATATATATATATTTATAATACTGTAAGATCTCCTCTTCCACACGATCATACTGAGAGAATCGAGAGCAGTGAAAACGGGAAAGGTTGTCCCTAAATGGGCCATGATCTGAAAGTTAGTTTATTATTGCTGATGTGAGATCTAGACGCTAGAGGGAGTCTGGTGGAATTAAATTGAAAGTAAAGCTGAATTTAGTTGAATTACTCCACGCACTTTGCCATTCCTCCTGAAGTTAAAGCTTCAAGGATCTTTCTGTATTTTACATTAGTGATTTTATTCACAGATTTAAGTCAGTTTCACGATTTGTAAAAGAAAATAAATCGTGAGACATTTAACAAAATTGTTTGAAAAGCCAACTTACACTTTCGTTACCAATGAGTCAGTGTACAGGGCAAGAAATGGTCCAGTAAATTTCTGACACTCTTTAAAGTCGATGTGGAAAGCAGTTCTATCTTTAAATGTTCTTTCTATAACATCCAAGTTCAGGTAGAAATCAAATGATCCATCACTTTTTTTTCTTAAGGGAGCACAAAACGCAAAATCACTATGCTGAAAAACAAAAAATGATATATTAGTAATGGATTATCTGACTCTATTAACTATTATCAGAAAAGGTTATATCATATACTGTAAATGAAATCAGCGATGTTACAACTCATTGTGAAACAGTTTCCAAAAATATTTGTAAAAATCCTCATTTGTTTCTGTTGAATCTTCATTTGTATGTATATTCGATCAATATAAATGATCTACGGGAAAAGATTACTGATCTAAGTTATCAGTAATTTCTTTAAATCCATATTTTACTGCTTCCATTAGAAAAAGATTTGAAAAGTTCTATAATATAAAAATACTTGTAAAGAAAGTATGCAATAATTTTAAGAGAAATTTTAAATGTAGAATAGCACTTACGAAAGCATATTTGGACTTTTTTCAGTGTATTAGGGAGGTTTTGCTCCGGATAAAATGTAAATCAAATGTATTCTAGTCTAGATCTAAAAACCGAAATTTTGAGTTACTCGTCAGTCACCCATAGCCGGTATTACTTGCCACTTTTTAGGAAATTTCTATTACAATTACAATTAAATAATTTTCTCTTTCTATTATTATTATTTTTTTTTTAAAGTTTTTAAAGTCATTCGATTTCTGTGAAAAAACCATTTCAAATTCACCAAATTATCTGATAAGACCGTTTTACATTCGACAATTTATTGGAAGGATTCGATTTGTGGGATTATTTTCCTTTTGTTTTACTTTATTTACGTACGAAAATGAAGAATACGCAATACACAATCTTCACGCAGTCCATTTATTAAATTTATAGTAATAAAGGTTTAAGGCACTTAACACCTTTGACTTGACACCACTGGAAAGTTTCACATTGTTGCGTTCTTGGTGGTTCGTGAGTTGTTCGAGAAAGAAAGGCGAAACGTGTTAATTCAGAAGGTTATTTACAGAAGGTTCCAGAAAATACAGGTCTATAAACTAAGTATCAACTTCAATTCCGCCAGTAAACACAGCTTAAATAGCAGCTGTCAACAGCAAATCCACAGTACAAACTGGACAGCATTAACACATATAGCAAGGCTGTAATTCAAAGAGGCTCAGGGTTCTTTCAGTAGCAATGAAAGCGTTTTGCGAAATTCAATTGAGAGACTGATTGGCTTGGCGCGTTTGGCCCCCTTTTATGCCCCTTTATCGAACACAGAAAAATCTAGAAATTTCTCGTAACTCGTTAACCAATGGGATTACAGCTTTCATGATTGGTGTATCGATAATAAGTATTTTCTCGCCGAAAGTCGCCAAAAAAGTCACTAAGGGAGAAAAAACTCGTCATATTTGACGCCAAATCCATTACCTGCCTTATTTAAGTTTTTTAATGCGTTTTTAGGGGAAAATTGGGCTATTTTAACAATAAAACAAACTAGAAAGGCAGAAAATTAACATTTTATCAACTTACTAAGCCTCTTTGAAAGAATTTCTCCAAAAATAAACAGAATTATTTACAAGTTCGCAACACTGCCCCGCTCCAAAGGACTGAACGTCCCGGGCAGCACAACCCTTGGTCAGGAGACAAAACTAAAAAAACTAAACAATCTACAATACAAAAACTAAGTTACATATAACAATAAAATAAAAATACACATTGCAAAATCAAGTGAGACGTACTTACAAAATTTACAAATAAGTACAAATATTTATCTTGTATATATTATAAATGTGAATGTCCGTTTATTTGAGTCAGTTTCACGCTAAAACTGCTCGATGGATTTTGATAAAATTTGTTATGGAGATAGCTTATACCCTAACTTAAAAAGTTGGCTACCTTTTATTCCGAAAAAAAAATTTGTTTTTGCGATTTTTATGCATAAAATAGCAATTTTTGTAAGCAAATAATAGCAAAAAATTAGCCATTTAAATCAACGAGATATATAAATTAGAGTGCTGATTCAATGGATGAAGGATTAGCTTTCCGTGGTTCAAGATGAACCACGTGACATGCTCGAATAGGTTACTGTGTTTGGCCCTTTATCGCTATTTTGGCATTTAAAATATCAGTTCGACAAATTATCATTATTATTGGGTAACATGACAGTCGTGTCACCGAAATAAATTGTTTTTAAAATAATTTTACACACATTTCACATTTTAATAAATAATAAAATACCTTTTTTTTCATCGTTTCCCAACAAAGTTTAAAAGTGTTTATAAAAGAAAATTTAAACTTTTAAAGAGCTAAATTTAACAACAAATAATAATTTTCAACTATTTTTAAGCATTTTGTCGTTTAAAGTTCAACTACACGAAATAAAAAAGAAGTAAAATCAAAATCAAAATGATTTAGAACAAAAGAATATTTAACTACGTAAGTAAACAAAAACATTGGCTGCGAAGAACAATCTCCAAACCGTTGCCATAGAAATTTACTGAAAATAAGCTGTTACCAAGGGAACCACCGAATTCGCAGGTGTAAAGAGAGCATGTCACATGACTCATCTTGGACCTTCTCAAGGGTTACCATTTATCACTCTACTTTATATATCTCGTTGATTTAAATTTATCCCTAATTATTTTATCCATAATTTAATTGTTGCCAAAAAAAAAAAAAAACGAATTTATTTATTTTTTTCAACAGGAAAATAAATACATTTATCTAAACGTGAACGATAAAAAATTATAAAAAAAAATTATGCATCTCACAAAAATTGACGTCATTTTTAATTAAAAATTTCTTTTACACATTGATAAAGTGCTAATACGCAAGCGAAGTGATGACGTCACTGGCCGTTCGTGAATGCAAGAAAAATATTTCCTATGTTAAACGTCCATTGGATTTCTCTATATATTAAAAAAAAGTAACTGTCGGTGGCGTCAATTTTTTTTGTCTGCGACAGCATCTTCTCGCGGAGGGCAAACTGCTCTGCATCATGAGAGGTATCAGTGTATTCCGACTGCTTGAAGGAAGGCATTTCAGCTGCTTAGAAATTTCTATCATTTTAATTAACGGAGTTATTAAGAAAAACGTCGGGTTTATGAAGGTACTCTATTTGCCACCGGAGGGAAAAGTTTCTCTTATGACGTTTTTTTCAGTGTCTCTGACGTCGCTTTCCTCAGAAAAATTAAAATGTGATCAATGGTGCAAATAAGAAAATTGAAATATTAGCATCTTTGAGATGCTCGAGAGAAGAAAAAAATTATTTAGAATAGCAAAACATGAAAAAAACCAAAATTTTAAAAACATTAAGTAAAAATTTAATAAAAATGAAATGAAAATTGGTTTATATTTTTATTTTATTTTATATTATTAGTTAAGTTTATACTATTAGTTTAGTTTATATTATTAGTTTTTATTTTAACGTTAGGCGAAAAAGATTTAGAAATGAATATAATAATTATGTTAAACAACGATTGGTATAAATTTAGAAGTTAAGCCCAGAATTTTTTTAAATGAAATTTACGAGACAACAACATAGATTACTTTATATAAAGATTTAGTTTTTTCACTCAAAATATATTTAAAATGATGGATCTTTACGATGACCAATTTAGCTATTTTTAAAATTTAGAAATGAAGAAACTCGTACGTTTTTCGCTAAGGAATTCATTTACGCAACCACAATAGCCATTTTAACTCTAGCCATGCATTGAATACAGAGAAAAAGGTACTTACGTATTAACGCCACCGCAGCTAGGTACAACTATAGTATCTCCCCACAACTGAATAGCGATTTTTCTTTGGCGCCGTTTTGAACGAAAACGATGTTGTTCTGGACTCTTTGAGATATAATATGGCAGCATGCATGCTGCTTATTTTGGATTTATGATTTTATGATTTAGCTTATGATTTACGATTTAGCTTATGATTTTATCATTTATGATTTTTAGATTTATGATTTAGTCATAATCGCCAAATATAAATCGCCAAATTCAGTTGTGGGGAGAAACTATAGATGTTCACTCTGATAAATAAGATTCCAAAAGATGTCTCGTTGTTCCCTTATGTCTCTTGTGTGCGAACAACAAGATTACTCTTTATTGGCGCATTAGCGCAACTTCTGCTGCGGTGGCGTTAATACGTAAGTACCGAGAAAAATTATAAAATAGTGCAATAAAAATAATAAAATTCACAACCTATTTTTGTTTTTTTAGTCATTGATGTAAAACTTTGCAGAAAACAGAATTTAATTTAATACAACAGGACTTTTTTCTTTTTTGTCTATTTTTCCATATGTAATGGAATGAAGTAACTGCATTGCTAAAATATTTTAGTTACACCTAATACAGGACCTCACTGCCAGATTTTAAATTTTTCATTTATTTTGACGATGACTTAAATTATCTATCTCAGTTATGCATGTCAAGATTTTTGCGGGAAAAGTTTAAGCTACTTCGGTGCCAAATTTCAAATTTCGCCAAGAGGTTAAACTGTTCCATTGCTTTAGCACATTTTTTTTTTTTTTTTTTTTTTTTTTTTTTCAATTTTATTTTAAATATTTTTTAACTTAATTCAAGAGAGAAAAAAAAAGAAAATTTTTTATTTGAGCTAAATATACAAAATATCTCCAGGTAAAATATTATCCGTACTATCAGAAAGAAAATGGCTAAAGTAGTTTTTCCTGTACCTTTGATGTAGCTATAAATTAAATTAAATTATATTATCCAATATCATTATATTTCATTCTCCACACGCATTTTTTATTTTCTAAATTCAATATTATATAATATATATATGTAAAAAGATCAAGGTGTAACCAGTACACATCCAGAAACTGTAGCCAACAAATATTTAGAAGCCAATCATTAACACAAGTTCAAGAGATATCGCCAACAACTATTAAGATGTCATGTTCAATATATACCAGTAGATATCGCCAACAATAATAATTATTCAGAATATATCGCCAACAAGTATTCAGGAGCCATCATAAATATTTATTCAGAAAATATTGTCAACAAACATTCAAAAGCCATCCAATTTATGGCTTTCTATCTTGAATACTCCAAATCGGCAATTCGTTTTTACAATATAATCAAGGATGAATTTTTCGCTTATCAGTAGGTTTCGAAAAGTGTGATTTTTTTTTTTTTTTTTTTTTTTTTTTTTTTCCGATTTAACTTAGTATTTAATATAGTTTAAGAAATGATAAAATCAGATATTGACGGGCATCTTGGCACATTCATGGCGACAATGCAAAATCGCTATCTGAAAGAAATTGTCCTGTCGTACTACTACTAATGAAATGTTTAAAATAATTGCAATAATCACATAAGATATTTAATTTCAATAGATCTGACTAAATCATATTCTAGGAAAAATGGACTTTAAAAAGTTGCATCTTTACTGTTGTAAGCACCATTTTAAACCTTGTTGTTCATTAGAAATAAATGCAGAGTGTTACATATTGCCCTAAATTAACTAAAAAAAATTTAATAGTAAAAAATATAGGCATTAGAAAAAATAAGTTCGTAATTTCTTTAATCAAGCAATAATACCCGAAAAATTCATCGTCAAATAGTGACAAAAATTTAACAAGTGGAACGTATACCAAAGCTGTAACGCTAAATCGGTTAGGTAAGAACGTCTCTCTGTTCTAAACAGTTAGTGCTATCGTTGTTTATTTTGTGTGTCTAGCTGTTTAACAATGTTTCCTCTCAAAATAATGGCAATTTGTTATTAAACTGTCGAACGTTAAGACAGATTTTTCACATATTTTAAACGATATAATATTAAATATTGTGTATTTCAATGTGATACCATATATGGTGGATTTCTATAATATTGGTCAACTTTTCTCTTGTGTTATGTATTATTAATATTCCAATTCAATGAAAGGCAAAGTTGCGAATAGTCGGGCAAAATCCAGCAGGGGTTAATGAGCGAAGTAAGTCGGGATGAGGGAAAGCCTTCCTCGGGGGTTGGTGAGCGGAGCGAGCAGGGGGCAGAGCCCCCTAGTTTTGTAAAAAATTATTAAAAATCGAGGAAAATTATTTCCCGATTTTAATCCCCATATTTAGGTATAGGTATGTATTAATTATCATGTCCATGCGTTAGATTAAGTTATTTTTGTTGTAAAATTGACAAAATTTGAATTTTTAATTTCAAAACTCTAGGGAAAAAAATGGCAAATTTCCATATTCGATTGAAAACACAAACATTTCATTTCAAAAGATGATATTTACACAATAAATATCCAACTAATATACTAATTAAAAGGAAAATGATAAATATTCTATCAAAATTTGAAGTCAAATTTGTTTTCAAATGTCTAAATAAAGTATCTGATATAAGATACTAATATGTTGCAGCGGAATAGATTTGATATCGGTCATCCATAGCAGAAAAAAAAATATCGACAAATTATTTGGCGAACATAATTTAATTCCTTTCAAAAATCATGGTTATTTTAATAACTTATATTAAGAGAGTAATGAATAATATGAAACAATATTTCGTACAATGCATATTACGAAAATATACATCTGGCATGCATATTTTCGTATTACGTTTTTGATCACCAAATACAATAAGCGCCAAGAACGACAGAGTTTTGAAATTTAAAATTAAAATTTTGTCAATTTGACAGCAAAATAACTCAATCTAACGCATGTACATGATAACTAATCTATACTAATATTATAAATGCGAAAGTTTGGATGGATGTTTGTTACTCAATCACGCCACAACGGCTAAACGGATCTGGATGAAATTTTGTACAGAGATAGATAATAGTCTGGAATAAGACATAGGCTACTATTTATACCGGGAAAAATTTAAATTTTTAATTAATCTTCTATATAATATAAATATTTCTTCTATAATAAAACTTTAAAATAATTTATTTTAGTTTTTAAGCCAAAGTGTTAGTTTTTAAGCCAAAGTGTTTTTAAGCCAAAGTGTTAAGCCAAGTAGTGTTAAAGTGTTAAGCCAAGTAGTCCATAAAATATATAAACAAATCTATACATATAAAAGAGCAAACTCAATGATTCACTGACTCAACACTGCCATGACGATTCTGTGGGAAAGAGGGTCACAAATTTTAGTGACCAGGTTGGTTTTTGGAGCCTGACCCCCCAACTAAGACGAAATTTTGCAAAATACCCCCCCTGTCCCCCTTGGGGGGCAGAAGGCTTAACTCGGCTCCAAATTACTTAACGGTGAAGAAATTGCAGATGGAAAGACCAGACTTGAGTATAAAAAAATTATTTTCTGCGATTTTGGAATTTTGGATTTTTAAGGGGGGGAGGGAAGGGAAAAGGTTTTGGAAGAAGGGTACTCAACACACGAGGAAATCGAACTGAACACACACTACAAAGGGATTTTATGAAATTCCACTCTACCGCCCTTTGGAGAATGGGGGGAGAGAATGGAATGTATTCATGCGTAACGCTGCACTAAATTATCTAAGGTTGGACATTTTTCATGTAAGGGACGATTATATGTATCTAACTCATAGTATGAAGAGATTTTGCGAAATTCCCTCCGTTAAGAACGGGGGGAGAGATTAAAAAAAAAAAAAAGTTTTAAAGCATAGCTCAGCTTTAAATAATTTCATGATCTCAATTTTTTGATGTGTCGGTTAGGTATGTGTATGCAACATGCAATATAAAGTAATTTTGGAAATTTACTTCCCCCCCTCTTCCTCTTGGGGCGGGCGGGGCAAAAACCACATTTTGAAGCTTAAATCCGTCCAAATTACCTAAGAATGGCGAATTTTGGTGTGTGGGTATTAATTAAGTGTGCGAAATATGCACTTTGATGAGATTTTGTAAAACTTTCAACTGTAACCGCGAGGGAGGGGGAGTAAAAAGCAGGTAAGGGACTGCCAAAGGCATTGGGCAACTTAAAATTAGATTTTGACGGATTTCAATGATTTTTTTTTTTTAAGATATTTTATTATTATTAATGATATGCTGTTTTGGGGATTCATTTCAACATAATGACCAGCAAAGCGGGCAAAGCCTGCTAGTATACAAATATTTACATTACACATGCACAAATTTAACAAATATGTACATTTTTAATTTGAATATTACCGTTACGTGTGGTAAGTGGCTAACCGGTCATAATGGACCATCTTCGATTTTCATGAAGGTTTTTAGCAATCCTTAGCACTACATCATTCAGTCTTTTTAAGACCGTGTAGGGATCATCCCAATTACACTGTAGCTTGGAAGAGAGCCCTTTACGTCGAACAGGATTCCAGAACCAAACTTTGTCTCCTTCACTGAACTCATGTTGTGTGGCCTTTATATAATACCTTGTCTTCCTTTTCTCCGTTGCCATGTGAATCCGTTCCCGAGCAAAGTTGTGAACGTCTTCAAATCATGCCCGAAGATCTTGTATGTAGTCTTCAGACGATGAAGGCGCATCTAAAGGATAACCAAACAGGAGATCACATGGGAAACGAAGTTCGCGTCCAAACAGCATCTGAGCTGGAGTATAGCCAGTGGTTTCATGGACAGCATTTCGATAAGCTAGCAGGAATAATGACAACTTCATGTCCCAATCTAGCTGGTTCCTTGATACGAAAGGAGAAAGGTTATTCAAGATGGTACGGTTAAATCTCTCGACCATGCCGTACGACAGAGGATGTAGGGGGTGTTGTCTGGATTTTGTCTATCCCGAGTAATTAACAAAGTCCTTTAAAAACAGCAGAGGTAAAGTTCGTGCCTTGGTCGGTATAAAGTTGTAGAGGCGTGCCGTAACTTGACACCCATTGCTGTACTAGAACCTCTGCGACTGTGCATGCTTCTTGATCAGGAATGGGATACGCCTCAGACCACTTGGTGAAATAGTTCATCACGATGAGGATGTACTTATTTCCACTGGAAGTCCGTAGCAAAAGACCCAAGATGTCGAGTGCAATCCGTTCAAAGCATGCTCATACGTTATATCGTTGTAGTCTTCCTCGGCTTCGTTTCTTTGGGCCTTTACGTGCCGCACAAGCAGCACAGGTTTTATACCATTTCTCCATGTCTTCCTTTGCTTTGCACCAATAGAAGCGTTCTCGAACTTTCTATACTGCCTTAATCACTCCAAAATATCTTCCGGTAAAGCTACTGTGCAGCTGCTGTAGAGCGTCTGGAATCTTCGATCTTGGAAGTAAAATCTGTCACCTGAAGCTTTTTCCATCATCAAATTCCCATTTTCTCTACAATACACCATTTCTCAGATGCAGAGAGTCCCAGGGTGTCCGTAACTCTTCGTACTAGGGCTAAATGTGGAGATGTCCTGCCAGGTAGGTCTGTTGCTTGTCGTCTCCTTCAGTTGTAATATTGATTTTACGTCAGGAGCTTCCAACTGGGCTTTCCTAATTTCCTCGTCACTCCATGGATCTTGTTTCGATGACACTGAGACTGTAGCTTGGCGAACAACTAACTTGATCCTCTGGCAGTTCTCTTCGGCCTTAGAACTGTACTTGCGATCTTCAGAGGGAGGCTTCCGCGACAAGGCATCTGCATTTTCATGAAGAGTTCTTTCCCGATGACGTATTTCAAAGGTCTTCTTAACAATTTCCCTAGGTTTTCTTACTGGTCAGCTTCATTTGATATGCCCGTTTCTTCCACAGCCCCAGCATTTACTCGTTGGATTCTTCGCTTCTTTATTACTCTCAAGGATGTGTAGTCTCCTAATAAGATCTGCCATAATTTTCTTGATCTCTTTAAGGTTATCTTGAAAGTCATTCATTCACTTTGACTGCTGATCTACTCTGGCGGTCTTTACGGGTGGTTTGTTGGGCTGCCTCGATCTTTGGGGCATACACTAAAGTTGATTCTAGATTATTGACGTCGGAGAGTCTGAGTGCTTTTTGAATCTCGGGATCTCCCACAGCATCGATGAAGTATTCTAGGACCAAATCTTTGCAAGTTTCAGGGTGACAGTCTGAAAAAGCTAAGTGTGATAGCCTCTGGATATTTGATGCTAGTTCTTGTAAGCTTTCCTGTGGTCTCTGATGACGGGACTTTAGCTGGAGTCAAACATATTCTTTAGACCATTTTGTTCCAAAACTCAGCTCCAATACTCGGGTCAAAGCCTCGAAGTCATTTCGCAGTTCCTTTGAAAAGGTCACCATGGTATCTGCGCCATCACTCCGTAACGATGCTACCAGATGAGCTGTCTTTGCAGTAAAATCCCAACCGTTAGCTTCAGCGACAATGGAAAACTGCGTTTTATGTACCTGCCAGGAGGAACTGCCATCGTAGATGGATAGCTTAATTGATTCTTGATTCCCGATTCTTTTGTATCTTCTTTCACCTTCATGGGGCATGATTGCTAACTTTTCTTCCACTTTTCTATCTAAATCTTCTTCGATTCTCTTTAATTTCCTTTCAACTCGTGATCGAAATTTTCCTTAACTCTGTTCTATCCTCGTAACACTTTCTTCTACCTTCATAATTTTTTCTTCAAAATTCTCTTCAAAATTCTCTATCTTTATAACTTTCTCTTCTATTCCATGTATTCTGTTTTCCACATCTGATAACTACTCTCTATTACTTCTTTCACTGTCGAAAGCTCTCTCTTCATCTCGTCTTGATTTAATTTAATTTCTTCGGCCAAACTGGCTTTCTTCCTGTACTGCTTTTATTTCTTTTATTTCTTCAGTCAATTTGGTTTCCATTTTTTCTTGTGCTGCTTTTATTTCCTTCTGCCCAGTTTCCATACTGTCTTTCATCTCTTTTTGCCCTTCTGTCATTTCACTTATCTGGGCAGCTAAGCTTTCTAGAAGTTTCTTCATTTTTTGCTCCATAAGTCCAGTTATCACCATTCACAGACAATCCCACTTCTGACACCAGAAATGTTGCGTTCTTGGGGGGTTCGTGAGTTGTCGGAGAATGAAAGGCGAAACTTGTAAAAAAAAAACTCAGAAGTTTATCTACAGAAGGTTCCATAAAATACAGGTCCATAAACCAATAATCAACATTAATTCTACCAGTAAACGCAGCTTGAATAACAGTTGTGAACAAAAAAATCCACAGTACAAACTGTATAGCGTTAACATATAGAAAGGCTATAATTGAAAGAGGATTTGGGCTCTTTCAGTAGCAATGAAAACGTTTTGCGAAATTCAACTGAGAGACTGACTGGCTTGGCGCGTTCGTCTACGTTTTATACCCTTTTATCGAACCCAGAAAAATCTAGAAATTTCTGGTAACTCGTTAGCCAGTGGGATTACAGCTCCCATAATTGGTATATCGATAATAAGGATTTTCTCGCTAAAAAAGTCGCCAAATTTGGAGCCAAATCCATTACCTGTTTTTTAATGCGTTTTCAAGGGAAAATTGGGCTATTTTAACGCTAAAACAAACTAGAAATGCAGAAAATTAATATTTTATCAACTTACTAAGCCTCTTTGAAAGCATTTCTACAAAAATAAATAGAATTATTTACAAATTCGCAACAATATATAAGCTTATATTTCCATTTAATATTTATAAACTGAAGTATATTAAGTTTGTTCAGTAAAATATATATTCAGACAACAGTTTTTATAGTTTTTGACACATTTTTTACAGATTTTAAATCTTTAAATTGCGTTTTCTGTGTTTTTATTTTTTCGTGAATCCATGATCTTCAAAATGCTATAACTTCTGCAGATCTTCAAGAAAAGTTTTAGTTTTTGTAGATGTTTAATAAAACCTACTTGAAAGAATTACAGATGGATTTTGCAATATCTTTAAAATAAAATAAAAAAAATAAAAAATAAAACAAGAAAAATGTTCCTTTCTTTTTCTTTCTTTTCTTTTTTCTTTCTTTTTTTTTTTTTTTTTGGGGGGGGGGGGTAACTTTTAAGAAACATGCCTTTTTTAATTGCTTTTCCGGAAACTAATTAATAAATTTCAAAATCCAGTCCTAATTTTTCTATGTAGGAGGCTACGGTTCTATTATACATCCCAATAAATAATAAGTCTTTTCTTATATATCTGCAGAAATTTTAGTTCCCCATTATACTATAGGTATGGGGAACTTAGGTAATCGTGAAAATTTTCGACCTCGGTTTTTTGACTTTTCTACACGTTTTCAGGTGTGAGGAATCCGAAAATGACAAAATTTCTATGGTGTCTGTCTGTAGGGTGTCTGTTAGTGTGTTAGTGTGTTAGTGTGTTAGTCTGTTAGTGGGTCAGTCCGTTAGTTTGTTAGTCTGTGTACACGATATCTCAAGAACAAATTGTCGCAGAGAGGTCAGATCAGTTTTAAAATATTACTTCGACACTGGCAAGAACTCTATTCATTTGCAACATTCGATTTTAAAAACTTCGTAAGTTATTAGAAATTTACGATTTTCTTAACATGGGAGAATAGGACAAAAATTCACTTAAACGTGCATTAAATGAAAACTTTTTACTGTAAAAATGTCAGACCAGTTTTAAAATATCAGTTTTGATGCCGGAATGAAAATCAGTAACTATAAATATGCTACTCTGAAAATTTCGCAAGTTACTGGAAATTTACGAATTTCTTAACATGGCAGTATAGGGCAAAATTTCACATAAACGTCAATTTTTAGAGATATTTTCATCGTAAAGATGTCAGACTACTTTTGAAATATTATTTAGGACACTGGTATGAATATTAATGACTATGAATTTTCCAATATAAAGATTTCGTAAGTTATTGGAAATTTACGAATTTCTTAACATGTCGGAATAGAGCAAAATTTCACATAAATGTCAATCTTGAGGGATATTTTCAGCGTAAAGATGTCAAACCACTTTCGAAATATTATTTAGGATACTGGCATGAATATCATAGACTATGATTTTTCCAATTAAATAAAATTCGTAAGTTATTTGGAATTTACGATTTACTTAACATATTAGAATAAGGCAAAATTGATCATAAACTTCCATTTTGAGGATCCTAAATACAAGACAACTTCAAAATTAAGTTTATGATATTTGTTTGAACATGATTGAATACAAATATTCTACTAGGAAATTTTCGTAAATTATTCGTAATTTACGATTTTATCAACATAGCGAAATTGTAAATTTTTCATATAAATATGAATTTTGAGGTTTATTGCATTGGAAATAGTAGCATGAAAACTAAACAACGGAATTGACCCTGATAAAATAAATTAATGAATTAGAATAAGATAATTATATCCAAGTGAACGGTGGATAGCCTATTAGGCGGGGATTTCATTCTGTCACTGTATCAAGCTTTGGTCGAATTCATTTCTTTTAACATGATTATAATATGTCTCGCACTAGAAATTTCTGAGAACATAAATATGATGGGGAACTGAGCAGAGTCCACCTATGCCAACTAGTTAGTATTTTGAAGATCATGAATTCACGAAAAAATTAAAAACTGAGAAAATGCAATTTTAAGATTTCAAAGTTTGGAACAAATATATGAAAAATCATAAAAATTGTTGCCAGGATATATGTGTATTGAACAAAGCTATCGTAGTTTAATAAGGAGTGGCGAGTGGATTTTTTTAGCTTGATTCGGCTGATTTTGTTATCTTTTCAATATTTACTTTTTTAGGAGATAATTTGATTTACATATAACTCTGAAAGAAAAATTTTAAAGTATGTAATGGCCAATTGTCTGCACTAGGGACCTATGCCTGGAATATGTGGAGATCTTTCTAAAGAATCGTAACCCATTTTCACGCAATTTTCGGAGAAAACGACCAAAACCTTAAAATGGCTAATCTGATATTTGCGATCTGGGTTCGAATCTTGTACTTTGGGTTTACCATAAGCTATGTAGAATGTTATATTTTTTATTTGTAAATATGTTAGTGAAAAAATATGATAATGTGTGTGACTAAACGAATATTTTGGAAATTATATGCAGATATAGTTACATTTATTTACATTTAACTAACTTATAAGAAAATACTTTTTTTATTTTTTATTTTATAGAGTTTTGTTATTGTTTAAAGCCATATATTATTTTCATCTAAAGTTAAATCGATCGTTTATGAGCCTCCATTGATATGATCAGCAATGATCATCTAACTGATCAGCAATTTTTTAATTCATTCTATATACTAAAAAAAAAAAAAAAAAAAAAATCTGCGACTGACATCTGAAAACTAAATTATAGCTCTAGCAAAAATAGTTCCATATCATCTTTGTAAATTGCGAGTTCTAAAAACCCCTATAAGAATTTTAGAGCGTTTTCCTGTACTATTGTGATCAAGCTTATTTAAAAATCACTTCAAATAAATGCGAACATAGGAGGCGAGTTTTAGTAATTATAATTTGTGTTAGTGACCAAAATCTAGGAAATCAAGCGAGAATTTCTCGCAATACAAAGGATCCATAAAATTCATAATATTGTTTTATTATCTAGAAAAGCATGGACTAGAAATTCTTAATCATTTCATCTATCCAGTTTATTTGTTCACCGTATATGCGTTATTCGGAAATCTTTATTTCTAGCTTAAGAATTCAGAAAGTCACTACTTATTCGTTCTAGATGAAAGCAGTATACATTTTTTTTCCTCAGTGAAAGCAGTGTATATTTTTTCTCAGTGTACTGCTTGAAATTTAGTACTACAAAAATAAAAGGATGGAATTTTTTATGAGCTCTATGACATATGACAACTTCACTTTTCGAGCAATTTTTGAGCTAAGCTTAGAAGGAATAATCTAGAATGGAAATCTTATTTAAAAATTCACATTATAGTTGTATAGGTAATATATTGCTATTAATGTCTACTAACCCGCCTTTGTTTTTCGTGAATCTTCCACCAGTAAATTAATCTTAAACTAGTTGGCATAGGTGGACTCTGCTCAGTTCCCCATCATATTTATGTTCTCATAAAATTCTAGTGGGAGACATATTATAATCATGTTAAAAGAAATGAATTTGACCAAACCTTGATACAGTGACAGAATGAAATACCCGCCTAATAGGCTATCCACCGTTCACTTCGATATATTTATCTTATTCTAATCTATTCATTTATTTTATCAGGGTGAATTCCGTTGTTTAGTTTTCATGCTACTATTTCCAATGCAATAATCCTCAAAATTCATATTTATATGAAAAATTTACAATTTCGCTATGTTGATAAAATCGTAAATTACGAATGATTTACGAAATTTTCCTATTAGAATATTTGTATTCAATCATGTTCAAACAAATATCATAAATGTAATTTTGAAGTTGTCTAATGTATTTACGATCCTCAAAATGGAAATTTATGCTCAATTTTGCCTTATTCTGACATGTTAAGTAAATCGTAAATTCCATATAACTTACGAAATTTTTAAATTGGAAAAATCGTAGTCTATGATATTCATGCCAGTATCCTAAATAATATTTCGAAAGTGGTTTGACATCTTTACGATGAAAATATCCCTCAAGATTGACGTTTATGTGAAATTTTGCTCTATTCAGCCATGTTAAGAAATTCGTAAATTTCCAATAACTTACGAAATCTTTATATTGGAAAATTCGTAGTCATTAATAATCATGCCAGTGTCCTAAATAATATTTCAAAAGTAGTCTGACATCTTTACGATGAAAATATCTCTCAAAATTGACATTTATGTGAAATTTTGCTCTATACTGCCATGTTGAAAAATTCGTAAATTTCCAATAACTTGCGAAATTCCCAAAGTAGCATATTTATAGTTACTGATGTTCATTCCGGCATCAAAACTGATATTTTAAAACTGGTCTGACATTTTTACAGTAAAAATTTTCCATTAAATGCACGTTTAAGTGAATTTTTGTCCTATTCTCCCATGTTAAGAAAATCGTAAATTTCTAATAACTTACGAAGTTTTTAAATTTGAATGTTGCAAATGAATAGGGTTCTTGCCAGTGTCGAAAGTAATATTTTAAAACTGATCTGACCTCTCTGCGATCATTTGTTCGTGAGATATCGTGTTAATAGACTAACAAACTAACGGACTAACACACTAACGGACTGACATACTAACGGACTGACACACTGACACACTGACACACTAACAGACACCCTACAGACAGACACCATAGAAAGTTTGTCATTTTCGTATTCCTCACACCTGAAAACGTGTAGAAAAGTCAAAAAAACGAGGTCGAAAATTTTCACGATTACCTAAGTTCCCATACCTATAGTATGATGGGGAACTAAAAATTTTCTTTAAAAAATTGTGAAAACATACCATAGAAATTTCCTACAAAAATATATTGGTGGAAAAGTCACGAAAAATATTGTGTCGGTAGACACCCCTGAACTAGTGTCTAAATCATAATTAGCGACCTTGTTTTTCAAAAATTTACCTTTTTAAATATTTAATAGTTTATTTTGAAGTTTAAAATACAAAATTATAACTTAGTAAATTTGAAAAATAAAAAAAAAATAAAAAATCAATTTTTAAAAACAAGGCATAATACAATGGTCACGAATTTTCTGAATGTGAAAACGGAATTAAAAAAAAAAATCTGGTGTGAAACAACCACACGACTTCCATTACCCACAATCACATGCACTTTTGAGAGATAATATGATCAGAAAACATAAAAGTGAACTAAAGAAGGAGAAACCTAAAATTTTTCCGGTAAGAGAAACTTATAAAGACATATGACACGAAACTTACATATAGCGAGTTAAAAAATAAGAGAAAATAAAATGGCAAGTTTGAAAAAAATCCGTACAGCTGTTTTTAAAGGAACGCCCTTGGGAGGCCTGAAATTGAGCTATTTATACAGGACGCCTATCAATTTTCCTGAACTAACCAACTATATCATTCGAAAGGACATCTAATAGAGTGTTTATATAACAAATTTGAAGAAAATCGTTAGAGCCGTTTTTGAGATACGGACTTACGGTCCCACTTCCGGTTAAACTCAATTATTGACAGGAAAACAATAATTACATACAAAAGCATATTTAAAAGTGAGTTAAAATGACGAGTTTAAAAAAAATCCGTACAACCGTTTTTAAAGGAACGCCTTTGCGAGGCCTGAAATTGAACTATTTATAGAGGACGCCTATCAATTTTCCTGAACTAACCAACTGTATAATTCGAAAGGACATCTAATAGAGTGTTTATATAGCAAGTTTGAAGAAAATCGTTGGAGCCGTTTTTGTGATACGGACTTATGGTCCAACTTCCGGTTTCCGATGTCCCACTTCCGGTTTTTCAATTTTCATCAAAATTTGGAAATTCCATCTGTACACCAGACGTATTTCAATTCTAAAGTTTCGTAGTTCTATCTTTATTAGTTTCTGAGCTATAACTTTCTGACTCAGGGGACCTTAACACGTGTAAAGCAGGTGAAAACCCGATATCGAATTTTCAGACCGAATACAATACTTCCATTACCTACGGTAGTAGGGTAATGGAAGTAATATATGTTATGCAATGCATAATAAAGTGGATTATTTTTCCATACTTTAACATGGGAATATCGTGAAAACATACTATATAAGTTTACTATACAAATATATTGTTGGAAGAGTCACGTAGGAAATTGTGTCGGTAGACATCATGAACTAGCGTCAAAATCACGCTCTGTTTTTCAAAAATTGATTACTTACATTTTTAATAATTTATTTTGAATGTGAAATTTTATAACCTAAAAATTAAATTTAAAAAAATCAAAAAATAAATCAATTTTTAAGAACAAGGTGTAATATAATGGCCACGAATTTTTTGAATGTGAAAACGGAATATACATGCATAAAAATGGGGATATGAGATTACATATGTTGGGTGAACTTGACGTTCGTAGCTTTAAGTATTCGTATGCATACATATAATAATAAGACATAGATTTATCAGCTAGAGCGAAAAAGTGATACCTTTTTTTTCGGGAAAAGTCACTCTAATGGCTGCCTTTCCCCCGAGTAAATCACACACAGGAATACACACGGATAATTTAGTAAATAAAATTTATGAATAATTAATTTACTAAAGGTGAATGAAAAACTCCAGATGCAGTTTCAAATTCATTTTTCTTTTTATTGTTTTCTTCAATACTCTCTAATGGCTGATTTTATAATTTTTTTTCGGCATCAAAATTTTTTGCTCGATAACATGGGGATGATAGATCTATATATATTGCTATATCTATGCTCGTATGCCGTATGTCAACACTCCTCTATCCAATCAACTTCCTTTTATCTAAATCGGCTGTTTTATGTACTCTATGTATCGACAACAACGCCACCGCACTTTTACAACCTGCCATCAGTCTCATATCCTTATTCGCACTCCCATATCATGTTTGACCAAGTCTTTCTGGACCAATAGTTGCCACTACTTTATACTTTAAACACCTGCATAATGTCTGTTGCAAAAACTTCATGTTATAGAGCTTTTTCAGATGACGTCAAAGCCTCAAGTGTCGTCTGCTCAAATCGTAACTGTGGGGCACACAATAGTACGTGTAGATACTTTTCTTTTATCTTTATACCAAAAACTTTTTTCAATCAACCGCACTAGAATTGGTTGTACGCTTGTAAACTTTTATATGCATTGAAATCACTACTAGTGTAAGCAGATGTCGTATAGACAAAATATTTTCCAACAGATCACAAATTGACTGGAGGAAACAGTTGATCGCTGTTAACAGTTACTAATGAATATGGATCTACATTATCAATTAGTTTATTTTCTGAGTATATCTGTTTTTGTTTGATCATTAAGAGTTTCGATATATTTCGCCGTATCAAAAGACGAATGTTTGCCCTTTGATAGCGTTACTAAGGCCGTTGCCAAGGATTTGGTCACGTGACTGAAAATACTCTATAACGATATGTAGTGTACTGAACTGCTCCACAAAATGCAAAACTGTGTTTTCAAAATAGACTTGTGTTTTAAAAAATAAATAAATAAAAAGCTAAAATTTTATTCCAAAGTTGGGGTAAAAATCGACTTACACCAGGGTACTTCTCTTCAACAATACTTGACAAAAGATTTCGAATATCAAGCTCATTAAATTCTTTTGGAAGCATAGTAATCTTCTTTGCGTATGAAACTAATCCGAGTGCATCATCAACGTCTTTTGGAGAAGGGTTCGACAATTCCACTTCTTCCGTAATAATTTTTTCGATTACCTCTGAATGGGCCTGAAAGAATAAATGCATTTTAGTAACAATAGTTCAGTTTTAATTCACCATTTAAAACAACTGTCATAGTTTTAAATATTTAACATCATTATAAGTAATATCTTTCACGATAAAATTAGTATAAACTTTATCTTTCTTTCAGGTGTAAGAGCAAATTATATAATGCGCTGAAATACAAATGGTGATTTAAAACTTTGTAAGCAAACAAAAAATTATGTGAAAAATCCAGCAACAGATGTTTCGTGTCAAATCTGTTAATAAATATACAGTTATAGACAAATGAACGACAACATTCGGATTTAGAGATTTTTGCACGTTTTTTGTTAACGCTTTTCAACAAAGTGGAAAAGTGTTTATGACTGTGCTTTGTCTGTCCGCGTTCTAACATGAGTTAATATATTCCGAATTTCTTCAAACAGATACATGTTATTCAAGTTCACTCCTATAGAAAATGGTATAAATAGAACGATTGTTTTGTTAGTACAGGAACACCCAAAAGAATTTTGATGAAATGCGTTATATTCGGAAGTCATTTATATAAATCAAATTTGAATACCTTTCTACTGCAAGTATTGCAATGGAATGGACCATATTCTTGTGACGTCATAGTCACGTGACGCGGAGAAACATTAACGATTTTACGTACAGTATAAGGCGTGCTAACAATAAACTTATTGTAAATGAAAAAACTTAGGAAAAAGATTAAGTAACATTTGAATAGGATATAATACCTAAGTAAGCATTGGAATGCACTCATAAAATTAAAACTAAAACTTTGCTTATACATTAAATTATTTATCAAGTTTAATAAGAAATCATTTATCAAGCATGCTACAAAAAACAAACGTATAATTTCGAATTCTACCACAGCAACAACTTTTTAGGCTAAGAATACAATCAATGTACTGTATTCTTAAATAAATGTATCAGAAAATTGTGACAGAAAACTACAAACTCGAAAAGACTTATTTATTCCAAAAATGTGCTCCGTGAAGAAAAACGAACATTATAATAAGAACAAAAGTGTATCTGTTTCCACCCTCCCAATTTTCCATTCCCTTTCTTTCAAGGGGTGAAGTTCTATTGCTGGAACTGTACCACGTGATTCCACACCTGTTTACCTGAACGTTTTTCATCAGAATAGATTCCAGTTCAGTTAGTGTTTATGCTTTGAAATGTAGAGTCAGATTAATTCTCGCTCCTTTTTTTTATTTTACTTTTATTTTTATTTTCCATTAAATGTACGTTTTAAACCCAAAGAACATGTCAAGATTAATTTCTTCGTTATATTAATAATACAATTACTTTTCAGAGAAGATATTAACAATCGTAATATAGAATAAAAATATTTAGAAGAAGCTACAAGCTAATGGGACAGCCGACTCCTCAGAACAGAAAAAGGTAAGCTCATAATTTTCATTACTTCTGTTTTTGAACAAATGAATAATTACTTTCATTTTATTTGATTAGCGCAGAAAGCGCAACCGAGTGCATAAAATTAAATATTAATAAAAGATTATGAACGACTGACCATATTAAATAAATGAAAAATGTATCATTGTTCTTAAGTAACATATTAAAGCTTACCTAGATTATAAATTGTCTGGCTGTCCCGAACATAAAGGGAAAAGTATATATAAAAGTAAATTAATATGAAAATAAAACATGAATATTAAATAATATTATTATTTAACAAAACAAAAGTATTTTTGTTTAAAGTAAAACAGAAGTATATTCAGTGTTTGAAATCATATTAAGAATATGAAATAAATGCATTCGTACATTTTTTTGAATTAAGAAAATTAAGAAACCCTGTTTTCTGAAAAATTGAAGAATTAATAATATCATAAGATTATAACAAAATAAATTCTTCTCAAAGATATAGTATTTACTATAAATAAAAAGAAATCAGAAAATGGCATCCTTTAAGGAAAGTCCAACAATTGAGAAACTAAATTCTGAAAATTATTCAGTTTGGAAGTTTAAAATGCAAATGTATCTCATGAAGGATGAATTATATGAGGTTATTACAGATGACCCGCCAAATCCTATAACAGATGTATGGCGAAAAAAAGACAATAAAGCGCGAGCAATCATAAATTTGTTCATTGATGACGCTCAAATCATCCACATCAAACAATGCCAAACAGCTCTAGAAACATGGAATAAATTGCGTGATATCCACGAAAGAACGAACTTAAGTAGTAAATTATACTTATTGAGAAAATTATATAGCACGAAGCTAGAAGAAGGTGGCGATATGCAAATCCACATAAATAAAATGTTGGAAATCATAGATAAATTGAAATCAATCGGGGAAGAAATTAAATTCGCGCACATTTCTGCACTGTTACTATGCTCCGTACCCAAAAGTTATGAAACCTTGATTATAGCCCTTGAAGCTCGCCCTGAAAATGAACTCACACCTAACTATGTTAGCAGCAAATTGCTAGATGAATTCAATCGTCGAAAAGATGTCTCCGAAAACAATACAAATTATTCTAAAGCTTTTCATATAAATAAAAAACAACAGTATAATAGTAATTTCAAAAAGGAAAATAAATACTGCACGTACTGCAGGAAAACAAACCACAATAAATCGGAGTGCTGGCATCTGAAAAACAGAAATGCTGATAACACTAAAAACAAACAATTTAGAAATAAATTCAGAACAACCAATTCCTCACAGTTAGTGACACACAATGATGACTTGCCACACACACATACACAACAACAAAGCCATTCAAAACAAATGAAGCAAATAACATCACAAACAAAACAAATGGCTTTCACGACTCAAAACACAATGACGAACAACTTTCTAATTGACAGTGGTTCCTCATCGCACATAAGCAACAATATAGACCTTTTCGTTAATTTAGATGAGTCACAAAAATCGCAAGTATGTGTAGCAAACGGTAACACCCTCACTTCACTTGGTTCAGGAGAAATAAAAATTGAATACCTAGATCCAAATAAACAAAAAAGGGAACTAACACTAAAGGATGTTTTATATGTTCCAGAATTAAAGGCAAACTTAATATCTGTACACAAAGCCACCCAAAATGGCTGTAAAGTCACATTCACTAAACAAAAGTGTTACATCTGTATGAAAAATGAAACCATTTTAGAGGGTACAAAAAATAACAACTTATATGAGTTAAACTTGCCCATGCCAATAAACAAACATGACACGTACCTGATTGAAGAATGCCAAAACCCTAACTGTATTACTCTATGGCATTAACGCATGGGACATAAAAATTTCAACTCTATTAAAGAACTAAACAAAAATCAGTTAGTTCTGGGAATAAAAATCAATAACTGCAAACACGAGATAACATGCGAAACTTGCATCAAAACAAAACTGACTGACACCCCGTATCCAAAAATTGCAGAAAATAGGGGAAAACAAATACTAGAATTAGTACATAGCGATGTTTGCGGACCTATTCAGGTACCAACAATAGGTGGTAAATCATATTTCTTAACTTTTGTTGACGATTATTCTAGGTATACATTTATTTATTTTTTAAGTAAAAAGAGCGAAGTAATCGAGAAATTAAAAGAATACGTCAACTTTACCACAAACAAATTTGGAAAGAAACCAGAAACAATAAGGTCAGATAATGGTGGTGAGTACATGAGCAAAAATGTAGAAGAGTTTCTTAAAGAAAATGGTATTCACCATCTGCTCACCGTACCACATTGCCCAGCCCAAAATGGGGTTGCGGAAAGAAAGAATCGTACACTAATCGAAATGACACGTACACTTTTATCAGAAGCTAACTTAGACAAAAAATTGTGGGGAGAAGCTTTAAACACCGCCAATTACCTCCAAAACAGACTACCTACAAAAGCCACTACAAAAACTCCTTACGAATTATGGCATGGTAGCAAACCAAATTTAAATCACTTAAAAACTTTCGGCTGTAAAGCCTATGCTTACATTCATAAAAGTAAACGGGGTAAATTAGATGACAAAGCCCAAGAAGGCATTTTTGTCGACTATGATAACAGTGCTAAAGCGTATAGAATCTACTTGAAAAATGACCACGTAATACTTGCGAGAACAGTTAAATTCATTGAAAATACTATAAACAATTCAGGAGAAAACAATGAAATAAAATTACTCTCAGAAAACAATACAAATGAACACTCCGACACAGAATCGCACATAGGGCGCGAAATTGTCAAAATTGACATAAGTTCACCAGATCAAAATATCACTAGTGAACACGACAACACAAACGACACCTTGAGACGGTCAAATAGACACAATAAAGGTGTACCTCCCGAAAGGCTTATTTACTTAACAGAAAACTTTGAGGCTAATGAACCTAAAGATTATAATGATTTTCTCAACATAACAAACCCACAAGAAAAACAGAACTGGTCAAACGCAATGCAGGAAGAAATGAATTCCTTAATCCAAAACAAAACATTCACATTGGTAGAACCTCCACCAGGAAGAAAAGTAATTGGGTCCAAATGGACTTATAAGGTCAAATATGACTCCTCAGGCAAAATAGCCAAATATAAAGCAAGATTGGTAGCGAAGGACTTCAGCCAAAAATATGGCGAAGACTTTCACGAAACTTTTGTCCCGGTGGTATCCCATAGCACAATTAGAGCTTTTTTAGCCAGTGCTGCTCACAGAAACAGACAGGTTCACCATATTGATATTAAAACTGCCTTCCTGCATGGAGACTTAGAAGAAATAGTATACATGGAACAGCCTAAAGGCTATATTTCACCGGGAAACGAAAATAAAGTATGGAAATTAGAAAAAGCCCTTTATGGTCTTAAGCAAGCCGCCAGATCATGGCATTTGAAAATCGGTGAAACTCTAAAAGAATTGGGTTTTGCACAAAGCACAGCAGATGCCTGCCTGTTTAGGAAAGATGAAACAGATCCCATACATATAATTATTTACGTGGACGACCTTTTAATATCAGGGTCGGACCAACAAATAGAAGAAACTATTGAGAAACTTAGTGCAAAATACGAGCTCAAAAATTTAGGGGAAATAAGTTACTACCTCGGCATTAACATACAAAAATCTAAACAAGGAGAATACTTTATAAACCAAAGATCTAAAATTAAAGAACTCTTAGAAAAATTCAATCTTCAAAATGCTAAGCCCACAAATATACTTATGAATCCTGGCTATCTGGATAATACCTCAGACGATAATCTACTAAACAACAATACAAAATACAGACAAGCCATCGGATCCCTATTATACATTGCTACTATCTCTAGACCTGACATTGCAGCAGCTGTCAATATTCTGAGTAGACGCAACGAGAAGCCCAGGCAGCAAGACTGGGATGCTGCGAAAAAGATTATATGTTATTTAAAAACCACTGAAAAATTGAATTTGGTTATAAGTGGAAAGGAAAAACCTATCCTAACCTGTTACGCCGATGCCGATTGGGCCGGTGATAAATCTGATCGCAAATCGATGACAGGAAATCTATTCTTAATAGGAAAAACACCAATCCAGTGGACATCGAAAAAGCAAACGTGTGTAGCTCTGTCTTCTGCAGAAGCAGAGTTCGTATCAGCCGCAAATGCTGGACAAGAGATATTATGGCTCACCAGAGTGTTAGAGGACCTTGACTTACCACAGGAACTGCCGATAAGATTATTTGAGGACAATCAGTCAGCCATTAAAATGATTGAATCGCCCAAACACACAGCACGCTCCAAACACATAGAAATGCGTTTTCACTGCGTGAAAAACCTGTGTGAAAATGGAACAATTTCTCTACAATATCTGCAGAGTAAATTAATGACTGCAGACGTGTTGACAAAACCTACTCCTAAGCCAATTTTCCTGAAACACCGTGACAATTTGGAACTAAGACAGTATTCCTCGTTTGAGGAGGGGTGACAGAAAACTACAAACTCGAAAAGACTTATTTATTCCAAAAATGTGTTCCGCGAAGAAAAACGAACATTATAATAAGAACAAAAGTGTATCTGTTTCCACCCTCCCAATTTTCCATTCCCTTTCTTTCAAGGGGTGAAGTTCTATTGCTGGAACTGTACCACGTGATTCCACACCTGTACGTTTTTCATCAGAATAGATTCCAGTTCAGTTAGTGTTTATGCTTTGAAATGTAGAGTGAGATTAATTCTCGCTCCTTTTTTTTATTTTACTTTTATTTTTCTTTTCCATTAAATGTACGTTTTAAACCCAAAGAACATGTCAAGATTAATTTCTTCGTTATATTAATAATACAATTACTTTTCAGAGAAGATATTAACAATCGTAATATAGAATAAAAATATTTAGAAGAAGCTACAAGCTAATGGGACAGCCGACTCCTCAGAACAGAAAAAGGTAAACTCATAATTTTCATTACTTCTGTTTTTGAACAAATGAATAATTACTTTCATTTTATTTGATTAGCGCAGAAAGCGCAACTGAGTGCATAAAATTAAATATTAATAAAAAATTGTACAGGGTCTATATTAACACTTGCAATGGCTACAAATTATTTAATTCTTTTAATAACATAGTTGACATTCATTTATTGTTATTATCAGATGATTATTAAAAAAATATGAAGGCAATCCTCCTCTTTACATCTTCAAATTTGAAGGAACATTTCATTAAGTGATGTATGAACTTATGCATACGCATATATACGTAAAATGGACATTAATAATTAAAATTTTTCTGTAAGCAGCATTAATTAATTGTAAACTTCTTTGATAATTATGAATATCGACTATAACGAAGAGTTTCTACTCCTATACACATTTTTTCTCTCTCGGATTACGTGTAAAAGAACATTATACAGTGTACTTCATTTACGATTTTCAAATCTTTTCAAGTTAAAATGACGCTTACTTTAAAAGTTATGTATTCATATAATGAGTAAATTGAGAATACAAATGTTCACAAATAAGCTTACCAGTAAAATAAAGTATAAATATGCAATCCGAATTTCAAATGATGTCGATGTCGATAACGAAGGATCTCGCTTCTACTGCGTAAACCGGAATAATGTAATAATTTAAATTTTTTCACAAAATGGCAACCTCAGTTCATTTTAAACTTCGTGGCATCACACAATTACTGCTAAATTTCATAAGTAAAATAAAAATTTCTCTCTATCCGCGATTGTAATGAAATGCTCGCCCTCTGGTGGGCTAAGGTGAAATTATCACACCACTGCATATCCTCATATTATGCAATCGACTTTCCATGATGAAATGGCGGAGAAAGAATAATAATTACACGTGGCTGTTATATTTACTAACAACTGCAGTGTTCAGAGAGCGCCATCTATCGATCATTACAAACGCGGATATATTTGCTTAACATTTTCATTTTTTAGGAATCTGTAAATTCATTATATATTCCTATGAAAAAGATATAACTTGTTTCCCCACACAGCTCATATCCTTGCAGCCTCGAACCCAAAGTGAGAATATGGTCCATTAGCATTTGTTATTCGTTATTCATGTTATTTGTTATTCGTTAAATCATGTTTTATGTGGAATATATATTTACAAAGTTAAACAAAAGTATTTAAATACTTAAGGACTATAAATGAAAATTGCTGGATGAAATTTTAAGTTGTGCTAAGTGCTTTTAACACTTTCTAACAGTATATTTAAGAAAGATTATAACTTCATCTAGTCTATATCTGTATTTTTGTTCATCTGTCTGTACGCGATCCAATTACCATTAATATTTACAGAATACCTTGAAATTTATTTTTTTGTTTTACAAATTCACATGTTCTCTATTTAATGTGGTATAAATATCCCGATCGGTTTGTGAAAGGGTTCAAGAGCTTCTGGCTTAAGACGGAGCTCTTCCACCAGCATTTTTATCGATAATTTCCATCACATTTGTGCAATAATTTATTGAGATTAAATATGACATATATTGATAAAAAATACTGGTTTCAGTGTTCCGTCTTGAGACGTAAACTCTTGCACCCTTGGGTTTGTGTACAGGAACTCGCGAAAG
This sequence comes from Salticus scenicus, assembly GCA_963930645.1. NCBI lineage: Eukaryota > Metazoa > Arthropoda > Arachnida > Araneae > Salticidae > Salticus > Salticus scenicus. Next base: position 368,137,384 of record OZ005649.1, on the reverse strand, counting down.
TTTCCCGATAGTTTACTGTCTACAAGAGCTTATACTTTTAGAGAACATTTTAATATATTTATACAACATAACGAAATAAATAATATCAAGATGCACAAAAACACTTGTCCTTCTAAAATAAGGTATAATTAGTGTAATTTTTGGATTAGATAGTGTCGATAAAGTTCGTCTGATTTATTATGAGAGAAAAATGAAAACTGTTCGATGCAAATTTTCTGTGCGGTGAGTTTTGTTTTTTAGAAACGAAATTCTTGCATAGTTAAATCAAAATATACTTTTGCAAGTTTGTGACGATTGAGGTTAAGTGAATAGTAGATCGCCGCAGGTAAGCGGTGGAAAAGCGAATCGTAGAGCAGCACCAGTTTCAGAATAATGTCTGGATCCAGCGCTCCCAGTGACGTAATACTTGGGAGTTAGAACGCCAGAAGTCGACGGCGCGGTAATTTGGGTTGGAGTGTTTTTTGGCTAGCGTGGGGTTGCTAAGTGGTTAATAAGATTCGCGCAGGTTGCGTGGAGTAAGGAATATGAAAGGTTTTTCGGAGATTTTTGAAAATTTAAGCGATTGGAGGTGGTTAGTTTCGGTGTGAATAAATAGCAAAGTGTTTTACTAGCAGGGGGTTGTGTTGCCGTGTTAGATGGAGCAGCAAGGTTGGAGAATTTTTTTTAAAAGCTATCTGCATGCATTTCGTGTTTAACGCTACCATTAATAAAACTAACAGTTTAGTTTTTTTCACTCATGCAATAGCTAGGAGGGAAACGGTTATGTATAAACTATTTTCTGTATTCAGAGACAAAGTGTCTCGTTTATCTTTCTGCAAAATGCAGTCTACCTTCTCTTTTGAATTTGTTACTGTAAAAAGCTTTTACTGTAGATATTCTCTGATGAGATGTCCAGAATATTCTGATGATGTTTCTGTGGGCGTTGAATTACCCCTTGCTAACCTGAGACTGAGGGCTGATCTAGTCTGCGAGCCTTCGTGAGCATACCTCAGCTAGTAAAGTCCACTCAGATCCTAGCCTTGAGTAATGAAGTTATCAGTTAATATCCTTTGATGACAGGCCCTTTCGCCAGAGGACTGACACCAGTGGAACTTGCTTCACGTTTAGAGTATCCTAGCTAAACCGGATGCCTACCACAATAAACATTTTTTTAATGAATTTTCTAATAATAAACTCTACCGAACTTTTTGCTATGACTATGTTCCTGTCGCAATTGTGCGCGACGTTATGTTAATCAGCTATTAAAATTAATAAATTGCTTTCCTGCTTGAAGGAAATCGTTTGTATCTGGCCCCGCAGTAAATACCAGTAATGAGAAACTCGTCCCTTAGCTCCATTCTAGGAGTTTCTCCCTGTTAACGTACGCTATTATCTTAAAGTAAATTCTTTTTTTTTCTCTTATTCGATGTCTGGGAGTTTTTAGCTTGGGAATCGAAGGTAAGAGGTTTTTTTTTTTGGGGGGGGGGCTATAGTTTACTCACCCTCTTATCTTAAGTGGCAGTTTTTCTGCTCTTTAACTTAAACTGTCTCCCCCTATTAAAAAAAAAATGTTTCTTATAAGTATTATAATTTTAAACGCTGCTCTCATACGATACTTGTTGAATTGTTCATTAGAAATAGTTTTAAACTCAAACTTCTCCGTTTAAAAACCCGTTTGGGGCTTTTCCCGATGAAGTTTTCATCGTAACGGGAGGACTGTGAGGATTGACGTTATGTGAATAGTAGATCGCCGCAGGTAAGCGGTAGAAAAGCGAATCGTAGTGCAGCATCAGTTTCAGAATAATGTCTGGATCCAGCGCTCCCAGTGACGTAATACTTGGGATTTAGAACGCCAGAAGTCGACGGCGCGGTAATTTGGGTTGGAGTGTTTTTTGGCTAGCGTGGGGTTGCTAAGTGGTTAATAAGATTCGCGCAGGTTGCGTGGAGTAAGGAATATGAAAGGTTTTTTGGAGATTTTTGAAAATTTAAAAGCGATTGGAGGTGGTTGGTTTCGGTGTGAATAAATAGCCGAGTGTTTTACTAGCAGGGGGTTGTGTTGCCGTGTTAGATGGAGCAGCAAGGTTGGAGATAGTTCTGTGGATAGTTTTTGAGGGAGAGTATCGTACTTTTAGGAGTTGATGTTATTTAGTTGAGTTCCGTGCAAGTTTGAGCTGTGAGGGGATCATAATCATTTCTTCAGTCATCATTGTGAGAGCAGCCAGAAGTCCGTATCGTAGAAATTCTCAAGGGTGAGAGCCAATCAAAATTTTGCTGAAGGTAGGCGCATCTTTACAAAGTTATTCCACTTTTAATATGCCCTTTCATAAAAAAAAGACTCCTAAACTATTGAGGACCACAAGTTTTTCTAGTATATATTTCAAAGCGCCTCATTTACCCACAATAGACGCATGGCTTCAGACCGGCACTATAAAATCAGATTTAATAAAGCAATACATATATATTTTTCTTTTTTCTTTTTTTCAAATAATTTATTCTCGACTGGCGCTTTTCTTTACCTGGCGCCTGTGCGCGCCGCACACTTCGCACACTGGGTCGGCGCGCCCCTGCGACACATACATACACACATACATAATCGTAAAAATAGTGAAAACGGACTCAGATGACCTCAAAACATATAGAAACACCAAAATCTCGAATTCGGACTTTTGACATGATTACAATACTTTCCACACTATAGTGTTCGGAAAGTAAAAATATACCGCCTTCCACTAAAATGAATAAGTGGCCATTTTCTAAATCCCTTAACTAGAAATATAGATTTCCGAGCTATCCGCATAAGGCACGCCAATAAACGAAATAGACGAAATGATCGAGAATTTCTAGTGTACACATTTCTAGATGGTGAAACAATATTCTGAATACTCTAAATATTCTGAATCAATTGCGTTGCGAGAAATTCTCGCTTGATTTTCTAGAATTAGGTGAACCCGCCTCTTGTAGTCTCATTTATTTGCAGATATTTTTAAATAACTTTGCCCTCGAGAATATAGGCAAACTCTCTAGAATTCTAATAGGGGCTACTAGAACTCGCTTTCCAAGAGGACTACAATTTATAAGGATGACATGGAACTATCTTTAATAGAGCCACAATTTAGATTCTAGATGTCAGTTACAGAATTTTTTCTCAGGGTACATTTTTATTCCAATACATTGTTGTAGGTATAACATCAATTTTCAGCATTATACCCAAAACATTTGGTCTTTTAATACCAGGAAGATTATCTGATTAAATTGGTTGAAATAATAATGATTAAAAAAAAAAAAAAAAAAAAAAGTGATGAAGAAATCATGACTGAAAATGATTTCAATAAAATTTTCCTTTTTTTTTTTTTTTTTTTTTTTTTTGAAACCGAAATATAAAATTTTTACATACCTTATTCCACAACGCAAAAAACATAGCAATTTTTCCTCCCAGTGAATGACCTATCAATATGCATTTCTTTATGTGGTTCTCTGAAAGGAAATTTTCAAGATCGGCTGCTTGGTGGTAAAGGGTGTTGTCTTCACTCCATTCACTTTGTCCGTGATTTCTGAGATCCACAGCATATACCTGCAGAAAAATCAGGTATATTTGCATTTTAAAATGGAGAAAAATTGCAATATACCTATCCTCGATTGTAATGAAATGCTCGCCCTCTGGTGGGCTAAGGTGAAATTACAATTAACATGCTTTAATTCGGCTTTCATTAAGCCGCCATTGCATGCCGATGTTTAGTTTCACATATATTTATTGAATAAAAATGAATAAATCCGGTAAAAAAGATAACACATACTGTTGTGTGCTCCAATGTAACTCCAAAGAACCAAGAAATCCAGAATTAAGCTTCCATTTATTTCCAAATGACACATTTAAAATTTCAGTTGCTTCGGCTAATGGAAGTAAAGAATTAATCAGATGATTTGAAGCTAATATTTGTTCAACTTCAGTTAAAAATCTACTTCCGATCGAACTTCGAATAAACTGAATTATTTTTTTCCAAAAGCAATAAATTCCACGATGTAATGGCGTAGAAATTATAGTACGATCATTAAGTAGAATAACAAAAAGAAAAATAATAGTTACACGTGGCTATAATATTTACTAACAACAAAAACTGAAAAAGCGCCATCTATCGACCATTACAAACGCGGATATATGCATATATCATATAATAATAATTTATTTTTCAATAATGTATACGAGAAATTATTAAAAAAAAAAAAAAAAAAAAAAGATTTTGGCAACGGTTTTTCACATTAAGACGCATATTGCTATGGTTATCCTGCGGATAAATATTTATGTAGATTTCAATTTGATCTTAAATAAATATAAAATGAACTCGTTGGCATAGTTGCATTCTGCTCAGTTCCCCCTCATATATTAAGCATAAATTTCAGTTATAAGGCATACTATATTCACGGTAAGAAGAATGAATTTGACTGATCGACACAGTTACAGACTGAAATGCCCCATCTAATAGGCTACCCACCAACCAATTTGGTGAATTTACCATATCCGAATTTTTAAATTTTATTAGGGTCAATTTAGTATTTTAGTTTTTATGAAATTCCGTATCATTTCCAAATGCCATAATCCTCATAATTCCTGTTAAGCGATATTTCGTTCAGCTCTCCTATTTTAAGAAAATCGTAAATTTAGTAAACTTAAAATTTTTTAAAGTAGAATGTTTATAGATAATAACGTTTATACCGGGGTCATAAATGATATTTTAAAAGTGATCTCACATCTTTACGATGAAAATAGTCCTAATAATAGATGTTTATTCAAAAATTTGCACTATTCTGTCGTGTTAAGAAAATCGTTCGAATAACTTACGAATTTTTTAATTTGAAAATTTGTAGCCAACGATGTTTATGCAAATTTCCTAAATAATAATTTAAAAGTAGTCTGAAATCTTTACGACTAAAATATCCCTTAAAATGGACGTTTATGCAAAATTTTGCCCTTTTACACCATGCTAAGAAATTGGCAAATTTCAAATAATTTTCGAACTTTTCAAAGTTGAATTAACATAGCTAATGATGTTCATGTAAACATCATAACTAATATTTTTAAGCTGTTTTAATACATTTACAGTCAAAATGTTCTTTTTAATGCAGGTTTGAGAAAAAAATTTGAGTTATTCTCCCATATTAAGAAAATCTCAAATTTCAAATAACTTACGAAGTTATAATTAGAAATATTTTAACAATATTTTTTTCTTGAAATAATGCATAACATACAAACTAACTGATAAAAACTGATAAAACTGACTAACCTACGAATTAACCTCAAACCAGTTCTGTGATTTTCGCATTGTTCATGCCTCAAAACGAGTAAAAAAGTTATAAATAAATAAAAAACAGTCGAAAAATTTTTCCGATTACCTATGTTCATCATAGCTATAGTGTAATAGGGAACTAATATAATTCCACGTGTAAGCATCAGATAAGGGGTTGAATTACTTAATTTTACCAATTTTATAAGGTTTCTAAACCTTGAGATAAAATTTATTTTATTTGATATATTTATTTATCTCATAAAAAACAATACTATTGTAAAAGTCACCCCGCCCAGCAAAAAATCTTACCTTTTTCATGCAGCCAAAAAAAAAAAAAAAGATTGAAATCAAATTTCGCCACCGCTGTTGATTTCCGAAAAGTCAATGCATTGCTTAACGAAGATCTGCCAATACAGTCGGCTGCAAAATTATTCGAGCACTAGCCAATAATTCCTATATTTAAAAAGTATACTTAAGACTGTTTTGCTAAGTAAATCCTTGTCGAATCATGTTCTTAGACTGATTAAGAGCATGACTCGACAAGGATTTATTTAACAAAGCTGTATTAAGTGTACTTTTTTTTGGCAAGGATTATTGCTAGTGCTCGAATAATTTTGCAGCCGACTGTAACTCTGCATGTATCTTTCTAATAAATCCTAATCTCTTTCAACATTCTTTGTTACCCGCACTGTTAAAAATTTCAACAGAAAACTATGTGTAATGTATTATCGTAAATCTTGCGTAAAATTACAGAGAAAAATAAACGGAGATGTTAAAAAAACTTATTTTATATATTCATTTTAATAACTAATATTAATTTAATTAATTATTGGTGAGAATATATTTCGGATTTAGAATGCTTTTTCTAAAGTAGAAACAGTCATTTTTAATTTTAATTAAACAATTGAATAATAAAATTAGGAAAAAAATAAAGATTGAGAATAAATAAAGAAACAGAATAAAGATTGAGAATCTCGATTATTCACTTTTTATTAAGAATTACTGTAAATTTACAAAGACTCTAGATAAATATTTACATTAAATTTACAGAAATTTTTAAGAGTGTGTGTTAGTTTTTTGGCTACATTATAAAGTTATAATTTAAAGTATTTTTACGTCTGGGTGCGTAATAATAGTTTAATCTTTACTAACTAAATTTTTATTAAGTAAAACTTCTACAGAGGGGACGCACCTCGCCGTAAAAATACTTTAAATTATAACTATATAATGTAGCCAAAATTCTAACACAGATAACAAAGAATGTTGAAAGAGATTAGGATTTATTAGAAAGATACATGCAGAGTTATTGGCAGATCGTCATTAAGCAAGGCATTGAGTTCCCGGAAATCAATAGCGGCGGCGAAATTTGATATCAATCTTTTTTTTTTTTTTTTTTTTTTTTTTGGCTGCATTAGAATGGCAAGTGTCTTTGCTGGGCGGGGTGACTTTTACAATAGTATTGTTTTTTTATGAGCTATCACTTCTTTTTCCAGGTTATGTATGTGCTTTTATAAATATAATACGCCCCGTGGCAGAAACACAGCGACACGGCGACAATGTCGCAGAAACAGAAATGTTCTTGCAGAAAGATTTTACTTAAGTCAAATAAATTTTGCCATTGTGTTAAAAAAAAAAAAAAGAGAGAGAGAGAAAAGGAAACTCAAAGAATGGTTTATAAATTATTCTGCAGAACAAATTTTCGTTTCTGCAGATACGATCGCCTCAATCCTGAATAAGGAGAGGAGATAGAGTGGATGTAACTTACTTGGGTTAGCTTTGATACGGCATGCATTAGCGATTCGTGATGCACTGATATGATTCGGTGTATCCACACTTTTCACTGGTAACCTCTTCACATCGGAACTTCATTTTCGTGTATCCAAACTTTGTTTTCGCGCTGAGCCTGCCGCTCGTGTCGTGTGTTGTTATTGTATTGCAGAAAGATGTTTTTTCGAAAGAATGTGGCTTTGCGACCATTTTCCGAATTTCATATTTCATGAATTTTCAGATTCATGCATAACGAAATAGCTGCATCCAGTGATTTCTTTCTTTTTTTTTTTTTTTTTTAATAAGCGCGTGGATTGCTGCTGTACCGATTTTCATACATTTTCTGATTTACGCACGACACATTAGTTGCATCTAGTGATTTTTTTCTTTAATGTATGCGAAGCGTGCATACGTGCGTGGTAGTACAGTCGGTAACAAAAGTGTCCGAACACTAGCAAAAATTTTTATGTAAAAAAATGCACTTCATACGGTTTTATTAAATAAATCGTTATCGAATCATGTTCTTACACTGACTAAGAACAGGATGCGACAAGGATTTATTTAACAAAACCGTATGAAGTGTACTTTTTTTTTACATAGGAGTTTTTGCTAGTGTTCGGACACTTTCGTTACCGACTGCAGTGTTGCCAGATTTGGGGACTTTTTTATTCAACATCCACCATTAAATTTTTATAGCAATGGTTGCCTAATCACGTCGAAGATTAATCGCCTATTATGTATGTCAAATTTTACTCCTCAAAATTATTGGTGGTAGTTGAATAAAAAAGTCCCCAAGTCTGGCAACACTGACCGACTGTAAATACACGTATATTTTTAAAAGCTGCATTAATTTTAATGTTTTGTTAAAACTATGCAATACATCTCACAAATATATACAGAAATCGGACTATGGGGAAATTTGTAACGTCTGTAGTTATACGCAAAATAAAAAATGAAGCTTCAAACCTTGCTTTAAAAAACAGAAAATTAAGAAAATAATCTTAAAAATACTTTATTGATTTTTAGCATTTTATATGTAGTAAAATATCTTAGCAATAAATATTAATGGGTATCTTAAGTTATAAAATTGATAAGTTTTCTAATTTTTTTTCATTACTAATCATTAATTATTTTAATTGCAATTAAAATTCTTAGCCTTAAATTTTGTTGTTTTAGCATATGAAGTCGTTAAAAAATTATTAATTTATTTTACAAAAATACTCTTATCGTTAGTTTCTACAGCTTGTTAATTTCATTTTTTAAACATTTGAATCTTTAAAAAATGTTTATTTTTTAATAGAAATATCACAAATTAGATAGTTATTTTGAATAAAAATCAAACCAAAAGTTTTGTTGATTTTTTTTTTTTTTTTTTTTTTTGGTAAGCAAAAGGAATTTTATTTAATAGTAGTTGTTTTAAATAAATACTAATTAAACAGCAAATACTTTTATTTATTTACTTTTATTTACTTATTCGTATAGATATCAATATCAAATATTACTTTTAATTGATTCCTATTTATTTCATTCATCTGTAATCATTATTTTCTATTATAGATTTTATCCATGAAATCTGTTACATTTCCCATTTCAACATTTCCTTAGAAATGAAATTTCACTTGCATCAATCTTTATGAAATTATTTCGCCTATGCTTTGTCTATAATTGTGTTACTTAGATCTTGTATTCTGTTTTACTTATGTATTTAAATGATAGTATAATTATACATTCTGAATTCTTTAATGTCAAATCACATTTTTTAGATTTCAAATACACATCTTTATGCTATTTGTATATAATATAAAAACGAATCTTGTGTATTAGAATAAGTGCATTTGTGTATTTAAATATATATATTTAATATAAAAAAAGTAATGAAAATTTTAAAAGTATTTTAACATTTGTTTAATTTAGACATTTCATGATTTAAATGCCTTAAAAAAATTTACAGATTATTTTTGATGTGTTACTGCATTTTATGGTTTGAATTCATTGAATATTTTATAAGCAATATTGTATATTAATGTGAACAAAAAATCTGAAACAAGATCAATAGATTTATTTTCACCTTTCTTTAAAAAAAAAAAAAGTATTTTCTTGCAACAGTGTAGATACGTGCATTTGTACCTAGTTAAAATTTAAATATATTGGTTATACTGAATATTATTTACTATTTAAAAATAATTTATTTTGAATTCGTAAATGTTAACTTCACAAACTATTCCTGCAGAAAATTTTTTGTGTTGATGAAGTTTGTCGCAGAAAGCATAATGAATTTCTGCCACAGGGATAATACGTATGCATAATGAATATATTTGTGTAATAGATCAATAAAAATCGAGTGTGTTATGCATAGATGTAACTATAGTGTTACAGATTTCTAAATAGCACTTGTTATTTTTATGTGATTTCTTTCTAAGAAGCTTAGTCAGCTTATAAAATGTCAATTTTACGCATTTCTAGCTCGTTTCCGCATTAAAAAAGCTCCTTTTCCGTTAAAAACCCGCTTTATCGGGGCACCTAATGGACTTGGCGACTTTATCGCACCTTGACAACTATTTTGACGACCTTGGTGAAAAAACCTTTATTATCGATAGACCCATTGTCTAAGCTGTATCTCGATTATTACGGAAGTTCATGTAAAATTCTGAATTAATAGGAGGCTATAAAAGGGGTCCCGTTCCAACCACTGAGGTGAGTTTCTCACTAAGACTTTACGGAATAGAAAGTTCTGCTTGACTAAAGTCTCTACCGTTGAATTGCAGCCTAATTGGTTATTACTATGGTATCGTTTGTGCGGTGATTTTAATGTTGTCAGGTGTTATTTAAGCTGCGTTTTCTGGTGAAACTGAAGTTGATACTGGGTTTAACAGACCTGTAATCTTCCGAAATATTCTGCAAATAAATTTTTAAACCTCTGCAAAGTTCGTCTTTCATTCACAGACAATTCACGAGCCCCGAGTGGGCAACAATATGTTTGTCTAATGAGAATATATTGTGGGAGTGTGTAATTCTTAGGGAACCCATGTTTATGAATACGTATTTATACGATGCGTGTGTTTCATATTGACATTAGAATGAATTTGTATTGCATTTATTCCTTTAAACTCTACTTAAAGTGTCATTTTCAGTTCTTATAATTTCACAATTAAAAATATGAATTGAATTCACTCGACTTTCTGAACATTTAGTAATTAATTATGTTTAACCCTTTCCTTCCCCGTGATTCCAATTGGAATCATAACATTTCAGATTATCTTTCTTACTATCTAACACTCCCGCTGATTCAAAATGAACAATGTTAAAATCTATATACATTTTCCCACCGAAAAATACCTATATTGGATGACTTCACTATCTTTGTTAATAATTGAAAGTATATTTTACGCTGTTCTGATAATAATATCGGAATCAGTTTCCTGTTTTCGGCAATTTAAGTAAATTAATTAACTGTTTGAAATATTTTTTATTTTATTCTTTAATGTTTATAATATATATTTTAATTAATTGCAATATGTATTTCTCCAAAATTTTGATATTTTTATTTATTGAAAAAATATGGTTTTTAATGACATCAGTGGTTATATTAAACATAAATAAACACATATCAGTTGCTTTGTTAGCTGTATTAATTCGTACTCTGCTATAACTTCTATTTAAAAAAAATATTTATATACATTACGTTTGAAAAAAAATTATGACTAAATATAAGATTTATTGTTTTATGGAGGGAAAAAGTTGGGAATGAAAGGGTTAAAAATGTTGAATCGAAAGAATAATTTAGTAAATAACCGAATGTGAGAACTTTTTCATTAGAAAACTGTCATTCAACTTGGCACATTTATGGCCTTATTCACCATTAACTTCAACTCCCGGTTAAATGCAAAAACTTGAAAAGCATCTAAAGGCAGGGTACAACTTTCCAGTAAAATTTGGCACGCTGTTTCTGCCATCTAGCGTCGAGGATTTCATATAATCTTTGATTGGTTATTTTCTCCTAAAAAATCTCTAAATAACTATACCGCTAGATGGCAGAAACAACACGGCAAAATCTGCAGAAAATTTGCACCCCGCCTTTATACGCTTTTCAAATTTTCATGTTCAACCAGGAGTTGAAGTTATTGGTGAATAACAGCCTTAGAGATTCATGCTTACAACGAGACCCAACTGTAATTCAGTCTAAGGAATAAAGTATTTCAGATGCTTTTCGCTCGTGTAATTCATAAACAATTGTAACATTTTTGTCTTTAATATAGCCAAAGTCGTAGCCAGATAAAAATGTAAGAGTAGGTTCAATATTTAGTACGTAATATTAAGTGTTTAAAATGAAATATAATCAAAAACATTTTTGACAAATTTGCAAATTTTTTCTGAGTGTTTAAAATCTCCAAGTATCCTCCCATTAGTTACGGCTTTGAGTATAGCTAAATGTTTCTAATTTAATTTGGCAATTTATTGCATGGGCCATGAAGGAGCGTTAAGTGAAAATCATCTAATATAAAAGTACCCAAAAGGAAAAGGTAAATTTTGAGTATATCTACCGAAGTTCGTGTGTGAATACAATGGAATGCAATTTATTCGAATTTATTGTATAATCCTTATAAAAGCACTAGGATTGGTAATCATGCAGTCTTCAGTAACTGCCAAACAAAATAATTAGTTCAATATCAGTTTTATTCTCTTTTAAGTAATTAAAAGAACTTTAGTTTTTAGCTCCTATAGGACACATGATACATGAAAATTCATTCACACACAGAAAAATGAAAAATCGAAACTTGTCAAGAGACATGCCATCTTTGTGACATTAAACGTTTGTCAAGTACGTTGACAAATTTGCACAAAATTACGCAAAATTTTAAACAATCAAAACACTACCTGACAATGAGACACAAAAGTCGTTTTATTTTACCATGTATCTTTAATGTGCTTCGTCTGATGATCCGTTTTGCCTCTAAAACTTATCAGATGACTAATTTCCCAGGTACAGTTTTCATTTTCCTCAAATTTGACCGGTTAGTCAGATGAGAGAATAAAAAAAAAATGTTCCCGTTTTGTCAATTGACTAAGAAAATTTGTTTGGCTAGTCCAAAAGCTAAACATTGTTCTTCTTCTTATTTTTTTTTATTTGTTATTTATTTTTTGTCTCCTATTGACAACTTGTGTTAGTCAACCGAAACCGAAAATTAAACAATAAACTCATCGCATTTGGCGGGATACTGCAATTGCCGTTAGAGTTATTTTCATTTTAGAAACAGAACGAGAGATTTTTTAGTAATCAGAATCAGCGAATCGAGTTTACAGCCAATAGTAAGTGCTAAATACTTTAATTTATTGTAAGCTTTGTAAGAATAGTAAATTGTAAATTTGTAGAATTCTAAAGCTTCGGCAATCTTCTAACAATATGAATCGTAATTAGAATTTGTTCTAATTTATAAAGTTGTTTAAAATGTATAAAATTTAAAATACGTTATAATAAATCTAGTTTTACGTATCGTTGTATTATAAAAGTATATTTAATTTGTCTAAGCTATAGTTGTTTACATACACTTTTAATATTAAGCTCATATTAATATTTTTATACACAGAATAGTAATGATTTATTTTTCCCTAAAGATGGTTCAGAAGGTATTTGGATTTCCAAAGGACGTCAATTTAAGAAAGATATAGGAAAATGCTATCCATGGGGGTTTTGAAAGGAATCCGAATTTTAAGGTATGTTTTTTAAATTATCGTTTGCAACATTATATCTATCTTAGAACAATAAAAAATAATATTAATACTTTTTTTTATATTTAAACTTTTTAATGAGATAAATTAAAAAAATTTAAAGGTTTCTCGTTTATCCGTTATTATTTATTTATTTATTTATTTATTTTAATTCCTGTTCTAAATAAATAATTTTTTTAATTTAAATAATAATTTTGGCAAAAGGTTGATAATTGTATGTAATAAAAAAATGACTTTTTTATTATTAAATGTTTGACACCAATTTTTTCAAAACACCTTTTAGCAAAAATAATATGAATTTAATGTTGCATACTATATTCTGTTCTCAATTTAAAGTCAAATTGTTCTTATATACAATATTAATTATTAGCGATAAATAATAAATATCTTGGTAAATAAATAAATATATATGTTACCGTTAAAACGCGAAATCCGTTAATCTGCAGATTTCCTAGCTAATCTGCAGATTAACTAAAATGACCCGTTAAAGTGCGGAATAAAGAGTTTTCCGCATTTTAACTAGGTAATCTGCAGATTTACGGTTTCAGTATCGTTAAAGTTTAAATGTTTGTTTCGAGCCATAGTTTTTTTTACATTCACTATGACGTCAAACAGCCATGTGATACAGATACGCGAATGACCTTCAAACATAACTAAAACTTTTACCCCTTCCCTTCTGCACTTCCGCTACGCTATAATGATAAACCGACAAACGGCAAACGCAAAATGTGGAGGATGGAAGTCATGATTAAGTTTATTATTATGACTAACACAAAATTTAAAGTAACAAGTAAGTTATAACTGTTTTAATTTTGATTTTATTTCTATCTTTTATAATTCTGTCATTATAAGTTTGATAAGGGTCTGCATTTTATTAATGAAATGTAATCTTAAATAAAAGCTGTCTCTCGTGAAACTCCATTTTGAATTAGGAATATTAGATTTACATTACAGTAATTATTTCCTTCCGAACTAAAACTATTAAACCATAACTTTTTAAAACTAATTTATTTTAAAATTGATTTAAATTACTATTACTTAGATATAGATATTAAAAGATACATTAATTATTAACTTTGAAAAATATTATGGCATTTAATAAATACTTAATATGAAATTTTTGTACATTTTTTAGCATTTCATTATTATTTTTTTTTCCCTTTCAGTTTCAAGTTTCCTGTACATATTTTATATATCATGATTATATTTTTATTTATTTATTTATTTATTTATTTTTAATTTTGTTCGCTTTTTCAGATAATTTCGTTGTAGTTTATCACATAAAAAGTGTTAATAAAGGTTTTTTTTTTTTTTTTTTTCTTTTGTAAAATCAATATATTTGCTAAACTTGTGCAGATATATGTATGCTGCAAAATATAGTTTAACAAAGCATTGAAAACTGTCATTTTAATTTTCATGCATTCTAAAAAATGTTAAAGCAGTTTTAATTATTTGAAGTACTTTTTAAATAATGCTTCTGATTTGTTTAATTTAATATTTCTAGTAATATTTTATATAATTTAATACTTCTAGTATTTAAATCGTAATAGCAATATAAGTTGTTAATAAAACTTTTTTTTTTAATTTTAAATTGTTAAATATTTTTATTTTGAAAAGAAATCGTTACTGTATTACAATTCTAACATTCATTTATAAAATAGAATTTATTGAAAGCTATTAAAGCTATTAAAGCTATTATATTTCATATTAAAAATGCATAGGTAACATCTTCAAACTTATATTGACAGAATAAAAAAAGATGAAATAAATAAAAAATAAAACAAAGATATCTTTAAAAGATATAAAAATTAAAACACATACAGATTAAAATAAGTAAAGAAAGAAATAAAAAAGAAAATAAAACTATTTTTTTTCCGAATGAAAAAACAAATACAACACAGCGTGCCATAAAATTACAACACCAGATATCTTATTTTCACTTTAACTAGTTCCTAGTAGGTAATGTGCAGATTACCTAGGTAATTCGCAGATTACCTAGGTAATTTGAGAAATAAAACAATTTTCCTCACTTTAACGGATCATCCTAGTTAATGTGCAGATTACCTAGCTAATCTGCAGATTAACTGATTTCTGCACTTTAGCGGTTACCATAGTGAATGTAAAAAAACTAAGGCTCGAAACAAACATTTGAACTTTAACGACACAGAAGCCGTAAATCTGCAGATTACCTAGTTAAAATGCGGAAAACTATTTATTCCGCACTTTAACGGGTCATTTTAGTTAATCTGCAGATTAGCTGGGTAATCTTCAGATTAACGGGTTTCGCGCTTTAACGGTAACATATATATATATATTGTTTTTCTTTTTTTTTAAAACAAATTAAGTATTCGTGATAAACAAAAGATATCTTGTTAAAAATATGTGCTTAATTTCATGTTATTTGTTTCGTTCTTAACACATTTCAATTAAAAAACTATTTGGTATGTCAATTTAAACAACATTTTTTTCTTTTAACTATGCTCTATAAATTAAGTAATTCTTGCAAACATTTAGTTGTATACTCTATTTCCACAATAACTTAAAATTAATTTTGATTTGATTTTCTACATATATAAGAATGAAGTACTGGATTTTTCAAAATTTTCTTTTTCTGGCTTTTGGTGCATTTAGAAATTTGAGATTTCCTTAAACTCGATTAAACCATTTTTAGGAGATGTCTGTCTGTGTATAATCAAAATTTTATGTTTTGGGTGCTGTATCTCACAAAATGATGAACAGAATTGTACAAAAGTTTATATTTGGATGCACTTTCACATAAATTCGTGCTGAATAGTCTTGGTTGCCAACTGCTCCAATTTTTGCGGAGTTTCTCCGGAAAAATTTAAAAACTCCGCAATTCCGCGAAGTAATGTTTATGCTCCGCAAATTCAGTCTTGACCACCTAATTCAATATTTTTTATTAAATACATAAAATTGAATAGTGGCAGACACTGAAAAAAAAAATTTCTTTTTTCTTTCTTTTTTTCTTTTTTTTTTCCTTGCACAGAAATCTTTATCCAATCTTTATCAACTTTTGATTTTGCATTTCCAACAGTTGCCGCATAAAACATTATTATTTGAATTTTATTTTTTATCTATGAAAGCGCTTCAACGTATCTTGAAAATAAAAAAAATAAAACTAACTTTTACAATTTAGCTGAAGAACCACACGCTTCATCCTACAATACTCATAAATAACAGTAAAAAAAAAAAAAAAAAAAGAATGAAAGAAAGAAAACATTCTAGTGATCGAAATATTGCTGACTCAGAACAGGAACAAGTATTTGTTTACATTAGCTAAGAGTGTATTTAATTAAAACTACAAGCTGAAAGGGGGAAAAAAAGAAAAAAAAAATGTTTATTTTAATTATTTATCGATAAAAATAATGGATTCAAAGCTACTGAACTTTATTTAAGATTTATTTGAAATAATTATGTTTTTATTTTATCATTCACTTAAAGCATTAATGATTTATTATTATATCTTTATTTGTATCTGGGGGAAAAAATAAGTAAACAAATTATGACCAATAATCTGCAAAATTCTAAAGTTTACAAAACATATGGTCCCAAGCTATGCAGATTAGAGGGAGTTGACTTAGAGATGAGATCATTTACACATTTATATGATTTCGTTTTTAGATTTTTATGTGATAGTATAATTATTTTGACATTCATGAAAATTGTTGGAAATTAATTTTTTTTTTCCTTTGTACTTCTCTTTCTTTCTTTCTTTTTTTTTTTAAATGTAACTGAATAATCTACTTTCATATATTGCCTTTATTTAAATATGCCATTATGCAAAAAACAAATTACTTTTGGGTTTTAAGCTTATATTCAGACTTAATCATTTCCCATTCTTATCTCTCTTCACTGTTTTGCTAAATATATTTGATTATCAATAAATATTTCTAAATTTCATATGATTATAGTTAATTTGTTTTTGTGAGTAGTTTATTTCTTTTTTTTTTTTTTATGTATTTTTAAAATTGCTCCTCAAAGTAGCCAAAATGCTCCTCAAAATTTCTCTGAATACTCCTCAAACTGTTTTTGAACAGTTGGCAACCCTGTAATCATCTAAGAAGTGGCGCTACTATGCTGCAATTTCCCACAATTAAGGAAAGACTAAATCTTAGCTTCTATTGTGTAGAACTTCACATAACGTAATGTTCAAATAGTCGATTGTGAAAGACTATGTTTATTCAACTTAGGTGCATATCGGTCATCAGGTAATGCCAGTATGTTGCAATTTTTCACATTTAAGAAAATGCTGTAACTGAGCTTCTGTGATATATAAATGCACTAAACTTGATATGTGCAACAGCCATTATGAACTATTATGCTGATTTAATTTGGACGCATATCGGCCGACAGGTGACGTTGGCATGGTGCGATTTTCTCTATTTATAGGACAGCCATATCTCAGCTTCTATGATATGTATGTGCACCGAATTTGATATGTAAGGTGTATGTCATGCATCCAAATACTATGCCAAACTAGCTTTTTAAAAACTATGCCGAATCAATTTGGGTGTACATCAGATGACGCGCAGCGCTACTATTACTCTTTGTAAATTTCCAGATAGTTATAGTATCTCAGCATCTATTTGTTAAATTAGTTTGTAAAATCTTTATTTGTGAGAAGCTGTGTTAATTACTTTGTGCATTGTAACTGATATATGGTGCTATTATTTTAAATAATAATAGAAGAAAATTTTGTAATGGCTACAGCATATACTAATTTTAGATATAGTGGGTTAAATATATGTTAGTAATTTGCAACTGGTAATTATGAATGATTTACTTATAAATTGTCAAATATAGTTCCTTAATACGTAACATTTTTCCCCCACAATAGTATTAAGACACGGTAAAGGTATATAAACTTTATCATTAATGGTATAAATGGCAAGCATTTCCAATTTAACAATAAAACTTTTTTTAATAATTTACAACAAGTAATTTAAAATACTTTATTTAAGTGGGCATGAATATTATAATATTTACAAAACTTTAAATTGACACCATAAAAATAAAATATCTCGCAACAACTGTTTCGGGTCGAAAGAGCACACGACCCTTCGTCAGGCACCCAAAGTAGGCACGAGTGCAGCAGTCAAAGTGGTAATGCACGGCTTTGACTGCTGCACTCGTGCCTACTTTGGTCGCCTGACGAAGGGTCGTGTGCTCTTTCGACCCGAAACCATTGTTGCAATTTTTTTTTTTTTTATGGTGTTTATTCAAAGTTTTGTAAGGATTATTTTGCAACGCCAGTTCTGTGGTGCGAATAATTAATAAACCTTTTTTCATTTTCTTTGTGAAACAACAGACAGACGACCCGCCTTTCTCTCTCTCTCTCTCTCTCTCTCTCTCTGTTTTTTCTCTCTGTGTTTGTTTATCTTCGATAGCGCACATTCGATCTACGACTGCAATTCACAGCTATCGTACTGCTCACCTTTCAAAATATTTTTTACAATTATAAATCTAAATTTATAGGCATATTTATAACTCTGTAACTAATTTAAACATTATACACATGCTAGACATGTATCGGAGCTCCCTATTCGTATCCAGAAAAATAGATCCGTATTTGTATGGATCTGTTTTCTTTTCTTCAACGAAACTAATATGTATCTTTTCTAGAAATTGTATGAAAATTAGAAAAGTATTATAAAACTTTTTTGACTGTTATTAATATATAAATTAAATAAATACAGTATAACCTCGTATTTACATCCTGGAAATTGAAAAGATTTCGCAATTTACATTCTTTTTTTTTACTTTATTCTATATTCAATAGAAGAAAGTACTAGATTCATAAAAATTTTCGACTTCCGTTTTTCGATGAATTTGCACGTATTGAAAGTTCCAGAACACGATTTGACTATTTTTAGAAAATATTAGATATGCCTCTGTGTGTGAGAAAGAGACAAAAATTTTGTGGCGACTGCAACTCTGGAACTACTGCACGTAATTGCATATAAATTTATATGTAAATGCACCTTGACATAAATTAGTGCCTATCAACTTTTGGTGCCCATCCATCAAGAAATGGTACTGCTATATAGCGATTTCTAGAGACCATATATTAGGAAACTATATTATACAGGGTCTCTAGCGATTTCAACAATTTAAGGGAATGCTATGTCTCATGAACTACTGTAGAGAATTGCATATAAATTTATATGTAGATGCATCTTGACATAACCTAGTCCTTATCAGCTTTTTATGTCAATTTCTCAAAAGATAGCGCTGCTATACAGTAATTTTCACAATTCAAGGGAAGGCTATATCTCAGGAACTACTACACATAAATATATAGGTGGATCTACCTCGAGATAAATTATTGTCCATCCACTTTTGGTATCAATAATTCAATAGGTGACGGTACTATATAGCGATTTCCATAATTTAAGGAAAAGAGATATCTCAAGTTCTATTGCGTAAAATAATAATAATAAATGATATGTAAAAAGACCATTATCAGACATTATGCTAATTCAATTTGGATGCATATCGGGCAATAGGTGGCGCTGCTGTACTGCAATTTTCCCCGAGAACGGAAAAGCTATATTTCAACTTCTATGGTGTATAGTACAAAATTTGATATGTGAGATAACATTATGAAAACGCATTTTTTAATGTATTATTTATAGAGAATAAAGCTGTCTTTCTTTGTACTTTCAATGCAATTTTTCTCTAAGATGAAAATTGTCTGCATTCAGTATGGTAGGTAATTTAAATAAATAAGAGCTTTAATAAATTATTTGTACTGAACGAATTTGTATTAGAAAAGATAAAAAGAAAGTCTTGTGGTGGCCACAACATACTTTTTTTTTGTTGTTTTTTTGTTATGGTGAATTTTGAATTTCAACAGAAACAATATTTTTTAAATCTTAATATTTTAAAGTTTACCAGAACTGTTTCATTTTTTTTTTCAAAACTTGTATACTTTTACAAAACTATATATTTTTTAAACCCTTAGTACATGAGAGTGAATTTTTTTAATTTATCAAATATACTAAACTATATCTTTTTATAATTTCTAAATGTCAGGAAACTAAATTTTTTTTTATTTACCAATTCTGCAAAAACTATGTTTCTATAATTTTTAAACGTTACACGAATGGTTTAATTTTATAAAAAAAAAAAAAAAAAAAAAAAAAACTTTTATATATATTCTTCGTTTTTTTTATTCAAAAATTGGGTGTAGTTGCACTTAAGAATTTTCTTAGCTTATTTACGAAAACAAGATAGGCGGTGGGAATGAAATGACTGTTATATTTTTTTTTGTTCTTGTTTTTACTTCAACGGAAAGGGAGAGTATTTTGCCCACAGATGGTGTTGACAACAGTGTCGCAGAAATTTCCATTTTCTGGGAAAAACAAGCGCTAGGGAGCTGTAGGGAATTTGTTCGTGTGGGGTTTGTACCTCGTTCGCAGAAATTCTTGTTTTTGGAAACTCAAAAAATGCTATCTTGCTAGTAAAAATGGTGGAAGTGGTACGTAATTTGAGAATTTAAGGGGATCTTGGGATTACATAAATTCGCGAATAGTGTCAGGAGAGTTCAGAGTTTAATTCTGGAATTTTGTGAGTTGACAAAAAAAATCCCAGATGTTTTTGTTTCACAACAGGGCATCGGGCGGGAAATTTTTATTTTTTTTTACTTCATTACATAGGGGTGAGAAATGTCCCTCCTTGAGGCGAGGTGTCCTATCACCGCGTGGGGGAATCACGACTAGGTGTGGTTGTTTTGAGGGAATGGATTTTCATTGGGTAGTGAATAATTTAGAAATCCCGGCTGGCAACACTAGCTGGAATGCTCTTCGTTTTTTTGGAAAAAAAAATTAATTATTCGACGTTAAGCCTCTATCGAGGAAAGAGATGTAGAAGGGATTCTCTTTAAAAAGCAGAGGGGGCTTTCAAGCTCCCTCAGATTGGTTTTTATTACTAACTTCAATCGAGATGCTAGTAAGGATAGCGAGCTCCGGCACTCCTGAGATTTGATTCTTTCATCTTACGAACTTCCTTCGATTTTTGGGAATGATCATGGAAAATTACACGGTGATGGGGCGTCCTCAGGAAGCGCTCCCGTAACGAGTCAGAAGGCCGGCAAGCGGTGGAAGAAAACCTTCATCGGAGCGGTCTTAACAGCGATGCAAGCGAGTCTCGGCTTACCCCTACGAATATTAACGGCCCTCGATTCATTTTCTCCTGTGGAGGCAAGCCACAAAAGCGGGTCAAGGAATGTGAACTATATAAAATCAGAATTTTATACAGTATTATCGAGCCGACTACCCTACTTGAGACGTCCTCAAATGCGAGGGGGGAAGTAGGGCGGCACAAAATAAATAAGCATCCATTGAGTTCCAGCGAAGCAGCGTCCTGACCCTGCTTAGGAATAAAAATTTATAAATAAATGTTAAGCGGATTTAGGCCATGGAAGAAATACATCGTAAAGAGCAGAAAGCCCTGATCGGAGACTTCCAGTTTTCCCCCAGAGTTTAAAACCTAGAGTACCCAAACCAGATAAGCCCCTGCCTATGACAAGCGGCGTGAAAGGCCACCTCTCCGGACAGCGTCCCCACTCCTGGAAGAATCTTCGATGAATTGTAAGTCTTGATATCTTTCTTAGTATTTTATATTTTTATTGTGTCTAAACTTTTATCCCAACAATTAAGTTCAGCACCCTGAACATGTGAATTTATTTAAAAAAAAAAAAAAAAAAAAAAAAAAAAACTGTTTAAGAAGGAAATAAAAAAAAAAATATATAGAGAATGTTAGAAAAATGTGTAATAAAAATCCATACTTATTTATCAATAAATTGCTGGTATTATTTGTCATTAAATAAGAGTGTATTTCTTGGAAAAGCGTAATAAATTTTATTGATATGATTATTTTTCTGTATTATTTTATTTATGAATATAATGAGATCCTATAATTATTTAAAGTAAATTTTAAGGTAGAACAATTATATTATAAATATTTGTTTTTATTCATAACAGCGATAGCAGTGTCCCCTGATTATTTAGGAGTATGTTTTATGAATAATTAAACGGATGGGTATTCATGTAGTTATTGAGCAGGTTATAGATGCTTTAATTAGTCTATAGTAAAACTTTAGTATATTAATGGTAATTCGTAATGAGTACCTAACAAGATTAAATAACCGAGTTAGCAAGTAAAATTTATGTGAGTTTTAAACACAAATATGGTCAGGAATCATGGGCAGTGAGTTGGTTCAATCCTCTGATTTGGAATTGTGTTTTGACTGCTAATAGTAATGTAAGTAAAAAGAGAAAAGAGTTATGTGTATTATTTAGACTATGATAATAGGTGGTTATAACAAATGAAACTTAAATTTTTGTTGCTTGCAATTCCAGAGGAGGATTGAGCTAACAGTTTCCTTTTTAGGTCCAGAGGTATGAAGAAATAAAGTCATTTTTACATTTTTTTTCTTTTTCTTTTTATTTAATTTAAGTACTGCCCGATTCCTTTTGATAATAGAAATACTTGAATTAGAAGTGAAAATAAGCAGGTCTAGATCAAATATAGGAGAGATGCAAATTTATTAATAATATTTTAAATACTTAAATAGATTAAAGAAATTAATTAATTCATACCTGTTCAGTGTCCTTCAAGATAGGTAACAATTGGACATTGCTATCACTGGTGTTTTTTTTTTTTTACCTGGGTTAAAATTGAAATTACACAACGCGGTTTTATTTTAGTTATGATTAAAGAAAATTATTCATTGAATTTGTTTTGAATATTCAATCTGAGGAGTAAAGAGTTCGTAATTTTCTTTATTTCACTATACGTACAAAAGTATAATAAATGCTGATGCTTTCTTTAGTAAAAGGTAGGGATATGAACTTGCTTGGATATAGATCTGTATGAATTAAGATTGTTTGATAATTTTGTAGAAAAACCCTTTACCGTAACCTTCTGGCATTACATCAGATAACATAGATATATTAAATTACTTGTAAAAATAATAAGTTAGAATTAAATTTATACTCGAGTTTTTTTTTGTGTTTCTTTATTTGATTTTGCTATCTCTTATAAAAAAAAAAGGGTTGTAATCTATTGAATTTTAGAGTTAATAATTTGATAAATTTTTATTTGAAATTAGAATTATTTGTATGGATAACAAAAAAAAAAAAAGAAAAACAAATATATCCAGGCAGAGTTCAATTTACTAGTGTAAACAAAATTTGATGGTATATCTATTTCATAAAGAGTAAATAGTTTTTGTTTAAGGAAAGCATCAACTTTAAGAAAAGTAAAGAGAAAAGGCCATTAAAACTATTAAAGTAATTTAGTAGGATTAGGAAAATTTATATATGTAAAAGATAAAAAGATTAAATTCAAAAAATAATGTTGTGAAAAGTAAAAAGTACAATGCAAAAGGTAAAAATATCATAACATAATAACAGGAAAAATTAACAATATAAGAACTGGCGCCGTGAGACCAGGATCTCACATGATCGTTATTGCGGAATAGAAAAGGTTCTTTTTAATTGTGATGCTTAATATTATTAATTTGCAGTATTTTTATCTGTATAATTTTTTTATTTTTGTGTTTTGTGCTTTTATTGATTTTTTTATAGAAGTATATTTATATCCATTAACAGTGTGTGATTTGAACTGTATGATGTAAAAAAAAAAAAAAAAAAAAAAATGCAAGTTCAGTGAGAAATTTTCTTGGAGATACTTTGTCACTCTGAGTGTGGGTCACAATTTTAAAGTTTAAAAAAAAAAAAAAAAAAAAAAAAAAAAAAAAAAAAGAGAGAGAGAATTATTACTGCAGGTGGAGGATCATTCAATAAAAGATAGAATTATTTATTTTCTTGGGGGGGAGTTCTATTTTATGTAATTTGTGAGCTAGTATGGATATGCAGCTTAAAGTCTGTGTTGCTCGTAGAACTGAGATAGTTCTACTGCAGTTTAGTTCCTCGTGTTGAGTTGATTTTTTTTAGAGATTTTAGCTGTATGGAGTGCCTAAGTGCATGAGTTTGAATTTTCTGTACCAGCTCTGGTAGGTCAGCAAGATGTAATTAAAATTTCCCCAAAGTATGTTTTGGGTTAAGGCTACCTGCTTACGTAAATAAAAAGGGGCTTCTTTCCAGCATCTGAATATTTTCGGTGTAAAAAAAAAAAAAAAAACAATAATAATAATTTTAGTAATATGAAAATAGATAAAGGTAAAATAGTTGGATAAAAAAAAAATGCTACCACCTGGATATATTTTGGTGACCATCTCTCAGTGTGGCAGGGTGTAAAATTTGAAAAAAAAAAAAAAAAAAAAAAAAAAAAAAAAAAAACATAGTGAATGTGCTACGGTGGAGTATAAAAATTTTTTTTTAACTGCCAGTGAAACAGAAATTAATTTTGCTTCTATAAATAGATTTTTTTTTTTTCTCAATGTAGGTATAAGTTGACATAATGTGAAGTTAAAAAAAAATTTTTTTTGATATTATGAAAGGGAAAATTTTCAATTTTGGACATGTTAATGTGAGAACGGGAGTCGGCCAGAAAACTCGGTGCTAGCAGATTTAAATAAGATAAATCTGTCGTGGGTCTCCCACAGAAATTTGTAAAGGGCTGTGAGTTTGCATATTGGGGCAACAATTTTTGTTGCTAGTACTTTCCAAAGTTCTCACTGACTGAAGGGGTATGCTCTGGAAATTGGGTAATGTTGATAGCAATATAGTGCTAGTGGTAAAGAATTAGTATGAGGCAAATTTTTTTTTCTTCGAAGAAAAGTTTATGTTGGGAAAAGATTCAAATTAGTGAAAATTTGAAGGTAGAATCGAGTGTTTCGATTGTTGTTTCTGGAAAGGTAAACCAGAAAATTGTAGTCTCTTCGAAGAAAAGTTTATGTTGGGAAAAGATTCAAATTAGTGAAAATTTGAAGGTAGAATCGAGTGTTTCGATTGTTGTTTCTGGAAAGGTAGACCAGAAAATTGTAGTCACTCAAATCTTTTTCTTCGAGCTGCCCACGTTGTATGTTCCATTTAACCTTATTCAAATATCTTGCAACTAAATAGTAATAGTTGGAATTTTTCCTAGAAAAAATTATGAAGGTTTGGAAATTGTTCTTTTTATGTACTAGGTTATTAAAATTGAGTTTCAGTGAGGTAAAGAATTTTACATGTAGGTACTTAGTTAATTGTGAAGTAGTGAGGTCTCTCAGTGCATATTGATTTATTATATGAGTGGTCAGGGAGGTAAATTGGGATAGTTTCGAGTAAACTGAGGACTAAATGTTAAATATAATAAAAATTGAAAAAAAAAAAAAAAAAAAAAAAAATGAAAAAAAAAAAAAAAAAAAAAAAGTGTAAAAATATCAAAATTTTTAATATTTAGCTTCTAAAGTTTAGTTTAGTATTTCCTGACTTGGATATGTTGGGGTTATGAACATTGCACTTTGTGTAAATTTCAAAAGAAAAATCTTTGTTTACCTCATAGGTTATGCACTGAGTGAGCAGAATTTAAGACTCAATTTGTAGCTGTAGTGTGGTAGAGATAAAATAAATTACTGTAGTAAGACCCCCTGGCACATTCCACTCCTAACTTTAATTTTTTTTTGTGATTATGCTATATTATCTTCTATGTAACAATGTCTATGTAATCAATTATTATTTTATTTCTATGTAAAATGTAGTGTGTAAAGGATTCTTCCGGACGTGTGGCCCTGTCCGATAGATTACAAACCCTTTTTGCCTAGGGAAATTTCAATCCCAAAAATGTCAAGTCCCTTTTGAAGTATAGCAAGTAAATTAGCTTTGTCGTAAATATTTACATCAACGCGTCGGTAAGGTTGGTTGGTTGGAGAACTCCCCATCAGGAGAGAGAAAATAGCGGTTCTTCAGATTGAGTGGTTGACTGCAGTTAGTTTCAGTTGAAAAAGAAACTCCCGTTAGCTTCAGTCGGAAAAAAAAACCTCTTACGGTTCTTCGCGAATGTATTTATTGATAAGGTGGAGCGACGGAAGAGGTAGAAAAATATCGTCTGCTGTTAAGCGCAAAGAGAGAACAGATCAGCTGTTGATTGTAAACAGTCCGGCTCGCAGCATCGAGTTTGTTTACTTTAGCTACTATTTTGGTAGCAAACTCCCGTTTGCTGTTTTCATTCCTTATACACACCGATTACATTATTACCTTATATGTATTACACAAAGACTAATTTAAATATTATTTGAGCAAGGTATTAATTAAAAGAACTTAGTTTATTTAGTACAATTTTAATTTTGGGAACTTAGTTTTTTTTTGGAGAAGGACAGAAATCTCAGATATAAGGCCTGATTTGGGGTTTCTGGTAAGGTGTGTGTTTGGTGGTTCTGGGAAATTTATGGATCGTTGTTTGATTTATACGTTCGCCTGGGACACTTTAACATTCTCTTTTTCTTCAAAAAAAAAAAAAAAATAAAATAAATTTTATTTTTTTTTGGCATAAAAGGGAGGGTGAAATATGTTATGGTGAATTTTGAATTTCAACAGAAACAATATTTTTTAAATCTTAATATTTTAAAGTTTACCAGAACTGTTTCATTTTTTTTTTCAAAACTTGTATACTTTTACAAAACTATATATTTTTTAAACCCTTAGTACATGAGAGTGAATTTTTTTAATTTATCAAATATACTAAACTATATCTTTTTATAATTTCTAAATGTCAGGAAACTAAATTTTTTTTTATTTACCAATTCTGCAAAAACTATGTTTCTATAATTTTTAAACGTTACACGAATGGTTTAATTTTATAAAAAAAAAAAAAAAAAAAAAAAAAACTTTTATATATATTCTTCGTTTTTTTTATTCAAAAATTGGGTGTAGTTGCACTTAAGAATTTTCTTAGCTTATTTACGAAAACAAGATAGGCGGTGGGAATGAAATGACTGTTATATTTTTTTTTGTTCTTGTTTTTACTTCAACGGAAAGGGAGAGTATTTTGCCCACAGATGGTGTTGACAACAGTGTCGCAGAAATTTCCATTTTCTGGGAAAAACAAGCGCTAGGGAGCTGTAGGGAATTTGTTCGTGTGGGGTTTGTACCTCGTTCGCAGAAATTCTTGTTTTTGGAAACTCAAAAAATGCTATCTTGCTAGTAAAAATGGTGGAAGTGGTACGTAATTTGAGAATTTAAGGGGATCTTGGGATTACATAAATTCGCGAAGTGTCAGGAGAGTTCAGAGTTTAATTCTGGAATTTTGTGAGTTGACAAAAAAAATCCCAGATGTTTTTGTTTCACAACAGGGCATCGGGCGGGAAATTTTTATTTTTTTTTACTTCATTACATAGGGGTGAGAAATGTCCCTCCTTGAGGCGAGGTGTCCTATCACCGCGTGGGGGAATCACGACTAGGTGTGGTTGTTTTGAGGGAATGGATTTTCATTGGGTAGTGAATAATTTAGAAATCCCGGCTGGCAACACTAGCTGGAATGCTCTTCGTTTTTTTGGAAAAAAAAATTAATTATTCGACGTTAAGCCTCTATCGAGGAAAGAGATGTAGAAGGGATTCTCTTTAAAAAGCAGAGGGGGCTTTCAAGCTCCCTCAGATTGGTTTTTATTACTAACTTCAATCGAGATGCTAGTAAGGATAGCGAGCTCCGGCACTCCTGAGATTTGATTCTTTCATCTTACGAACTTCCTTCGATTTTTGGGAATGATCATGGAAAATTACACGGTGATGGGGCGTCCTCAGGAAGCGCTCCCGTAACGAGTCAGAAGGCCGGCAAGCGGTGGAAGAAAACCTTCATCGGAGCGGTCTTAACAGCGATGCAAGCGAGTCTCGGCTTACCCCTACGAATATTAACGGCCCTCGATTCATTTTCTCCTGTGGAGGCAAGCCACAAAAGCGGGTCAAGGAATGTGAACTATATAAAATCAGAATTTTATACAGTATTATCGAGCCGACTACCCTACTTGAGACGTCCTCAAATGCGAGGGGGGAAGTAGGGCGGCACAAAATAAATAAGCATCCATTGAGTTCCAGCGAAGCAGCGTCCTGACCCTGCTTAGGAATAAAAATTTATAAATAAATGTTAAGCGGATTTAGGCCATGGAAGAAATACATCGTAAAGAGCAGAAAGCCCTGATCGGAGACTTCCAGTTTTCCCCCAGAGTTTAAAACCTAGAGTACCCAAACCAGATAAGCCCCTGCCTATGACAAGCGGCGTGAAAGGCCACCTCTCCGGACAGCGTCCCCACTCCTGGAAGAATCTTCGATGAATTGTAAGTCTTGATATCTTTCTTAGTATTTTATATTTTTATTGTGTCTAAACTTTTATCCCAACAATTAAGTTCAGCACCCTGAACATGTGAATTTATTTAAAAAAAAAAAAAAAAAAAAAAAAAAACTGTTTAAGAAGGAAATAAAAAAAAAAATATATAGAGAATGTTAGAAAAATGTGTAATAAAAATCCATACTTATTTATCAATAAATTGCTGGTATTATTTGTCATTAAATAAGAGTGTATTTCTTGGAAAAGCGTAATAAATTTTATTGATATGATTATTTTTCTGTATTATTTTATTTATGAATATAATGAGATCCTATAATTATTTAAAGTAAATTTTAAGGTAGAACAATTATATTATAAATATTTGTTTTTATTCATAACAGCGATAGCAGTGTCCCCTGATTATTTAGGAGTATGTTTTATGAATAATTAAACGGATGGGTATTCATGTAGTTATTGAGCAGGTTATAGATGCTTTAATTAGTCTATAGTAAAACTTTAGTATATTAATGGTAATTCGTAATGAGTACCTAACAAGATTAAATAACCGAGTTAGCAAGTAAAATTTATGTGAGTTTTAAACACAAATATGGTCAGGAATCATGGGCAGTGAGTTGGTTCAATCCTCTGATTTGGAATTGTGTTTTGACTGCTAATAGTAATGTAAGTAAAAAGAGAAAAGAGTTATGTGTATTATTTAGACTATGATAATAGGTGGTTATAACAAATGAAACTTAAATTTTTGTTGCTTGCAATTCCAGAGGAGGATTGAGCTAACAGTTTCCTTTTTAGGTCCAGAGGTATGAAGAAATAAAGTCATTTTTACATTTTTTTTCTTTTTCTTTTTATTTAATTTAAGTACTGCCCGATTCCTTTTGATAATAGAAATACTTGAATTAGAAGTGAAAATAAGCAGGTCTAGATCAAATATAGGAGAGATGCAAATTTATTAATAATATTTTAAATACTTAAATAGATTAAAGAAATTAATTAATTCATACCTGTTCAGTGTCCTTCAAGATAGGTAACAATTGGACATTGCTATCACTGGTGTTTTTTTTTTTTACCTGGGTTAAAATTGAAATTACACAACGCGGTTTTATTTTAGTTATGATTAAAGAAAATTATTCATTGAATTTGTTTTGAATATTCAATCTGAGGAGTAAAGAGTTCGTAATTTTCTTTATTTCACTATACGTACAAAAGTATAATAAATGCTGATGCTTTCTTTAGTAAAAGGTAGGGATATGAACTTGCTTGGATATAGATCTGTATGAATTAAGATTGTTTGATAATTTTGTAGAAAAACCCTTTACCGTAACCTTCTGGCATTACATCAGATAACATAGATATATTAAATTACTTGTAAAAATAATAAGTTAGAATTAAATTTATACTCGAGTTTTTTTTTGTGTTTCTTTATTTGATTTTGCTATCTCTTATAAAAAAAAAAAGGGTTGTAATCTATTGAATTTTAGAGTTAATAATTTGATAAATTTTTATTTGAAATTAGAATTATTTGTATGGATAACAAAAAAAAAAAAAGAAAAACAAATATATCCAGGCAGAGTTCAATTTACTAGTGTAAACAAAATTTGATGGTATATCTATTTCATAAAGAGTAAATAGTTTTTGTTTAAGGAAAGCATCAACTTTAAGAAAAGTAAAGAGAAAAGGCCATTAAAACTATTAAAGTAATTTAGTAGGATTAGGAAAATTTATATATGTAAAAGATAAAAAGATTAAATTCAAAAAATAATGTTGTGAAAAGTAAAAAGTACAATGCAAAAGATAAAAATATCATAATATAATAACTGGCAAATTTAAAAATTATGGTGAGAAAAACTAACCAAGTTATATCAATATAATATTTTTAAATACCTTTATTTTTAATAAAATCTAATCCTCGCTTTTATGTGAACGAAATTTTCAAAGCAAATATAGAGGAAATTCTTGTCGTGATTTCATTTAAAGCTATTATGTTGAGACCACCGCAAAACTTTCTTCTATAGTTTCCTATAGGAAAATTCATTCGCCCAGTAAAAATATTTTCTTAAAACTATTATTTATTAAAATTATCTACCATAATGAATGCAGATAATTTCATTTTAGAAAAAACTAACACTAATAATAAGAAAAGAAAGACAGTTTAATTCTCTATAAATAAAGTCTTAAAAAATGCTTCTTCATAATGGTTACCTCATATATCAGGTTTTGTACAGTTATATGACACAGAAGTTGAGATATAGCCATGTCCTGTTCTCAGAGAAAATTGCAGTATACCAGCGCCACTTTGGCTGATATGCATCCAAATTGAATCTGCGTAATGTCATATAATGGCTACGTTGATACGTGTCAAGTTTTGTTTGATTATACTATACACAACAGAACCTTAGATACAGCCTTCCCTGAAAACGCGAAAGTCGATGTATAGCTGCACCAACTGTTGAGAAGTTGACAAAAAATATTGGTGGGCACTAACTTACGTCAAAGTTTATCTGCATATAAATTTATGCAAATTCGTTTAGTAGTTTCTGAGATATAGCCTTTCCTGAAATTGCGAAAATCGCAGTCTAGCAGCGCAACTTGTTGAGCAAATAACACCAAAAGTTGATAGGCACCAACTTAGGCCAAGGTACATCTGCATATAAATTTATATGCAGTTATCTGCAGTAGTTCCTGAGATATGTTGTCACAAAATTTTTGTCTCACACACACACAGACACAGACACATATTTTTCTAAGAATGGTCAAATCGTGTTCTGGAGCCCTCAAAACGTGTAAATCCATTGAAAAGCGGAAGTTGAAAATTTTTACGATTGAAATACTTTATTCTATTGAACACAGAAGAAAGTAAAAAACAATATAAAATAAACACATTTAGGAAACTGATTCCATCAAGGCAGATAATACTACTATTCTTTATCGTCTTCTCTAGAACAAATAAAAGCAAAGCAGATGTTTAATTGCGAATCATATATATCCGTGCAAACCAAATTATTATAGTAAATAAACATTCCCGTCGAACAAATGCAATAAATATACTTTTTTTTTTTTTTTTTTTTTTTTTTTTTTTCAGAATATAAGCATTTACACAATGAACTACTATCACTGACCTTGAAGCACATTTTTGCAATCTTGAAGTTCACAACTCACATAAGTGTTTAATCGTTATTATTAGTCTTTTTTTTTTTCCTTCAGATTTTTAACGCAATACAATTAGTAATTACATCTTTTTTTTTTTTTCTTGTATGTTCAATGGAAGAAAGTATTGGATTTGTAAAAATTTTCGACTTCCGGTTTTCGACGGATTTACAAGTTTTGAGAGGTTAGACCACGATTTGACCATTTTTAGAAAATGTCCTGTTTGTCCGTCTGTGTGTGTATGTGTGAGAAAAATTGTGTGGCAACTGTATCTACGGAACTACTGTTCAGAATTACATATAAATTTATATGTAGATGCACCTTGACCTAAATTAGTGCCTATCAACTTTTGGTGTCAATCGCTCGAAAGGTGGCGCTGCTATGTAGCGATAGCATTTATAATATGGTTGTCAACTTTCAAATATGCTTAACAATAGTGTTCTAACAGGGATATATTCATTAAAAATAATAATAATTTAATTAAAAAAAATCAATAAAACCAAATCGATTTTTTAAAAAATCTCGTGCTTGCTTTTCTAAAGTAATCATACGAATTATAAGGTGTGGTGTTATATGACAATATATATATATATCATCATTACCAATTTCAGCCTCTATCAACCCACTGCAGGATGAAGGCCTCTGCTAGGCGATTCCAAACTGTCCTGTTTTCGCACACACACACACACACACACACACATATATATGTATATATATATATAATAATTTATGCATAGATTAAGAAAGGTTTTGATAGAATATTTCGTCTCCTCATTGATTTATTTGATTTCCAATGAAGCCATCTATGATAGATGCAACTTCTTAATTGAATGCAACCTATGCATTGAGGTGAAATTTACACCTCATATAAGGTATTTCTTAGTAATGTCCTGATGTCTTTTTTTTTCTTTTTTTTTTTTTTTTTTTTTTTAAGGTTTGTGAACTCTATTTTAAACCTGATGGAATTATACAAACTATAACTTATTTTGATGAAAAAGAAAGAAAGTTATATCAAGTCCCAAGAAATAGACCAATTGTTAAAGATGGTGCTATTCCTACAATTTTCAGCGGCTTGCCATCTTTAGGCACACACAAATTATGTTTTATTATCTAATTATATTTGTGGTTTTATATTATTATTATGATTAATTTTTATGTAAATTATGGAGCAATCTTCTTCATGTATATGAAATATTTATAATTTTCAATAAAATTATTTTTATCTTGATTTTTGTCTTTTATGTATTATTTCAATTACATAGTTTTAATGAAGGAGAAATCTTATTTAAATAAGCCACTTAAATTCTTCATTTAAAGAATGTTGAAAGTAATGTTATCAGGTAAGTGAGAGTTATTTTGGATGATCAAATACTTATAAATTATTGTTATATATTAAACTTTCTCTGGGCATAAAATTTACAGAGATGATTAGAAATAAAAATTCTTATTATATATGTTAAAGTGTTTTTAATGCAAATTTTATGTGCATCCTCACCATGAAAAAAAAAAGTATATCATTAATATTTATGATTTTAAAACTTTAAATAACCTGAAATTTGGAGTTCGATGTTATTTATAGTTTAGTACATTGTATCGTCTATACCGTGCATATTGTTTATATTGCCTGTATCAATTGTTAAAGTACATTGTATCGTCGTACTTATCTGTAATTTTAATCAGGTGGAAAAAATCCATTATTTAAAAAAATATATACATATATTCAGGTGGCTTAAATATTAAAAAAGGGAACTTAAAAAAAAAAAAAAAGTTTACATTTATTTTTGTAACCACAGCGTATAAGATGAAAGCACCGATGAGAAAAAATATATATATATTCCTAAATGCATATATGAGGATGTGCATAGAAAGTGGACTAAATCATGTGGCGCCACAATCCTCTTGGAATGCCTTGATAAAAAAGTGTTGGATAAATGCGTGCGTTAATGATGAATAAAGGTAGGGAAGAATGATTAAACTAGCAAATTCTTTGTTTCAGTAGTTTGTTAAATTTCCAGTATTCATAGCTGCTAACTTTTTTAATTGATTCCGGAATGTTGTTAGTATATCGCCCTATCTTCAAACCATATTCTTTGAGGAGTAATTATCTTCATATTTAATTGTAATTACATGCTAAAGAAAATTATTCTATTAAGAATATGGTATGAAGAAAAGGGCGAATGTTAACAACATTCCGGAATAAATTGAAAAAGTTGGCAGCTATGAGTATTTTATTCCAGTTGATGGACAAGTAATATTTTTCAGAAAAGTTTTTAAATATTTTTTCAAGGTTGAACATTTAAAAGGGGAGGGGGGATTAAACAATTACAAAAGTAAAGAGGTTAAGACTAACAACAATGCTTTTTCAAAAGCCCCTGCAAACAAGTATGAGGCCACTTCTTCGTAAAATATGAGGGATTTTAATCTATTAAATTTTTTTGATTAATCTCTCTCAAATATTATGAAGACAGGCTAGTCAAATATTTTTTTTTTCGGGCTAAAATTCCTCCACAAATATTATGAGGCAACTTAGTCAAATAGAGACTAGTTTTCCTTTTCAAATATTACCAGACAGATTAGTCAGGTAAATAGTCTTGACTATCCTGCCTCTTCAGATATTCATTGAAAATTGACTAGTTTGCTTCGTAAAATACCTGTTGGCTGCTGACTAACCATCTTAATCAAGTGCAGATTCTGACTAACTTGCCTTGTCTGGCAACTGCGGTTGTTGACTAACCTTCCTGGTCAGATAATTATGATTATCGACTAATCTTCTTTGTCTAATAATATTAACCTTCCTAGTCTGGAGTAGTGTTTTGGTGACTAGTTTAGCAAGTACACTTTTCAGTTTTGGTGACTAGTTCAGCAAGTACACTTTTCAGTTTTGGTGACTAGTTCAGCAAGTACACTTTTTAGTTTTGAAGACTAGTTCAGCAAGTACACTTTTCAGTTTCGGTGACTAGTTCAGCAAGTACACTTTTCAGTTTTAAAGACTAGTTCAGCAAGTACACTTTTTGGCTAGTCAGTTATTTTGGTTAGTCAATTCTGTATTGTCAGCTGAGCATTTTGGCAGGTCACTGTGACCAATTTATTTTTCTGTGTGCATGCTTCCCTGTAAAAGAGGCACATAATTTTTCCTAATGCTCATACTTTAGCCAATTATTGTAACATTTTATAGCACATTGTCTGTTTTAACACTTCAGCATTGAAAAACGAATTTCAAATAATATGCATTCATAATAATACAAAGAAAGTATAATTTGTATCGCTTGATATAGAGCCAGAAGTTCCAAATTTATTAAATTCTATAAATAATTCTTGCAACAATGACTTTAAACATGTCTTCAAACTTAAGCTCAAGTTCAGTATTTGTACGCTATCGTGTCTACTCACTTACATGCATGTCCACATTAATTCTACAATCATTAATCTCCAAATATTTCGCATGATAATGACCTGCAATATACTCGTATATATATATTAAATCTTAGTTTAATTGAATGCAGCATTTAAACGCTATTGCGCTCATTCACTCAAATACATATACACATTAATGTTATATTCATTGAGCTACATGTATTTCATGTTATGGTGACCTAAAATATACATACCAAATTTGAATTCAATGGAATGCAGTGTCTAGATGCTATCGTACTGTTTAAACTGTTTCATGCGATGGCGATCTATAATATACATAACATATTGGAATGCAATCGGATTTAGTGTTAGACGGTATCGCGTTCACTCACATATGTACAGATAAATATTAATGCAGGCATCAACGTAAAAAGAAAAGAAAAGAAATCTGAATTCAGAAGGTCCCGTAAATTTATTAAATGATCTTCAAATGATTTCAGACCATAAATCGTTATGTATAAGAATTCTATTTTTTATCCGTGTAAAGAAAAACCAGTTGGCATAGGTGGACTCTGCTCAGTTCCCCATCATATTTATGTTCTCATAAATTTCTATTGCAAGACATATTATAATCATGTTGAAAGAAATGAATTTGACCAAAGCTTGATACAGTAACAGAATGAAATCCCCACCTAATAGGCTATCCACCGATCACTTCGATATATTTATCTTTTCTAATCTATTAAATTATTTTATCAGGGTCAATTCCGTTGTTTAGTTTTCATGCTACTATTTCCAATTCAACAATCCTCAATATTCATATTTATATATGAAAAATTTACAATTTCGCTATGTTGATAAAATCGTAAATTACGAATAATTTAAGAAATTTTCCTATTAGAATACTTGTATTCAATCATGTTTAAACAAATGTCGTAAATGTAATTTTGATGTTGTCCAATGTATTTATGATCCTCAAAATGGAAGTTTATGCTCAATTTTGCCTTATTATAACATGTTAAGTAAATCGTAAATTCCAAATAATTTACGAATTTTTTAAATTGGAAAAACCATAGTCTATGATATTCATGCCAGTATCCTAAATAATAATTAGAAAGTGGTTTGACATCTTTACGATGAAAATATCCCTCAATATTGACGTAAAAGTTTCCATTTAATGCCCGTTTCAGTGAATTTTTGTCCTATTCTCCCATGTTAAGAAAATCGTAAATTTCTAATAACTTACGAAGTTTTTAAATTCGAATGTTGCAAATAAATAGGGTTCTTGCCAGTGTCGAAAGTAATATTTTAAAACTGATCTGACCTCTCTGCGAATATTTGTTCTTGAGATATCGTGTACACAGACTAACAAACTAACGGACTAACGGACTAACGGACTAGCACACTAAGAGACACCCTACAGACAGACACCATACAAATTTTGTCATTTTCGGATTCCTCACATCTGAAAACGTGTAAAAAAGTAAAAAAACCGAGGTCGAAAATTTTCACGCTTACCTAAGTTCCCCATACCTATAGTATGATGGGGAACTAAAAAGTAAGTTGTACATCATTAAAATCATTAGTTGTGTGTCACGTCTAGCATACTTATCAAATGCAGCGTTTAGACTCTATCGTATTCACTGATACACATACATGCATACCTCCATCATTTAAAAAAAAATGAAAAATGAATTCAGGAGACTTCAAAACTCACAGAAACACAAAAATGTCAAATTTGAATTTTTCCATTTTTAATAATTAATTGCAAAATCTAATTGTATTTGTAGTAATAAATTTGTCCCATCTGCAGACAACACTTTCACTACAACACTTTCATACAATAAATTTATGTAGTAGTTTTAGTTCCCCATCATACTATAGGTATGGGGAACTTAGATAATCGTGAAAATTTTAGTTCCCCATCATACTATAGGTATGGGGAACTTAGGTAATCATGAAAATTTTCGACCTCGGTTTTTTGACTTTTTTACACGTTTTCAGGTGTGAGGAATTCGAAAATGACAAAATTTGTATGCTGTCTGTCTGTAGGGTGTCTCTTAGTGTGTTAGTCTGTTAGTGGGTTAGTGTGTTAGTCCGTTAGTTTGTTAGTCTATGTACACGATATCTCCCGAACAAATTGTCGCAGAGAGGTCAGATCAGTTTTAAAATATTACTTTCGACACTGGCAAGAACCCTATTAAATTGCAACATTCAAATTAAAAAACTTCGTAAGTTATTAGAAATTTACGATTTTCGTAACACGGGATAATAGGACAAAAATTCACTTAAACGTGCATTAAACGGAAACTTTTTACTGTAAAAATGTCATACAAGTTTTAAAATATCCGTTTTGATGCCGGAATGAACATCGGTAACTATAAATATGCTATTTTGAAAATTTCGCAAGTTACTGGAAATTTACGAATTTCTTAACATGGCAGTATTGGGCAAAATTTCACATAAACGTCAATTTCGAGAGATATTGTCATCGTAAAGATGTCAGACTACTTTTGAAATATTATTTAGGACACTGGCATGAATATTAATGACTATGAATTTTCCAATATAAAAATTTAGTAAGTTATTGGAAATTTACGAATTTCTTAACATGGCAGAATAGAGCAAAATGTCACATAAACGTCAATCTTGAAGGATGTTTTCATTGTAAAGATGTCAAACCACTTTCGAAATATTATTTAGGATACTGGCATGAATATTTATGACTATGAATTTTCCAATATAAAAATTTCGTAAGTTATTGGAAATTTACGAATTTCTTAACATGGCAGAATAGAGCAAAATTTCACATAAACGTCAATCTTGAGGGATGTTTTCATCGTAAAGATGTCAAACCACTTTCGAAATATTATTTAGGATACTGTAGACTATGATTTTTTTCAATTTAAAAAATTCGTAAGTTATTGTTTAATTTACGATTTACTTAACATGTCAGAATAAGGCAAAATTGAGCATAAACTTCCATTTGGAGGATCATAAATACATTAGACAACTTCAAAATTACATTTATGATATTTGTTTAAACATGATTGAATACAAATATTCTAATAGGAAAATTTCGTAAATTATTTGTAATTTACGATTTTATCAACATAGCGAAATTGTAAATTTTTCATATAAATATGAATTTTGAGGATTATTGCATTCGAAATAGTAGCATGAAAACTAAACAACGGAATTCACCCTGATAAAATAAATTAATAGATTAGAATAAGATATATATATCGAAGTTAACGGTGGATAGCCTATTAGGCGAGGATTTCATTCTGTCACTGTATCAAGCTTTGGTCAAATTCATTTCTTTTAACATGATTATAATATGTCTCGCACTAGAACTTTACGAGAACATAAATATGATGGGGAACTGAGCAGAGTCCACCTATGCCAACTAGTTTTCTTATAGGCTGTCCGAAGAATGGACAAAGCTTCTTAAATATATACAGTGGTGGACATAATTAGAAGACACTTATCTAATTTGACAAATATTGAAAGAAAAGATTCAGAATTTAAAAATGTTTTATCAAATACGTCAAAAACATAATTTTTTTCTGTTATCACACGCAATTGTTTTACTGAAATGATATTTTTATAGAATTTAATAAAAAAAAATTAAAAATACCATAGACAAAATTATAAGACACCCTAACATTTTAATTAAAACACCTGCTTTTTTTTTTTTCGGAAATAATGTGCAATATGCAAATTTTCTGCACGCTGTTATGACGTCAGCAGTTAACTAAAGCAGACGATAACCGACTTCATGCATTTAGAAACATGCCACGAGGTACAAAATTAAAAGAAAGTTAAATTCGCGAAATTTGTAGATTAAATGGAACTGGTGTTTCAATTAATAATATTTCAAAAGTTATTAAACGCTTTAGATGTGCAATTAGAAATGCTTTGAAAAGCGGAATTAATGGATCGGTTATTAAAAGATCTGGACGTACTCCTTGCTTGTCCTCGAGAGACAGACGCCATGTGCTTTCGCTCGCTACACAGAATAAGATGACCACTACAGGCCTT
Source organism: Salticus scenicus (assembly GCA_963930645.1). NCBI lineage: Eukaryota > Metazoa > Arthropoda > Arachnida > Araneae > Salticidae > Salticus > Salticus scenicus. The sequence continues at coordinate 368,098,841 of OZ005649.1, read as the reverse complement.
AAAAATGCTTTGAAACTGAATTGTTCAAGGAGAACCATTCGCAGGGTGTTGCATAATGCTTCTTAGGTGAAATATAAAATTGAAGAAAAAACCACCGCTTCTAAGCCGACACAAAATGGAGCATCTAAACTTCGCTAAACAAACTATGGCCTGGACCTCCAAATGGTATTCTCTGTTATTTTCTGATGAAAAAAAGTTTAACCTGGATGGTCCTGACGGGTTCCAATATTATTGGTATGATTTACGGAAGTGTTCTCATGTACTAATGAGCCGCCAAATGGGTGGAGGCTCAGTAAGGGTTTGGGCTGGTTTTTCGGCTCAAGGGAAAACGGATATTGTTTTTGAGCATTCAAGAATGAATTCCGAAAAGTATAAGAATATTCTTATAGATAAACTAGCCATATACGTTGAACTGCTTTGTGGCGATAACTACACTTTCCAGCATGATAACGCGCCAATTCATGCATCACACGAAACAAAAATGTGTCTTTCAGAGCAAAGTATCAATGTTCTCCCATGGCCTTCTCACTCCCCAGACTTAAATCCCATCGAAAACTTGTGGGAGATCTTAGCTCGTACGGTTTAGCGAAATGGGAGGCAGTTTATATGTGTGGAAGACCTAAAGAATGCTATAAAATGTGTTTGGGAAGAACTGTGTTGCGATATTTTGTTATAATTGATAGATTCGATGCCGAATCGCATCTTTCATGTTATGAAAAACAATGGCGGCTCCACCAAATATTGAATAACCATGTTAGAGGATTTTCTTTTAGGCCATTAGTGTCTGCTAATTATGTTGACCACTGTATTTGGAAAAAACGTTTGGTGTCTTATAATTTTGTCCATTATATTTTTAAGTTTTTTCATTAAATTGTATGAAAATATCATTATTATAAAATATTTATATATGATAACAGAATAAATTTATGTTTTTGACGTATTTGATAAAACATTTTTAAGTTCTGAATCTTTTCTTTCACTATTTGTCAAATTAGATAGGTGTCTTATGATTATGTCCACCACTGTAAGTTGTCGCTTAACCATGACTTAGAAAAGAGAAAATGGCATGTGCGTGGTTACTGAACTTCTAAATAACAATTTTAATAATGTCAGACATAATAATTAGATAATCGTCATAATAATGACGTAATTATCCCTTTTAGTTGATAATTACAACTATTAGTAAATTTGGTCACAAAAGCTAAATTTGGCACGTCTATAGCAAAATAATGCCAAAATAAGCTAATGCTGTAGTTTTCTTTCATGAATTGTTCAAAGAACTTAGGCTCTGCCTTTTAAATATCGTAAAACTGCCTAAGTCCATATCTGCAATAATTCATACATATAAAATTACAATATTAAATACAAATTGTAAACAATATGAAAAAATGTAAAGTGATAATCAATTTAAATTTAAAACATTTTTCTATAAACATAAAATCATTTATATGTGCCTGTTCTGCGAAAATTTAAATGGCTTCGTAATTAATTTATTATAATTTCAAACTTTAATTTTATATCTTTGTACATAAAAAAAAATGTTCAAATAAAATAAGTTTATTTTTTCTTTTATTTTTTCTTTCTTTTTTTTATTCCGAGTTCATTAAAGAAGAGACATTGACGATATCTTACCTTCCTCCCGGTTTTCTCTGCAATTTGTGGGCTTACTCTGGTCCATGTTGAATTTGTTGCGCCCACTCCATGTAAAAGAATAATAGAGGATGACTCTGGATCGTGATTTTCCGGAACATAAAGTTCATAATGGAGTCTGACTGGCTTCCACCTCGTAAATATAGAAAAAAATTATACAGACACGACATTATTTCATTATTTAAAACATGAAAATCTGACATTGACAGATTTTAATTTAGTGCCAGAGGCCTACTGCTAAACTTGTTAATATCGACAAATTCTTCTTTAGTTAATTCGTGACGATCTAAATTCCATGATAAAGTTTTCATTAAATCAAACCAATGTGGTTCAGCTGCAGATACTGTAACAAATAACGTTGGAAGTCCAAACTGTCTTATAGCCGCAAAACAACGTTTTTTCTCTTTTTCCCAATGAGGGGGAGGTGTGCCTTGGGGGGGAACTCATGTCAAAGGTGTGCCTTGGGGGGAACTCATGTCAAAGTTGTACCTTGGGGGGGACTCATGTCAAAGTTGGGCCTTGGCGGGACTCATGTCAAAGTTAGGCCTGGGGGGGGGACTCATGTCAAAGTTGTGCCTTGGGGGGACTCATGTCAAAGTTGTGCCTTGGGGGGACTCATGTCAAAGTTGTACCTTGGGAGAATTTTTTATATTTTTTAAAACTTGTAACCTTCGTTATGAGTAATCAAATTATCTACAAAATTTTCATTCAATAAATCCCCATTCAATAAACCGACTGAAATAGGTCCTTAGCACTATTAAGAGTGACGTATAAAAATTCGACAACGCTGTACCGACTGAAATAGGCCTCTAGCACTAAAAAGAGTAGATCAAATATAAATTACAGTAAACTTTCATATTTTAACTAATACTTGCAGATTTTGTCGGTCACTGTAGTAATATGACTTAAAAAAAATTATATTTTTAAATTATTTTATTAAAAAAAAAAAAAAAAGGGGAAAAAAAAAAAAAACCTATTTTTAGTAGTAGTATAAATTCTATTATTATTTACAATACTTTTCTTTAAGAAAATTATGTGACTTGTCGTTATTTGTTGTTAATATAAAACACAAATATATTCAAAAATATTATTGTTATAGGTGACGGAGTGGAGTATCAAGTAAATTTCCTTTACATAAAGCTGTTTCTAAATAAGTAAAATGTGAATGTATTTAGATACTATATTGTTGCGTACTTGGGGTTTCGTGAATTGTCCGAGAATGAAAGGCGAAACTTGTAAAAATTCAGGCGTTTTATTTACAGAAAGTTCCAGATAAATACAGGTCTATAAACCATGTATCAACTTCAATTCCACCAGTAAACACAGCTTAAAAAACAGCAGTCAACAAGAAATTCAGAGTACATAATGTATAGCGATTACACATAAAGCAAGTCTCATTCAAAGAGGCTCAGAACTCCTTCAATAGCAATCCAAGCGTTTGGCGGAACTGACTGACTCTGATCTTGATTTGGTGCGCTAGACTTCCTTCTATATTTCTCTATCGAACCCAGATTGTACGAGATATTTCCCGTATCTCATCAGCCAATCATACTTCAGCTTCCATATTTGGTATATCCGTAATAAGGATTTTTAATGAAATTTTATTTTTCCGACTGAGTGAAAATAATGCCTGGACCGGGAGTCGAACCCCGGATCTTTGACTTACAAGGTCAGGGCTCTACCAGTTGAGCTATCCAGGCCAACAACCGGTCAGCATTACTCACTCAGACAACCTTTAGGCAGAAACATCTGGTCTATCATTTAGATAGCTCGACAGAAATAAGCCGCAGGTAAAGGAAAACACCATTAAACAATGGGAGAAAGAAATACAATTTTTTTATTAAAATCACAATCAACTGATTGGAAGATAATCTTCCAATCACTAAAAAAAAAAAAAAAAAAATGTAATAAGGATTTTCTCGCCAAAAATCGCCAAAATTGGCGCCAAATCCATTACCTGCCTTATTGGAGCTTTTAAATGCGTTTTTAAGGAAAAATCCAGCTATTTTAACGCGGAAAAGATCTGAAAATGCAGTAAATTGATATTTAATCAACTTACTAAGCCTCTTTGAAAGAATTTATACAAAAATAAACAGAATTATTTAGAAACTCGCAATACTGCCCCCCCCACCCCCAAGGACTGCACGTCCCGGGCAGTGCAACCCTTAGTCAGGAAGCAAAACTAAACAAACTAAACAATCTAAAATACAAAAACTAAGTTGCATATAAGAATAAAATAAAAATACAGATTGCAAAATCAAGTAAGAAATGTTTACAAAATTTACAAATATGTACAAATATTTATATTACACATGCACAAATTTTACAAATATTTACATTTTAAATTTGAATTTTACCGTTATGTGTGGTACTTGGCTAGCCGATGATAGTGCACCACCTTCGGTTTTGATGAAGGTGTTTTAGTAATCCTTACAACTAAATCATTCAGTCTTTTTAAGACTGTGTAAGGTTCATCCCAGTTACACTGTAGCTTGGGAGAGAGTCCTTTCCCAAGTAGCACAGGAACGTTCTGTGAACGTCTAATAACGGTTTCAATAGTTCAAACACCGTGTTTCGTGTCAAAAGAACGTTCTAAAACACGTTCAGAAATAGTATTATTTAGAACGTTCTGAAAATGTTTGATTTGTACCATCTATAAAACGTACAATTCTAGTTCTATATAGAACGTTCAAGTGTGATACCGTCATAACACGTTCTGTAACAGTGTAATTATAACGAATATGACAAAATGACTTTTTAGTACTATTGGTTGGGAAACTAGGTTAATCATTAAAATTTTTGACTTCAGCTTTTGATTTTTTTACACGTTTTGTGGCGTGAGGAATCCGGAAGTCAAAAGGTTGGTATGGTATCTGTTAATGTGTATCGGCACCTATTAGTGTGATAGCCCGTTAGTTCATGTATCTCAAGAACAAATGATTGCAGAGAGATCGGACCAGTTTTAAAATATCACTTATGATATTGATAAGAATCTTATTGAGAGATTTGCAACATTCTAATTTAAAAACTTCGTAAGTTATTCGAAATTTATAATTTTTAGCATGATAGAGAATAGAGCATTTTTTACATTTTCAGTTTAACGTTTTGTTAGCACGTCAGTAAAGAATGCTTCCCAATAATCAGTAGCGGTGAGGTGAAAAAAAATTACAAAATTTTAAACTCATGGAAAAATTTTGTGGATTTTGTATTTCAGGAATCAATGTATGGAATTCAACCAAACTTTTTACAATATTAGATCTTGCCCTAAATTGGAGTTTATTTGAATTTCATTTGGGATATATCGTCCGATAGATTACGGTGCTATGCAATGAAACCCTCCATTTATGGGACGTCTATATCTCAGCTTCTATAGTGTACAAATGTATTAAACTTGATATATTGGCATATATCATCATAACCTCTGCTAATACAATTTGGATGTATACATTGTCCAACAGGTGGCGTTGCTAATCTGCAATTTAATCATTTTAACGAAAAGGCAATATTTTAACTCTTGTGATTTAACAATAAATTTTGTGATACACTGAAGTTATAAGTGAAATCGATTTTATGTAAAGCTTTACTGGTCCATTTTGGATGCACATCGGCCAACAGGTGGCGTGGCTATGTTGCAATTTAATCTCATAACGGAAACGAAAAATCTCAACTTCTGTGATTTATAAATATTGTAAATTTGGTAAGTGAAATTAATATTACGTAAAAATCTACAGATTGCCTTTGGGTGCATATCGGACGACAGGTGGCACTGCCACGTTCCAATATTTTCCATTCACAGAAAGGCTATCTATCAGCTTCTGTAATATATATACTCACCAAACCTTCTGCGTGACATACATTTGATATATATTATTGATTCAATTTGGCTATATAACGAGTAATAGTCAAACAGTTTTTTTTTTTTATTATTATTCATAGGACATTGTTTTGTCCCCTAGGAATAAGTATACATCATCCCTGGGGGATGGGGGAGGGGTGGATAAAATTTTTCACTATGATTATCTTTCAAAAGAATTCGATATCATTTTTAAAACGAATAATTGAAACATCGTTTTCTGATGATTTAAAACAAATTTACCGTTTTTTTTTTTTTTTTTCATTTGTAATAATAATAATAATAAACCCTTAGAAAAATACATTTTCTAAGATCTTCTATACAGCATAAAAATGATTGTCTTCTGTCATGAAAATCTATGCATTCCCCAGACCCAAAGTTTAGATACAAAAAGCTAATCACGGATGTTATTGAATAAGTAATATAGTGCTTTACGCGAGTTTCAAAGAAAATCACGGGAAAACTCCGAAAACCTAAGTCGACGAGCGTGACCAGGAATCGAAGCCAACACTTCCCGTCTGTAAGGTTCGAGAGTAGAACCTCGCGGTCTCTAATACTCATCGGGAAGTTACAGAATGAGTTTTTTTCTTCTTTTCTTTAAGCATAATTTTAAACTTTTATTATATTTTATTTATGATTCTATTTAAGTTTAAATGTTACTGATAAATTATCAATATTGATAATGTTGTTAAATCATTACTCTGTTTGATTGTTCTTATTATATTTTATTTATTTTCACTGAATATTTTGTTCAATACTGAAACATACACTAAAACAAAATATGCTTTTCCGTTTAATTCGAGATTTTAAAATGGAAAAATAAAGTGATCTCATAAGTTTTTAAAATACTTTATAAAAATTTAAATAATTGTTTAACTCCACTCCATTTTTCCTTAAAATATTGACTTTATGTTTTCTACAGCTATAAATGCTTTATAAATTTCTGTTTCAAATGTTGAACTTTGAAACATGATTATTGCGGATGCAAGAAGGGAGAGCAGATGATAACATCGACATCTGTGGATTGCATTTATTTAATTTTCGCTGACCGTGCAACTGCAAAGTCAAACGCCAGGGCCAGGTCTTGGGAAAGTCGTTATGTGAGGCGGTAATTTTAAAACATGTAATCTGATTTGTTCAGTTTTAGCGTTATAATGACTAGGATAAGCTTTAGAAAAGGTAAAAATGTAATATTTTTAACCTGTAATATTCTCTATGTTCTATTTATTAAAGTCTTATTTTAATATCAATTAAACAATCATTTTCATATCTGCGTAAGTTCTTAAGCCTAACTTTTGATACTTGAAAGCAGCGTTGAATCGCAGAAAAAACTGCTCCTGTTACAGAAAACCGCTTAGAAATTATGGATTTATTTTATTAATTTAGTCTTCTGAGATGGAATTTGTTAAAATAACTTTTTTTGGTTATTTTGTTTCTGAATGAAGTATGAAGAAGTCACAAAGACTTTACAAGATAAGAGCTAATTTTAAGTGAATGCCCTTCCGACTGGTCATTGTGTATTTTAAAATGCTAGTTGCATAGGCATTTTCTTGAAGAAAATTCTTATGAAGAATATTAAAAAGGTTCGTAATTCTTTTTTTCTTTTCTTTTTAAATTCTGAAGTATTTATTTAATGTTTATATGATAATATATATACAATCTAGGTTATGCAAATTGCATATTTTTAAAATAATATCCTAAGTTTCACCGACTTACAATTTTAAACATCTCTTTACTGTTATTTATTATATAAAATATATGAAATTGTTTAACTGCATAATAAAACAAAGATTCAATTCAATTTTATTCCACATCTTTATAAAAAAAGATATTCTGCTTAAAAAAAAAAAAGGACGATTTACTATATTATTTATTAATACTAATAATATTTACATTTATCAATTATTTAATATGCCATGATAGCATAATTACATCAAATGAGGTAAAAATTGCGTTGACTCAATTTAAAGAAATTTAAACATTTAAAAAATACCAATTACATTGCCATGTGGAATAAATTTAAATACCTGCAAACATCATTTTTGTAAACTGCTGCTGTAAACTGAAAATATGTATGCACACATGCACTGAAATTTAAAAATATGAAGTATGTTAAATATTTTAGAAAAATATTATGATTAAATATATATATATATATATTTAAGTATTTGGACATTTTTAAAATTTCCTCCTTCTAACTAATTTTTAATTTTTTGTTTCAATTTCTTATTATTATAAATTAACAATATATTCTAAACTCAATTATATATTATTTTAGCGGTGTATTGGTACATTCATTTTTGAAATTATTTTTTATGTTGAAATATTAAAACTTTCTATAAACTTCAGCATTCAAATATATTTATAAACTATCCATGGACTTACAAAGTAGTACCCAGAAATGTTTAGAATATACAGGGTGCAAAGTCGAGAGCAGGCCTTTATTTGCGCAACAATTGGTCTCAAACGTCCTCCAATAAGAAAATGTATTAAAAAAAAAAAAAAAATGTAAGAATTCATTATATGACATGTTTAAATTTAAAAAATCAATTTATTAAAAATCACAAAAACTGATAATTTTTATACAATTTTCATGACACTAATAGTGAAAGTTGAGTTCTAACCTAAAAAATATAACACAAAAAGTTTCACTTTTGTGCACCCAAAATTGTCTGAGATAGTTAGTTTCAAAATTTAGGATTATTTCGCATTTTCTCGGGCTTTATTAAAAAGTCAATGAAAAATTCTTTAATAAACCCAGGGAAAATGCAAACAAAGTCCAATTAGGATTTTAAACCGATCCCTTATTGAAGGCCGAAATATGTTAGAAAATCCAAACTTTAAATATCTTGTTCCATTTTGGGAGAATAGAAATGAAACTTTTTGTTAGAATGAGTGTCAGTTTTCTAAATATGACTATAGGGATCTGGGACTATGTAAAAAGCTAGTTTTTGCAATTTTGAAAAAATAGATATTTTAAATTTAAACATGTTATACCACAAATGCTCATATTCTTTAAAACATTTTGTAACTGAAACTATATATTTGCGACCAATAGTTGCGGAGATAAAGGTATTCTCGTCACAATGCTTTGCACCCTGTATTAAAAAAAAAATTAATACATATATATATATATATATATATATATATATATATATATATATGTATAAATGAATTTTTAATCTTAGTTAAAGCCAAGCAACAGATATAAGATCCCTGAAACCACATAGGTAAAAGAGAAGGAAATTACAACAAATTTAAATAACCTGGGGAGACTGATTGTGATTTATTGAAACATTTATTTTTTATTTATTGATTTTTATTTTATTTAACTTCAGTCTAATCATAAATTTATTCCTATATTGTTAGTTGCAATTTTAATAATTTTACCGGTGCGTAAAAACCACATGAAACTCAAATCAAAAGATACAAACAAGCAACGAGGAAATAAAAAATTAAGACAGCATTTTAAACATTTTTTGTAGGAAAAGCTTAGAATGGTAGAAAAAAAAAAACTCGTCAGGGGTGACCCTTTTCGTCGTTGAGCACCAATGTACGATTTCGTTCGTTAGCAGCTATAATAGCAAATTGCTAGCGGGCAACCTATCTTACAAGAAATTAATTGAAGTTAGAAATGAAGAATAAATTGGAATAAATTATTTACTTCAAGAAATCAGAGAATCAAACAGAAAACAACCATGAAAAACAAACATTAATCATAGGATGACGCATTCGGAATCACAAGGATTAAAGCAAGCAAAATAAATCAAGAGTTTAGTTGTACATAGCAGATGAAGAATAATGATACAACACAGCAACAGGGATATAAATTACTTTTTTTTAAATTCAAATAATGTTTGAGAAATTTTAACATACTTACTATTCCTTTAATTTCAACGTATATGCATGAAAAATTCCATATTTTATGACAGTAATTCCCAAAAAGTGTCATAACGTGTCTATATCCCTTTAAAAAATTCCTTAAATTTTTGCATTTTTAAAAAATTTCTTTTTTCCCCTAATCTGAAGATAATGACGTTATAGTATTAATTAAGAAACTTTGAATAAACACCATAAAATGCAAGAACTCGCAACTGCTACAAACAAAGCACGGCTTCTACAAACAAAGCGGCAACGCATTCAACACACTCAACGTGCTTGTTTGCAGCTCTCGTGCCTACAATGTTCGCCTGATGAAGGGTTGTGTCTTCTTTTGACCCGAAACAGTTGGTGCGAGTTCTTGCATTTTATGGTGTGTATTCAAAGTTTTGTAATTAATACTACAACTTCATTATCTTCAGATTAGGGGAAAAAAAGAAATTTTTAAAAAATGCAAAAATTTAAGAAATTTTTTAAGGTATAAAGAGACATTATGACACTTTTTGGGGAAAACTGTCATAGAATATAGAATTTTTGATGCATATACGTTGAAATTAAAGGAATAGTAAGTATGTTAAAATTACTCAAACATTATTTGAATTGAAAAACAAAAGTAATTCATATCCCTGTTCATGTGTTGTATCATTATTCGTCATCAGCTATGTAATTTTTACTTCTAAACGCTCGTACTGAGGTGATTTTTTATAATGACGTCGTAATTTTTTTTTTTTAACTACACTATTTTAGAACGTTTACAGTACGTTTTCTGGAACGTTCTGAAAATGCGTATAACGTTTTGAAAACGTTCTAAAAACGTTTAGAACGTTCTGAGACCGTATACATAGAACGTTCTCAGAACGCTTCTATAACACCGATGGTGATAGTTACACGTTCATTGAACGTTCTCTGAACCGTACTATTGTCCATTTTCAAGATGGACAAATAGACGTCTATATAGCACGTTCAAAGGGAACGTTCTTAGAACGTGTTTACAGAACAATTTTTGAACGTTCAGAGAACGTTTCGGTGCTGCTTGGGTTGCGTCAAACAGGATTCCGCAACCAAACTTTATCCCCTTCCTTGAACTCATGTTGTGTAGCCTTTAGATCGTACCTTGTCTTCATTTTCTCAGTTGCCATGTGAATCCACTCCCGAGCAAAGTTGTACGCGTCTTCAAATCGTGCCTGGAGATCTTGGATGTATTCTTCGGGTGATGAAGGCGTATCTGGTGGACAACCAAAGAGGAGATCACGTGGGAGACGAAGTTCGTGACCAAACAGCATCTTAGCAGGAGTAAAGACAGTAGTTTCATGGACAGCACTTCGATAAGCCAGCAGGAACAATGGCAACTTCATGTCATGATTTACTCCTCCACGTCCTACCTTTCATTGCACCAGTAGAAATGTTCTCAAACTTTCTGCAGAGTCTTCATCACCCCAAATTGGCCTCCGGTAGCGCTACTATGCAGCTGCTCTAAAACATCTGGAATCTTCGATCTTGGTAATACAGTCTGCCATCTGAAGCTTTTTCCATCATCAGATTCCCATTTTCTGCATAGTACGCCGTTTCTAATATGAAGAGAATCCCAGAGTTCACAATAACTTTTCGTAATAGAGCTAAACGCGGAGATGTCCTGCCACGTAGATCTGTTGTTGGTCGTCTCCTTCAGCTGTAAAATCAGCTGTAAAATCAGGATCTTCCAACTGGGCTCGTTTAAGTTCCTGGTCCCTCCACTGGTCTAATGTCGGTGTTGTTGAGATTGTAGCTTGACAGGCAACTGGATCTGTCTGCTGGTGTTTCATTTCGGCTCTAGAGCATTACTTGCAGCTTTCTGAGCAGGGCTTACGTGACAAGGTATCAGCATTACCATGTAGAGTCCCTTTGCGATGGCGTATCTTGAATTCATATTTCTGGAGTCGTCTTACCTACCTGGCAATCTGGCCTTCCGGTTTCTTGAACTGGAGCAACCACGTTAAAGATGCGTGGTCAGACCGGAGCAGGAATCTTCCGCCATAGTGGTAATGATGGAAATGTTCTATGGCTTTTACGATGGCGAGTAGTTCTTTCCTGGTGGTACAGTAGTTTCTCTCCGGTTTAGACAGGCATTTACTCCAATAGGCAATGACGCGCTCTTGATTTGGTAAGCTGGATTTCCTTTTATACTTCTCTATCGAACCCAGATTGTTCGAGAAATTTCCTATATTTCATCAGCCAATCATATTTCAGCTTCAGTATTTGGTATATCGATAATAAGCATTTTTTCGCCAAAAGCCGCCAAGGGCAAAAACTCGCCAAATTTGGCGCCAAATCCATTACCTGATGCTTTATTGGAGCTTTTTAATGCGTGTTTAAGGGAAAATTAAGCTATTTTAACGCAAAAAAGAGCTGAAAATGCAGTAAATTGATATTTTATCAACTCTTTGAAAGAATTTATACAAAAATAAACAGATTTAGGGAGAACCGTGTATTATGGACCATCGTGTAATACGGACCATGAGGAAATTTGTATGTTCAACACTAGATGGTGAAACCATCTCACTGCGTTTAGTGAATATTATTGTTATCTAAAGCAGGAAGTGACTTGTACGTGCGTACCTGTATTTGGACGATCATGAAATTGAGTTTTCGGTTTATATGATCACTGATGTAACAAGTATGTTAAAATGAAAGTATTACTTTCTACTGTTAGGTAATTGTAATATAATTTTCGCGTTAATAGTAGAAAATGTACTTATTTTATGAACAATTTAGATATGCGTTTCATGGGCATCAATTTGCATAGCGATTTTGTTGCTCTGTTTAAGCGTGTAATATGAACCATGCAGTGTTGTGTAATATGGACCAGTGGTCTATAGTAAAAACAGAGAGATTTTGTTAATGTTCAGCGTACATATGTCGCATACTCAAAATCTTGAGGCTATAGAATAGGCCAGGTAAGCAGAGGTAATCAAATTATCACTTCTTTCGCACACAACCCATTGGATATAACCTCTCGTTCAATAATTGATTATTCTAAATCCGCTCTGTATAATTTATCCCGATTTCTGTCTGATTGTCTTAAACCCTTTACATTGAATTCCCAGTTTAGTATACTTTCTGCTTATAGCTTTCTTGATGATTTAAAACGAAATAGTTGTTCCCTCTGATAGTTTAATGATTTCACTTGATGTAGTTTCTATGTTCACATATCCCTATCCCTTATGCTTGTGATATTATCCGTAAAATTTACAATAACATTTCTACCAACAATTATTTAGATACAGATACTTTAATTGAACTTATTTCTTTTTGTTCAACTTCCAACTGTTTTAGCTTTAATAATTCTTATTGTCAACAAATTAATGGCACTGTTATGGGCTCCCCCATTTGAGTTCGAATTGCAGAAATAGTCATGCAGTTTATTGAAAATCAAATTAATCCTGATTTACATGATAAAATTTATTTTTGGCGTAGATATGTGGACGATATTTTTATAATCACTGATAATCAACCTGTTTCTGATGTTCTTAATTATGCTAATTCCGCTAATCCAACAATTCAATTTACTTTAGAACAAGAAAAATATATTAAACTCCCTTTCTTAGATATTTTGATTGAGCGATCGCCTTCTGATATTTATTCTATATTTGTTACTTCTGTTTATAGGAAACATACATTTTCAGGCCAGTATTTAAATTTTAATTCAGCTAACCCTTCTTCACATAAATCTGCTGTTTTCCATACCTTACGCTCAAAATTGCAGTACTGAAGAGCTTTTCCAGTTGGAATTAAAAAGGATTTTTCGGACTTAAAGCGTTATAATTATCCCTCTCGCTGGCTTAAAAGAAAATTAAAAGAGTACGTTTAATAAGGATAATCATGGAATTAATTCCTCTAAATCACCTAAATTGTTCGTTACTATTCCTTACTATAAAAATATTTCTGAATCTATTGCCAAAGTTTTACACGCTGTAAATTTATCTGTTTCCTATAAACCACAATTTCTAATTCGTAATTTCCTTTCTAAACGAGTTATCCCCCCCCCCCCCTTTTTCCCGTACAGGTGTTATTTATAATATCTCTTTTAAATCTTGTAGTCCGGGTTATATTGGTGAAACTGGTCTTTATTTTCATACTCGAATTCTGGAACATAAAAGAAATTTCAAAAACCGTGATGTACGTTCGAAAATTGTACGGCATGCCATAGAAACTGACCATTTACTTGATTTTAACGATACTAAAATAATCATATCTAATTGTTAAAATTATCATTCAAGAATTTTCCTGGTGGGCTGGTACACAAATCAACATTTTTCACCACTTAATGAAGCATGCGCTGAATACGTTGTACTATCTTAATTAAAGTCTGTTCTTCTCACCATTTACATTTGATGTTTTTACTGATGAGGAGCCTGTAAAAGACTCGAAACATTTAAATTTATGTTTTGTATTTTTAATGTTTCAAATTGTATATTTTTAGTGTATATTGTCTGTCTCAGTTTTTAATGTGATTAAAATTTAGTTTAACTACGAGACGTAATGATTTTTAAGTATTTTAAAAATAGTGTACAGTTTATACATAGTGTCCCAACACACATATAAAAAATCCGTTTCACTTTATATGAATATATTTTACTTTTTCTTACACATATACATTAGAGAAAATATTCTGTTGGAGTCAATTTTTCGAAGTTTTTAATTTTAAAACATTTTAAAGCTCTTGAATTCGAAGCTCAGGCTTATAAAAAAATGGTTTTTGAGTCTGACTATGTGTCTCTGTGAGAGAATCTGTTATCTGCATTAGTAGAAAAAAAAAATAATCTGGTGTGTCACTCACACGACTTTCTTTTACCCAGAAATTTAATACTATAAATACAGGTTGCAGATTAAGAGGTAACATAACGAGTACTGTTATGTAAACCTGTGTTAAATAATTCAAATCAGGCTTCGGAAGAGTTTTATATGGTTATTAGTTCTATGTGAGTGGGGCTGCCGCCCCTTCAAACCCCGTTTCATTCATGCATCTACATTTATATAGAATTTAATTCGATTATTAAAAAATAATTCTATTTTAAAAAAATAATTTATTAAAATTATAATTTTAAAAAATTATCTTTTATGATAATGCAGACGATTTCCATATTAGAGAAGTAGTATAACACTCAATATATATATATATATAAAAGTTGAATTTATTCTCAATATTACATTGATATTTTTTTTTTTTTTTTTTTTGTTAAAAATGAAAAAAAAATCAATAACTTTATTTTGAATTATCGCAGATCAGTGGTTCAATCATTCTTTTTAAAGGTATTGGCGAGCTCTTTTGAAACATACCCATCATGAAAATTTACTCCCCTCGAGGGGACTTCCCCCCAGGGGGGAGAGGCGATGCTCCTACATACACAAAATTTTTTTCACAGTTGACTGTCTCTATTACAAAAATATATATATTCGTTTCATTTGGTTTAGTGTAGTCTATAGATGTTAATCTCTACTTACCTGCAATTTCCCCCATAGACGTACTGTATTTGAATACTTTTGAGTGTCCCTGTACACGAACAATTTGCGTCATCTCAACGAAAAGCTTACTGTAGCATCCCTATATGATACACATTTCGAATACCCAGTTTGGAACTTCTGCTACTATGTGTTCTTGAGATATGCTGATAACAGACACACAGACCATTTGCTAATGATTTTCGTATTCAGGGGACCTGAGAACATGTCAATATAACAAAAACTCACGTTCGAAAATTTGACCCTAAAACAATACTTTCTCGACCCTATGGGTAAGAGAAAGTAGAAGTAGCAGGAAGTCCATGTTTAGTATTCTAAATCACTATTATATGGGAATGTTACTTGAAACTTTTCGCAGACATGTAGTTTCTGCACAGAGTAGAGTCTTGCGTGGGTCGAGTAAACTTAACCCAGTTTCTGACCCGCAACCCGACTCACGACTCACAAGCAAATTAAGTTTTTGTTATAAGATAATGAATAAAAATTATATTACACAAAATATAATTATAATAGCAAACCCTTGCAAAATTTTCGCAGTTTCTTTCTTTCTCTTTTTGAAGTGAAAACTTCTTTAGGCGCGTTGAGCACTTTTGTGTGAACAAAAATCATGGAACTCGCGTCATCGTCACCGAACGCTTTCCATTTGAAGGGAAAACTTCTTTAGGCGCATTGATCACTTTTGGGTGGACAAAAATCAAGGAACTCGCATCATCGTCACCGAACGTTTTCCATGAGCTATATGTATACTGTGTATATATGTACATAGATATATCTCCGTGCGTTATTAGCATACATTATATGTATACAACTAGTATATCTCTCTACATATATATCCATATATGTAGCGCACGGCGCGGCATGCCTCATATACATATATATAATATATATATATATATATATGTATGTATAAAATGTATACTAATACGAGTAGTATACTGGCTACTGGCATCTGTCTCTTTCTAGTTCTATACTCTATGTATGTATGTACTTTTTCCACAGTATAAACATAGTTCACAAAGTACAAGCACGTGTTTTTATACAGACTGTTATATTCTTCTTTTTGCTTTCAATATAAATTTTCAAATAAATAAAAAAAAAAAAAAAAAAAGAAAATTATTTTAGTCATATTACAATATTTTTACCTAATATAAGGCTTAGTTCATTTAATTTGGGTAGCTACAAATATTGTGCCGAATCATATAATACAGATCATAAACATTTCTTTACAAACCAAAAATAATTCGAAAATAATAATCTAATAGTTCGACGATACAATTCACAAGTTACTTAGTTTTCACTTCTATCGACAGTCCCCAAAGTCTGCTTTTAATGACTTTTTTTTTCATTTACCTTTAAAATTTCAAACTTATAAGTCTTCTACAAATTTCACTACCAATATATATTTTAATCCATTAGAAACCGAACTATTATTAGTCTTTTTTTTTTTGGGGGGG
Source organism: Salticus scenicus (assembly GCA_963930645.1). Taxonomy (NCBI): domain Eukaryota; kingdom Metazoa; phylum Arthropoda; class Arachnida; order Araneae; family Salticidae; genus Salticus; species Salticus scenicus. The sequence goes on along the minus strand of OZ005649.1, from coordinate 368,082,506 downwards.
GGGATGAAACGCTGATGATAGTTAACCCAAAATCAACCAAAAAAAATTTTCAAAATAAATTCATGTTTGAAGATCCATTTTTCATACTAATTCATTTTAATTCATTAGAAGCCAGATTATTATTAGTCTTTTTGTTTTTTCGGAGGGCGGGGGATGAAACGCTAGTGATAGTTAACCCAAAATCATTCAAAGAAAAATTTCAAAATAAACTTCCTGTTTGAAGATCCACTTTTCATATTTTCCCAGGCAGGACAGCTTAAGTAGAGGAACCTTATGACGATTTTTAAAATATTTCCCGCCATGTTTGCAATGCCTTTTAATTTATTGATTTTGGCACAATTTTTTTTCTTAAAAAAAACTTAGTACCTATTTTGATTATACATCTTATTGTTGCATTTTTTAACCAATTTATGACACAAAAATTCATATTTTGTTTATATTTAAAGTATTGCTAAGTTTAAAACGACGCTTGCAAAGATTGTTAAGAGGCAAATTTTAAAAATAAATTTTTCTATAAAATTATCTTATCAGACGAATGTAGTCATTTTTTACTTTCATTACCCGATTACCGTAGGTAATGGAAGTTTTGAATTTATTCCAAAAATTCAATATCGATATTTCACCTGCTTTACATGTTTTAAGGTCTTCTAAGTCCAAAAAAAGTGGTTTTTGGCACTTGGTCAGTGTGAGTGTGTGTGTGTATGTGTGTGGAGAATCTTCTGACTATTATAGCTCCGAAACTAGTAAAGACAGAACTACGAAACTTTAGAATTGAAACAGGTCTGTGGTACGGATGAATTTTCCAAATTTTGGTGAAAATTGGAAAACCAGGAGTGGGATCGTAATTCCGTATCTCAAAAAAGTTCTAACGAATTTCTTCAAAATTACTGTATAAACACCCTATTAGATGTCCTTTCGAATGATATAGTTGGTGGTGTAATTGACAGGTGTCCTGTATAAATAGCTGAATTTCAAGTCCTTTAAGAGCGTTTCTTTCAAAATGGTTGTATTATTTTTTTTTCAAACTTACCATATTAACGCTCTTTTAAATATCCTTTTGTATGTGATTGTTGTTTTCTAGCCAAGAATTGATTATGCAAAGTTTTGGTAAAAGTTGGTATCTCAAAAACGGCTCTAACGATTTTCTTGAAAATTGTTACATAAACCCATTTCAGATATCCTTTCTCATGTTTTACGTGGTTATCACAGGAAAATTAATACTCATCCTGATTAGATAGATCAGTTTTAGATCTCCAAAATTGGTGTTTCAAAAAAAAAAAAAAAAAAAAAAAAAAAAGCTCTAACATTTTTTCCCTTATTTTTTAACTCGTTATGTAAACTCTGTTTTATAAGTCTTTACACGCGTATTAACTTTCTCTTACCGGAAAATTTTTAGGTGTCTATTTCATTAGATCAATTCCTATGTCTTCTGATCACATTATCTCCAAAAAGTGCAAATAATACGTGCAATAGTGGATAATGGAAGTCGTGTGGTTGTTTTACACCGGATTTATTATTATTATTATTAGATCACTGAACTGAGACCACGTGCTTAAATATTACTTATGTATTTAATTATTTTATTTATTTTTATTGTCGCGTATTTTATTGTCACTATCGTATCGTTTCTACAAAATATAATCGTAACTGGTCCATGTTAGAGAAATGTTATATAGATTACCGAGCCTACGTTTCAGAGGATTAAATAGAACACAAAAAAAATTACAATTTTATATACTTAACTAGCAGGCAACGCCCGCTTCGCTGGTCCCTATTTTTAAATGAATCGCTATAATTACTGAATTCTCAAAATTGCATTAATTTTTATCACGTGAAAAAAAACAGAAAAAAAATCTTATTAGGAAAAATGTCGCACCGGGTTATCACTGCCTTCGGAAAAAATTCCCAAAATGCTCTAACTCTTATTTCAATTATTGTATCCTTCGCCCCCCCTCCCGTCTATCCTAATAATTTTAAAAATTCGAAAATATCCGCAATCGATTTGTAGGTATCGAAAACCTCTATATACCAATTTTGAATGCTCTAACTCTATTTTTATTTTTTTGCCCCCCCCTCTCCCCTCCCCCCTTCTCGCCCCTCCTAATAACTTTACACTTTCGAAAATATCCCCATTCGACTTGCTGGCCGCTAAAACCTATCTGTACCAATTGTGAACGGCCTAACTGTATTTCTATTTGTTTTTGCCCCCCCCCTTCCCGCCCCTCCTAATAATTTTACAAAATCGAAAATATCCGCAATCGATTTGTAAGTATCGAAAACCTCCATATACCAATTTTGAACGATCTAACTCTATTTTTATTTTTTTGCTCCCCCTCCCCCTTCTCGCCCCTCCTAATCACTTTACACTTTCGAAAATATCCCCATTCGACTTGCAGGCCTATAAAACCTATCTGTACCAATTTTGAACCGCGTAACTGTATTTCTATTTGTTTTTGCCCATAGCCCCCCATACTGCCCCCCTCCCACCCCTTCTAATAATTTTACAAATTCGAAAATATCCGCAATCGATTTGTAAGTATCGAAAACCTCTATGTACCAATTTTGAACGATCTGACACTATTTTTATTTTTTTGCTCCCCCCCCCCCAAAAAAAAAAAAAAAAAAAAAAAAAAAAAAATCGGAAAAAAATCAAAAAATAAGTTTTTGGAAATATTTTCAAGAAGACGCTTGGCGGTTTTTTTTTTTTTTTTTTTTTTTTTCATCTTTGAGCTATTACTTTTACTCGAAAATCCGTATTTTTCTACATTTGCCTCCGAAAATCATTTATACCCCCTTCTCCCGTTAAAAATCCAAAATTCCAAAATCGCAGGAAATGAATTTTTCTTATTCAAGTCTAGTCTCCCCATCTGCAATTTCTTCACTGTGAAGTAATTTGGAGCCGAGTTATACTTATAAATGTGTTTTTGCCTTATGCGCCTCCGAAAATCATTTATACCCCCTTCAACCCTTAAAAATCCAAAATTCCAAAATTGCAGAAAATGATTTTTTTCCTTTCAAGTCTAATCTCTCCCTCTGCAATTTCTTCACCGTGAAGCAATTTGGAGCCGAGTTGTGCTTATAAAGGTGGTTTTTGCCTTCTGCACCTTCGAAAATCATTTTCAGCCCCTCACCCCCCTTAAAAATCCCAAATTCCAAAATCGCAGAAAATGATTTTTTTGTACTTAAGTCTAGTCTCCCCATCTGCAATTTTTTCATCGTGAAGTAATTTGAAGCCTAGTTATGCGTATAAAAGTGTTTTTGCCTCCTGCGCCACCCCTTTTCCCCCTTAAAAATCCAAAAATCCAAAATCGCAGATAATGATTTTTTTGTATTCAAGTCTAGTCTCCTCATCTGCAATATCTTCCTCGTGAAGCAATTTGGAGCGGAGTTATGCTTATAAAGGTGTTTTTGTCTTCAGCAACTCCGAAAATCATTTTCACCCCCTTCCCCCCTTAAAAATCCAAAATTCCAAAATCGCAGAAAATGATTTTTTCGTATTCAAGTCTAGTCTCTCCATCTGCAATTTCTTCCTCGTGAAGCAATTTGGAGCCGAGTTATGCTTATAAAGTTGTTTTTGCCTTCTGCACCTCCGAAAATCATTTTCACGCCCTTCCCCCCTTAAAAATCAAAAATTCCAAAATCGCAGAAAATGATTTTTTCGTATTCAATTCTAGTCTCCCCATCTGCAATTTCTTCACTGTGAAGTAATTTGGTGCCGAGTTGTACTTATAAATGTGATTTTGCCTTATGCGCCCCCGAAAATCTCATTTTTACCCCCTACCCCCCTTAAAAGTCCAAAAATCCAAAATCGCAGAAAATGATTTTTTTGTATTCAAGTCTAGTCTCCCCATCTGCAATTTCTTCCCCGTGAAGCAATTTGGAGCCGAGCTATGCTTATAAAAGTGGTTTTTGCCTTCCTCCCCCCCGGGGGGAACGGGGGTGTATTTCGCAAAATCCCGTCTTAGTGAGCGTCAGGGTCCTAAAATCAACCTGCTCACCAAAAATTGCGACTCTATCCCCCATAGGATCGCCACAACCGTGTTGAGTCAGTGAATCAGTGAATCAGTGAATCAGTCAGTGAATCAGTGAGTTTACTCTTTTATATATATAGATTATAAACACAACTACAGTGTAGAATATAACAAAACTTTAAATACATTAAAAGTTCCTTTTAAAAAACGACTACAGTACCCGTAGCTTAGTAAAATCACGTCCGTTCTGAGCCAAAGTGATTTTATTAAGCTGCTGATTTTTATATCCGGCGAATATTCCCGAACTGTAGAAAAAAGTATATCTTCTGCTAATTCGAAAAGGAATTTCAAAATGTAATAATTAATGGAACTAATAAACATGATTTAAATTTCAATTAACTAATTATTTAACTAATTATTAATTGAAAATTAATAAATTAATTTGTATAAAATTAAGAAACACATACTACACATCGAATTAATATTTCTACGTTATTTAAATATTGGGCTTCTTGAAAAAATGATCGATAGTTTTTATTTATTTTTATTTTATTGTATTTATTTATTTATTTATATATTTTGACGGAGTAATTATGCGTTTAATATCTTTAGAAAAATGTAACACTGCAGTATATTTCCAGGCTCTCTCCCAATCTTTCATTATCCAAATGAGTTTATGAACAAGTTCGTACGGTCTATATTTTTTTCACCGCTAATTTTAAATAACAATTTTCGCCATACTAAGAATGTAAATTTAAGAAGCAAATTTCTTTTAAATAGTGATGGAAGACTTGGGGGTAAATTGCGGCCCGTGCGAAGCCTGTAAGAAGAGCTTTGCAATGTGGTGGATCCGTCATCACATCTAAATTAGAATTTACATCTTTACTCGGTATTCTAATGCAACTCTTGTAGATGAGAACTAATCCAAGATTTCAGCGTTAGATAATTCATTTGAAGTTAGGAAATTTTCATCATTCTCCACACATTGAAAGAAGTCTTTATCAAATTGTTCATCACCTTCAAAGATGGAGCTTTATTTCCTTATTTGGACTTAATGCTAAAAAGCAGTTTTTGACTGTTTCTACGTACTCTCCCAAAACATTTTCATGCATAGTGTAACTACTTTTCCTACGCCTAGCAGTGAGGACGATTCGAAATACTTGGAGGGGTTCTAAATTGATTGATAGTTTGTTATTTGGTAAACATCCAATCATTTGGTGTTCTCTATCTTTTAGTTTCTCTAAACGACATGGTTTACCACTCCTATTTTAACACTGGACTCGTCGACTCCGTATTTGGACAGAGGCTCCCATGGTCACAAGGAATCCAGTCAAGGAATAATGCATTGTATCTTAGAAACTGACAGATTTTGCTGCGGTGTTAACAGAAAACGGCGCAGATTAATCACAGTTATCGATTTCTGTTAGATTTTTTGGCTAATTCTTTTCTGTTAATAACATTCAAAACCCTGATACTTGTTTAAGTGGTTGAACGAAACTAGGTGAATTGGACGTACAAAATGTTATTTTTATGTGTAACAACATTAAATACTCAACGTATTATGCAGCGCAATTGTTCTAATCAAGAACAATCATTTTAATTAGCATTTTGTTTCACTGCATGAAAAGATCAGTGATGATTGCAGATATTACCCATGATTTCTTATTATTATGTTAATCCACGGGCAACTTCACTCCTTTAAAGCACCAATGTTTCTCTCTTCCTCTAACAACCAACTGCACGTCAGAAGATAAGTTATTACGTTGTTTAATTTTCTTGCACCCAACACTGTTTTCGACATCGAATACATGTATAGCATGTTTTGGTAAAATCAAATAAAACAGTGCAAGTTTAACGACGTATAAAATCTGAGCTGGATCATTCTTTCAACAAATCCGGCTAAACATCTGTTTTGCCGTAGAAGCGTTAAAACCCACGTCTTGCTTTGCTCCATGAAGTTTGCACTAAACAATAATTTTTTGTACTTTAACTTCGAATGCTTTGGGACGGATGTAGCTGTAATAGAGCCACGCATCTTCTATTTTATCAACCAGCCGTCCATAGTAATAAAATCTATAGTTGTAAAGTTCTCGACACTCATCATTCGTACGAACTTTTTAGCTTTTTCGCACAAAGCTCTACAAGAATTCTGAATTTTCTTTAATTTGTCATTCTTTAAACAAATATTCTGCTTTTTCTACTTGATTCTGCTCGCGTTTTATATTTCTGTTTTTTATAACTTATGCCGCAAAATTATCTTATTTTAAAGAAAACTTCATAAAATGTTTTAAGAAAAAATAAATTTTCGATGCTGCCTCTCTTTATAGTTACATTTGAGAAAAATCATCATAACATAATTTGACAAAATTTCAGGTCTTTTTCTTCAAATTTAAATCTTTATAATTAGATATCCTGTTTCTTAATTATTTCAATGTAAGAACTAGAAAAATTCTTTTAATTTAATGAGAAAAAATGTAATCTCTGATAAATCAAAGCACATTTGTAACTTACTATTGCACTTTGAAAAAACCATTCCATGAATTTGTTTCTAGTAAACGTGACAGGATATGTTTGTTGTTTGTTTTATTACAATGCTGCAGAATGTAAAATTTTCCATAAGAGAGATAATTTAATGACTTGCTGTATTTTCTTAAAAAAAAAAAAAAAATCCAGTGAAATTTATAATTTGTTTTCTAGCTACCCATAAATACACATTTTTGCTTTTGTTAAAATTTTTATGAGTTTATTAAGCGGCGGTTTTAAAAACAGCTTGCCCAGTAATTTTATTCCAGTCCTTAAAATTTTATCAGATTAAGCGGCCCTTTTTATTAACCAGTGAATTTATTAAGGGGGTCCGGGACACCAAATTATTGTTGTTATTATTTATTCATGAATTGCTGTATTTTTTTTTATGAAATTGAAGTTTTTTTGAGGATGAAGTTCAGCAAAAAAGAATCTTAAAAAAAAAAAAAAAATTACAAATTTAAAAACAAAAATAAAAATAAAATTTTAAAAATTTAAAAATTTTTGATAAATTAAAAATATGTTATATCTTATGAACTAATGGTTCAATTTACGAACTTTTTTCATCTTTATACACAGAAAGGATTTATCTTTAATTTGTCTTCAGGATTTCTGATTATAATAATAACATTTTTAAATATTAATTTTAATTTGAAAAAAGTACTTATTTCATGCATAATTTTTGAATTACCAAAAAAGTTTTGCTCCTAACTGAAAATCCCGAAGACAAATTGAAGATAAATCTTTTCTGTATATAAAGATGAAAAAAGTTTGTAAATTGAACCATTAGTTCGTGAGATATAACAAATATTTAAATTATCAAAAATTTTATGTAAATTTTTATTTAAAGCTTTTTAAGACTCTTTCTTGCTCAACCTCATCGTCAAAAAAGCTCCAAATTGAGAAAAAAAAATAATTGCAGCAATTAATCAATAATAATAAAAAATAATCTGGTGTGTCACTCACACGACTTTCTCTTACCCTGAAATTTAACACTAAAAATACAGGTTGCAGATTAAAAGGTAAGATAACGAGTACTGTTATGTAAACCTGTGTTAAACAATTCATATTAGTCTTCTGAAGAGTTTTATATGGTAAATAAATCTGTGTGAGGGGGGCTACCGCCCACCTCAACCCCCCGTTTCATTAATACACCTACATTTACATGGAATGTAATTCGGTTATTAAAAAATAATTCTGATTTTAAAAAATAATTTATTAAAATTATTATTTAAAAAAAATATCTCTTATGATAATGCAGACGATTTCCATATTAGAGAAGTGGTATAACACGAAATATAAAGAAAAAAGTCCATTTTATTCTCATCATTAAAAAGAAGGGGGAAAAAAAAAAACGGTTTTTTTTCTAAGTTTTTTTTTTCGTTAAAAGTAAAAAAAATCGATAACTTTGTTTTAAATTATCGCAGATAGATGGTTCAACCATTCGTTTTAAAGGTATTGGCGAGCTCTTTTGAAAGATACCCATCATGAAAATTTACTCCCCTCGAGGGGGGGACTTCCCCCCCAGGGGGGGAGGCGAGGCTCCTACATACACAAAAATTTTTTCCCAGTTAACTATCTCTATTACAAAAAATATATATTCGTTTCATTGGGTTTAGTTCAGTCTATAGACGTTAAACTCTACTTTCCTGCAATTTCCCCCATAGACGTAATGAATTAGAATTCTCTTGATTGTCCCTGTACACGAACCATTTGCTTGATCTTAACGAAAAGCTTACTGTAGCATCCCTATATGATACACATTTAGAATACCAAGTTTGAACTTTCTGCCATAATTTGTTTTTGAGATATGCTGATAACAGACAGACACACAGACACACAGACACACACAGACAGACAGACACACAGACAGACACACAGACCATTTGCTAAAAACATGATTTTCGTATTCAGGGGACCTCAAAACGTGTAAATATAACAAAATCTCACGTTTGAAAATTTGACCCAAAAACAATACTTTCTCTACCTTATGGGTAAGAGAAAGTAAAAAATTTGGTGTCCCGGACCCCCTTAAGCGGCGAGCAATGTATTTCTAATATTTTGACAGTTTCATAAAAAAGTAAAATAAGGAAATAAATATGCAATGGGAGGCAAATAATTTTCGCGATATGAAGTTTTGAACGCTAAGTATTAATATTTACGTAAATAATTGTAAGTAATTCATGCATCGAGTTTTGCTACTTTAAATTACTTTTGAGAAAGAGAATGTCACCCAATTTCTATATCCAGAAGATTAGATTCATAAAATAACAGCAACGAAAAATCTTCGAAAAATATTTCTTTTGCTGGTCAAAAATTATTGCACTTCTCACTTGCACCGGACCGGCAAAGCGTGTAATTTGCGGGTACCCAGGGGCTCTAGCATACAGACATGCAAAATATTCTAATGTACAATGGGTAAATTTTCACCTAGGTAGAGTTTAACCTTTTAAGGTAAATGCAATTACGACTTTTTTTTTTTTTTTTTATCAAGAGCCACAAGAGTTTGAGACCAAAACAAGAAGAAATAAAATGAAGGAAATTTTTCATCTAAGTTAGAAAAGTAAAATTCTATTAAATATTTTCGGGGTGAATTATTGCAATTGGAAGCTAAAATTAGTTGCTATAAAACGTATTCGACCGCCCATAAAACGTTTAACATATTTAAAATAGACTAAAGGAGATAAAATTGAAATTTACACACACACACATATATATATATATAATATGAATGAATAGAAGCATATTTGACGTAGAATGTGGCATAAGAATATTGTTGCATCATTTACAAGGCCACACAAACATTTTATGATATAGTACTACTAGGTATGTAAATGCATTTCAAATTTGAGACGGGATTTTTTTTTTTTTTTTTTTTTTTTTTTTTTTCCTGTATTAAATTTAAATACACTGTTTAGCACATATATAACGTACAAACTATATGCAAGGCTACTCAAAATTAAACGAATGAATTTCAAAGTGTAGTGTGATTAGAAGTTCTCTGAATATTTGAAACTGAATTTTAAATTTAATAACAGCCTGAAATATTATACACTATCTATCAATAAGCATTTGGACACTTTCAAATTTACATGTTTTGTCAAATATCTAGAACAATTCTGCAGAAATTATCTTCAAAATTTGGGAGTATAAAACACATATTACACCTCATATATTTCAGCAAAAGTTTTATCCTGAAGAGGAAAAGACTAGTAAAAAATTAAACAAAGGTTAACATTTTTTGGATCACCCTGTAAAAATTAATGCTGGAAATGTGTTTTGCCTGTAGCATGTGATTATGTGGATGCTTCTAATTATCTGTATAAAATTTTTTGAGGCTATCCCATCATGAAGATATAAAAGTTTCTTTAAAAAAAAAAAAAAAAAAAAAAATTCTACTTTTTTATTTATAACACATAGCGTATTAGACTCAGTGAAAAACTATTTTCAGAAAACTTGACAAGGTGCATTAGACAGAACATACAGAAATTAAAAGCAAAAATGTTAAGTATTTTACGAAATATGAGTATTTTTACTAAAACTTTTTTAACTATGTATGCGCAAGCTTTTTATAAAATTCATTTACATAATTTAATAGCCAAGCAGAAGTATTGGACTACTTATGTAAAATCCCCAAGCAAATATCGTGTAAGAAGTTATGAGAGATAGAAAGAACAGAAATTCAGTTCTCTTAAAATAATAGCTATTCTATAAGGGGTATTACTCACTCCTCCTTGTCTTTTTCTAGTCAATTTTGTCCTTTTATTCCTTCCGGTGTTAGCCTTTTTTTTTTTTTTTCACACTTGGCATTGTGAGGTTTTTTTTTTTTTTTTTTCACATTTGACATTGTGAGTTTTTTTTTTTTTTTTTTTTTTTTTTTTTTTTTGTTTGTTTGTTTCCGTCCCATACTTTTTTCTATGGAATGTTGACTCTTTTTTCCTGTGTTTCTACGGGTTTTTAGCTTTTTCCCCCATGTATTTTATATTCTAAAGTGTAGTGACATCGCACTTTAGAAAGTAGAAAACGAGGAAAAAACGCTGGAAAATTCATAGAAACACGGGAAAAAAGAGACAAAATTCCATAGAAAAAAGCATAGGATGAAAACAAAAAAACTCACAATGTGAAGTGTGAAAAAAAAAAGAAAAAAAAAAAAAGATAATACCAAAAGAAATAAAAGGACAAAATTGACTAGAAAAAGACATTGAGGAGCGGGAGGGAGGGTTGGGGCATTAAACCTATCGTCGAGGATTAATACAACTCGCCTAGTATAAGTTCACTGTTTGTAAATAGATATTGATATAACCCCCTGCCATCACTTTTTTTTTTTTTTTTTGAGAGGAACTGAAATTCGGTTTACTCTATCTCTGACAACTTTTTGAATTTACACGATATTTGTTTGTTATTTTCATATAAATAGCTCGATGCTTTTGGCTATCAAATTATGCAAATGAAAATTTTTAAAAGCTTGCGCATGCGTAGTTAAAAATTATTTTGTAAAAATCCTCATAATTTGTAAGATATTTAACATTTTTGCAGTCTGTTTGTTGTAAGCTGTGTCTAATGTATGAGAAGCTTTCTAAAAATGGCTTTGCAGTATGTCTAATACCCTACGTGTTATAATTAAAAAAGTGGCAATATTTCAAATAAATCGTTATATTTCCACGAATATATGTGGCAGTTAAAATAATCCTTATAACTTCATGATGCAGCCAAAACGCATTTCAACTATTACTTTTTTCAGGGTGATCGAAAACATTTTTACTTTTGTTTAATTTTTTACTGGTCCCCTTTTCATCTTCACGACAAAACATTTACTGAAACATATAGGGTATGGCATGTTCTTGATATATATATAGTTTTAAGACAATTTCTCAAGAATATTACTAGATATTCGACAAAACATGTACATTCCAAAGAGTCCAAATACTTATTGGTAGATAGTGTATTTTGAAAATGTAGAAACGATACACTCCTTCTCATATTTATAAGGACATTTTATGTTTTGAAAGAACTAATGTAAAAATAATTGTGAACGAGAATATACTAAGTGCCCTTAATATATCTAGTATTCTAAAAACCAAAATTGTTATAATTTTTTTCAATATGAAAAAAAATTAATTAACAATAAGTGCAAAGTATTTTTTTTTTTCTCCACGTTTTTAGATGTTCATAATTATAGGGACAATCAAGATTTTTTCGCTTTATTCAAATTACTAGCGGATAAATTACAATTGGCATGCGAATGTGTTAACTACTGGGCTAGATTAATTCATATATAAGCCTTGAATTTTTCTTGGACGGACATTACTGATAATTCCTCGAAAAAAAAAAAAAAAAAAAAAAAAAGAACGTTCATTTAGTGAAGTATGATAAATGTGTTTTTTAAGTGGAGGGATAATTTCAATCCGTCGTATTTCTAATGAAATTCGAAGATCTAAAATTGCTGAAGGAAATGTGATCAAACGTTGAACTGCTGGTTCGATAGGAGAGAGATCTGGTGCAAAATCAGAGTTGTTTTACACAGATCGAAGACTCATAATTCCTCTTACTGTTCAAAATCCCTCTTACTCAAAATGACTGCTGCTGAATTTGTTTTTAATTTTTAACGAAAGTTTCGGGTCTACATTTATGCATGTTTAAAATAATTAATAATGTGTTAAACCCCCGTAATAAGCATTTAATCAATAAGCATTTAATAGATTAAAGAACGCCTGTTTTAAAGTTGACTAAGGCAATATGAAATGGTAAAATGTTGCCTTTTCGAATGAAAAACATCTTATTTTTCATCAATCAAATGGTTTTAACAGTTACTGGCACGATCTAAAGCTAGCGAAAAACAGAGCTGTTTTTTAAAGGCAGATATGAATCGTGCGTTTTAAAGGTGGATCTATGGTGCTCTGAGGAGCTGTTTCTACTGAAGGCAGAATGAATTTAGTAATTTTTTCTATTATTATTAACATCAAGAGAATATCCGCAAATTTTAAACGGGGAAATTCTCAGATTTTTGTTAGAATTTAGAGAAGGGTAGAGGGGTAATATATATATATATATATATATATATATATATATATTTCTAATAAGACTTACATTTTAGCTCTACTTCTAGAGTAATAGAAAATATTTTGAAGAAAGAAACTTCCGTATTATTGCCTTTCCCGTGGCCTAAAAGTTGAAAAAACCTTAACTTATCATATTAGAAAAGTGCATACAAGTGGAAAGCAATTTTAAATAGTTTAAATGTATTCGAAATATCATCTATGCTGTATGAAATGGTATTGAAACTGAATATTAAATATATATACCAGAGAGAATGTCTGATTGTTTCACCTTAAAAAGAGACCCCATTAATTTAAAGAATAACTGAAAGAAAATTACTAAAATTCAAACTGTCCTTATAATTGTGAACACCTGAATTTTTTTTTTTTTTTTTTTTTTTTTTTTTTTTTTTTGACCGTATTTAAAGTTTTTAAGGTAGAAAAACGACACAACTTTTTAAATATCGTCAATTAATGAAATTCAGATTAATAAAAAATACATTTGTTTAAATAGCAGTGTTCAGTGTTTAGTTAATATAGAAAAACGGGTGTCCCTATAATTATGAGAACTAGTGTATTCTATTGGGGGTTAAGAGGTGGGGTAATTATCCTCACTCAGAAATATATTTCGAATAAAAGGGTTTCTAAAATAATATTCATCTGTCATTTAAAATACTTTGTGACTGGAAAAAAATCTTTCATATTAAATTGTAGTAATATATCTCTAGCAATGTAGAATGAAAGAAAGTAATGTGGCTGCCAAAACTAATTATTTTTTCTTAATTATATCAGATTCCAGATCACTTTTGAAAAGAATATGTTTAAGCTACTGTTTTATATTAAAATTGAAAAAAAAAAGAAATATTTTCTTGAAATAATTTATAAAATATATAAAATATATCTAAATATATCTAGTAAATTATATAGACATATGTTAAAACATGTAAAAAAAGTGTTATTGTGAACATACATTGTTAATGGTTTATTTATTTATTTATTTTATTTATTTATTTTTTTTTTTCAAGCGATTTATAAAAGGTTTAGGAAATATATTTTTTCGATGCTTTTATTTTTTGATACCTGTATACTGAGAAAAAAAAAAAAAACTTTACGGAAATGTTTAAGAAAATTTAAAGACAAAACATGAATATCTGGAATTTTTTGTCGTTAATATTCTTTAAATATTTTTAATTTTTTTATAGACTATAGGAAGCTTAATTTAATTATAACATATTTTTTAAACATTTACACATAGTCTAATATTTTATGTTTATTTTTTAAAAAGCCAAATTTGTAAATATATATATATATATATATAGATTTATACATAATATAATTATAATTATACATAATATCACCTAATAAACAAGAATATCGCTCCGAGAAGAAAAGACTGAAATATGTATATTAGCTTGACATGTAAATTTGCTTCGCAGACTTGTAAACTTGGAAACGAGTCCGCAACCTGGGTTCTAGAAATATGGGTCGTAAAAGCGCTTTAAGCGGTTTTAGAAAGGCAAAATTGTGACTTTTCCTGATCAAAGACTTACAACAAGATCTATCACAAAAAAAATAATAATAATAATAATAATAAAATAAATAAATAAATAAATAAATAAAATAAAAATAAAAGATAACAATGTATAATATTTAATTTTCTTCGATTGCAAGGGGATTATAGAGCAAAGAAATCTCTGGGATGTCCGCGGAAGTTACCAGAAGGGAAGAAAAGAGCCATTATAAAAAGAGTGAATGATAAGAAAACAACTTTAGGTCAGCTATCGACAGGCCGGTAAGAGCCCAAAAAAGGCTTGAGCTTCGGGCATGGTCTGGGGTCACTATCACTGTCACTGTAATTCTATAGAATCTGTTTCTCCTGATTTTAACCTGATGGAAAGCATTTGAAGCCTACTGGTTAGAGCAATTCATGAAAATGGAAAGCAATTTGTTACAATTTCAAAATTAAAAGCTTCTACCACCTCCCATTGAAGGGAAACAAAATTCTGGGGTGACTCCACTCAACTTTCCGAACATTGAGTAATTAACGGTTTTGTAGATAAAGTAAAGTAAAATGAGTTGTTAAATATACAAAAGAGAGAAAATTATAATAGGGTGTTTGAGTATTTTTCTCCATATAGTTCACGATGTTTAATTTAATGCTACTGAGCTTTGAGCCCATAGATCATAATGATAAAGAATTTTTCTATGTGTCCCTGTAACCTATAAATGCTATTCGACAAAATACTTATAGTTAGTGCAACAGTGACTTATAATATTCATATAAATTTTCAGCTCAATTGAATAAGGTGTTTAGATGCTATCGCACTTTTAAAAATTTGGTCCCATAGGCCATAATGATAAAGAAATTGTCTTTGTGTCCCTGTAAAAAAAACACTGTAAGGGCTAAATTCACCACAATCTTTACAGTTCGAGAAACTGTGACCTATAACATGTGTATGAATTTTTTGCTCAATTTAATAAGGCGTTTAGAGGCTACCACACTTTTAAAAATTTTACCCCATAGGCCATAATGATAAAGAATTTTTCTTTGTGTCCCTGTAATAAACTATAAATGATAGATTCACCAAAGTCAATGGGGTTCGTTCTACGATGACTTACAACATACGTGCCAACTTTCAGCTCATTCGAGCAAAGAGTTTAGACGCTATCGTGTTCATTCCCACACATACACATACACACATACACATACCTACACACGCACATACATACATCATCGTAAAAATAACGAAAATGGACTCAGGAGACCTCAAAACGTATAGAAACATCAAAATCTCAAATTCGGGCTTTTGACATGATTACAATACTTTCCTTACATATGTGAGTTCGGAAAGTAAAAATCGACCAAAATGAATTAAAAAGATTGGTCCGCTCCCTGTTTGACCCCGTTTTTACATGAATTAGAAAAATCCGGTGTATACATTGGCTACTAATCCATATTTTTGGTCCGTGTACATACCATTGTGCATCACCTCAAAAAGGAAGAATACAGTTTTCTTTATATAAAAATGACTGTTTCAATTGTATTTTGTTATAAAATAAAAGTATTTGTTCAATTTTTAACATTGCTAAGGTTTTGTAATTCGATAAGTTTGTGATTTTTTGATAACATTGTTTTAAGTTTATTTTGTTGCATTGTTTTCTTTTTATGCTCGAAAATCTTGTTATACATATCATTTTGAATGGTATACTTTAAATAACACTACACGAAAGTATTAATTCAACGCATGTATTATATATATAACTGATATGTAATTGAAAATTTCTGATTAAATATTAGAATAACGTATAATATAAAAGACCAATTAGCCAACCAATCATTTATAAAACACGACGATCAATTAATTAATCAATCACATGTCATTTTTGTCAACCAATCCTTACTTCCCTCTATATATTTATTTTAGATACATTCATCCAAAGTATACATCTGTTATGAACTACATTATATAAAAGATAACATATAGATACAAAACATATTTACATTCTCGTACATTTTTTGAAACAGTGATTTTTTTTTTTTTTTTTTTTTTTTTTTTTTAACTCAAAGTAAAAGCCGAATGTAATTTACATAAAAATTACTCACTGCTTTTTGGGATCCATCCTCTTCAAAATTAAAACTTACACTAAATGAAAATCATCCTAAGTGAATTTTCCTGTAACATTAGGAAAAATCTTAATTATAATAGCTTAAAAAAAAGCTCACACCCATACCGGAAAAGTGTTTTAGAACTGTGATATCCTCATATAAGTGCGCGTGTTTGTGCTAGCAGGAAATCGCATTAGCGGTAAATGTATTTTTAATTTCTTTGTTTCTTATTCATATCATTTACAATTTTCTTTCGTTTCTATCGCATTATACAATTTAATTAACCTTCACAGCATTTGAGTTGACAAAGTGTCACATTTCTGTCGGCAAGGTCCAAGATTTCAAGTTCGTGAGCAAGGGTCTCCAGTGTTTCACGTACTGAAGTATATTCGTATTGTACGGTTTATTGTCTAAGCTCAGATAAAACACCCCTCATATTAGAAATAATCGGGTGTGACACTTATACTACTTCCTTTTACTGTACATGATATAGAATGATTATTACAGTTCAAGGTGCGAGATATGGGATACTTTATTGGAATGAGTCAAGTGCATTTTATATAACAGTTTAAACTAATTTTATTAATTATTTGATTTGATATAAATTTCTGTGCGGAGAGGGAGAATTCTTTTTGAATATTGTAACTTTACTTTTAAATTATTTAAAGTTTTTAATAAATTTTAAAAATTATTTAAAATTATTTAAATAATTACCGCTCACACCATTTCTCAATATTATTCGACTAATTTTGAATGGTTGTGTACATTATATATAAATTAAAAACAAACCAAACAATGCATTTTATTTATATTAAAACCACTTTAAAAACACGTAAAATAAATTTTTATTTAAAAATATTATCCTAAGCTTTTCGCTTTGAAATTCCAAAGCATCATCAGGGTTGGTTGGTTGGTTGTAGGATTTAAGGCCGATTGACTCCTGATGTGTCCTAGGCCTAGGGGGGATGCCCTCCGTGGGGGTCTTTCTAAGGGGTCCTAGCCCGTATTTACGCGAGTTTCGGAGGAAACCACCGCATCATCAGGGATTTTTACTTTCCGAACACTATAGTGAGGAAAGTATTGTAATCATGTCAAAAATCCGAATTCGAGATTTTGATGTTTCTATACGTTTTGAGGTCCCCTGAGTCCGTTTTCACTATTTTTACGATGATGTATGTATGTGTGTGTGTATGTGTGTATGTGTGTATGTATGTGTGTATGTCTGTGAATGAACACGCTAACGTCTAAACGCTTTGTTCGATTAACCTGAAAGTTGGTACGCATATTGTAAGTCACCATAGTACGAACCCTATAGATTTTGGTGAATCTAGCACTTATAGTTTTTTTACAGGGACACAAAGAAAAATTCTTTATCATTATGGCCTATGGGAGCAAAATCTTAAAAGTGCGATAGCATCTAAACGCCTTATTCAATTGAGCAAAAAATTTATACACATATTATAGGTCACAAATACTCAATCTGTATAGATTTTGGAGAATCTAGCACTTATAGTTTTTTTACAGGGACACAAAGAAAAATTCTTTGTCATTATGCCTATGGGGCCAAATTTTTAAAAGTGTGATAGCGTCTAAACGCCTTATTAATCTGAGCAAAAAATTTGTACACATGTTATAGATCACAGTTGAACTAACTGTATAGATTTTGGTGAATCTAGCACTTACAGTTTTTTTACAGGGACACAAAGAAAAATTCTTTATCATTATGGCCTATGGGACTAAATTTTTAAAAGTACGATAGCATCTAAACGCCTTATTGAATTGAGCTGAAAATTTATATGAGTATTATAAATCACTGTTGCACTAACTATAAGCATTTTGGTGAATGTAGCATTTATAGGTTTTTACAGGGACACAACGAAAAATTCTTTATCATTATGATCTATGGGCTCAAAGTTCAGTAGCGTTAAATAAAACATCGTGTAATAGATGGAGAAAAATACTCAAACACTATATTATGGTTTTCTCTCTTTTGTTTGTTTAACAACTCCTCTTTCTTTACTTTATCTACAAAACTGTTAATTACTCAATGTTCGGAAAGTCGAGTGGAGTCACTCCAGATTTTTTATTACTGAATTAAATGAGCAGCTTTTAAATAATTTTCCCTTAACAGTCAACAGTTAAGTCTTTTAATAACGTGAATAGCAGCAAAGTCAATTTGAAATCCGGTGAAGGTTGGACCAAGGAGCTAAGAAGAGTAAGAGAAGCTGGAACTATTGAAAAATCTAACGAGGCTATTGTAGGAGAAAAACCATAACGAACTAGCAGAAATAAACTATTAGCTTTTTTTCCTAATATTGTGCCAAATTATTGGCAAAATTGTAGCATCTTTAGAATTTATTATATTTTTGCTTTTAATTATACTAATAGCTTCGGAGATGTAAAGTTCCTGAACAGTAGGTGGTGCTGTAATAATTTTGGCCTTATCCCATGTAGGATTAGCGTTTGGGTCAGCATAAATGAAGTCGACCAGAAAAGAACTATTTCCTTCTTTGATATTTCGTATATATTTTTATATTCTTTTGTTTAAAGTCCTCTTAGTTTTCAAATATAATTCGTGTTTAATTAACCTTTTTTTAGAGATATTGATTAATGTATTTTAATTTATCACAGCAAACGAAAACGCATGAAATAGCTTGAAATGCGATTCGAGCCACTTCCAAAAGCAGCGTTAACATTTCTGAATTTTTATGCTTTGTATATATGGAGAATGCATATCAGTTTCATTTTGATTAGTACAGAGATGATAAGCTATGCAGCTACCAGAAATTTTTCCCAAAACTGTAATGTAATTAAATGTTTTGTAAATTCCTGTACACGAACCATTTTTCCAATTTCAATAAAATTGTTTTAAATGGCATTTCCCATATGATAAAGATTCAGACTACTGAGAATGGATATTCTGTTATTATATGTGTTTGAGGTATGCTGATAACAGACTAACAGATCAAATGCCAAAATCCTGATTTTCGGATTGAGGAAACTGTGTAAACATATTCAAAATCTTAATTTTGAGAATTTGATCCAAAAACTGTATTTTCTCCATCGTACATGCATAAAAGAAATTAAAAATGGGAGATAAAAATTTCAGGGGAGGATGGATGGATGATTGGGTTTTACGTCGCAGTAGTGCTGCGCAGATGGGCTATTGGCGACGGTCTGGGATACACCCCTACAGGTGGTCCGGAGACATGCAATCACAATTTTGATCCTCCATTGAAAGGATGGCTCTCCCGCTTCGGTGACCCCCCAGAGGTATAATTTTTGATGCGAACATAGAGGACATTGCGACCAAGACAGATTTTACGTGCCCCAGCCACCATTAGTGTACACGACGGTCTTTGGCCGGCTCGAGTACCGAACCCGCAATCTTCCAATTACGAGGCTGACGCTCTACCGACTGGGCTACCGCGACCCAATTTTCAGGGGAGAGGTCAGGGGTAAAAACAAAATCATGAAATATTTGTCTGTGGCAGGAAAAAAAAAAAGACGAGTCAATATTTTTTTTTCGTCTCACCTTCTCAATATAATAGTACAAGTTTCAGAAAACTAATACTGTAAACTGAAGTCACTGCTACAGAAATAGACTGAAATAAAAAAAGTAAAATTTCATGCTTGTTTTGGAAGAAAGGAAATAACGAAGAAGGTTTTTTTTTTTTTTTTTTTTTTTTTTTTTTAAGCAGAAAAGAATAATGTCACAATTCCAACAACATACTCAGAAAAAATAAATTTTGACAGTTATTTGAAATAAATAAGATGTCTAAAATATAATTTAAGAGAATAGATGACATTCTATGTAAAGACCGTCAATTAAGGATTTGGGATTTTCTTTCATGGCGCCCCACTCTAAAACAACAGTTTAGGGCTAAAAACATTTAACTAAGTTAGAGGAAAACGTAAGAAAGTAAAAAAAAAAAAAAAAAGGAAAAAGAAAAAAAAAGTTAAAAAGCTTATAATAAATAATGTAAAATTTAATAATATTAATAACATTAAAAATAAATGATAATAAATTCACACTGAAAATAATTATGGTACTTTTTTTGCTATCGGATTGGATTTAGGATGAGTAAAAAAAAAAAAAAAAAAGTGATAAAATTCAGGTGCTAAGTATTACAGTGTTGATCAATAAACTAGCTTTGATAAATTTGCGCTAAAGTTGATTTTCATAAATATTTAAATTTAAGTTATATTACTGAAATTCCGTTATTTTGATAAAATACACCCAGTTAAATTTCAAATAAACGTTTTTTTTCATTATTGAATACTTTTCATGATATTGGCCATTGCTCTTGATTTGGGAAATAAGACAAATTTAAAAATAGATCCATTTGCCAATATCGACATCTAGGCGAACGAAGACTGGCTAGTTTTATAAACAAAAACTGAAAAAAAAAAAAAAAAAAAAAACTGAAATATATCAAAACTTTCCTTCGAATCTATATTTAAAAATTTTTAACCATCCCCTTTAATAATTTTATAGCTTTGATAGTATGAAAATGTATAATTAATTCTTCACCTCCAAACTCCTCGAAAATAGGTTTTGAAGGCCGTAGCTTTTTTTTTTTTTTTTTTTTTTTTTTTAATATATGCCATCTTATTTTATTAATTTTGCAGCAACTTCATAAGTAAGATGGCCATTTTGAACCTGAGTTCATGATGTTTACCAATATTTGGAGAAAGAATAAGAGTAAAATAGTGTTTGGGTTTAGGCCAGTTATATACTGTAAGGACTTTCGTCAAAATGGAATGCTGTTAGTGTGATCTTTCTAAGATATCCTACTTAACCCATATTTAGGTGAGTTTCAGAGAAAACCAAGAAACTTCCGAACGCCTAGACTGATGAGCACTACTTGGGTTTGAACCTGTCACTTTTCATCTACTCTCTTGGACAGCAAAACCTCCATGCCACTGATGGGGCTAAAAATAAAATAGGAATAATTATTGCAGCATAATGTTGACAAAAATTTTGTATAAATGAGAATTTTTTTTAAGTTGAAACTAAATTCACATCGAATGTAAATGTCTAAGGGCACTGGACACACAGCCCATTGCTAAGCAATCAGACTTCAAATTGTTTTAAAAATAAAACTTACTGAAATAATTTTTTCTGCTCTTGATTATAGAAAAAAGTTTGCTCTCACATTACAACCTCAAGCTCACCATGTCATGTTCTCTCAAAATGGTAGTTATTTTTGCCCTTTTGTTAACCCTACACCTCCCTCCCCACTTCTGATCTTATTCCACTTTCATATTTCTTGGCTTCACCAGTATCTTGTTCTGTTTTCGAAGCTAGTGAAATTCAGATGCCATGTGTGAATTCAAGCTGCGTTTGTTGGTTTAGCCGTTTGGAGTTTACTGTGATTATCTTCGAAATTCGCGCAAATACGTTCTAAAATAAGAAATACTTAGAAAAGCTCCCAAGAAAGACATTAATCCCAATCTATCTGGTAGACAATCGATCTTAACTTATGCACCAATAACATACTTTGATTGTAATTACTTAAAAAAACAATTAAATATCTAATTAGTTAAAAAATTAAATGTTACAGATGCTACAACGTATTGCTTTCAGTGTTGCCAAATTTAGGGACTATTTCATTTAGCTATCGCCAATGTTTTTGAGGAATGATATTTGATATATATATATAATGGACCACAGATATAGTAATAAGACATAGATTGATCAGCGAAAGGGAAAAAATGATACCTTTTTTTCTTGGGAAAAGTCACTCTAATGGCTGTCTTACCCCGAGTAAATTACACACAGGAATACACGGATAATTTAGTAAATAAAATTTATGAATAATTTATTTACTAAAGGTGAATGAAAAACTTCAGACACAATTTCAAATTCATATTTCTTTTTTTTTTTTTCTTTTTTTCAATACTCTCTAATGGCTGATTTTAGAACTTTTTTTCGGCATCAAAAGTTTTTGCTCGATAACATGGAGATGCTAGATCTATATATATTACTATATCTATGTAATGGACAAATAACCTTCGAATTGATTAGGCAACCGTTACAGTTAAAATTTAGTGGTGGATATTGAATAAAAAGTCTCTAAATTTGATAACACTGATTACTTTGTATTCTCTGAACTAAAATTCACTCCATTTCTATAGTTTTCTGTATCTGTTTACCTTAAAACCAGTATAATTACAATCCAATTTTTCTCTCTTATATTCAGTTCTAACATTGTCAACATTTTTACAAAATATAATGAAAAATATTTTTCCTCACCAACAGTGAACTCACTTTCTCTAACAAGGGAACTATGAATCAGTAAAATTCCCATTGAAACCAAACCAATCTTAAATTAAAGAGCATGGTCGAAAACGTAGAATAGATTACAAAATTTGCGCAACAACCCTCCATGGATCGAAATGTGACCCTAATAGTTTTAGCTATTTTTCTAAAATCCAACAAAACAGCGTTCGAAGCAAGGTAAGATGGCTTATGGTAAAGCTTTTGGCTTGTGTATAGGAACCTGAGATCCCGTCCTATCAAATGTGTTTTGTATTTTTACTTTTTATTTCATTTTTTTTAATACATTTTTAATTAAATTAAAATATTATTTTAAGAAAAAATATTTATTATGGTAAAAAGTTTTTTTTTTTTTTTTTTTTTTTTTTTTTTTCACGAACAATGTAATAATTTTTAATTTTTAACATTTTTTTTTTTCAATTAAAAGAAATGAATAAATTAAGGAAAATTACTTTTATTTCATTTAGATAAAATTTTGTTTGTGATTTGTATTTATGCAAATTTTTAATGGTTCCTTTTTATCGACGTCACTAATAGCAAGTTTTGGTCATCTGCTCTTATTTCTATTATTGCTCATGCTATTTTTTGCATGAAAAATCCAGAGGGAACAACAACTGTTGCTGCTTAACTATTCAACGTCGCATTTAACTTTTGTATCAAATAATTTATTAATGAACTAACAAATTTGGTGATATTGGAGGAACTGACTTCAAAATTGAGCACAGCGACAAACTTCCTGTAAATGAGTTTAATTATTTATAATTAGTTTACCTCTCGAAAATTTTAAAATCTGGGTACATGCGAATTTCCTCAATCTAGTAATGTCGACGAAAAGTCAAATATTTAACAACATGCTCGTGATGAACAATATTTGACGGTGAACAAAATTGTAATGCAATTAATTGTGAACAATCTTCTTATATTTTTAGTTCTCATGTTGAAAAATGCTTGTGCTCAAAACTGCATCACTGATAAGGGCGCCATTAATGTGTAATCAACGATGAACCTGGACGCAGGAATGGCGTGAAGTCACTTTTCAGACAAATCACAATCCTGTTTACAGCATCAAGATTGCCTTATCCGTATTTAACGGCATTATGAATAATGCACATTGCCAGCTGGGATTCGACATCATCATACTGTCCATCATTTGCAATGATGTTATGAGTTCCCATTGGATACACGTCTCAATTACTTCATGTTCGTATTCCTGGCACTCTGAACAGCGACCATTAAATTTCTGATGAGTTAAGGCCCGCCCCTCTGCCCTGTATTCGAGGCCTACGTAGCGCAAAATTTAAGCAAGATAATGCACGACCGCGAGTTGTTTGTATTGTCCGGAACTTCTTTAATACAGAATGTGTTCGACTGTTGCTCTGGCCAGCGCGTTCTTCTGATCTCGCACCAATGAAAATGACTGTTTAATCATTGAAAAGCGACTGCCCCCCACCATTCACCAGTAACTTCGATCGATGAATTGTGGCATCGTGTTGAAGCTTCATGAAGTGATCTACCCGTACATGTCATCCAATCGCTGTTCGATTCAATTCCTAGGCAGATATGTGCTGTTATTGCTAACAGAGGTCGCTGCTTTATGTACTGTTTTCTCAGTACATATTACTCCAAATTTCCTGAAATTTTAATCAATTGTTCTTCCTACTATAATGTATGTGTCTAACAAATTTTATTCCGTTATTATTATTCCTTCTTGGTGTTGCATTTTCAATGTCGAGCATTGTATTTCAATCCAAGGGGGAAGGGGGAGGGGTTGTTGCGCAAACTTTGCATTCTATTCTACGTTTTTGACCATGCTCTTTAATGTAAGCTTCGTTTGGTTTCATTAGCAATTTTACTGATTCCTACTTCCCTTGTAAGCAGAAAAAAGGCTCTCGAAATTTTAATCAATTGTTCTTCCTACTATAATGTATGTGTCCAACAAATTTTATTCCATTATTATCATTCCTTCTTGGTTTTGCATTTTCAAGGTCGAGCATTGTATTTCAATCCAAGGGGGAAGGGGGAGGGGTTGTTGTGCAAACTTTGCATTCTATTCTACGTTTTTGACCATGCTCTTTAATGTAAGCTTTGTTTGGTTTCATTAGCAATTTTACTGATTCCTACTTCCCTTGTAAGTAGAAAAAAGTCTTGTAACTATCATTACTCTTGCACTGGAAATACATACATACTGTCATAAAACACTTACAAATTAAAATACGTAATACATACCGGTACGCAAAGAATTAAAACATGATGTATACAGATTATTTACGATTGCGATCCTGTTTAAAATATACAATTATCTACCTATAACAATATAGAATAGTTTAAATATACATTATGCACATATTATCTACAATTAATAAGTTATACCTACAACGTATACAATAACATTTAAAAAAAAAAAAAATGTCTTAACAGAAATAGTACAACTATTTGTAAATTTATGACGAACGCGTTTCAAAAAACGAACACATTATGCAAGATATATTATAAAATATTAAATAATAATATTAAAGATATACGTTTGTTGTTGAGAATATGAATTTATTAAAAGTAGTTTTTATGGACGATCCTTCTCCTAACAATACAATGTGATGCAGTTCAAAAAAAGGTAGAATTTTAAACACACAGTGACGTTTTATTCCTTTAACTGTTTGACAGGTTTTGCTCTTGAATATAAATCAGTGATTTGTTTTTAAAAATTTGAATGCAATGATTTTCCTTTTCTCGTATTCTTACTATTTGCAAAGTGTCCCTTTTGACTTTTATAATTATTCTCATTGTGAAAGGAACACTTTCAATGAGTTCAAAATGTTCATTTGGAACTTCAACTGGTTCATCATTTTCAATTCTACACGTTAAGTTGCCTTCTAAATACACTGCTAAACTTTCGTTTTCTTCACAAAATCGATAAATGCTAACCATTTCAAAGCATTCAAGATGGACAGAGGATGTAATTACATGACATTCATTTTCCTCATAATAAGTGGTCTTTGATAAGGCTTTCAGTTTCGAGATATCAATATTGCAGCCACCTTGCATACTAAGCCATGTCATACATTTCATTAGATACCCTTCCTTTATTTTTATTACCTTTATATTGTTAACATTTACTGATGAGATATCTTGAACACATTTATTTTTAGAGGTTTCTGATTGGAAGTCCGTGTGAGCTGCAGAACTTTCATTCACATTATTCACGTGATGATTCACACTATGCGGGAAATGAAAAAATGAGCTGGTGCTGCTGTTTTCAGATTTCAAGTTTGATTGTTTTGTATTTTTGGTGATTTTCGTTGAATCATTAACATACACTTGCTTGTTATTAAACACATCTTCGATTTCTAATTTTTGTTCATGTCTTTTTGTTACAGGAATATCGCCAGCAGTTTTTACTAGAGTTTCTGGGGATTCGTTTTTCACTTTAACAGCATTGCTTTGGTTTTTCATTCTATATTTATTTTTGTCAACAACTGCGATTTCACCAGTTAAAATTAGCATTTCTTGAATATTTGTGCATGACTTAGAAGATAGTTTATGCATATTAATTTCAGGCTTCTGAGTTACTTCACTTTCAGATTTCGATTTTTCGATTGATTGATAATGCATGATACCATTTTGAAAAAATTCAGGTGATTCTTCGCGTATGTTTGTACCATTGTCAGAATAGACTGTTCTTGTTTCAAAATTAGAAGAACCACTTACAAATCCTGACGAAATTAAACTTTGTGGAGTAATAATTTTACTTATTTCAGATGAAGGAAATTTGTCAGGTAATTGTAATGCATCAAATTTTATTCCCTTTTCCTGTTCATTTTTCGGGATAGTTTGTTTTTCAAATCGTTCTATTTTGAACTGCTGCTGGCCTTTGACTTCGTTAAGTTTAGTATTTTCAGTATGAATTCTTTCAGTATTCTTTCTTATATTATCATCTGAATATGAATATTTTTTAGATCTATTATACTCTCTTGTATTAGAATCAGAAACAGATATTTTTAACATTTCCTTGTTTATTTTTTGTCTATATTTGAGGTAATCTGAACCAAATTCTTTCGAAGAAAATACTGAATTCTCGTTATTAATGACTTTGAGTAAATAAGTATCAGAATAAACTTTGGGAGTTAAAATTTCTGTTGTAGCAGTCAGCGCTTGGTTTGAAAGATCTGTATCGCTAAACTGCTTCTGTTTAATATTATCAAAGTATTCTTTTTTATTTTCTTGTAAATAAATATATTTGCTCTCTCTTACTCTATTGGGAAAAAATGGCTGCTGTTCGGTGTTCGAATGCACATTGTTATCTAGAACTGGATTAGCATATTTTTTAACGTTGGCACAATTCTTTGTGAGAGGAAAATGTTTGTTTTCCTTACTTTTGGTTATAATATTGCTGTCTGATTTGCTTTTAATAGCTATTTCATCGCTTATAAGACTGTTTTCTTTAGAAGAAATGCATCCATTAACATTATGCTTTGGTATTGAGAGACTATGGGAGTCATGAGAAATATTATCATTAATAAGATAATATTGTCTTACTGCTTGAACATTGTTGCTGAAATTTAAATCACTGTTTTTTAATGAAATAACGTTATCTGATAAAGATTTCTTCACAGACTTTATTATTTCCTTTGAATTATCTTCTTTAGCTTCCAAATCATATTGACTCAAAAAATGTCTATTCGGAGAGAAAATTTCTGTATTACTTTTAATATTAGCATTATTTGATAACTTTTCCTTTTTAACTTTTTGTAAGTACGTATCGCTCTTTGAATCAAAATATTCATGTGGGTCTTTTCTCTTATTCAAATTGTAATATTCATCTGTATTATGCATAAGTGACACTTTATCGTTATCAAACGTAATATCAGTTAAAGAGCTACTAGGAGTCACTGTATAATTCTTTAATCCAAAAGTATCGTCAGTTTTAGTGGTTTGCAAAATTTCACTACTGTTATAAACTGATGTATCAGAAGTTGAATCTTTAGAATCCCAAATTGCAATATCTGATGGAAACTTTTGGGTTGCAGCAGGTGAGATTTTATTTTTAAAGCTTTGTTCGTATGTCTTGGAACTAAAACCATCTTCTGAAGTCAGATTATCATCCTCTACATAAATTTCCTTCGACTGATTTTCTTTATCATCAAAGCACGATACCCAAGGCCTACTGTATTTAATACAAGTCCCAGAATTCGTGTAAATAATAACTTTAGGAGAAAGCGTCGAATTTCTCGTTTTATTATAGTTAATTCTTCTTTCGGTGTCCATCAACATATTTTTAGCTCTGTTAATATCATTAAAAACGTTTTGAGCTATAGATTTATATTCTTCAAATTCATCAGGATTCCATATATTTAGCATTATAGAAGCAGCTTCCTCTATTTCTTTTTCAGAAGCTCCAGGATGTATTCGGAGAACTTTATAAGGGTCCATGTTATTGATCTGCAACTTTATAAATGGTACACAAAAGGATATTGTGACTGGCAATATTTTGAGGCATTAATTAACAATTTTCATGTAAAACATATCGGCTATTGTTGCAAAATAAACAACAATGAAATATTAATAATTAAAAGATTTTTAAAATAAAGCGAATTCTTTCTTGAAAGTATTGTTAAAGAACAATATTAAATGAAATAGAAATGAGCAAAATCTATAATTCGAATAAAAATAAGAATTTATTGCGATCATTGAACTATAAAAATACTATGTAATCAGAAATAATTACATATTCTCATATCTTAACATTTTAATTACCATGAAATTTACATTTCGAACACTGTGATTTGTCTTTTAGTAGTTATCTTAAGTTAAAATAAATAAATAAATAAATAAATAACTGGTATGTTGTGGCCACCACTTTATGCAGTACAAATTCTTTGCTAGTGGATCTGCACTCCAGGAGCCTCAACATATCAATTCATAACTCATTACTGAGCAAATTCTTTTTTATTTATTCCATAATATTTAATATTGTTATATATATATATATATATATATATATATATATGTATGTATGTATTAGAGCTGTACCGAATACTCGGTATATACTCGGCACTCGGTTTACTGAGCCTATTTGCCGAGTACTCGGTAGTCGGCCAAATTTAGGCTATGTATTCGGCCAATGTGGGAATTTCACTATTTTTATGCATTATTGAAAGAAATGTGTTAATGAGAGATATTTATTTTATAACTAAACTAAAAAAATATGAAAATGTAAATACAGAGTCATTATAATTAAAAAAATTTCTATAACAGCTTTCTGCAATTAAAACGGGCTGTTACCAAACTCAGTATAGAGATGATTCATTATATGAGCTTTTAATTATAACTATCTTGTATGAATTTAATATGAATGTGCATTATTTTATAACTTAGTACACAAAATTGTATCTATAAATCAGACAAAAATAAAATATTTTAGAAAAAAAAAAGAACCACTGTGTATTAGTAACACAAAATTTTCGTTATACATTTGTGCAAATAAAATTAAGACACTTTCAAATCGGTAAGAAAAGATTGATTTTGAATTTTATACCATAAAATAATGTAAAAATCTATCACCTATTCGGATACAGTCTATACTGTTGAGCAAAAAGTGCATTTATTTAGCATTTTAAGAACAAAAAAAAAAAAAAAAAAAAAAAAAAATGTGAAAAGAGAAGGGGGCATTTAACCGAGTAAAGGCTTTTATGGCATTTTACATAATATATATAAAAAGTAAATACACTAAAACGCTATTTAAACGTATTTTCATAATCAAATATGTTGTTTTGCCAATTATGGCCCAAAACCACCTGTCATTTTACATTTCTACGATCTGAAGATTAATGAAGCCTATCATGTTTGAAATTATAAAATGTTTTAATGTTCCCATTTCATATGTGGATTTCATGTATCTTAAATTAAGCTTTAGTGCCTAGTAACTTATGTTCTCTAAGAATTATCTGAGGATGATAACTTTGCATCTAAAAAATATGTTAAGAATAAAGTTATCAGTTATCTTTTTAGTAATTCACTATGCTGAAAGTATCAAAATATAGCAATGAACCTAATGTGTATATATACTACAAAAGTTCTGCATGTAAGCATGCTGTTTACCATTTAAGTACATTTCATGTTCAAAAACCTTTTTTTTAAATTTCAAGATGTGCACATTTCTCCATATATGCATCAATTATTCTTTCTTACAATTACTCAGTACTCGGCCGAGTAGTAAAAGACCGAGTACTCGGTATTCGGCTACTCGGCCAAAGTGCTACTCGGTGCAGCACTAGTATGTATGTATTCATATTTTGGTAATTTTCGATAAGTTTTTTAATGCATATATTTCAGTTATTATTTTTTTCTGTTATACCTTGTTCATATTTGTTATACATGATCTCATCTATCAATGCCTCAGAAACAACTAATATTAACTCTTTTAATATCTTTTGCTTTGTATAACAATTCACTTTGATATGTAATTTTTTTTTTATTATTATTATTAATTCCGATTTTCTTTCCATTTGATCTTTATAGTGATGAATTATTATTATTATTATTATTATTTGATATATTTAATATAGGAATTCAAAACTTACATATGTATGATTAATCCGTTAAATAACGATGTACGTTTCAGAGAGGAATCTTCGGCTTTCCTAAAAACTCTGTTGTGTTTATCTGTCTACATGTGCATAGATATTTTCCTTAAGAAGTAGTATAAACTTTAAATACATATTCGACAGCTGCTGTGCTCAATACATAATTTATCAAAAGTATTTTGAGTATTTCTTTAAATTATTAAATTAAATCTATACACACCATTATCTATAGAAAACATCTTATGTTCATTTTATTATTGTGAATGGAGTATAACCATGTTAAAATTGCTTTTGAAAAAATTCCAATTATAGACCGTAATGGTACGAGATTCTTTTGTGTGTCTCTGTACATAAGTCTCAAACACTATAGTTCTCATAAAAAATGTGTACTAAATTTGACGTCAAATGAATAATTGTATAAAATATCAGTATTATTTTGTATAGCCCTGTAGACGAATTACCAATTCCATACCTGGTGTTTTAAACATATATCATACTTTTAAACTTTGTAACAGGTAGACAGTGCTAGTTGGCCATATAGAAATATTGGCGCAGTCGATATATTTTTTAAACATTCTGTCAGACAGTGTTTTAACACCAGCTAAATATGTGTCTTCTTTCTCTCATATCAATGTCATTAAGGAGCATCCAATAAAGAACCATGGAGAATTTTCAAAATTGTTGTAAGGCGAGTAAATTTCCTTGCTTACAATTAATCTTTTTCTAAATGTATTAAAAACACTTCAAACACACATAAATTTAAATTTTATTTAAAAGATGTTAAAAGAAAAAAAAATTATCCAAAGCTTTTCGCTTTAATAGTAAAGCATCATCAGGGATTTTTATTATTCGTTTCCAATGAGCAGTTTTAAATAAATATGTTTTCTTTTCACAGTCAACAGTTAAGTCTTTTAAAAACGTGAATATTAGCAAAGGCAATTTGAAGTCCGATAGAGGTTGGATCAAGGAGCTAAGAAAAATAAGAGAAGCTGGAACTATTGAAAAGTCACACGAGGCTATTGTAGGAGGAAAACCATCGTGAATTAGCAGAAATAAACTATTAACTATTTTATGATATTGTGCCAAATTATTGGCAAAATTGCAGCATCTTTGGAATTTATTTCATTTTTGCATTTAATTATATTAATAGCTTCGAAAATGTAAAGTTCTTTGATAGTAGATGGTTCGCGTTTGCATTGCAAGGGTTCGCGTTTGCAAGGGTTAGCGTTTGCATTGGCATAAATGAAGTCGACTAGAGTAGAACTATTACCTTCATTGATATTTCGTATATGCTCTTGTATTCTTTTATTTAAAGTCCTCTTAGTCTGTCCAATATAATAGAAAATTGCTCATTGGAAACGAATAATAAAAATCCCTGATGATGGGATTTTTTTTTTAACATCTTTTAAATAAAATTTTAATTTACGTGTGTTTAAAGGGTTTTTAATATATTTAGCAAATGACACGTGTTCAATTTAACTATTTTTTTAGAGATAATTTATAATATTTTCTATTTGTTTGTAAATTGCACTTCAGAATTTGATAAGAAGTCTTCAAAAAGATAATTGTTCGTAGTTATTGTAGGATACCTTTGTTTATTGAAATGCGCTAAAAATAATTCTTTATATCAATAAAAATAAAAATAACGATATGGGGCTAGTTGGCCCATTTCTCATGGAGTACGTTCGCCCGGTGGGTCAACATACCTTGCTCTAAAGCCTAATTTAGCGAAGGTCTCCAAAATCAACTTACTTAGACATTGGAAATATATATTTTTTTCTAGGAGGGGGGGGGGGTGGAATTTTGACAAAGGAATTTTCTGATATTACTGTCTACCCCTTCGTTGAAGGAGGTGGGACAAAAAAAAAAAAAAAGGTTTCAAGCATAAATTTGCTTCGAATGTCTGAAAAAAGACATTTTTGATGTGTGGGTCAGTTATACATATTCAAAACGTAGTAAAAAGAGATTTTGCGAAATCCCTTCCCTTTCCACCCTTTAAGAACGGAGGAAAAAAAAAAACACGTTTTCAAAAATAACTCTGCTCCAAATTATCTCAGGAAGGCGATTTTTTCTGTGTGTCGGTTGGTTATATGTATGCAACGCGCACTATAAAGTGATTTTGCGAAATTACTTACCCACCTCCCTTCCATTGAGGTGGGCGAGGCAGCGAGGCAAAAAAAAAAAGTTTTTAAGCTAAAATATGCTTTAAATTACTTTAGAAAGGCAAATTTTGATGTGTGGGTGTTGGTTAAGTGTATGCAATATTTTTTTGGCGGGATTTCGCGAAACTTCTAACTTGCCTGCGGGGGAGGTGGGAATAAAAAGAGAATAAGTCACTGACAAAGGCAATGGGGACCTTGACTCCTCACGTTACGAGCAGAAAAACCATCACCGAACGCGGGAAAAAATTTAACTTAGTTTTCGACTGATCTCAGTGATTTTTCTTTTTTTAGTTTTTGATTTTTTGAGATTTTATGATTAATGATACAAGATTTTATTTACAATGATAGTGATCAGCGAAGCAGGCAAACCTTGCTAGTATATATATATAGCTATTCCTGTAAGACGCAAGAGCATGCGTACCAATTTGAAAGTCAATTGTGTGATTTTACTGTCCACTATCGCACTAAAATTCTGTCCATAGGCCGTAATGATTAAAATAAACTTTGTGTCTTCCTGTACACGAACCACAAATAATATAGAACCTGTAAACCATTAATACCTGTTGAGCAGCTGACACGAAAAACTGATAGGTACTAAAACATTTAAGGTGCATCTAGATGTAAATTTATAGGCATGTTTATGCAGTAGTTACTGAGATATAGCCTTTTCCCAAATTGTGAAAATCACTGCACAGCAGCGCCATCTGTTGAGCGGTTGACACCAAAAGTTGATAGGCCTTAATTTATATCAAGTTGCATTTATATATAAATTTATATGCATTTTTGTGTAGTAGTTCTTGAAATATAGCCAATACAGCCTTCCCCTGAATTGTGGAAATCGATGCATAGCAGCGCCACTTATTGAGCAGTTGACACTAAAAATTGTTAGGCACTAACACATGTCAAGATGCATCTACATGCAAATTTATATATGCTTTTTTATGCAGTAGTTCCTGAGATATGGCATTTTGTGGAAGTCGCTGTACATCAGCGCCACCTGTTGAGAGGTTGACACCAAATATTAATAAGCACTAATTTTGGTCATCTACATGTAAATTTATATACAATTCTGAGCAGTAGTTCCGGAGATACAGTCGCCAAATTTTTATGTCACACTCACACACACAGACAGGCAGACGGACAGACAGACATTTTCTAAAAATGGTGAAATCGTGTTCTAGACCTCACAAAACGTGTAATTCCGTCGAAAATCGGAAATCGAAAATTTTTATGATAAAAATATTTTCTTCTGTTGAATATAGAAGAAAATAAAAAGATGCTGCACAGTAAGTGTAGCATTAGTTGGTTTATTATTCTTTTTATAATTTATTTATTTTTCTCACACACATATAAATAAATAACTAAATAAAAATGAAATAAAATAACTACTGAGAAATTTCTTTACAATTTTATTATTAATAAAATTTTGTACCAACAATGATATTAATTTATAAACTTTGGAAAATAAGTTAATATTTAGTGGAAAAAAAGAATAAAATGCACAAATTTTGAATAAATGGAAAAAGAAAGGAAAATATCTCTGTAGTTGTTCAGACATTCGATATGCAGGATAGTTATATAAATTCTTTCATAGTTTTAGTTCCTCTAATACAGAAAATTTTCCATAGCTATATTCATTTTCAGCTTTCAATAAATTTCAAAAGTTCAGCCATAAATATTTCTGAATGGTCTTGATGTATGAGATGACCAGCACCTCCCACACAGATTCTTATAGCTCGAGGAAAATATCTAGGAACCAATTCGTCTTTGCCTCTGTAATAAAAATAAAGAAAAACAATAAATTTTCATTCTTAATAGATTATCAAGAGTCCCAGTCTTGTTTTAAATTTTACGAGAAAGTTTAATAAAACTCGGAAGTTAAAACTCTCTTATAAGAAAACTCCAAGGTGCTGGAGTCGATTGTAAATATAAATACTGGTGTGACCAAACTGGTATGTGTTTGGTACTGGACCAGTACTGGTGTGTGTTTAATACGCTTGTGTGTATTTGGTACTCTGACCAGTTCTGATGTGCATTTGGTACTGGTGTGACCAAAATTTTGGTCACACCAATATTTATATTTTGTTGGTGAGAAATAAACTCAAAATGACATTCTTTCAATAATTACAAAAACTTTCATTTTCATATTATTCTAAAAACATTTCATTTGACTCTTTTATTTCTTCATACATATATACATCTACATTGGGGCGACGCTATGACGCATTTGTTTCTGATTGGCCGTCTGTGTTTCTATGTACATGTAATGATGTATTTTTCGTTTTTTTTTTCTCCTTCTTCGATGTTCAGTTTTATAATAAAAAATGTGATTAAAAGGAAAACATGTGGGTTCTTCTTTTTATTCCCACATATATTTTTTTTTTCCTATTCATAAACCAAGCTAAAGAAGGCTGGTTTAATTCAATTAAAACCATTAATTAATTAATATCAAATTATATATTTTAAACAGCATCAGTCAACTGATAGTTCCTGATACTCCAATGGATTTATTTTCATTTACAAAATACAACATGTTGATACTGAAAGCTGATATAAAAGAGGATACTCACAACCAAGGTGAGTGCATTTTACTTACCTTATAAACCTTGAACTATTTTTATAAAATATATAAGAAGTAAATTGAAATATTTATCAATAATACTTTTGTCAATATGTAACAGATTATGTCAACTGATGCGCTAAATTGAGTTTTTAAATTTATTCCTGACAAAAGTTCTTTCTTTGCATATTTGAAGAAACATTTGCTACATTTAAAATAATATTATTTTTGCTACATTTAAAATAATAATAATGATAAAAAATGTAAGCGAAAATAAATAAATATGTTTTTTGTTGTTTCTTGAAAACGAAAGTATAGAAATCTGTATAAACATTAAAAACGAAAGAAGTAAAAGAATGTTTAAAATAAACATATGAATGATTAAATATAAAATTGTAGTTATTATAAACTAGAAAGAAAACAAAATTGAAATATTAAAATGAGTATCCTCAAGGACACTATAATTGAAAAACTTAACGCACAAAATTACGATGTTTGGAAATTTAAATTGGAAATGTTTCTCCAAAAGGAAGATTTATATTCTGTGGTTATTAACGATGCTCCGAATCCCATTACGGACACATGGAATAACAAAAATAGGAAAGCACGCGCAATTATAAACCTTTTAATAGAGGATAATCAAATAATCCATGTCAAAAATCTCGAGACCGCTAAAGAATGCTGGAACGCCTTAAAAGCTGTACATGAGCATTCAACCCTCAGCAGTAAACTATTTTTGCTTAGAAAGCTTTACTCTACGAAATTAACTGAGGGTGGCGATATGATCGACCACTTAACGAACATTTATCAATTGCGAGATAAGTTAGTATCACTCGGAGAAGAAATAAATGACAGGCACCTTTCAGCCCTAATGCTCTGTTCCTTACCTCCAAGTTATGATGTATTAATCACCGCTTTAGAATCGCGTGATGAAAAGGATCTTGTACCAGAGTTTATACGCTCGAAATTGATTGATGAATTTTCTAAAAGAAAAGAAAACAAATCTGAAAATAATTCAGTGTTAAAGGTTAAATTTAAACCGAAACCAGAAAATTCAAAGTTCTGCCGTTATTGTAAAAAAAAATCGCATACAATTGAAGAATGCTGGCATCTTAAAAATAAAAATAAAGAAAAGACTCTGAAACAAACAAAAGCCAGCAATGCCAGATCAACTTTCAAATCTGGTATGTACTCTCAAGACAGACATAACGCGGATAGGGCTCTTATTACTGAGAGTGAAAATAAAAAACCTAACGATAAAATATTCACTTTATTTATCGGTGAGAAATCTAACAATTGGTATGTAGACTCAGGTTGTTCAACGCATGTATGCAATGATAGGAGTAAATTTCATGAATTTAATCATAATAATTCACGCGTAACAATCGCGAATGGACAGGAGATAGAATCCCTGGGTCATGGGTCTGTGAAATTAAACACCATAAATTCCAATAACACACATAATACTATAATATTGAAAAATGTTTTATATGTACCAGAGATAGAGACAAACCTCATATCTGTAAAAGAAGCTACTGAAAATGGTTGTGTAGCAATATTTGAAAACAAATCATGCAAAATAATGCATGAAGGAGAAACATGCATTGAAGGTTACATTAACAACAATTTATACGAATGCAAAGTTAACTATGATACAACACACACTATAAACATGGTAAAAATATGTGAAAATACAAATTGCATTGATAAATGGCACATTAAATTAGGCCATAGAAACATTAGTCATATAAAACAATTGGTAAACAACAACATGGCAGTTGGGATAAAACTAGACAACTGCAAACATGATAATGCATGTGAAACTTGCATATTAACTAAATTAACGGACAATCCTTATCCCAAAAAGGCTCAGTTTAGGGCAACTAAAGCACTAGAGTTGGTACACACTGACTTGTGTGGACCAATGACAACCCCCACGGTCGGTGGAAAATACTATTTTTTAACCTTCATTGACGATTTTAGTAGATTTACAGTTATATACCTACTGAGAAAAAAGGATGAAGTTTTCACAAAATTGAGGGAATACATCGCAATGACATCAAACAAGTTCGGACGAACTTTGCATGCAATCCGCTCCGACAACGGAGGGGAGTATACCGGGACAGAATTAAATGAATACTTAACAAAATTAGGTATAGACCACCAATTCACTGTTCCCTATTCAGCTTCTCAAAATGGAACTGCTGAACGTAAAAATCGTACGTTAGTTGAAATGGCACGTTGTTTATTAAAGGATGGCAATTTACCAAATTCTTTCTGGGGGAGGCAATAAATACCGCAGTTTACTTGCAAAATAGACTCCCAACATCTTCGTGTGAATTGACACCTTATGAATTATGGACAGGTCGAAAACCTGACCTATCGATGTTAAAACCATTTGGTTGTCGTGCCTATGCATACGTACAAAAGGTACACAGGGGAAAATTAGATAATACGGCACAGGAAGGTATATTCGTAGGGTACGATAACAGAAGTAAAGGATATAGGATCTGCACAAATGGGAAAAACATAATTATTAGTCGTACCGTAAAATTTGTAGAAAATGAAAAACAAGCGATACTTAAATATGAAACATCACAAAACAATGATGAGAAAAGTGATAATAAAAATCCATCACCAAATTTGCAAATAATAGAATCAGAGATAGATGAAACTAATGATAGTATTGTGTCAGATAATTCTCAAAATACTCCACGTAGATCACAAAGATCTAATAAAGGGGTACCACCAGATAGATTCGCATTCATATTACACAATGAAAGAATAAGTGAACCAAAATGCTGGGATGATATAATAAGTATGGAAAACCCTGTAGAAAAGGAAAATTGGATCAATGCTACATTAGATGAAATAAATTCACTCAAGAAGAATGACACCTGGGATTTAGTTGAGGTTTCACCAGGGATGAAAATAGTAGGGTGCAAATGGGCATTCAAAGCAAAATATAACAGTCAGGGCCGTGTTGAAAAATACAAAGCTAGGCTGGTTGCGAAGGGCTTTTCACAGAAATATGGAATAGACTACGATGAGACTTTCGCCCCAGTGGCGTCTCACACAACTTTGAGAAGTTTTTTGGCAATGAGTCTTTATAAGAATTTAAGTCTTAGACATATTGATATCAAGACTGCATTTTTACACGGTAAATTGAGTGAAGATGTTTATATGCATCAGCCAGAAGGATACGTGGTATCCGGGGAAGAACATAAGGTGTGTAAATTAAAAAAGGCAATATACGGGCTAAAGCAGGCCGCGAGAGCATGGAATTTAAAATTGAATGAGTCATTACTTAACTTAGGCTTTATTCAAAGTCAATTCGACAAGTGTCTTTATGAACGTAAACAAAACGATGTAACTACTTATGTACTTGTGTATGTCGATGATTTGTTAATAGCGGGGAATGATCAACAAATAAATGAAATTGTAAACAAACTAAAACAAGAATACCCGTTAACAGACTTGGGAGAAGCAAAACAATATCTTGGGATAAATATTAATCGCCCTAATGAAAATACAATGACTCTTGATCAAACACACAAAATACAAGAACTTATAGTCAAATACGGTTTAGAAAATTCAAAACCTACAGACACTCCTATGGACACAGGTTACATAAAATTAAATGACGAAGAAAACCTTTTACCAGAAAATACACAATATAGACAGGCTGTAGGCGCATTGTTATATATTTCAACCGTGTCACGTCCGGATATTAGCGCCGCGGTAAATATTTTGAGTAGAAGAAATGAGCGCCCAAGAGCAAAAGATTGGGAAGCGGTAAAAAGATTAATGAGATATTTAAAAAGTACAATTAATCTTAAATTGACATATAATAACATTGAAGAGCCTGTCTTGAGGGTATATGCAGATTCCGACTGGGCAAACGATCCCAGTGATCGTAAGTCTACAACAGGAAATTTGTTCTGCATAGGAGCAAATACTGTATACTGGACAAGCAAAAAACAAAAATCTGTATCAATGTCATCAGCAGAAGCGGAATATATTTCTGCAGCAAGTGCCGCGCAAGAAGTAAAATAGCTTATAAACCTTTTTGAAGAAATTGATATGCAACAAAATTGTCCTATTACACTCTATGAAGACAATCTTTCTTGCATCAAATTGGCCGAAAATGACAAATTTCGACAGAAAACTAAGCATATTGAGCTAAGGTACCATCTGATTCGAGACCTTGTTGAGCAAGGCACAATAAAGATTGAGTATGTAAGTACGGATAATATGATAGCAGACGTGCTCACCAAGCCTCTGCCGAGACATTCTTTTCGAAAATTGCGAATTTCCTTGATGAACTGTGATTAAATGTCATCGAGTTTACGCAGGGGTGTTGGTGAGAAATAAACTCAAAATGACATTCTTTCAATAATTACAAAAACTTTCATTTTCATATTATTCTAAAAACATTTCATTTGACTCTTTTATTTCTTCATGCATATATACATCTACATTGGGGCGACGCTATGACGCATTTGTTTCTGATTGGCCGTCTGTGTTTCTATGTACATGTAATGATGTATTTTTCGTTTTTTTTTCTCCTTCTTCGATGTTCAGTTTTATAATAAAAAATGTGATTAAAAGGAAAACATGTGGGTTCTTCTTTTTATTCCCACATATATTTTTTTTTCCTATTCATAAACCAAGCTAAAGAAGGCTGGTTTAATTCAATTAAAACCATTAATTAATTAATATCAAATTATATATTTTAAACAGCATCAGTCAACTGATAGTTCCTGATACTCCAATGGATTTATTTTCATTTACAAAATACAACATGTTGATACTGAAAGCTGATATAAAAGAGGATACTCACAACCAAGGTGAGTGCATTTTACTTACCTTATAAACCTTGAACTATTTTTATAAAATATATAAGAAGTAAATTGAAATATTTATCAATAATACTTTTGTCAATATGTAACATATTTACAGTTATATTTAAGAAAATATTTCTATGCTAAAACAATGAAATATATATTTTTTACTTTTCTTTAAATTTAGACTCCGAGATAACACGCCAAAGCTTTCCAAAGTAAGCTTGTTCACACAATGTTAAAAAATGCCGCAATGTAAACTCGACGTCAGCGCTTCCCGTCGTGCAGTGGCAGCTGTACCCAAATAAAAGCTGTGAAAAACCCAACCCTATTGTGCTTTCTTTAAAAATGTTATCTCTTATGTTTTTAATGAAAACAAGAATTAATTCTGGCTCTGAATGTACATTATAGATGTGATTATTTACTTGAAATTATTAGCGTAAATTTCACTTTAAATACAAAATACGTTAGATGTTCGCTAATAATTTCAAGTAAATAATCACATCTACAGTGTTCACTTAGAGTCAGAATTAATTAGTGTAAAATGTAATTTTTTAAATCGATCTTCTAATGTGGTAAATTGTATTGAAATTTGAAAAATATCATGCATTAGTAATTCAAGAACAAAACATTAATGTACGCAGTTTTCAAAATTAAAATTTTGCTTAAAAAAAAAAAAAAAAAAAAAAAAAAAAATTAAAATTTTGAAAAAGGAATCTTTCATGAAAGACGACTTTATCATTATTTCTTTTATTAGAAAAAAATATTACGTCACGTTTCATAAAATTAATCAGACGTAGATAAAACCCTTTGCAAAAATTTTATCATCTCAATAAAATATGTAGTTGCTTTAAAGCCAAATCTATAACTAAAATAACATTTAGGAATGAACAAATATAATATACACTAACTAGTTCTAACCTCATAACAAATCAAAGCAACCGATTTAAAAATTCCATACATTTTTTCTTGATCCGTAATGCGGGCCGTGGTAACCCAGTTGGAAGAGTGCCAGGCTCGAAATTAGAATATTGCGGGTTCGGAACTCAAGCCGATCAAAGACCGTCGTGTGCACTGTTAAAAATGGTTTCTGAAAAATGAGCTAAATTATCTCAAAATAGCACCAAAACAATATATACTTAAATTTGAAAACCCATGTACTCATTTTTGAGTATATGCTCAAAAAAGGGGTTGACCAATAAGAATCCCAATATTCCCATATTTCACATGTCAATATACTCAAAATTGAGTACATGGGTTTTCAAATTTAAGTATACATTGTTTCGGATCTATTTTGAGACAATTTAGCTCATTTTTAAGAAACCATTTTTAACAGTGTAATGGTGTTTTTAACAATGGTGGCTGGTGCACGTAAAATTTGTCGTGGCCGCAATGTTCTCCATGTTCCCACCAAAATTATACCTTTGGGGGGCACCGAAGCAG
This sequence comes from Salticus scenicus, assembly GCA_963930645.1. Classification (NCBI taxonomy): domain Eukaryota; kingdom Metazoa; phylum Arthropoda; class Arachnida; order Araneae; family Salticidae; genus Salticus; species Salticus scenicus. The sequence goes on along the minus strand of OZ005649.1, from coordinate 368,041,498 downwards.
GAGAGCCATCCCTTCCGTCGAGGATCAAAATTGTGATGGCATATCTCCGGACCGTCGCCAATTGCCCATTGCGCAGAACTAGTTGGATGCAAAAACCCAACCAACCAACCAACCAACCTTGGTTGGTTGGTTGGTTTTAAAACTTTTAACAATTAATTGTAAAAGTATTTTACAATAACTTTGTAAAATACTTTTTAAAAATTAATTGTAAAAGTATTACTTATCTTAATATACTGGAAAATATGCGAAAAAGAATATTTTTATAATTGATGAATTTTTCCGTTCTGATGTGAATTCGTACAGACACAATTCTATTTTAATTTTAAATGTGGAGCATCGCGCGAGTAAAAAAATTCTGTTCGAGCATGCGCAGTTTCAGACTAAATAATTCAGGTACCGCCAGAACCAGATGGCTTTGCCATCGACCTATGACGTAACTATGACGCAACCATGAGGTACCTATTGCTCCACTGTGGTGATACGCTTACTAGTACTCGCTTTGTAACACACAGTCAGTGTTATAAAAGTCTTGGTTCATATATCAAGGTTTTAATTTTACAGCTCAAAAAATGTTTATGCTTTCCGAACGTTTTCTTATTGTGCATTTCCTACAATCTACAATAGACATTTTCTAAGTAAATTCATTGTTTTGGCAAATAATTTTATTTTCTTCAAAATATAAGAAAAGAATTTTGGATATGCCAAAATTTTCGACTTCAGGTTTTCGAAGGTTTAGCACGTTTTAAAACACGATTTGGCCCTTTTTCGAAAAAGTCTATTTATCTGTGTATTTATGTTAACGTAATGTATATTAGTAATAATCTGTGAGGATTACATATCACACACACAAAAAAAAAAAAAAAAAAAAAAAAAAAACAGGCCATCATGAAATTTCATATTCATAGTTCGGTCCGGAGATAAATTGGTGCTGATTATATTTTAGCGCATATCGCCCTACAGGCGACATTGTTATACTGCCATAACCCTCACCATCAAAAATGCTGTATCTCATTTTATAGAATATATATTATGCATAAAATTTTATATGCAGGACAGTTTATTATATAAACTATGCTGATTTAATTTGTGTACATATCAGGCGAAAGGTAGCTTTACTGTGCTGCAATTTTTCCTATTTTCGGTATCACAATATCCACACAATCGCAATAAAGTATAGCAGTTTTCTCTGTTAAAATGCACTTTTCTTATCGAATGACTACTTAGAAAGGACGTCATTTTCAGAAACGACAATGTTTCATTTGGGAGGTTTTTTTTTAAAGTGACATCAGTCTAACATGTTAAAAAAATTAATTTAATTTTAATGACATTAAGTCGATTCGTTGTTTAGACGTATACACAGTAAAATGCTTAAATCGCAATGCATGAAATGTTGACGAAAGCATAATTTTTAAACTGTTTTTTATATTATCTTTTCACAGCTTTTTAATTTTGAACTTTTAGAAACCTCTATTTAGGGACAATATACACATTAAAAATAAACTATATACCAAATTTCAAGTTTCTAGCTACATTATTGCTGTGGAAATCCCACGAAAATATAGATTTCAAGAGGGGGTTTTTCCGCACACAATCCTATTACTCATGCGCTATAAATTAAAAATACCCAAACTACTTCAACTAGAGACAGCACTTCAACTTTGGAAGAAGATGTAAGACATACTCACATACAATGACTTTGTATATATACATACATAGATGAATTAATATAACAGCTCTTACTCGAAGTCTATAATAAATCTACAATTTTTGCTACAGCGTGAATTGCAGTTTTAAAGAAGGTATTTGTATACTTACACATCAAAAAATGAATCACTTCCATATAAAAACAAAGCTTCTCCGTCATATGTTCCAGATAAATTATAGGATGACTTGTTCTTCAGCATGTCCTCTAACACATCTAAGTTAGTTTGCCATTGATAACCATTGTCTGTTTTCTTTAATGGAAGAGTATCTACAGCAAACAGAATGCCTCTGACTTTTCCTGTCTGGATAAGACAACAGTTATTATCTTATACTGTGCCATTAAATAAGAAACAAATTTATACAATTCTTAGAGAATATTCGGCTTCGTTTAGTACGAAAAGAATTCAAATATATATATAGGTTATGATTGGATGTTTCCAAATTATGCTTTGCATTTCGTTTATTACTATTTTAAATTATAAACACAATGTATTCTTCGACAACATTTCATGAAACCATGGAAGCATCTGCGCAAGTGCTAACTCAGGAAGTCCAATGCTAAAATAGAGGTGACAGTCATCTGACTCAGAGAAAATGAGCAATAACAGAGCGCGGAATTATTGGATGTTTTCTAAATTTCAAACTGTCGGTCAAGCTGGCATCCCTCCAACATTTTGGGCGCGTCATCACTGCTAGTTTTAGGATATGTGGCCGCACTGTAGAGCGTATTTAATATATAATCAGCGAAATGATGCCAACTTAAAGTCAGTCGAGCAAATTTTTTTCTAATGATTGTTAATTGATAAAAGTGTTATACTAAATTACATCATGGTGCAGTAAAAATGCTTATTAATAAAAGTTAATTTATCTTACCCAAAGGATATACAAAGTATTGTATATTGCGGTATAGTTTTCGAAGATGAGTTTTTACTATGATTGCACCTATTGAGATTCCGCTGAAAATCAAAATTAGACTTTTGACAATTAGTTTGTGTGTCTGTGTGCTTGTTTGTTAAAATTATTTCTTAAAAACAAATAATTGCAGGAAATTTTTATTTGATAGTTGATATTTATACTATATGGGAATTTCACGTGAAATTATATTTTAAGATGGTTAAATTTAAAACTTGGGTGAGGGGAAACATTTTTTTTTTTCAATTACTCAAATCCAGATAACATCAGAAATTCCAAATTCATTATTTATAGTTTTTTTCATATACGAATGTCATCTGAAAATTTTTTATAAGGCTATTAAAATTTAAAGGCGGTGTATATAAAAAATTCTTCGAATAGTTTAAAATGAAATTTGAAATTTAATAATTATTTTAATAGTTTTATGAATAACTGATACATTTTTTTATCAGAGTTCGAGGGGGACAGTAGCCACCTCATACAGAAACTTATTCCTAATAAGCCTGTTTCTATATGGTTTAAGTATGAATACAGGAATGATAATGTATTTTTTAATTATTAAAATTTATTATAACAGAAAGCAGAGAAAGTACCGCACGTGAATATTATACCAGACATATAATTATCTCAACCTATTACTTGTAGGATATATACTAACAATGTTCCCAATACAGTCGATAATTGAAAATATCCAATATAAGTTTCGAAATTTGAAATTCCTCTAAATGAACAGAACTTGATAAAAATTTGGTTATGGAAAAAATAACGTATACATGTTTTTCTGAAGAAACGCAGTCCAGTCTTTTTGTGTTCAGAATGTAAGTGAAAACACGTTAAATACTTGATCAATCACAGGCAGATGCTTTTGTTACATCGGAAACTCTTATGAGATACTTTCTAAAATGTTAAAATGATATTATAACAGTCGAGTGAATTATATTACTTTAAATGCTAGAAATATAAATTGATGTTATATTTCTGAGATTTGACAAAATGTTTTTTCTGCTGTTAAATCAGTACATTTCTGTATTATGAAGATAAATGATTTTATGTTAAAATAAACTTTTGTATTATTATTATTTTCTCTTACCCATATATATGGCAGAGGAAATATTGCTTTTGGGTCAAATTTTCGAAATTGTGTTTTGTTATATTTACACGTTTTAAGGTCTCTTGAATCCGAAAAACATGTTTTTATCGACTGATGTGTGTGTGCACCTATTATCGACATATCTAAAGAACAAATGACATCAGGTAGCTCAAACTCGGTATTCTTAATCTGTATTACATAGGGATGCTACAATAAACTTTTCGTTGAGATCAATCAAATGGTTCGTGTACAAAGATATCCAAGAGTATTCAGGTACATTACGTCTACGGGTGAAATTTCAGGTAAGTAGAGTTTAACATCTGCAGACTGCACTAAAGCAAACGAAATGAATATACACATTTTGTATGCATAAAAACATGTTTCATGTAGAATATTCTAAGAAAATAATTCACCGTACGTTATCAGGGCTATATAAAAGAACTAGAATATAATGGGACAATACGTGAAAATGGATGGAAATGCATTTCAAGTTGTGCTGTGTGCTAACAATATAGGATTATATTGAAGCACACAATGTGGTGTGTACATAATTTTTAGAAGATATACAAGGCTTGCTATATTTAAGGAAAACATTCTTTTTTATTGAATGTAATTGAAGGAAGTGTTTTACTATAATGTTTTACCATGTCCATGAAAATAATTAAAGAATTAAAATTAATTCCTTGTATCCATATTGTAAATAAAGTATTTTTAAAGCTAAATACAGTTATATATATATATATATATATATATATATATATATATATATATACTAGCAGGCTTTGCCCGCTTCGCTGGACACAATACTGAAATGAGTTGTCAAAATCCCATATCATTATTAATTAACCTGAGTTAAAGTTCCCGCTGTGCTCGGTAGAGATTTTTCTCGCTCGCAACGTGAGGAGTCCGTGTTACCACTGCCTTCGGCAGCAACTTACCCGATCCTTACTCCCCCTTCCCCAGTGGCTAAGTTTGAAGTTTTGCGAAATCTCGACAAAGTACATAATGCGTACACCTAATCAACATCCACACGCCAAAGTTCGCCAATCTAAGATAATTTAAGGCGAATTCAAACGGGAAAACGTGTTTTTACACTTGTTTATAAGCCTTCTCGGCACGAAGGGTGTAAGGGGGGGGGGATTTCGTAAAATCTCGTTACAATAAGGGTCGAATACATATAAAAAATTTACGCACCAAATTTCGTGTCCGCAGATCCCATAGATTTTTCAGGACAAATTTAGCGCTTAAAAGTGTGTCTCGAGTTTGCCCCCTCGTAACCCCCCCCCCCCAAAATGGAAATCGTATAGCCTTTTTTTCAGTATATTTGTTCCATTTTTTGTAGAGGTCTACTAAAAAATCAGGAATTTTCAATATTTCCCTCCTCACTTCCCTTTAAAATCGAAAATTCCTAAATGCAGATAATGTGTTATTTATACTCATGTCTAGTCTACTGTGAAGTAATTAGGGGCCGAGTTATGCTTACAAACGTGTTTTTGACTTTTGACTCCCCCAGGGGGTAAAGGCGAGTAATCTCGGAAAAATTGATAGATATAATTTTAAGTTGGGTAAAGACCTAAATTCTTACGAAGCGCCGTTCAATTCTGTCCAGCCATTCTCAAGTGATACCCGGACAAACGTGTTTTCGTCTTTTGCCCCCCAGGGAGGAACGTGGGGGAATTTCTCAAAAATTGATAGATATAATTTTAAGTTAGGTAATGATCTAAGTTTCTGCCAAGCGCTGTTGAATTCCGTCCAGCCGTTCACAAGTGATGCCCAGACAAAAAAAAAAGCGACATACAGACACGATGACAAGCACACACACACACACACACACACAGGCAAAATTTTTTGAAGTCATTTTCGGCTTGCATTGTGTGTGAAACGTGAAGATATCGCAAAATTTTTCGATTCTGACAAATTTGCAGACTAAACTCTGATTTTATTAATATAGATGGTTTTTAGGTTTAAAATATTGCTTGCTGAAATAAATTTGCTATTTTTAAAACTGCATTTTTTCTATAAACTTTCTATAAAAATAAATCATTTATGTGACTACTATTTAGGTTTAATATTTTTTTTTCTTTTTGTAATACTTTATATATTTTTTTTTTATATTTTTATGCGCTACTTGGATTAGAATGGCTGTTGCTATATTAAACTTCCTGTCGAGAAACATTCTGTGTACTTCAACACCAAAACTTAAAAAATCGCCCAAGAGGATCCATTAATGAACTGATAAAATAAAAATATGGTTCATAGAGTTAAAAGATAAAAATAAAAATGGCTGTTTTCTTAAATAAGAACTTGAGAGTAAAACTAAAAATATTAAAAAAAAAAAAAAAGAAGAAGAAGAAGATGGATGGATGGATGATTGGGTTTTACGTCGCACTAGTGCTGCGCAGAGAGGAAGAAGAAGAAGAAGAAGATTTTAGAACGACAATATATTAGTATCATAAAATATATTAGCACTTTATCAATGTGTGTAAAATTTTTAAAGTGATAATGATATATATATATATATATATATATATTTTTTTTTTTTTTTAAATAAATAGATACAATTAAACTGCGAGTACTCATCGGGATTTGATCTCTTGACCTTCCTCACTCAAACTGAACACTTTAACCACTACGCACGCAGTCTTGATAACTGGCTCTATTTCGTTGATTTTGATAAACAGCTAAAACTTTTAGGGTCGTTTTCTCGCTCTATGTGGAGTTATTGCAACAAATTTACACTCTACCCTATGTTTTCGACCGTGCTCTTTAATATAAGATTAGTTTGGTTTCAACGGAAATTTTACTAACAAAGCCATACTTTAACTGTTAAGGAACTCATTAAGGGTCATTAAATGTTTAGGAATCAAAATATAATTTGATTTGTTCTTATTGAAAATATGATAAGAAGATTATCTTTGTACTCACCTGTATAACGGAAAGTATAAAATCATAAACAGCTTGTTTCGCCGTCTGTTCATCTGCATCTTTTGGTATAGCTTTAAGTGACTTACGTAATAAAGTGATTGTTTGACCGACAATGGATATCGCAAAAGGAGGAAGATTTTCTACCACCATATCTTCCACAAAAAGCTTCTCTACTTTCTGAGGCTGCAAAAAGTATTGAAAAAATAAAATCAATGAAATTCCATAGGAAATCATATCATTTTGTTTTATTTTCTTTGTTCTAAAAAATAAACAAGGAATTTGTAAATTTTTAGATATATTAGTCTAGCTTTATCAAAACAATGTTGAGAATAAAATTTTATGTATAAAATGTATGTTCTGCAATTATTCTTATATACTGGAATTTTTTAAGCCCTTATATGCTAATTTTAGTGCACTAGGGAATATTATGTAGAAGTTTCTTTCTGAAAGGTAAAAAATGAATGTTCAATTAACAACTGTTGCAGAGATTTTTTTCTATCATTATAAGAATTTGAAAGAGTAGCTAGAAGGATTAATGTTATGAAAGATAACCAGAAATATTAGTGTTCCAAAGGTTCCAACCAGATGGTTTAGTGCCCTTGATGATAGCCAGAAATATTTATGCTTCAAAGGATATCATAAGGATTAATGTTTCGAAAGATAACCAGAATAGTTAATGTTCTAGAGGATAGTCAGAAATAATATTGTTCCAAAGTACATACTTGCCAACCATCTCATTAATAACCGTACAAATGTTAACGCCCCCTGAAAAAAACTCCCCTTTTCTCACACCACTATATTTTTAGAGTAATTCTCTCCAAATGTTGTTACAATTAAAAAAGACTAAAATTACTCTAAAAAATTATTAGTGTGAAAAAAAAGGCGGGTACTAAAAATTGTACGGTTCATAATGAGATGGTTAACAAGCATGAAAGTATAGTCGGAAGGATAAGTTTTCCAAATAATGGACAAAAATTTTAATGTTGCATAGATAAAAATTTTAATGTTGCAATAAGGATAGCTAGAAAGACGAGAGATTTGGAATATTAATCCTTCTTGCCTAATTTCCACTGATGACATAGTGAGTAGTTATTAATCTTACTTTTTGTTTTGTTTTTTTGTATTTTTAGCATTAATTTAACACATAATTTAAACCTTTCTTAATGTATTAAGTCACTTTCTTAATCTCTTAATCTATTAAGCCTCAGAATAATATCCACTTCCCTTGGGTTATGGTTTAAAAACTATTTAAATTCATGAATGATATTTATCAAAAGTAATCGTTTTAAAATTAAAAGCATAAAAGCCCTTAAAAGTAACGTCAAATGATTTTATAGATGTTTTATTAAATACTCTCTAAAATATAAAGAGTGAGATCTCACTCTCAAAGAGTGGTATATCACTCTTTGAACATGCCAAAATGGAGCCAACCTCTAAAGAGTGAAAAGTCTCTTTTCGAAAGAGTGACATTTCTCACCCCTTATTAAGAGTGAGATTATTCAGAACAATTTAAAGAATATGACAGTTTATTTTTCCTTAAAAAATTGTTTATATTAGACGATGTTGCTTTATTTCACCTGGCGAATCGACTCCAATTCAACGGTGCAAAGAATGCAGTTTGGATCTGTCGGGAATCGAACCCAGGCCGTTTCCGTAGCAAGCAAGTATCTTATCCACTGAACCACTGAGCACATATACAAGTTGCTTAATTTACATTATTAAGTCATTCTCATACGTGATCAATCATATTTTTAAATTTTTACTTCATTTATCAACAATATAAAATTAAAGAATTCTAAAGGATATTTTAAAATTTAAATTATTTTGAAATTGCTAAAATTAGAATTATTTTAAAAGCTGTATACTTGAAAAAAAATCTTAATGACAAGAAGTCATTTAAAGTAGCTTATGCGGAAAAGAAGTTACTCAAGTGTACATGTTTAAAAAAAATAAAAAATAAAAAAAATAACTGTTCGCATACAAATCTACAGAGTTTCCTGAATAAGTCGCCTGTTCAGAAGTATAAAACTTGCTGTTGATTTTAAATATTAGTAAAATATTATAGCCAAATTTTTGAATATTTCACATGTGTTAGCTGTCAATAAATATAATAAAAATATAAACTGTTACAGATTTTAAGGCGTTGTGCATTAAATATTTGCATTGATATTTTCTTTTATAACTTATATATTTCTAAATAAAACTATTTACTTTCTAAGACTAATTCCGTTATGTTTCTTGTGATTTTCGATTCTCCATTAATAATATTACTTCGATTTTGTCAATCGTATAGAAAAAATAATTTACCAAACTATCTTTTAACATAATTATTTTCTATTTTTATCCTTCAAAAATCTTCAATACGTTCTGTTAAACAAATAGATACATGAGATCGTTCGGAAATAGTCCTTCATATTTCGTTCGAAATATGATAACCAGATGGCGCCTGCAATTTCTCACTCTACAAAAGTTTCATCTTGCAATAGATGACGACCTCACTCTTTGTGACAGAGTGACTATACGTCACTCTTTCACAAAAAGTGAGACGTGTCACATTTTCCAGAGTGATAATATTGTTTCCTCACCTTAATTGGTGTCAAAATAGGGGTCACTTTTTTAAGGAGAGAGATTCTCACTCCAGAAATTTTAAAGAGTAGGATTCATTTTGATCTGGATTCTTGTTTTTAATAAATGACAATTGACTTAGATGTATGAGTAGAAATTTTTTCCATGCAATGATAAAATTTATCGATGTTTTTTTCAGTATATTATCGCAAAGGAACTTATTATTTTAAAATTCATTCTAAAATTTCTGCTGACATTAAAGTAAAATAATTTTAGCTTTATATTTCTTTAATTTATAATTATTCTTCTAACAAAATCTTAGAACCATAATAATTCTTTTAGGGGACTCTTCTGTACAATGACGATGCTATTTTGGGCGGTCACTTTCGTTAGTTGAGTAATAGAAAAAAACCCATTTTTGCATAGTAATTACTAGTTAATTTTTACCAATAATTTACATTTTTCATCAGATGCAAGGTCTGTCCAGAAAATATTGAGACTGATTCCATAAAATTCGTTCATTTGAAGATAATTTTACAAACACTTGATATTCTCAAAAATAGTCTCCTCCTGCGTTGATAAACCGTTGCCAATGACTCTGACAACCATCGGCGCACGCGTAAAAATTTACCAATGGAAAGCAATTCAGAACGCGTGTTACGCTTTTCTGAAAGTTCTCCATATTTTCAAAACGATAACCTTTTAAGCTGGATTTTTAACGAGAGAACAGAAAAAAATACGATAGTGACAGAGCGGAGTTTTACGGTTTTTGGGGGAATGTTTCGACACTGTGTCTAGCCAGGAACCGACTCAAGAGCTTGTCACAATTCTTACGCTTTTGCAATTCTTCCGAAAAATCTAATTTGTAAGTCCCAACTTCTTCGCAATCATTCGGACACTCATCCAAAGATCAGAGGCGAATAATGCTCAATTTTTAGCAACATTGTTTAATTTTCGAGAACTTGTTAGACGTTCAGTGCGTTGTTTATCATCGACATCCTCTATTCTGTCTTTGAGGATTTTTGCCACCTAAACAATTGAGCCCTGCACAAAGATTTTTTTTTTTTTTTTGGTAGGTTTCTTGTAACATGACAAGGGTTACTGCATATCGCTGCTCTTCATTCCACTGCTTTCTGAAAACCCAACGCCACTTTTTAACATGCGTTTTTGAAACATGCCATTCGCTGCAACGACTCAAAGCCCACTGACTCCCATGAGACTCTGTAGCTGACAGTTCCCACCGCTTGTACCAGCGAAAAATGTTGCCTCTTTAACTTTTTGCATTGCGCAAAAAAAAAAAAAAAAAAAAAAAAATACAGACCTTGTATCTTTTTCTACGTACGTTTTTCGTAAGGCTTCATCAAATGTAGGTGAATTTTAGCCTTAAGAATTTTTTTTTTTTTTCTGAGTTTGAAATCTATTGGAACTAATTGGTTTTCGCTCACATACCACTCGAATTTTACGCATGGACGTATTTTCAAATCCATTTCATTTTGCCCGTTAAGCCTTCATGAAGCCAATATGAATTTCTTAAAATCAGTTTATATGATAGTTAAAAATTAATCACATTATCTTTTTTATCAAAACATTTACATCACAATGTTAAAAAGTCTAAAATGTCAGGAAATTAAAAATATGAACATGAACTTTTTATTTAAATAATTTAGTCCATGTTTCTATTTATTATATATAGAATTCATGCCGCACACTTTGTAAAAAAAATTTCGTTTGCTTCCAAAAAATACACAAAGGCCATAGAAATAATAACGTTGAAAATATTTTTCCGTAACAAAACAATACACAAAATAGTCGTATACCACATATTATTTTTTACGTACGGAACACTCTAAGAAATAAAATAAAATAAATAAATTTGCCACTTCTATCAACCAGGATTGTACCAGGGTCCACCATTCAGTAAACGACGAATGTCTCCGCCTCGATATCACTTTGCATTCTTATATTTAGTAACTCAAAATCGTTCCTAGGGAAGTATAATCATATAACGTGCCAAAATTTTCATCATTCAGGGATAAAATAAAAGTATATGAGGTTCCAACGAACTATAAATTATTATAATCATTTTTAAATCAAGAAAGATTCTTAAAAAGATATCATTTCTGATATTTTAAATAAGTTCCAAAGGATTTGTACACAAATTAACATGTTTATAAAAAGTTTAAGTCTGGATTGAAAACTATAGAATTTCATGAATAATTCTCAGAAGAAAAGGAAATATTGCTCATTCGCCTTATGAGTGCTCATAAAAGTATTTCGCAGAAATATAAAATGTTGCACAATTTTGAGAATAATTTACTTAGTTTGGATACAGTCGATCAGAACGTGGGCGAATTTAGTGGCTAATATGGGTATTATTGACAAGAATCGTATTGTTGATCGTGTCCCTGCTACACATTAATACAGAATAGTTCCACTTATTACACAGTACTTAGTTTACAAAACTGTTTTCTGTACTATTTTATGCCTTTTAATAAACAAAGTTTTGTTTTAATCGCCTTTTAAATGTGGAAGGGTTTTATATATTTCTTGGATCACATCCAATATTATCTGTATTTGTGCATGCTTTATCTGTTATGTGCATGATTTACATCTTCCTCTTAATGTAAAATTTACGTAATATGAGACGAAACTTTTGCATAAAAGCCTGGCTTCCAGATTCTATAATGAAGAAAATTTATTTGGCTAACGCATTGTATAATACTTTCGCTCGTAAATTTGTATTAAGAAATCTTCGAAGAAGAAGTCTGGACGACCATCCGCCTTGGGAAAGGCAGTTTAATTTTGGTACGTAAAGGGAAGTTCACATTGCAATTCTGGTCAATCAGATTTTTTTAGAAGTGTATGTAAATAACATTTATGTACCTATTATGTACCTATTTATGTAAATAACACTGCACTGCGAAAAATAAAAAATAAATAAAAAAATGAGCCCTGATACCATGTTTGCTGATTGTTATGTGAAATGACCACCTGAATCCTAATATGACTACCATTTTGACCAGTCACCCACCGTTTTCTAGGGACACCACCCCCACCCTCAATTTTTTTCACTGTTCGGTAGTTTTATGGCCAAGAATTTGATTTGAAAAAGAATTAATTTAACACTTAAAAACAAAAAGTATACATATAATGTTTAATAAATAACATTAAAAATAGATTAAAAAAATATAATAAATGTAATGCATAATTTCAATGCCAAATCCACCCTTAAATTTTCCCCTTGCCGCAAATGTTGATGTTTCAAAATTTTCTAACTCTGTAGCCCCTCGGAAGACATTTACAAGTTAAAATAATCCTTCCCTCCCCCTAAAAATCAAATTTATAACCATAAAATTACCGAAAAGTGATGAAAATAGGAGGCCCCTAAAAAACGGTGGGTTATAGGGAAAAATGAACGTCATAATCGAATTTAGGAGGTCATTTATTATAAGAATTGCCAAAATAATGTTGGGGGCAATTTTCATGACGAGCAGTGTAATCTAAGGGGTGAGTAATCTATTTTATCTTAGATTTAATTAATTCTCTTTTTAAACATAATCTAAATAGGTTTACCTTAGCTAACGCATAGACGATAGCTGTTTTGCCACCCATGCTGTGTCCTACCACAATAGCCTTTTCTATGTCATGATCGTTCATGAATTCGTCAAGATCTTTCGATAAAATATCTAAGTCCATATCGTCGCTCCATGGACTTTCACCATGATTTCTAGCATCCAAAGCATATACCTGTTTTATGAAAAGAAAATTTTAATTTAACAGTCAAACACAGTATAAAAGTAACATAATTACGTGCTACCAGTCAAGCAATTTATAGGGAGTTTATCCCTAATAAAGTTTGTTTTAAAGTTTAAAGAAAAAATATGCAATTTTATTTCATATAAAAAATTTGGTGACGTAGTCTTTAAAAAAATCAAAGCTATAAATTAGCTATTTAACAATATAATTTCTCAAATTAAAAATAAAAGATAACAAAATGATCTTTCTAGAACTATTGGTTACTGTACAGGGATTCACACACACACACAAAAAAAAAAAAAAAAAAAAATCCATCCTATTGCAGTCTGTAAGATTTTTTTTTTCAAAGAAATGAATATATTTATGCGACAAAAAATATACGGAAATTAATATACAATTATTCATATGCCCAAAAGCATGTCTTCTATAGCATATGATAAAATTAGCTTAAAGATTTAGAATATCAGACAGAAATATTCACATTCATTAAGGAATAAAAGCGTATGTTGTTCGAAATTCTTTTCGAAATGTGTAATGCGCTTTTAACACTTTCCAGCAAATATAAAGTATCTATGGCTTCGGTTTCTCTGTCTGTATATATGCACTCTAACTTCTGTAAATATTTTTAGAATTCCTTGAAGCTTATCTATATATATTATTTAGTTTCACAATGCCATGTTCTCTCTTAAAGAGGGCATAAATTACTTAATTGTTGTTTGTGTATAGGAACTCACAAAAGAATTAACTTATGTTATGTTGAATAACAGATTTGAAACATCTCCTTTTAGTATTTTTACATTGCACGCAATACAACGAAAATGATATATATATTATTCAGATGTACAAAACCATGTTTCCGATAGTATGGCATGACAAATATTAATGATTTGAGTAAGGCTCCTATATACGAGCTGGCGCATCAGGCATTTTGTAGCCTTAGGGTTGCCATATGTACCCAACGTGTTCATTAGATAAATAAGATATTGATTTTTATATTTTAATTTGTATTTCTAACATGTAGAAATGTGAAAATTAAAAAAAAAAGTGTTTTTTAATCTCAATACTTATATTAATTAATAACCACAAATTAATATAAGAGGGCCTTTTATTACTGTGCGTTCGTACAGTTTTGGCTACGTTTTGTGTAATCGCCAAAGTTATTTTGTTTCCGTGTCCTATTAACTTTGTTAATAGATAATATTCATTGTTTATTCCGAAAAGTAAACAAATTTATTGTTAACTTTTGTTTTCATTACATTTTAATTTGCATTTCTCTAAATACATCTATTTAATGTTTGTTTGATATAAATGAATAGTATATGCTAGAAATTACAGCATTTGAAACAGAAATAGATTACTTGTTGCTTGTCATTCTTGACCGATCTGCTGCAGATAAACGTTTCTTAAAATCGCCAATGTAACAATAAATACGCCAAATTGGAACGCTGTCCTCTACTAAAGTAACAAAATGGCAGCGATGCGTCGGCCTATATAATTTATTTAAGGGGCTCTTGTTTACAGGGTCTTAGAAAGTTATCCCGATACATTACAGGGTGTAAAGGAAAATGAATCTACGTAATTTCTCAGCATTATTTGAATTTCTTTTAGTCCATTATATGATGCATATGTAAAATTAGTCAATATACAGTGCTATACAAGAACAAATGTTTCACGCTTTCTCTTTAGATGTAAAACTATAAACATATCTTTTGTAAAATTATTTCATGCATAGTTAAAAACAAATTATATATTTTTTTTATAATCATTTAGACAATATGCACAGGACAGTTAAAAAATAATCTATTGTATACTTTTTCTTTAAACGTAAAATTTCAAAAATAATTCGTGACAAAATTACTTCTTATCTCGATTTTTTACATTCACAATAGTATTTTATTATATTTTTTACATACACTTGAGTAATTTTGATTTTTACACACACACACACCACACGCATATATTATATATTGTGTATAGCCATTTAATTTTTAGAATATTAATTTTAATTATTTAATTACAATTAATTATTTTTCTAATACATAATTTACAGAGTAACACAAAAGGAATATTTTTATGCATTCTTTTTAAAAGTAAATCTGTGAAGCTAGTTTTTGTGAAATTTCTTTTCTACAATTAACTTATCTCTATAGTTAACCTCCCAGTACTTAAACAACAGTCAACAGACACGATACATCAAAAACTTTACAGTTACTTCTATGTAGCTGATAAGTATTCGTACTAAATTCTAATACAATTAGATAATAACATAAGTTATTGTTTTTTTGTTTTTGTTTTTTTGGGGGGGGGAGGGGGGGTTGTCTGTACAATAACTATCAAACAATTTTCTTCAAAAATAGTGCATTTAATTATTTTAATAAAGCATGGTAATTTCGTTATATTAAACGCAGGTTAAAATGCGTTTAAAAATTGCCTCTACAAATGAAATGGTACGAAATTCTTTTGTGCATTCCTGTACAGGAACACAAACATGATATATAACAAAACCTATGCAGCGAATGTACCGCATAAATACTGTACCAATTTTCAAGTCAACTGGATGTATTTATTGACTGCTATCGAAGTATACACACTGAAACCAAAGCATGTTTAAGCATCAGCGGGGAGACCTCCACTGATTTTTTTGGCAATTAAATGTCTAAGATAAATTTAAGGAATTAAAACCGAATCAAGATTTTTCAAAACATACTATACATGTCTGTCCAGGTGTGATTGCATTTATATAATTCGAGAATATGTGTGCTTATAAACATAGAGACAGTTGTTTATGATAATGACCGTACACTGAAAAAAAAAAAAAAAAAAACTGTTAAAAGTACAGGAAAAACTGGCAGTTGAGGTGTCAGTATTTATCCGTCAAATATACAGTTTAAAAGCATAAAATTGTATCACTGACACATATTTTACATAGGAATCCTGTAAATCAAACAGGTTTTTTGTTAAAAGAACAGTTTTGTCCTGTATATCTGACGGAGAAATACTGGTACCCCAGCTGCCAGATTTTTCCTGTACTTTTAACAGTTTTTTTTTTTTTTTTTTTTTTTTTTTTTTACAGTGTATGGCATTTTCTGAAATAGAATAATCGTTTTGTGTGCACAAGTTTCTAAATATACTTAACTTTCTGGCAGTTTTTTCTGCAATTTCTGGACCAAAATTCTTCCACGTCTTACGGGAATCTAACCTTCCATGTAGTAAGATGACTGGAGATTTACTTTGGTTTTCCCCGGAAGAAGGTA
Organism: Salticus scenicus; assembly: GCA_963930645.1. Taxonomy (NCBI): domain Eukaryota; kingdom Metazoa; phylum Arthropoda; class Arachnida; order Araneae; family Salticidae; genus Salticus; species Salticus scenicus. Next base: position 368,025,292 of record OZ005649.1, on the reverse strand, counting down.
AATATAAATCATAAGCTAATTTCATTTCTAGAAATAAATAAATAAATAAATAAATAAAGACAAGCACCATCATACTGTAGGTGGAGAATGTAATCAAGAAAATTTTTGAATTCGGTTTTTAACGCTTATACAAGTTTAGAGGTGAGAATAATCCGAAAATTACAAAACCTATGTGGTGTCCATGTATAGGGCGCTTGTGTGTTAGTGTGTTAGTACGTTAGTATACTAGTGCGTTAGCATCTTAATATTTAAGTGTATTAGTTTGTTAAACAACTTTCACGATAACTGAAGACCAAATGAACGAGAAGAGATCAGATCTGTTTTAAAATATCACTTATAAGACTGGGAAGAATTCTATTTGTTTTACACATATGTAATTTGAAAACTTCATACGCTATTCGAAATTTATGATTTTCATAACATGGGAAAATAAGAAAAAAAGTTTACTTCATCTTTAAAATATTGAAGAAATATTAAACTATCATTTATAACACTGGTATGGATATTATTTAATTATGGACATTCTACTTTGAAAATTTCACTGATAGCGCTAATACTTTAGCAAGAAAAAATATTTTATTTCTAAAAACGACCTTCTAGTCCCCCTCCCCCCTAAAAAATTGTAATAATAATAATTATAATAAAATAAAATAATACATGATGGAACAAATGTATTTGTCATAATTGGGCTTCGTATTTTTAAATCTGCCCAAAACAATCATTACTTTAAATGGGAGGACTTTAATGCCGATCAGTGTCGCGTGCGTGCGCTTATTAAAATTATTATTCATAAAAATTATTTTGAATAATGAATGCGGAGGATTTTCATCACAAAGAAGTATAACACTAAATGTCCAACGAAAGTTAATTTTGTACACTATAGATGACATTTGAAGAAATGCCTTTTAATTATTTTTTTATTTGTTTGTTTGTTTGTTTGTTTGCTTGTTTTAAATGTATGGACAAGTTTTTTGGAAAATACTAAAATTTAAAAATTGTACCCACAAAGGAAGATTGCTTTACACGTGTACATTTTCTTTCCTGATTCATTATTAATACTATATATATAGGGTTGAACCGGATATCCAGAAAATATCTGGTATCCGGCTGATTTTTTCAAAATCGAAAATACCATCGGATATACGGATCAAAAGCCACCGGATATCCGGCCTTTGAATATGTGTGTTTTTTTTTTTTTTTTTTCATTGAGATATGGTGGGGATTGCAAAAAACAACTTTTGCCCCTCCGTTTGGGGAGGAACTTCAAAAAATAGCTTATTAAATCAAGTCACTACAGAAATAATCTCATAAAATTCCACATATTTATAATTATTTGTCTTATCTGTTTTGCGTAGTTTCAATTGAAAATAAAATCGCTAAATAAACAATGTTTTGTTTAATGTTTTTCAAAAAATTAAGTGTTTTTACAATTTAAATACACGTACTTTATTTGTCAAAAGACGGAAGAGCGAGATTCAGTTGATGAGTTTTTATTTTCATACTATCAGGCTTGTATGAAATGCAGTATGCGGTCTTTAGCAGGCGACTATGACCGCTTCTCTGGTCACTATATTTAAATGATTTTTCAAAATAATTGAATCACTGTTTATTTTTTATATATCACATCATAAATAAAACTAAAAAAAAAAAAAAAAAAAGAAAGAAACCTACTTTGAAATCGTTCTAAACCTTGCTTCGTACCTGCTGCCTACGGCAGGTCTTTTTCCGCCCGCACTGCATCGGGTCCAGGTTACCACTGCCTGTAGAAAGGTCTATTCCGGGTACTTCAATTTGTGTATTTATCGGCGAAAAGTAGATTTGTTATTATTTAGGAACAATGATTTCAAAGATGACTGTATCGTAATATCTATTAAATATTTTAGTTTCATTGTTCAGTAGCAAAATTTCATTATTTACGTGAAAATATATTTCTTTTTTTGTCGAAAACAATGAACTGGAAAACTTTTCTGGCAACAAATAAATTCTAAACTAATATTTAAATGGCTAATTTTCAAGCTATTAAAAGGAAATCATTTTCATATTTTAATTAATTTTTAAAAAAATCAAAAATCTAACAAATATAAAAACAATTTCGTATGTTGTTCTCGAACGCTTTATAAAATACTAGCAGGCGACGCCCACTTCGCTGGTCCCTATTTTTAAATGAATCACTATAATTACTGAATTCTCAGAATTGCATTAATTTTTATCACTTGAAAAAAAAAGAGAGAAACAAAATCTGATTAGGAAAAATATCGCACCGCGTTCTCACTGTCTTCGGAAAAAATTCCCAAAATGCTCTAACTCTTATTTCTATTATTTTCCCCCTTCGCCCCCCGTCCCGTCTTTCCTAATACTTTTACAAATTCGAAAATATCCGCAATCGATTTGTAAGTATCAAAAACCTCTATGCACCAGTTTTGAACGATCTATCTCTATTTTATTTTTTTGCCCCTCCCAATAATTTTAAAAATTCAAAAATATCCGCAATCGATTTGTATGTATCGAAAACCTCTATGTACCAATTTTGAATGATCTAACTCTATTTTTTTGGCCCCTTCGCCCCCCCTTCCCGGCCCTTCTAATAACTTTACACTTTCGAAAATATCCCCATTCGACTTGCAGGCCTCTAAAACCTATCTGTACCAATATTGAACGGCCTAACTGTATTTCTATTTGTTTTTGCCCATAGCCCCCCTTACCGCCCCACCCCCTTCCCGCCCCTCCTACTAATTTTACAAATTCGAAAATATCCCCAATCGATCTGTAAGTATCGAAAACCTCTATGAACCGATTTTGAACGATCTAACTCTATTTTTATTTTTTTGCCCCCCCCTCTCGCCTCCCCCCTCTCGCCTCCCCCCTTCTCGCCCCTCCTAATAACTTTACACTTTCGAAAATATCCCCATTCGACTTGCAGGCCTTGAAAACCTGTCTGTACCAATTTTGAGCGGCCTAACTGTACTTCTATTTGTTTTTGCCCATAGTCCCCCTTACCGCCCCGCCTAATAATTTTACAAATTCGAAAATATCCCCAATCGATTTGTAAGTATCGTAAACCTCTATGAACCAATTTTGGCCGATCTAACTCTATTTTTATTTTTTTGCCCCCCCCCCATCCCCCCCCTTCTCGCCCCTCCTAATAACTTTACACTTTCGAAAATATCCCCATTCGACTTGCAGGCCTTTAAAACCTGTCTGTACCAATTTTGAGCGGCCTAACTGTATTTCTATTTGTTTTTGCCCATAGTCCCCTTACCGCCCCTCCTAATAATTTTACAAATTCGAAAATATCCCCAATCGATTTGTAAGTATCGAAAACCTCTATATACCAATTTTGAACGATCTGACTCTATTTTTATTTTTTGCCCCCCTCTCCCCTCCCCCTTCCCGGACCTCCTAATAACTTTACACTTTCGAAAATATCCCCATTCGACTTGCAGGCCTCTAAAACCCATCTGTACCAATTTTGAACGGCCTAACTGTATTTCTATTTGTTTTTGCCCATAGCCCCCCTTACCGCCCCTCCTAATAATTTTACAAATTCGAAAATATCCGCAATTGATTTGTAAGTATCGAAAACCTCTATGAACCAATTTTGAAGGATCTAACTCTATTTTTATTTTTTTGCCCCCCTCTCCCCTTCCCCCTTTCCGGCCCTCCTAATAACTTTACACTTTCGAAAATATCCCCATTCGACTTTCAGGCCTCTAAAACCTATCTGTACCAATTTTGAACGGCCTAACTGTATTTCTATTTGTTTTTGCCCCATAGCCCCTCCTTACTGCCCCACCCCTACCCGCCCCTCCTAATATTTTTACAAATTCAAAAATATCCGCAATCGATTTGTAAGTATCGGAAAACTCTATGTACCAATTTTGAACGACCTGACACTATTTTTATTTTTTTGCCCCCCCTCCCCTCCCCATTTCTTGCCCCTCCTAATAGCTTTACACTTTCGAAAATATCCCCATTCGACTTACAGGCCTTTAAAACCTTTCTCTACCAATTTTGAACGGCCTAACTGTATTTCTATTTGTTTTTGCTCCATAGCCCCCCCCCCTTTGCTGCCCCACCTGGGGGCTGAATTTCTAAAATTCCAGAAATTGGTTTTTAGATAGTTGCATTAGCTATATTTTAGAGCAAAAATTTCAAGTATATCTATTTTTTTTTTTTTTTTGAGATATATAGAATTATGCGAAATCACGTTTTACGAATGTGAAATCACGTTTTGCCCCCCCCCTACCCCCTTGGGGACTGAATTTCAAAAATTCCAGAAACCGATGTTTAGACATTTGTATGAGCTATATTTTAAAGCAAAAATTTTAGGGATATCTGTTTTTTTGTTTGAGATATGAAGGATTTTGTGAAATTACGTTTTGCCCCCCTCCCCCCTTGGGGGGCGAATTTTGTAAAATCGCTTGCGGCGTTGTGTTTCTCGGGTCGTAAACATTAACCGTGCCGAATTTTGTCCCGGTCGGTGAAACGGCCTAGGATTCTATAGCGGACAGACACACACACACACAGACTCTGCTCTTTTATATATATAGATTTTAATTAGTTAAAATATTTCATCTCTTGCAAAAGTGAAACATCTATATTTTTCTTTAAAACTGACTCATTGATGAAACGTTGATTTTTTTTTTTTTTTTTTTTTTTTTTTATAGCGATATCTCTTTAAGAATAAATAATTATTTTATGATTTTTAGGGCTCCAGTTTTTTTTTTTTTTTTTTTTTTTTTCCACTTAATTTTTTATTTGGGCCGTTTTAGTAACTAAAAGAAAGCTTTTAAAAAATCTAATCAGAATTTCTTAGGATACTTGTCATATTATCTATTTATTACCTGAGGAGAAAGAAAGAAAAAAAAAAAAAAAAAAAAACACATCCGCCACCAAGTATCGAACCCACGACCATCGCATTAGCAATTTGACGCTTTAACCGACTAAGCCATTGCCCAACATAAGGAAAGTTTCATATTTACCTTCAAATGGAAAGACCTTGTTTTTTTAGCGTGACACGGAAACACTATGGCAAAATCCATTTTCAATGAAACAAAAACTTCTAATTAAAAGAAAACTAATGAAAAATTCGGAAATCGGGCTTCGAGGTGCAAGGTCATTACAAACCTCCGTGTAAATTTGTGTAGCTCTGCGATCAGCCGTTTTGCTAAAATGCTCCAGACAAACATACACAATGACAAACACACACACACACACAACCATCTTATTTTATTATATATATAGATTGCATTTATGAGACAACAAAATTCTTTTCTAGTTTCTTAAAGTTTAAAAAATAATAATAAAATAACACACTATTTCATTTTTATTGAAAAAAATTAAAGACGATTTTCCATAATCTGTAATATTGGCCATTTTTTCAAAATATCATTTCTCCTTGATTTTGTAAAAATTTTTAGGGCTCTCACAAGAAATGTAGGCATAATGTTTTTTATGGGTAAAAATTAATTTTCCTGATAATGGTCACTTGTCAGATCCATTTCCCATCTCAAAATACCTTTGACCCTGAATATTTATCCATTATTAGATCCATTTCTGAGACTATATTTGTGTGTATATACTATTCAAAATATTAAGCTATATCTATATATATATATATATATATATATATATATATATATATTATATGTATATATATATATATATATTAACATATGTTATCGCTAAAGTGCAGAAATCAGTTAATCTGCAGATTATCTAGGTAATCTGCACATTAACTATAGGGTGATCCGTTAAAGTACGGAAAACTGTTTCATTTCTTAAATTACCTAGGTAATCTGCGAATTACCTAGATAGTCTGCCCATTACCGACCAGACATTCATTAATCTGCACATTATCTACTAGACATTCGTTAAAGTCAAAATAAGATCTTTCGCGAAACAATATCATCGTTTCTGTACGCTTAAATTAAATGTTGTTTATTTATTTTTTGTTATCAAAAGAATCAAGCTAACACAATCGAACAATCAACAGATTAGTTGATAGAATTAGTTATCAATCAGTTGAAAAACTGCAATGCAAAGAACTAAACGGTTTAAATTACTGAAATTAAGGAAATTGACATAATGTTATTTATATATTTTTCGATATTTAAAGAATCACGTTAATACAATCAAGTAAACAGCAAATTAGTTGATAGAATCAATCTTCAATCAATTGAAAAACTATAATAAGAAGAAACAAATGGTTTAACATATTATTACAATTAAGGAAATGAATTTGCGAATTATATTTTTAAATTATGCATACTTATTAGTGCAATCTAAAAACTGATGACACTTTGAATTGCACAGCAAATAAATTCAGTATGGGAGGTTCAGAGAAAAACACGGAAAACCCAGAATACTTTATTCCGATATGTATTCTGGTTTAATTAATTATGATTAAAATTACTTTTTCCAATTTTAATTATGATTAAATTACTTTTAATGCATGATTCGAAATATGTTTTAATGTAACTTATTGCGAACTTTTAAACTGGTGTACGCCATTAAGTTCAGTTCGGGAGTTACAGAGAAAACCAGAGAAAACTTTGAACAAGTTTATTCTTTTTATTTTGCAAACTTTCAAATTCTTATTATCCGCTCACATTCCGTATAAAGGATTTGTAACAGTATTTATTCCGAAATTACAAGTTAAGTAGAAAAACATGGAAATGTCAGACACAAATCTTTTCATAACAATGTTTATATCACTTTTGTATTTTAGCTTCTAATTAACGTTATTTCATAAGTAAAACATCATTTTAAAAGTTAATTGAACTGGAATTGAAGAGTACATGATACAAATCTTGTCGCAAGATGTCGCTTTTAAATTTGCAACAGTTAATATTTTCAAAGCAAGATGCACTATGAGCGAGCAAGCTATTGTAAGTTTTTAAAGGGGAATAAGGCGCCGCAGTCGCCACCGAGCAAGAATTTACAGCAATTAAAATTTCAATAAAGCTATTTGCATAATATGGCAATAAGATGTCCTGAAGGTCCTGAAACGGCACCGCAGGCGCCACCGAGCGGAGTTTCTTACGGTCGAACTTTTCAAGGATCGCGAACCAGCTGGTTACCGAAGGCGGCTTGTGAGAAATAACATTAACCAGCAACACCAAACTACACGTGGAAGGAGAGGGGGAGGGAGAAGGAAAGGAAATGAGAGAAACAAACTTTTGAACTTTAAAGGATACGAAAGCCGTCTATGTGCAGATTACCTAGTTAAAATGCAGAAAACTCTTGATTCCGCACTTTAATGGATCTAGTTAATCTGCGGATTAGCTAGGTAATCTGAACATTAACGGCTTTCGAGCTTTAACGGTAACATATATTCAAGATTGGGTGGTTTAATAATAAGAGAGATTTATAAAGCATTGTCTATTTATTTATAATCCCCACAGCTAAAATACCAAAATTTTTTATTTTAATTAAAATTGTCTCTGCTTTTCCCAATTGTATTTACATTTTTATGTATGTGAATAGAATCCAGTTGCATAAAAACCAAATGAAATAAATACTTTTTTATAATTTCTTTGTGCTCTTAAAATATTGAAAATTTTATGTGTAGTTACTGGGAAAGGGGACTGCAGGATATCTGTATCCGGAAAAGAGAAAATATCCGGAATGCCAGATATCCGTATCCGGTTATCCGATGAAATCAATATCCGGCCCATCCCTAATATACATATATATATATATTATTTCATAAAAATTGGTTTTAAAATAATTCTCACAGTGTATATCTATACTGATAAGAAAAAGGATTTAAGTCCATATTCTTGATTTTTCAGGAGACGAAAAATAAAGTTAAACTAGATAAAAACTAATCAGAAGAATCGATTAGGAAAAGGGATTATGTTTATTTATACCCTTTATACCGTTCATCGATTGTCAACCTTCATTTAATAAAGGGAAAAAATTGAATTAAATATTTTATAGAAAGATTAATGCTAAATTTCTGACTTGAATCTTTTTTTAGCAATGGATTTTCTCAAAGACTAAACGACATGGATTTAAATCCTTTATACCAATCGATAGAGAATTTCTTTCTGGGTATGACTATGTACTTAACTCAAAATCGACATTTTTGGACTTAAATCCTTTATACTTATCAGTACAGATATATGCACAGCCAATTGAGAAATATGAAAAAAACATGATGACAGCGCCACCCCTTGAGTGTCAATATCCCAAAATGTAATCAGCACCAATTTATTTCAGGGTCTTACAAAATATCAAGTTTGATTAAATTCCGTCCATTGATTCGTAAAGTACAACGCAAAGATACAGACTGACAGACACATAAACAGAGAAATATTTTCCAAAAATGGACAAACCGTATTCAAGAATTTTTACAACGTGAATTCAACACTTTCTTCTTATTAATGTAAAATAAAAACTAACAAATGAAGAATGACGTGTACAAATAATAACAAAAAGAAAGAAAACTTACTTTTCAATATCAGTTAAACAGATGAATGTAGGCGTTTTCTGTATCAAACAGCAAATGCTTGTTCGAAATGAGTCATCCAAATAGTAGAAACATCACTATCTCAAAGTTTTTAGATAAACGAATTTCGTTAGTTTGTGATTCTGCGAAATTTTGTGATTCTTCTTTTGTGAAAATTATCTGCTTATTGTCAGAGATGTTTTTCTTTCTTTTTTAACTCTTTCCAACAAAGATGAAAAGTGTTTATGACTTCGATTTGTTTATCTGTCTGTCGTACCATGCTTTAACTCCAATGAATATTCGTGGATTTTCTTAAAATTGATGTAGGTATTCAAGTCTACTATGAGATATTCCCTATAGAAAATTAAGTAAATACCACCCTTGGTTTGTATGCTAAAATAATTCCAATGCATTGCTTTTCCATGAAAGACAGTTCTAGAAATCAGATTTAATACCTTTATTTTGTAAAAATCGTAGTAAAATTGACATTTATTATAGTCATATGCACAAATTTTTTTTCTATGTTTTCTATAGAACAGAGTATAATTAACATTAAGATTTAAAGGCCACAAAAAAATATTCAGATACAATAAGGACTGTAGTGGGAAATTGCTACAATTGCATTTCTGTGTGTGTTAAGAGTTTTTAATCACTCACCAACAATATTTAAAAGTGATTATGCATTGAATTAATCTATCTGTCTGTCTTTCTATTTGTTTGTCTACCTGTGCACTTTTTAGCCTACTGCGTCTGTAAATATTTCAAGAAATTCTTCAAAATGATATATCTTATTCAAGTTTACTATAAAGTGTTCCTTATTTGTGTACAGGGATACCCAAAAGAATGTCAATTCATTGCGCCTGATGAGGGACATTTTTAACGATCATATTTAAATAATTCATGTACTGCACAAATGACAATGAAATTGACATTTATTTTTCAAACGCACAAAAATATGGTTTTAATGGAATAAAGTATGATCGCTAATACAGAGATAGTCTTAAATATTCAGATATATAAAGAGCTACAAATGGAAATAGCTGAATTAAATTTCCATTTGTCTTCACACTTATTAACAATCTTTAAAATTGATTTCTAATTCAATGAGTCTATCTGTCTATCTTTCTGTCATTCTGTTTGTCCATTGTAATATCACCTAGATAAAGTACGTCAAAAAATAAATGTTTCAACGAGTATGTATGGTTGGAAAGCTTTAATCTATGTATATATTAGTGATTGATAGATACTACATAATAGATTGATTATCTGCATTCCTCGATTTTCTTTGTAGTATTATGTCTAAAAATCAGCAAGTCTATAAAAGGAAGGTTTTTTTTTTTTTTTGTCATGTGGCAAAGCGTCTCATAATAGCATCTTTACAGCTCTATTTCTAGACAGATCGCATTAAAAATTTCTTCTATATAGCATCTTCTTCTAAATTTTGCATATGTCTCGCATATTATACTAAACAATTCCTCATTATACTAATAAATTTTGTGTTTTGTAAATCCCTGTACACAAATCATTTTGGCAATTTCAATAAAATTGCTTTATATGATATATCCCATATGATAAAGATTTAGAATATTGAGATTGGATTTTCTATTACTATATCTTTTTAAGGTAAGTTGATAACAGATTAACAGATCAATAACCAAAAACCTGATTTTCGGATTGAGGGAACCGTGTAAACTTATGAAAGGTCTTAATTTTTGAGAATTTGATCCAAAAATAGTCTCCTCCGTACATGTATCAGAGAAATTAAAAATGGGAGATTAAATTTTCAGGGGAGAGGGTGATAGGTAGGAAAGAAATCATTAAATATTTGTGTATGGCAGAAAAAAAAAAGAGTCGTTATTATTATTATTATTATTATTATTATTATCCTTTTGCGTCGTCTTCTTGATAATAAAAGCACAAGTTTCTGGAAACTAATGCTGTAAACTTAAGTCACTGCTACTAAAATACATTGAAATAAAAAAGTTTGTGCTTGTTTTGGAAGAAAGAATAAAATAACGAAGAAGGACGCTCTAGCAGAAAACAATAACATTCCAGTTGCAACAATATACTGAGAAGACATAAATTTTACCTGTGATCTACATATATAAAAGAGTGATCACTGACTCAACTCAGCCGTGGCGATTCTATGGGAGGTAGAGTCACATAATTTTTGGTGAGCAGGTTGGATTTAGGACCCTGACGCTCACTAAGACAGGATTTTGCGAAATACCCCCCCCCCCGGGGGAGGCAGAAGCAAAAAACACCTTTATAAGCATACCTCGGCTCCGGATTACTTCACGGTGAAGAAATTGCAGATGAAGAGACTAGACTTGAAGGAAAAAAAAAAAACTTTTTCTGCGATTTTGAAATTTTGGATTTTTAAGGAAGGGATGGGGTAGAAATGATTTTCGGAGGCGCAGAAGGCAAAAACACCTTTATAAGCATAACTCGGCTCCAAATTACTTCACGGTGAAAAAATTGCAGATGGGGAGACTAGACTTAAGTACAAAAAAATCATTTTATGCGATTTTGGATTTTTGGATTTTTAAGGGGGGGCGCGGTAAACATGATTTTCGGCGGCAAATTTAGAAAAGTACAGATTTTCGAGTAAAATTCTTCCAGTAATAGATATAAAAAACACGCCAAGCGTCTTCTTGAAGGTACTTCCAAACACTTTTGTATTTTATTTTTTTCGATTTTCGATTTGTGTGTGTGGGGGGGGGGGGGAGTTACAAGGTTGCAAATTTGACCCCGCCTTCATTTAGCGCTAAATTTGTAAGTGGAAATCTATAGGAACTAAGGTCAAAAATTTTAGTGTGTGGCTTATATACGTGTGTCCAACACCCATTGTAACGGGATTTTGCGAAAGTTCCCCCCTTTCCCCCCTTGGGGGTGGAGGAGAATAAACACGTTTCCAAGCACTTTGCTTCAAATTATCTCAGAAAGATTAAATTTTATGTGTGGTTTGTTTAAGCGTTCCCAACACACACTATAAAGGGATTTTACGAAATTTCTCTTCCCCCCCACTTTTAAGGGTGGGGGTTGCAAAAACACGCTTATGAGAGTAACTGTGCTCTAAATTATCTCAGGATAGCGATTTTTTTATATGTAGATTGGTTATGCGTGCTTAAAACACACACTACAAAGGAATTTTGTAAAATTCCACCATATCCCTCTTGGGGTTGGGGGGGGGGGGAATCATTTTTCCATGCGCAACTCTGCTCTGAACTATATTAGGCGAGTTTTTATGGGTGTGCTGGTTATGCGTTGCCAACACGCGCTATAAAGAGATTTTGTGAAATTTCCTCTTTCCTCCCTTTAAGTTCAGGGGTTGGGGGGGGGGGGAGAAAAACACGTTTTAAGAGTAACTGTGCTCCAAATTATCTCAAAAAAGCGATTTCTTGATATATCGATTGGTTATGCGTATTCAACACACACAAACTACAAAGAAAACATCCGTGTTATCCTCACCCCTTTTGAGGTTTGGGGGGGTAAAAAGCATGTTTCCACACGTACCTCTGTCCAAAATTATCCTAGAATGGCAATTTTTAATGTGTGGACTGCTTATGCGTGTTCAACACACACTACAGAATGATTTTGTGAAATTACACACTACCGCCTTTAGGGGGCGAGGGGGCAAAACACATTTATTCATGCGTAACTCTACAGTAAATTACCTTAGGAAGGACCTTTTATATATGTGTAAGTCAGTTACATGTATCTAACTCACAATATAAAGAGATTTTGCAGAATTTCCTCCTCCTTCATTCCTTTAAGAACGGGGCTAAAAAAACACGGGGGGGGGGATAAAAAATACGTTTTAAAACATAACTCTGCTTCAAATAATCTCAGGATCTCGATTTTTTAATGCGTTGGATATGTACGTGTATGTAACATGAACCATAAATGGATTTTGTGAAATTACTCTCCCCCCCCCCCGCTCTTAAGGGTGGGCGGGGCAAAAAACACGTTTTCAAGCTTAAATCTACTCCAAATTATCTTAGAATGGCAAATTTTTGTGTGTGGGTTTTGATTAAATGTACGTAATATGCACTTTGATGTGATTTTGCAAAACTTTCCACTTTACCCTCGAGGGGAGGGGGAATAAAATGCAAACAAGGCGCTACCGAAAGCATTGTTACTCCAGACTCGAAGTGTTGTGTGTGGGAAAACCGCTACCGAAGGCAACGAGAGCTTTAACATAGATTTTGACTGATTTCAATGAATTTTTTAATTATTATTATTATGATATGGTATTTTGAAAATTCATTTCAATATAATAACTAACGAAGCGAGCAAAGCCATCTAGTTGAAAATACTTAAATAAGATGGCTAAAAGTAATCTAAGATAATAGAAGACATTCTATGCAAAGATCTTCAATTAATGATTTGAGATTTTCTTTCCCTCCCCCCCCCCCATTATATACCATCAAATTACGGCTATAACATTTAGCTATATTAGAGGAAAACGTAAAAAAAATTAAAATCCTTATCTATATAAATAAAGAGAAGTGTCTGTGTATGTGTACCTGTGTGTATCTGTGTGTCTGCTCTCTTGTGCTCACACTACCGATCGCAGAGCTACAAAACTTGCCAGATGGATACCTGGGGCGCTGCAGGTGTGCACCTCAGCGAGATTTTTCCGAATTTCGAAATTGAATTTTGTTAATTGAATTTTGTTAATTGATTTTTTTTTTTTTTGATTTCAAATATTAGTTTCTATGTTTCATTTTTCATAAATTTATGTTTCTATTGTAATCGTCTGCGTATCTTAACCACGGACATTACGCTATTGTTTTTTTTTTTTTTTTTTTTTCTAATACATTTATTTAAAAGCAAAATCTTTTTTTTTTTTTTTTTTCTTTTCTTTATTTCTTTATTATATTTACTAAAAATAAAATGGTAATGCAGTAGAAAAAATTAAGTATGTTAAATTCTAATTTTAAAAAGATATTTATAACAGCTATGTTTATGTATACTTTTTATATAACAACTTTTTATTTTTCCGTTTTTGAATTGATTCTTGAAAAAAAAATATTATTATGTTTTTCACTTACAGTATTTATTGGAAAAACATGATAGTATATAGTAGAAAGGATTAAACTGATTAAAATTTATTTGTTTTTTATGTATTTAATTCCTTTTAAAAGGAAATCTACTTTTTATTTTATTTTATTATACACTGGTGGAAAAAAAAGATCCCAACACCAGGAAGGAGCTGTGCTAGATAAACGAAATTTGGTAGGCGTGTTTATACATCTGAAAGATGACGTCGATTCAAATATCGAGCTACGAGCATAAGTGTGGCGCTAGTAGCAACACTATGAACATGCAAATGAAGTTTGCTTTAAATAAGCGCTGTAAGGTTCGTGATCGTTATTTACAGATGAGATTTGACGTAGTGGGTTAATATTAGTCAAGGATGCCTCTAAGAAGACGAAGAAGCCATTATCAACAGCTCACTGAGTTTGAACGAGGTCGTGTAGTAGGGCTACGATAAGGTGGGTTTTCTTTCCGCGATATTGCAGAAAGACTTGGCAGGAACACTCCACTGTGCATGAGTGTTGGCAGCAGTGGTCAAGGGAAGGTACTGCCTCAAGAAGACCGGGTTCCGGGCGGCCACGTGGATCTACTGAGAGGGAAGACCGCCGTGTTCGGCGTATGGCTGCGGCTAATCGTACTACGTCTGCAGCTGAAATTCGAGCTGCAGTTGGCACCACAGTGATACAACGAACTGTTACAAATCGGTTACTTCAAGGACAGCTCCGAGCCAGACGCCCTGTAGCGTGCATTCCACTGACTCCAAACCACTGCCGTTTACGACGTGAGTGGTGTCAAGCTAGAGCTCATTGGAGGACGGAGTGGAGATCTGTTGTGTTTTCTGATGAAAGCCGGTTCTGCCTTGGTCGCAGTGATAGCCGTGTGTTAGTTAGAAGAAGGCCAGGTGAACGCCTACTAGCGACCTGTCTGCGGCCTAGACACACAGGGCCTACTCCTGGAGTTATGGTTTGGGGAGCAATTTCGTATGACAGCAGGAGCACTCTCGTGGTTATCCCACGCACCCTGACTGCAAATTTATACGTCAGTCTAGTGATACAACCTGTTGTGCTGCCATTCATGAACAGAATTCAAGGGGGTGTTTTCCAACAGGATAACGCTCGCCCTCATACCGCTGTTGTAACCCAACATGCTCTACAGAGTGTCGACATGTTGCCTTGGACTGCTAGATCATCAGATCTTTCTCCAATCGAGCACGTATGGGACATCATTGGACGACAGTTCCAGCGTCATCCACAACCAGCATTAACCGTCCCTGCATTGACCGCCCAAGTGCAACAGGCATGGAACTCCATCCCACAAACTGATATCCGACACCTGCACGACACAATGCATGCACGTTTGCATGCTTGCATTCAAAATTCTGGCGGTTACACCGGTTACTAATGTACCAACATTTCACATTTGAAATGGCTCTTCTCGCCAATGGCTCTACCTGTGATCTTGAAACTTTAATCAATTAAATATGTTACCTAGACAAATGTATTGCTGAAATTTCATTACTGTACAATAATTTTTTCTTGGTGTTGGGATTTTTTTTTCCATCTGTGTATTAGTCGAAATCAAATCGTAATATATTGTAAACAGCGGGGGCTTAAAATATATTGTTCAGAAACTAAAATATTTAATAGATGTTGAGACACAATCATCTTTAAACTCGTAGTTCTTAAATAATAGCAGATCCACCTGTCGTCAATAAATATCCATATTGAAATGCCCAGAAAAGAGCTTTCTGCAGACAGTGGAAACCTGAACCCGATGCAGTGCGGGCAGAAAAATAGCTACCGTAGGCAGCGGGTACTCAAAGCGAGGTTTTCAATAGAACAATTTTAGAGCAATTTTAATGCAATTATTATTATTGCAATTACTATTATTAAATACCCAAATTGAAGTCCCCAGGAAAGCCCATTCTGTAGGCAGTGAGAACCTGGATCCGATGCAGTTTGGGCGGAAAAAGAGCTACAGTAGGCAGCAGGTACCCGAAGCGAGGCTCGTAGCAATTTCAATGTAATTTTTGTAGTTTTTATTCATAATATGATATAAAAAATAAATAGTGATTCAATTCTTTTGAAAATTCCTTTGAATATTGTGACCATCGAAGCGGGCGTAGCCTGTTAGTAATAAATAATAAAAAAATTAATTAGAATCAAAAACTAGAGGCTCTCTTCGCTGGTCCCTATAATTAAATGAATTTTCAAAAGAATTGAATCACTATTTATCTTTTATATCACATTATAAATAAAAACTAAAAAATTGCATTGAAATCGCTCTAAACCTCGCTTCGGGAACCTGCTGCCTACAGCAGCTCATTTTCCGCCTGCCCTGCATCGGGTCCACTAAAGTATCCTATCTAAAGTATCCGAGCACTAGCAAAAATTCCTATGTAAAAAAAGTACACTTAATACAGTTTTGTTAAATAAATCTTTGTCGAATCCAGTTCTTAGTTAGTCTATTAACACGATTCGACAAGGATTTATTTAACAAAACAGTATTAAATGTACATTTTTTATATAGGAATTTTTGCTAGTGCCCGGATACTTTTGCTATCGACTGTATATATAAATTCCGTTTTCATTTCTTAAAAATTTACAACTGTTAAACAGGTTATCGCTTTCTAAAGTTTGATCTTTTTAATTTTTAAGATTTTATTTTTAAGCTCAAAAATGAAAAATTTCACATTGGGAAAATTCACATTTTACAACCTCAAAATAAAATATTAGAAAAATAATAATAACTAGTATCGCCCAGTGGTCGAAACTCGACCATTTTTTTTTTGCAAAGCGAGGCAAAGCAAAGTTATTGCAATGTCCTAAACGGAATGCAAATGCAACACAGCTGCGGCAATTGTTTACCGATATTCACTCTAACTGAATCAGCAGAGTTTTACTTAATATAACTATTTCTCTCTGTACATGTTAGCCTTTCCTGAAAGGAGAGAAAATCGCAACGTGAAAACGCCCCTCGTTGGGTGATACAGGCCAAAAGCTAATCGGTACCACGTCAAACCAAGGTCCAACAAGTGCCAAATTCTGTTAAATAAATTCGATTGGTTCATAAAGTACAGTGTTTGAACAAAAAAAAAAAAAGATATTTTTCAAAAATGGTCGAATTGAGTTCGGGAAATTTCAAAACGTGTAACTTTATCGAAAACCGAAAATCTAAAACATTTCTGAATCTTATATTTTCTACTTATATATGCAGAGGAAAGAATAATAACTCCACTTCTTAAAAAATAAAAATAAGTAGTCAATTTCATTTAATTAAAATGCAAGGAAATCTCAAAACGTGTAAATTCATCGAAAACCGGAAATCAAAAGTTTTTACGTATCTTCTACTTGCTTCTTATACCCACAAAAGCTAGCAATAAAGACACTTTTTTAAAAAATAAGTAGCCAATTTCAGTTAATTGAAACGCAAAGAAAGCTCACAACATGTAAATTCAGCAAAAAACCTCTTCCGTTGCAACATATTAGTATCTTATATCAGATACTTTATTTAGACATTTAAAAACAAATTTAACTTCAAATTATGATAGAATATTTACCATTTTCCTTTTATTTAGTATATTAGTTGAATATTTATTGTTTAAATATCACCCATTCAAATGAAATGTTTATGTTTACATTCGAAACTGGAAGTTCACCATTTTTTTTCTGGAGTTTTGTGATTTTAAATTAAAATTTTATCAATTTTACAGAAAAAATAACTCAATCGAACACATGTAGACAGCAGACAGTAACTTATATATAACCCAAATATCGGAATTAAATTCGGCAGATAATTTCCGTTATTTTTCAATAATTTTTTACAAAAAATCCAATGGACGATTAACGTAGAAAATCTTTTTCATGGCTCCATGGACAGACAGTGACGTCATCACTTCGCTTGCGTATAGTGATGCTACAAATTACTGTGTCTATGGTTTTATTTGAGCTTTATGAAATTGCCAGATTTAACTACTTTCTACTTTTAGGTATTTTTTAATGTAAAGGAATATGTGTATAAAAGGGAAAAATGGGGCAAAATATATAAAAAATAAATGTATTTTTAAATACCTTCTTGACATCGTAAGAAAATAATATTTGTATTCGCACCTTCCGGCTAACCATACCTTTCGAATGATACCATTTTCAACCCTCTACTCCCATAATTAATATGTTAAAAAGGGACAACAAATTTTATGCTTGCCTATTAATATATAGATAAAAAAAAAATAATAATAATAATAAGTTTTAGAAAGCGATAAATTGTTTAACAATTGTGAAGTTTCTGAATGTGGAAACGGAATTTTAAAATATGTATTAGTTAATAAGTTTTAATGGTACGAAATTCTCCATACATTGACTTTGGCTTCTGGGGACGATATGCTTAAGAAACCTCTATATATAGAGGTTTCTTAAGCATTTTTCACAATTTTGAAACAATGGTGGTTTAAACACTTCTTTAAAAGATATATATATATATATATATATATATATATTTTTTGAGTTTAAAATTTTAATTAAATTTTAGAAAAAAAATAATATTAAAAGGAAAAAATTAAAATTTTCGAAATTCAGGAAGATTAAACCAATAATGATGCGCCACAGTTAATGTAAGCTTGTTGTCATAATTCTTTTTATTCTTTATATTTTTTCTTCTTACACATAAATAATAAATAAGTAAATCAAAAAATAGAAAATAAAAAATAAAATAAAATAAATATCATTGATTTATTTAATTATCATTCTATTATTTACAAAACTTTGAAACAACAATGGTATTAATGCATAAACTTCGAAAATTAAGATAATATTCAGCTGAAAATAGCAACAATTAGAAAAAAAAAATGCATAAATTTTGAACTTATAGAAAAAGGAAAAACCATATATCTGTTATTTATCAGACATTTGATATGCAGAGAAGATATAACGATAAAAATTCTTTTGTATCTCCAACTCCTCTGATTCCTAAAGTTTTATTTCTCGCTTCTTTTTCAGCCTTCAATAAATTTCAAAAGTTCAGTCTTAAATATTTCCGGATGATCTTGATGTATGAGGTGACCAGCACCTTCCACACAGATTTTAACAGCTCGAGGAAAATGTCTCGAAACCAGTTCGTCCTTGCCTCTGAAATAAAAATAAAGAAAGTAATAAATTTTCTTTCTTAGCAGAGTACGAAGAGTTTCAGCCCTGCTTTAAAATTTACGAGAATGCGTATTAAAATAAAACCCAGGAGTTTTCACTTCTAAGCGCATTGTATAGAATAGTACCTTTATATGCCTAACTTATAATTTTTGGAATAAAGAATAATGCAAGTTTTTCTTATTATTTTCCCTTATTATTTCTGAAAATAGAGACGCAGTTTTACGGATAATTTTATTTTAATTCCATTTTTGCTCTGCGACAGTGGAAATTTTTTTTATTTAACTTTAAGTTAAAAAATTATGCATATTTCTAAGGAAAGATAAAATTAATTTATCCAGAGCAAAATGTGACCAAGCCAGACCTCGTACTTGCGTCTTTTCGGTATAATGCTTCATTGCTCTATTTTGAACAACCCAGTCGATTGAACAACTCATTCGACATTTGCCTTGAGCTAATCGATCACTTTTTATTGCAGTTCACGAGCTCGTTATACCAAAGTACGCACATTTGGGTTCCGACTCTTATGTAAATTAAATGACGGTAGCTCAATAGTTATCGGGCCGCGGTAGCCTAGTCGGAAGAGCACGGAGCTAGTAATTGGAAGATTGCGGGCTTGATACACTGTAAAAGATAGGTTCTTAAAAGTAAGTATATATTGTCTCAAAATAGCTCCGAAACAATATATACTTAAATTTGAAAACTCATGTACTCATTTTTGAGTATATTGACATGCTCAAAAGTGGGGTTGACCAGTAAGAATCCCAACTTCCCCATGTTTGACATGTCAATGTACTCGAAAATGAGTACATGGGTTTTCAAATTTAAGTATGTATTGTTTCGGGGCTATTTTCAGACAATATATACTTATTTTTAAGAACCTAATTTTTAGTGTACTCGAGGCGAACAAAGGCCGTCGTGTACACTAATGGAGGCTGGTGCACATAAAATCCGTTGTGGCCGCAATGTTCTCCATGTTCCCATCAAAATTATACCTCGGGGGTCATCGAAGCGGGGAGTCATCCCCTCTGTGGAGAATCCAAATTGTTGTGGCTTGTCTCCGGACAATTCCTAAGGGTGCGTCCCAGACCGTCGCCAATTACCCACAGTGCAGTCTTAGTGCGACGTTAAACCCAACCTACCTACCTACGTCAATTGCTATCTTCTTAATATTAAAAGCCAAAGTTTTTCAAAATTAACGCTCAAAATTGACGTCATTGCTACAAAAATGTATTGAAAAAAAATTTAAAGATAAATTTTTATCCTTGGATTGGAGGAATCAATAAAATTTTGCTGGAGAAGTGATTTCGCAAGGGGAAAGTAGCATCACAATTACAACAATGTTTTGAGAAAAAATGAATTTTAATCGTAATTTGAAACAAATAAAATAAGAATAAAAGATAATTTAAAAGAATAGATATAACGCTATGAAAAGACAGCCACTTGGTGATTTGGTGGTTTTTCTTTCTCGGCTCCCCGCTGAAAACAGCAAAATTATGGTCAAAACATTAAGCTAAATTAGGGGGGAAAAAAAGCTAAAAAGATTGTAATATCTGATAAAAATATTAAAAATGATATAAATTATAACAAATTAAAACTCATTTTCCCCCTGTTATTAAAATTGGATTCAGGTAGAGTTAAAAAGTTATAAATTTAGAGTATATTTAGGTTTTCTATCTTCGACAAATAAACCAAATAAACTAGCGATTTTGATGAATTTGCGATGAATTTAGTTTTTATAAACTGGTATATATTTCCTCATCTCCACAAACTTTTTTATTATTTTGTTAGAATCATCTATTCCAGAAATATAAACAACCTCTTTCGCCGTAATCAAATGTAACCGTGAACATTAAATGAGTATTTAAAACACGCGTAGGCGAAAAGAATTATGAACTGAAAATTGACTCTTATGACTATTTATTACTGAATAAATATTTACAAGCTGTAACTTACTTAAGAGAACTCCTAAATTAAGCTTTGTGTTTATATAAGATCAGATAAAAGTTAGAAACTAAATTACTATTTGATTTCATTCAACACTGCAATTTAGTAATTGTATAAAATAAGGTATTATTCTACTTCATCAAATGTTGTAATATGATGTTAATCTAATCAAATGATTTATATTGTCTAATAACACACACTCAAAATGGTAATTTTATTTTATTCCATCAGTCTGTAATAAGCTCTCAAAGAGAAATGATGCTTAAAAATGCATTCCTGAAAGTTAACAATAAAATACAACTAAATAATAATCATTGAGTTGTTTCAACCATTATTCCAACTAATTGATTTTTTTCTCACATCATCACACACATATGAACACAGACGAATATGCAGCTGTGAATAATTAATAGGCTAAATTGGATATTGTTAGATGTCAGAAGACGCTGCATGCTACTGCAATACTGTGTACAAGGTAAGTGAAGATTCTATTGTTTTTTCTCAAAAGTCTTGCCTTGTTCATATATATAAATCTACCGAGAAACAAAAGCTGTTTTTCAATAATTTAACACAAATAATTAAATTGCATTTGCTTGAATTACATTACTTGAAATCCATTATTTTGATTAAAAAAAAAAAAATCTGGATGTTAAATAATCGTTTTTTATTATTGGTTGTTTTCTCACAACATTTTGCCAGTGATTTTGGTTTGGAGAGTATGGCAACTTTGAAAGTAGGTTCATTTGGAAATATCAATCACTGTGCAACGAAGACTGGATAGTTCAGGTAAGAAAACTTAGCCGAAAATTCTTAATTTATTTAATGTTTATTTATTTATTTATTTATTTTTAATTGAAATGGTGGAATTTGAGTAAAGGAATATACAGGGTGTTTATAAAGTCCCGGACCCATTTTGATGTTTAATAGCTAATAAAATAATAAAGATAGATTAAAATTAATAACATAAATGGTTAGATAGACTCAAAAAGTTTCAACACCCTTGTCAATGAACTTCCACGTGTGCCCCCTTCGTCGCACGGAGAATATCAAGTCGATAGTCAATTTCACGCCAGGTAGCGGCAAGCATGTCGGCATCCACAGAAGCTATTGCGGCTGTAATTCTGACATTTAGGTCATCGATGTTCGACTCTCTCCTCCTGTAAACATTCTCCTTTACAAATCCCCAAACGAAAAAGTCCAGTGGCGTTATATCAGGTGATCTGGGTGGCCAAGGAATTGGACCTCCTCGTCCAATCCATCTTCCTGGAAAATGGTCATTCAAAGAACTACGAGCGATGGTACCCCAATGAGGTGGTGCACCATCTTGTTGCAAAAAGACATGTGGCTGAAGCTCTTTTAGTTGTGGAAATACGAAGTTTTCCAACATGTCTAAGTATACGACTGATGAGACCGTCTTGTTCATCAATGTTCGACTCTTGTGGTGTATGCATTCTTCTTAATATCTGCTTGAATAAAACATCACATACAAAAGTACTACATAGAACAAACACATCAAAAGTAAACATAACATTGCAATAGTTGCCAAAAACAAAAGAGAGAAAAATGCAATTAATAAGCAGACGATATTTAGAAAAGTACAGATATTTAGACTGGAAAATGGAATTATCTGAAATTAACCACACGTGCAGACGATGTTTACAAAAGTAAAGATATTCAAACCTGAAAAGAAAATATATGAGTTATTCCATCAATAAATGCCATAAGTTTGTTTATATCTTCATTATTTTATGAGTTATTAAACATCAAAATAGGTCCGGGACTTTATAAACACCCTGTATTTTAAATTTAGTAAGTTTTTTCGATAAACTTTCGCGCAAAGTACTTACAATATTCTCCAATTTATTGGCTAACTAGATAATATATTGCGTGTAGTAATAAGTTGTAAAGTGATTTTTGTGTAACGTCTACTGCAAAATGACTATACCAATTAGTAACACGAGTTTGTGTCATGTGATAGGAACTAGTTCAAAGTTGTAAAGCCGATGCAGAAGTTGAGAAAAAAAGCCGAAAGTAAATTTGAAGAAAAACACATGCGAATTTTAGTTTTACGACATTTTAAAGATGGTGATCTTGATGTTACCAATCTAGAAATTAAGGGCGCTTCCTTCAAGGCTTGGCAGGAGAATTTGCAAACACTGTTCGATGAAGATGTATTTCACTGCATAAAGAATTTACTGAACAATTTAGAATATGACGAAAACGATTTCTAATCGTTTACAAGGGATGAAGAAAATTCAGAAGGCAGGAAGATGAGTGCCACAAGTATTGAGCCAGAGGTACAAGATTGAACGTATCTTAAACTGTTTGAATCTGTTCAAAAAGCTACACAAAAAAATTTTCTTAAAGAAAATCGTGACAGGGGAAGAAAACTTGATACACAATATGACAATCTTAAATGCCAAAAAAAAAAAAAAAATGTTAGGGAATTTCAGTAAAGCAATAATGTTGAAGACGAACCGTGCCCTTCACTGCAAGAATGTTCTCCTATGCATCTGAAGAGATATGAGGAATGTGCTCTAATGCGAACTGTAAAAGTTCAGTATAACTACGAGGGGTGATCAGAAAAAAAGGTTACAAGCTGCAGCATTTGAAAACTGCATATTGTGGAGAACTTTTGTTTTCCCAGAGTGGAGACAGATGGTGCTACTTGTCATACAGCTGGTGTGCGGGTAGATAGTGAAAGTTCCCAGACGGTTCAGGACGATTGAAATGGCAAGACGTTTAGAAAATTAGCCTCGTGTGGAAGTGCGAGCCGTGATTCGATTTTTATGGGCAAAGAATGTGTCCGCGAAGCATCTGACGCAAACGGCCAGGCATGTTGAGTGAAGGTTTCATCCCCCTGCATGACAATGCCAGGCCCCATACTGCTCAAGCAACGCAGGAATTGTTGCGACGGTTCAGGTGGGAAATCTATAGTCACCCCCATACAGCCCATATTTGGCACCCAGTGACTATTTCCTGTTTCCGAGGTTTAAGAGCACTTATCCGGCACACAGTTCTCTTCAGACAGTGCTGTGAAAACATCCACCAAGACCTGGCTCAATGGACAGGGACCTGATTTCTACCAAGACGGGTTAAACAAGTTGCTTCTGCGTTCTGATAATTGCCTAAATAAACTGGGTGATTACGCCGAAAAGTGATAGGCACGTATGCCTCTTAATTCTTTTTTGTATTTTCTGTCTATTGTTAATAAATATTTCTTTATTCGACTTGTAACCTTCTTTTTTTCACCCCTCGTATAATTGCGAAACGCCATAAGCACAATTATTTAGATTAAACCTGTAAATTGGTCAGAAACATCTTTTTATTGGCAAAAGTTAATGCCTCGCAAAATTGTTTCGTGATAATGGAAGGCCTTATGTTGAGAAAGCGGTCTAGAACACATTAGTAAAACGTTGCTGGGATATTTAGGAGCACCTGGTGTATTGTCGTGATATAGCTCACTCGGATCATTATTAGCTTCGGTCGATGCAAAATGCCTTGTCTTCTGTACACTTTCAGACAATGGATGAAGTATGAAAATTGAATCACAATTGCGTCGCGTCAAATGTTGGATGGTTTTACTCTGTTGGCATCCGTCAGCTTCCCAATTTATAGTTGATGGTGTTAGGTTGTGATGGAGAATATTTTGGCGAATAAAGATGTTATTTCCTGTTTCCAATTAAGTATTCATTTTCTGAAACACGCTTTAAAACTCTTTAATACACACAATATAAGTATACGAAATATAAAAATGAGGACTTTTCTAAAGCATTTGTACTTTAGACAATGAAAGATGAGGGCATCTAGCAGTTCTACCCATTCTTTGCAAGTAGACAATCGCAGTGGTTTCCAATAAAAGCTTTAAATTTGGTAAAATGCCCTTTCTTAAGCCATAATTAGGGTAAAAGAGGTGAATATTCCGAAAGTTAAAGATGTGAAAGGGGTTATGTCTAGCATTTCTGAAGACGGTACGCTAAAGGCTACTGAAACAGCTGTCTGCTTTTCTGTTATTTATTTTTGGCGTTCTAGACGTTGTTATTTGCCTTGTTTATAATCCCACGCCAAGTCTTCCATCAATATTTTTACCCGTTATGCGGAAACAGGGAAAATGGAAGCGATTACCTGTAAAAACTTGCGAATTTTAGAAAAATGTCTCCTCTGTTTAAGGTTATTAAATATCTTCTACTCAGGTTCTATTTAAAGTAAAGTATAAGAATCTTCGAAATTTAACTTTTAAGAGGATAAAAGGGGGTGTCTAGCATTTCTGTTTGTCTTCACACTTGAAAAATCACAGCGGTTTACAATGAAATTTCTTAAATGATTTGAAAAAGCTTTGTCTTCTTGAAAACTGAATATGAACAATCTTTTGCCAACAGGTCAAATTAATTGGCTTTTCATTCAATTTTTATTTTTGTTTCTCGTGCAAAGAACGGGTAGAACTGCTAGTTGCATTATAATTTGGAGTTAAGTTTACTATTTCTTACTACTTATTTCATCGCTAGAAAATAAAGGTCCCACACAATCACTATAAAGCGTAGCAGTTATCTCTGCTAAAATACACTTTTCTTATCGAATGACTACTAAGAAATGGGGTCATTTTCAGAAATGACAATATTTCATTTTCAAGGTTTTTTTAAGTGACGTCACTCTAACATATTAAAAAAATATTTTTATTTTTATTACATTAAGACGCTTCGTTAATTGGACGTATACACAGTAAAATGCTTAAATCGCATGCATGAAATGTTGACGAAAGCGTAATTTTAAAACTTTTTTTTTATTTTTTATCTTATCTTTTCACCGCTTTTTAATTTCAGATTTTTAGAAACCTCTACTTAGGGAAAATATATACATTAAAAATAATCTACATAGAAAATTTGAAGTTTGTAGCTACATTATTATTGCGGAAATCACACAAAAATAGGGGTTTCTAGAGGGTTTTTCCGCCTACCATATCATTGTGCTTGTGCTATAACTTTAAAATACCCACAGTACTTCAACTAGAGTTATAAGCAGTAACCGTGTGAAGTTTAGTTCGAATCGGTGCAATAGTTTGGGAGGAAATATAAAATATACCAACATACCCACTTGCACACATACAATGACTTTTATTTATATTAAGATATATATATAAAGAGAGACAGAGAGATAAATAAATTACAATAACAGCTCTTAATCGAAGTCTACACTAAATCTGCAATTTGTGCTACAACGTGAATTGCAGTTTTGAAGAAGGTATTTGTATACTTACACTTCAAAAAATGAATCACTTCCATATAAAAACAAAGCTTCACCGTCATATGTTCCGGATAAATTGCAGGATGACTCCTTCTTCAGCATGTCCTCTAATACATCTAAGTTAGTTTGCCATTGATAACCATTGTCTGTTTTCTTTAATGGAAGAGTATCTGCAGAATACAGAATGACTCGGACTTTTCCTGCCTGGATAAGAGTACAGTTATTATCTTATATTGTGCCACTACATCAGAAACATTTTTATATAATTCTTAGAGAATATTGCGGCTTCGCTCAGTATGCAAAAGAATTCGGATATATTCGAGTTTGTGATTGGAAATTGTTCAAGTTCATCTCAAATCATGTTTTGCATTTTATTTACTATTGTATTAAATTACAAGAACAATGTGGTGCCCATTTAACATATATTCAGTAAAAAGTGCCTACTTGTGTCAGTCTAGTAAATTCTTTTTACTGAATGTAATTTATGAAAGTGTTATACTAAATTGCATCATGTACAGTAAAAACGCTTATTAATAAAAGTTAATTTATCTTACCAAAGGCTAGAAAAGTATTTATTGTATTGGGAAGCTGAGTTTTTACTATAATTGCACTTATAGAGATTTCGCTGAATATCAAAATCAGGCTTTTGGCAGTTAGTTTGTGTGTCTGTGAGCCAGCATTTTATCATCATTTCTTAAAAACAAATAATTGCTAAAAATTCATATTTGATGCTTTATATTTACGCCATATGAGAATGTCACGTGAGGTTATTTTTTAAGATGGTTGAATTTAAAACGGGGTTGTGGGGAACAATTTCCTTTTTTTTGTTTAATTACTGAAAATCAGATAACACCAGAAATTCCAAATTCAGCGCTTTTTACTTTCTCTTACCCATAAAGTAGAGAAAGCATTGTTTTGGGGTCAAATTTTCTAAAATGAGTTTTTTGTTATATTTACAAATTTTGAGGTCCCCTGAATCCGAAAATCCTGTTTTTAGAGGCTGGTCTCTGTGTCTGTGTGTCTGTGTGTCTGTCTGTATGTCTGTGTGCCTGTCTGTTATCAGCATATCTCAAGAACAATAATAGCAGAAAGTTCAAACTTTGTATTCTAAATGTGTATCATATAGAGATGCTACACTAAACTGTTCGTTGAGATGAAGCAAATGATTCGTCTACAGGGACACCCAAGATAATTCATATACATTACGTCTATGGGGGAAATTGCGTGTAAGTAGAATTTAACGTCTATAGACTGCACTAAACCAAATAAAATTAATAAATATTTTTATATGCGTAAAATCCTGTCTCATGCAGAATATGTTAGGAATGTCATTCTCTGTTCATTTACAGGGCTACACGAAAAAACTAGATTATAGAGTTACAGTAGTTGAAAATTGGTGGAAGTGTATTTCAGGTTGTGCTGTGTATTATTACTATAGGATTATGTTTAGGAGAACCATGTGGTTTGTACATAACCTTCAAAAGATATAGAGGGCTGTAAATATTTAAGCGGTAACGTTCTTTTGTTGTTGTTAGTGGAAGTATTTAACTATAATATTTTACCATGTCCAAGTCAGCTGCTCAGGAATTGAAATGAATTCCTCATAGATATATGAGTTTTTAAGCTAAATATTCATTGCTTTTTTTTTTGCATATTTACACGTTTTGAGGCTTCCTGATTACGGAAGCCAAGTTTTTTAACATTTGATCGTTATATGTGTGTCTTAGGGTAACTTAAAAGCAAATAATTGCAGAAGGTCCAAAAGTTGCATTTTCAAATTAATATAAGTTTGTTACTGGAAAAGTTTGATCCAGACTAATAAGTTCCAGGGAATGTTGCGTGTGAAAGTTGTCTGAATAATTTTAAGTAAACTTTTAATTTTAATAACAGATTTAAATTCTATATAAATGTAAGTGCAGTAATGAAACGAAGGGTTGAGGGGCGCGGTACCCCCCCCCCCCCAAACAGAACAAATTATCATATAAAACTCTTCAGAAGCCTAATTTGAATTTTTTTAACATAGGTTTACATAACAGAACTCGTTATCTTGCCCCATTTTTTATTGTTAGTGAAAATGTTTTACTATGATATTTTACCATGTCCAGAAAAGCTGTTCAGGATTTGAAATTAAATCCTAATAGCCATATGGTAAATAATGTATTTTTTTAAGTTAAATATTCATTGCTTGGTTTTTTGAATATTTACAAGTTTCGAGGCTTCCTGAATACCAAACTCAAATTTTTAACGTTTGATATTTGTCTTTGTCTCTTGGAATAAATTAAAAATAAATAGTTTCTGTCGATTCAAATGCTGTATTTTGAAGTTAATACGTTCGTTACTAGGAAAGTTAGATCAAGATTAATAAGTTTCAAGGAATGCTGTGCGTAAAATTTGTCTGGATAATTTTAAGTGAATTTTTGAAGTTAAAAACAGATTTGAATTTTATATAAATGAATTTTATATAAATCTGTGTATAGAGGAGGCAGCACCCTCACACAGAATTATCTGTCAAATAAAGATGTTCTGAAGCCTAATGTGAATTGTTATAACATACGTTTACATAAGAGTACTCATTATTTTATTTCACTTATAAAATATCGCATGTTTTCAAATTAATATCTGTGAACTTCATAATCTATATCTATAAAAATGTTAAGTTGGTTTGTGCACTCTTCAAAAACTCAAAATGTTCTGCATGGATTGAGCTCAAATTTTGACACGATATACAACCCGGTTTAAAGATTGTTTTTATCTATTTTTCGCGTCAGTAACATACCCGCGATCGCGAGAAAACAGCTTTTTTAACGGTCAGCAGTGTACCAGCAAACCCGCCATATTGACACTGAAAATTTGCTTTATGTTTACCATTTATTTTATAGAGCGCGTGCTCAGTAAAAAATGAAAATAATGTTGATGTTTTACTTTTTTATTTTTGTGACTATATCAGCACGCGGTAGTCAAAAATGTTTGATTTCGATGAATTTTATATTACAGCGAGTGTGATCAATCCGCGTTTGTAATGATCGATAGATGGCGCTTTCTCAACTGCAGTTGTTAGTAAATATTGCCACGTGTATTTATTATTGTGCTTTCTTGTTCTATCATTGTTTCAGCGTGAAAGCTATCAGTGGTATGATAATTTCACCTTAGCCCACCAGAGGGCGAGCATTTCATTACAATCGCGGATAAAAAATGAAAAGAAAAATAATGTTAATGTTTTAATTTTTTATTTTTGTGAATGTATGAGCACGCGATAGTTTAAAATGTTTGATATTCGATAAATGACACCTGTATAAATTTCTTAGTTTTTTAGAAAAAGAAATAACTTTCCTTTTTTTGCTCAGAAATGTCCTGTTGCGATTAATGTTTATGTAGTTGGATCTTCGCCTGTTACGCTTTCTGATTTCGTGTCGCAATTCGCAAGCGAAGTGATGACGTCACTGGCTGTCCGTGGATGCAAGAAAAATATTTCTTATGTTAATCGCCCATAGGATTTTTTGTGAAAACATATTAAAATCGAAGAAAATTATTTCCCGATTTTAATTCCCATATTTGGGTATAGATATGTATTAGTTATTGTGTGCATGCGTTAGATTAAGTTGTTTTTGCTGTAAAATTGATAAAATTTGAATTTTAAATCTCAAAACTCTAGGAAAAAAATGGCAAAATTCCATATTCGATTGAAAACATAAACATTTCATTTCAAAGGATGATATTTACACAATAAATATCCGACTATTATACTAATTAAAAGGAAAATGATAAATAGTCTATCATAATTTGAAGTCGAATTTGTTTTCAAATGTCTAAATATAGTGTCTGATATAAAATACTCATATATTGCAGCGGAATAGATTTCATATCTGTCATCCTTGGCGGAAAAAAAAAAAAAAAAGATCGCCAAATTACCCGTCGGACATATTTAATTCCTTTAAAAAATCACGTTTATTTTAACAGCGTAAGTAATAATGTTTTCATTCATTTGAGTAATGAATAATATGAAACAGTATTTCGTACAATAAATATTACGAAAATATACATCTGGCATGTATATTTTCGTAATACGTGTTTGATCACCAAATACAAAAAACGCCAAAGATGACGGAGTTTTGAAATTTAAAATTAAAATTTTGTCAATTTGACAGCAAAATATCTCAATCCAATACATGCATACGATAATTAATACATATATATACCAAAATATGGGGATTAAAATAGGGAAATAATTTTCCTCAATTTTTATTAATTTTTTACGAAATATACAATGGGCGAATAATATAGGAAATCTTTTTCTTGCATCCACGGACAGTCAGTGACGTCACACTTAGCTTGCGTATTATTATTATTTTTTTTCCAATGGCGTAGCCCACTTGCCACAAGGATTGGCCGGGGGGTCACCGAACTGTTGACCATTTGTGAAGGGGCACCCAATTGGCGGTCATCGCTACCCCTAACAGGGACAACATTTCCATATTCGAACCCAGGCTCAACCGATTAGGGGTCAGGGACGCTAACCTCTACACCGACTGGGGGGCGTGTCGCAATTATTATTTTTTTTTTCTCAAACTTCGTTTCTCTTTCCATCAGTAACGTTACCATCGTAAGAAACGAAAATGTGTATGCTCTATCAACGAAATAAATGCTTGCCTGAAATGCCATGAATTTTTTTGGCCATTTCAAAATGAAAATTTTTCGTTATTCTTTTTGTCCTATCTTTCATTTTTTTCAATCTAGAGCTGTGAGAGCCATAAGAGGTTATAATCTTATCCCTTCCTTCTATTCCTGGGAAAACCGAAATAATGCCTCGCTGAAAAACGAATTTGGGTCGTCGCACTCACAGAAGGATCGAGAAGACGGCTTTCGAATGTGACTGAAGAATCCGTACGAGAGAGGAACAGACTAATCACCATCCAGATGCGTAATGCGGAACCAGCAGAAAGACGGGCAGCCAGGCATGTCCTGCAGCAACATTTGGTTCGTTCTCAACGGAATGAACGCGAGAGGGTGCTCATAGCTGAAACACGAACCCAAAGAACAGCAGATCTGAATCTGCAATTCCATCGTCTTGCATTCCGGTATAATCCAGTTGTTGATTATAGTTCAAGTCGGCATGTTGTCATTGGTCAGATGAGTCATGTCTGTACCTACTGTCAAAGTCTAAAGTTCAATAATGAATTGAAATAGATGTGTTGCGCTGGCGGAAAAATCAAATTGCCTCAACTTGAATCATCACAAGAGCCATTGAAATATCTACTTGCTAGATCTACCGCTGAATCGAAGCATTTCCTATCGAAAATCCTGAAATATAATATTTAAATGCGGATTGCTTCTCACATGGACAACTGTATGTTGCGTATTCCCTTGTCAAGAAACCAGATAGCCTTTATATCTACAAAGACAATGGAATAACAAAAATATTGTATACCCACAAGTATTGCAAAATTAGACTTCTATGAAACGAATGCTTTGTTTTGTTCCTCATTTTTCATCCATGCAACCCTAATGTGCCACAGCAAAGTGTGGCAGGGTACAGCTACAGTCAGCAGCAAAAGTATCCGAGCACTAGCAACAATAATCTTTCTCAAAAAAGAGTACACTTAATACTGTTTTGTTAAATATATCCTTGTCGAATCATGTTCTTAATCAGTCTAAGAACATGATTCGAGAAGAATTTATTTAACAAAACAGTTTTAAGTGTACTTTTTTGATATCGGAATTATTGGCTAGTGCTCGGATACTTTTGCTGCCGACTGTAGTTTTTCATAAATATGCTAAATTAAAAGAAGATTTTTAATAGAATTTCTACAGATTTCTACATAAAAAATTCAAACAAAATTTATTCCCTCAAACCTCTAGAACTATATTTCGTGGCGATTTCAGACTGTTTGCAGAAGATAGTTGAATAGTTGGGTTTTACGTCGCACTAGTGCTGCGCAGATGGGCAATTGGCGACGGTCTGGGACACACGCCTAGAGGTGGTCCGGAGCCATGCCATCACAATTTTGATCCTCCACGGAAGGGATGGCTCTCCCGCTTCCTGTTTGTAGAAGAATACAGGAATGAGAATCTATGTTTCGGATAGTGGACTCACGACGGCCGATGCCAATTTTTGAGCATGTCAGTATACTCAAAAATGAGTACATGGGATTTTTAAACTTGAGAATGTTTGTTTCGGAGCTGTTTTAATTATGTGCCATACTCAAATTTCACACAATTTTTCTCATATTTGAGTAATTTCGCTCCTTTAATTTTCAGTGCTAAAACGATATCGTATCAGTCTAGTGAAGTAGATTAATTTAAATGCTAAGAATACATGTTGAAATTATCTTTCTGAGTAAAAAACAAAATAATAATCTGGTGTGTCACTCACACGACTTTCTCTTACCCTGAAATTTAATACTATAAATACAGCTTGCAGATTAATAGGTAAGATAACGAGTACTGTTATGTAAACCTATGTTAAACAATTCATATTAGGCTTCTGAAGAGTTTTATATGATAATTAGTTCGCCCCCCTCAACCCCCCGTTTCATTAATGCACCTACATTTATATAGAATTTAATTTGGTTATTAAAAAAATAATTCTCTTTTTAAAAAATAATTTATTAAAATTATTATTAAAAAAATTATCTTTTATGATAAGGCAGACGATTTCCATATTAGAGAAGTAGTATAACACCAAATATCCAAAAAAAGTCCATTTTATTCTCAATATTAAAAAATATATATATACGATTTTTTTTCTAAGTTTTTTTTTTCGTTGAAAGTAAAAAAAATCGATAACTTTGCTTTAAATTATCGCAGATCGATGGTTCAACCATTCGTTTTAAAGGTATAGGCGAGCTCTTTTGAAAGATAACCATCATGAAAATTTACTCCCCTCGAGGGGGGACTTCCACCCCAGGGGGGGAGGCGAGACTCCTACATACACAATTTTTTTTTCCCAGTTAACTATCTCTATTACAAAAAATATATATTCGTTTCATTTGGTTAAGTGCAGTCTATAGACGTTAAACTCTACTTTCCTGCAATTTTCCCCATAGACGTAATGTATTAGAATTACCTTGATTGTCCCTGTACACGAACCATTTGCTTGACCTTAACGAAAAGCTTACTGTAGCGTCCCTATATGATACACATTTAGAATACCAAGTTTGAACTTTCTGCCATAATTTGTTTTTGAGATATGTTGATAACAGACAGACACACAGACACACAGACATACAGACTCACAGACACACAGACATACACACAGACCATTTGCTAAAAACATGATTTTCGTATTCAGGGGACCTCAAAACGTGTAAATATAACAAAATCTTGCGTTCGAAAATTTGACCCAAAAACAATACTTTCTCTACCTTATGGGTAAGAGAAAGTAAAAATTTGCTGCTGATTAATCCGTGCTTTTCTGTAGCATACAGATGAATGATTTGGTGTTAAAATAAACTTTTTTATATTCATTATTTTTAATGGAAGAAATGGATTAAAGGAGTTGAAAGGGTTTTAAAACCCATTTTAAAAAAGTATTTTAGCAGTAAAATTCCTCAATACTTTTGTTTTTCTAATTTTACAGGAAATGTTTAGATTTCAAAATATCATTTCACAACAGTACAAGATTATATAAAAAAAAAAAATACAATTTGTCTAAAGAAAACAATGTGTTTATCAGGATATTTTCTATTAATAATAATCAATCTTGACCAATTTTATACTGTTCATAAATCGTTCAAAATTCTTGAATTTAGAATAATATCATAAAGAGGAAAAAGTGGAACTTAAAAAGAAAATGGGCAAAAATTAATTTTTTTCTAAACTCTAGTTTAGTTTTATTCGCACTAACAAATCATTTGTATCTATGGGAATTTATAAATTGTACTGAAACTTTAACAATTTATAAATTTGTTTCCTCCCCATACAAAATTTTTTTGGCGACACCACTTTTCTATGACCCATTAAAAAATTTTCACAGATATATTTACACCAATGTTGCTTCTATTTTATTACGAGAATAACTTGTGAACAAGTAAGGATTATTCTATTAAAAATAAGGGTAATTGCTGAGATTAAACTGCCGATGAAAGAATGCTGCAGGTAAGAAATAAATATTCATTCCTTAAGCATCTATGCTCTCACATTTATTTTATTGATATAACAGCAGACACGACGCATGTTTCATAGAAGGGTATAACCCCTTAACGCGCGGTGTCCTCGCCACAAGGACGCAAAATTTAAGATCCAGCTGCAAAAATTCATCCCGGAAATATTTTAGCAAAAATTCACGTTTATAACATACCAGAAAAGGCAGGTTTTTTTAACCCTTAAAATTTAAAATTTCTTTTAGTTTAATTTAGTTCATGAATTCTGGTGGCAGTATAATTTAAATGTTTCAAATTGTCTTGCGCCGCAAAGGGTTAAGCAACAGTCGGTAACAAAAGTGTCCGAACACTAGCAAAAATTACTAAGGGAAAAAAAGTACACTTCATACGGTTTTGTTAAATAAATCCTTGTCGAATCCTGTTCTTAGTCACTGTAAGAAATTGATTC
This sequence comes from Salticus scenicus, assembly GCA_963930645.1. Lineage (NCBI taxonomy): Eukaryota > Metazoa > Arthropoda > Arachnida > Araneae > Salticidae > Salticus > Salticus scenicus. The sequence continues at coordinate 367,990,921 of OZ005649.1, read as the reverse complement.
GAGAAGGATTTATTTAACAAAACCGTATGAAGTGTACTTTTTTTAAATAGGAATTTTTGCTAGTGTTCGGACACTTTTGTTACCGACTGTACTGAATGAAAATAAACAGTAAATGAAATGTCACTATTAGAAATATTTTTCTCACTAGCGTTAACAAAATGATAATTCACCTGAATCTACCAACAGTTTCACTCACACTTTATCAATTTAGTACTTCTTCGAGAAAATTTAATGATTATCTTAAAATTAAATCATTAAATGTTAAGGAATCAAAGATAGAGATAATCTTTGTACTCACCTGTATAACTGAAAGTATAAAATCAAAAACAGCTTGTTTCGCCGTCTGTTCATCTATATCTTTTGGTATAGCTTTAAGTGACTTACGTAATAAAGTGATTGTTTGACCGACAATGGATTTAGTAAAAGGAGGAAGATTTTCTACCACCATATCTTCCACATAAAGCTTCTCCACTTTCTGAGGCTGCAATAATTATTGAAAAAATAACATCAATGAAATTCCATAGGAAATCATATCATTTTGTTTTATTTGCTTTGTTATAAAAATAAACAAGGAATTTGTAAATTTTTAGATATATTTTCAAAATGTTAGTCTACCTTTATGAAAACAATGTTGAGACTAAAATTTTTATATATAAAGTGTGTGTTGTGCAACTATCATTATAAACTGTAATTTTTGAAGCCCTTATCTGCTAATTTTAGTGCACTAGGACACATTCCGTAGAAGCTTCTTTCCGAAAATTAAAAAATGAATGTTCAAATAAGAACTGTTCCAAAAATTAACCAGATGGTTTAGTGTTCAGGATGATAGCCAGAAATATTCACGATTCAGAGGATAGTCATAAGCATTAATTTTCCGAACGAAGCCAGGAAAGTTAGTGTTTTAGAAGATAGTCAGAAATTTTATCGTTCCAAAGTATAGTCAGAAGGTATGTATTTAAAAAAAAAATTAATGTTCCAAAGGATAGCCAGAAAGACGAGAGATTTGGAGTATTAATTCTTACTACCTAATTTTTACTGATGGTATAGTGCGTAGTTATTAATCTTACTTGTGTGTGTGTGTGTGTGTATTATGTAACATTAATGTCATTTTACCATTCTTAACCCGATCAGGTTATCGTATTTTTCGGTACCTTGTCAGTTTATCATGGGTCACTGAAGACCCGAGCAATGTTAGAACACATAATTTTTAACGAAAAACAAAATGTGATAAAATTCTTGAACACACTTGAATACTTCTAATTTAAGGGCAGACAATGAATATAGCAAAAGAAATTTAAACAAATATTTTATTTTTCATCAGAAATACGCCCATTTCTATAAAATGCAGGCATTTACTAAAAATTTAGAACTTTTGAACAAATTGAGATATTTGAAAAATTCAAATTGCGTAATAAAGTTTAAGAATGGTATTTTTATGAAAATAGTCATGGTCACAATAGATAGGCATTTCTTCTGTACGTGGATTCTGACGTATGAGACGTAAGAAAAATGGCTGGGGTCTCCAATGACCCACGATAAACTGCTCGGGTTAATCTATTAAGTCTATTTCTTAATCTTTTAATCTTATTAAGTCTCAGAATAATAGCCACTTCTTTTGGGTTATTATTTAAAAACTATTTACTGTTCATTAATGTTATTTATCAAAAGCTATCGTTTTAAAATTAAAAGCACAAAAGCCCATAAAAGTAACGTCAAGTGATTTTACCGATGTTTTATTGAATGGGATTCATTTTGATCCTATTTCTAGCTTTTAATAAACGTGAATTGACTGAGTTGTGTGACTAGAGACTTTTTCAATATAATGATAAAATGCATCGATGTCTTTGTATTGTGGGAATTTACTATTTTAAAATTCATTCTAAAAATATCCGCTGATATTAATGCAAAATAATTTTTGCTTTATATTTCTTTGATTTGCAATTATCTTTCAAACAAAACCCAAAAATTGTCATAATTTTTTTACTAGACGTTTCTGTACAATGACGAAGTTATTTTCTGCGGTGCTTTTCATTAGTTGAATAATAGAAAATTACCTATTTTTCATTGTAATCACCAGTTACTTTTAACCAATAATTTACATTTTTCAACAGATACTTGCATCTTTTTTTACGTACATTTTTCGTAATCTGTTCTTATTTATGTTAAAGACTTCATCAAATGCAGATGAATAGCCTTAAGACATTTTTTGTTTAATAATCTATATGAATTAATTGGCTTTCGCTCGCATACCACAAAATTTTTACGCATGAACGCATTTCCAAATTCCTTTTATATTGGCTGTTAAGCTTTCATGAAGCCAATATAAATTTCTTAACATCAGTTACATGATAGTTTACAAATAATCCCATTATCTTTGTCATCAAAACATCTACATCACAATGTTTTAAAGTCTAAAATGTCAAGGAAATAAAAAATATCAGCATAATTGTTTTATTCAAATTATTTAGTCCATGTTTCGTATATTCTATTCTCATGCCACAAACTTTGTAAAAAAAAATCTCTTTTGCTACCACAAAATATCCAAAGGCAATAGAAATATTAACCTTGAAAGAATTTTCCCGTAACGGAAAATTCAGAATATAATCGTATATAACATATAATTTTTTTTCCGCATGGAACACTCTAAAAAAAAATCTGGTGTGAAACAACCACACGACTTCCATTATCCACTCTTACACGTATTATATGCACTTAGATAATGTGATCAGAAGACATAGAATTGACCTAATGAAATAGACAACTAAAACTTTTCCAGTAAGAGAAAGTCAATACACGCAATATAAAACAGAGTTTACATAGCGAGTTAAAAATAAATAAATAAATAAAAATTAAATTAAATTAAATTAAATAATAAGAAAAGGGTAGAGTTTTTTTTTTTTTTTTTTTTTTTTGAAACACGAATTTCTAAGATCTAAAACTGATCTATCTGATCAGGATGATTATTAATTTCCGTGTAATAACCACGTAAAGCACGAGAAATAATATATGAATTGGGCTTATGCAATAAATTTCTAGAAAATCGTTAGAGCCGTTTTTGATACACCGACATTTACCAAAACTTGACATAATCAGTTGATGACCGGAAAACAACAAATACATACAAAAAGGTATTTAAAAGAGGGTTAATATTACAAGTTTGACAAAAAATCATACAGCCGTTTTGAATGGAACTCGCAATACCTGAAATTGAGCTATTTATACAGAACGCCTATCAATTTTTCTGAACTAACCAACTATATTATTCAAAATGGCACCTAATTGAGTGTTTAGACAGTAATTTTGAAGAAAAATTGTTAGAACCTTTTTAGGGATATGGACTTACGAATACACTTCCAGTTTCGGATAACCCACTTCCGGTTTTCCAATTTTCACCAACATTTAAATTAATTCATCTGTACACCAGACCTGTCTCAATTCTGAAGTTTCGTGGTTCTATCTTTATTAGTTTCGGAGATATAATAGTCAGAAGATACCCCACACACATACGCACACACACTGACCAACTGCAAAAAACCACTTTTTCAGACTCAGGGGTCCTTAAAACATGCAAATAAGGTGAAATCTTGATATAGAATTTTTAGACCGAATACAATACTTCCATTACCTACGGAAGTCGGGTAATGGAAGTAATAAAATAAAATAAATAAATTTTCCTCTTCTATCAACCAGGATTGAACCAGGATCTACCACGCAGTAGACGATGAATGTCTCCGCCAAGGTATCACTTTGCATTTTTGTATTTAGAAACTCAAAATCGTTCCTAGAAAATTTTAATTATATCTTATATTTTCATCATTCATTGATAAAATAAATATATAGGATTTCAGTAAACTATAAATTATTAATATTATTTTTAAATCAAGAAAGATAATTAACAAGGTATCATTTATGATAGTTTAAATAAGCTTCAAATGATTTGTACAAGTTAACATGTTTATAAAAAGTTTAATTCTAAATGAAAAACTGTAGAATTTCATGAATAATTCATATATAGGATTTCAGTAAACTATAAATTATTAATATTATTTTTAAATCAAAAAAGATAATTAACAAGGTTTCATTTATGATATTTTAAATAAGTTTCAAATGATTTGTAGAAGTTAACATGTTTATAAAAAGTTTAATTCTAGATGAAAAACTGTAGAATTTCATGAATAATTCCCAGAAGCAAAAGCAATATTGTTCATTCGATTTTTGAGTGCTCATAAGCAGTATTTCGTAGGAATGTAAAATGTTGCACAGTTTTAAGAATGATTTACTTAGTTCGGATATAGTCGATCAGAACGTGAGCAATTTCAGTAGCTAACATGTATATTACTAAAAATAATCGTATTGTCGATTGGGTCTTTGCCATACACTAATACAGAATAGTTCAACTAATTGCACAGTACTTAGTTTACAAAACTGATTTCGATACTTTTTTATCTCTTTTAATAAACAAGTTTCTAGATGAAAAACTTTTTGTTCTACTCACCTTTAAAAAATATGGTATCTTTTTTTTTTTTTTTTTTTTTTTTTTTTTTCCCTTTGATCATCCAATATTATCTGTATTTGTGCATACTTTTATCTTCATTTTAATGTAAAATTTATGTAATAGGCGACAAATTTTTTACACAAAATCCCAGTTTCCTGAATCTATAATGAATAAATTTTATTATTAGAAGCTTTTTATATGAAATTGACTTTGTCATCGTGTCTTCGTGTCGCGCTAATAAACAAGGCGCCTCCATTTTAAAGTAAATATAAGCTGTTCAGTTTGTCGCTTCGTGGCTTAGTTGGTTTGAGCGTCACGTTAATAATGCGGTGGTTGAGAGTGTGATCCCCGAAGGTCAAACGCATTAATTTTTGCAGATAATTAGTAGAAAAGGTGTCAATTGATAAAAGAAAATATTTCATTGACTACATAGTATCCTAAGAATTTTTGAAGAGTTTTTTTTTTTTTTTTTTTTTTTTAAGAAGGTTTTTTTTTTTTTTTTTTTTTTTTCCCCTTAGATTTAGAAAATACAAAATAAAAAGTTTTAAGTAAAAAATACATAAATTAGATGTATCATCGCGTTTTCTGTCACCCTAAAAAACAAGACGCTTCCACTTAATTAATTAATTAATGTAAGCAAATCATTGTATCTCTTAATGGCTCGGTTAGAACATCATGTTGATAACGCAAGAGTCGTGTGTTCGATCCTCTACGGGCCGAGGTGTTAATTTTTGTAAATAATTAATTGAAAAGATGCCAAGTGATAAAAGAAAATATTTCGTTGTGTACACAGTATCCTAATAATTTTTTAAGAGTTTTTAGCAGCTTTTTAACTATTTACTAAAAAGTACAAAATAAAAATAAATAAATAAATAAATTTATAAGCTTTTTATTGAAATTAGATTTTGACATCACATCTTCGTGTTACGCTAAAAAACATGACACTTCCACTTTAAAGTAAATGTAAGCAAACTTTTACATCGCTCGTTGGCTCAGTCGGTTAGAGCGTTGTATTAATAACGCGATGGTGGTGGGTTCGGTCCTCTACGGCCAAGGTGTTGCTTTTTTTGGAGATAATTAATACAAAAGATGTCATTTGTAAAGAGAAAACCTTTCATGGTCTACACAATATCCTAAAAAAGTTTTTTTTTTTTTTTTTTAATATCATCATCATCACGAGGCTTGAAGAAGTGCCTACGACTGCCATGACAGTCGCTTACCTCCACCTGAGGAGAGGAGAAAAACATGAAGAGGTGCTTCATTTTGTGCTTTTTATTAACTAATTTTATTTAATGAAAAGCACAAAATGAAAAATTAAGTAAGTAAATAAATAAATAATAGATACTAAAAGATTTTTTATTGTGGAGCCTTAAAAAGCATAAAATTAAATTTTTATTCTTGTTGAGACATGCTATAAAAAAAAATAAAAGTTTCAACAACAAGGCAATTTTAAAGAAAAATATATTTCAATTTGTGAGATATGAAAATTTTTAAATATTCAAAATATTTTAAAAAGCATTCAAAAACAATAGTGTATTTGTATTTGTTATTTTTTTGTAGCATGTTCATTGATTTTTCTTGAACTTTAGAGCGTCTTGCTGATAACGTGAAGGTCATGGGTTCGATACTTGAAGGGCGATGTGCTATTTTTTTTTGCAGATAATTAAAAGGAAAGATGTCAGTTGAGATAAAAGAAAATTTTTTGTTGTCTACACAATATCCTAAGAAATTTTGATTAGTTTTTAAAAAAGCTTTTCTTGTAACTAAAAAAGCATAAAATAAAAATTTAAGTAAAAAAACATATATAAAATTTTAATTAGAAGCTTTTTATTGTGAAGCCCTAAAAAGCGTAAAATAAAAATTTATTGTTGCAAAGACATTCTATAATGGAGTGAAAGTTTTAACACTAAGAAAATTTTAGAGAAAAATATAGATATCTCACTTTTGCAAAAGAGGAAAATTTATAAATATTCAAAATTTATTTTAAAAAGCTTTCGAGACCTTTGAAATTTATGGCTTAATGAATAATTATATAAAAAAGAAAAAACTAACAACTAAGGTTATTGATCTCGAATACTTTTTAAAATATTTTGAATATTTAAAAATTTTCATCTTTTGCAAAAGTGAAATATCTATATTTTTCTCTAAAATTTTCTTAGTGTTAAAACTTTCATTCCATTATAGAATGTCTTTGCCACAATAAATTTTTATTTTACGATTTTTAGGGCTTCACAATAAAAAGCTTCTAATTAACAAAAAAAAAAAAAAAAAAAAAAAAAAAAAAAAAAAATGCTTTTTTACTTAAATTTTTATTTGAATAACGTATAGCATAATACTTTTACTCGTAAATTTATATTAAGAAATATTCGAAGAAGTCTAGACAAACAGAACCACCCGCCTTGGAAAAGGCTGTTTAGTTTTGGTACATAAAGGGAAGTTTGCATTACTATTCTGGTCAATGAGATTTCTTTTTGAAGTGTCTCATCTATTTGTGTAAATAATTGTGGTGTGAGTAATCCCTTTTATCTTAGATGTAGTTAATCCTCATTTTAAAAATAATCAAAATGGGTTTACCTTAGCTAACGCATAGACAATAGCTGTTTTGCCTCCCATGCTATGTCCTACTAAAATAGCTTTTTCTATGTCATGATCATTCAGGAATTCGTCAAGATCTTTCGATAAAAAATCTATGTCCATATCGTCGCTCCATGGACTTTCCCCATGATTTCTAGCGTCTAAAGCATATACCTATTTTATGAACAGAAAATTTTAATTTAACAATCAAACACTGTATAAAGGTAGCATAGTTACGTGAAACGAATCAAGCAATTTATAGAGAATTTATACCTAATTAAGTTTGTTTTAAAGTTTAAAGAAGAAATAGACAATTTTATTTCATATAACATTTTGGTGATGTTATCTTTTAAAAATCACATGTATAAATCAGCTGTTTAACATTCTGACTTCCTGAAACAAAATAAAATATAAAAAAGTGATGTTGGTTTCTGTACAAGGATTCGCAAAAAAAAAAAAATATATATATATATATATATATATATATCCATCCTATTGTGGTGTACGAGTTTTTTTTTTTTTTTTTTTGAGAAAATTAATATATTTATGCGACAAAAATATACTGAAATTAATATACACTATTCATATGCCCATAAGCATGTCTTCTACAGAACATGATAAAATTAGTTTCAAATTTTAGAGTATCAGACAGAAAAATATTCACATTCATTAAGGGATAAAAGCGTAAAATGTTCAAAAATTCTTTTCGAAATGCGTAATACGTTTTCAGCGATTTCTAGCAAATATAAAGTGTTTATGACGTCGGTTTGTCTGTCTGTATGTATGCGCTTAAATTTCTTTAAGTAATTTTAGAATTCCTGGAATGGAAGCTGATGTATGCATACTTGCCAACTGTCTCATTATGAACCGTACAATTTTTAGTAACCGCCATTTTTTTCACACCAGTCATTTTTTAGAGTAATTTTATTCTTATGTAATCGTAACAACATTTGGAGAGAATTACTCTAAAAATAAAACGGTGTGAAAAAAGGGGCGTTTTTTCGAGGGGCGTTAACAATTGTACGGTTATTAATGAGATGGTTGGCAAGTGAGTGTATGTATTGTTGCGTACTTGGGGGTTCGTGAGTTGTCCGCGAATGAAAGGCTAAACTAACAAAAATTCAGTAATTTATTCACAGAAAGTTCCAAAAAAATACAGGTCTATAAACGAAGTATCAGCTTCAATTCAACCAGTAAACACAGCTTAAACAACAGCTGTCAATAGCAAATCCACAGTACACACTGTATAGCAATAACACATAAAGCAAGTCTCTTTCAAAGAGGCTCAAAGCAATCCAACATTGGCAGAAGCTGGTCTCAGACTGAACTGAACTGACTAGCCTTGGCGAAGAAAACAGCCTTATATACCCCTGTAGAAAAGTGTGGAAAGTTCCGGAAATTTCCGTATCTCATCAGCCAATAAGATTAGAGCTTCTATATTCGGTATATCCCTTATAAGGATTTTCTCGCCGAGGTCGCCAAAAAAATCGCCAAGGTGGGGAAAAGTCGACAAATTTGGCGCCAAATCCATTACCTGCCTTATTGGGGCTTTTTAATGCGTTTTCAAAGAAAAATAAGGCTATTTCAACGCTAAAACGACTAGAAATGCACAAAATTAGCACTTTATCAACTTACTAAGCCTCTTTAAAAGAATTTATACAAAAACAAACACAATTATTTACAATTTTGTAACACTGCCCCCCTCCCAAGTACTGCACGTCCCGGGCAGTGCAACCCTTGGTCAAGAGGCGAAACTAAACAAATGTACACAATCTCAAATACAAAAACTAACTTGAATAAAATGATAAAATAGAAATATATATCAAGTGAAAAATATTTACAAAATTCACAAATATGTACAAATATTTATATACAAATTACATTAAGCATGCGCAAATTTTACCGGTATTTACATTTAAAATTTTAATATTACCGTTAATTGTGGTACTTGGCTAGCCTGTTATATTGCACCACCTTCTGTTTTGATGATGGTGTTTTAGTGATCCGCACCACTACATCATTCAGTCTTTTTAAGACTGTGTATGGTCCATCCCAGTTGCACTGTAACTTGGGAGACAGTCCTTTGTGTCGAACAGGATTCCACAACCAGACTTTGTCTCCTTCCTGGAACTCATGTTGTGTAGCCATTAGATCGTACCTTGTCTTCATTTTCTCCGTTGCCATGTGAATCCGCTCCCGAGCAAAGTTGTGTACGTCCTCAAATCGTGCCTGGAGATCTTGGATGTATTCCTCGAGCGATGAAGGGGCATCGGGTGGACAACCAAACAGGAGATCACATGGGAAACGAAGTTCGCGTCCAAACAGCACCTGAGCTGGAGTATAGCCAGTGGTTTCATGGACAGCACTTCGATAAGCCAGCAGGAACAATGGCAACTTCAAGTCCCAATCTTGCTGGTTCCTTGATACTGGATGGTACGGTTGAACCTCTCGACCATGCCGTCCGACTGAGGATGTAAGGGTGTGGTCTGGGTTTTGTCTATGCTGAGTAGTTGACACAGTCCTTCGAAAACAGCAGAGGTAAAGTTCCTACCTTAGTCGGTATGAAGTTGTAGGGGCGTGCCGTACCTTGACACTCATTGCTGCACTAGGACCTCTGCGACTGTGCATGCCTCTTGATTGGGAATGGGATATGCCACAGGCCACTTGGTGAAATAGTCCATCACGACGAGGATGTATTTATTTCCATTGGACGTCCGTGGCAAAGGACCCAAGATGTCGAGTGCAATCCGTTCAAATGGTGCTCCCACGTTATACCGTTGCAGTCTTCCTCGACTTCGTTTCTGCGGGCCTTTACGTGCCGCACAAGCATCACAGGATTTACACCATTTCTCCACATCCTCCTTTGCCTTGCACCAGTAGAAGCATTCCCGAACTTTCTGCAGAGTCTTCATTACCCCAAAATGGCCTCCGGTAGAGCTACTATGCAGTTGTTCTAAAACTTGCGGAATTTTTTATCTTGGTAATACAATCTGCCATCTGAAGCTTTTCCCATCATCAGATTCCCACTTTCTGTATAATACGTCGTTTCTGATATGAAGAGAGTCCCAAAGTGCCCAATAACTTTTCGTAATGGGACTAAATCTGGAAATGTCCTGCCAGGTAGGTCTATTGCTGGTCGTCTCCTTCAGCTGTAATATTGGCTTTATGTCAGGATCTTCCAACTGGGCTTGTCTAAGTTCTTCGTCACTCCATGGATCGGGATCTTGTTCTGATGGTGTTGAGACAGTAACTTGCCGAGCAACTGGCATTATTCTTTGGTGTTTATCCTCGGCTTTAGAGCTGTATTTATGATCTTCAGATGGAGACTTCCGAAAGAAGGCATCTGGATTTTCCCGAAGAGCTCCTTCTGGGTGGCATACTTCAAAGACATTCTTGGTTGCTTCTCTATGTGTTCTTACTGGGCAGCTTCGTTTGATATGCCCGTCTTTTCCACAGCCCTAGCATTTAGTTGTTGGAGCCTTCCCTTCTTTCTTTCTCTCAAGAATGCGTAGTCTTCTATTAATATCTGCAATCATTTTCTGAATCTGTTTAAGAGCGTCTTTAGAACCGTTCACTTTGTCTACTGTGCTGTTCTGGCATTGTTTATGGGAGGCTTGTTGGGCTTTCTCGATCTTTAGGGCATACACCAAGGCTGATTCCACATCCTTCATGCCGGAGAGTCTGAGGGCTTTTTGAATATCTGGATCTCCGACAGCATCAATGAAATATTCTTGAGCCAGATCATTGCGTGTTTCAGGATGACAGTCTGAGAAAGCCAAATGTGAAAGCCTCTGGATGTTTGATGCCAGTTCTTGTAAGCTTTCCCCTGGTCTCTGACGACAGGACCTTAGCTGGAGTCGACTATATTCTTTGGACCATTTCGCTCCAAAACGTAGCTCCAGTGCTCTGGTTAAAGCTTCGAAGTCATATCGCTGTTCCTTCGAAAGGGTCTCCAGAATATCTGCGGCGTCGCCACGCAACGACCCTACCAGATGAGCCGTCTTTGCAACAGGGTCCCAGTCGTTAGCTTCAGCTACGATGGAAAACTGCGTCTTATATACATGCCAGGAGGAACTGCCGTCGTAGGTGGATAGCTTAATAAATTCCTGATTCTGGGTTCTTCTCTCTTTCTTTTCAGATTCCAGGGGCATGGATTCTAACTTTTCTTCCACTTTTCTCTTCCAGATCTTCTTCCATTCTCTTCAATTTACCCTACATCTCTGAAAACCTTCCTTTCATTTTCTGATCAAAATTTTCTTTAACTTTCTCCTCGAAATTCTTTTCCATCTTCATAAATCTGTCTTCAAAATTACTTTCTACTTTCATAACATTTTCTTCTATCTTTATAGCTTTCTTTTCAAAACTCTCTTCTATTTTCAAAACTTTCTCTTCTATTCCATCTACTCTGCTTTCCATATCCGATAATTTACTTTCAATCACTTCCTTTACTGCCGAAAGTTTTCTCTTCATCTCCTCTTGACTGCATTCAACTTTTTCTTGGATTGACTTAATTTCTCCCTGAACTTCAGTCAAACCGTCTTTCAATTCTCTTTGCGATGTTTCCATTTTTTCTTTCATCTCTCTTTGTCCTTCTTTCCTTTCTCTTTGTCCTTCCTTCATTTCATTCATCTGGGTAGCTAAGCTTTCTAGATGTTTCTTCATCTCTTGCTCCATAGCTCTAGTTTTTACCATTCACAGACAACCCCACTCCTGACACCAGAAATGTTGCGTACTTGGGGGTTCGTGAGTTGTCCGAGAATGAAAGGCTAAACTTACAAAAATTCAGTAATTTATTCACAGAAAGTTCCAGAAAAATACAGGTAATTATACCAAGTATCAGCTTCAATTCAACCAGTAAACACAGCTTAAACAACAGCTGTCAATAGCAAATCCACAGTACACATTGTATAGCAATAACACATAAAGCAAGTCTCTTTCAAAGAGGCTCAAAGCAATCCAACATTGGCAGAAGCTGGTCTCAGACTGAACTGAACTGACTAGCCTTGGCGAAGAAAACAGCCTTTTAATGCGTTTTTAAGGAAAAATAAGGCTATTTCAACGCTAAAACTACTAGAAATGCACAAAATTAACACTTTATCAACTTACTAAGCCTCTTTAAAAGAATTTATACAAAAATAAACACAATTATTTACAATTTTGTAACAATATTATTCAGTTTTACAATGTCATGTTCTCTTTTGAAGATGGCAAAAATTGCTCAATTGGTTTCCGTATAGGAACTCACAAAAAATTCAATTACATTATAATGAATAATAAATTTAAAGTATTTTATTTTAATATTGTTACAATGGACGCAATATATCGAAAATGGCATATATTTTATGGAAATATACATGTTTCCTATAAATATGGTATGATCATAGCCTCCTAAACTAGATGCCTGTCACGTTGCTCGAAAACTTGGCAACAGTTGAAGCGGTAGACAGCACAACCTGGTACAGATTACGCGACTTTTTTATTCAACAGAAACGAAAAATTTTTTTAATTGCGATATGATATACATAAAAGACGAAGAAAAGTCGATTATATATATCAAATATCACTTCTTAAAATTATTTTTTTCAGTTGAATAAAAAAGTCGCGCAATTTGTACCCGGTGGCGCTGTCTACCGCTTCAGCTGTTGCCAAGTTTCCGAGCAACGCGACAGGCATCTAGTTTAGGAGGCTATGGTATGATTATCATTAATGGTTGATTTACTGGGTTGATAATCCCGATACATAACAGGATATAAGTGTTAATGGCTCATCATAGGTTTTCAGCATTATGGGACTATCTTTTAGTCCATTATATAGTGAGTATGCAAAATTAAACGATATACAGGGATATATATATATATATATATATATATATATATATATATATATATATATATATATATATATATGTATAAGCTGCTTCATGCTTAAGTAAAGCTATAAATATATCTTTTGTTTTGTGACATCGTTTTGTTCATAGTTAAAAACAAATTATATTTTTGTATAGCTTTGTTGATTTTAGACAATATAGACAGAGCAGCTCAAAAATAATCTTATGTAAGCCTTTTCTTTAAAAGTAAAGTTCAAAAAATAATTCTTGACAAATTATTTCTTTCATAATAATTTTAAAAAATGTGTAGCACCGTGTTAAAATGCAATTTTTGCACATTTTTAAATGTATTAAAATGTAATTTTAATTTTTACAATATTTAATTATTTAGTTATTATTAATTAATTTTTCTAATATATAATTTACTGAGTAACACAAAAGCAATATTTTTATACATTCTTTTTAAAAGTAAGTCTATAAAGCTAATTGTTTTCGTGAAATTTCTTCTTCTATAGTTAACTAATCCCTATAGTTCTTCTCGCAGTACTTAAGCAATAGACGCGATAAAAACTATACTGCTAATTCTATGTAGCTCATAAGTATGTGTACCAAATTTGAAGTCAGTTGGATGATAACAGGAGTTATTGGGATTCTTTTGGGTTGTCCTGTACATGAACTAGCAAACAATTTTCCACAAATTGTTTTTGCATTAAAACGTTTTAATAATACATGATAATTTCATTGGGTTGAACACAGTGTAACTATGCTAAAATGCCGTCTACAAATGACAAAGATGCGAAATTCTTTTGTGCGTTCCTGTACACGAACGCAAGCACGATATACATCAAAAACTATACAGCGAATTGCATGCACCGCATAAACATTGCACCGATTTTAAAGTCAGCCGGTTGCGTTTGGTAACCGATGTATTAAGGGGGACCGGAAAATAATGTCGTTTTGAATTAAAATACTGACATCGGAAATTTATCCTGGATAAAATTTAAGATATTCTTATGTAACTTATACGATGGTTATTTGTAAAGTACCATGTAAACACTGTTAAACAAAAATTTCCGGTTTCATTTTATTAATTCAAAACGACATTATTTTCCCGTCCCACTAATACAATCAGAAAAAAAAAAAAGGCCTCCCCCCCATCCTTAGAATGAAGTGACCCAAATATATCCCATGCATATTTTTCATAAAAAAAACATTTTTTGAATTATGAAAATTATCAATAAATTCATATTCGAAAAACCTATGAATTATAATTTATATTAATTTTTGCACGAATAGAACGAGCATCATCAGAAACGTGGGTTTACAAATTTACAGCTCGTTCCTAACATTATTTTTTGAATTACAGTGATATTTCATTTTTTACTGCTGTTAGGGGGCCGTCACTTGTTATAATCTGCATCCTCTCTAAGTAAATATCTGTATATAATTTGACGAAAAACTATTTTAATTTACCTTTATGTTATTCTCATTGTTTTCTAAGCAACATACCGAAGTTTATTATACAAATTGGTTTATTTTTGTAAAATTATGGCAGTGCATCCACAAGATTGTGAAAGAATTCCAAAAGGAAACAAACCCTGCCTCTATATCGCTTGATTAATATTTAAAAAAAACTAGGTTGCATATTAGTATTTAACTATAAATGGACGCTGATATACATAAATCACAACGGCATTTACTACACCGATTAATGAAGACAAAACTTAAATGATTTAATTACAAATATGGAAAATTATTTTGTTTTGTAATGTAAAGTTTTAGAAAAATATGTAAAGGCGTGGCTTACATTACAAGATAGAAATGTATCCGATCCTAATATGATAAATCTTTCTCCTTAAATATTAAATTTCTTTTTCTAGTTTTTTAATGATAAAATCCTGTTTTAAGCTTTTTTTTTTTTTTTTTTTTTTTTTTTTTTTGTATTTGAATATTGTAGGTTTTTGTATACCTCAAGTTAAATGTCATATTTTAGAAAATACGGTTATAGCGAGGAACATATACTGTTTTATACAGCAATACTCGATCGACAATCGTTTTATTATTATTTATATTTAATAATTTTTTATAAGATTTATTATACTATTTAATAATTTTTTATAAGATTTTTTACCGCAAAATTTTCTATTTTAATCTTATTGTGACATTTTTGCATTTATTTACTGTACCGCTTGTAAGTTTTATGTTATTTAAAATTTATCGCATGATGTAACATAAAAAAATATTAAGTTTTTATTTATTTTCTTCTTCTTTTTTTTTTTTTTAATACAGAATCAAATAGTGGAATTTCTTTTCTTTAGTTTATAAAATCTATTATGGAATCAAAGCTCAGTATTTTTTATTTTCGATTGATTCTAATCAAGGCGAAAAATTTACTGTTATCATGGAAAAAGAATTTGAAACAAATGTGTCTTTTTTCATTTAAAGATAGAGAATATTGATCTTACAGCAGGCTCCTATATAACGCAGGATATTCGTTCTGAGCCATAGGAAATCGTGTTATGTGGGACATACATTACAGACTAATTTTTGCAAGTTCAGTCCAACACTGAAAAATTTTATTTTATTTTATTTTATTTTTTGTGTTGTTTTATTTCGTTTTTTTTTTTTTTTTTTTTTTGCTATCTGAGTAAGGTTTCGATGTTCACTATATAAATTAACCTATTTTTTTTTTTTAAATTATCGCATTGCATGAGAAAAATTTTTATGGCATTCCAAAAGAATGATAAACCCCACCCTCTGTCATTTTCGGAAACAATACTTTACTTTACAAAATGTTTCTCGTTTCCTTAATTTTATTTTGTTTGACTCTTTATAGAACTCTAGCATATATTAACGAAGAAAACTTACCGTTTTGATTGTTGATGACAAAATTTCAGTTATTTAAACATGAATTTATTATATAATTTTAGAGAAACGTATAAAGACGTGACTTATTACTCAAAATAGGAAGGCTTTTAAACAGTATCATCTCTTTTTTATTGAACATTAAATATCCTTTCTTAGATTTTTTTTTTTTAAATCTTGTTATCAATATTTGTGTATATTGTATATTTTAGATTTGTACACCTTAAATTAAATGTAACACTTTACAGAAACACTTTCATGCGGGTTTATTGTACAAATCAAAAATATACCCAACAGAAGTAGATAGATTATTTTTCTTTTTAAATATTATTATTATAGTTATTCTATTTTTTTAACCGCTTTTTGTGTATATTGTATATTTTAGATTTGTACACCTTAAATTAAATGTAACACTTTACAGAAACACTTTCATGCGGGTTTATTGTACAAATCAAAAATATACCCAACAGAAGTAGATAGATTATTTTTCTTTTTAAATATTATTATTATAGTTATTCTATTTTTTTAACCGCTTTTATTATTATTGTTATTATTACTATTATTATTTTGCTAATATAAGCAATTCACAACTTGGAGGAATCAAAAATTTGATTAACTGTATGAGAATGTTAAATTTGTCTAACGCAGTTAGGCTTAACTTATCCACAGTACATCTTAAGGACGTTTCTGGGATGTCGTTTCATCCAGGAGACATCTCGAAGATATCCTGGGGAGGCGAAGTGCTGTCTAGTGTCTAGATACGGGACTGTTCATCGTGCTGGGTGAGTACTAGTTTCTATTGTTCGTGCTTTGCACTTGCGCTTTGCGCATTATTCGAGAGCCAACTGTAGTCATTCAGAAAAGTTTAGAAGCAAACACAATAGTTCTGGTAACTTCGTTTTTTTTTGTTTCATAATTAATATTTTATACTTTTTTTTTTCCGGTATGAATCTTAATGATAAATGTGTATTAGGTGGTAGATCATGATTTATTTTTTCGAAACGTATTGACGGACCCATAATACATTTTCGCTTGTAACTCTCTTAAAAAATAATTTAAAGTATATAAATAGGACTTTTTCCGAATCGTCTTCACCTTAAAAAATTTGAATATGAGGTGAAAAATATGGGTTGATGTTGAAAAAAATGAATTTGAAGCCTGTTTTAATATGTATATCACCCCTTAAGCAAAATCTAACTACACCATTAAAAACTAGACGCAGAGCTGCCAACCTAATCCGGCAAATTGTTAGTACCGCCCCTTTTTCTACACCAGTAATTTCTTAGAGTTTTCTTCTTCTTAATTCATCGTAAATATGTTTGAAGAAAATTACTTTAAAAATTAAGTGGTGTAGAAGAAGGGGCGAAACTAACAATTTGTCGGATTAGTTTGGCAGCTCTGTTGACGTTGTTATAAATCGATCGGTATGAGCCGCATGTTTCTGAGATAATTTACGGCAAAATTAGGTGGTAGTAATGGGGAGGGGGGCTTTTTTTTTTTATTTTTCTCGCTGGCTGTACATAAAGCAGTACACACAGAAACCAGAACATTTTTAAGTATCACCGGGGAGGTCTCCCCAGATGTTTTGGCAATTAAATATCTAAGATAAATATTAAATGAATTAAAACCGAGATGAAGATTTAACTAAACATACTATATTTGTTTATGCACGTATAATTGCATTCATATAATTGGAGAATGTGTGTGCTTATAAGCACAGGAATATGTTCTTATGATCATATGGTATTTGTTGAAAGCGAATAATTGTTTTGTGTGTGCAACTTTCTAAACATACTTAACTTTCTGGCAGTTTTTTCTGCAATTTCTGGACCAAAGTTCTTCCACGTCTTACGAGAATCAAACCTTCCATGTAGTAAGATGACTGGAGATTTACTTTGGTGTTCTCCGGAAGAAGGTAAGTATAAATCATAAGCTAATTTCATTTCTAGAAATAAATAAATAAATAATAAAAACAGGAAATCTTTTAATTCACCATTGTACAGTCAGCAAAAAAAGAAGAAAAAGCGCCACCCTCCGACCTAATTTCGCCGTAAGTTGTCGTAGAAACATTATGCTGGTACCATTCGATTTGTAATAGCGTCTAGTTTATAATGGTATAGTTAGATTTTGTTCAGGGATCATCTATATATTAAAATTGCCATCAACTTCACTTTTTTCAAAGGTAACCCCCATTTCTTTATAATTATTTAAATTCTTTGGATCAAATCGTAGCGGAAAATGGTATAGTTTATATATTTTGCTCAATTTTTCGTAGAGTTATAAGCTGTCAAAGTTTGGGGATGCTAATGTTAAATGAATGTGACAAACATTAATTCATATCTTCCCAAAAACTTATTATATTCAATTTTTTTTTTTTTTTTTTTTTTTTTTTTTATGCGTTAGAATGAAGTGACCCAAACATGTTCCAAGCATAAATAAATTCATATTTTAAAAAATTATGAATTATGACCTATGTTAATTTTTGCACGAATAGAACGAGCATCATCAAAAACATGGGTTTTTCAAATTTACAGATCGTTCCTAACATTATTTTTTGAGTTACAGTGATATTTCATTTTTTGAAGCTATTAGGGGGCCGTCACTTGTTATAATTTGTATCCTCTGTGAGTAAATATCTGTATATATTTTGCCGAAAAACTATTTTAATTTATCTTTCTGTTATTCTAATTGCTTTCTAATCAACACTTCGATGTTTATTATACAAATTGGCTAATTTTTATAAAATTATCGCAATGCAGGCGAGACTGTGAAAGAATTCTAAAAGAAATGAAGCCCCGCCTCCATATCGCGGAAACAATATAAAAAAAAAAACTAGTTTGTACATTCGTATTTGACTCTATACGCTGGTATGCATAAATATCAATGGCATTTACTACATCGAATGATGAAGACAAAATTTAAATGATTTAATTGCAAATATGTAAAATAATTTTGTTTTATAATGTAAAGCTTTAGAAAATTGTGTAAAAGCGTGGCTTACTTTGCAAAAAGGAATATACCCGATCCTGAAGTGTTAAGTCATTCTTCTTAAATATTACATAACTTTTCCAAGTTTCTAACTGCTAAAATTCTATTTTAACCCTGTTGTCCTTTTTTTTTTACTTGAATATTATAGGGTTCGTACAACTCAAGTTAAATGTCATGATTTAAGAAACACGTTAAGGCGAGGATTTTTGTTTGAAAGGGGAATACGCAGTGAACAACTCTTTCTTCTTCTTCTTCTTTTTTTTTCCCTCTCTTTTTTTTAAATTATCATAAAATTATTAATTAAAATCTAAAGAAAAATTACATACAATCTAAACGTAATAAAATCTAAACATAATAAAATCTAAACATAAATCTAAACATCTAAAATTTATCGAAAATATAATTGAATAATTTGAAAGCGATGTTATAATTCGAAAAAATTAAAAAAAAAAAAAAAAAAAAAAAAAAAAAAAAAAAACTAATAGTCCTCCGTCCTAAACTAAATTCTGCTTTTGCCAGAATTTCATCATAATCTTTTTTATTATTATTATTATTATTGAAAGAAAAAGAAAAGAAAATTAATAATAATCAGTATCGTTACAAGCGATATCGAAAAAGTTTTTTTTTTAATAATTTTGAATTAGGAAATAAAAAGTGCGCGTGAAATAATATGAAATAAAAATAAGTAAAAAAATGAATTTAATGATTTAATGTTTTTGTTTTTCGGGGGCTGCTCATGCGTATAAAAAATGCGTATTAAAACGAGTCGAAGAAGGAAGCGAAATAAGTATTGAGTTATATTACGATAAATACGATATATAATATGATACGATATATTAGACCTATCGTCCAGGGTTAGTAGGCATTTTCGTTGAAAGAAATAGTTTGTTCGTTCGGTGCAACTTGCACATAAGTCCCGTGAGGTACAACTTTCACATTATTCCCTGAGGTACAACTTTCACTGTAGTCCCGTCAGATACAACTTGCACATTAGTCCCCTTTAAATATAGTGACCAGCGAAGCTGGCAAAGCATTCGTTGATTCACTATCTCAATTGATTTTTTTTTTTTTTTTTTAAGTTTATTAAATGTATTATTGAAACAAAGCGGAACATTATTTATTTTCGATTATTCTAATCATGGCGTAAAATTTACATTTATTCTGGGAAAACAATTTAAAACAATGTAATGTGTCTTATTACTTTTAAAAATATAGAACTTACACATTTAAAATTAAGAATTCAAGTACAGTAGACAACTCAAAAACGGGGGATATTCGTTCTGGGCAATAGGAAATCGTTTTATATGGAACATACTTTATTTATGCATATTCAGTCCAATACTGAAAATTTTATTTTGTTGTTGTGTTTTGTTTTTTATTGTTTTCTAAGTAAAGTTTTTATGTTTAATATACAAATTAGCCTATTTTTGTAAGATTAACGCATTCCAGGCGGGAAATTTTTATTGCATTCCAAAAGGATAATAAACCCCACCCTCTTGCTTTTTCTGAAACAATACTTTAGTTTAAAAAATGTTTCTTGTTTCCTTAATTTTAGTTTGTTTGACTCTTTATAGAACTCTAGAATATATAAACGAGTGGTTTTGATTGCTAATGACAAAATTTCAGTTATTTTACGCTTTCGTGACCGCTGACGTAGATTCACGACATTTGAAAATCTGTAACTCCGATAATTGGCGTTTCTTTCGAAATTTTTATGCATTATCTTAAGTATATAACCAGAATTCGTATTTTTACAATGAAATATAAACTGTATACAATTACTTTGATTAGAAAGAAACATAATTATAATGTATATCCATTTTTAATATAAAAGTAATTACAGAAAATTTTGTTCTGAAATAATGTAACTTCGAAGATTAATGCCCATAGGCGGACTTTACTGTCAAAAAGGCAAAAGCATGCGGTCGTGAAAGTGTTAATCATAAATTTTGTTAAATGATTTGATGTTTTAGAGAAACGTATGAAGGCGTGGCCTATTACCCAAAATAGGAATGATTTTGAAACCAGAGCTGCCAATCTAATCCGGCAAATTGTTAGTACCGCCCCTTTTTCTACACTACTTAATTTTTAGAGTAATTCATTCGCTTCAAATATATTTACGATGAATTAAGAAAGCAAATACTCTAAAAATTAAGTGGTATAGAAAAAAGGGCGGGACATACCATTTGCCGGATTAGGTTGGCAGCTCTGTGAACCGTATTTCCTTTTTATTGAATTTTAAATATCATTTCTCAGATTTTAGTTTGAATCTTGTTATCTATGTTTTTGTATATTGTATGTTGTAGGTTAGTACGCCTCAAATTAAATGTAAAACTTTATAGTAACACTTTCATGCGAGGCTTACTGTATAAAATAAAAATATACCAATCAGAAGTAGCTAATTCTTTTTTTTTTTCTTAAACATTAAACACTTTTATTTTTATTTTTACCCCTATTATTATTATTATCATCATTATCACTATTATTTTTTTTATCTTTCTACTTAGATTTTTGTAATTCAACATTGGTAGGTTCATATGACTCAGGCTATTTAAATTTTTACGTATGAAGCGACGCATCAAACTATTCCACGTTTATTAAATATAAACCACTTAAAATTTTTTATTTTATAAGCGAAAACAGTACATTCTGCAAATTACTTTCGTTTTAATATTAATATTTCTGTACTTTTTTCCGGTGTAAAACTTAATAAATAATGTCTATTTTGTGGTAGATCATGATTTATTTTTTCCGAATGTATAAACGGACCCCTAATACATTTTTGTTTGTAACTCTATCAAAAATTAATTTAAAGTATATAAATAGGACATTTTCGGAACTGCCTTGATCTCAGAATTTTGAATATGGCATCAAAAATAGGGGTTGCTATTGGAAAAAATGAAGTTGATGCCTGTTTTAATATGTAGATGACCCCTTAACCAAAATCTAACTATACCATTATAAACTAGACGTTACTAAAGATCGATTGGTACCAATCGCATGGTTTTTCGATAATTTACAGAAAAATTAGGTTTTTTTTTTTTTTTTTTTTTTTTTGCTGACTGGCGGACTGACTATAGGCGGAAAATGTAATCAAGAAAATTTTCGAACACGGTTTTTAATGCTTATACATGTTTTGAGGTGAGAATAATCCAAAAATCACAAAATCTATGTGGTATCCATCTTTAGGGTGCAAGTGTGTTAGTATTTAGTATATTAGTGTGTTAGAGTGTTATTACATAAGCGTGTTAGTTTGTTAGACTGCTTACACGATAACTGAAGACAAAATGAGCGAGAAGAGGTCAGACGAGGTTTAAAATATCACTTATAGCAATGGGAAGAATTCTATTTGTTTTATACATATATAATTTGAAAACTTCGTAAGCTACTCGAAATTTATGATCTTCATAACATGGAAAAATAAGAAAAAAATTTCCGCATAGATACGTAATATGAGTATTATTTTTATCTTTAAATAGTTGAAAAAATATTAAAATATCGTTTATGACAGTGTCATAGATATTATTTAGCTATGGACATTCTACTTTGAAAATTTCACTGATAGCATTGATGCTTTAGCAAGAGAAAAATATCTTACTTCTAAAAACGACCTTTGAAACCCAGAAAAAAAAAAAAAAGTAGTACATGACTGAACAAATTAAACTGTCATAATCGGGCTTCGTATTGGGTTTCGTTGAGCTTCGTATTTTTAAATCTGTTTAAAATGATCATTACTTTAGCAGAGAGGATTTTGATGCCGATTAGTGTTGTTTTTTAAAATAATTATTTATAAAAATTATTTTACGCTATGGATGCGGAGTATTTTCATCACAAAGAAGTATAACACTAAATGTTGAACTGGAGTCAATTTTGTGCTCAACAGATCAGATTTAGATAAATGCCTTTGAAGTTTTGTTTGTTTTAAATGTATGGGCAACTTCTTTTAGAAAATATCAATACTGAAAAATGGCACCCACAAAGGAAGATTTCTCCTAGATGTACATTTTCTTTCCTGATTCATTATTAATATCATATATATATATATATCATAAAAATTGGTTTTAAAATAATTCTCACTCTGTATATATGCACTGCAGTATTAAGAAATATGAAAATAAAACGTGATGACAGCACCACCTCTTGAGAGACAGTATCCCAAAATGTAATCAGCACCAATTTATTTCAAGGTCTAACAAAATATCAAGTTTTATTAAATTCCGACTATTTGTTCGTGAGATACAACAGCTTCTACAAGATTTTGGTAACACGCAAACATAGAGAATGATAGACACATAAACAGGGAGATGTTTTCCAAAAAGGGGGAAACCGTGTTCAGGAATTTTCCCAACGTGTAAATCCAGTAAAAAATAAGATCTAAAATTTTCGCGAATTCAGCACTTTCTTCTTATTATTATAGAATAATGTGATAAGTGAGCTTCAATTTTATAATATTGGCTATATTAGTAAGCACAAAAATGTATTCGGTGTCTAGACTAAAATAAAAAACTAACATTTATACAACGATGTGTAAAACATAACTTACTTTTCAGTAACAGTCAAACAAATGAACGTACGCGTTCTCTGTAACACACAGCAAATGTTTGTTCGAAACGAGTCACCCAAAATGTTGAAACTTCCCTATTTCAAAATGTTAGATAAACGAATTTCATTAGTTTTGTGATTCTGCAAAATTTTGTGATACTTCTTTTGTAAAAAATATCTGCTTTTTCATGTCAAAGATGGGTTTTTTTTCCCTTTTAAGCGCTTTAAAACAAAGAAGAAAAGTGTTTATGACCTCGATTTGTTTGTCTGTCTGTCGTTTCATGCTCTAAATCCAGTGAATATTCATGGAATTCCTTGAAACTGATATAGGTATTCAACTCTACTATGAGATGTTCCCTACTGAAAATGAAGTAAATACCATCAATGGTTCGTTTTCAGGACACCCGAAATATAATAATTCGAAAGACAAGTCTATAAACCAGATTTAATACTTTATTTTCCAAAAATCATAATAAAATTGACATTTATTATATTCATATGCACAAAAAATGTTTTCAATGTTTTCTGTAGAACAGAATATGATTAACATTAAGATTTATAAGGCCACACAAATATTTTCAGATACTATAAGGACTATAGTTGGAAATTGCTACAATTACATTTCCTTGTCCGTTAAGAGTTTTTATCACTCTCCAACAATATTTAAAAGTGATTATGCGTTGACTTAATCTATTTGTCTATCTCTCTATTTGTTTGACTACCTGTCCACTTTTTCGCCTACTCCGACCGCTAATATTTTAAGAATTTCTCCGAAATGATATATCTTATTCAAGTTTAAAGTGTTCCTTATTTAAAATGGTATATATAGCACAAACCGTTTGTGTACAGGAATATCCAAAAGAATGTCAATGAACTGCGCTTGATGAGGGACATTTTTATAGATTATATTTAAATTATTTTCTACTGCACAAATGATAATGAAATTGACATTTATTTTTCAAACGCACAAAAATATGTTTTTAATGGAATAAAGTATGATCGTTAAGATTTACAGAGATAGTCTTAAATATTCAGATATATTAAGAGCTACAAATAGAAATTGCTGACTTGAATTTTCGTTTATCTTAACGCTTTTTAACAATCTTTAAAACTGATTTTTAATTCAGTGAATCTATCTGTCTATCTTTCTGCCATTCTGTTTGTCCATTGTAATATCACGTAGGTAAAGTACATCAAAACTTAAACGATGCAACGAGTATGTATATTTGGAAAGTTTTAATCTATATATATATATATTAGTGATTGATACATAAAACGACATAATATATTGATTTTCTGCATTCCACGATTTTGTTTGTAGTATTATGTCTAAAAACAGCAAGAGTATAAAAACATGTTTTGTGTTTGTTATGTGGAAAAGCGTCTCATAAAAGCATCTTTAAAGCTTTATTTCTAGAGAGAAGTATTAAAAAATTTCTTATATATAGCATCGTCTTCTAAATTTTGCATATGCACCATATATTCCACCAAAAAATTCTTTATTATACTGATAAATTGCACTGAAAAATTTCCCCTTATATGAAAAAAAAAAAAAAAAAAAAGAAACATTGTAAGACCCTATAAACTAATGAAGTACCCTAATTATACCTTTTTTTACAGGAAAAATGGTTTTATGCATACCTTAAATACACTGATGGAAAAAAAATCCCAACACCAGGAAGGAGCTGTGCTAGATAAACGAAATTTGGTAGGCGTGTTTATACATCTGAAAGATGACGTCGATTCAAATTTCGAGCTACGCGCATAAGTGTGGCGCTAGTAGCGACACTATGAACATGCAAATGAGGTTTGCTTTAAATAAGCGCTACAAGGTTCGTGATCGTTATTTACAGTTGAGATTTGACGTAGTGGGTTAATGTTAGTCAAGGATGCCTCTAAGAAGACGAAGAAGCCATTATCAACAGCTCACTGAGTTTGAACGAGGTCGTGTAGTAGGGCTACGAGAAGGTGGGTTTTCTTTCCGCGATATTGCAGAAAGACTTGGCAGGAATGTATCCACTCTGCATGAGTGTTGGCAGCAGTGGTCAAGGGAAGGTACTGGCTAAAGAAGACCGGGTTCCGGGCGGCCACGTGGCACTACTGAGAGGGAAGACCGCCGTGTCCGGCGTATGGCTGTGGCTAATCGTACTGCGTCTGCAGCTGAAATTCGAGCTGCAGTTGGCACAACAGTGACACAACGAACAGTTACAAATCGGTTACTTCAAGGACAGCTCCGAGCCAGACGTCCTGTAGCGTGCATTCCACTGACTCCAAACCACTGCCGTTTGCGACGTGAGTGGTGTCAAGCTAGAGCTCATTGGAGGACGGAGTGGAGATCTGTTGCGTTTTCTGATGTGTTGGTTAGAAGGAGGCCAGGTGAACGCCTGCTAGCGACCTGTCTGCGGCCCAGACACACAGGGCCTACTCCTGGAGTTATAGTTTGGGGAGCAATTTCGTTTGACAGCAGGAGCACTCTCGAGGTTATCCCACGCACCCTGACTGCAAATTTGTACGTCAGTCTAGTGATACAACCTGTTGTGCTGCCATTCATGAACAGCATTCAAGGGGGTGTTTTCCAACAGGATAACGCTCGCCCTCATACCGCTGTTGTAACCCAACATGCTCTACAGAGTGTCGACATGTTGCCTTGGCTTTCTAGATCACCAGATCTTTCTCCAATCGAGCACGTATGGGACATCATTGGACGACAACTCCAGCGTCATCCACAACCAGCATTAACCGTCCCTGCATTGACCGCCCAAGTGCAACAGGCATGGAACTCCATCCCACAAACTGATATCCGACACCCGTACGACACAATGCATGCACGTTTGCATGCTTGCATTCAAAATTCTGGCGGTTACACCGGTTACTATTTTACCAACATTTCACATTTGAAATGGCTCTTCTCGCCAATGGCTCTACCTGTGATCTTGAAACTTTAATCAATTAAATATGTTACCTAGACAAATGTAATGCTGAAATTTCATTACTGTACAATACTTTTTTCTTGGTGTTGGGATTTTTTTTCCATCAGTGTATATATACAATTTTCGTTATATGTAATATAAAAACGTTAAATTCTGTTTTAAAATATTTCTTTTACCGACCGCAAGGCATCGCACATTCGTTGTAGATATCTGTATTCAAACCTGTTGCGCTATTTATACCATTTTCACTAGCGGACATACCATAGTGAACTCGAATATGAAAAATTATTTCCAAGACATTCTATTATAAATACTAATGTAAATTAGAGAGTAAACAGACAGGTGGATAGAAAAACAGACAAATAGATTAATAGAAGTCTTAATTGCTTTTAAAGATAGTTGGAAAACGTTAAATTTTTTAACAATAAAAAATGCAATATGACAATTTTCAATTATAGCCATTAATGAATCTGATTATTTCTGTGTGACCCTGTAGATCTGAATGCTAATCATACCATAATGTATAGAGAATATATTTTTTGTATATTTTAAAAATAAATAAAACTTTCATTATGAGTTCTGCAGTATTCAAATACGATTTATAAAAGTGCGATTTATAGAGTGCAATGCATTAGCATATATTTATTCATCATTGTGCATAAACTAATCGTGGTACTTATACAATTTTTAGTAGGGAAGCTGCCATAATGGACTTGAATAAAACATAAGAATTTAAATAAATTCTTGAAATATTTACAAATGTTAGAGCGTCATAAGCTCTTTTTTTTTTTTTTTTTTTTTTTTTTTTTGTTAAAAACTATTGAGTCGATGTACGCGTGGTTTTTTACCATGTTTTTATTAACTTCTATTCTTGTTTGTTTGAGTGTTTGTTTGTCCGGTACAAATCTTGCAATCTATTTTTAACTAACTTCCCTACTAGCTAGACATATTAAACTTTCACAGTAGCTCAGAACTCGGTGACAACATAATACTTCGAAGTCCGATTTTCGAATTTTCGAATAGTTTTCTTTTAATTAATTAAAATATGAAAATGGTAAGCTCCTAATAGCAATAAAAATAGTCATTAAAATATTAGCTGTAATTTAATTGTTGCCAAAAAAAATGACGAGTTCATTTTCTTTTGACTTAAAAATAAATACATTTAATTAAACGTGAGCGTTAAAAAATTGTAAAAAGTTAAATTATGCATCTGGTGATTGGTGATTGGTGATTGGGTTTTACGTCACACTAATTCTGCGCAGATGGGCAATTGGTGACGGTCTGGGACACACCCCTAGAGGTGGTCCGGAGACATGCAATCACAATTTTGATCCTCCACGGATGGGATGGCTCTCCCGCTTCGGTAACCCCCAGAGGTATAATTTTTGATGGGAACATGGAGGACATTGTGGCCACGACAGATTTTACGTGCACCAGCCACCATTAGTGTACACGACGGTCTTTGGCCGGCTCGAGTACCGAACCCGCAATCTTCCAATTACGAGGCCGGCGCTCTTAAATTATGCATGTGGAAAAATTGACGTCATTATCATTTTAAAGATTTTCTACACATTGATAAAGTGCTAATGTAGTTCATGATGCAAATATATGTTGTTCGTAAAGGATTAATATTTTATTTTTAAAACCAACTTTTTTTTTAAATTCAAATTTCCCGTAACTCTTTAACCAATCGCATTAGAACGTCCATCTTTGGAATATCGATAATAAAGATTTTCTCGCCAAAGGTCGCCAAAAAGTCGCCAAGGGCAAAAAGTTGCTAAATTCGGAGCCAAATCCATTACCTGCCTATTGGAGCTTTTTAATGCGTTTTAAAGGGAAGATTAAGCTATTTTAACGGGAAAAAGAGCTGGAAATGCAGAAAATTGACATTTTATCAACTTACTAAGCCTGTTTGAAAGAATTTATACAAAAATAAATACAATTATTTACAATTTCATAACAATACGCATTGATAAAGTGCTAATGTAGTTAGTTCAATAGCTATGATTCAACAGAAAATTTAAAAATATGGTTTATAAAAATTTTTTTATCTTATAATTATTACAAAATTATTCACGCTGTCGGTGATTTTTTAAAGATTTGAATTAAAAATGGTTTCTTAAAAATGAGCTACATTGTCTCAAAATAGCTCCGAAACAATATACGGGTGCATAGGAAAGTCCCTTAAACCTGAAAATACTTGCGAACGGAGAATGCTACAGCCACGCAAGTGAGGTAACGGTATAGTAAAGCGACTATGCCCGACCTAATTCAAACGACAGCAGCGCCCCTAGTGGCGAAATTTGGAAGTTAGCCATTGCAAATCGAAAACGAAAAGAGATAGAGCAAAATTTCCAATTAGAAAGTTTTAGAGCATCAATTAATTAGTACGAAACGATATTTGGTTTACACGGATAAGATAAATTGGCGCCTGTATACCCAAAAAATATCCAAAATCGATGCACTCCATTTTGTGTAAATATTTGAAAGGAATAGCCAGAGGAAAGAAGAAATATGCACAATTTAATGAATAAATACTAAGTACTTACATCAATACATTTTGATAACATCACACACAAAAACAAAATAGGTAAACTAAACTCTAAGTCTCATAGTGATAAAATGTTAATGTTGAGAATGTTCGAAAAGTTCGCCATTGCTCACAATACACGTTTGTATTCGTGTGAGTAATTCTGCATGCACATTTCTCAGCATGGAAGGTGTTACACTATTCAAAGCATCTGTAATATGATGACGTAGATCCAGCAGACTTGTATGTGGAGTTGCATAAACCTGATCTTTTATGTAACCCCACAGGAAGAAATCCATCGGAGTCAGGTCCGGCGATCGTGGAGGCCATTCAATACTACTACCATACCCAATAATTTGTTGTCCAAAGCAATCTTTTAGAAAGCATCGCACTGCAGCTGGCTGGTGTGCAGGAGCACTGTCATGTTGGAATCACATGTCCCGTAATAAGGACAGGGGAATATCATCCAAAAAGTCGGGTATGATATCTTGTAATAGTTGGAGGTACCTCTGTCCGTTTAATGTGCCTTCGTAGAACACAGGTCCCAGTAAGCGATCCTTCCAGATACCGCCCCACACATTAATGGACCAGAGCACTTGGTGTTTTGTGGATAGTCCCCACGAGGGATTTTCCAGCGCCCAGTAGTGGGCATTATGTCGGTTCAGCACTCCGGTACGCTGAAACAGTGCCTCGTCCGACCAAACAATGTTGTACAAAAATCTGATTTGTCTTCAACATTATTTAATGCCCAGTTGCACCAATCAAATCGACGCTCATTATCCCCTGGCAACAGTTCTTGCTGCAGAGTGACATGATATGGATGTGCATGTTGACTATGCAGTATTTGCCATACTCGGGCCCGTGTTAAGCTACAAGCCATGCTGATTTCTCTTGTATTGCTGTGTGGATGGGCTAGTGCATCTGCCAAAATACTCTCTGGCGGTATACGCATACCTGCACTCACTGGTCTGCCAGAACGCGGACGACTTTTAGTGCTTCCTGTCTCCATGAGCCGTCGCACTACATTTGCGATGGTAACTGCACTTGGATGTGGCCCACCTGGAAAACGAACGGCATACTCCCGTGCAGCATGCGTTGCGTTTCGTTGACATTCGCCATAAATAAGCACCATCTCGCAATATTGAAAGTTAGTGAAGCTTGACATTTTCACGCAGCTCCAAAATTCTAAATCCAAACGTTTATTTTTAAGAAATGTATCTTTTGTAGGATCTCATTCAATTAGGATCATTCAAAATTCCATTTGTTTTGTCACTTTCAAAAAAGAACACATATTTTCTACCCGTCGCTAGGCAACGATTGAAATTGCCACAACACAGAAAATAAAACTTTTAAAATGAAAGGGCTCACACATTAGGAATAAAATTATCGTTTGCCATCAATAATTTTATGCTATGAGATTATGTTGTTTGTATCAAGCGAGCGCCAACACCTTTTAAGCTAAAATTTTAAATGCATTGGAAATTAAAGTTTTCAGACATTACAGTACAGTACAAAGTCACAAACTGCATTTTCACACTGCTACATTTCCGAAATGTGAATATGTAGAGTAGAACAGTCGCGTATAGATTACGGACATTTTTGGGTATACAGGCGCCAATTTATCTTATCCGTGTGAACCAAATATCGTTTCGTACTACTTAATTGATGCTCTAAAACTTTCTAATTGGAAATTTTGCTCTATCTCTTTTCGTTTTTGATTTGCAATGGCTAACTTCAAAATTTTGCCACTAGGGGCGCTGCTGTCGTTTGCATTAGGTCGGGAATAGTCACTTTACTATACCGTTACATCACTTGCGTGGCTGTAGCACTCTCCGTTCGCAAGTATTTTCAGGTTAAAGGGACTTTCCTATGCACCCTGTATACTTAAATTTGAAAACCCATGTACTCATTTTTGAGTATATGGACATGTCAAACATGGGGATATTGGGATTCTTATTAGTCAACCCCATGTTTGAGCCTGTCAGGTATACTCAATAAAATCTTTCTGTAAAAAAATAGAAAGGACTCCAAAAAGCAACTACTATTCAAACGACTGAAAAAAAAAAAAATGGTATGAAATGAAACTGTAAATTGCGCCTAAAAGTATAAAATATTTTCCTTCGCCAAACAACCTATAACACTACAATTAATCATAACTTTTGAAGTCGGCGCAAAATTAAATAAAATTAAATTAGTTTTTAAAGGTTTGTTTTTAGATCGGTAGCAACAAATGCTGTTGTCTCGAATGATCCATTTTCATGTTTCCTTTATTATTTAATCACTATATACAATTGGTCCATTAGTAGCATCTACATAGAACAGTGAACATTCTTCACAATGCGGTATTTATATTTCTACGAAGTTAGAGATTCCTTTTCAAATTTGGTATAACTTTGATAACTATCATCCTTGGTGGCTTTTGGATTTGACGATCAAAACGTAATGCAAAAATATACTCGCAAGATGTATATTTTCATAATATATATTGTACGAAGTATTGTTTCATATTCTTAATTACTCCCTTAATATACAATATCAAAATAATCATGCTATCCCAAAGAAATTAAATATTCTAGCCAGATAATTTTGAGATTTTTCTTTCACCAAGGAAGTGAGATACCAGCATCTTCGCCAACTTTTACTGCTTGCGAAATCTTATTTGTTTTCTTGAATCAAAGTAGTTTTCGACTGCGTTTTGCAGGTGACAATGTGAGATGTGTATTTTGAATAGGATTTGATTTTTGTATTGAATAAAGGTATCAATTTTTATTTAATTTTGCGCCGACTTCAAAATTTATGATTAATTGTAGTGTTATAGGTAGTTTGGCGAAGGAAGTTATTTTATACTTTTAGGCGCAATTTACAGTTTCATTTCATACCAATTTTATTTTTTCAGTTGTTTGAATAGTAGTTGCTTTTTGGAGTCGGTTCTATTTTTTTACAAAAAGATTTTATTTTTCTCTTTTCAGTGAGAACTTATTCATATAGCAGAACATCAGAAGACGTTCGACGGCAGTTTCACAAATCACAACTTCCAAGAAAAGTGACATAACTCAAAAAATGGTTTATGCTACTGAAAAATACACGAAATGCACCCAATGTGAACAAAAAAGTTACATCTCCATCTAGAATGTTATCCACTTGAGAGACAGTTGTGCCAGTTTTATTCTAGTCAAATTATTTTTAAGTTGATTTTTCTCAAATGCTGCATTTTTAAGCAGGTACTTGTGTCACTTTTCTTGACTTTATCGGATATGAGCAAAAAACTATCTATTGAATTATCATACGTTAAATTAAAAAGTCATTAGAAATGTAAAGAACGGATACGCTGTATTCGTAACTAAAAATTCTGTTCGGCATATATATTGAACTTTACAGTGAATACGTGTCACCCGCTGCACTGGAAATTGCGCAACGTGAAGTTCAAACAAAGAGCAAAATATGCATTGCAGCTGACGGACAGAAGTTTCAACATCGATACTTACATACAGCTTTTACCAGTGTAGCTGCATGCGTTCAGCAGTTAGAGTGAGAAAAGACATTTGTGAGTATCCTGTAATTTGTTTACATCTTATTGAAATAATAATGAAACCTATTTCAGGCCAAGATCATTACGACAACAAAAAAAAGTATTAAAATTAAATTATCTCTTACGAAGTTATAAGCTAACAAATCTCAACAGCAACAACAATGAGAAACATTTGTTTGTATTGAGAACCTCTTCCTTTATGGAGTCGGTTTAAAACGTCTATGCGTTAATTGATGTGACCGCTTACAATAACCATACTTTGAATTTTACATAGCATAAATGCCACCTGCTACGCTACAACATATGCAATGTCGTTCAAGTGTGCACAAAATAGGAAATTGTGAACAAATAAATGCACGTTTTAAGCGTTCTGTTTTTAGCATTAATGTTTAAACTATCTTTTCGTAGTAAATCCATGATACTCTGCAATTTTATAATTCACTTTTTCCCCCTGTCTTGAACCGTTTCCGAGATAACTCCACTGTTTCCACCAGATGGCGTTGTAGGCGGTTGAATCGCGTAGCACATGTCCACTTTATTATACCTACATACCACTTTTATGACTATAGCTGCAGCTGTTCAGCAGTTAAAAGAGTCGGGACTGACTTTTTTGAGCACCCTGTATTTTCGTTGTAACAACAACACATAGCTCGAATTAAGAAAACCCTCCTTTCTGAAGTTTGTTGAAAACGACTTTGCGTTAATCGATGTGACCGCTTACAGTAACAGTACTTTGACCACAGAGTATACGTGTCATCGGCTACGCTGCAAAGTGTGCAACGTAGTTCAAGTGTGCACAGTGTAGGAAATTACGAACAAACAACTGGACGTTTTAAGCGTTCTATTTTTAGCAATAATGTCTAAAAAACTGTCTTTTCGTAGTAAATCGATGATGCTCTATAACTTCGTAATTAACTTTCCTCCCATCTTGAACCGTTTTTGAGATAAGAGCGCTAATTCCGCTGTTTTTTACCAGATGGCGCTTTATTTTCTTTAGATTGTAAAGATATTACAATGGGACCTACTTCTGACGAAGATCTTTACAACAAAACAAAAAGTATCAAGTAACCATATTTTGAACTATATAGCGTATGTCTCACCAGCTACGCTACAACGTGTGCAATGTAGCTCAAGTGTGCATAGTGTAAGAAATTGCGAACTAACAAATGCACGTTTTTAGCATTGTATTTTTAGCATCAATGTCTAAACTATCTTTTCGTACTAAATCGATCATGCTCTGCAATTTTACAATTCAGTTTTTCCCCCTGTCTTAAACCGTTTCCGAAATAGGAACGCTAGCATAAATGTCTAAACTATCTTTTTGTACTAAATCGGTGATACTCTTCAACTTTGTAATTAACTTTTTTCTCTAGAAACGTTTTCGAGATAGGATCACTAACTCCGCTATTTTCCACCAGGTGACGCTGCAAGCGGTTTAACCTTAGGGACTCTATATATAGAGAGACTGGACATTGACCGAAAGATGGCCATTTTAGTGCCAATTCAGAGCGATCCCCGTAGAACGTAATGCTTTTTTCTTTGCGATTGACGCTTTACTATACAACATAAATGAAAGGAAATGGTGCTACATTTGTGCAGAAAGTAAGGCAGAATATAAATATGTAATTTTTTTCGTCTTAGAGAAAAAGAATTTGAAGAAAAACGAATTTTGTTTTAACCTTCGACATGGTTACTTTTTCAATTCCTATCGGAAAACAGAGGAATTTTTTGTTGTATATTTCTATATTAAGCAAAATACGTTGATTGTGAAAGCAATTCTACCTTACTGAAAGTAAGTCTACTTTATTTTTTCTGAGGACATACATTCTATATATAAAAAGTTAGAAAATTTTTGGTAAACAACAAAAATATGGTAATCTTAGTTTTTGTCAAGTAATTCATGAATAAATGTAAAGCTACGGCAGAAGAATAGAAATTATTTTTTATTATTTTACAAAAATATTTACGTAATATTTTTACAAGCTAAAAATACATATTTTATTTATTTCAGTTACGCATTATTAATAACAATGACTTAGTTAAATATTAAAAATAAAAATTTTATTAATAATAATTTGTACAAATATTAACTAATATCTTTAGGAAAAAAAAAAAAAAAAAAAAAAATGTTTTTATTTATTTTATTTACATTTGCTTCTTTCATTGATTTTTTTTTTTTTTTCTTTTTTTTTTTTTTTAATATTATGTAAATAAAAATAATTACTTATTTAAATGTTATTTATAAAATTTATTATGGCAATTATTATTGAAAAGAAATTTATATTTCATATGTTAGCAAATAATATACACCTTATTTTCTATATTTTTATTAATTCATTTTAAGAAATCTTATACATTTTGCGTACTAGCAAAAAATCAAAAAATATATTTTTATATAGTTATTTTAAATATGTATTTTAAAATATACCAGAAACATACATTGCGATCTAACATATTAAATATATTGCACAACAGAACTTAAAAACTATTAGCTAGCAAATAAATAATGTAATTATCTCATATGTTAGGAAATAAATACGTAATACAGCATACAATAAGAGAATTCAAAGTATTTAAAACATGATATAAAATAAATAACTATGCATTTTTACCTTTTAAAAGTATTCCAAAATTAAAGCAATTTATCTCTCAACAAAGTAAAAATGTAATAAATAAGTTCTTTTTCGATTATGACGTAAAATAATCAAAATTTCTTCTCAGCGTAATGGTAAGCAATGGAGCAACTGGCACTAAAATGGAGAATTTCGCCAGAAAGCCGGCGCGCCAATGTCCAGTCTCTCTCTGTCGAGGGTTCCTATTTAACCTTGTACTGTATGGCCACTTTGCTATGCTTTCATACCATTTTTATCACTATAGCTGCAGCCGTTTAGCTGTTAAAAGAGTTGGGACTGTTTTTTGGGGCACCCTGCATTTTCTTTAGATCGTAAAGATATTACAATGGGACCTTTTTCAGACCAAGACCTTTTCAACAAAACAAAATGTATCAAAATCGGAGCATCCGTTCAGAAGTTATGAGCTAACAAACAAACAAAAAACAAAAAAACATACGGTTTGAATTGAGAACCTTCCTTCTTTTTTGAAGTCTGTTAAAAATGAGCACATGGGCTTTTAAATTTAAGTATATATTGTATCGGAGCTATTTTGAGACAATTTAGCTCATTTTTAAGAAACTATTTTTTACAGTGTGGCCAATTGAAAAAAAAATTTGGGGGGTTAAATGTTTTTATTATACTAATGATTTTAATATATCTTTTAAGCCGCCATTTTGTTTATTACATCGTCTATGCCTATCTTTTATCGTACAGACGTTGTCACTCTGAAATTTCGTCAAGCAGTTCCTTTACCTTCTTTATCATAGTAAAGGAGGTACATCACAGATCGTCAAGGTCATTCAAAACCCATGTAATTCTATGGGCAAAATTGTTTATAGAATTAGACATTAACTATTTGTTATTTTTGAATTTCGTTTTCACATTCTGAAAATACACAACAGTTAAATTGGTACTCGTTTTCGAAAAAATTATTTTAAAAATTTTTAAGTTTTGAATTTAAAAATACGAATTTTCACTAAATGCATTTTTGACATTTTTTAGCTATAAAATTAAATATTAAAATTTAAAAAATTCAATTTTTGATAAAAGGGGACTAATTTAGCGATTGTGAATTTTCTGAATGCGAAAACGGAATATAAAAATATCAGTTTGGTAATAAGTAATTGTATGGTGACCAGAGACGGGGAAATAGTTTTCCATGTGTCTATCTTTCATTCTCCTAAACCTATCGCTTTTGTCCAACATTTACTCTGCACTTTTATCATGGTAACATCTTTTAGCCACGATTTTTTTTTTAACTTACGTACCCGGGATAAGGCAGAGAAAAAGAGGATGGCAAAGACAGTAGAGACCTCCCAGTAAACATTCATCAGCGAATTCTTTCCTTTCTCTGTGCTCGGGCAAGGAACTGACTAATGGCCTTATTCACCGTTAACTTCAACTCTCGGTTCAATGTAAAAACTTGAAAAGCGCGTAAAGGCAGAGTATAGCTTTCCAAGAAAATTTGCTATCTGCTTCTGCCATCTAACGCCAAAGTTTTCACATAATTTATGATTGGTCATTTTCAGTTAAAAAATCTGAAAATATCATTGCCGCTATGTTACACACCGGTTTAATAGTAACATTTCTTTCTTAAAATGTCATAACGTAAACATCGTTAAAAAATAAAGAAAATAGACAATTTACATTATTATGGATAACAATCGATCATAAAACATCATTACTCCGGGAATAATGCATGCTAAAATAATTTCGTATTTAGAGTAAACGCTACATCGCTCAAAATTGAATTAAACAATGTTACAAACAGGCAATTTTAACTATTTCTTAATATTTTACTTTCCTTTTTAGATTCAAAAATAAAATACTTTTGGTCGATATTTCGGTAATGACACCGATACCGGAGTAATCTACTAATCATTACCTTTAAAATGAGATATTCCCCATCCATATACGTTAATAATATTGGGATTTAACTTCAAGATTTTCATACAGCGATTTTGCGCATTTTAAATAAACGCGCCACTGTTTTTTTTTTTTTTCATTTTCACCGGGCAGCCATTTTTCCTCATCGTTTCTTCCTTTTTCCCGCTCGATAAGAGGGGAGGCAGCTAGGGGATTCCTTCTAGAATCCTAGAGAACACTCTCGAACTTTTTCGGGAAGTGGCGATGCGCGTGACTTCCGGTGAGTTCGCGAAGCTGATTGGCTGATTACGGCGCGCGGCTTCGAAATGCGGCTGCGAAAAAATTCGGTTAGGCAGATCTAGAGAGCAGCTAGGGGGAAGGTGTTGGTTAGGCCGAAAGCCCGGCATTATGCCGTGGACCCAAAGCCATCTTGATATGCTAAGTGTTTATGTCATTCTATTTAACAAATACCTCAATTAAGATTTGATATCCACTAGAAATGGGCTCAGCTATTGTAGGCACTCTCAATTAATCTTGATTTTACCTACAAAATAGATGGATGAAATATCTAAATATAATGTTCTGACTAGTGATGATATAAGTTCCATGTGTACGAACGAAGTGACTATCCAATGACTGTTTTAATGAACAATGCTGACATTATCTCTCTTCATCGTATGTAACAACCAAATTTATCATCGCATCACAACCATCTAAATAGCGGTGGTGTATGTTTAATATGTATCAACTACTTGTTTATTATCTTTTCTTAGTTTCATATGCTGGCCAGCACGTTTTAAATATGTGTGTACTTGTGTCATAAAGGAAATTAAAGTATTTGCATTAAGTGAATTTTTCGTCGTCATCAATCATTTCTGGTGGCCTGGTGAGTCATTTTTTTTATCTTACTTATTTTATTTATAGCTCAAGTTCCAGATTTGGTTATCGTCATCGGATCAATCAATCTATCAATCTTTCGTACTGCCACTTATTTTAAAGCTACGGCCATTAAAAATTATTTATTTAAGTATAGATTTATTTAAAAGTGCATATTTTGTTTGAAGAAGTCGATTAAGTGCCAAGGCTCTTACTTACCTAATTTTAATTTGATTAATATGATACGATCACATTTAGACTTAAATTCAACATCTTAACGTCTCATAAAATATAGCATTTTCAGTTTTAATCTTCGCAATTTCAGCGAAGCTTTATTTTTAATTCTTACCCTAATGTAAAGCTTTACAAAAATTTAAGATAGAGTTTAATATAATGCGGCTGCGAAAAAATTCGGTTAGGCAGATCTAGAGAGCAGCTAGGGGGAAGGTGTTGGTTAGGCCGAAGGCCCGGCATTATGCCGTGGACCCAAAGCCGAAGCCAGTTAGAAAATTTCCGTTAGAAAATATTTTCTTGGCAGTTTTATTTTAGATGGCACCATTGTTTAGCGTGATGATATGAATAAAGCAATCCATCTGAATTCTTATGTTTCGTGATGAAGAGAGTAGAAATACGGCTGGTGAAACACATAGTCAACTCCAAAAACTTGCAAAATTAACGTACTTAAGTGATCTTACGGCATTGTGTCTATAATTCCACTCTAGTCAGGATTAGGTAGTGGAATACGAAAATTTTCAACTAATTTTGAGTTTGGCCTTACCATCGATATCAACATACCATTAAAATGAAAGCTGATGAATTAAAATCCTTGAGATATCTTACCGTTGTGCAGTGATTACTCAAGCGACCGGGCGCCATTTTCAGATGGCGAGGGCGCCATCTTGATATGCTAAGTGTTTATGTCATTCTATTTAACAAATACCTCAATTAAGATTTGATATCCACTAGAAATGGTTTCAGCTATTGTAGGCACTCTCAATTAATCTTGATTTTACCTACAAAATAGATGGATGAAATATCTAAATATAATGTTCTGACTAGTGATGATATAAGTTCCATGTGTACGAACGAAGTGACTATCCAATGACTGTTTTAATGAACAATGCTGACATTATCTCTCTTCATCGTATGTAACAACCAAATTTATCATCGCATCACAACCATCTAAATAGCGGTGGTGTATGTTTAATATGTATCAACTACTTGTTTATTATCTTTTCTTAGTTTCATATGCTGGCCAGCACGTTTTAAATATGTGTGTACTTGTGTCATAAAGGAAATTAAAGTATTTGCATTAAGTGAATTTTTCGTCGTCATCAATCATTTCTGGTGGCCTGGTGAGTCATTTTTTTTTTATCTTACTTATTTTATTTATAGCTGAAGTTCCAGATTTGGTTATCGTCATCGGATCAATCAATCTATCAATCTTTCGTACTGCCACTTATTTTAAAGCTACGGCCATTAAAAATTATTTATTTAAGTATAGATTTATTTAAAAATGCATATTTTGTTTGAAGAAGTCGATTAAGTGCCAAGGCTCTTACTTACCTAATTTTAATTTGATTAATATGATACGATCACATTTAGACTTAAATTCAACATCTTAACGTCTCATAAAATATAGCATTTTCAGTTTTAATCTTCGCAATTTCAGCGAAGCTTTATTTTTAATTCTTACCCTAATGTAAAGCTTTACAAAAATTTAAGATAGAGTTTAATACGCTAGATGGCAGATGCAATGCGTCAAACTTTGCTAAGAAGTTTAACCCTGACTTTATACGTTTTTCAAGATTTCGTGTTCAACCGGGAGTTAGAGTTATTGGTGAATACAGCCGTTAGGGATTCAGGACACGAACTCCGCATAATAAAGACTGGAAAAACGCTGTCGACTCATAACAAGATTTAGTCTGAATTCATTGAAATTTTGTCTTAAAATTATATATTTGAGATTTTTTTTTAATGTTATTTATTTAAACATAGTGGTCAGCGAAGCGGGCGAAGTCCACTAGTATTGAAAAAAATAGAGGTGGCCATTGACTTTCGCGTATGACTAGTTCCTGAAAATGTGTGCGTATGTTGAATGTTCGAAATTAGGGGAAACAAACAAGACCGAAAACAATGCGATTTCCATAGGTTATAAACAATTTTCTATTACTCTTAAGTGCTCTCTACACCGAGTCTTCAGTGTATAGTATATAAATGTTAAAAAACACAGAAATAGAGTAAACTAAAAAAAATATCCTGATACCATTAAATTTTACAATGAACAATTTTCATTTATATCTATAATGTATTTAAATTTGTTTCTTGATTTTGTGATCTACTTTATGCAATGAATTATTTTTATTTTATGTATTTTTGCTTTCAGAATATTTGATGATGTGAAATATGTCATAACAATGTAATATTAACCTTGACAATAAATATGTATTTTTTCTGAATGAGTAGCTTTTTCTTTTTCTGTGTGCGTGTGTGCATTTTAGGGACAGTGAATGAAATTTTAAAGATTTTGTAGAAATGTTTCTCTGAAATTAAGTTAAAAGTGACGGCAGTGGCATGGCCAGTAAAGCGCAAAGTTCCCAATTGGAGGATTGCGTGTTCGATACTCAAACTGGCCGAAGATCTTCTTAAACACTAATAATCACTAGTGCATGTAAAATTCGTCATGACGGAAATGCCACCCATTCCATATTCCCATCCAAAATAATACCTCTGAGGGAGGAGGGGATCTTCATGGAGGATAAAAGTTGGGATGGTATATCTCCGAGTCACCCATACCAGAGCATCACACACTGCCCATGGCAGTGTACTTTTACGACGTAAAACCCAATCAACCTTAACCTTAAAATATTTGAAAATCTCTGAAGTAAATGTTCTTCCATTTTTAAGTTTTATTTTTGTTTTATAATTTGGCTCAAATAAATTGTATATATGTGTTGATATACACTCTAAGACAAAAGAAAAAAAAATCCGTAGCACCAAGAAGGAGTAATGGAAACTGGACACAAATTGACATGCATACAGGTTCCGATGGAAAATTCAAAATTTTAAATTTCGGCTGCCATCGAATGAGCATGTGCCGCTGCAGCGCATCTTAACTGTGCAATTGGCACAATATATATAAAAAAAAAGAAATTTTGATTCCAATAGTCATAAATTCTTTGAGAATTTTACTTCGCCTACTTAGATAGACAGTAACTATGCCTTTCATGTAGATGCGCAAATATCAGCATTTGAGAGAGGTGTGTAGTTGGGCTCAAAAAAGTCGGTTGGTCTAATCTGCGAAATGTTTGACAATTGTATAGAAGAGATGCCACTAATAGATGATATTGGCAGGAATGGGTGAACCATGGCTGAACACAGCGTCAGGGAGGAAGCGATAGGCGTAGAGAGAGGACAGATCGTGACAACCGATCAATCGTCAGAACGGTACTCAAGGCCACAAATTCATCATTATCATCGATACTACGTGCAACTAATACTACAGTGACTTGAAAGACCCTTAATAGGCTGCTCAGAGAAATGAGGTTGAGCTCATGGAGCCCCTAGTGCGGACTGCTATTAATCTTTGTATACCGACAAGCACGTTTCCAGTGATATCGGGATTGTTCGAACTGGAATGTCACTGAATAAAATAGGTTCGTCTTTAATAATGAGTCTCTTTCCGATTTGAGCCTCGATGACCAGCGAAGATGCGTCAGGAGACGCACGGAAAAAAATGGAGGAATCCAACCTGGCTGTCGCCAGCCATACGGCCAGACAA
Organism: Salticus scenicus; assembly: GCA_963930645.1. Lineage (NCBI taxonomy): Eukaryota > Metazoa > Arthropoda > Arachnida > Araneae > Salticidae > Salticus > Salticus scenicus. The sequence goes on along the minus strand of OZ005649.1, from coordinate 367,949,506 downwards.
CCAGAAATGATGGTCTGGGCTGTTATTTTATTTCATAGCAGGACCTTTTTGGTTTGCATCCGTGCATCTTTACAGCACAGCGGTACGTCGGCGACATTCTACGTCCCGTTGTGTTTCCCTTCATATCATGCAATCTTGATCGTATATTTCAGCCTGATATTGCCCGGCCGCGCATTCTACTGCTTTTTTCCTTGCTTGTCCAACATTATTGTGGCCAGCAAAGTCGCCATAGCTCTCTCCCACTGAGGACGTTTGATGCATTATGAAACGTGTCCTACAACCACCTCGTGATTTTGCTAATCTAACTCAGCAATATGACAGAATTTTGCACGATATCTTACAGGAAAACATTTGCCAAATCTATCAATTAATGCCAAGCGAAATAACACATTACATAAGGGACAGAAGTGGACCAACATGTTATTGACTTGTTTAATTTGTGATGCCCTTTCTCTTGATTAAATCATCAAAATTTTATGAAATTGTAATTTGTTTTTCTCCAGATATACATCACAAGTACCAATTTTCATCCCATTTGGATAACTCCGTCTTGGTGCATCTTTTTTTTTTTTTTTTTTTTTTTTTTTTTTTTTGTCTTAGAGTGTATTGTGTAAAATTAACTTAATTATTATTTCTATTTTTAATGTTATTATAATATTATTTATTATTATTATATATTTGTTTTTTATTTATTTTTCAGTTTTTAATATTTTGATAATTTTTAAATAAAAAAAATAAAATAAAAATAATTTGAGATATGAAATATCTTTTATTTCGGGAAATACAAGATAATTGATATATGAACCGAGTAAAACTTGAATTATGTTTCTCAAAAATTTTGACTACATGCTCAAACTGTCTTCAAGTATACAAATGTAAATCATTACATGCTGTGACCATTATGGTTACGTTAGATCTTAATGTACAGTGGGTGTTCAAATTATTAGAATTTTCTTTTTTTTTCTTTTCACATTTTTTGGATTTTCTAAAACAATATTGAACAAAATGGCCCGGGACTGCATATAAAATTTAAAAACTCACATTTTCCACTATTGATTTAGTTCAGAGTGCAATTGAGAGACCAACCACAAATTGATGAAGAGAGCACATACTTTGGATCACCCTGTATCATAAAAAGCTACAAATGACTTGTAACTTTAACCCATTGTTGCACATACTATGTACAATATTGGTATGTTTTGGTGCGGGAATTGCTCAATTATTTAGACAGATTTTTTTTTTTTTTTTTTTTTCAAAAATTACTGATTTTTTTAAAAACTTTTTTGCTTATAACTACAACGGATTTCCAAAAGACTTTACAAAATTTACAAAAGGTTTGACAAAACATTAGAGAATTATTATTCTGAAACATAAAATTCCTACGTGTAATATTCGCTGAGTTATGATATTAGTAAATATTGTTTTAGGCGTAAAAGTTAGAAATTTTTTTATTGAATATTTTGAAAGCTAGAAATATTGATTTTGTCAAAAGCGCATTAGCATAAAATAAAAATTAAACAAATTATCGGCAAAAGAATGAGCTAGATTTTAGGTATTTTCCAGAATAGAAATTTCATAAGGAGTTTTACCCATACCGCGTAGTTGAAGATTCAATTATTTCAACCACATTGCAGGAATTCTTTTTCATGAAAAACTCCTTATAGTCTTGTAACTTTAACGTATTTTTATATATTTACTAAGATTTATCAGTTCATGATTGAGTTCATCATCAGTTTTCGTGATTTTATAGGTTGAATTTTATGTATAAAAATACTGGTAAGGAGAAAAGCGGAACTCTTTCATCCCTGTAAACAAACCATCTGTATTTGATGAACACAAATTACACTGCTCGGCATGAAAATTGCCTCTGACACCATTTCAGCACATTCTTCTGTAAAATGACCTCCTGAATCGGAACATGACCCCCATTTTACCCTACATCCACCGTTTTTTAGGAATGGACCCCTATTTTTATCATTTTTCAGTGATTTTGTGGCTATAAATTTGATTTGTAGGAGGAGGGAGGACTATTTTAACCGTTAAATATCTTCTGAGGGGCTACAGAGTTGGAAAATTCTAAAACATGGACATTTACGACAAGGAAATTTTTTTTTTTTTTTTTTTTTTTTTTTTTTGGGAGGGGGGGGGGGTTGCCACTGAAATTATACATTACATTTGTTTTTAGGTGTTAAATTAATTATTTTTCATTCTTCAAATCAAATTCATGGTCATAAAATTATCGAACAGGGAAAAACATTGAGGGAGGGGGTGGTGTATCTAGAAAACGGTGGGTGACTGGGCAAAATGGGAGTGATATTCGGATTCAGGAGGTCATTTTACATAAGAATCAGCAGAAATGGTATCAGATCCCGATTTTTTTTTTTTTTTTTTTTTTTTTCAGAGGAGTGTTATTGGTACATCACTTACAGCCGCGTATCACAAGAGAAACTTTCGCATAACTTTTAATGTAACACAACATGACGAAAAAAATTTAAAACGCGGTGACCTTAATTTTTTTCTTACGCCTCTATGTTGTTGTGTGAAATGAAAGAAAGTCTCTATGCGATTCGGCCATTTTAATGGTGAAATCAACAAACCTTATATTTATTCGATTGAGTTTCAGGTTGAGACTGTTTTTAGCCACACTCATAGTGCTACTCAGCGTGCCATTGGCGACGGTCGAAAAATACTGTTTATGGCTATATTATACACGAGAGATTTTCGTTCAATTTTTAATTCGACACAACATAATGAATTTCCCGAGAAATGGTCGGAAATTTTGAAAGCTTTCTAATCTCGAATCTTTGCCTTATGTTTCTGTATTGTGTTGGGTGAGATGTTGCACCAAAATCTCTCGTGTGATGCAGTCATAAGAATGATGCAATCATAAGACAAATCATCAAAATTTCGAATCTTCAGGGAGGGAATATTATGTTTATCGAAATCTGATAATTAAAAATAAGAAATTTCTTGAAATATTTTAAAAATAGCTATTTGTATTTTACATCAGACAATACAATTTTGAATTTGTAAATCTATTTTGAAAGCTACATTGAACATTTTATGTACTTATTTTTCATATTTAATAGAGAAAAACAAATACTTTATTTTATTTTATTTTGATAAAATTTTTATTTTTAAAAAGGTACATTAATGTTGTTTTAGTTTTGTAAAAGGTGTTTCAGTTATGTAAAATATGCAACATTTGAGAGCACTTACTAGAGGCATTCAAAAATAAATATGATATTTAGCAATCGTAGGCTAAATGAAAACTTTTCGCAATTTGACAATTTCCAACAATTTCTAACCAATGTTTATTAGAATATTTCTTAAAAGTTTTTTTTTTTTTTTTAATTAATTTTTCAGATTTGAATTAAGAACTTTCACGTTATCAAAGAAGAAAATAAAATTTGTCAGATATCCGATATGCAGTGCAGATATAATGATATAAATTCTTTAGTATTTTTAATTCTTCTAATTGACAAAGTTTTCTTCCTTTTTTCTTCAGCTTTGAATGAATTTCAGAAGTTCGGTCGTAAATACTTCCGAATAATTTTGATGTATGCTATGACCAGCCCCTTCGACACAGATTTTGAGAGCTCGAGGGAAATATCTCGAAATCGATTCATCTTTCTCCCTGCAAACGAAAATAAAAAGGAATTGTTAATCGACATTCTTTATAAAATGCAAAGAATTTCGTGTCTTCGCGTTTTCTTAACCTCAGTAGTATATAACTTTTCCGTGTATGGAAAGTGATGTCACAATGAAGAAATTTATGAAAATATAAATTAAAATCCGAAAATATAAATCATGATGTTTTTATGTACATGTGAAGGAGTATCTCCACATATATTAGTTTTAATTACATTCTCAAATAAATTTAATAATTAAATACTATATTTTAAATAAATAAAATTTATATTAAAATAGATAACGAAATCTTAAATTATGTTTTATATTTAATCACATTTGTCCCTCTATAAATAAAGATCTTAATTCTAATAATATTTTATCTGTTAATCTATTTCTTAAATAAATCTGTTGAGAACAAAAAACGTGTTCTTTAAAATTAATAATTTATTTCTACTAATCTAAAGGTTTTTTTTATCAAATATCCGTCCCTCGGAATTCTAATCTCCCAATGCTAAAGCGTTTAATAAAATAAAATATAAAGAATATTATTTTCATCCAATAACTGTTTACATAAATTACAATTCATTCTTTTAAATTGCGCAAGACCACTTTATTATAGCTAAATTAAGCAATAAATTTCCGTTGTAACATCATTGAAGGGTAATATATATAATTTTAATGACAGGAAGCAGACTTTTCATGTTCTCTTGGAAACAAACGATTTTTATGGCGTGAGGTTTGGCATAAGTGATTGGCATAAATTTTTATAACGAACTCTCTGAATTCAAAATATTTATATTAAGTTATTCGGGAGAAAAAGGAACATGTTTTGCTATGAATTTGGTTCTGTTTTCTAAATCTTGGCCTGGTTTCGCACAGTCTGCTTGAGACTGTCATTAAGTGAACTTAACACTTTCGCTCTAAACCACTGTTCCAATAACATGCGATCACGAAGCCCTCTCTCTCTACCTGAAAATTTGTTTTACACCACCTGGATGTCTTGAAGACAATATTTTTATGTATCTTTTTCAGTATATTATAAAATAATCTACAGTTCTTAGCTGAGATGTTAAACTTGAAAATAAAGTGCTGTAAGACAAGAAAATTGTTTTTTATTCACGGCTTATTTATCTATTGTTCCTGGAGTTGCGGATTTCATTTAAATACCACAAGACTAATTTCATCCTTATAAAATTCATCGCAAGAATCTCCTTTACAAGGGCACCAGTTATCTATTAAGTAGTAGTTCCGGGATTATTGTATCAGTTATTGCATTACACTGTCCAGGTCAAAACTGCTGTAAAAGATAGCCGATACAGTACACTATACTACATGATACTATATAATATTATTTTATTTTGGAAAATCTTCATAAAGCAATTCAACATTTCTTTATAGTGGAAGTACATCTAGTGTGTGAGTTTCGAGAATGCAAAGGCACGAGATGAGAGAGAGGGTTCAAGGGTAAGTATTTACTGAACAAGGATCTAGGAGCGAATTTTGTAGTTCGATTAGTGACATTATCTTGTAGACTGTGCGAAATACGCCAAGAGTTAGAAAAATCTCGCCAATTTATAACCAAGCACAACCCTTTGTCTCTCGAATAATTTAATACAACAATTTTGAAAATAACTTGTCTTTACAAAAGTCAAACTAATAAAAGCGCCAACTGTCAATCAAACTAACGGACGCAGATGATAAAAAAATTCAGCGTACGTTTTATGGAAAAGTTTTAATTCCATATTCACTTTGCACTTCATAAGAGCTGACTTTGCTCTTGCCCATATACAACACATTTCGCTGTTTTTACCATCGATGATACGATTGCAAAAAATATTCAACGGTTGAAAGGTTGAAAAATAAATGCCCAAACCCAATATTTTTTTTTTCTTTTTAAGTTACAAATACATAATGATCGTTAAAAAATGATGCAAAAGAGAAGGGTATCTTTCAGTTTAAAAAAAAGATCGAGTTTATTTCAATAAGAAATATTATAATTACTAGCAGGCTTTGCCGCTTCGCTGGACATTAAACTTAAATGAGTTGTCAAAATCCCATATCTTTATTAATTACCTAAGTTCTCGCTGTGATTGGTAGAGGTTTCTCTCACTCGCAACGTGAGGAATCTGGGTCCCCACTGCCTTCGGCAGAAACTTACCCACTTCTTACTTCCCCTTCCTCAGCGGGTGAGTTCGAAGTTTTGCAAAATCCCACTAATGTACATAATGCGTACACTTAATCAATATCCACACACCAAAATTCTCCATTCTAAGATAATTCAAAGCGAATTCAAGCGGAAAAACATGTTTTACACATGTTTATTGCCCTCCGACTCCGACCAAATTTCGTGACCACAGTAGTCTTTAATAGAAAATATTATAAATAAATAAATACAAAAAGCACAGCTTTAGTATAGGACCCCTTTGGTGACTTTAAATATTTTAAGCCATTTTTGCGATGAATTGAATTGGCTATCTCAATTGTGCAATTAAAGATCTTGGCAAGAAACGTCCGAGCTACTTCGGTGCCAAATTTCAAATTTTACCAAAGGGATCCGATACTAAAGCTGTTCCATACACAAAATAAAATAAAATAAAATAATAAAATAAAATAAAAACTCTTTTCTTATATTTACAAAATAAAAATTAAATATCTTAATAAAATACAAATTATAATAATTTACAATTAAGGGGAGAACATAAAAGAACCTCATAAGGTACATAATAACAACAACAAAATTTGTTTTACTGCAGGAAAGAAAAGTACTGCTTAATTACATAAAAATAATAAACTAATGCAAAATATCTCTATGAAAATATTTATCCACATACAAATTCCTGATTTAAAAAAAAAAAAAAAAAAAATCACCAACATTTGTAGGTCAACTATTTATTTTTCTCTCTAATTTTTATTATTATTCACGTGAAATTAAAAATATTTCATTTTATATCTGGAAAATAAATATATATATAAATGCGTATATATCTTATACTATTAAGTGAGCAATATGTGTATATTTCACTGATCTCGAAAACGGTAGCTCGGACAGTCACGAGATTTAACACAAAGGTGCCCCCCGAAGGGTCATTGTGCACATCGAAGTCAGATTTTCGAATTTTTGATTAGTTTTTTCTTAATTAATTAAAATGTAAAAATAATAACCTTCTAATTTCTGATAAAAAAGCCATTTAAATTTTAACATTTTATCCATAATTTAATTGTTGCCAATTTTTTTTTTCGACAAAATAATAATAATTAAAAAAAAAAAAAAAAAAAAAAAAAACGTACATTTATTTAAAATGAGGAAAATAAATAAGAAAGATTAGAAAATAAATTAGAAATATCAGTCGCATCGTTACAAATAAGATAGCAAATGAAAGGGAAAAATTTTGTAAATCCGATGCATTAAACAGCTTATCAATCGGATGATTAGTTTTTTCTTAATTAATTAAAATGTGAAAATAATAAGTCATTTAAATTTTAAAATTTTATCCATAATTTAATTGTTGCCATTTTTTTTTCGACAAAATAATAATAATTAAACAAAAAATAAATAAATAACGTACATTTATTTAAAATGAGGAAAATAAATCAGAAAGATAAGAAAATAAATTAGAAATATTCAGTCGCATCGTTACAAATAAGATAGCAAATGAAAGGGAAAATTTTTGGAAATCCGATGCATTAAACAGCTTATCAATCGGACAATTAGATTTTTTAAAATTAACTAAAGTATGAATTTTAGGTGGCAACAGCAGAAGATTGTATGGAAACCGTTAGGAGAAAAAAAAAAAAAAAAAATCCATCTCTAATATGGCGACAAAAATTCAAAAGCAGCCAGTGGAGCAACATAGTAAAGTTGTGCAACACGATAATGTTTACCTATTTATTTATTTTTTTTCTATAATAATCATTATGCTAATTTATCATACAAATAAATGAGCCTCTGTTTGTGACTGCACTTGCACGCTGTCGAACAGAAATATTTGAAAAATTCAAATTAATATTTAAATAAATAAATAAAAATATGTTTAATGGAAAATATATATAACCATAAAAAGATTAGTTGTTTAAAATACGGCAGAAATAGCGCTCATAGCATATTGTTACAAGGTATATTAAGTCTTATTGTTACAATGGATTAAGTCTAAAATGGTGACAAAAATTCAAAAGCCGCCAAAGAGAACTATATTAAGGCTGTACTATCAGGTTTACAACCCATGAATTATATATAAACACAAAAAATTGTCTCATGCGACAGACATAGCCGGTCACAGCATATTGTAATATTTGGCGTGAAATTGCTGTCATTTAATGATTGATTGGATAAACAAAATAAACATATGAAATAACGTAAAAGCAAATATTATGTTGTCTAAACCCAGTTACATTTGAGTCCAGTCCGAGTTACATGTGAACAACACGTATAGTGTTGTTCACATGTAACTGGGATTCAAATATAAAAGGGAAACTCCAATTTTTTCGATACTATCTATTTCGAAACTGTTATATAATAAGCACCTAAATGGAAGCTCATTGGTAAACTATTGTCGCAGGTAATAGGGACAAGCGACCGAGTTGCAGTGGATGACCAAATCGCTGCCGAATGCAGCAGGGACCTGGAGCGAACTTTTGAACAATTTCAATAATTTATTTTATTTTATTTTTATAAAGCTATATAGAAAAGAGTTTCCTTTAAATTTAGTGGCCAGCGAAGCGGGCAAAGCCTGCTAGTAAATATAAAACCTTCTACCGAATCTGGGTTGAAAACGGAAAAAGGGTAAAATAAATTATAAATATCAGACCTATATTTATAAATTTGATACCAAATGAAAGGGGCAATTTTTCTAAATCCAGGGGTGCAAACAGTTTTTCGATGCGACAATTAGATTTTTAAAAAATAACTAAAGTATGAAAGTTAAGTGGCAACGGAAAAAAGGGAAAAATACATTAGAAATATCAGACCTATCGTTACAAATTAAGTACCAAATGAAAGGGGTGATTTTTCTGAATCTTGGGGTGCAAACAGTTTTTCGATGCGACAATTAGATTTTTTAAAATTAACTAACGTATGAAATTTAGATGGCAACATTTCATTTCAATCTTTTCATAATTTGTAGTGCGAATCACGCGAATAAAAAAGTCTTTAACTTAAAAATTTATTTTTATATTTTATTTTTCCTTTCAAAGCGTTTTAGGGGAAAATATTTATGGCGCATGCGCATTCGTTTTTTACCGACAATTCAAAAACTAATCAAAATTTTGAAAATTTCTATGGATATAATTTTAAGTTGGGTAAAGACCTAAGTTTCTGCCAAGTGCCGTTGAATTCCGTCCAGCCGTTCTCGAGTGATGACCGGACAAAAAAAGCGACATACAGACACGATGACACACACACACACACACACACACAGGCAAAATTTCCTGAAATCATTTTCGGCTTTTAGGGGGTGTGAAACGTGAAGATATCGGAAAATTTTTTGATTCCGACAAATTTACAGACAAAAGTCTGATTTTATTAATATAGATTTCTTTTTCAATTATTGAAAAATAATTTTGAAAATAAAACTTTAAAGATAGTATAAGTAAGTCTGAAAATTCTAAGGAGATACTAAAGGATAGACGCGATTTTCAAGATATAGCAAGTATTTATCTATAGCTATTTGGGCGAGAAGACTGATAAATATTATTATTTAAATTACTATTAATTTTTGACATCACAATATTAGTGCAATAATTTTTCACTTAATTGATTACGCGTGCATACTACAGAAGATAAATAAATAAATAAATACCTGTGGAAGAATTAAGTAAAATATACAGACTGTCGTCACCATGCAATTACACAGAGACTTACAGTCATTCTTAATCCGAGTGTAACACTAAAATAGTAATTTGTGTTTTAGCGTGAATTGCAATTTTGAAGAACATAATTATATACTTACACTTCAAAAAAAGATTCACTCCCGTATAAAAACAAAGCTTCTCCGTTGTATACTCCAGATAAACTGCAGGAGGATCTGTTCTTCAGCATGTCCTCTAATACATCTAAGTTAGCTTGCCATTGGTATCCATTGTCTTTTTTCTTTAATGGAAGAGTATCTATACTGTACAGAGTACTTTTCTGAAAAAACACCAATTACTATCCTAAAACGTGTCATTACTATACGAAAAAATTTGTATATAACTATCAAAATCCACGGTTTTGCACGCCCATAATAAATTTTAGCAAAAGAAAAAAATAATAATGATATGCTTAATATAAAGTTTAAAATGTTTAAATGATAAAATGTCCATTTATAAAAATTAAATAAAATTAAAGCGTGGAACAAAATAACAAAGGTTTACTGTCTTCGTTTCAATGAGATGGTGATATTCGTCATTCTGGTAAAGTAATGCAAAAGCTATTTAGCCGTTTGTAATGATTCTGGTAAAATAACGCAAAAGCTATTTAGCTGATTGTAATGAATAAGAGTCTTTTGTCTTGACAAGATGTAAGTTTGAAATATTTTATGGTATTGAGGTGACTCTTGAGAAAGTCGAAGCCTCTTCCAAGGAGTGTTAAATAACTGCAATCGTTCTTAGAGACATGTTCGTGCTATCGACGGTTCATATCCGGATTTGAGAGTATCTAGACCATTAACTATTGTCACAACAAAGAACGCAGGTGTTGCAGTGCCAGTGAAGAAAACTCATTTCAAACCTTAAAACGATGCTTAGTTTCGGCACCAATACTGGAACAGTCTGATAAAACAAAACCTTTAATTTTACAAATGGACGCAAGGGAAGATAGAGCAGGAGAACGTGTTATTGAATACTATAGTAGACTGTTCATTTCTACAGAATGCAACTACTCAACTACTGAACAACAAGTACTTGCCGTAATCTGGACTCTTAACAAGTTCTGGGGATACATAGATGAAACAGAAGTGACTGTGGCATCAGACAACCAACCCTTAAGATGGCTTCTGAGTCTTAAGTCTCCATCCGGATAGCTTGCCAGATTGAAACTACAAGAATTGAATATATAGATATATATTTTTTGAATACATACCTTGAAAGACGAATGCTATAGCTGATATGTTATTACGTCCTATTTGTGAACGTCCTACCAAAGTAAATAGGCCGTGGGCCATAGCTTGATATCGTTCAAGTCCGTTTCAATCATCGAGGGGCAATTTCAAATTATTGTTAAAATTAAAAGAATATTCTATTATGTACAAATTCGCAATGTTCTGGTCTGAAGATGTGCACATTATTTTAAAATTGATTAAATTAATTCTACAAATTTGACATTTCTGCGGTCCTGCTATTCTACTTACACTTAGAGATAGTCACATTCTCTACTCATTCATTGACTTATCCTCCAATCAGAACAGTAATTTCCTTTCCGCTAATATTTTTAGCCCAATGACGGCTGCTGTTAGTGCGCGCGCTAGCATTTGGTATGTTTTGTTTGCGTTTATTTATGTTTACATTATCTTGAGTATTGTTGACATTTTGATCCAATTCTACTATTGCTTTCTTTTCGTGTATTTTAAAGTTATCTTTACATTTCATATAATGTCAAAAAAAAAATGACATATTATTTGTGTATCGGGAATGAGATAAATTCAAAAATGTAGTATTTTTCTCAAATA